>CM069530.1:23577500-24827500 GCA_035773235.1 Eospalax fontanierii
GAGCTGCCAGTGCTTTTACTGGCTGTGGTATTTATTATTGATTTGCTATGAGATATGCCTTCTAGGTGTATTTTCTGGAAAACAAGCTTCTGGTGTGACTTATTTTTTAAAAAATGTTTTTATGTTCCTTTATTTCCCAGGACCTCACATTATAGGTTGGAATTTGCTATGCGATTTAGATTGGCCTCAGACTTGAGGCAATGTTCCTGCTTCTGCCTTCTAGTGCTGAGATTATGGGCACAAACCACCACTCTCAGCTGTTTTTTTTTTTCCCCACTTAAGAACCCTGCTTTACTTTGGGAGCATTACTTTTAACGTGGACGTTAAAAGACTAGTGAAGAGTGTTTTACATACTCATACCCATGACTTTAGAAATTACCAATTTTTACATAATTATCTACTTACTGTTTCCCTAGGCAGGTTTTACTATCTCTGCTTCATAGGTAATAAAATTAAGGGTCAGAGACTAGGCAGCTGCTCAATTCACAGAGCTAATTGCACGCCTGGTTCAAGTCTGTATTTCCAAATGTGTTTCTATGGCGCTACTCTCCAATTTGATTTCAACTGGATTTGTGAGCATATCTGGAAGACCAGCCCCATATTTACACTTTCAAAAGCTTTTGAAATATATTTTCAGATCTTTTAGATAGAAAACAAGTTACTGTTATATTTAGTGATAGCTAGATTTATAATTATCAGTATTACTATAAAAATGTATTTGTCCAGACATTTTATTCTACGGAGGAGTTCAGAATGAATATGAAATCACTTGGAAGCTATAAATTGCTACACAACAGATGTTGTAAATGGTGGAAACAGTACAAAGTACTCTCTAGTTCATGTCTCCAGCCTGGAAATATTCTTGTAAAAATTTCCCTGGAAGGGCTGGTGGTATAGGACAGTTGTAGAGTGCTTGCTTGTTATGTGTGAAGCCTTAGGTTCGAATTTCCCTGCACATTTCATTATACTTACAGAACTTGAATATATTTTTTATATTTTATTTTATTTGTATACGTGTTACGCCTGCATGTATGTAGGTACATCCATGTCATGCAATGCCTATGGAGGACAGAAGAGGGCATTGGATCTCCTGGAACTGGAGTTATGGACATTTGTTAGTTGACATGTGGGTGCTGGGATTCAAACCCTGGTCTTCTGTAAGAGCAGCCAGTACTCTTAACCCTTGAAGCACTTCTCCAATCTCAGAACTTGAATATTTTAAGGTCAAAGTTACGCAAACTTTCCTGTCTGTTGTTAGTTGCTTTCTATCTTCAAAATTAACTGCCATTCTTTATCATTAAAGTTCCAATCTCCTGTTACAGCTCCAGACATGGAAAGTCATCAAAAGCTGATCTTCATTCCCATAAGGTATAGCTGGAGAATGACATCAGAGAAAACTTGTCAGGTCTTTTGAACTCTTCGTTATTGTTAATATTGCAAACCAAGCACTAAAACTACAGACCAGTTAGGACAAGTTTCACACCCTTGATCTGTTAACAGATTGGTAGCAGGGAGTACCCTTCTCCAAAGCACTACGGCTTGCTTGGTTTATTTATTTTCATATGCTTGAATATTTTATCTACATGTGTGTTAGTGTACTCATGTTGTGCAATGCCCACAAAGGTCAGAAGAGGGCATCCGATTTCCCTGGAAGTGGAGTTACGGACAGTTGTTAGCCATCATGTGGGTGCTAGAAACTGAACCCATCTCCTCTGCAAGATCAAGGAATACTCTTAACTCTGAACTGTCGCTCAGCCCCCAGGTTGCTTAGAAACAGGAAACTGTAAATAAATTTGGAGATCCTTTGTTACATTTTAGTCCTTAAAAGTCTCTGATCTTTTCAGAGCTAATATGAATGACTCAGACTTGGAGATATCTCTATCTTGGTCCCATAGCAGTGTTCAGAAGTTCAGAACATTTGTCATAATTCATTGAAGTACATTACAGTCCTCCGTCCCTATCTCCCCAGATAAGAGGTCTGCTCTGGGGAGTCCTGGTCCTCTTGTGTTCCTATGTTCTGTTTTTTTTTTTTTTAATTGTTAAATTTTTTATAATGCCAGGCCTGAGTGGAGTTTTTCAACCTTAACTTCACATCAGAATGCCTTTGAAGTCAGATATACAGATCTCCAATTTCTTCTGAGCACTCTGACTTGAGTCAAAATCTTGAGATAGCCTGATCCAGCATGATGCAGGGATGATGGCCATAAATCTTTATGCTCTAGGACATCTATCCCCCCGTCTTTCACTTCCTGAAGCTCATTTAGTGGGTTGTGCATAACCTTTCCCATGAATGGGCCAAACTAATAGATTCTTATATACTCTTACGTTATTTTTCTACAAAAGAATTGACAGTTTCTTTGAGTCATGACTTGGGAAAACTGAGTTAATAACTCAGGCATTTAATTTTAGAAAACTATCTAACTTTGGGATAGAGAACCACACCCAGAAGAAAAATGTCTCTTTCATTCATTATTTACAGACAAAGCAGAGAAAATTCATAATTACTTCTTTGGGATTATGAGAAAGGCAATCCCAAAATGAATTCAAAACAAGACCCCAGATGGGGGAATTTTTGTACTATATTCTATAATATGCATTTAAGTTCTGTAAAATGCTGCTAATAGTCTCTTTGCTTTATGGGCTATTGTTATTGTGTTCAGCAAATGCACAAGAAAGTCTTTCTTGGGTTTACTGGAGGGTCCATAATCTTGTTTTACCCAAGATCATGGTTTTTCTACCAGAGAAGCTTTTAGGAATTTATAATTCCATTCTAGTCTCCTCTGTTGGTTCTTTCTAACCAATCTAAAAAGATAGCGCTGTACATGGACTTTCTTTGAAAATAAATAAATTTACAGTAGGTCTTTGAATAAAAAGAAAACATAAATGTCTAATGGTCAAGACAGTGAAAAAAGAACAGAGAAGTGAATAAGGCTCTATAAACAGGAGCACAGGGACTCCTGTGGTGGGCCCCTCTGCGCAGGGTGGTTGGGGAAATCTTTGAGAGAGGATATGTGAGACCTAAAGGACCAGTCACCAGATAAAGAATTGAGTAGTAGCTGCATCAGAGGGAGCCTTCCTGCTTTGGAAAAGACAAAGCATTTGGCTGAATTGAAGGAAGGGAGAAAGTCATAAGAGGTCATAAGCTATGTGCCTGAGGCTGTTAGGGGTTGGAAGTGTGTGGGTAGAGATAGACTATAGCCTGAGGAGTTCTTTTCAGATCTGGTAAAGCCAGATCCTAGACTTAGCTGCAGAAAGGAATTTCAGACCAAGCCAGTGTGAAGCAGAGCTGGGTTGTTGGAAAGGATTTTTAAACATGGGATTAAGTGCTAGGGTTAACAGAAAAAGAGGCGCTCAGGGAAAGAATAAGATAGTCAAATACGGGCATGAGCTTCTCAAAGGACAATTGCATTCCATTGTCTTTACAATAGCCATAAAGAGGATTTTAGTAAGTTCTGAAGTTACTGTCTTCACAAGGTTGATAAGAAATTTGAATGAGATCAGAGGGCAGTTTCCGATTTGTGTGGGGCAGGATTACAGTTGATAAGGTAAGACTCCACATCCCAGAGATGTGGGAAGCTGGATAGCTTTACTGTAAACAAAGTTAATCTGCTTTCTGAGATTTTTAGAAACTATCTGGAAAAGGAGGAAGTCCATAACTGAAGGTCAGGTAGGCTTGGATTTTAAGCATGGTTTATTGCTCCTCTAACATTCTCATATGAAAATATCTTTATATACCAGAAATACTTTCTCTGTGTAGGCAGTCTTCATAGTAAATGTTATTGGTGCTGGAATTCTGGACTCCCAGGTGATGAGAGTCTTCAAGACGTGGAAGTGAGATGTTTCTTTTCCTTTCCAGGTCCCAAATATCCCTGTCTTTATCCTGCCTCAAGGCTATGGTACAAGTAGATGTGTTATCCCTCTTGACAGTGGGCAACCTTGGAATGAAAGTGTTCCAGGGAGAGATGTAGCTAGTTAAAACAAAAAGCCGCATGATTGGGAATGGATTGAGGATGGCAAGAAAGGAAGCAAGTTAGGGTAGTGGTTTAGACCAGGTGGAGGCAGTGAAGATGAGGATCAATGGGATCAAGCAGCTGAGTAAGTTGTTTTGATTTTTGATAGTCTCTTGCTCTGTAGCCCAGGCTGGATTGTAAACTTGTGATTCTTCTGCCTCTGCCTCCCTAGTGCCAAGATTATAGACTTACACTACCATGCCAACTTAAACTGGATAAGTTTTGATGAAATACTAGGAGTCTTTTCCCAAGCACATGGGGAAGAGTGGGAAGACTTTTGACAATATGTTTATTTTGGGATAATTCATATGCTACACAATCTACCTAAGCAGACATGGTTTTAGTATGTTTATAGAGCTGTCTGCAACTACCAATTTTATGATTAATTATTCCAAAGGAATCTTCTTTTATTATCTCAAAAGA
This sequence comes from Eospalax fontanierii, assembly GCA_035773235.1. NCBI lineage: Eukaryota > Metazoa > Chordata > Mammalia > Rodentia > Spalacidae > Eospalax > Eospalax fontanierii. The sequence continues at coordinate 23,581,934 of CM069530.1, forward strand.
AATGCTATATCCCCAGTGGGCGCTTTACTCTCATTTTTCATAACTGCCCTGCACCCTAACCCAAACCCAGACAACCACTAATGTGGTTCTATCTCTATAGATGTGTGTTTTGAGGACATTTTAACGCCTGGAATCATATCATAAGTGGGTTTTGGGGTCTGACTTCTTTATGTAATATAATGTCTTTCAAGTTCATCTATACTGTAGCTTGCTGTTTCATTTGTTTGCATTTTAGAATAACATTCCATTGTGTGGCTTTACGTTTCATTTACCCATTCATCAGTTGGTGGAGTTGGGTTTGTCTTAGTCTGGTTGGATTGCCACAACAAATACTACTAAGAACATTTGTGATGGGTTAGCATTGACAACTTGACAAAATTTAGAAACGGCTGGGAAGCATTTGATTCTTACAGTTCTGGAGGCTGCAATTCATGGTGTATTTGTTATGGCAATTCAACCAGAAGAGGGCATCAGATCCTGTGGAACTAGAGTTAAGGATGATTCTTAGATGCCATATGGGTGTTAGGGACCAAACCCAGGTCCTCTAGAGGAGCAGTGAATACTCTTAACCACAGTGCCATCTCTCTATCCCATGGCAGTATTGTTAATTACCAAAAATAGAAATAACACTGCTAGGGAGTGTTTGTGTCCTGCAAAAACTAGGTTGGACCTCTAGCTCCCTGTTTGAAGGTGAAGCCTTTGGAAGTCATGAAAGTGAAGCCTTTCTGGATGGCATGAGTGCTTTATGAGAAGATAAGAGAGAGATAGCCTTTCTGTCATCTCCTATGAAGCGTAGTAGTTACTCTTCTATTGCTGTGATAAAACACCATGGCCAAAAGTAACTTATAGAAAAAAGAGCTTATTTTGGCTTACAGTTCCAAAGACTTAGCATCGATCATGGTGCGGAGGCAGGGAAGCAAGTGGCAGGCACAGTGGTGGACGCGGGAAGCTAAGAGCTCACATCTTCAATGAAGAACACAAAGCACAGAGAGTAAACTATAAGTGAGACAAGCTGTCAACTCCCAAAGCCTGCTCCCAGGGACACACTTCCTCCATCAAAACACATCCTACAGATTCTGTGACCTCCCCAAACAGCACTACTAACTGGGCACCGAGTGTTCAAATACTTGAACTTGTGGGGGACATTTTTCACTCAAACCATCACATGAGGCTACGTCATGAAGGTGGCTCTCTGTGAGACAGTTGATTTATGTTTTATTTACATGTTATATAGTAATGCTCTTTTTTCCTTTTGAGACAGGCTCTTGCTAGGTAGCCCCTGCTGGCCTAGAACTTGCTATATAGCCCAGGGTGACTTCAAATTTGAAGATCCTTCTGCCTCTGACTCTTATGTGCCAAGATTACAAACCTGTGCCCCCACGCCCAGCCACATAGTATACATTTTAGTGTATTTGCATTTTAAATTTTATTTATTTGCTTATTTAATGTGTGTGTGTGTGCATGCCCCTGCATGAGTGCAGGCTGTGTGTGCCTTGGTGTGTGTGTGAAGGTCAGGGGACAGCTTTTTGGGAGCCGGTTCTCTCCTTCCATCTTGCTTTGAGGCAGGCTGTCGCTTGTTTCTGCCACTGTGCTGCCTGCTCCAGGTTGGCAACCCTGCTAGCTTCCAGCTGATTCTCCTGTGTAGGGCCCTGGCCTCCCTGCATGCCTTTTTCTCAGCTAGGTTCCTGGCCAGTAACTAGCTTCAGCTTGTCAGCTGCAGTTTCTATGTGAACAACTTGACCGAGAACAATTTGACCTTTAGAGGCTTAATCGCAATTATTCTGAACCAGGTGCACATCATGTACTCAGATGTTTCTTGGAAGCCTGAACTGTTGCCCCCTACCAAACTCCCCATGAAACTCCCCGTGAAATTCCCTGCAGTTTTTCACTGTCACCTGCTGGGTGTATATATATGAGCACCCTGCTTGAATAAAGAAGAAGCTGTTTCTTCTCGACCGGTGTGTCTATATTTGTGTGTCTTGTGTGTCTTTAATTCCTCAGCCCCTCTCCGGACAGACTTGGGTTAGTTGTAGCGCAGGCGTTACACTCCTGCCTCCATCTCTCATCTTGCTGTAGGAGTGCTGGGATTACAGATTCATCCAGCATTTTGTGTGGATTCTGGGGCTCAAACTTAGGTAGTCAGGCATGTGTGGTAAGTGCTTTCAACTTCTGAACCATCTCCCAACCTTGTATGTGTGTTTTTGATCAAGACCCGTCTTGGTGGTCAGGTGCAGAATTTTCCATTGGTGGGAACATTTGGGGGCTAAAAAACTTACAAATTTTGGAGAATTTTGTATTTTTTGAATTATAGATGCTTAACCTGTATTAATAAACAGCTAAGTCTTCTTACTGTCTCTTTCTACTTTAATAACACATGGCTAAAAGCATGCGCCTCATAGATTGTTATCAAAATAAGAGGAGACAAGCGGTATAAAGGACTCAGCTTAAACACAGTATCAAGAAATGACAGCTATGATCGCTCCTTTGTGAAGCACATATCTTGTTTTGTTTTGGTTCTGAGACCAAGTATAAGTGCTTGTGAGCTCAAGTGATCCACTTGCCTCAGCCTCCGCAGTACCTGGGTCACCATACTCCACTAAGCACCTGTCTCTCGAGCACCTACCATGAACTGCTGTTCTAGTTGTGAAAATAAGACAGTCTCTACCCTTCCGAGCTTACATTGTTGCCGTTACCACTGTTGCAAATCTAGTTTGTTTTCTCATGAGGAAACAGGAATGGAGAATTCAGCGAACCCCAGGTGTTGCCCAAGAAGGAAACTAATTATATTTTTATTTTATCTGGGAAAACAGGCTCACAGATTTTTAGGTTTCTTTCCCACCTTCTTCATAGGAACAGACAAACAGGCCTAAAGAACTTGAACTGTTAGGGTCAGAGCCTGTGGACATTTCCTCATCCCTAGGCCTTTCTCCTTTTCCAGTCTTGCACTGTCCCTGAAGAGTTCTTTGCTCAGTCAGGGCTGCCTGCACACAGACTATGGTGATGCATTCTGTTCTGTGTACCATTTTAAGTAGAATTGCCTGCATAATCAGAAATTATTATTGATGTTCTCCACTGTTTACTAATGTGGTATTGAGTATGATTTGTGCTTTAATGCTCTTTTCAAAGCCCATTTACTTTGTAAATGTAGTTCTAAACTGACTCCCAAGTGGAGGATGTTAATGGCTGTGTGTGGGATGGACCATCAGAAGATGGCAGCAGAGAATCATGGACATACTTCTCTTCCAAGGTCCTGGATCTTCTACAAAGGGGTTTCAACTTGTGTAGTACTCAAAAACTGAATTCATGCTCTCTCTCTCTCTCTCTCTCTCTCTCTCTCTGTCTCTCTGTCTCTCTCTCTCTCTCTCTCTCTCTCTCTCTCTCTCTCTCTCTCTCTCTCTATATATATATATATATATATATGTGTGTGTGTGTGTGTGTGTGTGTGTGTGTGTGTGTATAAACATTTCAGACAGGTGTAAGACTATCTCTGAACTTCTGGCACACCTGGAGTTCTCTGTCCCTCTGTACCCAGGATGAAGGGATCCATTTGGTACAGTGAACACGATAACTTGTGGGTAGAGTCGGATATCCCTTCACAAATGCTCAATGAATTGCTGCTGATTGACCCATGTTAGTAGACTAGGAGTGATAAAAATAAGTAAGTTCCTACCTCACTGGGTAAGGAGATTTTCAAGGTATTCATAAGTTTGTTAACAATCCAGGCCTGGATTTTATTTGATGACAATTGTTAAGATCTTTGCTTTGGCTTCTTTTGCCATTGCTTCAAGGGTTAGTGGAATAGAGTCCAATTGCCCAGGTAGGAATGAAAGCCTTCTATGGTCCCTATGGCTTCCTCGGAGGATCTTTTTGAAAATGTGTGTTCATGCTGTGTGATCCACTGACTACATGCCATTTGGTGTCCTGTGGATTTTCTGGACAGTCTGATTGGCAAGAAGAAAAATCTGCAGGCACGTTGAAATCTGTGACATAGTGTGCTTTCTAGCTTCAGTTCTGACATAAGCCAAAAGAGGTTTCAAAGACAGAAAGGGAGTACAGAGGGTGACCATATGGTCTGGCTCCAGTAAATGCTAGTATCTCTCATGCACATGGATTTGCATGCTGGATGGGTTCCATAAGTTTAAGGGCCAGGGAATAATGAAAATAAGACATTTCTTTACATTTTTGGAATTTCAAGATGGTGACAGTGAAAGATTATGTCAAGTATAACTTTCTAGGTGTGGAGCCACGAAAAATCACATAGGTCTCATGACACTGAAGTCAACTCTCTCTCGTGTGTATGTGTGTGTGTGAGAGACAGAGACACAGAGACACTCTCAAAATTCTGTTTTTATTTTGCAAAGTTTGAAAGGCAAATTCCTTTAGTTGCTAGTAGCATTGTCCCACAATAAAAATATCTTTAGACATTGTCAAATATTTTCTTATGGGGCAAAATCACCCTGACTGATGACCACTGCTTTAAGATTTAGATCACTCCAAAGAAAGCTGAGTGTTCTTTGCTTTTCTCCACCTCTTACACATCCACTCTGCCAAGCATAAGGAAAATGTGAAGACCTGTGTCCAGAGGGGACAGAATTCCAAACATTTACAGCAGGCAGATCTGTTGGCTTTAAGGCACACCCTGGTTCCTTCTGCATATGCTCAGTTCGTCCTGGTTGCCTTGGTTGGGTGTACATTTCACTGAGTGTCTGTTCTCTGAACCCTGAAAATGTATCCTTTACTCTCGGACTCAGAAAGCCCCCTTGACTGTGGAAGGAGACACCAAAGGCCTTCCAGTGACAGGCAGGGAGAGGGCTGTTTGGATTGCTAATTTGTTTTCCCTCCTTAGCCTGTTTTTCCTTCATGCTGCTGTTCCTCTGTGGACCTTGAGTATGAATAATTCTGCACAGCCTGAGGGGAGAAGCAGGAAGCCGCCTTGTAGGGTTGTTTGTACTGTAATGAAATAGAAAGTTTAAAAGCTTTGCGAAGCCTGAGCACTTGAAAATGGAGGGAGGTCCAGCATGCACTTTAAAAATTACTCAGAAAGCTTGACAAACTCTTGGAGACCAAGGGGATAAATTGCCAATTTTACTTTATGAAGTCACCCCCAAGCAGAACAGCTCCTCGAATGTTGAGTCTGAGCGCAGCATGTCCCAATCAATCAAATAAATGTTCAACAAAATCCTTCCTCCGTCCCTCCATCCCTCCTTCCCTCCCTCCCTGCCTCCCTCCCTCCCTCCCTCCCTCCCTCCCTCCCTCCTTCCCTCTCTCCTTCCTACCTTTTTGAGACTCACTATGCAACCCCAGCTAGGCTGGAATTCACTATGTAGACCAGGCTGGCCTCAAACTCAATACCTGCCTCTGCCTCTGGAGTGCTGGGGTTAAAAGTGTGTGCCACCATAACAGGCCAGGTACCGTTTTACTTCTTCTTTGCTTGAATTAACAACCAGAAAGCTAAAATAAGCATCGGTATTTTCTGGTTGACTGGGAACTTGATGACTAGCCATATGAGGTAACTGATCTTTACTATTTTGTATAGTAATGGTAGGTATTGGTCTGGGAGTGGTTGGGCTTATTCATACTCAGTGACAAAGGAGCTCAGGCCCCTAGGCTTGAGTGCTTTGTTGGTTTCTTAATTGTGTTTACTAGCATTAGTTTAGGCTGGATGTCTCCTTCATGACAATTGCCCTGAAAATCTCCAGCTTTTTTTCAAAGTGTGGCATAGCTATACTGAATTATAGCTCCCTCACTTATGTGAAGGTGATCCTTTCAAAATTGTGAGCTCTGTGAGGGCTATGCATTCCCAACAAATAAAACAATGCCTTCCAGATCGAGCATGCTCTTTTGGACAAACCCAGCTGATTTCAAGTGGTAAAAGAGGTGGAGTAAAAGCCTAGAGTAGATCAATAAAAACACTAATATCAGCAGAAAAGCAAATTAGTGGCACACAAGTTTAGTAAAACAAGAAAAGCAATACCGGGTGGCAAAAAGAGGTACAGACCCAGTTCTTTCCCTTTCTTCTTAAAAATAATTATTTGTGTGTGAGTGTGTGTGTGTGTGTGTGTGTGTGTGTGTGCAAGTGTGGAGGCTGGAAGAGGCATCTGGTGTCCTCCTCTAGCACTGCCTACTTATTCTTCTGAGATAAGTTTCTGTATGAACCTGGGGCTGGAGAAGCCAGCCACCCCCAGTGACCTTCTTGTCTCTGCAGGATTCCTGGCTTGTTACATGGGTGCTGGGATCCAAACTCTGGTCCTCATGATTGCACAGTAACTACTGTTAACTACTAAGCCAGACCTCCGGCACTCCCACTTTCTTGAGGGGTTTTTTTTGGCTATTGGAATTAATATAACACACTGGAGTCTCAGTCTGGTCATTGTTGATACAAGCAACAGAAAGATTTATTTTTCTCGTGACTGTTGTATTCTATGAGAGGTTGCTGAGAAATAAGAGTTTTCTTTCCTCCTTTCAGAAGGAACTGGCTGGCTGGAAATCTGCAGTAAGTAAAAATGAATAAAATGAACAGTTTTAGGAGGACTGGAAGAGAACAGGGTAGAGGTCAGAAGGGAGGGCCTGAGATAGACCCCACAGATTCCTCAATGAGAAAAGCAAAGAATATTTTGTACTGTCTTCTGGATTTTTTTAATGTTAAAGAACAACATTTAAAATGCAATATAATTGTGAGTCTCAGATATAAACACATTATTAGTGATTTTATTTAAGTCATTAATTAATTAATGAGGGAACCGTAAGACGTTACAATGGGCTTAAAGGAGAGTTCAAAGAAGCAACAATTAATTCAGACATAAATTTACAAATAGATGTACAATTGGATTGTTCCTCAGTGGGGGGTGGGGAGTGGGGATGGAAAATTAAATGTATTTGCAAAAGACAAGATTAATTTTAATGCCTGTTGACAAAAGTCATTTGCATTACTGTTGAGGCAGGAGAGCAGGAGGATAGTGAGGTCCTGAGGACCCAATGCAAACACGACAAAACCAGCACATGGGTATCCGCAGGACAAAAGCTCGGGCAAAGAGGGAGGCTGATCGACCCTCAATTCTTGCCCTACTCAGACTCTCTAGAAGTAGCTGGAGCCATGGGTGGAAGCACAGAGGCAACTCAGAGTGTCTGTCGGAACGTGACCTGTGCCTCGTTGATTGCTTTTTGTTTAAAACCAGGAGAGAAATGTATTTTTTGAAAGACAAAGACATACAGACCTGCATGTTCCAATACTACCCTGCCTGAAAGATGTGCCCAACTGGTGTAGTAGTGATGTGTGTTATGGATGTAAGCAACCACATTCTGACTGAAGATAAGGCCTGCCCCACAGGAGTGATTTCATGCCTGATATTGTAAACTTGGGCATTACATAAATGGATGTGCTACATACATGCAGGCAAATACTCATACATACAAAATAAAAATAAATAAAAATATCTTGTGTAAATGTGTAAAAAATTCAGCTAATAAATATATTATTTTAGGAAGGTGGAGACCTGTATTTAGCAAAGAAAACCAATGTGCTTGAAGTGGCTCAGTGTTTCTTTTTTCCTTTCTTGTGTGAATGTGTATGTGTGTGGTGTGTACACATATGCTTCTGGTTGTGTATGTGACTGTGTGGACACCTAGGGAGGTCAGAGGAGGACCCTGAGTATCCTGCTCTGTCACTTTCCACTTTATTCCTTTGAGATAGGGTCTTTCATTGAACCTGGAGCGAGGCTGTTAGCCAGCAAGCCCCAATAATTCTCTTGTCTCCTCTGTGTGCAAATGCCCGACTTTTTACATGGGTGTTGGGGATTTGAATTTGGGTTCTTAAGCGACAAACACTCTTATCCATTAAGTTATCTACCTCTGCAGCTCCGTGGTTCAGTGGTAGTCATGGAGCCACAGACACAAAGTCATGGGTTATAAACAAAGTCAACTTCCAGATTTAAAGTTGAAAAGTGATCTTTGAGAATCTGCCTTTTTTTTTTTTTTTTTTTTTTTTAATGGGATGCCCAGCACAAGCAGTTGTGTTGAATCACAAAGCTCTAATGCTTACTCATTTCTCTTCACTAGGCAAACAGAAGTTTTCATATCCTCCTTGCATTTGAATTTTTGAAAATCCTTTATAAATGATGGTAGTAGATTTTAACACTATAGAGCTGGAGCAATTTGGTATAAAGAAAATCAAGGAAGAAGACACAACCCTTTCTTTAAAAACCACTAAAACTTTTAGCACATACATAAATAGTATTTTAAATTACATTTGTGCATTAGAGATAGTTTAAGAGCCAGGCATAATCTGTGATTATAACTTATTTTCATAATTTTAGCCTTAATTCAAAATTTCTATGTTTTTTTTCTTTCTTTTTTTTGGGATTAGTTTAGTGTCTTCTTACTGTGAATTTAGTGTAGAAAAATAAAACTGAATATGTGATCTCTTTTCTGAATAAACACAGTGACAAAAATGTGTCTGAATCTTGAGAGCATTTGAGAATCTTTTTTATTTAGGGGATAGTTAGCAAAATAACAAAGTTAAATCAAAATGGAGATCACTTATTTCATTGTGTTTATCGCAAGTCAAACATCTCAAGAGGAAGTTGGCTCAGAATCATTACTTTAAAAAAGGTCGTTAGTAAATTAATGGAACATAGCATACCAAATTCTCAGCTGAATTAAATAAATAACTCAGTTAGGGCCTATGGAAGATATGATCTTCCAAGTTACTAAGGGAGTGATTACCGAATCAGGGGAGAATCAGAGTTTGACACATGGAGTAATTTATAAGTCTCTATTTCACAGAAAAAAAAAATCAGGCAAAAATCAATTCCGGTTTGACTTGTTCCCTTCAGACTGCATGAGGACTCAGGCATGCCGGCTTTTTGGGTGTAGAAAGATAGAAATTCACACCGTGAGCTCGGAAGCATTTCTCATTCCATGGGAGAGTCTCTGCTGCAGTGCATGAGCAAGATTGTGAGAGGTAAATGAGGTGGTCTCCTTTTCTTGATCAATGCTGAAGGTGAAGTTGAGAAGAGAGAATAGATTACTCAATGCCTCTCAATATTCTAACACTGGCACCTAGTGAAAGTGGCAGTTAGGGTTTCTGAGAATTATGCGTTTACCACATCACAGGAGAACTGGGAAGACTAGAGGGAGAGGAAAAAAACCCAGCAAAGAGCCTTGATTTCTCAGTCACTCACTCACAGGCTACCTGGCAATGACCTCAGCTATCTTTTGGTCCTCAAGTCCTCTGTTTCTTGTAAAAGAGATTAAAGGCTAAAGTGTTCCCTTGTGAGATGGAGACATCAATTTTTGCTTGATCTGGTAGAACTACAGGGCTGGGATATCCCTGGATAGCTGTTCCAGAACCAAAGTATCAGTCTGCTGCTGTTCTCATTATTGAAAATTTATTTACATTTGACAACAGTGACTGCTGTAAAATCGCCTTTCCAAGTGACAGTTACAAGGACCAGAGCTGCCCGAGGTCTCAGTGGCTGTCTCCTGGTGCTTCCTATGTGGCTGGGTGTGTGTGTGTCAAAGTTTCTGGAATTTCCTTCCTTGCTTGGGGCATTAGGTTAACTGCAATGAGGATGTCAGGCAGACATCTGTGGTGAGGAGCTAAGGTAGCCTCATTGGGAAGAAATGGAAGGGCTATGTTTTATGGCTGCAACTTGCAATCCAGTGTCAGAGATAGCCAGGTTGAGGGGACAACTGAAATGACTACATAACACTGATTTAATGTTCCCCACCTGGAGATGCCTGCTTCTGCCCATCATAGGAACAAAGAGGACATGGTTGGTGAAAGTCACTGTTTATATTTTAAGACCCAGACCTGTAGGACAGGGAAATATTTCAGACAGCAGTGAGTGTCCCTTACATCAGTAGGTATAATTAATGACCATGGTGTGACCTAAGAGGTAAGTTAAGAGGTTGGATCTTGGGTGTAGATTAAGTAATTTGTGCCTTCTTTATGGTAACGCTTCATTTAAAATTCTGAAAACAGTGAAACCCAAGCCAGCGAGAAGACAAGCTCTCCTTCGTCCTAGATCAGTGGCTGGAGCATTTTGCTCAGAGCTGGCTCACCTGTACCCTCACATCCCATAGCGACTGCTTACAATGAGGATAGACATACTCGAGTTCAGCAATCTTTAAAAAAATGAATGAAAATTGTTTTTAAATGGAGTACAGAAAAAATTCATCCTGAAATATGATTGTAGCAGACAAGAATAAGTCACCTCAAAATATGCCTCTTTAGCATAAGGATTATTTTGAACAGCGACTTGGAAAACTGAAGACATAGGAGACACTTGGAAGATACACTAGAAGTTTTCCTGTAAGGGAAATTTACGTCTATAGGAAAATTATGAAAAAGTCAGTGGGATCAGTTCCAAATATATATGCATTTAAGCTTTTCTAAACATTATATCTTTTTTGCTGAATTTTGTATATTTCATACAATACATCTTAATCATTAATCATATTTAGACCCCTCCCCTGTCTGTATCTCCCCATCCTCCCCTGCTGGATTTCAGTCATCCTGTCTTTTTTGTAAAGGCCTATGGAGTCAAGTTTGTGTCCCCACATGTGTCTCAATGTGAATTCATTCACTGGAGCCTGGTCAACCTATCTAGCATCTCTCCCTTAAAGAAGACCACTCTCCCTCACCCAGCAGTGATTAGCTGCCAGTAGTTCCACAGGTAAGGCTGGGGCTTCCCACCCATTCCCCCAGTTGTCTGCTGGGTTCTTGTATGGTTTGGGTTTGCGTGGGTCTTGTGTATGTTGTAACCATTGTGGTGAGTTCATATGAGTAAGTTCCCAGATGCCTAGAAAACTCTATTTCTTATGTTCACCTGCCACTCCTGGCTCCTCAGTCTTTCTGCCCCCTCTTTGGAAATGATCCCCGAGTCCTGGGTGGCAGAGGTTTAATATAGGAGTCCTATCCAGGGATATACACTCTGTAGTCTCTCATTTTCTACATTTTAGCCAGTTGTAGTTTTCTGTGTTAATCACCCTCTGTTGCATGAGGAAGCTTCACTGGTGAGAACTGAGAGATGTATTAATATTCTCTCTGCCCTCCTGTTCTGCTATGTTCTGTGAGCCTTAGGTGTAGAGCTTCCACTGTAGAGTGTCACTTAGGGTTGGACATCTCACAGACACTTATTCTTTGTGTTTGAACTCTGTAATAGTCTCCATCTGTTGCAAAAAGAAGCTTCTTGGATGGGCGGTGAGGGGTATACACATGTACTCATATATGTATAGTGCTCATACACACACAATGGTCTAAGTATTTTTCAGTAAAGTTTTGAACTAATATATTTTCCTTTGTTTTTTCATATCACCTAAGCATTTATGTCTCCTTGTCTAACTTCCCTCCCCAGTTAAATAATACTTGCTTCATTTTAGTTTTATAAATACTGACAGAATTTCCTCCAAAGTGTTATTAATTAACACTGCTGGGGATGGGAGGACTTCTTTTTGTTTGTCTTTCTATATCCTCTGATTGGAACCCATGGGTCAAACTGATAAAACAGATGAGCAAGGAAAACTCATTATTTACCATGCAAAGGTATTCAAAAGAAAAATTTGTTCAAAGACATGGCTATATGACTGAGGATTCAAAACATTTTCTTTAAGGGTGTGGTAAGTCAACAACACTCCAGTGGATGGCCACACACCCAAGAGTATGTGGGTAGTTCAGATTGGCCCCAATAGATTTAAAAAAAAATGAGGACACAAAGTTGGGTGGGCAGGGAAGGGGTGAATCTGGGAGGAGTTGGGGGTCAACATGATCAAACCACATTGTACAAAATTCTTAAAGAATTAATAAAAATGTTTTAGTTTAAAGAAAGAAAGAAAGAAAGAAAGAAAAGACTTAAGGCTCTTAGATAGCTGTCTTCTGTTTCTATAAGAAGCAAACTTGAAGCCAGCCTGATGGCACAGGCCTTAAAAAAAGAAGCAAATATACTAAGCTTCTGTTGATTTTTCTCTTGTCAACCTTTTATTATACAGAGTCTCAGCAGAGAATTTAAATATTAAGAAAGTTATTTTTCTTACCATATTTTCTTACCATTCTTTGCACAGGACAAAACTTTTAAGTAAGCACACAAAAACTCCATGAAGGGGAGAGGATATGCTGTAAATGTGGGTTGTCTTGCCGTGTAGATAAGAGCCTCTCTGGTGGTTGGAGTTTTCTGGTAGAAAGAGACATCTTTGCAAGTAGAAATTTCCTTTACAAATGTGAATTTCTTTTACGAAATTTAGCATCTGTTCTTAGACAGACAGGGGGAAGTAGAGAGATTTTTCTGCATCTGCTACTTCTTTAGCTCAAAATAAGCCATATGTCAAAGTGGCATATTTTGAGGTCTCATAGACTTCACACTCACACTGACGATGTTTCACAGGGTTCCTTACTCACATTCTTGCCAATACACTTAACTTAGGTTGTAAACTTTTTTTCTTATTTAGAGAGGGTCTTATTGTCTGGCTTGCTATGGAGGTCAGTTGACCTTGAACTCATAGAGGTCTGCCTACCTCTACCTCCCAAGTGCTGGGATTACAGGCACGTGCCACCATGCCTAGCTCTTAACCCAGATTTTTAATGGAGCTAAAAACTATTTCTTCTTTCTATCCCTTTAAAGTCTATTGAATGTGAGGCCCTTAAGGACTAGCAACCAACTTTCAAAACAGAATTGTTGTTACTTGGAGCACATAGTTGTAAATCTTCCTGTTTTCTGAAGTTATAGGAATTTAGTATCTAGAGAATGAGAGCAATTACATGTGTTTGGCACAAATGGTTTGAAATTTGATTTTGTATCTAATTTTAATTGGTAATATGAGTGTCTGTGATGGCTAATCTTGATTATGATCACTTTGATGATTGGGTTTAGAGATGCTTAGGGGATCAGTAAAGTGTGTGTGTCGGGGGAGGGGCATTTTCAGAGCTGATTGATATGTGTAAGAACAACCGACATAGAAAGACTCACCCTGAATATAGTGGACTCCATTCAGGGGATCAAAGGTAGAATGTTTTTGTTTGAATGTTAACTGTCTCCCACAGATTCCTGGGCTGAAAACTTGGTCACCAACTGGTAGTGCTATTTGGAGAGGTTATGAAATTTGGGAGGTGGGGCCTGGCTGGGGAAAATGATCATTGGGGGCATTTTAAGGTTCTAACTTACTCTGGGTTCCTATGTCATTCTGTCTCCTGCCTGTCGCAAGGCAAAGAAGCCCCTCTGCCACATGATCCCACAGCCTTGATGTTCTTCGCAAGCACATGGGACCAAGCAACTGTGGACTGAATCCATGGAAACTAGGAGCCTAAACAAATCCTTCTTTAAGTAAAGAAGCTATCAGGTATTTTGGCCACAATTTCCTAAAAGCTAACTAAAATAGTGTCCTAGTCCCGATGACAAAAAATAAGAGGACAGAGTTTCCTTCTAGGTATCTCAACTTGTTTATTAATTAAAAGGGAACCACATTAACCAGACACAATGGATTAGTAAGGTACTTTGAAATATTTGTAGATAAAAGGCATTTCTGGATTTATACCTCCTTGGTTATATACAACCACTCAGATATCAGCATATTTTCCTGAGGACCAGATATAATCAGAACATATAAAAATAAAGGAATATCTAGCATAAACTGAAGCTGTCCTTTTGGTGATCAGCTTCATGGGGTGAGGAGCAGACTGTAACAGAACAGTGGAAAAAGTGTAGTTGGCTTTTCAGGAAATGTCTGTGACAGGGAAGGAGAAGAAATCAACAAAAAGGAGGAAACACTTGGTGCAGAGGAAAACGTTTGTGGTGAAGCTGAAGAGGCTGAGCTCCCAGCATGGCTGGGAAGGAGGCAGACACTGCTGACAAGGAAGGGAGTGGACACTTGGTGATTCCAAGTGCGACAGCTCAGAGTGGAGGGACGCCGAGCTGAAGGAGGTCATTTAATAGACAGAGAACAGGCCACGGAGAAGAACCAGGCCAAAGGCAGGTCAACCACCACTAGGTTCATGATCTCCACAAGTCTGGGTTTTCTTGCTTACAAAATGGGAATATCCTGGTTATCTTAACAGTTTGGAGGATCAAATAAGGGTTTTACATGTGAAAGTGTCTAACACCGGTCCCAGAACACTCACCTCTGGTAAGTAACAGTGAGTGTGAATGCAAAGCCTGAAGGATTAGAAGTACAAAAATATGCTTAGTCGCAGAAGCTTGGGGACTTAGGACACAAGTGAGTGGTGCTGGGAGATGTAAAAAGGGTCAAACAACACTTAGAAGTAACCTTTCAAATACAGTTTTTGAGGTCTGGAGAGATGACTCCACAGTTAAGAGCAATGGCTGCTCTTGCAGGAGACCTGGGTTCAAATCCCAGCACCCACATGGTAGCTAACAATTGTCTGTAACTCCAGTTCCAGGGGATTAGATGACCTTGTCTGTCCTCTGAGGGCACTGTAGGCATAGGTGCACTTCCACACATGGAAGCATAACACTCATACACATAAAAATAAATAGATACAGAGTAAAATCCAGTTTGGGGGGCTGGAGGGATGGCTCCACGATTAAGAATAATGCTGCCCTAGCAGAAGGTTCAGGTTTGGTTTTCAGCAAACCAATGGCTAACAAACATCTATAACTCCAATTTCAGGGGATTTTATTTCCTCTTCTGACCTCCACGGGCACTGCGTGCATATGGAGTACTTACATACATGCAGGTAAAACACTCATACACATAGAATAAAAATAACGAATATAACATAAAAAACAGTTTTACAGAACACATCCCTGGAATAAAGAATAGAAAATCCCAAGCAGCTAAATGATTAAGGTTATTTGTAGTCAATCAGATGGAAAGCTACTGGCAAGGTCCAACTATAAACACTGAGGCATGCCAGAGAGATAACATCCTATGTGCAAATTCTCTTTTGGGAAAGAATGTAAACCTTCATTCTTGGTTCACTTTCCATCTGTACTAGCATCTCCCGAGGCTACCAAGCCACAGGGAGTTGGGGGCTGTTATTAAGTACAGAAGCTATGAAGGGCAGTTCTGGAGTCTCAGCATATTGATGTAGCTGCAACATGTTTTAAATTCTTTCCTTAAGATCTGGTCTCCATAATCCAACCTGCATCATCTCAGAAAGAGAGCTGCTTTCTTTAATGCCAGGGGGTGTAAAGATAAGCCATGTGCAGAGATAAGTATTAGTAGACACTTGCTCAGCAAGAGAAGATGTGCCTTCCTTTATTAGTCCCAACTCTCTCTCTCTCTCTCTCTCTCTCTCTCTCTCTCTCATCTTTTATGAGATGTGTTTTCCAAGGAGAAAGTGGGTACAGGGCTCGAAAGAAGTCACTTCATACTGAAGGACTGTTGGGATCCCATGAGAGAACACCAAAAGGTATCTATGATATAAAGGTTTCCCAATTATGTATTGACTATTGTTCCTGCAGAGGATATTCAAGAAGTTCAGAAAAATTGCATTCTTTTTTCTTATTTTATATTGATAGTGAAGAGGAGCAGACATGAGCTGAGATCAAACCCTTGCCACATTCACAGACTCAGGCTAGAAAACATGAGTTTTCAAGTTGCAGGCATCTCCCCACCCCCCAGAAAGGAAAGAAACCAAGGATTTCTCTCCAAGGTTTACAGCCATCCTTAGTATTTGTAGAAGACTGGGTCTGAGATTACCATGGGCAGCAACATGTAGATGTTCAAGCTCTTTATGTAAAATGTTAAGTATTTGCATATACCTTATGCATATTCTTCAGTATACTTTAGATTTTTAAAATTTTATTATTTGTATTATTATTTTTATTTATGTATACGTATGTATATGCATGTGAGTGCTTATGGAGACCAGAAGAGCATGTGGGATTCCCTGGAGCTAGAGTTACAAGTAGTTGTGAGCTGCTTGATGTGGGTGCTGGGAACTGAACATGGGTTCTCTGCAAGAGCAGCAAGTGCTCTTAACTGCTGAGCCATCTCTCCAGCCCCCTTCAGTATACTTCCGTTAATTTCTGTATTATCTATAATTTTTAGTACAATGCAGATGCTATATAAAGTTATACCAAATTGTTGGGGGTGTAATGACCAGGAAAAAGTCTGTACATGTTTAGTACAATTAAAATTTATTTCCCCAGTATTTTTGATCCATAGTTGGTTGAATCTTTGGATACACATGGAAGGCTGACTATATATTCATATCTATCTTTCAGATGGCTACAACTTTAAACTGGCTGAAAATTGGAGAATGCAACCTTTGGCCCTGCCTGCTACTCAAAAAAAAGTCACAGCTGTTGATTGACTGTAATGAAGCCCAGCTGTAATTCCTCACCACTGGCTCTAGCAGGGGAAATGGAGCTATAAACCAAGATCCCTCTTGAGGCTTGGAGGGAAGAAACTGTCTGGGTCCTTGCTTGACACCTGGACCTCACCATGGTGCAAAGAGAAACTCAACAACTCAGGTGGCCAAAAGAAGCAGATGTTTAGCACAGCTAAGTGTAAAGTGAGGGGGAAATGGCTTTATGGGTCCTTGGCTGAGATGCTCACATTTGAATGTTATATACAGGAAGTCATCAGGTAGTGGAATAATATAAACAGACCTTACTTCATGAAGCAATTTATTTTGAGTTGGTGGCAGCAGAAACAACCTCTAACACAAAGGAACATAAGGACCTTCTATTTTATTTGAGAGATTTTCCAACTGGCAAAGGCTGCTGCAACGAAAAAGCAGGAGGAGCACTGCTTCCTTAATTACAGCACTTACTCATCATCAGAAGGACTATGTTGACCTGCGGCAGTAATATTTCCCAAAGCACTTGCAATATTCTGATTTTTCTCAGTCTCTGTGCTAAACTATGAAAGAAGCAGAGATCATCGTCTATGGTCAATATGTGGTAAAACCGAGGCATAACTGACTAGATAGCAAATATACTCACAAAAAATATACCAGACAACAAATATACTTTTCTACCATTCACAAGAGTGCAGTAAAGAAGTGAAAAGGCAATTATAGTTAAGTTTTCTAAGTCTGGGGCACCTACTCAGTGTCTGTCAAAACACAATAAACAACCGTTCAGGCTCTCAGCTGGCTTTAGATGGTGAATACAAGAAGGTACAGCTGTTTTAATATTTAGGTTTGTTTCAGTTTAATTTAAAAAGGGGGCAGAAATAACGGCACAGTGATGAACTCATTCTGGCTCAGGTTAAACTCAAGTTCCAGAGCCATTGTACCTGGATTGCAGTTCTCACTGAACTACTTACTATTGTGGTCATTTCCTTTTTGATCTAAGCCTCGATTTCCTAATCTGTAATATGGGGATGACAGACGCCTTACCTCATAGGGGACTTGTGAAGATTCAGTGAGTTAGTATTTACAAAGCACTTAAAGTAGGGCTTGGCACACTGTAAGAGTTCTGAGAGTTTGTTAAAGAAAAATTAAAAATAGCATATTGATCCTGTTATTGCATGGGTATTTTGAATTCAGAAAGGATAAAATGGTCATTTATGTAAAGAATGGATGAGGATCATTTGAATGTTATATACAGGAAGACATATATATATATAACCAAAGACATAACAAAGTCAAATATGAGGAGAAACACTGGCATTTGGGCAACACTAAGCTATATTGGGCAGGGAAGCAACAGAAAGATGTTTGAGCCCCAAAAGAGCACAGATAGACTCTACCATACAGACTCTCCGCTGAAGGGAAGGGTGGTAGAAGTCATTAGCTTGTATCTGAGCATTTCTTCTATCCATTCTCTCTCTCTCTCTCTCTCTCTCTCTCTCTCTCTCTCTCTCTCTCTAAATAAGGAAGCTGTCTTCTGAAGCAAAATTCCTTAGATCCAGAGTATATTCATGAACACTCTTTTGAGCAAGTCACAGTCACTCTGCCAGACCCCAGAACCAGAAAGCCACCTTGGTTTCTCGCTCTGCTTGTTTTAGTCAGAATGTCAGAGCAGGAAGATAGAAGCCAGATCTGACTCAGGGTGCAGGAGGTGAGGGACTTGGGGAAGCTGGGACAAGGTGGGGAATGATCAGTTCTAAAAACCAGACACCATGACCATGAAGTGGAGACAGGAGGAGGAATGCTCTAAAGTGAGTCACCCTGTTTCGACACCAGACAGTTACCTCAGTGAAATGGGGGGAGAGGAACAAGATTTGCTGATAGCGTCATTCCTGTCCACCAAATGGGAGCAGGAGGAGACGAATACGCCATTTGTAGGCTTCTTCTTGAGGAAAATTTCACTGTTATTCTGCTCTTCACTGGATGGAGGTCTTTGTTCTGGTCAAAGATGGTATAGGAATAGAATCCTGGTCTTGTTTTTCTGAGTTCGTGTTCCTGGTTCTCTAATAGGCTGTTTTAACAGCTTATCTGCTTTGATATCAGGATCTACACAAGCATTTGTTTTCTGGTCATCTTTTATCTTGAAGTCACTAATAAACACAGAGACTGAAAACCACAGAGCAAGGATAGTGGAGTAACATGATGTCTTCCATGATAGCACAGAAGCTACATGAGCTACAGGAACCTTGATAACTTGGGCCAGTAGGAAGCTTTGAACTCTCTTGTGGTTATTTCAGTCATCTGAGTCTTAGAAGAGGTCAGGGAACCATCTTGGGCAACACTGTCTGTCTCAATTCCTCTTTTGGCCACTCCAGCGTTGTCAAGTCCATAAGCAGCATTAGAAAAGGATTCTGGTCAACCTAAGCAAAAGTTCAAATTAATAGACATTTAATAGTAGCTTCAAGACAGCTGAAGAAATAACTGAATCAGCCTATTTTTGAAGGGAGAGAAACTCAAGGCAACTCTGGAAGTCTGCAATAAGAATAGCTGACATTTAGATTGTTTACTGTGCTCCAGCTCCTGTTCTCAACCTTTGAGTAAACTAATTCATCTCCTTAGAACAATGGTGTGAGTTGTTTACTATCATCATCCTGTGGATGAAAGATTCAACCTAATCAAATTCCTCTGTCATATGACAGTTTGGCTTTTGAAAATTGCCTTATTGTCACTATGGAAGCCAGTCATTAGCCATGGTGCTAGGCAACACTGTTTTTGGTGAAAAGGATCCCTGACTGTAAATTGTTCCTGGACTTGGAGAACTAAAATACATGTTAGGAAGCTACACTTCTGGGCTTTTTGACTTCTGTACGCCTTTATTAAGGGGACCTGAAAGCTATGCCTATGAAATTGTTGACAGTTCTTTGGGGAGAGTAGAAAGCTAGGGTTTAAAAAAAATTATTTATTATTATTGGTCTTTTTGAGACAAGGTCTCCCTGTAGTGCCAGCTGGCTTGGAATTTACTAGGTAGACCAGGCTGACCTTGAACTCACAGAGCCGCTTACCTCTGCTTCCCAAGTGCTGAGACTAAGGGTGTGTGCCATCATGCCCAGCTTGTTTATTTTAATTTTTATTTTATATATACAAGTGATTGCATGCATGTAAGTGCACCCATATCATGCAACACCTGAAGAGGTCAGAGGAGGGCGTCAGATCCCCTGGAATTGGAGTTACAGAGGGTTGATAGTCATCATATGGGTGCTAGGAATTGAACTCGAGTTCTCTGCAAGAATAGCCAGTGCATTTTAACCAATGAGCCATCACTCTAGCAGCCCCTTTTTTTAGCTATAGAAATTTTTAGGTGATGTGGATCTTGACTCTTTAAACTTGGATCCTGTTGTGTGAACCACAGCAAGGATTTCTGTGTGGAAGGATATCTGTTAAGTTTCTGAATAAATTGTTGCCAAAGGTAGAAAGCTGTCTGGTGAATTTGAGTATCAGTTTGAACCTAAGAAACCACTGATGAATGTTGTATATTGCTTTTAACTGAAGCAAGCCTTAAATAACCCATAGTCACATAGATAACAAGTGGTAAAGCTGTACTCAATTTGGGGCAAGTTGCCTCTTAAACAGTTGGCCAGTCTCCACAGGGCGCAGCTTTCTGGAGGAATTTGCTCCCATGATTTCAGCTTGTTGACCTCTTAACTCAAGATGCACATCTCTGGGGCAGAGAGGCTTGAATTCTTAACTGGGCTAAGAGACCATCTCCTCATGGTCTGAAGAAGGCCTGGTGCCTTGACGACGATCTTAGGGGACAATCAGAAGAACAGGAGTGAGTATGGATCGCACAAAAACAATTACTGTCGCTGTTGCTGAGATTAGGCAGGTTTCTGAGACAGAGAAACAGTGGGTAGCAACCCTTCAGTGAATTTATCATTGCTGCTGTTGTTTTTGAACACATATCACTAAAGCTCAAATCTTTCAGGTTTCCCACTGCCAGATGATAAAGTGTTCATTCATTCATTCATTCATTCATTCACTTCCTCCCTCCCTCCCTCCCTCGCTCTCTCAGTCAGTCATTTAACAGTACTTATCGCTGAGAATGAAGACTTCTCAGTGTGATTTTGTGATGTCAGGCAGTAAAGATGGCCCTGTGTAAAATTATTATGCAAAGTCTTCAGCAGCTGGAGACACAGGTGTAGCTGATGGTGAACAGTTAGAAGCAGGTGGGAGAAGAACAGGGCTTACACAGCAGAGGAACTTTGGAGAAGCCAGGCTTACTGAGCTATGGGAACAGGGTTGGGATAAGAAAAAGGTTCTGTCTCCACCAGAAGAGACGGCAGCAGTCGGGCAGGCTTGGAGTGAGTGAAAGGTGGTACAGCAGAGGGAGCAGGATAATGGGACAGGCAAGGTGTGCGGGGGTATTTAGAACCAGGTGATGAGCCCCAGATGGGTTAGTTAGGGAAGAGAGGCCAGCTGAGTTTGTCCCCCTGGGGGTATTTACAGAGAACATGACCTCAGGATAAAAACACACCATCCCAAAAGTATACCTGATGCCACAGTGACTGGGGATAGTGACAACTTTGGGTCCCTGGGATGGTCCTGTCTAGGGGCGTAGGGAATGTTATTCTGAGGGCTGGGTTGAGCAGAGGGTTCACATTCTGTATCTTTGAATCTGTCTCTCCAGCCTCCTCTTCACTTTGGTGGATATTTTTTCTAGGTCTTTCTTCCTGATCACCTCAAACTTGGGAATTTTTGTCTTCTTTACTCCTAACCCAAAATGTCCCAAAGTATCACTGGTTGCCTAATTTGAGAAAAAAATTCAAAGAATAAGACTGGTGTTAGCAACTGACGTGTTTACCTGTTTGAGAGACTATATTTTTGTTTAACCAAGCCTTAGGAACACAAAGTGGGAATTCCAGACATTGAGACATTTCTGCTGGTTGATGGAGAGGAGTATTTTTAAGCAGAAGGATTTTTGGCCAGACCTCAAACTGTATGGTCTCTAAGAACTTTCACAAATGAAATCTGGCCAGAATGTATATATATATATATATACATATATATATATATATATATACATTGCTAGGTCAGTGGTGTCCTTTTGAGAATGAAGTTTTCTGTGGGACCTTAATGCAACAAGGAGGAAATGACCAGTGCATTAGGATTCACAGATTTTCTGCATTTCCTGTGCTTAAGATTTATGTTTGGTACACCAATGTGTGGACTTTCCTGGAGGTCGCAAATAAATGGGGGCGGGGGAGGGGAGGTATTCTCAATAACTATCAAAGCCAGAGAGACTAAACCCAGCTACATGATGGAGAACTGAGCCAGAACAGGGTCGGGAACAGTGGATGAACCATGCAGGCTGGATGTCATGGAAAAATGTTTGGTTTATCTGTGACTGAGGGGAAGAAGAGTGAGATTTCAAAAAGCAGCTGCCATCTGTATGAAGGATATTGAGAAAAGCAGAAATTGGAAGTAATGGATTTTTAAAGATAACTTGGTGTGCATTAAACATGTACTCCACCCCTTGGGCTTTTTCTTTAGAGACTAAGTACAGATTTGAATTGCTTCTGATTATATATATTTTTTTGATGGACAGCTGTTTCTTCAAATGCAATTCCACAGTGAGATTGGACCATAAGGTGGTCTGGTATTCACAGAGAAGTCAAATACAAAATAGGTATTGTTAAATCATCCTTGTAGCCAGAATGGGCATCCTAGGGTCCCAGTGCTTCACCCTTGTCTCCTGAGATGCTGGCTCTGACCCCTTGAAGCAACGTTTGAGATTACCCTCTGAATATGCCCTGTTTGGTGTCTTCCAGCTCTGTCAGTCATACAGTTTGAGCTTTGCTTCATTTTCAGTCACAGACACTGACCACTGGGAAATGCAGACTCTTGCAGGTTTCACATTTGAGTTCCTACATTCTGGAAAAGGTGTCTACGCCTAAAGCCTCTCCCTCCTCTGGGTTATGGGGTGTGGTTTTGTGAATGGAGCCCAGTGTGGTTCTGGCAAGCCCAGGTAACATGACCCAGTCTCTGCCTTGCCTCAGAGTGGACGTCTAGTTACACACCACAGCAAGCCTCTGGAAGAGCCTGCACCAGTTACCCAATATTTTCCTCTTGTCTCCAGACACGACTTCTCATAAATCCCTCTGCAGTAACCAGCTGGAACAGGGCTTGAGGGTTGAAACCAGCTTGCTCAGTGGGATTCTGGGAATCCTGCAAACAAGGAAACATTTGAAATAGCTGGGGAGTAGCCTTGGCCGCAGGCAGGCAGACATGAAGAAGACACTGTGGACCCAGAGTGGACACTTGCTCCACAGAGGTGAAAGGAACAAGAGGTCTCAGGTGTGTAGCCCCGCTGGGACCCAAAAATCTGGCTCCTGGAACGGCATGGCATCTCTTCCACCAGCTGGATGAGATTCATGTGTTTCCGCTGGAGCAAGTTGGAATAGCCTCTCAGTAGAGTTTCCATGGCATGTCTGAGAAACCTACTTTTCTCTTCCAGTACACAAATCTTGTGAGGGGGGTGGGAACCTCATGATTGACTTTACAAAATCATAAATGCAACACATGATATTTTGACAAGTTTATAAAATTAAGAAGTGTGTGAATTTAACTGGATCTACTGTTTTCCCTACAATTTACCTCTTTTCTCCCAAACCTGTTAATAGACTGGGGTGCACTTTTCCGGAGTGTTTTTCCAGTATGCTTATCTTCCATTGTACCGGACAGGAAAATTCAAAGGGCTGATGCTACTGTTTTATATTGGGGAGACTACCATGGTTTGAGTGACGGGATGATTAAGCCCTGGTGAGACATAGGAGACAAACCTAGTCCCTTGCTCTGAGTCAATGATCTTTCCAGCAAACCTGCTTCTGTCTTTTGGGCCACATTTATTCATTTATTTGTTTTTAATAGCTCAGGCCAATATTGATTTATTTACCTTTACAACAGATGGTGATACATGCATGGGTTGTATCTGGGGTTTGCTGCAAAGTCCTAGGCAAAGGGCTCAACTCCCCAGCCATTTCCTTATGTGGAGCTGTTTTGAGTTTCTGAGGACTTGGAATGGCCTGGGTGTAGAGTGATGGAGGGAAGCACGTTGGGTAGAATTCTGTCACCATGCAACATTTGTGTTTTCCTATGTGAATTTCCATTTCCAGGTCTGGAGAGAATGTCTGCTTTAGCTCTCCTGTTAGATGTCAATGAAGGTAGGCCTAGAATTGGCTGTGATGTTGGGACTTGGGAATTGAAGTCTTTTTTTTAGGAACTGTGAGGATGGAGTATCACTGTTTTTATAATAAGCATAGATACCTGTGAAGTGCCCAGCAGAGAAAGTTCTTTCTTTCTTTATCTCTCTTTCATTAACAACTGGGTTTTTAGAATATACTCATTAACGACTGGTAATGTACATTCAACCAACAACCATTAATGGCATGCCTACTATGCACTGGGTACACTTGTAGGGACTTGGCATTTATTGGTGAAGAAACAAATATTCCTGTACTCATAAAGCTTACCACCAATGACAGAAAAAGCATGACCAATAGAAAAAATTAAGTAAGCAGATATTGTAGTGTATCCAGTGGTGATAAAGGTCATGGTTGGAAGGAAGAGGAAAACAGATGTGTTGGGAGGGAAAGAGGAAGGGCTGTGATTTTTCATAGGGGTTTTCAGGTCATTCTTTTGGTTTCTTCTCTTAAATATCATGTAATACTATGAGAGAGCCCATCAAATGGAAGCAAAAACCAATTTGGTGATTAGTTTCCTTCTCTGAATATTGGCTGTAAGGGAGGGTAGAAGAGAGATTTCCTCTTCAAGCTGCTGCAGATTTCATCTGGGATCCCTACATGGTGCTACAAGGAGAGGACTTGATCAAAAAATCTTGCAGAGAATTGGGTCTTAAAAACAACTGATTTCAGACTGGAGAGATGGCTCAATGGTTAAGAGCATGGGCTGCTCTTGCAGAGGATGTGGGTTCAAATCCCAGAACCCACATGGCAGCTAACTTCAGTTCCAGGGGACCTAACACCTTCTTCTGACTTCAGTGGATATTGCATAACATGTGTGCACAGCACATTCATGCAGACAATGCACTCATACACATAAAATAAAAATAATAAAATATCTGAAGAATTGAGCTCCCTATGCTCTTATTTTCCCCAGGGGAACCTCATAATGAAGTTGACATTTGGCTTGTCTCTTCCTCACTCAATAATTGAGTCCATTTTGTTTCTCAAAGATTTCTTTTAGTGGGAGTAAGAAGAAGGTATCTCTTTATTAAAAGAGATATAGAAGGCATTGACTCAGTCTCACTATTTGACCATTTTTGGATGCCGATTTTTTTTTAAGCACTGAGATTACATGGCCTAGTTACTTTCTATTGCTATGATTAAAAACACAACAAAAACAACTTGGGGAGGAAAGGGTTTATTTGGCTTACAGCTCACAGTCCATCATCAAGGGAAGCTGAGGCAGGAATGAAGCATAGACCATGGAGGAATGCTGCTTACTGGTTTTCTCTCTTGGTCTGTGCTCAGACTGCTTTCTAATATAGCACAAGACCACCTGCCCAAGGGTGGCACCACCCACAGTGGACTGGGCCCTCCCACATCACTCAGTAATCAAGAAAATGCCACACAGGCACGGCCACAGGCCAATACAATAGAGGAAATTCTTCAGTTGAGGGTCCTTCTACCCAGGTGTGTCAAATTGACAACTGAAACTATCCAGCACATTACATACATGCTCTACCATACCTAGCTTTTACATGGGTTTGGTAGATTCCAGCTCAGGTCCAAATGGTTGTGTGGCAAGTACTTTACCCACTGATCTATCTTCCCAGCACTGATTTATTTTTTAGAAATGAAAGGAGATGAGAAAAGAAAGCATGTAGTTAGGGAACCTTCCCAAGATAATTAGGGAAATATGGAGAGCAGCTGGATCCCTGATATTGTTACAGAATTTAAATTTGGGGTGTCTATTATTGTATGTACTGTGAGTATATCATTTTTATTGAGATTTTGTGATTTTCATACAATACAATTAATTTGATGGTATTTCCATTCCCTCCCCATCCACACCTTTCTTTATTATCCCCCATCCAATTTAATGTACTCTATTATATATGTATATATAATATATATATGAAGGCCTATAGAATGTAATTTATATCTTTGTGTCCCCAAATGTCCTTCAGTGTGGATCAACCACTGGAACCTGGTTAACTTACTAAGAGTCTCATCTTTGAAAGAGACTGTTTCGGCCCCTCCCAGTAGCCATTGGTTACCATGATTTCTTTATGTTGGGTTGGGGTTTCTTACCTACTTCCTTATGTCTGTGCTGAGATTTTGTCTGGTTTGAAGTTGCATGGGACTTGTGCATCCTGTCACCATTGCTTTGAGTTTATATGAGCAACTACCCTGCTCTCTGGAAAGCTCTGTTTCCTTGTGATCATTCAGTACCTCAGACTCTTACCATCTCTCTGTCCTCTCTTCTGCAATGATCCCTGAGCCTTGGGAGGCAGAAGTTTTATATGGGTGTCCTATTTGGGAATAAGTACTTTGAAGCCTCTTGTTCTCTGCAAATTGGGCATTTGTGGGTTTCTGTGTTAATCACTATCTGCTGTATAAGGAGATTTCTCTGATGAGAACTGAGAGATGCATTGATCTATGGGAATCACAATAAGTCACCAGGAGTCAATTTAATACAATAACTATTTAGTACAAGACTAGTATTGGACACTCCCCTATGTCTTGTGACCTGTCTAGCCTCAAGTTCCTAAGCCTGATATCAATATTAGGTATGGGTTTCATTCTATGAAGCTGATCTTAAATCCAATTAGAGTGCCACTATTGTATTGGTGGGCTTATCTTGCCAGGCCAGTTGTAGTTGACAGGATTCACAGCTAGGTAAGGTCAATGATTGTTTCCTTCCGGTAGCATGTGCAGCACCTTCCAGTGCTATGAACACTAGCCAGAAGAGATGAGGCTCTGAAGTCAGTACCAACTTGATTGCTCTTTGTTTATTCTACAGCTCATGTGTGTAGTGTCTTCAGCAATAGGGTCTTGCCATTCAGTTCTGGTGGTTAACCAAGAGCAGGGGCAATGACCGATATTGTTTGGGGGTCTATGGAACCCCTGATCAACAGCTTCTAGAGAGAGAGGCCATTCATGGCAGTGAGGTTTGCTTTTTATTAGCCTATGATGCCTATACCGGACATTGTTCCCTGCTATAGGGCAACTCCTTTTAGTGCTAGATTTCTGTATGACTTTTTCTAGAGGTTTTTGGTGTTACTTGAGCTCTTTCCCCATGCTCCCTTCTCTGCCCTGCCCTCCCATTCCCCACCCCCTTCCTGCTCTAACCTTCCATTTTCCCCATTTGTGTATGATTATATCTTAACAGCATACTCTTTGTTTTCCATAAATACACCCTGAAATAATTACATATGAAATTGTAGTAATGATGTAGTATGTCTAGGATTTATTTCAAAATAATCAAGGGTAGGGGAAATAAAAAGAGTTATCAAATGTGGAACTTGTCATAAACTGATCACTTTTGAAGGTTAATGATGGCTACCCTGAAGGTCAACATATTATTTGTGTGGGTTTGGATATATTGTTAATTTTTCTTTAAAAACGCTTAACATTTCTAGTCTCTGAAATCTGATATATTTTTGGTTTCCCTATTTCTTTAAAAATATGCATATTTTTACTGGGTTTAATTTCTGTAGGTATCTTTTTATTATAATTATTTATTAAAAAATCATTTACTAAGCATCTCAAGTGTGGGCTTCAATTTAACAAAATTACAAATCACCAAAGTGTAGACATGAAATTATACTGAATTAGTTAAGAAAAAAATTAGCTTAATAGAGTCATTTTATATGCCAGAAGATCTTGGTGCTTTTAATGAAATGCTTAATTAGGAACCACAAACAGTTCCTCAACAATAAGTAATCAGGACTTCTTTTAAAGTCATAGCCTTTACAAGACTTACTGTTGCTGTGTAAAATGATATAGGTCCTCATGGAGAGATTCTTCAAAACATCTGGAGTCCAAGTACATCTGCCACAGGTGAGCAAACAAAGCCTCCTTAAAGCCATGGAAGAGAAAAGTTGATTGACCAGAGGGGCACTTTTGTGAATAGCCCATTAGAAGGCATTACAGCACTTCTATCTGCTGCACATTTCTCAAGAAAAGGAAGCCACACAGAAGCACAATTAGGAATCAGCCCAAACCATCCCCTTGCTTTCCCAGTTCAGACAGACAGCAAATATTTAACAAGGAAAGAAGAGGTGCAGGTGCAGCCTTTGAGCAAGCTGTACCATTTCGAGTCATCAGTAGGACATTTAGATCAGTGACCTTAGAGACAGTCTGTGTCTTTGATCTTCATAGAAAGGAGGAGACATTTTAAGAGGGGATCTATTCCTGGCTACTTGGCCTCAGACTTCCAACCAAATAAACACACATGCACAATGGCAAATTGGTGGTGAGAAACCTTGGCTATTAGCTAAAGTGACACACAAGGACACTCTGAAAAGGGTCCTGAAGCCACATGTTGGGTAAATACACAAGGTGTTGGCTTTGGGAGTTTCTAGCTTCTGAGTGACTCTAGACCAAAGACACTAGAAATGTGTTTCCAGGTTACAGCACAAGAACTCCCTGAAGTGTGCCTAGATGCAGATCTCCCAAGACAGTGTTGAGCATGACTCTTTATTGTTTATTTATTTACTGGTAGTGCTGGGGGTTGAACCCAGAGGCTTGAGCATGCTACATAAGCAGTCTACTACTGTGTCTCACCTCTGGTAGGAATCTCTTGTCAATAAGCTCTTACCTGGTATTTGAGAACTATTATGTTAGGCTAGGACCGAAGAGAGAATGTTATGGCCCATCTCAAAATACCAAAGGACAGAATCAAATGCTTATTTTTATGTTTATGCAAAGTTTAAATGAAATCATTTCCTAATCACATTCATACATATAAAAGTGAGTGGGGCAGGAGAGAAGGACTGGGAGATAGCGGGGTCAGAAACTACTCCTTGTCCTCTGCCTAGACTTAGCTTTCTACTCTTTGAGTCATGGAGACTAAGTTTTCATGTTGAAAGAAAGAAGTAGCTTCATAGGCTCACAGACCAGATGAGGTTTTCAACAAATAACTTTTAGGATGGGCTATTAACATTTAGACCATAAAACATACTCTATATTGATGGAAGCCTTTTGAAATCTGTTGAACCAAAACTGAGGATAAATTGTTATTGGTCTTCGCCTAGCAGCATTCAGGCATGTACTGATACTGAGCACCTATGCCATGCAGATACTTATGGCTGGTAGGCACTGACCAAAACCATGTGAGGAGACTGAACACAATATTTTTCATGTGTGTGTTTCACTGTTGAATGAATTATACTGTTAGTCATAGAGTTTATATTTTGCTGTTTCTGTGTTTGTGATTATGTTAGATAAAACAAAATTCATCATGTGTTTGTTCTGATAATTCCAAATGGAATTCATTTTTCAGGTTAAAAAATTATTATTATTACTGTGTGTGTGTGTGTGTGTGTGCATGTGTGTGTCCCCATGTATACATGAGCATGGGAAAGTCAGCCATGGCACACATGTGGAGGTCAGAGGACAACTTTGCCAAGTTGGTTCTCTCCTTCTGCCTTAACATGGGTTCCAAGGATCAAACTTAGGTCTTCAGCCTTGTGTGGCCAGTGCCTTTACCTGCTAAGCTATCTTGCTAGCCACCAGGCTTTTACTTAACTGTTCTTGTCTTTTTTTTCCGTTTCCCACACTCTTCAAAATCCTAGTTCTTTAAAAAATATTTTTTTATTTTGTGTGTATGAGTGTATTGCTTGCATGTGTGTAAGTGCACTCATGTTGTGCAATGCCTCTGGAGGTCAGATGAGGGCATCAGATCCCTTGGTAATGGAGTTATGGATGGTTGTTAGTCACCATGTGAATGCTGGGAATTGAACCCAGTTCCTCTGCAAGAACAGGCAGTGCTTTTAATCCCTGAGCCACCTAGATCTTAATAAGGGTGGCATAGTTATTTGTTTGTCCCACACTCTGTGTGTGTGTGTGTGTGTGTGTGTGTGTGTGTGTGAATCAATCTCAGAATATAACTTTCTTCACTGCTACCAAGACTCTGGTTATTAAAACTATTTATGCAATTTTGTTTTGTGATTATTTGTCCTTACATATGTACAACTAAATACATGAATGTTCTGGTAAAGATTAAGCCAGGAATATTTGAAATACAGGCATAAACACCAAAAAAGCCAAGTAAACAAGAATTTGCTTGGGTATTGTTTGCTGATTTCCACAGCGTGAACACCCCCCTGCCCCGTGACCCTTCTTGAACTGCCACTGGACATCACTGGATGCAGCAGGGTTATGAAGAGATGCACACAACAGCTCAGGGGGCTGGTGCTTGGTGGCTCAGCACACCAGGGGGAAGGCCTGTTTTGAAGTCACTTGAAAGAATTCAACACTGTATGGTTGTGCTGCCAGCTAGAACCTAACCTGCTTAGGTTCATTTACTCCACTGCACTTGGAAGTTTGAAGGATTGCTTTGTAAAGTTGTGGTTTTTATACTTATGCAAAACATTTACATTATTCCAAAGTCAAAGAAGCCTGGTTTCTGCTCTTGTTTTCTTTAACCTATACTCGCCCTTCCTCATAGATCTTTAATATCTTTCCATTGCTTTTCTTTTCCCTTTTTGTTTTTTTTTGTCAGTTAAAAATATCATCATCATCATCATCGTCGTCGTCATTATTATTTTAGTTTAGTTTTTGGTCTTTTTGAGACCAAACCACACACACCATCAGATTGCCCCTGGAGATGGAGATTAGCCATGAAGATAGAGAAGATATTCTCACCGTGCACTTGTTTGTATCATCTGGATTTTTAACTATTGAATGTCCTATCTGTTAACCCCCACCTCAAATTAGTTTGAATTATTAGTATAGGGGCTGGAGAGATGGCTCAGTGGTTAAGAGCATAATGTTTTTAAGATAGTTAAGATAATAATATTTTTAACTGGCCAGGCATGGTGGCACACGCCTTTAATCCCAGCACTCGGGATACAGAGATAGGTGGATCTCTGTGAGTTCAAGGCCAGCCTGGTCTACATGGCAAGTTCCAGGCCAGCTGGGGCTACAGGGGCTACAAAACTGAGCTCAGGTTGTCAGGTTTGTGCAGCAAGCATGGTTACCCACTGAATCATCTCACCACTCTTTTTTCTTTCCACAGTCTCTTGTAGCACAAGCTGGCCTTCAATGTGCTAACTAGCTGAGGCTGGCCTTGAGCTTCAGAACCTCCTGCCTCCACGTCCTCAAGTGCTGGGATTAACAAGCAAGAGTCAGCACATCTTGCTGCCACTGTTTCCTTATTAAAGTGTGTATATAAGGGTTTGGGCTATAGCTTAGTGATAGAGTGCTTGCTTGGCATGCATGAAGCCCTGGGTTCAACTCCTAGTACTCCAAACAAACAAAACAACAACAGTTAAAATGTGTTTATGTATACACACATATACACGCATTCTTCAGTAGTGATGTTTTT
Organism: Eospalax fontanierii; assembly: GCA_035773235.1. Classification (NCBI taxonomy): domain Eukaryota; kingdom Metazoa; phylum Chordata; class Mammalia; order Rodentia; family Spalacidae; genus Eospalax; species Eospalax fontanierii. Next base: position 23,612,760 of record CM069530.1, read on the forward strand.
GACTGAGCACATGTCTCTACACATTACTTTTTCCCTTTAATAATATATCCTGGAGATCATTTTACAGTAGTGTTTAGGCTATATAACCCTATGCAATTTTTTTTCAACTGAATTAGACATCATTTTCTCGATAGACTATAGTTTATTTAATTGATCTACTTTGACCGGCATTTCATTTGTACCAATAAATTAAAAAAAAATTTGTGTATAAGTGTTTTGCTTGAACATATGAACATATGTAAGTACACTCATATTATGAAATGCCTGTGGAGGCTAGAACAGGGTGACAGGTCTCCTGGAACTGGAGTTACAGACAGTTATTAGCAGTCATGGATGCTGGGAACCAAACCTGGGTCTTCTGTAAGATCAACAAATGCTCTTAACCACCGAGCCATCTCTCCAGCCCCTGTACTAATAATCTAAACTATTTTTTTTGGGGGGGAGTTAACAGATAGGACATTCAATAGTTAAAAATCCAGATGATACAAACAAGTGCACAGTGAGAATATCTTCTCTATCTTCGTGGCTAATCTCCATCTCCAGGGGAAATCTGATGGTGTGTGTGGTTAGGTTACATACACTCCTATTAGTGCTTGCAAGGTTGGGACCATGGGTCTTTATGTTTGTGTGTTTGTGTCAAATGGTGCACAATGATAATATCTTCTCTCTCCTCATGACCAATCACCTCCAGGAGCAATCTGATGGTATGTATGTTTAGTTTACAGACACTCCTATTAGTGTTTGCAAGGTTGGAACCACAAGTCTTAGTGTGTGTGCATGGGGTGTGGTGAAATAAGATAAAATAAGTAGAGTGTGGAAATGTTTCAATTTCTCTTGAATAAGACACTTTAGCTTCCAGATTGTAACGGACTTTTCAATCCTATGCACGCATATTCCAGTTTTAGCTTCCAAGTCAGAATCAGAGTTGTAAAGGCATTATTTCCTAAATTATCTTTGTCTAGATTGAAATCAGTTAATAGTGATCTGAAAGGAGTTATCACTGTTATCCTCATCACTCTCAGGAATAAATGATGAAATTCTCTGATGTGTTTTAATGTGAACAAAGGATTGTGGTGTGCTGAGAGTTAGAAAAGTAAATTACACAAATTAAACAAGGAAACCAGTTGTAGTGAGACCATGACTGCGGGAGACTGCCCACTTTACTCAAAAATGCCTGGGCGAAGGAGCTGTGTCTATTGCAATTGAGAGCCTCACTATAATTCTGCTTTCACATAGCCCCTACACTAAGTATGCCACTGTGATCAACCAGGCCACATCCTACAACTATCCAGTGCCTGTGAAAGACAATGGGAATATGGCTGATGTGCCCAGTCACCCCCAGGATACTCAGGCCCCAGCCTGGAGTGAATGAAGAATCTGTAAAGATTCCCACTAATAGAAGAGGCCTCCCACTATAGCCCCCTAAAAAACATAGAAAAAAATAAACAGTTTGTGATTAATGTTAATTGTCAATGTGACAAAATCTAGAATCACCTGGGAGACGGGACTCTGAGCTTGCTTGTGGGGGATTATCTTGATTCCATTAATTGAGGCAGAAAGACTTGCTCATTGTAGGTGGCATTATTCCCTAGGCAGGGGATTCAGGACTGTATACGATGGGAGAATGGAAGTTGAGCACTATTAAGTATGCATGCATTCTCCAGTCTCTGTTCTTGATTACAGATATGACATGACCAGCTCCTTCAAGCTCCTGCTGCTGTGATTTCCTTGCTATGATGGACTGTTACCTGAAACTGTGAGTGGAAATAAATCCTTTCTTCCCTAAGTCGCCTTTGTCAGGATATTTTATCACAGCAATTGAAAAAGAAACTAAGACACCAATATCAGTGAAAATCACACTGGTTGACAACTTTGCAAACATATGAGATACACATTTTGCTCTATCAGAGGCAGTATAACAAAAGCCTACTACTCAAATAACAAAAAGCAAACAAATCACAATTAGCAACTGCCAATGTTGCACAGTGTTGAGGGTTTACAGGCAGCATGTAAGAATAGTGAAAGTGCAAGAATTCCTTGTCTGTGGCAGTCAACCACTCAAGGATGGGGGATGGTCTGCGCTTCCCTGTATTCAGGCCCTGCATGGTCTCCTCTAGCAGCAAATCAGGTTTGACACAGGGTGTGTGACTTCCAAGCCTGCATCAGAAGAGTACTGCAGCTTTTGTTTTGGAGTTGGATTCTTTTCCTGAGGAAGGCCAGCTGGCAGCCTATGGAACTCACAAGTGCCCCACAGGAGGAAGAGCTGAGAATCCCCTAACCAACAGCCAGCACCAACTTGGCCAGCCATGTGAGTGAGCCTTTTTGGAAATACATGCACTAGCCTTCGGCAGCTGATTGCAGTGAGGAATCATCTGGCTGCAGCTTCCCAACTGTGCTACTCTTGAATCTCAGAACTAGACAGAAATAATTGTTGCTCCAAGTCACCAAGTTTTTTGAAAGTGACTTGTTGCTTGGTGTAATTAATAAAGTGAACTGCAAGAAATAGGTAACAGCAATTTTCACAGTAATATGTAAAGGTAGCTATATTTTTCCTAAATAAGAGTTAAGGTTCTTTCTTGACTTTTAAAAATATTTTTTATTATTTTTATTTTATATGTATGAGTGTATTTCCTGCATGTATATAAATGTACCATGCCGTGCAATGCCCACAGAGGTCAGAAGAGGGCATCAGATCCCCTGGAACTAGAGTTATGGACAGTTGTTAGCTGCCATGTGGGTGCTGGGAACTGAACCTGGGTCTTCTGCAGGAACAGCCAGTGTTCTTCACTGCTGAGCCATCTATCCAGCCCCATCTTTCTTGATTATAATTTCAGAAAAATTGGAAAGTACAATAAAGTTGTGGAAAAGAAAACAGAAAACATTTTCAAGTATTTGATAGGTTATATCAAGCATATCATATAGATTAGAAGCCGAACAAACTGAGAGAGGGAGAAACTTCCCAAAATTATATGGTTACCGATTGGAACAGTAGTATTTGAATACAGCCCATTTAACTTAAATATATAAAATTTTCCATATCCTGCTGATCTTATAAAAAGTGGAATGAGGGCCAGTGAGATGGCTCAGTCATTAAAGTTAGATCCCTAAAACTCACATGGTGGAAGAACAGAACTGACTCCCCCAAATTATCCTCTAAGCACCTTACACATGCTGTGATATGCATATACCCATCCCCAATAAATAAATAAATGTAAGAAAAGTTTAAAGGTGGAAATCAAATTGTTCCTTTTACATGAATGGCAAAATGCACCCTTAAGTCTTAGTTTCTGGTCATGTATTCATGCACATATTCAGCAAAGAGTGATTGGGCACCTCCATAGCAGTGTGAGGTACCCAGGAATTGATGCCACACTGGGCTGGGGAATGGCTGGCTCAGAGTGAAAATAGGCTGTTCCCAAAATGGTGGAACCTGATATCAGTAGACATCTCCCAGTTCTGGGTCTCTAGCTAAATCTACGTGTGTACATTTCTTGACTCCCCACTCCGCCAGACAGAGTCTTGCTATGCAACCCTGGCTGTCCTGAAACTTCCTGAGCAGGTTGGATGGAACTTGGAGATCCTCTTGCCTCTGTTGGGATTAAAGGCATGCTTCACAGTTGGGTGTGGTGGCATATGCCTTTAGTCCCTGGGGGCCTGAGTTCTAGGCCAGTTGAGGCTACAGGGAGACCCTGTTTCAAAAAGGCCAATAAATAAATCAATAAATTTTTGAAAAGGCATACTTCACGATACCCTGCCATCTCCTGGCTTTTGTTTCACCTTTTCTGTAAGACAGACATTGTTATGGGTAATGGGGAGACAGGCTGAGAATTTCTCCCTGACCAGTTTTAGTCAAACTTGAGGATGAATTGATATTTTCCATAAATTAATATATATATGATATGCTATATATATGATATATGATCTATCTATTATCTATCATCTATCTGTCTCATCTATCTATGTATCTATCTATGTATCAATCTATCTATTTATCTAATTTCATACCATTTTCTCTTTAATGTGGGTAAGGGTTCAGACTCAGGGGCCAGGCCTTATGATCGAGGGTTCTGGAGATGGATATACCAGATTTGCTAGGTGCTAGGGAAACAGATGAGACAGAAAGATGCATCTGGTGTTTGCTCTAGAGATAATACAATTTAGAGGAAGACACTGATATTATTAAAAAATGAAGACATATTAATGCAGTATATTCAAGTGAACGAAGGTGCCGAGCAGGAGAAGCACACACACTGAGAAAGAATGCCTTAGGGTATATTGATAGGCCAGGGAAAGCTGAATATTTTAGTTCCTTTACTTTCTATATGAGGTAGGAGTTAGGTGAAGCCAGGAAACAGAGCGTTCCAGGTACAGGAATCAACATGTGTTAAAACACCAAGGTGAGAAATTCCTTGGCACATTGATTGAATCAAAGGAGCATTTCTTTTTCTCCATTTAAGCAGTTTTAATGAAAGCTGTATGTAAGACTCTCCTGCATCTTTTTGATGTTTTTTTCCTTGTATTTGCCCTTCTCCTTTCCTACTTGCTGAGATTTGGGTGTCCATTCCAGGATCTTTTTGGGGTCTTTGTTCAGCTTTAGCCTGGTAGTAATCAACTTGCTGGGGTGAATGCCCAAATGGACAGCTGTGCTGTTAACTTTCTCCCACTGCACATGCTCGATGTAGACGATGTATTTATTCCTGTGAACCTGGACCACTTTGTCAATCTGCTGACCTTTGTAGTACCCTCATACTCCCTGGACCTCATCATCCTTTCGAATGGCCATAAATCAAGCCTTGTACTTCCTTCTCAGCTCTTTGGAAAGAGGGGAGGACATAATCTCCCTCTGAATGTGAGAAGGTGCACTGAAGTGCCTTCTAACTGTTCTTGTTTCAGTCAGAAGACACAAAGGGATTGAACTTCATTTTTGTGGCTTCTGCTTCAATGATGGTCACAAAAGGGAGACAAAGGAATATCTGTGCGTGACAGTAATGTTTGTCCAGAGGAGCGGTGCAGCCTTAGCACAGGACCCGAGTGTGGGCTTCGTCTTTGGAGAACAGGGGCAACCTTGAGAGATTTTTATTTCCTGATTTGCATTTCAAGATTATTCTAGCTGCTAAGTGGGGAAAGGTAGAGAAAGTGGGAGTCAAAGAGGGGACTAGGCAGGCTCTTCTAACTCCCCAGCTGATGTGAAGACACAGTGTTGTGAAGTGTGTGTGGAAGGAGAAAAGGTTTGAGATTATTAGATGGAACTGAGTCTTGATAGTCAATTGAAAATGAAGACAGAGAGACGCTTAGAGAAATGAAGGGCCTAGGAGATGGGCTTAGCGGGTAAGAGTGCTTGTGTTCAAGCGTGGGAACCTGAGCTCAAATTGTCAGCACTCACATGAAAAGCCAGGCGTTGCTGCACATGCCTGTAACTCTCTGTTGGAGGGCAGAGACAGGTGAATTTCAGGAGCCCACTGGCCAACCAGCCTAGCCCAAATGATGGATGAGCTTCAGATTCAATGAGAAACCTTGTCTCAAAGAAATAAGGCAGAGAATATCAGAAGATATCTGAAGTCACCCTCTGGTCTGTAAGTGTGTGCACTTCCCACATGTGTATAGAACATGCACATATCACACACACACACACCCCCCGAAAAACAAAAAGCCATAAAAAAAAGTTACTTAGAGCAATGAGCACCCGTGCAGATCAAAGTGACGTTTGTAAAGGTGAGAAGAGACTAGAAGGACAGATTTGGCTGGACATCAATAATTCACTCTTGTATTTTGTTAATTAACATAAAAGAATGTGGCCAGTTCCTGGGAAAGGATTTGTCTCATATGTGGGTTCTAGTTCCCATGCAACCATCTGCTTACTATTACCATCCATCACCTGTTATCTACCAGCTTCTCATGCTGGCTGTTCACAAATGATCTTGTGTTTGGTAGATAAGAAAACATGTTACTAGTTAGCACAGATCTGCCTGGATAACCCATTGATTTAATGAGTTGCTGCTAACCACATTAGAGTAGTCACCTGGAGGTCTCCTTTGAAGTAAGTACACCCGTGCTTTTTCTTTTTGGTCACTGCCAAGGGGGTAGGGGATTTTCTTCTTCAAAGATCTCTTCTGTTCTCTATAAAAGTCTTTACTGTTGACTCTTCTTTGGAGTGGTGTCTCAGGATGTTTATAGTGTAAAACACACTTAACTGTCTGAGTACAGAGCTATCTTATTACAGTGTATGCAAATTTAGGTAGATAGACCACTAATTAATATATTTAATTGTCTTTTAAATATTTAATTATCTTTATATTGTTGTTCTAAAGGGATATAAGTATGAAAATTCTCCCCTTTAGAATTTCAGGAGTTAATTCAAATTGTATGTGTCTCCCAGATACTCTGAGGTGTTGAATTCTCTAGCTCACACAGTTGGGTAAAAATAGATCCTATGTATAATAGATATAAAAGAAAATGTAAAATATTAAAACTCAAAATAAAAAAGAGAGCTCTCAGGTGATGTTTTGTTTATTTAATTGTTCTCCAAATGGCTCAGGAGAGTATTTTATTTCTTGTCTTTTTCTTTTTATGAGACAAAGTTTCCCTCTAGCCCCAGCTGACCCAAAACTTGCTATGTACAACAGGCAGGACTTGATCTCAGAGATCTACCTGTCTCTGCCTCCTGAATGCTGAGATTAAAGATGTGCACCACCACATCTAACTTGGAAGAGTATTTTCTGACCATCAGAAAACCATTATTTCCTCAAGAATTCTTCTTCCTTGACTTCACCGTGCCAGTGGGATTCTCTCAAGTCACATACACCTTTCAAATGTAATTGTCAGCTTTGCAAAAGTGTGAGCTCCTTATTACCAGACATTGGTAGCAGTGGTCAGAGAACTGGCCTCTTTCATAACAAATTTCCATTGGTTCCTCTTCTCTTGGTGGCTCTGTGTAAAGACTGAATGAGAGAGATGAATTCAAAATCCATCAAGTACTATTCCAAGGTATGATGTTTCGACTCCCGGTCGGGGGAAGTTTTCCTGTAGGTGTTTGCTCTTCTCCCTCCCCACTGAAATTGCCTTAGCAAAGATTATCTTCCTCCCTTCATGGGACAGTGAAGAAACTCTGGGCCTCCAGACCTGTCCTCTAAATGCAGATCTCAAAGGCTGTTACTACTTAAACCTGCTAGTTCCTTCCCATGTCTTACAGGATCTCTGTGCTTTCAGACCTCCGAAATGACTTCCAGAGTCCTCCTTACATGCCTGCTCCATTTCTTCTGTCAAAGCTTTGGCTGGTCCCGCTGACTTTCAGTTCTCCACCTTCACCTCTGGACACTTTACATAAGTGTCTTGCTTTTCTTAGAATCCTGTTCCCCCTCCCCAATATGATGAGCTCCTCTTACTTATTTTTCTTGAACTTGAGCCTCACATCCTCTTCTGCCTTCTCTGGTTCCCCCAACCTCCAATTCTTACTACTTCATTTCTTTCTTCTGCTTCTTGATGGCCTGAGCTCTGTACCAATTACACACCTTCTATACTATCTTGAACTGCTTATGAAACTCAAATGTTTCAACTTGAACAGTGTATGGGAAGGTACCACCATTTTCTTTTCAGTGCCCTATCCAAAGAATTCTTTCTCTTCTTGCCCAGTTTCCCTGAAGCTGAGTCACAAGTAGGTCCAGGTGAGACCCTGTTCCTTCTGCTGCTGTGATCAGCGAGGCAGCTAGTGACTAGCAGATTCCTTTCCCTCTGATGTTTCACTTAAAACTGCTTGCTCATCAAGGAAGGGACATGAGTGGCTGGAAGAGAGCCTTATTGCTTCTACTGCACCCACCAGTGAGGTTTAGATCCCAGCCTGGTCTTCCCTGGAGAGTTTTCAAGTAAGCAGAGTGTTTTTCCCTTTGGCGAAATGTTCACCGGAAGCCTTGGAGTGTTACAGAGGTGAGGATGACTGGGCTTCTAGTTCACTCCACACTCTGCTTATCTCCGAAGTCTCACAACTCCCCAGTTCTGAGCTGGGATATGTCCCCATACAAAGCTGGATTAAAAGTCTCTGTAAGAGAGGTAGTGTGAAATGATTAATATATATTTAGACGTCTTGGCTTGTTTGAAATATGTATCACCATGGCAGGGGATGGGAAGAGAAGAATAAAACCTGTTGAGTATCATTTTTACATTTATGAAGTTGCTTTAAAATCCCAGCGAAGGTTAGCACTGGCACACTGGAATTTCCAGACCCAACAGTCTAGACTAGAGACAAGAGGTTCTGATCTCTCTGAGCCAGTTTTCCTCCATTCAGTTCTCAACAGAGAAGGGACTTGTTTTACAGCTCTGGGGCCTCTGTGGACATCATTCAGCTTTGTGGAAAAGAATTCCTTAGATGAAAGAAAAAAAAAAGATGACTATTTCAGATGAAGAACTTGAGGATGTGTCTGAATATTTCTGGCACAGATGGGGAAGAAGTCCCAATATGTTTTTGTGGTTATACAGCCAGAAATTATGTTAACTACATGAATGATACGACTCGACTGGGAAAAGGCCACCTGAGAACATCTTAAGATTCCTTGGTTATGTAATTATGTATCCAGAAGGTACCATATCCAGCAGAGTGATAGATTTAAAATTATAATCAGTGTTCTTAAGCATATAATTAGCATATTGAGCATTAACAGTTCAGACGTTAATTAACCATATAGCCTGGTAACAGAGGGAGTTCTGATTTTCACAGTTTACATGAGAGCCCCACTCCTCAGAGAAGGAAAAACGTTAATCATGTAGTTTTTCTTCCACATCTTTTTCAACAAGAAACTCACACTTACCCTTTCAATGTGAATACATTTGTCATCCTTATGTCTGGGTAGGTAGGTAGGAAAGAATTTGATAGTTCTGTCAAAAAAAAGTGAACTGAGCATGTTCATCATTAGATTTTCTTTTGTGTCTGAAATAGCTTCATATGTGACTCTTCCTAGCATTACGGGTAAAATATTTATACTTTCTTAGAGCACAAAAACAAGGTGCCTTTTTTTTTAATGCTATGATCTATTTAGAAGTAATTTTGCCATATAGCCAAGGGTAATCTCATCTCTGAGCAATGCTTCTATTTATACACGTCTGTCTCTCAGCCTGTCTATACCTTGAAGAAATCCCCAATGCAGGAGGCAGGATATAAAATTGAATACCATCATGTAATATCCCCAAAGGGACTTGTTTAGTGTTTTCTTATCCAGTTACCCAAGGCTACAAGGAAAGATTTTTCAAAATTCAATACAAATTGTGTTAGCTTGTTTTTCTTCTTGACGCCCTTAAGTCTTCTTTGATCACAGTAGATTTTAGAGGGAAGAAAAAAAATTCCTTTAGATCTCTCAGTGTCGAGGGGCACCCTAATATTTATTCCACAGCCCTTCCACAGAGCTCTTAATTGTGTGGAAGGATGAAGATATTTCAGAGCAAGCATTCTGGGACCTCAGTAAAGCTCTTGGCTCTGTTCAATGTTGGAAGCTCTTGGCCATTAGCCAAAAAGATTTAATTATTGAAGGGTTTTATTATGAGGTTGTTTTATCTAAAAGACAATTCTGTTTATCATGTCACCCATGAAATAATACTGAATCAGGTATTTAATTATTGAGAAACTATTATGCTTTATATACCTTCACCTATTCTGAGCAGCAACATCTGTCAAAACTGTGGCCTTCACTGGGTTTGGAAAGTGCAGTCATTTCATAAAGAGCCAGGAACTGCACAATGTGAAGGCAAGGGCAGAAAATGATACTCTCGTGGTTCATCAGCCTGTGGAATCCCCAGATCTCACTGTGGACATTAAAATTCAGTTAATATGAAAGAATATGGACTCTAAGTTATTTTAATTTCCCTGAAGAAATTTTATAACAGAAGGGCTTAGTTTCCATGTTATTTAGCAAGAGAAGGCCAAAAGAGTTGGAGCATTAGTGTTCATGTGACTAAGGGAAGAGACTCAGTGTATCTAGCACACCAGAACAGCCAGCTGCTTCATGAAGCACACAGAGTGATCCCCACTACCACAGTCTGAGGGAAGCTGCCAAATTCACTTGGCTATGACTCTGTTTACCACAGAAATATGTGAATACGTAGTCTGTCTTTGCAAGGACAAAGGAGTCATAGTATGTCAGAGTCTGCCAAAATCAGTGACCTTGTGGTACCAGCTCAAGAGGGTCCTTTGATTTTTAAAATGGCGGTATGGGGAAAATTTCAGGACCTAAGACAGAAATTGATGGAAGGATGTTCTAAGATATTTTTGTTCCCCTTCAAATGCAGTGCTCAACTATGATATCACAATAATCTTTTCAACCCTTGTTCAGAGGTTATTTCAGTGATCTAAGTGTCTGAAGCTTTGCCCTGAGCTTGTATGTAGGCAGACAACATAAAGGATGCCCTAAGCCAATAGGTAAGTCTTTGCAGGGAACGTCCAAGCTAGAGTTCTAGAGAAAAAGGAGGAATCCTGATTCTCTCTTGGGTCTTTCTCTGGACTAGTGAATTCAGCCTGCTCATATTCTACTTCCACTGGGTTTCACCCATTGCAAATCTATAATGGTTCTCATCCAGAGTTTAGTAGAATTGGAAACAATGCTCAGTCTTCTTCAAAACAATTTTGGTTAGGACTTTTAAACAAAGACAATTCAGGCAGGAACTTGTATGTTATTTATCTTCATTCTGATCAAACATATAGACAAGGTATAGGAAAGACAATGAAACTGCAAACCTACATTGTTTAAGAACAATAGTTATAATAATAATCTTTGTTCTGAGAAGAAGAAACAATTTTCAAGAGTGCTATAAAGGACAATCTTTGTGTGTCTTCAGGAGAACTGTCCAACTATTTAAAGGAAAGACATAACCCTCTCAGACAACAGGAAAATATATTTGTCCTCGTTGAATAAACTGTTTTAGACTGCATACTTGTGTCCTCTATTCCTCAAAAAGTACACCAAAGCCTTAACTCCCAATGTGATGAGTTTCAAGATTAAGCCTTTAGGATAATTTAGTGGTAGGTTGGTTAAGGACAGTGGGATCATCATGATGAGAATTGGGGGAGGAGGGAGACAGAATAAGGGAGGGAGGGAGAGAGAGAGGGGGAGAGAGAAAGTTTGTTCATGTACAATAGAAAGGTTGTGTGAGGACACAGTGAGAAGCCAGATACCTGCAAGCCAGAAAGACGGCCTTCACCAGAAACTGACCACACTGACACCTGGACTTTCTTTCTTTCTTTCTTTCTTTCTTTCTTTCTTTCTTTCTTTCTTTCTTTCTTTCTTTCTTTCTTTCTTCCTTTATTATCCAAACTTGGTAGAGATTTTGATATAGCGTCTAATAGACCCAAAGCCTTTACACATGTTGTTCTCTTGGCCTAGAATGCATTCTTATGGCACTTACTCTAAAGTGCCCCTACCCACCCTCCAGTACCCAGTTCACTTGTCTTCCTGAAGCACTTCTGTGAGTTTCTTAAATTTTATGCTATTTTTCTTTTGCTGAAACATAAACTATATATTTCAGGGCCATAAGATTTTTGAGTCAAAAATTTTCCATTAATAGCCTAATACATCAGATGGAGTTCCCATTCCACATACTGCCAGAGGCTTTATGCTCTTCCCGGTGTTTTGAGTAGTTCCCAGGGAGACTTGCATCTTCGGGCTCTGAGTTTTCCATGATCTAGCTTCCTTCCTTGCTTCTCTGTAGCCATGAACAAACTTTTATAGTCTTCTAAAGCATCATTAAGAAAAACAGTTGTGCAGATGAAGTTTTCAGACTGATAGAACGAACAGCATATTAGAATAGCCAACAACAGGACTGATGAGATAGCCTGGTTGGTAGAGTACTTGCCATATAAGCATAAGGACCAAGTTCAGCTCCTCAGCATCCATGTAAAAAGCTGGGGATGGTGGCACACTACTGTAATTCCAGTGCTGGGGTGGTGGAAACAGGAGGATCACTGGATCTTACTGGCCAGCTAGTCTAGCTGAATTTGAATTGATGAGATCCAGTCAGGGTTCAGTGAGAGACTTTGTTTTTGAGGTAGAGGGGCAGGAGAGATGGCTCAGCAGTTAGGAGCACTGACTATTCTTGCAGAGGACCTGGATGCAGTTTCCAGTACCCACATGGCAGCTAACACCTGTCTGTAACTCTAGTTCCATCCAGGGGATCAGAAACCCTCTTCTGGCCTCCATGGGCATTGCATGACATGGGTGCATGTACAGGAATACATGTAGGAAAACACTCATACACATTAAAAAAAAAAAAGAAACCCAAACAAAGTGGAAAATGATTGAGAAAGATATCTGATGTTGATCTCCTCACAAACACGTGTGTAAGTATAAACATGGACACACATGTGGACCACACACACACACACACACACACAAACACACATACAATGAGCAATCTAAAATTAAATATTTGACATTTAGGCTCTTGGCCAGTGCCATGGAGGAGCCACTCCAAGAAGTTCATACCCCAATTTTTTTTGCCTTGCTTCTTCTTCATTTACATGTATTTAGAGACGGTGTCTCCTTTCATAACCAAAGAGGCTGCTCTAAACAAAAGAGAGCAATTTTTTTCTGCACGGCAATTCTTTAACATCCCAGAGACTTTTAAACTGCACAGAGCTCTGTGTGGCAGATGCTGTGATGTGCTGCAGGAATGAAAGACTTATTTTCTCAGCTGCTGGGAGTGGCAGGAAGCTCCCAGTTGCCAGTCTTTCCCTGGGAATTGTCCCATCTGAGGTTAGCAGCCTTGCTAAAGGTTATATCACCTTCCTGGGGAACTCTGCATCCAATGACTGGTTGAAAACTTGCTCAGCTCCACACTTAACGAAGCTGAAGGGCCACCCAGCTTCAGAGTGCCCCAAAGAGTCATTAAGGTCTCTGCTGAGTCTGCACCACAGCTCAGCTTCTCCTTCCCGGTGCTGCCTCCTTTAACTCTCTTTGTCAGACATGGGGTCCCAGATTGGTCTACCCCCAGTAATCTCCTGCATGATCGCCTTCATCTCAAGGTCTGTTTCTCCAGGAATAAAAGCTGTGGCACTCTATTTTATAAACTGTTTATCCTATCTCAGCTCGAGATCCGGTTTATAAAATGGGAATCCTAATAGCATTCTCCACTGAAATTAGGATGAGTATTCAAATAGACACAATACATAAAGTGCTTAGTGGAGTGGGAGGCACATAAGATACACACAGACTTTGTAAAATTTTACCCAAGAATATTAGTGTGCTTTTGTTATTACTTCTGTGCCTCACGCCAAAACATGCCATAGAACTTATTATATTAAAATTGCTTGGTTTTGCTCTGGGATATCCAATGAGAAAGAACTTAAGTAACTTCTCTTCTTTCTCTGCCTCCTGTTACACTTCTTTCTTCCTATTGATAAACAGAGCTTGGCTTCTATGAAGCTTCACTTATTAAAGGATTCTGGGGTCCTCCTGAGATGAAGGGTAAAAGTGTTGTATCTTTTCTCCATGGTTCAAAGTTAATCATGTTTGTTAGCGTGGACTGAAAAGGCCCCACCTAAGGTCTGTGCAGGAATAAAAAATGACTTTCCCGAGAGAAAGGCTATAGAGTCCATTCATCACCCCAAAGAAACAAGCATCCCTGGATCTCCATACATCCAAGCTCATGCTAGTCAGATACCAGTGGCAGTAAAATTTCAGGTGAGAACTTTTATAGCAAAATGGGCCCTGACATCACTTTTGTTTCTTCAGTACAACTGGTTCCAACTTTCATTTGTGGAACCAAAGAGCACTAGTGTAGAAGCCTGATTCCATAATATCTGTCAGTCCAATTTAGTGGTGAAGAGAAATACAGTAACAGATATGGCAACAAGGTGTAAAATGGTGGGATGTGAATTTTATATCTCTCATGAGTGCCATTTCTCTGTGCTGAACCAAGTAGCACTAGCACACAGAGTAAGATCTTGAAATTGTTTCCCAGTTTATAACCTTGTAGCTTTTCCACCCCCCTGAGGGGCCCAGTTCCCTCTCCTTATGAAAACCTCTCAGAGAAGTCTGAAAGTAAACAACTGATTCATATACGCAGATAAAGACACAAATTGACAAATACCTGAGTTATTTCCCTTTGAAGGTTTCATTTTAAATGGGGATAAGATCATAACAATTAAAGCCTAAACAAACTGTAATTTGTAGACCTCGAGACATTAAGACAAGATAGCAGAGATGCTGGACCTGGTAAGGTCATACAGGAAGCCTTCTCTGAAATGACTTAATCATTCCCCTGATATTTCAAAATACAAGCACCCTTACTCTGAACCAGGATTCCCAGACTGGTTCTTCTGGTCATTCTGAGTTCTACTGAGTTTTATTGTAGTTAAAACTAAAATATAAAAATACTGTGTTAGCAGAAAATCCCAACTGGTCAATTGCGGAGAATAAGAAGCTGCAGATTGCTTATTCCCAAAAGGACATCTCTATCAACTTTCTGCCTCCCAAGACACAGGACTCATTGCAGAAGAGAGGGCAGAAAGATTGTAGGAGCCAGAGGTGGTGGATGACCACAAGTAAACAGAGTTTTCCAGACAGCTGGTCAGTTACCCATGAACTCACAGCAATGATGACAGCATGCACAAGTCCTACCTAAGCTCAAGCCAGACAAGATCCTAGCATAGATGTGGGGAAGTGGGTAAGAAACTCCAGCCCTCCCAGAAGAAGTGTTGGCAATCAATGGCTGCTGGGAGGGAAGGAGTCAGTCTTGTTTAAGAGTGAGACTCAATAGGCTGATCAGGCTCCAGAGGACGAAGACACAGCAAAGGGCATCTGGGAACACAGATTTGACATTAGAGGCCTTCACATGAAATTGGGTGGTAGTAAGGGGTGGGATGCAGATCAGGGAGGGGACATAAATATGAGCAAAATGTACAAAACTGTCAAAAAATCAACAAAAGAGTAAAAAGTATGTTAGGGAGGATTTTGATAAGTCATTTACAAGTACATAGTAACTTATATCATTAAAATATTGGTCATAATGGACACTTTTAAATAAAGAAGTAAGTATTTGTTCTAGGTATCTATTGATGAGTGACATAAGGGAGAAGAGACTTCATTTCCTGCTCATGGCAAGGTTCATGGCTGAAGCTTCCTGTAACAAAAGACACATTAATAGATTAACAAGCTTACAAATGTATTTATATTACACTTGAAATCCCAGCTACTTGTGAAGCCGAGGAAGGAAAGTTGTAAGTTCAAGACCGGCCTGGGCTACAGTGAGTTCAAGGCTACTTAGAGAAACTCTGTCTCAAAAAATAAAAAGTAAAAGAGATCTGAGGATAAAGCTCGTAGAGCATTTGCCTCCTATATGCAAGGTCCTAGGTTCAATCCCTGGCACTGTAATAAAGCAAACACTCCCTGAAATCATAACCTTCCTGCAAAGAAGTAGGGAACACTGCATTTTTATGAATCACATACAAGCATGGGTAAGGTGAAGGGGTCTGAACTTTATGCCTTAATTCTGAAACTTCTCTGGAATGAAGGTCTTATGACTTCTTTAAAAACATTTAAAAATTTATTTTTAATTTATATGTATGAATGTTTTGCCTGCATGTACATAAGTGCGCCTGTGTTGTGCAAAGGCTGCAGAGGCCAGAAGAGGGCATTGGATCCTCTGGAACTGGAGTTACAGACAGTTGTTAGCTGCTGTGTGGATGCTGGGAACAAATCCTCGTCTTCTGGAAGAGCAGCCAGTGCTCTTGACTGATGAACCATCTCTCCAGTCCCCTTATGACTTCTTTTAAGGAAGTTCAGAGAATTCTTTTAAGGTCGATGTGAGAAGAGAATGACAGGAGAAGGTCAGAGTGACCTTCCTGCTTTTGTTTTCTCAGATCCTTTTAGCTTAAACCGAACTCAATATTGACAAGATGCTATAATCTGAGATAGCATGCTCTGAACTTTATTAGCTAAAATTGCCCCAAACTGAATGGCTTAAAACAGCATACAGGTTAGGTCAAGAATCTGGCACAGCTTAGTTGGGTTCTCCACACTATGATCTTGCACAAGGCAGCCATTAAGGGTTTTCTTTGAAGGAGGGCAAGTATGGGATCTCACCTGAAAACTCACCAGTGAGTTTTAAACTTATTTCTGTGGTTGTTGGTAGAATTCCTTTGCTAGAGGGCTGTTGGATTTAAGTCTTCTAGTACCTAGCTGGTTGTTGGCCCATGACCACCCTCAATTTCTTTCACTGTGGGCCTCTCTAACATGCCTGATTGTTTCATCAAAGGCAGGTGTACAGACAGTCTACAAATAGTAGGTAAGTCACATCTTTGTAACTTGATTGCAGAAGTGGCATCCCCCAATGTTGACTGATTGTGTTGGTTGGCGGGTAGGGGTAAGTTACTCAAGTAGAGAGACCACTTGGAAAATCCTGCCAAGAGGCAGAGATTCTTGGGGTCATCTCAGAGGATACCTGCTGGAGAAGGTATAAAGAGATCAAGTGAATTCAAAGTTATTATGAAGAAGACAAAAGAGTCCACTCAATAGCACAGCTACTTTGGGAACTGCAGTTGCATAGGCATGTTTAATGGAAACATCATTCTTAAATCAAATGAAATCCCCTTAATTAATGCGCTGCTTTATTCTTCAAACATTCGGCAAGCTTCCTAATCTTATCTTCTGAATCTTTGAAGCTATTATCACATGCTTTCAAACTTTTGCCAACTATTTTCCTCCCTTTTATACCCCTACATAAAATTTCTTTTTCCAGATCATTAAAGAAAAAAAAAATCCACAGAAAGAGTCTGTGTGGTTGTGCGTAATTTTCTTTGAATTGTGGGCAAGAGATGGTACTTATGAAGGGAGATACAGCTGAGCGTTAGAAATCTTATGAAGAAGGTCCAGTCTTCAGCTATGCTAAACAGATTGTATTCCATCTGCAGCTCTCAGCGGGGTGTATCTGTTGATGACTCAAGGAAAGAGTTTTTTTTTTTTTAATTTCAAAACATATGGAGATAGAAAACCCTCATGTGTGGGGAAGGAAAAGGAAAAGAAAAGGTGTTGCGTGTTGAGGTGGTGTGCTTGTGAAGAGTTATGAAAATATATCACAGAGTTCACCTAAAACTTCGTCATTGTCAGCTGTGGGCTGTGATAATGTGAGATAGGTCCTGATTTCCATGTTGTGAGATTTTCTTCATAATTGTCTTGATTTTCTGGTTTGCAAAATGAATGTATTTTTTTTCAGCATTGAGATTCTCTTATTCTTTTTCTTGCTCTAAAATTCTTATCAAAAGCAAAAAAGCTTTCATTTATATTCAACTGTAGCAACTGAAGGCCAAAAAAAAAGAAAGGCAAAGACTCAACAAATAGATTAAGTGGTGAGATTTGCTGTATCAAAAATGTCTTTTCTGCTACTTAATAGCTGAAGTTGATTAAATCCCAAGAAAGATGCCCTTGGAGAGGCTTACTGTCACTTTTTGATGTTCTGATTTAAACTAAGAGCAGAAGAAACCTAGTTAGAAGCTCAGTAGCGGAGGCTCACTTAGCTTAAGAGCTTAGTGTGTCTGGAGAATCAACTAAGGTAACCTAGAGGATAAAGAAATGAGCCTAAGAGGAATCTAACCATGACCTGATTTGGTCTATGATTCTGTAGTGGATAGCACCTATCTATCTATCTATCTATCTATCTATCTATCTATCTATCTATCATCTATCTATCATCTATCATCTATCTAATCTATCATCCATATCAATCATCAACATCATCTATCTAATCTGTATATTTGTGTGGTATGATGTATTGTGTGTATGTGTTCATGTGTGCATGCAAATGTGTGTATGTGCCCACCCATGTAGAAGACAGAGGTGAATGTCAGATGTCTTCTTCTACATTCTCCACCTTAGTTTTTGAGACAGGGTCTCTCACTGAACTTCAGTATCACTGATTCTGCCAGACTAGCTAGACAGTAAGCTTTAGAGAGTCCTTCTGTGTCAGCCTTCCTTGTGCTAGGATTATGGGTGTATACTACCATACTTGGCTCTTTATGTGTGTATGGTGATGCGAATTCAAATCCTCATGCTTGTTTGGAAAGCACTTTACTGAATGAACCATCTCCTCAGATCTAAGATTTAAATAGAGACGTGTTTTGTCCTATAAGCCCAAATGTTTAAGGAATTATTTTAAAGAACTTTAATTTATTCTAAATATAAAAATACTTTGTGCACAGAATAGAAAACATGATTGTGTATGAAACTTAATGTCTTGTGAATGTGCATTTAAAATTCTCTTTTGTTGAAATCGCTGCCCTTTGGAGTGTTCCATTTTTGCTTACTGAAGATAGTGGAGTTACGAGTTCATACTTGGAGTACCTTTGATTTGGTTTCTTTGTTAGAATGAATGAAAAGCAAATATTCACCTAGAGTTCTTGATGTAAACTTGAAGTTGCTATGGATCTGATATCAGACGCTGTAATTAGAGATTAGTATTATCAATTAGATTTGTTTTGAGATGGACAGTTAAAGCTTGAACAGTTAAAGAATTTTTTCCCTAAGTATGAATTTAGATGGTTTGTTAGCAATAACACAGGATACAGTTCAATAGATTTTGAGACACATACTACTAGCTGTGATGATTTTTTTGTTTATTAGAAGAAATTAATCTTCCCCCTGTCTGTCATCCTATGGCATTAAATGGGCATACCTAAGACTTGGATCTAGAAAGATATCTTGTGGTTGAAGCTAAAGCTTCCTTGGAACTCAGGATGGGAGAAACCTGGAAATTTTAGATTATGAGCCTGTCTCATGGCACATTGAAAAGTAAGATGGGAATTTAGGGTAGGATTAAGCTGTAACAACTTTTTAAAAAATATTGAATTGTGTATTTCATATAGAACATCTCAATCAGTCTTAATCATCTTGACACCCCCTTCCCACCAGCATCCCCAAATAGCCCCCCAACTGGAATCCATACATTCTTTCGTCTCGTCTGTGTTAAGGTCTACTGTGTCAGCTTAATGTCCCCAAATATTCCGCAGTGAAGGTTCATCTATCGATATCTAGTCAGACTATCCAGAGTCCCTCATGTTAGAAGATTAGCTCAGCCTCATCCAACAGTAATCAGTTGCCAATATTTCTTCAGCAAAGATTGGGGTCTGCTATCCATTTCCACAGTTCCATGCTTGGTTTTTGTCTGCTTGAGTTTGTATGGGTTTGAGGATGCTGAAACCATTGCTTTAGGTTCATATGAACAGGGTCTCAGGAGCTTGTAGGATTCTATTTCTAAATGGTCATATACTCCCTACTGGTTCTTACAATCTTTCTACCTCCTCTTCCACAATGGCCCCTTAGCCTTGGGTCAAACTTAATATAGGAGTCCTGTCCAGGGACCTAATGGACATTCTTTGGTCATTTGTGATCTTTTGTGTTCCTGGCCCTCTCTTGCATGGAGGAGCTTCATTAATGAGAGTTGAAAGATTCATCAGTATCCTCTTTAGCCCTTGTTCCATGTTGTATGAGCCTTCAGTGTAGAGGCTGCACTGTAGATGTGCTGCTTAGGCTGGGGCAATTCATGGACAATGTCTGTGTGTGTGACTGGTTGTACTCTGTAGTAGTCTCCATCTGGTGCAAAAGAAGCTTCTTTGATGAGTGGTGACTGGGATATTTGACTATATATAAGGATACATATTTTGCACTTAGTAAGAAGTTACAACAGACTAGGGTGTGACAGCCTTGGGGATTTCTCTAAGATCTATGATCTCTTTAGTCATGTGTATTTGGCTATGATTAGAGTACCACACATGAGTTTCCTCCCATTGAGTGGGCTTTAAGACCATTAAGTAGCTGTTGATTGGTCCCTAGATAAAAGTGCCACTACTGCACCAGTGTTGAATGTGGTGCCGGTCATTGATGTGTTTATTTGGTCATGAAACTGGTGTTGGGTCACCAATTGATATTCTCCCTTGACTGCTTGCATAGTGCTCTCCAGAGCTATGAGAGCAAGCCTTCAGGAGAAAGGACTTCCAGGTCAGTTACAGCTCCATTGCTGTAACTGGTTTCCAAAGTATGTCCTGTCTTTAGCAATAGGGTCTTACATTCAAGTTCTGAGAGGCAATCAAGGGATGTTCCAATAACCTGTGTAATTTTGGGAGTCTTTTGAATCACCTGGCCAACAACTCAAAGGAAGGTTTCTCCTGTGTGGCACTGTTCCTTGTTATGTAGCCTTCAGCTCTGCACATGGACTCATGTGGAGATATTGTATGTGGGATTTGTCATTAGGTTGTTAGACTAATCTGACTCCCTGTGGTGTTTTATATTAGCTAGGCATTAGTTATCTCTCTCCTCTCTCTCTGTGCGTGTCTTACCCTCCCTCCATGTCTTCCCCATTTAAAGTGTCCCAGTTTTCCCCATTTCTCCTTGATAATACCAGTCTCCTAAGGCCTCCACCTCTCCTGAGCTCCTTCTTTCCCTTTCCCCTGACCTTGTATTACCCTCCCTCCTCCTTCCCGTTTAAATACCTCCCTTTTCTCTATCTCTCCCTTAGTAACTCCTGTATCCTATTATTATTCTTTCTCAGGTTCTTTCTTTCCCTTTACCTCTCTGGTTCCTTTCCATTTTCCTGGTTTCTGCAGTTACATAAGATACATCATCACATACAAGGGTTTGGTGCTAGGATCTACACGTGAGGGAGAACATACATCGTTTGTTTTTCTGAGTCTGCACTACTTCACTTAGCATAATAGCTTCTAGTTCCATTTGTTTACCTGCAAATTTCATCTTTCTTTACTGCTGAGTAGAAGTCCATTGTGTAAATGTTCCACACTTTCATTATGTACTCATCAAAGTTGAGGGACACTTAAGTTGCTTCCATCTCTTCACTATTGTGAAAAGGGCCAAAATATACATAGATGCACAAGTATCTGCAATAGGCAGAGTCCTTTGGGTATATGGCAAGGAGTGGTATAACGGGAGCAGATGGTAGGTTCATTTTTAAAGCGTTCTCCACACGGCTTTTCATAGGGTCGCACACGTTTACAACCCCCCCAGCAGTGAATGAGCGTTCCTCTTTCCCCAGTTCTTCCGCCTGGTATCCTTTATGCTCTTGATCTCAGCCAGTCTGAATCGGTTAAGATGAAATCTTAAAATGGTTTTAATTTGCATTTCACTGATTATTAAAGATGTTGAACACTTTTTAAGATGTTTCTCAATTATCTCTATTTCTTCTTCTGGGAATTCTCTGCCCAGATCCTTAGTTCATCTTTTTATTGGGTCACTTGTCCTCTTGATTCTTTGCTTTTGAGTTCTTTATATGTTCTGAGTGTTAAACCTCTGTCACATGTGTCACTGGTGAAGATTTTCCCCCAATCTGCAGGTTTCTCTT
Source organism: Eospalax fontanierii (assembly GCA_035773235.1). Classification (NCBI taxonomy): domain Eukaryota; kingdom Metazoa; phylum Chordata; class Mammalia; order Rodentia; family Spalacidae; genus Eospalax; species Eospalax fontanierii. The sequence goes on from CM069530.1 coordinate 23,634,078, forward strand.
TACTTCTTTGGTTTATTTCTTTTGCTGTTCAGAAGCTTTTTAGTTTAATGAGATTCCACTTGTTGATTACTGGTCTTCATTCCTGAGCAACTGCTGTCTGATTTTTGTTATTTCTTCTTGCTTGCTGGTTTTGGGTTTCAATTGTTGTCTTTCAAGATTCTTGATTGCAATGTTCAGTCATTTGTTCGTGCTGTTTCTTATTTTTTAATGTAGGCACTTAGAGCTTTAAACTTCCCTTTTAGGACTGCTTTAAAAGTGTCCCAGAGGTTTTCCAGAGGTTTTGCTGTGTTGTATTGTCCTTTTCATTTAAATCCAGGAATACTTTTATTTCTTTCTTAATTTTTCCTTTGACTTGTTCATCATTCAGGAGTATGCTGTTTAGTCTCCATGAGTTTGTGAAGTTACTAGGGCCTCTTCTGTTGTTGATTTTAAGCTTTATTGCACTGTGGTCTTATAGAAGACATGGAATTATTTCAAATTTAAAAAATATTTTTTGAGGCTTGTTTTGAGCCTCTGTACATGGTTGATTTTGGAAAAAGTTCCATGGGGTACTGAATAGATTGTGTATTTTTGGTGTTTGGGTGGGATATTTGGTAGATGTCTGTTAGGTCCATTTGATGTATGATATTGTTTAATTCAGATGTCTCTCTGTTTATTCTCTGTTTGGTTGACCTGTCTAATGGAGATGGTGGGGTATTGAAGTCCCCTACCATTAGTGAGTTTGGATTAATTTGTGATTTAAAGTCCTATAGTACTGATTTTATGAAGTTGGGTGCACCAGAGTTTGGTGCATATATGTTCATGATTGTAATATCTTCTTGGTTAATTGTTCCTTTGATCAGAATGAAGTGACTCTTTTTATCTTTTCTGATTAGTTTTTGTTTGGAGTCTACTTTACAGATATTAGAATGGCAACTCCTACTTGTTTCTTAGTGCCATTTGCTTGGAATTTTTTTCAATCTTCTCCCCTTCAGGTAGTCCCTGTCCTTAAAGGTGAGTGGGTTTCTTGCAGATAATAAAAGGATAGATTTTGTTTCTTGATCCATTCAAGCCTGTGTCTTTTGACTGAGGAGTTCAATCCATTGATATTTAAAGTTATTATTGAAAAATGTGTATTGATTCCCATCATTTAAAATTCTGTTTTAATCTTTGGATTAACTTTGTGGTTTCCCACTTATTCTTTCATTTAGTTTCTTTCTGTTGTCCCTTGGGTTTAGCTGTTCCTTTCTTCAGCTCTTTGTATTGCTCCAAATATTCTCTGAAGGGCTGGTTTTCTGGACATGAATTCTTTCAGCCTATTTCATGTCATGGAAGATTTTTCTTTCCCCTTCAACTCTAATAGATATTTTTGCTGGTTAAGGTATTCTAGGTTGGCATCTAAGGTCATTTAGAACTGGGAATGCTTAGGTCCAGGCTCTTCTGGCTTTCATAGTTTGCATTGAAAGTCAGCTGTAATTCTGATGGGTTTTCCCTTATATGTGACTTCCTGTTTTTCTTTTTCAGCTTTCAGTATTCTTTTTTTGTTTTGTATTCTTAGGGTTTTTACTATGATATGCCATGGAGAGTTTCTTTTCCCGTCCTGTCTATTTGGTCTTCTATGTGGTTCTTGTATTGTATGGGCATGTCTTTCCTTAATTTTGAGAAATTTTCTTCTACAATCTGGATGAAGATCTCTTCAACACCATTTTCCTGAGACTTTTCTCCCTCTTATATACCTATGATGTGTAAATTTCATCTTTCTTGGTTTCCTGTATTTCCTGCATATGACATTCTTGTATTTTAAAAATTTTTTCATAATCTTTGCTTGGGGGCTCCAGTTCTTCAACTTTATTGTCCAGTCTTGATTTTCTGTTTTCCATTTCATTTACTCTATTGGTGAGGCTTTTTCCTCTCTTTTCAAATTTATTTAGTTTTTCACTTCCTTTTTCATTTCAGTCTGATTTTTCTTCAATATTTCTCTTTTTTGAATTCAGTCAGAATTTTTAGTTCTTTGATTTGTTTGCATGTTCTTTAAATTGATTGGATTTTTTGAACATGTTTATGATTGTTCTTTTAAATTCTGTGTCCTGGGTTGTCTCTATGACATTCTCATTGTAGAATTCTTCTATAGGACTGGTAATGTTTGGTGGTGATGTATTTGGTTTTTTCATATTATTATTTTTTCATTGTGAGCTTGGCAATTGGATTTCTCTTGTTTGTGATTCTGTTGTGAGACTCAAGCCTTCCTTTGTTGAGTTGAAGTTTGATTCTTTTTGTATACTTGATGTGACTTGGTTGTTTTCTTATTGGGTATGAAAAGCTGGTTGGGCAAGGCTTCAGGTTTTCTTTTGATTTTATATTGGGGGGACCAGATGGCTGTAGTCCAGCTGTTTTCAGGAATTCCCTCAGAGGCACAAGTTAGGTGAGATCAGATGCTCTCAGGCTCTCTCTTAAAGTCTGGGCCCCTCTAGCCAGCAGGCATAGCACAAGTTGGGAAGATTACTAGGCAGAGGCTGAATTCTGATTTTCTTAGGCAGTCTGCAAATGTCTAGGCCCCTACTATAGGGCACAGAAGCCTAGCCTTGCCTCAATGGTACCAATGTGGGCAGATGGCCATGTTGCAATTTGGAAAGCTGACAGCCAGGCAGAGGTAAGAGAGTTGTCCAGAGATCTGGGGGGATGGGTGGGGGTTGGTTGGGAGGAGGAGGCTAAGCCTCACAGTGTGCCTGTGCCCAAGAATTGAAGGAGAACAGGATGTGGGATGGGAGACTTTGGCGTTGCTGAGATTGTAGGGGAGTGGAAACACAGTGGGCAGGATCAGATTTACCAGGGAAGATGGCTGGTCTTTGAAAACCAAGGCAAGTTGGGGTGGGCACTGCCAACGTAGAAGGCTGGTCTGAGGAATGCAAAGGCAAGGTGGGGTGGGAACAGCCTATGAAGGTTCCAACATACCAGAAAAACTGAGCTGGTGAGTAAGGAGGAGCAGGCGCAGCGGCTGCGTCTGGACTAAGAGAGCAGTCCAGAGATCTGGGGTGCTAAGAGCAAGAGCCCGCCTGTGCCCAAAGCGAGAAGAGGAACAGGATGTGGGGCGGGTGGTAACAACATTTAACAGAGGCGAATTCCTTCTCTGAACTCTGCTTGTATTATTCTCCAACCCCTCTTTTTTCTCCGTTCCGGACAGGATCTCACTATGTAACCCCATCTAGCTTCAAACTTGCAATCCTCCTGCCTCAGCCTCATCTCAGTCCTCTGGGACTACAGGTGTGAGCTTTTCAATCATTGTTAAAGCTTAAAAAAATATTACTCTGGTTTTAGCTTATCCTTGAACTGAAAAGAGGAGGAACTGAATCCCCATTTAGAATGGAAAGATAAAGGACAGAGAAACCAGCCCAAGGAGTCTGTTGTTTGAGAGATCAGTCTTTGCCTTGGATAATATTGGGTATAAACAAGCCCTTTAGTTTTTACCCACTGGAATCGTATAAAACAACATTTCATTCTTGTGTTAACATACTTTTCTTTAATTACTAACAACATCGAACACCATTCCAAATAATGCATTAACTATATTTTTGATAAAAATTCTATATCAGTCTCCGTTTTTCTATTGCGTTGCTGGTCTTTTCCTTTTTAACAATTTGTGTCTCTTACCTCTTTTCCCTCCTCCCCAGTTCTCTCCTTCTCTCTGATTGGATGTTATCTGATTTTATAGCTTTATTATATATTTTAATATCATGGTAGTCAGATGTCCTTTCTTCTTTTTGGAAAATTTCCTATTTTGACATTTTAATTTTTTCAGTTGGCTTGTATTGCACATGTGTTGCCCCCTCATCCAAAATAAAGCTGGGATTTGAAGAGTACACTGAATTTTCAGATTAGTTTAGGAGAAATTGACATCTCAATATCTTGAAGTTTTTTTCACTTTAAGAACTTAATTTGTCATTCTGTAGCGCTTTTGCATATCAAGCTCGCTGTTTCCTGGAATCTCCTTTCCTAGGTCATTCCAGCTTGGAGCTGGCTCAAAGGGAAATATGTGTGAGATTTGGAAGGAAGAGTTGAATCATCAGTTACTGCTTCTAGAGGTTGTTATTGTTAGAGGTGATGAGAGGCCGACACAGTGACGCCGGTGGGCGCCAGTGATTCCAGCTCCTCCTTACTCCGTGCCCCCTTCTTCTGATTCTGGACCCACTGATTCTGAAGAATCTTAGTCCCACCAATAGATATTTGGCAGTGAACCCACAGAGGCAGCGCTTGTGTGGAAGCAGCAGGCTTCTGTTTGTTGACAGGTTTGTTTCTCACTGTGTACTGCTTTCAGCAGCCACCTATACTTATCTTCCAGATTCCCTTGAAAGCTCTGATTTTCTCCCAGAGTTAGAACTTTAGAAGCTGATATGGGACTCTTTTTTCTGATCCTAAAATTTACCAATTTGAGTCGTTATTTCCCCAGTTCCTTCTGTGAGTGAGCAGACTCGACTCTTCCTACGATCAGTCTGTATTTGGTGGCACTCCTAGTGGCCCTGATTTCTTTTTTGAATTGATGGATATTGTATCTACTCACTTGATTCCTTTTTCACTCATTACTGTAGTATTGTTTTCTTCAGATAGATCTTGTACCCTTCTTTTAGTATTTATTCTCAAGTACTTTACCACTTTGCTTGCTTATGAATAAAATTTTCCTTCCACATCCGGACTGAACCTTAGCACCTTTGAACTTGCTGAAACTTGTGCTTGGCACCCTTCTTTAGCAGATATACCCATGGCTTGCTCAGCATTTAATGGGTCACATATTTTTAAAATTTATGTTATTTGCCTTTCTTTGCTAATGTAAGTTCTACAGTACAAGGATTTTAAAAATTTAGTTTGTTTATTGCTATGTTGTCAGTGCCTGGAGTGTTGCATGAGAAATGACATGTACTTAGTAAATATTTTCTGTAATGGCTATCCCAAAAGTGATTCATTCAAGATAGTTTTATAACTCCATACAATTATCTAATTTTGTTATGATTTGATTAGTTCTTATACCACCTCCTCTTGGGGGTTCAGCTTAAGCTCATATCACCTATGAATAGTGATAATGTTGACTCTAATTCTTCTACCTCATTTATTTCTATTGTGTAATTGAATTAATTAGTTTATTCATAATAAAGTTGTGTTGGCAAAAATTAACATCTTTTTTTTCCCTGAGATTTTAATGTTTTGTGTGTATGTGTGTGTGTGACAGAGGAAAACCTTAGGCTCCATCCACTGTTATTTTGTTTGTTTGAGACAAGGTTTCTTACTAGACTGGAACTCACCACATAGGCTAGGCTGACTACCTAGTGAACCCCAGGGACCTACATGTTCCCACTTTCCAGGTCTGGGATTGCAAGCACCCACCATTATGCTTAGCTTTTTATTTGTGGGTCCTGGAGCTCAAACTCATGTCCTTGTGCTTGCAGAGCAAGCTCTTTACTGCCTGAGCTATCTCCCCAGCCTCCCGGATTTTTAGTGGTTTACTGCTGAAGTCTTTTCCATCTGGGTTTCCAATTCTGTATTTTTTCTGTTTCAACATACCTCCTTTGAAAGGTCCTTATTTAGAGCTACTTATAAAAAACTCACTAATTTAATTATTCCAAAATGTTATTAAATCAGTTGTGTGAATCCAAGAATATATTTTCCTATGTGAACAATGATATAAATAAGGACTAGGCTTCCTAGTCAGCTCACACCCTGTAAGGCATTAATGTGGTTCTGTTCTTAAAGAAGGGGTAAGACTCAGCTCCTTTAGTGAAATTTCTCCTATGCAGATATAGATGTTCCATCACTCAATTTGCCATTTTCTTCATTGTCTGAATCACTCTTAGAGCCAACATTCCAATGCTATGCAATAATGATTTGTGTTAAGATGCTCTCCTGCCTGGATTTAGTTTGAGTTCACAAATTCAATTGTGTGTGCAGGGATAGAGCCTATGAATGTTTGGAAAGTGACCAAGTAGGAAGCACACTAGACAGTGTTGGAGATAGCTGTGTAACTGGAGAGCTCATGCCTTGCCAAAAGGCCACAGATGGCAGTTAACGGGTAATATGGACCTTGTATTAGCAGATACTCTGACTGCTAAAGATGAATGTGAAAATTCTGGTCTTATGGGAAATCGCACATGTTTGAAAGTCTTGGTGGGAATAGACACATAATTTAAACTGAGTAATAGACAAATTAAACATTTATTTAAAAAACATGAACCGTGTTTCTGTCACCCATTGAGGCATAGTGAAGCACCCTAAGCTTTTCTCCTCCTGGCTCTAACAGGTCCATCTGTGGCTGTAGCAAGATGGAAGTGCTTCTGACAGAAACAAAGTTGTGGATGGAGAGAAGTAGCTGATTATAGTAGCTTATCAATGACATGAGCCTCATCATCTCCTTTCCTTTTACCATTTGAGTTCTGTATATTCCTCCATCAGCTGAAACCAAGAGAGGGCATTTGAGCCTGTGGCTTCAGTGTCCAAAGGTCAGCATGCTGAATCACAAAGTAACAGAAGATATGAGACATATGCAGCATCACTAGCTATTCATTTAGGGTAAGTAAATGCAGACATATACTGAGAAAGGAAACAAAACACGCCACAGGGTTGTAGGGACTTTAGGTTTTAAGTATTTTGAAGACACTGATGCATATATTTTTTGTCATTTTGTCATCATCCTGTTAGTACACATATACAAGAAGCTCAATAATTGGGTGTGCCGGTAAATTTTTGTCAACTTTACATAAAATAGAGTCATCTCAGTTGAGTTTCTTCCACTGGAATTGCCTGTGGCTATGTTTGTGAGGTATTTTCTTAATTGTTAGTTGACAAGGGAGGGACCAGCCCACTGTGGGTGGTTCCATCCCTAGGCAGATGGGCCTGTGCTGTGTTAAAAAGGTAGCTGAGCAGGTCAGGGGAAGGAAGCCAGTGAGCAGCATTCCTCCACAGTCTGGTCTCAGCTTTAGTTTCTGCCTCTAGTTTCCTGCCTTGTGTTCCTTCCTTCCCTTCCCTCAGTGGTATATGGTGACCTGGGAGCTTTAGGATGAAACAAACCCTTTCTTTCTGAAGTTGGTTTTGTTCAGCGTGTCTTACCACAGAAACAAAAAGCAAACCAGAACACTGGATAAATAGAAGTGACTTGAAAACTGAATGTAGCACGGCTGGAGGATATATTTTGCACCCATCCAGTAAGATAAAACAATTTCTCTTTAGGGTGTTTTTTTTCTCTTCAAAATAACGGATATAATAACATTAACACAATGAGTTTATTGTCTAGATTTCTCAATTACTGTTTTCTAATTTACCAAGTTAGTTATTGCCATATAACAAGTCAACCCAAGAGTTAGTGGCTTGAAACAGTGAACATTCAAAACCTCTTGGTTTCTGAGGATCTTGAATGCAGGATGGCTTAGCTGGGGCTTCTGTTTCAGGATCTGGGTTGTGTCATCTGAAACCTGTCAGAAGTTGGAGGATCCATTTCCAAGAAGGCATATGTACATGGCTGCTAACTGGAAGTTTTGGTTCTATGATGTATGACTCTTCCATAGGGCTCCTTGAATATCTATATCTGTAGCTGGCTTTTCCCTTGATGAGTGTTCCAAGGGAGACAGAGAGTAAAAGGGCAGCTAATGCACATATTTAGAGCCAGATATTGAAAGGGACATGCTATCATGTCTGCCGTATTTCACTGGTCAGCACAGACCACCCGCTACAATGTGGGACATGTCATCATATATTCTGTGGTGGTTTTATAGAATGTCTTCTTTTTGAAATGCTATGCTTTTTTTCTGAATTTTTTTTTTTCTGTAATGTGTACAGCAGAAGGAGAGCTATTTTTGAATTAAGGCCCACAGTTGGTGCCAATGAGTGTTTTTTGTTGTTGATTTTTTTTTTTTTTTTGAGACAGGGTCTCTCTGTAGCATCAGCTAGCCTGGAACTCACTATGTAGACCAGGCTGTCCTTGATCTCACAGAGATCCATCTGCCTCTGCCTGCTGGGCAATGGGATTAAAGGCGTGCACCCACATGCCTTGCTATCATGTCAATGAGTTTTGACAAGAGGGCCTTGGGCTTCTATGGGAAGATGATCTTTGGATCAACTATCCTGTCTATGTAGAACTTTGGCAAGAAGAGAGGAAACAGCTAGGTATGATGACTCATGACTGTACTCTCAGCATTTGGGAAGCTGAGGCAGGAGTAATGCTACAAATTCAATGTAGGACTGGGCTACATAGTGAATTTAAAGCCAGCTTGGGCTATAGAATACGACCCTTTGTCAAAATGCTTGGAGAGAAAGAGATCAGATCTGTCTTATTTTGGTCTCCTACCAACTTTAGGAAAAGTCTCTTTATCTCCTGTTACTGGTAGCTAATCGGATAGGGTATATCGTCAAAAACTCACTGGACTTCTGTATTTCATTTCCTACCCAACACACACACACACACACACACACACACACACACACACACACACACAGAGTGATGTGTGAGAGAAAATGAGACTCCCAAGGAGAATAATCTTATGTCTCTTCTATAATTTACAGAAACTTGGGAACTGCCTCTTATTCTAAGACACCAGGTTCTCGCAGTGATAAGCAAATGCTAAGACACTAAAGATTCAGACCCTTTTATATCTTCCCAGTCTTCTACTTTTGCCTTAATTTGCTCTAGGCACAGACTCTGTCATAGATGGACAAACCATTCTTTATCTTTTCCATATCTTAATGTCACATTTTTTCTTCCCTAGGAGCATATCAGTTCCATGAAGGCAAATTTTCTACTAAATTCCTCTTTTGGTTAGAAAAGTGGAATGATTCAACTTTCTTGCATGTTTTCTTTTGCTTTTGTTGATGTGTTGAGAATGCTGCATAAGCCCCAAGGAATTTAAGAACTTGCGGAACCAAGTGATAGGTGTTCCAAATGAGATATGAGCATACACAAAGGAAGTTGCTAAGCAGCTATTTACAAATAAAGGCATTTTTCCAGCAGAAGAGAATTATTAAGCAAATGTTATCATTAAATGGTGAATAGTCAGGGAGACTACCTTTACTGCATAAGAATTTATTATCAACCTCATTATTTATAGTGCAGATAATGGTTGCTTGAAAAAGGAGGAAAGTGTGTCAAGAGACTTTTATGAGTGGTGAAAAAAGTGGACTGTATGCTGGTTTGAAATGATGACCAAATAATGATTTCATTTCACTATCATCCTACAATAAATCTGTAACTCTCCTCTTACTAGTGACATTAGAAGCTGCAGGGAACACAGGCCAGCTAGTTCCAGGCACAAATCGTTCATGCTGGGAATTGCATCTGCTAGGTATACTGGACCCAGAAGTTCTGCAGGGCCAGTTTCTGTATGAGCTGGCTGCTAATCTTGAAAACTCTTGCTTGTGGTTCATCAGTTGAGGGGCTCTACTCCAGTGGTGCTGAGTTCTGGGACACATCTATGGTAATTATCTTAGCATGTTGCAGAGCATAAGAAAGGAACCCCTCCAACACCCACTCTGCTTTTAGTCAAAAAAAGAGAGAACAAAACAAGACAACTCTACGACAATTTCAGAGAATAAATATGCATCTAGTACTTGTCTCTGGGATTTTTCCATTCATAAACTGACACTTGACATTGAACCTTACAATCTGTGTCCTAAAATGACATGCTTGAGTTAGAACAATGACCATCAACTTTCCGCCAACAAAAACCTCATTTTATTACTTTTTCTCTAAAGAGCATGGGTTTTGAGAGATTTCCTCTAGATGGTGGCATTTATATTGCTGGGATTCATTTGTTCTGTTTGTACTCTGCTTCCATTCAAAGTTATCCATAATTATACAATGTATAATTATTACCAGGCTATAAACTATTACAAGACCATATAAGTCAAAACCCTGGTTGAGATGCTAATTAGCATCTCATAATGCTGTCTACTGTTCTTTGCTAGATTTTGTGTACTAGATACTGCCAAGTGTCACTTTTACCTTCTGTACAGAGACTTATTACAGGGGGAACTTCAAAAAGGAAAGAAATTATTCTGGGTGGGTAGAACCCAAAAGAAGGAGGTCAGAACCAAGGACCAAAGCCATGTGTTTTGAATCATGGAGATGGCCATTTTCTGTACTGTGACTACTTCTCGTATGTTTTTGGTAGCTACACTGAGGGTTGTGTCTCATAAACCCAACAATCCACTAAGGCCAATAGAACCTGAGAGTAGTCAATAAGTAGAAAGTAGCTGCTATTTCCATTTCTATTGGGCCTATTTTGATTAGAGAGCATGTTTTTTTTTTTTTTTTGAGAAATATTTGTAAGCTTCCTTAGCTTATTAGTTTTGGATGGAAGCATTGTAAAACCTCTAAGTATACAGAAGAGCTCCATAACTGTAGAATTCTTGTGCAGCAGTGTGGTACTGCCTTCTTATTCATGCTATTGCTTTGTGGATGGTTTGAATTTGGGTTTTGCTGGCTTAGTAGGTTTAAACAGAGTTCTGGCCACATCAGGGATTTCATTTCATTTGTAGGCATAGGTTTCTTTACTAACTCCTGTCAGTCACCTGGCCAACCAGTAGACACTGGTTGATTACAATTTAGGCATGAATTTTAAAGGATTGCTTTGTAGTGTTTTAGAGAGCATTAGCTGTATGTCTCTACTACTTTAAAACACAGACTTTCTCTCTGTTTCTTCCATTGTCATCTAGTGCCCTGGTGGGGCTTCAGTAGAGTGAGTTTATGCACAAGAAAATGAGTAGAGGGGCTGAAGAGACAGCTCAGTGGTTAAGAACTCTCTTGCAGAGGACCCAGGTTTGGTTCCCAGAACCCACATGGCAGCTAACTACCATCAGTAACTCCAGTTCTATGGGTTCCGGTTCTGTTTTCTCACCTCCACAGGAATTGTATGCATGAATGCACTTACATGCTTACAGGCAAAACACTCACACACACAAAACTAAAGGAAATTAAAAAAACAATGGGGCTGAAGAGATGACTCAGCAGTTAACAGCACTGACTGCTCTTGCAGAGGACCCAGGTTGATTTCCAGCACCCATGTGGTAGTTAATAACTGTCCATGATTCCAGTTCCAAGGGAATATTATGCCCTCTTCTGACCTCTGTGGGCTCTGCACCACACAGGTACACTTACATACATGCAGGCAATACACTCATATACATAAAATAAATAAATAAATAAAACTTATTTTTGAATGAGTAGATTTTTAAGATTAAATTAGTAGCGAGGGGAAACATATTAGTTTGACAGACAAGGTGGCTAATAATGGGCTCAGAGATGTATGTGTCTTAAAAATATTTATTTTGGACTGGAGAGATGGCTCAGTGGTTAAGGGCACTGGCTGCTCTTGCAGAGGACCTGGATTCAGTTCCCAGCACCCACATGGTGATTAACAACTGCCTGTAACTCCAGTTGCAGGGGATCTGACACCCTCTTCTGACCTCTGCAGGCATTGCATGACACGGATGTATTACATACATGCATTCGATATACTCATACACATAAAATAAAATAAATAAAATATTTAAAAACATTTATTTTATTTAAATTTGTGTGTGTGTGTGCTCATGTATGTGGGTGCCTGTGGAGGCCAGAAGAGGGCACTGGATCTGCTGCACAAAGTTATCCTCTGACTTCCACATGTCCACTGTGGCACATATCATGCAGACACAGTAGTAATAAATAGTAAATATTTTTATTTGGAGATGGAGAGATTGTTCAGCAGTTAAGAATCCTTGCTGCTCTTGCAGAGTGCCAGAATTAGGTTTCTAGCACCCACGTCACAACCACCTGTAACTCTAGCTGCAAGAGATCCAGGGCTTTCTTCTGGTCTCCACAGGCACCCACACACATGAGATCGTGTGCATACACACACACACACACACACACACACACACACACACAATTTAAATAACTTTGTGGACTTAGTCTTCTCTTTCCACCATTGCATGGGTCCCAGAGATTGAGCTCAGGCTACCAGACTTGCATGACTTGCAGACTTGCGCTTTACTGACTGAATCACTTCAGCAACCCTACATGTCTTAATTCTGGGCAACTGAATATTTTATGTTATATGGAAAGAGGAAATGCAGGCTGCTGCTGGAATTAATGTTGCTAATGAGCTGCTCTGAAAAATGAAAGATTCCCTTAGATTATCTGAGTGAACCAAAAGGAACCTTTGGTTCCTTATAAGTAGAAAGTAAGAAGCAGCAAAAAAATGACCCCAGATGGCTTAGATAAAAGATGGAGGGGGCTATGAACTAACGAATATGGATAGTCTCTGGAGAAGGTTAGAAAACATATTCTTCCGTAGAGCTTCTAGAAAGGAATCTAGCCCCAAGACCTCTTGAGTTTAGCTCCACGAGACCCATTATGAACATTAGAATTATAAGATAATGAATTTGTGTTGTTTTAACCATTAAGTTTCTTATAATTTATGATAGTAGCAACGTGAAACTAATAGAGCATTCAGTAAAATCGACAAGAGGATGTTCCAAGTAAAACCTTTTTGATTCTGCTCTATTTTCTTTCCTTTTTTTTTTTTTTTAAATGTGTATGAGTGTATTGCTTGCATGTGTGTAAGTGTACCTGTGTTGCGCAATGCCCATGGAGGTCAGAAGGCATTGGATACCCCTGGAACTGGAATTATGGATGGTGGTTAGCTTCCTTGTGGGTGCTGGAATCCAACCTGGATCCCTGCAAGAGCAGACAGTGCTCTTAACCTCTGAACCATCTCTCCTCCTGGTGTGCTCTATTTTCTTATCCCTTTGACTGTCCCTTGGTATTTGGAACTCCACAGAGGAGGGGATAGATATCCAAGTTGAAATGATAAACCTTCTTTGATTCTTCTAGAATAAACAATCATTTCTTTGGTCCATTGATTTTAGTCGATTATTGATGGATAATTGTATAAATTATTTACAGATGATCTGGGGCAAGAAACTGACTTCTTTTATTTTCTATATTAAATTGAATCCAACTTGATTCTCCTGAGGGTTTCTGTGAAATCAGTAATTTGTATGTCGGTTAGCAGGTGGTGGTGAAGAGGACTCCCTCTTTGCTTTTTTAGGTTTTTTGAGACACTTGGAAAGTGGGAAAGATCTTGGTCATTCTTCCATGGTGGGCTACTCTGTAGTGGTTTCTTGACCAAGTCCACAGATCTATTTAAAGGTTGGTGGCTCTGCCAGCAACTTTATTTTTCATGCCATATTCTGCCACAGAAGCTCTTGCTTGAGGCTCCCAACACATGCCACCTGGTGTTGCTTTTTTTAAGTTACGAATGTATCTATCTCTTTCCAAGAACTTGGCATCACGGGTGCACTACCATGAGCAGGCTCTGGTCTCACAACTCCACTCAATTCTATTCCTCCATCCCCTTTCTCTGCTAGAGATGGAGCTCCATCTCAGGGCATCCGGTTACCCTGTCACCCTTTCTTGGATGGTCTCTTAATTCTCTCAGTACACCTAGACCAGGACTGGCAAACTGACCCAGTGAGCCATAGTCAATGTCATGGCCTCTTATTTTTCCTTATTATACACAGTGATATCCTGCACAGAGTTTAAAATTTGAATTAGTTGCTAGGTTTTCAAGTGAATATTTCATTTGAATATGTTTGGGTTTTACTGAGAATTCAACAGATATGGCAATGTGGGACTTTTTCTCCATAGATGGTTTGGACTGAGCACATGGCAGCATTTGTTCCCCACATCTCTATGCTCCCCGCCTTCCCATTATACCTTTATCCCTGATCAAGATCGATTATTTGTTGTCATATACCAGATTCACTTTGCTAATTTACATTATCTTTCTAGCCTTACAGATCTCATGATCTGTAAAAGGTGGTCTAGATTTTTCAGATGCTTGAAAATGTATGCGTGTGTGTGTATAAGTGTGTGTGTTTGTGTCAGTATGTTTATTTAAACTCAGACATAAAAAAATTCTTCTGGGATATGATCCTCAGATACATAAACATAGACCTGGCTACCAGCCTGGTGAGGAGCTGCAGTGGGAATAGGTCAAGCTGAATTACTTTTTATGGACTGCCTAGCAACAAAAACAAAGTCCAGGTGCTTTCCCAGTTGGTAACCATGCTACATGATGTTATCAATGAATTATTTCACTGGAGTGTGACTCCCCCAATGATGAGGGTGATATCTAACCCCCTGTGTGTCCTGTTGAGACTCTGTAAGCATCTCTGCTGGGTGAGTAAATGGGCACAGTGAATGTGGTACCTTTGGGTCTCTCCATGTAGAGGAGTAAGATGTGGGCATCTTGACCATAGTTGGAAATCATCTGTGAGATAAAATTAGGTCCAATTAGGCCAAATTGACTCTGTATTATAGCTTATAAAAATTCTCGAGTGAAATGAAGTACATTATGATTTACATCAAGTTTTGAAATTTGTAAACCAAAGTAAGTTTAAAAAAAGCATTGTGTGTGTGTGTGTGTGTGTGTGTGTGTGTGTTTGTGGTGTAAGTGTGCCATGGCATGAGTATGTAAGTCAGAGGACAACTTGAGGGAGTTGGTTCTCTCTTTTCATCAGGTGGGTCCTGGCATCTGAACTTAGAGCATTAGGACTGGTGGCCAGCCCCTAACCTTGCTGAGTCAGCTGCTCGCTGGTCCTGGAGGACATTCTATATATCGATGCCATTTCCTTCCAGTGTGACCTCATGGTGTTGTGTTTGGTGGGAGTGGGGGTTAAGGGTGGGATGGCGCAGGGTGCGTTCTGATGGTCAGCACAGTTGCCAGCACGGTTCCTCTTTCCAACACTGTTGCCCCAAACTGCCGTGTGACCGACCTGTACTTGGCTTCCACACAGCATATGTTTGGTGGGGATGCTCCCTTGAGAAATTACTTCCTTTCTAGGGTTTTGCATCAAACAGGAAAAATGAGAATAGTATGTTTCCTTAAACTATTTGTGCTGATGGTATGATAAGACACTGCTGATCTTCATCAAATTCAGTCGATCAAAGCTTACTTTCCCTGAGATAGTTGTGTTGAGGCCTCCTGCTAAATTTTCCCGACCTGCCACCCAAACTTAGAAAGGTACTGGTAAAGGGAAGTAGAAAGCGACCACAGTTAGCTGTACAACTCAGACAAAGCCAGGAGTGTGGGCTTGGAAGCACGCGACTGGAGAGGACCTCTGACCTTTTGGTGGTGGGCGCAGACAAGGACAGAGCTGGGCAGGCCTCCACGCCAGAAGTGCACGCAGGCACGTGACAGAATGCAGGACGCTTCTAGAAGGTGAGTGCCTTCACAAATGTGACCTAGGTAGAGGAAGCTCTGACTTTGGAAACTGGGATGCTTGGATCCCCTGTTAGATGCTTTTCTCACCCAGGTTTCTTTGAGGGGTGGGAGGATGGAGAGGGACAGGGGGATATTTTTGTAAAAACAAAAAAGTCTTTTTTTTCTTTGATTTTCAAATTTGGTTTCTTAGAATTAAGCAAATTATTCTTCTAGAATTCTTTTGGCCTCCCTTTACATAAGGCTAGATAGCTCGTTTCAGAATTGGTTTAAACATATGTCTCTTTTTTTCACAAAATTCACTTGTCTTAAGTGTGAAGTTGGGTGAGTTTTGATGGTTGTGCACAGATATGTAAATACTATACCAAACAAGATGTAAAACATTTTCATTGCTCTAAAAAGTTTATGTATGTGTATGTATACATGTATGTGTATGTGTACGTATGTGTGTGTGTGTGTGTGTGTGTGTGTGTGTGTGTGTGTGTTTCTAATCAAGTCTCTTCTCCTCTGTGATGGCTGATTTTATGTGTCAACTTGACTGGGCTAAGGAATGCCCAGATAGCTGGTAAAACTTTCTTTATGGGTATGTCTATGAAGATGTTTTCAGAAGGGACTAGCATTCAAATTGAATTGCTAGGCTGAGCAAAGAAAGACAAGCATTAACTGACCTGTGGAAGGTCTAAACAGAAGAAAAAGACAATAGGAGGACAATCTCTCTCTCTCTCTCTCTCTCTCTCTCTCTGTCTCTCTCTCTCTCTCTCTCTCTCTCTCCTTTGAGTGGGGATATCAGGGCTTACTGCCTCTTAAACCTTTGGCATCTGTGACTTCTGCCAGTAGTTTCTGGCTCAACCTTAGACTAGGAGTTATACCAATGTCTTCCTCAGCTCTCCACTTTGCAGATGACATGTTCTGGGACTTCTGGGCCTCCATATTACATGAGCCAATTCTCAGAATAAATCTCTTGCATTTCCTATTGATCTGTTTCCCTGGAGAATCTTGAGTAATATGCCCCTAATCACCATGATAGATCGGTTTTGGTCTGTCCTTATATTTCAAATAAATTAAATCACAGAATATGTACTTTTTTCCTTTAGCAGAGATCAGCTAATGTTTTCTCTAAGGAACCCAGAGTAATATTTTGACTTTATAGTTCATCTGGTGTCTCTCACCTCTGCTGCTGTAGCATCAAAGCAAGCCAGAAAATATGGAAATGAATGGGTGTGTCCAGATTCCAAAAGTACTTTATTTACAAAGTAGATGGTGGACTAAATTGGGCCTGGAGACTTCAGTTTGCCAAAGCTAGGCCCAACATAGTATCTTTACTATTTATCAGTGTTGCTTTATGTATTAGTAGTCCTTCTTTTGACTACTAAGAACTATTTTTGTTGCAGTACGAATGTATCACAACTTGTTTATCCATTCTCCTATTGATGGACATTTGGGCTGTTTCCAATTTTTGATTATTATAAATACAACTGCTATAAACATTCTTAAACGAGTCTTTTTGAGAACATATGTTTTCATTTCTCTTGGATAAATACCTAGAAGAGGAATTGCTGGGTCATAGCCTGGATGAATAGTGAGCCTTAAAGAGCTGCCAAATAGTTCCTCCAAGTGGTTGTGCTTTTGCCATTCTCATTAGCAATGTGTGAGAGTAACATTGGCTCCGTGTCCTGCTGGCCATCTTGGTGTGGTCAGTCTTTTGATTTTAGCCATCCGGGTGGATATAGTTCAGTCTCTCTTTGAATCAGGCTCTCTGTCCTTCATGGACACTTCTCAGTTTGGCATTTATTTCGTCCTTTTCAGTGCCATCTCTTTTCCTTCATGCTGTTTATGCTGGATCTATACACCCAGGGCTCTTTCAGTCTGCTCCTAACCATTGGTCTCATTTGTGACTAAGCATATCATCTTACTTTGGCTTCCCTGACTAAGTGACTTTTCTCCAAGCTTATCTTCACCAATCCTGCCAGATACTAGCTGGCTACGTCATCCTCATTTTCTAAATCTTCTTCTCCATGGAGACTTTTATTCCTAAATGTAGTGAATATATGTTCAAACTAAGCTGGGTATTGTTCATGACCTTCTAGAAAGAGCTTTTCCTACATGCTCATTGATTCTGGCAATTCCTTTAGCCTAGTATCTCTCCCCAATCCCCATACATGAGACCTCAGATATAATTTCTCTAGAGCAAATAGACATGTTCATTTAAGCTCATTATTATGAGAATGACTAAGGTGCTTTCTTGAGAGAGATTTTCTTAGACAAGAGAAAAGACAAGAAACAGAGCAAGACTGTTCCAGGGACACAGGCAATGCTTATAGGCAGAAGTTCACTAAAACCAGTGGATCTGGCAGGACATAAAGAAGTAGAGTCTAGTGTGGGAGAGCTAAATTCCCCTTCTTCATCATTTGTATGAAAATGACTCTTTATGTTGACATAGATTCTAGCAAGCTAGATGATCTCTTCCTCATTTTTCTTTCTTGATTCTCTTTCATCATTTTTTTTCTTTATCTTGCTCAGGATTAAATAGATTTCCTTTTGCCTGTCTGTGAAAGATTTCAGCCCTTCTGAGTCAACTGTAAGTTTAAATTCTTAATCACCAGTTTTCCAGTAACTCCATATTACCTATTAGCTGCCATTATCCATGGAATGTCTCTCTTAAACTACATCTAAGCAAAGACTGTCTTCGACCTACTGTGATGCAGTTATCCTGTGCCTCACTTTTCAAGAAGCCATCCATCAACTCAACATTATAGAGTCTATGGATGGGAATGTTACTTTCAACCCAAACAAGACAATATAATAAACCAAAGCAATGAGTCTGATAGTGAGGTGTTAAATGAAAATGTTCTGGAGTTAGATGGAGAAAAGAGAAAGCAAGCAAGCCAGCTAATAAATATGCATGTCCTGGAATTGTTAGACACTTGGCAAAGCTGGCATATTTAATTATTTTACCTATATGACAATTGCATACATGTATATAATATATATTTTAAGAATATATTTAAAAAATTTATTTATATGTATATGTATGCAGGCATGTACATGTAAATACAGTGCTCTTGGAGGCCGGAAGAGGGCATTATATCCCCTGGAGCTAGAGTTACAGGTAGTTGTCAGCCTCCCAACCTGAGTGCTGGGAACTGAATTTGGGTCCTTTGCAAGAATAGTATGTACTCGTAACTGCTGAGCCATCTCTCCAGCCTCTATAAGATATATCTTGATCATATCCACCACCCACTTCCTTCTTCCACTTCCTCTGGACACTGCCTGATATATAGCCGTCCTAGCACTCTCTCTTCCTCTCCTCCCCACATCCCGCCCCGCCTCTAGGCAGCTCACTGAGTCTAAGTGCAGCTTCCCTCATGTGCATGGGCGTGTGTCCATTCACTGAGGATGGACAACTGACTGACGAGCACATTTTTATAGTTTATATATTCTACTTTTTAGGAGAAAGTGTTATCAGATGGCTTTAACTAACAACATATTTCTCAAGTCTAGAATCAGCAGAATCAGTACACTGAGCTAGGTTACCAGGAAGACAAATTAACAGAGCATCATGGGATTGCTGTTGTTTTCTGTGTTTAGATGTAAACAGAGAGGATGATAAGGACTCAGCACCCTAAAACTGGGGTTTGAATCCTAGCTTTGATACTTGATGGTAACATGGCCATGTGACCTTAAAAAACATTATTTCAGTTCTTTATTTCAGTAATCACTTGCTGTTTATAGACTATCCCAAAGCTCAGTGGCTTCAAAGAAAACTTCTGTATTTATTAGTTCATGGTTTTGTGAGTCAGCAGCTTGCGTTCTATTCTCTGGGGCTCATTTGAATGACTGAAGCCAGTTGGCTGATTGGAACCCAAAGTCCCCTGTTACTTCACTCATGGGCCTGGTGACTTTCCATGTGAACGCTTACCTCCAAGAAGGTCAGCCCAGGCTTCTGCATGGGAGTTTCAGGACAGAGAGACAAAGCAGAAACTGAATGGCTTCTTGCAACTTAGGATTCCTGCAACTTAGAGAATACTGCTTGTGCTACTGTGGTTGTTTTATCTGAGCTAGTCACTAGGACCACCCAGAATTTAGGCTGAGGAGTGATGTATCCCATCTTTCATTGGAAACAGAAGAAATACCACTTTACAGTGGGATAGGCTTATAGGAAGGAGAGGAATCTGTGGCCAGGTATTGCAATAGTCAGGATTTGTTTCTTCTGTTGGTTCACAGTTGTCATCTTTTCTCTCTTCCTTTTCTCTATAGAGCTATGTCCTAGGTCCTCTCCTCTCTCTTTATGATTTCTTATTAAAGCTATCTCATCTATGTAGGCATTGGGAAACTTTCTGTAAAGGGCCAGATAGGAAATATTTTAGCCTCTCTGTCACAGCTACTTGGCTCTACATTGTAGCAAAAAGGCACCCATGGACCATCTATAAATAAGTAACCCTGGTTGTATTCCAACAAAACTTTGTTTACAAGAACAGGCAGTGGACCAGCATTTGATCTCTTCTGCTGATGTTGATTACCATCTATTTGCTGATGACATGTACTTCTTTAAACTCACTCCTAGCTGTTCCTGTCACTGCAACTACAGAAATTTCCAAAACCCAATTTGATCGTTTCTCCCTAATTTAAGCCCTACCCCCAGACTTCCCATTGGTCTCAGAGAAAAAGGCTCATGATCTGCAAGGCCCTGCAAGATCTTACTTTCCCATTTCTCTAGCTTCATGCACTTCAGCCTTCCCTATAGGTCCCGAACAACACCCCCAGGAGACGCCTTCCGACTCTGAAGTTGTCAAGTTGACTACTACTCCCCTGCCTGGATACTTCTCACTGTATTCTTTTTTAAAAAAGTATTTTATTTATTATTTTTATTTTATGTGTATGAGTATATTGCCTGTATGTAGGTAGGTACACCCATGTCAGAAGAGGGCATTGGATCCCCTGGAACTGGAGTAAAGGATGGTTGTTAGCTGCCATGTGGGTGCTGGGAATGAAATCTGGGTGCTCTGCAAAAGCAGACAGTGCTCTTGACTGCTGAGCCATGTCTCCAGCCCTACCTCTCTGTATTCTTTACTTATTTACTTTTCACCTGGCTAGCTCTCGGCTCACTTCTCTTGTTTTTATTGAAATCTTTCTGACCTCCAAAAGGACTTAGCCCCTTTGTTACAGTTTGGATATGAAACATCACCTCAAAAACTCATGGATGTGCTAGGCAAGCACTCTCTTACCAAACTCTTAGAATATCGTTTTATAAGGGGATGACCATTTGTCAAAGTCAGTTGTCATGACTGATTATAGGTTTTCAAACCTGTTACCCAAATATAAGTCCTTGCTGTGCGATGAACAGCATGTGAAATTTGGAGACAGCTTTGGAAAAAGTGACCATTTATGGTCAAGACAGCATCTTAACCAGGTGTGGCAACACAAGCCTGGGCTCTTAGCACTTGGGAGGCAGGGGCAGGAAAATTTCGAGTACAAATCCAGCCTGCGCCATATG
Organism: Eospalax fontanierii; assembly: GCA_035773235.1. Classification (NCBI taxonomy): domain Eukaryota; kingdom Metazoa; phylum Chordata; class Mammalia; order Rodentia; family Spalacidae; genus Eospalax; species Eospalax fontanierii. The sequence continues at coordinate 23,654,790 of CM069530.1, forward strand.
GGAGACCCTGTCTCAAAAGGAAAAGAAAGAACGTCGAACATTTTACTTGAAATTAGAAGTTTCCCATACAATAGTCAAAATGCAAACAAATTCTTGTAGATTAAACTGAGAACTTAACTTTAGATATTAATTGTTATTTATTCATCTGATACATCAATATATTGTCACAAAGTTAACCAAATAATAATAATGGTTTGTCAACAAGAGTCTACAACATTTGGTTTTAAATACACAAGGAGACCTAATTCGAGAGTTGGTAGCAAAGTTCCTTGGGAACCAGATGAGGGAAGAGCTTGCTGATGAGAGCTAATGCTTGGGATCTGAGGGCCATTTTACGATAAAAAAGGAACTCTAAGCTAAGTGTGATCTACAGATACAATTCTGTCTTTCTTTGAGAGAAAAATATTAATATTAGAGAACTGTTGGACACTAAAATGTTCATGAGTTCAAATGAAACATTATTTATAATTTCAAACATAAAATAGTCATTTTTATACAAAAAAAATCTCATGGTTTGGGGCTTGGCCTCCAGCTAGTCAGACTATGGGAGGTGGTAGAAATAAGAAGTGAGACCTGCCCTCCACAGGAGAGAACTCATGCCTGGTATTGACCACCTGACCAAGAACACACATGGCTTGGGAGGTCATAGGTCATAGGAGAGAACCTACTACTTTTATTTTGCTAAATGGGCAGAGTGTCAAACTGCCTCCTACATAATTACTTTTACACTCACAGAATAGAGCACCTTTCAGCCTTTACAAGAGAAGCTAATTTTTACAGTAGACGGTGAACAGAGACACATAGATGGTCAGAGTGCTGAGCAAAGTGACCATGTCACACCTCCTCTCCCAGTGTCTCAGGGAACATCACTGAAAAGGGCATTGGAAGACTAAGAGCCAGAGGTCAAGAAGGACTGCTGCAAAACAGTGTCTTCTGGACACGATAGACACTGTACTCATGAGCTCACAGCAGCTGTGATTTCCTGCACAAAATCTACCTGAGATAATTAACAGTTCAACATGGAGGTAGGAGTGGCTCACGAGGCCCAACCCATAATTGAGAAACAGTTGGATATTGGAATAAAGAGAGTCTATTTTTTTTTAAAATCATGTGTGCGGCACCTAGCAGGTTGTCCATGCTCCAGGATGGTCCTACACCCGTGCATATATCGGTAGCACTAATTGGACACAGTCAGGGAAGAAAGAAAAAGAAAATGACATAATGACATGAAGTTGTGAGAAGGATGTGGTGGGAGGGGATCCAGGAGGAGCTGAGGTGGAGTAGGGACAGGAGATATCAAAATACACGGTAGAAGCTGGAGACAGAAGCAGGCAGATCTCTGTGAGACTGGGGCCAGCTGGGTCTACATAGTGAGTTCTGGGCCATCTGGGGCTACAAGGAAACTCTGTATGAAAAATAAAAACAACAAATTCCGTCATGTCATATCTTGCCACAGGCCCAGAAGCAACACAGCCAAGTGACTGTGGGATGAAATATCTGAAACTGTGAGCCAAAATAGGTCTTTCCTCCTTTAAGTTGATTTTCTAAGGTGTTTTATCACAGTAATGGAAGACGACTAACACGCCTCCTGTAAGATCCTGACAGTACATTGACCCTCTTGACTTGTGATCCTTTGGGTTTGTTTTCAGTGAATTTGTGGACAGAGTATAAATTTCATACTATTGGTGTTGGTAGCATGTTAGTGGGTTTGTTGTAAACAGAAGCATAAAGTGTGTGCACATGGCAGGGCTTGCTTTTTCATACCTTCCCCAGGTCATTTGCTGGTCCTGTAACAGTGAGAGACATGTGGAATGGACTGCCCTCAGCTCACTTGTAGACCAACAGGTGTGATCATAAATGGTTATTGAGCTATACAGAATTTTAGAGTGGAGTTTGCTATGCAGCATAGATGACTGATAGGATTATCTTACATATCAATCTCTCCCACTAGAGCAAAAGATCCACAAAAAAGTCAATATGAAGTTGGAGATATAGCCTAGTGGTAGAATGCTTGCCTAGCCCTGGCTTTCTTTCTTATGTCACCAAATAAATACATATTAAAAAAAAAGAAAATATGCTGCCTTTGCTCACTTTTGTATTCTGGTTGGTATCACAGAAGAAGGCACTAAGCATGAATGGAATAAATAAATTGTTAAGTGGTACAATATATGTGGAGGCACTTAGCATATTTCAGGCATGTAGTTGGGACTCTATGGATAGGATTTTAACATGGTTTAGGTAATGTTCAATATAGTCTGTATCTAGTCCTCTTCTGAACTTGAAAATACTATGAGCTTTATAATTCAGTTTATTGCAAGAAAAATTTCCTTAGTCTATAATTAGTTGTGTATTGACTGTGCAATCGCAGTCCTTCACCCACAGGAAGTTTAAGATTATTAAAGAAAATAAAAAAATAAATGCAAGTCCAGGAAGTTCTTTGTTTGTGTTACTTTGTTTTCTAATTTTAAATCTTATTAGTTTAAAGTGATAATAAGAAAAGCCATTTGGAGACAGGACAATATTATCACATCTGGAGAAACTTAATAAGATTAGGACAAAGGCTCTATTCTCCTCTTGATGCACATGTGCGGCTCCCATTAACTTTTGCATTATCTTGAGGAAAATATTAGAAAATGTCATGCGCCATAAAGATTCCACACAAAGGGGGTTAATTAATAGGTTCATGTAGTATTAATGCAGATGTTAAACATTAACCATGATAAGGGTTCTCTAATAGCTGGTGTCCATGGATAATTAATGTATACCAATTTCCACAGTACTTATAAAAATGCATAAATATGAGACACCAGTGTAAATTATGGAAGAATTTGTAAAATTCCAAATAATACAGAAGAAGCTTCTTAAGATTTATGAATCTAATACTTTCCTGATTAGATGACTCCTTAAAAATAAATATGTAAAATATCCCTAAAACTATTCAGGATATTTTATTTATGCAAAAATAATCAGTGTTGGGTATTTGTGTCTTTCCAATACTTGTGTTTATTCTGAATACATCTATAGGGTAAGCTTTCTTCTGAGTATAAAACAGATACTCGTGTAAAGAACTTGGGTTTTTTCTTTTCTGCTCATTTTGATCAATCTATGGTTTGTCTGTTGGATTGCTAGGTTTATGTACTTTGAGTGATTACTTGAAGAAAATATGAGCAGAAATATTAACATGCCACATATACAGATGTGTAAGTTTGTGTGTGGTATCAGAAAAAGCTAAACAGTGATTTTATAATGTACATATTTATACACCCTGATGCAATAGTTATCTCCATTCATCTTACAATTTCCCCTTCTTTTCAAAAAGCTGTATTTGATTACTTATTTGCTTAAAATAAAACAGAATCTCGTTTGTCACAGGTCTTGAGATGTAAGTTCTGCTTCCCCCTCAGGAAAGGAGTAGCTATCATCTGGTTAATGAATGTCCCTTAGCCTTTTGCTGCTTGCTGGTCTGCTGCAGCTTTCCTCAGAGGTCCTGCTCTTCTTGGAGGAATTTCCTAGAAGAACAAGAGGGCAGCAGAAGAGCTGAGCCATTTCTGCCCAAAGAAGGACTCCCAAAGCTTTGCTTTCTCCTGGGTGGAGACTTTATTTGGATCCTTACCGCTGTCTGCCTGGCTTGCCCGCCCAGTCCTGTGCCCTACCCTTTAATAGAGGTTCTCCTAATCAGCTCTTTGCTCCCCTTGGTGTCTGCCTCCCATAAAATCCAAATAGCACCCTGTATCTTCTAGGACCTAAATGACAAATGCAAAATTAAAATTTGATTTTAAACAACAAAATTAGAAAAACCCATTGCCTAAACAATCCATAAGGATACCATACTCTGAAATAGATGGTTGAAGAAAAAGAAATTCCTTTATTTTCTTTCTCTTTCTGTGTGTGTTTAGGCCACTGCTTAATGCTGAGTGTCTTATCATTTAATACCTTTTTTTAAAAAAAATTATGTTTATGTTTTGCCAGAATGTATGTAAGTGCACCTGTGTCATGACAATGATCGCTGAGATCACAAAAGGACATTGGATCCTCTGGAGCTGGAGTTACAGATGATTGTTAGTTGCCATGTGGGTACTGAAAACCAAACCTGCAAGAGTAGCTAGTGCCTTAACTGCTGAGCCATCTTTCTAACCCTATTCCACGTTAGTTTTCAAGACAGAATCTCTCATTGAACCTGGAGATCTTTGATTGGCTAGACTGGCTAGCCAGTAAGCTCTAGCATCTGTCTATCTCTTCTCCCCTCCTCAACCAGCACTGGGGTGACAGATGCATAGCATCATGCCAGCTTTTTATCTGAGTCCTGGGAATCCTAACTCAGATCTTTCTTATGCAGCAAGCCCTTTACTAACTGAGCCATCTCCTTAGCCGATTACTTCATTTTCTAAGAGATGAAGATATGTTGGTAATGAAGGTATCAACAGAGTAAAAAAGAAAATAGAATTTATTAACAAGTCACAGGACATATAATAAATGCTACTTTGAAAATCTTTCAAAAAAGTTCTAAATTCTCCCATATTTGAAACATATAGGCAAGAACAGATTCAATATTAAAGGCAATTTAAAAAATTAGGTAAATAAATATCTAAATGGTTATGCTTTGTTTTCACATTTTTTTCATTGAATCATTGTGTATTCACACAGAATATCTGAATCAATCTTAATCATCTTTATATCCCCTTCCCCACGGGCACCCTTATAGTCCCCCAACTGGAATCCCATATATTCTTTCATCTGTGCTAAGGTCTATTATGTCAAGTTAGTGTCCCCAAATGTTCCTCAGTGTAGACTCATCCACTGAGGTCTAGTCTATCTATCTGAAATTCCTTGCTTTTGGAAGATTAGCTCATCCTCAGCCAACAGTAATCAGTTGCCAATATTTCTTCAGCAAAAATTGGGGTCTGCTGCCTATTTATACAGTTTCATGCTGGGTTTCTGTCTGCTGGAGTTTGCACAGATCTTGAGCATGCAGAAATCATTGCTGAAGGTTCATATGAGCAGGGTCCCAGGAACCTGTAAGATTCTATTTTCATATGGTGATGCACCTCGTCACTGGCTCTTACGATCTTTCTGCCCTCTCTTTCACAGTGGCCCCTGAGCTTTAGGTGAGTAAAACTTAATATAAGAGTCCTGTTCAGGGACTGACACGCTGCAGATTCCTAATCCACATTCTTTGGCCATTTGTAACTTTTTGTGTTACTGGCCCTCTACTGCATGAGGAAGCTTCATTAATGAGAGTTGATTCATTAGTGTCCTCTTTACCCCTTGTTCTGTGTTATGTGAACCTTAGGTGTAGAGGTTGCATTGTAGATGTGCTGCATAGGCATGGACAATTCATGAATGTCTGTGTGTGACCAGTTGTACTCTGTAGTAGTCTCCATCTGGTGCAAATGAAGCTTCTTTGATGAGTGGTGACTGGGATACTTGACTATATATAAGGATACATATTTTGCACTTAGTAAGAAGTTACAACAGACTAGGGTGTGACAGCCTTGGGGATTTCTCTAAGATCTATGATCTCTTCAGTCATGTGTATTTGGCTATGATTAGAGTACCACACATGAGTTTCCTCCCATCGAGTGGGCTTTAAGACCATTAAGTAGCTGTTGATTGGTCCCTAGATAAAAGTGCCACTACTGCACCAGTGTTGAATGTGGTGCCGGTCATTGATGTGTTTATTTGGTCATGAAACTGGTGTTGGGTCACCAATTGATATTCTCCCTTGACTGCTTGCATAGTGCTCTCCAGAGCTATGAGAGTTAACCTTCAGGAGAAGGGGCTTCCAGGTCAGTTCTAGTTCCATTGCTCCAAATCCAGTCTCTGAAATATGTCCTGTCTTTAGTAATAGGGTCTTACCTTCAAGTTCTGAGAGGCAATCTAGGGCTGTGGTGATAGCCTGTGTAATTTTGGGAGTCTCTTGGACCACCCTGGCCAACAACTCAAAGGAAGGTTTCTCCTGTCTGGCACTGTTTTTTTGTTATATAGTCTTCAGCTCTGCACATGGACTCATGTAGACGTATTGTATGTGGAATTTGTCATTAGGTTGTTAGACTAATAAGATTCCCTCTTGTGTTTTACACTAGATAGGCAATATTAAGCTCCTCCCCCTTTCTTTCTCTCTCCCTCCCTCTCTCTTTCTCTCTCTGTGTGTCTAATCCTCCCTCCATGCCTTCCCCATTTAAAGGATTCCCAGGTTTTCCCATTTCTCCCTTAATAACACCTGTCTCCTATGGCTCCACTTCTCTTGAGCTCCTTCTTTCCCTTTATCCCCACAATTCCTTGTGTGACCCTCCTGCCGTCCCATTTAAATGCCCCCTTTAATCTACTCCTCCCTGTCTGCTACTATTCTTCCCTCTCAAGTTCTTTCTTTCCCTTTACCTCCTTGGTTCATTTCCATTTAAAAAAAATGTTATGTTTGTGAGTGTTTTACCTGTACGTATGTAAGTGCATTACATGTGTGCAGTGCCTGTGGAGGCCAGAAAGGGGCACTGCATCTCCTGGGATTTAAGTTCAGGACGGTTACCATGTGGGTGCTATGAACTGAACCCAGATCCTCTGCAAGTGCAGCCATTGCGCTTAACCACGGAACCATGTCTCCAGTCCCTAATGGTTGCTTTGTAAACAAATCTACTTCACATCTACTTTACACTGAAATATAGCACACTTTGAAAAACACTGCTGAGTTCAGTGCACCCAGCCGAATATAACTCTGAAAGTTTTGAGGTGAGAAAGAACTCAAATGCAATAAAAATTTGTCTGTAATACATAACCGAAGAGAGACAACAGTGGAGAAAGAACAGCCAGACATGGCCCCCGGGAACAGTGGGAGAAAATGTAAGAAAGCAATTGTGCATATGTTTGCAGTTACTTCAAATAGTTTCAAATATTTTCATACAAAATCTCTTTATTGTGATGCATTTGCAATGGCTGGTGCAGTGTGGAGTAAGTTGAAACATGTGTTCATGTGGTAGAAGCAGGAAAAATAGTTGACTGATTAAGTGTGTTGTTTTGAGGGCAGCTTTGGAGCAGTAAGATTAACCCCTTGGGTCTCAGTGTGGGGTTCCTATTTTCAGCTCTTCCTGGCCATGCTGTGGGGAAATCGCAGGTAGGGGTTCTTCCTACCTAAATTGCGTCACAGGTGATGGAAATGCTTCCTTGCTGAGTGAGATCTGGCATAAACTTCTTATTTGTTCCTATATTATTTCAATAAATAAATAATGCTTCCTCCTTTTTCATAAAACAAAGAGCAAAGCTTTTGAGTTTTGATCAGAGGCTTTCAGGGAGAAATTCTATAGAAAGGAAGAAGTGATTATTGGTTTTCTCCACCCCAGTTGTAGTCAAGCGTTCTTAAAACATTCTGTAATTAGGTTGTCCTTGGGCCTTGTCCTCAAGAGCAAGAAGCCTAAATTGGTTCAGCTCAAACCCCCTTGACCTCAGTAGCTGATCAAGTTTCTCATCCTCCACTCTTTCTCTGGATACCCTGGCTTGCATTTGGCAAAAATCCCTCTCAACCCTGACGCTCTCTCTTAGCGAGTCTACATCCACTGACCTCTTATTTTTCCTCTGGGCTACGTCCCTACGTCTTTGTTGCAAAATTTCCCCACTGTGGTCCACTTGGGGATGAAGTTTTCCTTATTATCCTTAATAAATACCAGAATAATTTTTCCTTAAGCACTATGCAGACAAGTTCCTTACCGTTCTCATTTGTGAGTTCTCAGGCACATTTCTGCTGTCTCTACCCATCTTTCCCTCCGATGCTCTGAACCTTATTATGTGACCATAATTGACAAGATTTATTTAAAGTTGCTATTATTTATAATGGGCCTATGTCCACTTACTTTGGCTAGCTCTACTTTAATATTTTTGTGTGTGCTTGTCCTGCGCTGCTCGTGGTCCCAATCACCATGCCTCTTGGATCAGTCGGAATAAAGGGCTCTTGGTTGAGCTAACCTGCAGATAATTGTGCATTCCTCATAGCTGGCATCCTGAATGATCTGAGGAGTGGGAAGCAGACAACTGTCGCTGATAAGCAAGTGACAGGTGTGTGGATATGTCCTGTCAGGCTTATTGTGGCAGGAAGGAAAGGCTGAAAAGGAGCTGACAGTTCTCCCAGGCGAGTATGCAGTTCTTGACATTCCAATTCTCTCCTACTACATGACAATCAATGTAATGACTTCTAAGGGTGCTGCTCGGCCCATAGTAGGCATGCTAACTAGGTTGATACAGAGGCACTTGACTCAAAGAAGAGCTGAGGAGGGGTGACTGAGGGCTGGAAGGGAGAGAACACAAAAGCATAAGAGCATAGGGAAGGGAAACTGAGGAAAGCAGAACATTTGTCCCTGCCTTAAATTCAAATGTTTAATAACCCCCAGGGTTATGGTGTTAGGATGTAGGGCTTTGGGAGATGATTAACACTTAGTAGCATTAGCGCTGTTATGAAAGTGAATTATATGCAGCTATAGATGACTTTGAACTTCTCCTCCTCTTGCCTTCCCCTCCTGAATGCTGGCATTACAAGCATGAACCACCGCTTCTCACTAATGCGGTGCTGGGGATGGAACCCAGGGCTTCAGTATGTAATAGGCAGATATCCCCAGGTCCCAGAGAACTATCATATCTTCTGTTATTTGAGTGACAACTACATAGTGGTGCTATCTATGACCCAGAAAGTAGACTTTGTCACAACACTGAATGTATCAGCACTTTGACCCTGGACTTCCAGCCTCTAGAACTATGAGCAATTCATTCTTATGTATAAACTACATAGTTTTTGGTATCCTGCTATATCACTCTGATGAGTCTGTGACAGAAATATTTCTACACGGGAACCCCCAGTGCTTATAAAAGGAATGAACTTTTATGTGTGATCTCATTTTGATAGTGGTCCAGCTTGTGAAAGCATCCAGGCTCAAGCTGTTGGGAAGGGAGGTCTCACTCACTGTACTCTATGGACCACTGAAAATAAACTCTGGATATTGTTTTTTCATGAAATAGATTGTGATCATTCAATCAATCAATCAGTCATCAATCAATACTATCCTTGCATCTGAACTTGCTAGTCTTCTGTTAAGGATATCTTTATAAGATATTAAAAAGTGTGAAGATACTATATTGCTTTCTTATAAGTTAAACATTGTCCTATAAACAAAACTATTTGAAAGATCAGTGGGGTAGCTGAGGGTAGCAGGTAATGAGGAGAAAGAGGTAAGTATACAACCTCCGTCCAATATGAATGATAATACCAGGAATATTATAAGGATGCCTATACCTAAACACAGCAGCCTTTGAAGCATTGGAGGGTGAATCAGAATTGCAAATAGGAATGACCTAATTACCCTGAGGAATATTCTGAGTCTTTTTTATTGTCTAAGGAGCAACACTGGGTTGGTGTATATGTCGAGGACAAATTACAAACTTATTGTCACAGCAGTGTCCCTAGTAGGTGAGGTAAACAAAAGAGCATAATTTATTCTGAAAAGGAAAATTGGAAGGGAAAAATATCTATGGACAGTTTCTCCTTCCTTTTGCCCTTGGGGTCTTTTATATGTCTATTTATCTTTGAAGGTGCCAGACAACTCATTTGAAATTATTAAATGCAAGCTTAGGCTTATTCTTTGCATAAATGTGTGCTACTGTGAGATATAGGTTTACAAATATAAATTAGATGATTGCTTCAGGCACAGATACCTGAATTTATACTTTTCTTTTAAAAATAAAAAGTAATTACAAACTCTTACGTGTTCCCATTAGTCGTTTAGTAATACCTACAAGGGGAGAGGATTCGAGGGGAAAAGTGTGATCCAAGTATTAGTATTTATGAGATGGGTAGACACACTCAAATTCTGCCCCTGGAAATAAGAAAATTTAATGAACACATTTGCAAGGTTGAAATGGTCTGTGGCTCTGACTATATAGTACCCAAACAATGAGATCATCAATGAAGACGCACTTGATCAACATATTGACTCTTTTGTTCAATGACTAAAAATAACTGTGGATATTGTTTTTCCATGAAATGGGTTGTGAGTTTTCAGTCAGTCAGTCAATCAGTCAGTCAGTCAATCAATCAATCATCAATCAGTCAGTCAGTACTAGGGAGGAGTTTAGTATCATTACATCAGAAATTGCTGGTCATCCTTAGCTTCATCTCCATCCAGGGGAATTTGTGGATACTTTCTCAATAATTCTTAAATTTCAGCATCTCAGGCCATCATCCTGGCATTTTCTTGAGGCTAATGGTGTCTCTCCCCTTGTTCAACACTTTTTTTTTAATCTTAAAGATATTTTATTGTTAGCATTACATTTTCTTATTGTTAATAAAATACAGTGGTTAAAGAAAGGACAGTTTATTGCATAGCATAGAGATAGAGGTACCCAACAAGGCCTAAGGGATTGTATTTTTAATTTTTTATATTTTTACATGTTTATTAATTCTTTGAGAATTTCATGCAATACATTTAGATCATATTTACCCCAAGTCCTCCCAAATCCATCTTGCCTCCCTACCCCTCAACTTTGTATCCTCTTTTATTTTGTTTTTAAATTTAGTAACTCATGGTTCCAATTTGGCTGTCCATATATTTCTGGGTGTAGGGTCATCCACTGGAGCATGGTCCACCTACCACGAGCCATACCTTTGAAGAAAACGGACTCTTCCTGCCTTAGAAGCCATCGACCGACCATGCTTCTCAGTTGGGAAGAGAGTGTAGTATTGAATGGGAAGGAGGTATTGAGTATCTACCCCCAAGTGATTTAAAATGTTGCCGGAAAAAGCATGATTCAACATTCTTCTTTATTTTTCTGGTCTCTCCTTTTCCATGTTCTCTCTAGTGTGGAGAGGATGCAGGAGGAGGTGGAGGTGGTAAAACCAGTCCCGAACCGTGCTGGGATGTAGTGGGTGGACCACTGAGTCATTTAAGGCTTCATATTTGGTTTTACTTAGGTCAATCTTAAGTTTAGCCTCTGATTTTTAAAGACTTTGAAATAAGGGAAAGTTAGAAAAAAATGAATGCTCTGTTTTATCTCTCAGTATCTTACTAGCACCTAGGTTTTTAGACTTCTGTACACGGATCCTTATATCTGTTTTTCATCAAGTTTTCAAATTTTCCTTGGTCAACAACATGCCATCACCTTCGCTCTTTCCTACAGTGAATGTCAGTTTCCTCAGAAGAGTGGATTGCCAGCTGCGGGTGTTTTCTAGTTGACTCTACTTATTGGTTCTGAGGGACTGGTTTCAAGATGGATAATTCATGTTGATACTTCTGAGGGTCCAGACTAGAAATGAGAAACAGGAACCAAGAGTGGTTTGTGGGAGGGTCATACCAACAGAAAAACCAAGCCTGCCAGAGAAAGCCTGTGGAACACTGCTGGTGAGGATCCCGACTCTCCTAGCGCCGTCTCTCTTAAAAACTGTTTCCTTTACTCCTCTTCAAGGTCCACAAGACATCTCAAGGTGCTTACAGTGATTTCTTTTTTGCTTGCTTAGTGTTATTATACCTGGTTCCTTAAACAATACGTTATTAGCCACATTTTTTAAATAACACAAAGGATTTAAGGGGGACTTTTAAAATTGTTTTAAAACTAATTTTAGCCATGAGTAGTAAGGTACATGCCTATATTCTCAGCACTTGGCTCGGGGTGGGGGGCCTAAAAACAGGAGAATCTCATGTGGTTAGCCTGAAAGATACTGTGAGACCCTATCCCAACAAAACAAGGCAAAGCTCTTTTAATTTGTACGCATACAGAAGTGTTAGTTTTTTAACTGGTTGGCTTAATAGATACCAGAATACCACCTAAGACAGGAGAGGTAAACAAAGGGGAAGGAAATACTATTTTTTGAGAAGTAGGTTAGCATAATGGATAGTATTTGAGTTTGAGGGAACTTGGAAACATTCTGATCTTTCATCTGTTGTGTATGTGATCTTGGACAAACTCTTGAATCTGTCAGGGTCTCATTTTGCTTATTTGTTGGCCTAGTTTGCTTTCTGTCACTGTGATAAATGCCACAACCAAAAGCAACTTGGGGAGCAAAGGATTTTTTTTCAACTTACAGGTTATAGTCCATCATTAAGGGAAGCTAAGGCAGGAACTGGAGCAGAGACCATCAAGGAACACTGCTTACTGACTTGCTCACCTACCTTTCTTATACAGTTCAGACCTACCTGCCTAGGAATGGTCACAGTGGGCTGGACCCACCTATATCATTTAGCAATTTAAAAAATGCTTCATAGACATAGCCACAGACTAATGTGATCTGGAAAATTGTTCAGTTGAGGTTGCCTTTCTCCAGATGGCTGTGGGCTTGTCAAGTTGACAACTGAGGCTAACTGTGAGATTTGTGAAGAGATTAATTTTATTAACTTCATGGGACTGTATTGAAGATTTCCAAAAGTCACAGTGGGAGAAAGTTTTGAAAAACTCTAAGATGGGGCTAGAGGGATGGCTCATCAGTTAAGAGCACTGGGTGCTCTTGCGGAGGACCCAGGTTTGATTCCCAGCACCCACGTAGCAGTTTCAGGGAATCTGATGCCCTATTCTGACCTCTGTAGGCATTGCATAAGGTGGATGCACTTACATGTAGGCAATGCACTCATGCACATAAAATAGAAATAAAATATTGTAGTAAAAAGAAGAGAGAAAAATTCTAAGCCACATTTCAAATGGTTTCAGAGTGACATCAATACCCTGTGTTGATAAGTTATTCAACAGGAAGCAGGTTCCTGCTACTGAGTGCCTTTTTGTCAAAGAAACCACACAAGACTTTTTACCCTTATATTGTCCATTGAGGAAAGAGCAAAAGAAGGGTGTTAATACTATCATCTTGAAGCTTAGTGAAGTAGATGCAATTATTTAAGGTGCTTCTCTGGAAGAGTGGCATTATTGTTTGAATATGAAATGTCCCTCATGTCCCCAGTGATGGGGATATTTTGGGAAGTAGGGGAAGTGTGAGGAGATGGGGTCTAGCTGGAAGAGGTCACCGAGCGTGTGTTTGGGGCTATCACTTGCTCTGCCTTCCCTGGCTTTTGCTTCCTAGCTGCCTAGCAGGAGAAGCTGATCTCCAGCTCCTGCTCCCCACCACGATGTATCACTTCCCCACAAGCAGGAACAATGGACTAATCAAAACCTTTGAAATTGTGTGCCAAAATAAATGAATTCTTCCTTGTTTCTCTGGTATCTGTCATGGTTAAAAAAAGCTGTCTGTCTCAAGGAATAACAAATTTTAGGTTTTACATTGAACTCAGGAATGCACACAGGACTAAGAAAAGACTTAGAAGATCTTTTTTCTGGCCATAAATATGGCACTGAATGGTCATATGGCATCACCCATCCAAAGGGTCACTTTGTTATTTTAAGTGAAAAGATTCAGATGGACCTTTAAATTTCTGTCCTCTGTAGAAATAAATCTTCCATTGTTCTTAATCAGACACGAGTTTGCTAGAGAATTGAGTTCAGATGAGCAAGGCATCCTTTCCAGATGGCACTGATGCTTGGACACCCTTTTGTACATCTGTGGATGAGAGGAAAGGGACTGGGTGTCCCAGTGATTAGCAGTGGCCAGTGATGCTACATGCCCCATTCTCCTGGGGTCCATATAGGACAGAGAATTGTCTCTTGACTGTGGAACAGTTTTGTAGGTGGTCTTGGACTGGATAGGTAGAGTGTTTTGGGAATACAATATCCTGAGATTAGGAGGAGCTAGCCCAAATAGCCTGGGCTGTGTTTTAGTGCCTCCTAGAAGAGAAGCAGCATGTATTTCAAGGGGAAACTAATATTTCATGTCACTCTGGGGTATAAAGTCCATGGTGATCCACTTTCCAGGTAGCACAAGCAGTGCATGTGTCCCGGGCAACTCTCCTGAGCTTTGGAGACTTACTCATCATGGATCTTAGGCTTCTGCCATCCTTTGCTGCCTGAGTAATAAACATGCTTTATGTAACTTGTGTATATGAATGCTCTGTCTCAATGGGTTCAGAAAATATTAAGACACCATGACACCATGGACCCAATGTGCTATAGTTCAGACCTTAAATGTTCCCTAAAGGCTTTGTTTCCATCATGTGATGCATTGGAACATGGTAGATCCTTTAGAAAGTGGGGTCGGGTAGAAGGAAGTTACGTCATTGGGGGGTGGTGTCCTCAAAGCAGATATTGGAACCCTGGTCCCCATCCTTCTGTTTCATGGCTGGGATGAAGTGAACCATGTGCTCCTGCCATCATATGCTATCTGCTCCAGAGCCAGTGCAACAGGGTCAAGGAACCATTGATCAAAACAGTGAACCTAAGTAAGCCTTTTCTCCAAACAGGGGCTTTTCCCAGGTATTTTGCTAGTAAGAGGAAAAGCTGACTAACGTAAGACCAGTGTGCAGTGAGCTTACACTCCCCTGTACAACTTAAACCTCTTGAACTTTGAGTAGGTAAAGAGTGTGTTAGTAATTATCTGAATCTAAAACTTAACTTCTATTTTATATCTGAAGGTCAAGAATTTTCTATACAGTTTTAATATACACTGAATTCTCCATGAGCAAAATGTTTGCATAAACAATTTGAGATTGGCTTTTGCTATCTTTGGACCTGGACTAGTAGAAAGGCAGTATTTCAGATTCATTCCACATTCTGCTGGGTTCAGGTACAGTTCTCATTCGTGGTTATCCTGTGGACGGAGGTGGCACTTGACAAGTAAAGGTGTCTTGTAGTGCACCTGAGACCAGGTGCTCTAAATGGCATTGCCTGTATTTCTCTTTGATTCTTCAAATTGAGTCATGGCAGTTATTTATTTATAAATTATTTTAGTAGCTATGGTATATTGCCTATGAATTTTACTTCATGACAATAAAAGGAACATTTATTTATAGAGAGGACATTGGATTTGATGGGCCTGAGATTTACTAGGCCAGGGTCAATGGAAGGAAGCTGGCAACCTTAAGGGGCTCAACACTGCAGTGAGAAGAATATTGAAAGCATCTGTCCAGAATCAGGAGCGAAAGCATAGGGCTTTTATTTTTGGCCTAATTTAGCAGTAATAAACTAGTTACATCTGGCAGGAAAGGGCCCACTTCTTTTCCTTTAAATCTTGCCTAATCACGGCTTTATATCCATAGAACTTTTAGTCTTGAATGGATTTATTCTAAACTGCAAATGCTCTCAGCCCCAGGCCAAGGAAAAGTCAGG
Organism: Eospalax fontanierii; assembly: GCA_035773235.1. NCBI lineage: Eukaryota > Metazoa > Chordata > Mammalia > Rodentia > Spalacidae > Eospalax > Eospalax fontanierii. The sequence continues at coordinate 23,669,958 of CM069530.1, forward strand.
CATTAGCCTCAGGCTGTCTGTGACTAAGGCACCACCTTTAGCAGGTGTGAGCTACTTAATGTTAGGTAGAGCATACTTGCAAGGGAATGACAGCGGCAGCCACAGCCTTCTAGCTCCTCTGTCGCAGCTTAGGGGGTAGAGCAGTTTCCTCCTAATCATCAAAACATCCCTTCTGGGAAGGAGGGGAAACCCAGGAGGGAGCTAAACAAAAGGGCTCATGTTAAGAAAGTGGAAACTTGAAAGATTCTCTAAGGCCCTTCCCCAGCTTTATAGAAGGAGTAAACAATTGCTAGGTAAGGTGGCTCTGGCCAGCTGAGCAAGGAAAAGATTTTTTTTTTGGACTATTGAGCTCCCTGCATGTTGTGAAGAGAGCTCCAGGCTTGAAGCTTTCATGAATGGTCACTCTAATTTGAGTGGGCTTTCAGTGAAACAGCTGCTTTTTAACAAAAGATTTATTTATTTTTATTTTATGTGTATGATTGCTTTGCCCGTACATATGGAAATGCATCTTGTGGGTGCAATGCCTCCGGAGGTCAGAAGTGGGTGTCCGATCTCTTGGAACTCTGGAGTTAATGGATGTTTGTTATGTGCGTGCTGGGAACTGAACCTGGATCCTCTGTAGAGCAACCAGTGCTTTTAACTTCTGAGTCATTTCCCATAGCTGCTTTTTCTTTGAGATAGGAACTCACCATGTAGCCCTAACTGGCCTGGAACCCAGGCTGGCCTTGAACTCACAGAGATCTGCCTGCCTCTGTCTTCCAAGTGCTGGGATTAAAAGTATGCACCACTATACCCGGGTTAGCAGCTGCTATTTTCAATCGTCCTTGTTCTGTAAGTAACCCCTCAGCCATGTGCATGTTAGTAATCCCAATAAAAACTCATTGGTACACCAAATTGGACTTCAGTACAATCACGACTTTGGTCTGTCGTGAGTTCCCTCAAGCAGACCTGTGTGTTGCATCTCACATAACAATTGACAAATATCACAGGCCTATCATCATCAGCCTCTCCAGTCTTCCTCTCTTCTGATGAATCCTTTGCTCAACAAGACAATGAGAAGGTGATTTATTTTGTGTTCACATCTGCAGCTATTAGAGCAGCCGTGAGAGGAGGCGATTCTCATGGAGGTCAGATAAGATTTTGGCACCAAGGCTAAACATGTACAGTTGTTAATTCAATGGCATCCATGATCAAATGATCACGTTTAAGCCTCGGTTGGGGGTCGGGGGAGGTTCATCACTTCTGCTGTTAGTATTACTGGTAAAGAATGGTGTGTATAGATGTCTGTGGTTTGCTTTTTAATAAGAGGATGAAGAAACTGAATAAACAGTGAAATCCTGGTGGCTACCAATATTCTTATAGATTTTCTTTACACTCTCTCTTGAGAAAGGCATTTTTCAGGGTTGAGGAGATGACTCGGTAGGTAAAGTGCTTGTTGTGTAAGCGTGAGGACCTGGGTCTGGATACCATGAGCTCATGTACAAATGCATCTGTAACCCCAGTGCTAGGAGGTTGGAGACAGATGGATCTTTGGAGCTCATTGGTCAGCTAGTGGTGAGCCAGTTCAGTGAGTGTCTCAAAAAACAAAGCAGCGAGCAATTGAAGAAGACACCAGATGTTCTGACTTGTACATGTGCACATGTTCACATACACACATACACACACACACGCACACACACACATTAAAAAAATAAGAAAGGTATTTTCCAGATATTTTTATTTCTTAACATTTTTCTTTTGTTTATCAAATCCACAATCTTGGTGCTGCAACCTTAATGAATGAGGGTGAATTTGGTGACAGATACTAACCTTAAGAGTAACACAGTGGACATTTCCATTTTCAATATTTCCTTTATGGTTGTTGGGCAATTTTAAGGCAATAAAATTGTAATGAACTTTCTAAATGAGGATGCCTCTGCTGACTGCTCCAGGAGAAAAAAAATGGAAGTAATTTGGGAGAAGTGAGGCTGGCTGCTACCGCCCTGCTTTCTTTGTCTTGCTCACTCGCTGTTCTCATATCGGCCTGCCAATTCCCTTTGTTCCTGCAAACCCCTCATCAACTTCAAGTCCTCAGCCTGTGAAATGATGCTTTTGTCAAGCTGTATATAACCTGAGCACTGCCTTGTGAACAGACTGATTCTTTTTTATCTTTAACTTGGAAAAAAAATGAGAGATAGCTGGATTTCTTCAAGGAAAGGGCGAGAAATGGAAAAGCTGAGTTAAAAAAAAAAAAGTCCCTATAGACTTCTTCCCAGGAAACCCTAGAAGGGAGTTTCAGTGAATACGCACAATTCCAGATGAAGGCCAGCTCCCTGACTCAGGGATAAAGGATGCCATAGAACCCTGGATGGAAACTTCCGGATAAGGCAATGGTTTTTGTGCCTTCTAATTTCCTGAAAGGAATCTCTTTGAAGTTGTCCCCTCTGAAAATGCCAGCACATACAGCTAACATGATTATCAGATAGAAAATCAAAGGCCTGGGACTCTGGGACTCTGTCTGGGCCTCATTTTTGCAAGCTTAGAAATTGTCCTCTCCACACAGGCAAGGGATAAAGTTCCAATCCTTCGATCTGGATGGGAGTGATTTATTTAATTTTTTTTCCCTAAAAGTCTCTAAAATGGAACTATTATTTTTATCTAGAATGTAACTTTTCTTTGATGTACAATACACTGCTTCTAGGGACATATATCTGAATTACTTCCCAGATATATTCTGACACAACTGCTGGAGCCATCAGAGGTTGAGGCAGGTGAACAACTTCCTTCTACCGGCCAGAGACCTCTCCAAGCTGCTTCTACACACACTGAATGGTGTATGACACTCATTTAACAATTATTAATCACCCAGAGCTGCAACTTGTATTAGGCAGAATATTTTTAGGCAAGAATCAGAAACCCAGTTCAACAAAAAAGTATTTATTGGCTTACATAGCAAAAACATTCCAGAGGGCAGATGACGTCAGGCTCATCTAGATCCTGCAGCTTAACTGCTGGGGCCAGGCTCCTTCTCCTCTAATCTCTCGGCTCTGCTTCCCTCTGGTTTGACTTAATTCAGACAGGCTCTTGCCATGTGTTAGCAAGATGTCCACAGCAGAAAGATAGTATTTCTCCAAACAGAGCTGATTAGCATTCACTGACTAATATTTAATAGGTATAAGGCATGATTTTAAGTACTTTACATTTATCACATTACTTAAAGTGTCTCACAATCCTAAAACCAGGAATTATCTTTCTTGTTTTCCTACACAAGAATCCAGAGCCATCAGAGCAAAAAAGATAACTTGCCAAGTTATACTTAGTAATGAATGGAGCAGAGTTTGAGCCCAGGTCATCTGCTTCAGAGCCCAGCTTAACTACTACAGCATATTGGAGTTAACTCTTATTGGATTGACCTAGATGATATACTCATATGTACCCATTCTGGTCGTTGTGGGGTTTGAATAACTGTTCCCCATGGGTTCCAAGTATTTGAACATTTTGTCCTCAGTTGCTGGAACTGTTTTGAAAAGTTTGGGAGGTGCAGTGTTGCTGGATGAAGTATGTCACTGGGGTGGGCTTTGAGAGTGCACAGCTATGCCCACTTCCAGCCTGTCCCTCTCTGCTTCCTGTGCCTGTGGGAAGATATGGGTGCTCAGCTTTCTGCTGTGGCCACTTCTGCTACCATGGCTCCCACCCCCACCGTGATGGGCATGATGGGCTCCAATCCTTCTGAAACCATAAGCCAAATAAACTTCCTTCAATAAGTTGTTTTGGTCATGGTGTTTTATCACAGCAACAGAAATAAAGCTAACACAGTGGCCATAGCTGGATGATCTGGCTGGCCAGGCTTGGATCACCATCTTCTTCTAGGCTGAAGACAGTTTCCATTTTACCCCAAACAAATGAACTAAGGTAGATGAGTGGCATGCTGCCCCAGTGTGAACTGGTGTGGAGAATGGATTCCAGGCAGAAGAAAACATGATTCCCACTACATTGTCCACTGTTTCACACAGGTTGATAATTTTCCTTACTTTATCAAACACAATGAAGTACTAAACACAAATGTTGAGTTACCAATTTGTTAATTAATTATTTTCCTGTAGGGAAATGAGTTTTAAAGTTAGTTGGCTACTTTATATTTGTGGTATGTTATGATTCTGGAAAAGAACCCAGAGGTCAAAAATGATAGGCCACATTTGATTTCACAATGGTCATGTTAGAGACCAAGAATTTGGTGCCAGATATTTTGTAGGAAGACTTCAAATGCCATATGCATACATATCTAGGTGACTATGTTGGTGTGCATAATATGAAGCTTTCTAAAATGCAAGAAAGTCACGCAGTGAGCAATAGCCTGTATTTTCTATAAGATATGCAGCAGAAAAAAGAGATATGGAAGGTGGATGAACTGCAGGGCTCTGAAGGGAAAAAGAAACAGACTGAGGAAAGAGCCTTCTGCCTATAGCAAAAAGGAGCGCTGGGTAACAGAAATGGGAAAGGACTGAGTGGTAGATCTAACAATAGACCAGAGCAGGAGGGGGATTTCATGTTCTGACAACAAATTGGCAGCTACAGGAATTATGATTAGTTCGGCAAGTATAAGGACAAAGCAACAGTGGACAGAGACTTGGGGAATTCTGTCTCCATCAGCATTCACTTGTTTGTTCAGTCACTTGAGAAGGAAAGTGAGCACTTACCACAGGAACCTACTCTCTGAAGTGTGTTGAGTAAAGGCCTTTGAAGGCCTGAAGTGACTGAAAATAAGCATTTGCCAAACCCAGGAATTTGGAACTGGAGAAGGGAGAACAGTACTTTATTTAAATTAATTAAGTCAATAAATATTTATTAAGTACACTACATGTTAAGCATGGCTCTATGTGTAGGGGATCCAGCAGTGAAGAAACTGATGTTCTGGTCTCTTGTAGCTTATAATCAAGTGATGGACATAGACAATAAGATCACACAAATAAAAGATGTCAGAGGGTACAAATAAGCACAGTATTGAAATATAACAGAATAAATAAGGAGGATGAGGAATGCTTAGCGAGGAGGGTGTGATTTTGTGTAAAGTGACTGGAGAAAGTCTCTCAGAGGGTGATGTTTGAGTAGACACCCAAGAGGGATGAGAGTGAGCCACAAGGCTCTAGTGAGGAAGAATGTTCCAGGTGGAGGAAAGCAGTGCTGTGGTTGGAGGCAGGACATGATGATGTGTTTGAGAAATACACTTGTGGGATCAGGGTGAGAAGTATTTGATACTAGAGAAATATTCCTGATAGGTGATGACACAGCAGCATCCTAACATCTAGAACACATGGAAGATTTTGAGGTGGTAGGCTACAGATATACCCTGACACATTAGAATATAAATGGCGGTTTTGCCTGGGTACTGGCGATGTACTGTACACAGGGTACCATAAAGGAGGAGGAGGTAGAAGCAGGAAGATAGTTTAGAGGCTAGAAAGCAGTAACCCAGGAAGAAAAGATGGCAGCTTGGGTCGTGGTGGCTGTGAAGTTTGTGTATCGATTGGATCCTGGTTGTATTTTGAAGGTGGGGTAAGCTGGATTTGCAGATGTAGGATGAGAGAAAATTTGAGGATGTCTTCAGGGCTTTGAATCTAAAGAAATGAAATGAAAACATTTCCTTTGTTACTGAAATAGAGAAAGGTGTGGGATGAGCAGAGTTGTCCATAAAGATAAATCAATGGTGAACAGGTAGTTTTGAAAATGCCTACTGGGGACATGAGTGGCTGTTGATTAGTTGTTTATTAGCTATTTTAGTTGAGAGTTTGGGGAAGATGGAAACCATCAATACTTTTATTGTTCCTGACCCCAGCTCTTAGGAGAAGCTTCTACACAGTAGGAACTTAACAAAAGTTGTTCAGTATTTGAATTAAGGAATAGAAAGTGTGGAAAGGAAACAGCGTCAGAGAATAAAGACTCATGGAATATAAAATGAAGGATCATTGAAGATGTTCTAGAAGGGAGGTACTTCACAGAGCTCTTATTTGGAACGACTGACCTGGTGGCTAACTGCTATTGTTTGGACAGGACTTAAGTTTGTCTCCTAAGGCTTCAGATGTTGAGAGCTTGTTACACAGTGTGGTGATGCTCCGAGGTAGTGGATCTTTTAAGAGCAGAAGTCTAGTGGGAAGCTGAGGTGGTCCCTCTCAGCTCCTGTATGGAACAGGATCTCTTTGGTGTTACCTTCTTCTCCTGCCTAGTCTCGCATCATTGTGATGCCATTTTCTATGAGACCTTTTCCAGAGTGCTATGTCCTTGAGCCATCAGAATTTTGAATTAAATATAGTTTCCCCTAAACAAAGCAAAACAAAAGGGCCAGATGTGGCAGTCCCAGCACTCAGGAAGTAGTGGCAGGCAGATCTCTGTGAGATGGAGGCCAACCTGATCTATGTAATGTGTTCCAGGCCAGCTATAGGGCTACAGGAAGATCCTGGCTCAAAACAAAAAAGGCAAAACCAAAACCAAACCCAAACCCCAAACAAATATTTGCTTTCCCTCATAAGGTTATGTAACCTCAGTTATTTTGTTATAGTAACTAAAAATTGACTGTGTTCAATCTTCCTTCTAGCCTTTTCAGGAATCTGCTATCAATAAAAGGTTGCTTTCCTTAGACAATCCTTTTATTATTGAACTTGTATTATCTTCACAGACAGGAATCTGACCACAAACTTGAAGGTTTGGAACCCTTTGAATTTGATGTTTTAAACTGGAATTCTTCTGAATTTTGAATTCCTTTATTGGGTAAGTTTATTCCATCACTACTGTTTGAATGAGAATGTCCCCATAGGCTCTAAGTATTTGAACATTTTGTTCCCAGTTGGTTGCGCTGTTTCGGGAGGTCTTAGAAGGTGTGGCCATGCTGGAGGAAGCCGTCACTGGAGGCAGGCTTAGAGAGTTCTTAAGCCTTGTTGGATCTCCAGTCACTCTGCTTCCTGTGCCTGCTTGAGGATGTGAGCGATTAGCTGCTACATCTTCTATAGTCACCTCTGCTGCCATGCCTTCCCATCATGATGGACTCTTGCCCCTTTGGAACCCTAAGCTAAATAAATTTTTCCTTTTATAAGTTCCCTTGGTCAGTGTTTCTTTCACAGCAACAGAAAATCAAACTAGTACAGTTAGTTTCACCCCAGTGGAACTCAGCTGTTGGTATCAGCCACTTACCCAAAGGCTTGACTCAAGGGGCATCCAGATGTACAGATGTGTAGATGGACAGCCCAGGAAGGAGAATGATGGGTGAGAGAGGCCCTCTGCAAGAAGACCATTGATCATGACAAGGGTGGTGGGAAGAACTGGAACCGAGCACAGATTTCCTTATTTTAAAAAAAGCCAAGAAAACAGGTATAGTTGTGTTGATTCTTCCCATTTATTGTGAGTATCACACTTGGTTGTAAAACTTTTATTACCTCATGATAAATTTTGTTCTTAACATTATTTTAACTGACTCTTCATGAACTCTAAACTCTACATTTTTTTTTCACATGGATTTTTCTTCCCAGTAGAATTCTCACAGATAATTTTTCAAGATCAGTTCTTTTTCATTTGTTCTATGTGATGTTATCTTGAATAATAAATAGCCACATGGACTCAAGGAAAGCACATTTCGAAGATAGTATTTCATACCTTCTTAGCTTTGAAAAAAAATAAAAGCACAAACCTCCAACCTTGCTTAGAAGTAAAAACGATTTTAAGACAGTACTTTATATGGCCTATGGGAAAAGACTGATTTGCACTTTTCTTAACATTGTAGTCATTCACTTATTTTCTATTTCTTCTTATTTTGGGGGCACAGAGACTCACACTGTAGCCCAGGATGGTTTTGGTTTTGAAGCAATCTTTCAGTGTCAGCCTCCCATGTGCTGGAATTACAGTGTGAACCACCATGTCCTGTTCATTCATCACTGATTTGAGTCGTGGCCTTTGTAGTCATCTTCACCCTCCTCCTCTCCAGTTACTTCTCAACTCTCAGAGCTAAAGTAGCAGTAAAATAATCTGGTGAGGGCGGGAGCAATGGGCAGCAGATCTCAAGCAACCCAAAAAGGATTGGCATTGCTTTGGAGATGGGCAACAGCAGAGTCCTCAGATTCTCCTGTGCCTCCAGATTTCACAAGAGCTTGTTAAAGGCACGGATTTGGGGCCGTAGTCTCAAAAGGCAGCCTGGTTCTTGAGATTTGGAATTTCTGTTTTAACAATCTTCTTAGGTAACTACGAAGAGTCCCAGAGTTAAAACTTTTCTTTTTCTGTGTGACACCTTGTATGGATTTCAATTCTTTCCGTAGTTTTCTGTAATTGTCCTTATCTGGCACATCACCATTTTTTTTTTTTTTGGATTTTTTTTGTTAATTAAATTTGTTCTTTGACAATTTCATGCATATATATATATGTATATATATGTATATGCATATATATAATGCATTCTGGTGGCTCTCCCTCCCACCTTCGGTCATCTCCCTTCCTCCCTTATCCAGCCTCCCTTTCCCTACTAATCTCTTTCTCACATTCTTGCCTTTATGTTTTGTTTTTTTCCTTCTGGATTTGACCAGGCCCATCTTTGTGGTCTTGGGTTTGAAACTATCCATTGGAATCTGATGGATACACAAATGAAGACAATATCTCTCCTTTCCCAGAGTCTATTGGTAGTCAACGGTTTATCAGGAATGGGTAGGGTTCTGTCAACCCCTCTCCCCACCATGACTCACTGTTGAGAGGGCCTGTTCTGTGCAGGTCCAGTCAAGTAAGCACAGATGCTGTGAGTTCATGATGACTTTGGCGGGGTCGTATCTAGAGGGTGGGATACTGCTGCCCTTCTCTCTATCTTCTGGCTCCTGCATTCTTTCTATTTCTTCTCCCACAGTTCCCTGAGCCTTGGAAGGGGTAGTATAAATGACTGGTTTAGGGTTGAACCCTCATCCCCCATTTATTTTCAGCATCTTGGGCAGCCACAAATTTCTGCATTTACTACTCTTCACTGCGAAGAAAAGCTTTTTTGATTAGGATTGAGAGTCGCCTTTGTCTAAAGGTATAAAGGTAGATATTATTGATGTTGTGTCTATTTAGTTTGACATCAGTAATAGTTTCCTTATAGGGCCTATGGCTTTTAAAGGCATAGATTTTGGCCAGACTTATAACATCAGGCATGGGTTCCCTTCTGTGGATCAGGCCTCAAATGCCATCAGAGAGTGTTGATTAGCCCCATAATAGTCATGTCACTATTGCACGTGTGTGTGTGTGTGTGTGTGTGTGTGTGTGTGTGTGTGAACTGGTGGATGCCCTCAAACTACAGCTGAAGTTGCAGTTGCAATAGAAGGCCACACTGGGGCAACTTTGGGGCATAGGCGAATGAGCATCCATAACTTGGGCGTGATAGGGATACAGATTTGGGAGGGTGGAGTTACCCAAAGGGCCTTCATGAATAATAGGTTTGAGCACTGGAGAAGAAGGCGGTTGACTGTTGGGCGAGAGGCTTTGGGAGGATGGCTGAAGATGTTTGTAGTTCACATGGAGGAAGGAGTAGGTAGTACCTGCTGAGGGTGAGAGAGAGGGAGGGGAGGGCTGCTGCTGTGAGAAATAGCTAATCACTAACTGTTTTTTGGTTTTGTTTTTGTTTTTTGCCAGAGTCTTCCTAGTCACGGTGCACCTGGAACTCACAATTATAGACCAGACTGGCCTGGATCTCACAGAGATCCGCCTGCCTTTGTCTCCTGAGGGCTGGGATTATAGTTGGGTGCCACCATGCCCCGTGTCTAATCACTAACTGGGATGTTACTATTTCAATAGATTAATCAGACTCTTTCACCTGAGTAGGATTTGAAGGACTTCAACCCAGTGCCCCGGTGTTTACAATAAATCTCCTTTGTGACTTTCCTGTTCCCCGTCTTCTGTCAGAATTCTAAAACCTTGAGTTTTGTGCTTAAGTCTTTGCATGGTGTCTTCCCATATTTGGACTTTGGTAGGTCCAAAGCTTGCTTTATTTTATTTCATTTTTTTCTGGTCCTAATTGTGGCTGCTGGAGCCAGCTGCCCCCTCCTATATGACAAGCAGCAGCTGACACTAAAACTGCCTGTAGGTTTCCCTGAGCCTGACTTCCAGCCAGCTTCCTGCCAGATCTTCAGCTGTCTTTGACCGCTGGCAGGCCTTGCTTTTTCCAGATAACGAGGCTTTGCCCAGCCAGATTCCAGCTTCTAAGATCAGAGCCAAAGAGAAGGAAGAGGAAAAAGAAACATTTTCCCCTTTTCTATAGAAAAATGCCAGTTAATGTTTTGTATTGATTCAAGGATTTCCTATGGTGCATTTTGGCCATAGACAGACCCTCTCTTCCCTTCTCCACCCCACCTTACTACTCTCGGACTTGAGGTCCTCTGTTATTTGTCCTTTTTCTTTTTAAAGGCTTATCAAATCTAAGCTGTATTTCCCAAGTGCTCTTGGGTGTGGGTCTATCTTTGGTGTCTGGTCAGCCTACCAGGGATCATACTGGTAAGGAATACTGACTTTTCCTCTCCCAGCATCTATCAATTGCCAATAGATCTTCAGCTACGCCTGGGTCTTCCTGCTCACCTCCCCCGTCTATGCTGGACCCCTGCCTGGTTTAGATTGAATAGGTCTTGTGCATGCTAAGTACTGTAGGTTCATATGTGCAACTACCCTGTAATATCCAGACAACACAGTTTATTTGTATTCATCTACCAACTCTGGCTCTTACAGACTTTCCATCCCCTCTTCTGCAATGATTCTGGAGCCTTTGGAGGAAAAGTGTGGAATAGGTGTCCCATTTAAGGCCGAGCACTTTGCAGTCTCTTGTTCTCTGGTCATAGACCAGTTATGGATCTCTGCATTAATCACCACTTGCTATAAGATGAATCTTCTCTGGTGTGAACTGAGAGACAGCGTTATCTATGGGTATAACAACAAGTAATTATAAGTCAGTTTAATATTATGTCTATTTAGCAGAACAATAGTGTTAGGTTTTCTCATATGGTTGTGACATGTCTAGTCACAGGTTCTTGGCTCTGATGACAGTGTCAAGCATGGACTTCATTTTGTGAAGCAGGCCTTAAGGTAACAACAAATGCTTGTGAGGATGTGGGAAAAAGGGAACACTTATTCACTGCTAGTGGGAGTGCAAATTGGTATAGCCATTACTGAAATCAATGTGGAGGTTCCTCAGAAAGCTAAAAATAGATCTCCAACATGATCTAGCCATACCACTCTTGGGCATATACCCAAAGGACTCTTTATCCTACTACAGATATACCTGTTTATCCTTGTTCATTGCTGCCCTATTCACAATAGCCAGAAAATGGAAAAAAAACCTAGATGTCCCTCAATTGATGAATTATTAATGAAAGTATGGTACATTTGCACAATGGAATATTATTCAGCTGTTAAGAAAAACAAAATTATGAAATTTGCAGGTAAATGGATGGAACTGGAAACAATCATCCTAAGTGAGGTAACCCAGACTCAGAAAGACAAATGCTACATGTTCTCTGCCATAAATGGATGCACGTTTTAAATCTTTAGATAGCTATATTTCAACAGGAAAATCTTTAGAGATCAGGAAACTAATAAGAGGGTACTGGGGTGGCTCATGGGAGGGGAGACAGAGTGCAGGGATATGAATGGGAAATGGGGATAATGGATAAGACGAGTTTAGTGGTGTGAGGAGTGGGCGGGTAAGGCGGGAGAGGGAGCGTGAGGGAGGATAACCAACACTAAGGCCTTTTGAAAGAGTCATATTCAAACCTATTATAGGAGTTTAAATGTAGTTATCCTATAACAGGGGTTCAATGGCTTTAATAGATACCACAAGCCAGCAAGTGAAAAGTCCAGTGCCAGAAATGGACTCTGTCTTTTGCATTTGTTGACCAGAGAGAGCCCACAGATCCTTAAACAATGCTGGCTATGGCCATTGCACTTGGTTTCCACTAAAACTGGACAGAAGACACTATTGCTGGAGATACTGCATCTCTGAGTCACAGAACAAATAAGGGACAATCCAGCAGGTACTGATTTTGAAGCTACATCTCTGCTGGCTGCTTTCACGGTATTAGAAGGTGCTATGCATGTTACAGGCAGAGAAAGGTAATTATTGACTTTACCCAGTTGTGAGCCCTGAGAGCTACAGTAACAACTGGCTTGGCAAAATATGCCCAATGGTTCAATAGCGGCACGAATACTATGGGAGTAATACATCAGTTAAATATTTTGATCTCAAAAAAGAATGCAGTCTTGAGGCCAGTAGTCCAAAGAAAGTGTATTAGCCTGTCATCAGCCAGTGTATCAGAAACAATAAAGACGATAACAATGAATTATCCAAAACACATATTCTAGTTTGCTTCAATTGCTGTGACAAAGCACTCTGACAAAAACCAACTTGGGGAGGAAAGGGTTTGTTTAGCTTACATCTCCCAGGTCACAGTTCATCACTGAGGGAGCCCAAGGTAGGAACTCAGGACAGGAAGAACCTGGAGGCAGGAGCTGAAGCACAGGCCATGGAGGAACACTGCTTACTGACTTGCTCCTCTGACCCATGCTCAGCCTGCTTTCTTAAATAATACAAGACCACCTGCTCAGGAGTGGCACCACCCACAGTGGGCTGGACCCTCCCACATCACTCAACAATCAAGAGAATACCCCACAGACATGGCCACAGTTCAGTTGAATGGAGGTAATTTTCCAGTTGAGGCTCCATCAACCCACATATATCAAGTTGACACCTAAAGCTATCTAGCACATAACACATTTAGTTTTATCTTTTTTTCCTATTATTAAAGGTGGAAACTCCCAGAGCTAATATAAAGAATCAAGGAGAACATAAGATCATAGCTCATTTTAAAAGTTTAGATGGAAAAAGGAAAATTGGCTTCAAATATAGTGTCAGTGAATCACCAATGCAGATCACATGTTCACTGTGGATTAGAACGCATGTGTAAATATCTACGGTGGTCTCTATGTAACATTGGAGGTGTGCTTAGGTAGAATATTACTGTTAATGTTAGGACTGGTCCCTTCCCACATCTTCACCAGGACAACACACAACTTATAGGGCATCAGCCCTAGGAGTAAACTAGTTTTATGTCCACAGATAGAAATGGTATATGCTGCCAGGCATTATGGCACACATCTGAAATCTTAGCACTTGAGGAAGCAAGTGGATTGAGAGCTTGAGGCCAGCTTAGATTTCACAGTAAGATCTTGTCTCCAAAAATTGAGGGCTGAGATGTAGTTTAGTGGCAGGAGGCGTACATAAGTTCCTGGGTTTGGTACCAACATTGTGAAAGAAACTGCATATTACTCAGTCTGAACCAGTTGCCTCCATACATGTTACATTAGCCTATTCTAGCTCAGGATGATTTTGTACATGTTCCTTTGAGACTCAGGGTACTTCCTCCACTCACTGGAAGCTGGCTTCTCAGAACGACTCCTGGACTACTTTGGCTAAATGAACTTGCTTTCTATTGCTCTCTATTTCAACTCCCTGTGGGTAGTTTTAAGAGCACTCCTAATTTGCACTTATTTTGTTTGCTTATTTGTATTCTGCCAAATTCTCTATGTGTGTACATCATGACAGCAGGAACCATGTATCTTGCTTGTTTATCCCGTGTCCCTGACACTAAGCATAGGGGTGATATGTTTTCAGATGCTCACTGACCATTTATGGAATGAATGAATGGAAATTGCTACAAATGTTTGCCCCATAGAAATGAGGAAGGGTCAAGGTATGACAGAAATACATAGTATAAAATTATTTTAAAATGTCAGTCTGGGGGCTGAAGAGATGGCTCAGGGGTTAAAAGTTGCTCTTATAGAGGACCGGGGTTCAATTCCCAGCACCCACATGGTAGCTAACAACCGTCCATAACTCCAGTTCCAGGGGATCTGATGCCCGCCTCTGTCCTCTGTGGGCATTGCATAATATGGGCACACTTACACACATGCAAGCATGACAGTCATACACATAAAAAATAAATTAATTAATTAACAATGTCTATCTGTAGCTGAGTGAGGTGCTGCATGTATGCCTTTAATCCCGGGAGGCAGAGGAAGAAGCAGGTGGATCTCTGTCTGAGGTCAGCCTGGTCTACATAACTAGTTCCAGGTCAGCCAGGGCTACATAGTGAGACCTTGTTTCAAAACATAAGCAAGTTGGGCATGATGGTACACACCTTTATTCCCAGCACTCAGGAGGCAAAAGCAGATGAATCTCCGTGAGTTCAAGGCCAGCCTGGGTTTACGCAGTGAGTTCCAGGTCAGCTGGGGCTACAGGGAGACCCTGTCTCAAAAAGACCATTAAACAAACAAACAAATAAATAAATAAATGTAAGCAAAGCAAAGCTAAACAAAGTCAGCTATCTTTAGACAACTTATTTCCTAGCTGGCCCCTTCTGGCTCTGTGCCATTCTGGGTCTGTTTTCTCTCAGAGACTCTTTGACATATTTTTTTTTTTTACTTAGTTTGTATTTGTATGTTTGTTTCTTCTATCAGAATTTAAAGTCCTCAGAAAAAAAGGGCTAATCTGACGTCTTTGTGTCTCCTTTCCACTTGTGCTAACTGGCGTGTCACACTATAGTAAACCTATGTTTTGAATGAAAAGATTATGTGAGACGGGAATACAGTGAATTATGACTGGAGATCGCAGAGTGAGCAGAGTCTTTTTATAAGATGATCCTGGGACAAAGAAATGCAATGACATTTAATGTATGAAATGATCTCAAGGCAACAATATAATGATATTTTCAGACCGTTGGCCATTAATTACAAATATTAAGTTACTACAGAACTGTGTAGAGTGAGAGAGACTTTTAGACTAGGATGTCTGGAGGACTTTTCCCAGAGAAGCCAGGATTTAAGTGTACTTTTAGAGGGATAAACAGGATTTGGGTGATGTCAATGTAATTTACTATTTGCCATTAATGAGCTGTTTCTTCAATGTATTGACTTGTTTCCAAAGTAGAGACTATTTAAAAGTCCACAAATTTCCAAACTGTGTAACATTTTAATTGATAACATTATCAAATTAAAGAGTAAAAGGAGGTAAAGGAAATAATTTTAATCACTGAGTACTTGAAATCACATTATGATTTGCTCCTCTCTGCATTTAGAGGAATTGATCCATGGAATTTTATATGAAAAAAGATGTATTTGTTGCCTTTTAACCTCAGGAAGATGAAGTAAGCATTGCTTTGAGTTTTGATTATTCCTCCTCTTTATACTTTTCAAATCTGGAAAATTCAAATTTTAAGTATGTTTGGGGTTATCTTCTGAGAATGGAATCCTCTAAATCTAATAGATCTCATTTCTTAAGTTGCAGCAATACGTGACTGACTGTCTTTACATGAACATGGGCGGGGGGAATTCTGCCTCTGCAAACGGATGGGACTGAGTAAGCCATTTCTCCGTCAGGTTTTCAAGAACGAAACTAGATCACTGGAGGAGTCCAGTAAGCTGAGAAAGCAGAGCACTTAGCAATTTCAACTCTTCAATTCTAAAATTATGTCTGAAATTAGCCTGTCTTCAAAGGAAACGAAAACTCAGAAGCCAAGAAGCTATTTCCAGACTTGTAAATGTGTGCAGGATATGTATTGAGGAAATGGTGGAGATCAAGGCAGTTCTCTGGAGCTGGTTTAGGATAGAGATGGGCTGTCATTCTAGGTTCAGGTTAGGGGTTAAGCAGAACTGTGTTGGGCAGGCTGTACATTAGAGGTAGAGATTCCAGACATCTCAATGCTGCTGTTTTGGGGATGGTTCTGGTCCTCTCTGTGAACCCATAGTTTTTCCCTACACAGTCCCCTTAATGGTCAAATCAATGGTGTTCCAGTAAGGGTTTATTTTATCTGTTGCTAAGCCACCACAAATTACAAGGAGGAGGGAAGGAGAACAGCTCAGCAGAGAGTAAAGGAAAAGGTAGGGGGCTTATTTGCTAAGCCTGGATGAGTAGTGTACTGAATTAAAAACATGTATTCATGAAGAAAATGTCAGAAATGTGCCACATGGAGACCCCAATTTGTATCATGCCATGTTTTGATTTAGAGAGCAGCCAATTTAACATATCTGGGGGAAGAAAGAGTATGATTCTTTCGCTCACAAAACCTCCAGGAACTTCCAGAGCTCTCAAATCCCCAGTCTAACAAAAGAGTGTCTTGTATTATTTTTTCAGTAGGAGTCTGTTTAGAATAAAATTGAGCTGTTTCCCCAATGGCTAAAAAACAGTCATTGAATGTTATTCAAATCAGGAAGAACATGTAGTTTCCTCAACTTAAATCATTTAACATCCACATTTTAAGAAGGTTGCTTGTCGTTAGGCTTATCCATCATTAAAAAAAAAAGTCCTCTGGTAAATAAACCAGTGATGATCACCTGCTTATTAATGTTTTTCCAGGTGTTTTAGGTTATTCATGCAAATGAGTGAGCTTTGTGTGTTAAATTTTAATGGCATAATGTATAGCGGATTTTAAGTAAGAATTCCTTATTCTTCTCTATATGTGTTCTAATTCCAGTTTCCTTTGGTCTTCTAAAGTTTTTTTGTTTTTAATGTTGTAAATTTATTTTTAAAACATGGTACATTGTTCTGTCTCAGCACGACATACTTATTTACATAGACTCTCATCAAAGGATGTTGGGAGCTGCTGTCAGGAAGTGAAGAAAAATTAAGTTCAAAAACATCATTTTAATGGTCGTACTCTTTTTTAAAATTAGATGAAAGGGGAACTTTAAAATTATTTTTATTTTTATGGGGGGTCACCTGAGCCACTGCATGTGTGTGGAGGTCAGAATACAATTTTGTGAAGTCCATTCTCTCAGCTTTACATGGATTCTGGAGATGGAACTCAGGTCTCCAAGTTTGCTCAGCAAGTGCCTTTACCTACTGAGCCATCTCACAAGCCCTAGTGTACCTATTTTTACAGGAAAAGAATAGATACACTAATCATTTTTATTTTAATTATTTATCCGCGTGTAACCAGAGTCTGTCCTAGTTCAGGAAATGAAGTAAGCTTTTAGGATAAAAAGTGTGATTCTGTGTTTTGTCTGTGATTTTAAAACATGCTGGGTTTTCCTTGTTAAACACCTTGAAAATTGAATTTATATTGAATTATAAGAAGCAAAGATTATTGGTTGTTAATGATGATAACTTCTATTTATTAAGAGCACAAGCATTTTATATATTTCACTAATCTTCTTAAGTAGGACTACGAAGAAAGATGCCACTAACTCTATTTTGGTTCTGAGAGCCTCACGGCTTTGAAAAACAAAGCAGCTTCCCAAATTCCGATCCCCTCTGCCTCCAAGTCATAGCTCTTATCCACTGCACCAGAGTTCTTGAACTCCTACATTTCATTAGCCAATAAGAAATGGGGATTTTTGGTCTTCTTGAGATAGGGTCTCCCTGTAACCCCAACTGGCCTAGAACTTGCTATGTATTTAGACCAGGCTGGCCTCTGGCTTCGATCTCAGAGGTCTGCCTGCCTCTGCCTCCCAAGTGCTAGGATTGAAGACATGAGTCATGGCCAGCCAAATAAGAATTTTAAAAGGTAAAAACAAACAAAAAAAAAAAAGAAAAAGAAAAAAAAGTTGATGATTTTGTTGTGTGTCCAAATAACTAAAACAACAACATCAAACCTATCATCAGCTACTTTTTAACAGTTCTGTAGAGGAAAGGGTATGTCATTAACTTTAAAAATATTCAGGTGTAACATTATTTCATATTACTGTATATTTTGGGAAGGCTAGAAGTCATAAACATATCTGACTCTTGATCTAGAGAGAAAGTTTACTGGAACTAATATATGTCAGGACTTTTCTACCACAGAAAGTAAGGAGCTCTCATCTTTGAAAAACAATGGTTCTTCCTGGGAAAGGACAATTGATTATTTTATTCCAGCCTTTTTATAGAAACATCACATCCATCTTTCTCCTTTGATGAAAACTTTCTCCACAGACCTGTATACCTCTGAGGACCAGCATTTGGGAACCATGCAGGAAAAGCATTTTCTTCTTCTCTGTATTTTTGAGGGGAGGGAGACTGATGGATAGGTAGAGATTTCAGTATCACGTCTACATCTGTAATGTAAAAACAAAGGCTCTTGCCATGCCTCCAGGGACAGGAGCAGTCTCTTGGTAGCTCACAGTTCACTGTTATCACAAAACACAGGCTTTCCCCTATTCCCCAAAGCAATGGGCGGCATGGGGTTTCCTGTCTCCTTTATTGTTCTCAGATGTTTGCCAACTCTTAGCTGACCATTTTCTTTCACTGATAAATCTGAAGGAAATTATATAGTCACTGCTCACAGAAGACCAGAAGCACCCTCTCAAGCCTCTAGATACAACAACAACAAAAAGGGTCATTATTTTTTTCAACCATGAGACCAACTAAACAAAAGCAGGAGTAGTTCCATGGATAGGAGCTGGAACGGGTGACTGGAACAATATTATTAATGCAGTAAGTTCATTTCCAAAACCAGGAAGAGTTTTCCTCAGTTTTCCTCTCAAACAATATAGATGAATTTAATGACAATGATATATATATATATATATATATATATATGTATATGTGTGTGTGTGTATGTATGTGTGTGTGTGTGTGTGTGATAAAATTAAGGAATAAGCTTGAATGCCTATAGCTTTTCTAATTATGAAATTGGGAGAAATTTACAAATTCAAGAATAAAACTAAAACCAATTAAACAACATCAGTTTGCTATGACAGATGAAGTTTTGTTGAAATTGAATCACTACCCACAGTGTTGTTACTGGCTGCCCTCCTGCAGGTTCTAAGCCTTAACACACCTTTGCTGTTGCTCTGGACAGTGGAATGGGCCCAGTTCTGCTGTTTGATCAATGGAACCATAAAGAAGTTTTATATTCAGAGCTCATTTACTTTAACTTGATATGAGTGGGTCTTTTATTTCATAAACCTAGTTCTGTTTTTTTCAAAATATCTTTTATTTTTTCTTTGATAATTTCAAGCATACATACAATGTATCTTGATCATATCCACCCTCAACTCCTCCCTCACGCTCCCCCAGGAAATCCTCCCGACATCTCTCTCCCACTGTCATGTCTTTTCTCTTTTTTGAGACCCGCTGAGTCCAATTAGTGCTATGTACTTGACAGTAAAGTAATCCTGAACACAAACAAACACAAAGACATCTCAAAGGTCAGTTTCTTTTTCTCTCTCCTGTTGCCTGATCCTAGAAGACCCGAAAGAGCCTCTTTCTACTTCATCTTTTCACCCCACCTGCCCACGATAGCACTCTTGTGCACAGTAGGCTCTTGAAAATAGATGCTGAGATGATGAATGAATGAGTACCAGCCCCAGTAGGAGGAGGTAATGGTCTGGAGAAAACTGAATGCGAACTCAAAAGGAAGCTGAAGAGGAAGGACACAGTAGAAGGACGATGGAGCAGATGGGACTTAGAGAAACGGGATGCGACAACATAGACATACAGGCAAAACAGTCACACACATTAAATAAATAGGCAAAAATCAACATGTGTCAAAAATTTTAAAAAAGTCAGGAGAATCTGGTAAAAATGCTTGAACAAAGCTCATGCCCTCCCGCCAGAAGGTTTAGAAGGGTCATGCCACCAACTCATGGTGTTTGTCTTCTAGACTGTCTACTTACCTGGGTCCTGAGGAGGTAGTTCCCTGGTAGCTTGGGGCAGGTTGTCGTGATGTCTACACAAAGGGAAAGAAGAAATTCTCTTTTTCTTTCTTTCTTTCTTTTTTTTTTTTTAAAGGACCTTTTATTTATTATTTTTATTTTTTTCTGTGTGAGTGTAATGCCTGCATGTGAGTAGATGCACCCATGTCCTGCAGTACCTGAAGAGGTCAGAAGAGGGCATCAGATCCCCTGGAACTGTAGTTACAGATGGTTGTTAGTGGCCATGTGGGTACTGGGAAACAAACCCTGGTCCTCTGCAAAAGCAGCCAGTGCTCTTAACCACTGAGCCATCTCTCCAGCTTGAAATTCTCCTTTTTTAAAGGACGATAAAGCCATTTTATGAACATTCTGAAATAAGCAGCTTTGTCTATGTTGTCACCTCCCATTTCTCTAAGTCAGTGCTCTTCAAAGCATCTAGCATGTGACCTGCTTGTTACTCATCTGGGATAAGAAGCCTGTATCAGAACCAGGGTCAGCACCTTGCTTCCTTGAAGAAGTTTTGCTGAGAAAAACACTCTGCTGTTCTAGACAAAGTACCTGACGTAGCTAGTTGTGACACAAGGATAAGAACAAGGAGTTTGTGGTTTGAGTTCGTTTACAGACAACCCTGTGAGTGTATGGTTCTAAAGTTTTGTATTGTCCTTCTGCGTTAATTTTTGTTCTGTTTCCAAATGTAGAAAAAGGCAGTATCCTATATATCTGTTAACTGTAAACTCAAAGATGTCTTTCTTAATGTGACTCTCTACCTGTTGCTGTTCCAACATATTTTTCTGTAACTATCTGTACTTGTGTCAGAGTGTGATTGTGATATAATGTGGAAAATGACCAAATATTTAAGGTGACTCATTAGAAATTTTGTTGCTAGAAACTTCTTTTTACAGATGTCTTTCAAAAGAAAATATCTTGAACAGATTTCTTTTTGTACTTAAAGAAACATAATGCAATGACATATATGAATAACAGAGCTATTTACAGAAGTGGCAAATCCATGTATTTCATGTATACAGAAAAACGACTTTTAATCATGGTAACAAATCAAAATAACGCAAAGCAGATGATTTTGGTGACACATTCCAGGGATGTTTGGTTGGTTGGTAACTTGTTTGTCTTAAGTTGTAAAACAAGTTCAATTAATGTTACTAAAACCAGCTTCTATTTATTTAGTGTTGTAATGGATCTGTTACCTTTTTTCCTAGGATACTTTTGCTTAAGACATCATTCATTATCAACATCTCTCAAAGGGCTAGATGTTGGTTTTAGGTAGGCAAAAATGTCTTAGACATTAAAGCAATCTGTAGCCTTCAACACTCAACGGTAGCCAACAAATCTTTATTCTTTGGTGTAAAGAGAACTTATTTATTTTTGCTGGTAGGGAGTGAACCCAGGGCCTCACACATGCTAATCATGTACTCTACCACTGAGCTGTACTTCTCTGCAGGGAGAATTTAATTTAGATGTATTTTAATTTAAATTATTATTTTTTCTTATTTAGGAAGATAATAATGAAAAATAAAAAGGTTGAGAAACACTGCCTCTGGTCAGGGTCATAAATAAAAGCAATGCAAAGACCTCCAGAAGCAATGTTTCTCCTTGCTGCTGGGCTGACTACTTTTTTACACACTCATGTGGCCATTCTGTTCAGAAATACCTCTTCCTGGTACCCTAATTTGAAATATGACTCGGGCCAGCAAAACTCTTTCCTTCATCATCTTGTCCCCACACAGAGTGAGCATCCTGAAGCTCAGTTGCTGGTCAGGAAGTTCAGAGGTGTGTCTCTTGTTTTCTGCTGCTGAAGGCTGGTTCACATCCTGGGAAGCTGATCTCCGGCCTGGGGCAGTGTCCACTTTCCAGCTGTCTCTTCTGGTCCTTCAGTATCTGCGATTTCATATAATCTGATTGTTTTGGATGCCTTGGCGATGCATTGAATACCTTAAAAAAACATTTAGCATCTTTCAGCCTCCTAATCTAGCTTCCTTATTAGTTTATAACTGAAAATTCACCTTCCTTTAGTGTTTGTATATTCCAGTTTCTTCATCCCCATTCAGTTTGACTGATATATCCATGGTCTGCAGCTGTCATTTTCTAGTCTTTCTCTGGGCCTGTTAATTTGTAACTCTGACTTCTGAGAAACTACTGTTGATAAAAATTTTGAAATCACTCAAAGATCTAATGAAATAAATGTTTAGCCCTAATTCACCTCCAAAAACAGGGTGGGAAGGAGCTTTTGGACAGATGCGTTCAGTGTCCTTAGATGCCCTGATAATCAGGGAGGATGCTGCCAGCTGCCCCTTGCACATGTGGCCTCGCTGTCTTGCCTGCCCTGGAAGGGCTGGCCTGTTCAGACAGTTGGTGTGGGTGTGGTCCAGGCAGTGATCTGGAGTCAGGGAAATGGATGATGGCCGCAGTCCAGCTGGGACCCAGTGAAGCTGCTGGCTGGCCGCCTCTTGTAGGGAAAACCTGAAGCCTTGTTCACAGCCCCTGATGTGGTGTTAGGCTGCTCTCTGTTCCCAAAGCCAATTATTTGAAGTGATCAAGAGCTTCCACTTATAGACAGGTTGGGCTCCAACCATTTGTTTCAAAGACAACTGTTTTGAACTTGAAAACAAATTTTCTACCAAGGGTAATAACAGAAACAAAAGGCTAGCCCATAGAAATCTATTGCAGTTCATATCTCGGGGCTTAATGCACATCTCCAATGAAAAGCAGCAGAAGGATCAAGCGCTGTAGTTTGGAAACAAAGACTGTGATCACAAATTTGTTCATTACAACTGAAAACAACCAAATTAACCAGTTGTTTATAAGACATGGCTTTTACAGTGGTCCTCTTAGATAAGCATGAAATTATGCTGGGCTCAGTGGTATGTACTGACCTACTCAGAAGGCTGAGGTGGGAAGATTGCTTGACTCCAGGAGTTCGAGACCATCTTGGATAACACAGTAAGACCCTGTCTTAAGGGGAAAATAACATTAGATTACTGGGGTGGGGAGTGGTATCTCCACCCAGGGTATCTCCAAGCTTTAGAAATTAAGGGAAATTTTTATTTTTAAACTATAATTGCCATGATGCTTGACTAGTACCACGCAGTCACTATAAAGCTCTTAAAATACTTTATCATTTTTTTATGTTTATGAATGTATTGCTTGTGTCTGTGCAAGTGCACTCTGTCATGCATGCCATGTCTGAAGAGTATGTCAGACCCCCTGGAACTGGAGTTATATACAGTTGTTATCTGCCAAGTGAGTGCGTGCTGGGACTGAACCTGGGTCCTCTGCAAGAACAGTCAGTGCTCTTAACCACCGAGTCATCTCTCCAGCCATATATAAAATTAAATTTTTTTTTTTTACTTTTGAGAATTTCATATGTATCATCTTTGCATTATTTCCATCCCTTGCAGCCCTTCACCAACTCCATCCATGTCCTCTGACTCCCTCTCAGTTTCTTGTCCTCTTTTTGTTTAATATTGTTACACATGCATACATACATTTATAACCCCCCCACATATATTTATAGTGCACTGAGTCCATTTAGTGGTACCCCGCCCCCCATCTACCTTGATGTGTCAACTGGTTTTGTCACCATGCAGATCTCATTAGACTACAGTGCTGTGGAGATTTCACTCAAGCAGTCTCCTTAACATGTCTAGAATGCATTAACTAGTGGCAGCTGTCTTTTTCCTCTGGCTCTTACATTCTTTCTGCCTCTCTTCAACGATGTTCCTGGCACTTAAGTATAGAGGTTACATTGTAGATGTGTCACTTAGGGCTGGGCACTTCACAGTCACTTATTCTCTTCATTTGACCAGTAGTGGAACTTTGTAATAGTCTCCATCTGTTGCAAAAAAGAAGCTCCTTTGATAAGTGGTGAGAAGTACACTTGACTGTAAATACAAAGGTATGTATTTGGAATACAGTAAGAAATTACATTGGTCTAGGGAAGTGATAGAGGTTGGTTTCCCTCCAGGGTCTATGACCTCTCCAGTTCTGTGTACTTGGCTATGTTTACAGTTCATGTATGATTTCCCTATGATTTCATCGAGGGGACCTTATATCTAATTAGACAGTTGTTGATTACCCCAAGATAAAAATGCCTCTACTGCAGCAATAGAGATAGTTTGCTGGGCCAGTCTTTGTACATTTATATGTATATTTTCAGGAGGCTTATTAAATGCATTTCTCTTTGTTTTTTCATACCAATTAAGCAATATTTATCTCTCTTCCCTCTCTCTGCCCCTGTATAGCCCTCTCTCGAACCTTTGTAGTTAATGTAACCCTGATTTTCCCCATTTCCCCTTTGATAACTCCTGTTTCTTATTATCCTACCCTTTGGAGCTCCTTCTTCCCCTACTACCCCAAGGTTACTTTCCATTTTCCTGGTTTCTGCACTTGTATCAGGATATTTACTCATACCTAAGGATTTGGAGCTAGGATCCACAAATGAGAGAGAACATGCATTGCTTATTTTTCTGAGTCTGGGTTACGTCCCTTAGAATAACAGTCTCTAATTCCATCCATTTATTTTCAGATTTCATTTTTCTTTACTGCTGAGTGTGGTGTTACCATGCCAACATTACAGTTATACCTGAATAAAACAACTTGATTCTTACCTTTAGTTTTGAAGAGTAGGCCTGAACTTAGAGGACACCATTCCCTGAGATGTCTCTTGGAACTGTGTTGTTGAGCTAAGCCTCACCCATAGTTTTATTCAAAGCTGTTTCTCCAGCTTCAATTGGGGAATGACAAGCTTGGACCCACCCTCATCTTTCAGACAGTCTTGCCCTTTCATCCCTAGGCCTAAAACATCTCATACACATAGTATCAAGCATTCTTCTCAATTTTCATTCTTTTCAATGAAGATGTGCTGCCTTCCAGAGTTTGATATGCTAATTCTCAAGCATATCCACATTCATTCACTGTGTTTGGGTGGAGGAGCAAATTGGGGTTCTGAGAAATCAAGGTCAAGTGCCCAGTTCACAAGAGCACATGGATCAGTGAGTTTGTTAAAAGTTATCAGTCCACAGTCTGTCCATTTTAAAAGTCATTCCTGAAGCTGAGTAGAACTCATTGTGTAAATATGCCACATTTTCATTATCTATTCATCCACTAAGGGGTATTTAAGTTGTTTCTATTTCCTAAGTATTATGAAAAGAGCAGGAACAGGAACTGGAGAGATGACTCAGCAGTTAAGAGCACTAGCTGCTCTTGTAGAGAACCCAGGTTCGATTCCCAGCATCCACATGGCAGCTAACAAGCATTCATAACTTCAGTTCCAGGGGGGAATCTGACATCAAACCTCCACAGGCATTGCATGATATGGGTGCACTTACATACATGCAGGCAATGCACACATACACATAAAACAAAAATAATAAATAAAATAGCTGGCATAGCTGGATCATATGGTAGATCCATTTTTAGCTTTTTAAGAATTTGCCACACTGGTTTGCACAGTTTCCAATCCCATCACGGGTGAAGGAATGTTCTGCTTTTTCCACATCCTTGCTAGCATTTATTACCATTTGTTTTCTTGGTCTTAAGCCATTCTGACCGGGATACCATGAAATCTTAAAGTAGTTTTAATTTAATTTGCATTTCTCTAATCACCAAGGATGCAGAACACTTTGAAAAGCATCTCTTAGCTATTTTCATTTCTTCTTTTGAGAACCCTCTGTTCAGATCTGTAGGCCCCCCACCTTTTTTTTTATAGCAGGAAGGCAAGGATTCTGTCCCACTCTTTGGGCTTCCCTTCACTTGATTGGTTGTTTTCTTTGCTGTACAAACACTTTTTAGTTTAATGAGGCCCCATTTGTCAGTTGTTGACTTTAATTACTGAGCAAGTAATGTCTGATTTAGAAAGTCTTTTCCTACACTGCCTATGTTTTCTTCTGACGGTCAGAGCATTTCAGGTTTCACAGTGAGTCTTTGATCCATTTGGAGTTAATTTTTGCACAGGGTGATAGATATGGGTCTAATTTCATTCTTCTACATGTGGAGATACAATTTTCCCAGTACCATTTACTGAAGACGCAGCCTTTTCTCCAATGTGTATTAGCATATTTGTCAAAAACCAGATGGCTGTAATTGTGGGTGCTCATGTTTAGGTCTTCTCTTTTGTTGCATTGAGCTACACGTCTGTTTTTTTCTAATACTATGCTGTTTTTATGACTATAGCTTTGAATTATAGTTTGAAATCTGGTATGGTAATCCCTCTAGCATTGCTCTTTTTGTCTAGGGTGACTTTGGCTATCCGGGGTATTTTGTGGTTGCCCATGAATTTTAGGATTTTTTTTTCTATTTCTGTGAAAAATTTTGATTTTTTAGGGGATTTTGATTGGGATTACATTGAATCTCTAAATTGTTTTTGGTAGGATGGTCATTCCACAATATTAATTCTATCAATCCACGAGCAGGGGAGGTCTTTCTATGTTCTAATGTCTTCATTCTCCTTCTTCAAAGATTTAAAGTTTTCATTGTAGACATCTTTCACATCTTTGGTTAAGTTTATTACTACGTATTTTTTTGAGGCTATTGTGAATGCGATTGTTGCTATGATCTTTTCTGACTGCTTGTTATTGGGGTATAAAAAGGCTAGTGATTTTTATAAATTCATTTTCTATCCTGCCACTTTGCTGAAAGTGTTGATCACTTCTGGACGTTTTCTGGTGGGATTTTTGGGGATTTTCTGTATATATTATCATATCATCTGAAAACGGGTAGTTTGACCTCTTCTTTTCCAAGCAGTATCCCTTTAACTTCCATCTCCAGTCTTACTGCTCTAGCTAGGATCAGGCACTATATCGAACAGGAGTGGGGATAGTGGACACCTTATCTCATTCTTGATTTTTAATGAGAAGGTTTTTAGTTTTCCTCTATTTAGAATGATGTTTGCTTTGGGTTTGTCATATATAACTTTAATTATGTTCAATTATATTCCCTCCAATCCAATTCCCTCTAGGACTTTTTTTTTTTTTTATCATGAAAGCATGTTTTATTTTGTTAGAGGTATAAGGCTCATTTTTAATCACAAAGAAGGTAGAAAGAATAGAGTGAGAAAACGGAGAGAGAGAGAGGCCTGAGGTTAATAGGTCAATAGGTCAGTTTTCTGGAATGTAGATCCTGGAATAAGGTAGTTTACTGAGGACACAACTCTGGGTCAGGCCCTTTTGGGAAAGGAAGGACTCAGATGCTATCAGGATCCAGGGACTATGCACTGCCCTTCAGAGTTGTTGCATGAAGGCAAGGAAACAAGATTTATGTCTCTCTATTGACCAGTGCCTGGATGTAGACCAGGACTTGTCAGTGGCTTCATTGACCAGTGGCTGTATTCCCAGGAGGAACAGTCTCAGACAGTTCCTGCAGAAGCACTCGTCTTTCTCTCTCTCTCTAAGAGTATAAGGAGCCATGCCTTCCAGAGTGAGTCAGCATGTTATTTTATGTGACTCTCAGGTTTTTAGGTGTCATAGCACTTCCTTGTTTATTTATTCCATGGTAACGTGAATTTCATAGATGTCTGAGGGGCATTCTGGAACCTTTATTCCAGACATTGTCATGTACTCATTTGGGCTAGTCAGTCTATAATTGTCTATTGTACTTTTCTGGAATCCAGGGTTATTTTTGTTTATAAAATCATTAATTTGATAACACTTGTGTATTTCTCCCCAGTAATATCTCAGATCCAGGGCCTCATTCTAGTTTGCATTCTTTAGCTTTGTTTTGCTTTTATGACCTGACAAATAGCTTATTTGCCTAGAAAATGACTGTGAACATCAGTGTTTGATGGGAATGATGGAGAGGAAGCCTGATGGGGGCTGGGAAGGAGTGTTTATCTCTTGTTCCAATCTTCATGAGAACCATTAGAAGGTGCCTATGCCAGCCACTGTCCAGTTAAGTGCTGTGAAAACGCTTGAAGCTGATGTTTATGTCTTCATTCCTGGTGATGCTGGCAGTGTGGTCTTGATAAACATAAGATGTAGGAAATGTTTATCTCTGGGTTCTCCATTCCTCTTGGAGAAAATTCCTTTTGACTATCATTTCAGACTCCAGGCTTGCTGCCTCTTGGTGCTGTCACATTCTTTGTCCTGTCTTCTTGCTGCCCTCCCTGGCTTCCCTATACCTCTGCTGGAAAGCTTGCTTTCTTGGGTTTGTGACTTCAAAGCTTGTTAGAACACTGGCCAGTTCTTCTGTTGAACCAGTTTACACCACAGTGTATGTACCTCCTAGCAAGGGCCATTTCCATTGTAACTAGCCTGGACTCTTTAGTGCCTTAATTCCAAGCTTCTCATCTGGACCATGCTTAGGGAAAAATTCATAGAATAAGAATAACATATTTACCTGGAGTTTCAAATTGACTTAAACGTTTATTTTCATGTTAAAAGTAGATCTTTATGTTATAAGAGAAATAAAAATTCCTCCTGTATCTTAGGAAAAAAAGAGAAAACAAATTTTTGCTTTTGGTGAAGCCCTCTGGGTTAGGTCTCTAGATAACCCAGAATTCTTGGATGAAGGACTTTGAGAAACATGACTTCAGCCAAGTATTTTTCAGTGGTCAGAATACTCTGCTTTTTTCAGAGTTAAGTGGGAATTGTTCCCTTCAGCATTTTCCTGATCACTTGTTCAGACAGGGCATGTATTTGGTGGGCCAGTTCTGTGGGCAGAAATGCCTTTTTCAGGTCTTAATTATTTTTTGAGTCTTTGAACAAAGTTGTGCTTGGATCTGTATGTGTTTTGGCCCAAGTGTTGGTTGGTGACTTAGAGATCTGAGTGATGACATTTAGTGAAAAAGACAGCCTGGAGCTGCTGTTTGGTCTGCATTTGGGGCCATGATGAAACCCCTTAGGTGCTTTTTTTTATAAAGGTTATTTAAAAAGTGTTGAAATATTTACTTACAGTAGACAAGCCAACATCAAACAAAAAGAATGGGTCTTTAGGGAACTTTGAACATTGATTTAAACTTTAAAATATACACATTTGTTTTATTGTAAATAAATAACATTCTTTAAAGAAAAATTGAGATGAGGAACTGAAAAGTTAATGGGAATTTTTTTTTGTCTGACGGTTCCCTAGAGAGGAATTCTCATAGGGTTGGATAATAGCACAAATTATTAATACTTTGTTGCTTTAATGCCCATTGTGTCTAACTGTGACTTCATAACTCATGTGCTTTCTTTACGAGGGGAATTGAATTAATAGTAAAGTCAAAACATTACAAAGCCATTTCCTTGGAAGAAAAATTTCTATTTTGATATTATTTTCAACAACTTACTTATTGCAAGTACTGAAGGAAATATGCTTACCTTCTCGTGTTGGAGGCACTGGGGGAAAAGTATATTTATCTTTGTGCAAAACTGGCAAGTAAGCATTTCTCTAGAGATGCTGGGGGTTTGGGGAGGAGGCTAATTCCAAAGTTTCTTTCTATCATCTATGCTATGTTGTGGAATCTGCTAGAAAATATTTATTATTTCAATTTAAGTGACATTCTTGGAGAAACAACTCCTCAAATCAATCACTTAAACATTAGTGCTAATTTATTAACAACGTTCTCATTTTCAGTTAAGTGCTATTGTTCATATCTTGTATCAAATTAATGGAGCTAGCCTCAGACTAATGATGTTTTGCCTCTCCTCCCAAGTGCTGAAATCCTGGGTGTGTGCTACCGTGTCTGACTCTTCTGGGTCTTCTGAGCACTTTCAGTAGTTTTAAAGAGCTTCCTTTTTTCATGATGTGACAAAATGCTTTAGACTTATCTCCATGTTTCTTTTCTTACACTGGGAATCAGCTTTCTTCCCAAGAGATTACAACTGCTTTGAGTTAAAAGTGGTTCGTAGAAACAGTAGTCTGGGTTTGGGGCTGATCATTGCTCTGGGAGTGATCATTTATTTGTAGACCTTTCTGGTCTGTAGAGTGTGGGCTCCTGGACAGGAATCCTATATTAAGCTTCACTCACCCAGGGCTCAGTGACCAATGTGGAAGAGCGGGTAGAAATATTGTAAGAGCCAGGGAGGAGGTGCATGATATGGGAGGAGACTCACACGCTCCTGGGACCCTGCTCATATGAACCTACAGCAGTGATGTTGGCATGCTCAAGACTCATGTGAACACGCAGACAAAAACCCAGCATGGAACTGTGGAAATGGGCAGTAGACCCTAATCTCTGCCGAGGAAATATTGGCAGATGATTACTGTTGGGCGAGGAAGAGCTCATCTTAAAGCAAGGGATTCTGGATAGGCTGACTAGACCTCAGTGGATGAACATCCACTGAGAAACATCTGGGGACACTAACTTGACACAATAGGCCTTAACACAGAATGAATGGATTCCAGTTGGGGGATATAGCAAGGAGTGCTGGTGGGGAAGAGGGTGTAAAGATGACTAAGAGTGACTGAGATGTTCTGTATGAAATAAACGAAGATTCGATAAAAATTCCTCCTTCAGAATGTTAGTTGGCAACTCATTTTCGAGACTCCTCAGTAAACTTTGCTTTCTTGCCCTTCTGCAGTTCTCCCTGGTGAGATGTCACAAGGGTGAGACAGTGACCTGGGCTTTGACTCAAGAAGCTGGCAACATTACAATGTTTCAGTCATTTGGAATACTTTATATTTACAATTTTGTCATCTAATAAACAGTACCATCTACTTGATTAATTTTTCTCATTTTTAAGACCTAAAAATTTTAATCTGTACGTGTTTGATGTTCATATGTTTGTGGGTACAAGCGTGTGTTATGCCATGGCACACATGTTGAGGTCAGAGGACAACGTTAGGCATGGTCCTTACCTTGCACTTTGTTTCAGACAGGGTCTCTTATCGTTCACCACAGTGGAAGTCAGGTGAGCTGCCCCAGAGCTCGGGAGCCTCTCCTATCTCTGCCTCCCATTTCAGCGTAGAAGCATGGGGACTTCAGATAGGTGCCACAGCATCCAGTTGTACGTGGGTTCTGGAGATCTGAACTCAGGTGCTCACGTTTAGGTTGCAAATGCTTTATCCACTGATCCGTCTCCCTAGCTTTCAAATTTTCTCATTTTTTAAGAATTTTGTTTTGTGTTGAAGTTTTATAATTGTATAAAATATTTGCTTTATACCAAACTCAAATGCACAAGACAAGATATAACCAGAGAAGTATTGCTTTACATATTTCCTTCTCATAGAAAATGACATAAAAATGCATGTTAAGCCTCCCAGTGTTTTTAAAGTGTAAGGATTTGTCTGAAGACCACTTCATGGCAGTTGTATCTCCTTTCTTTTTGTAGTAGCCTCAACCTCTATGGTGTGACTCTATCTTGGGTTATCCAATCCAGTCTTTATCATGGACACAGGTTATTTCCAAGTCCTGTCTTATGATTTATACTGTTGCAACACATAGACTTTCACATCTTATTTTTCTGTAAGTACATCTTTAGAATAGACTATTACCAATGGGGTTATCAAGAAAATATCTACCAAGGTATCAGTAAGTTTTCCTCTAAAAGAGATGTTCAATTTTGCATTCCTGGCAAAAGAGCAAAATGGACGACTGTCTTACAGTTTTGTCAACTGTGTATGTTATTAAACTTTTGGATATTTCCCAGTCTGATAAATAAGAGCTAGAAAGCTTAGAATGATGTGTCGTTTATCATTAGGTTCTGGTGGTTGTTTATATTTGTTTGAGCTTCTGGTAGTAGTTTATATTTGTCTATCGGTAGCTTTGTAGACTCATGGCAACAGTCTCATTAGCTTTTCTCAGGCTTCAAAAACCTTTTTATAGTAAGAATATTTGCCTTTTGTGATATAAGTTATGTATCTGTCTCCCAGTCTATCACATGTCTCCTTTTTATGTTAGTTTTGATGTTTTTATATTCAAATTAAAAATTTTTTACATCATTGAATTTATCAGTTCTTTATCTCTCTTCTTTTATTCTTTTCTGGTTTTGCTTTTGGGTTTTAGTCAAGGTTAAGAAAACTTTCTAATTCTCATGTAATAAAGCAACCAATTCATGCCTCATCTAGTATTCATATGGTTTCTTTTTGTTAAATTTCTGATAACATGTAAAATATCTTATTTTAGAATATAATAAATGGGTATATTTATTTTCTCTTTTAAAATATAGCTATCTATTTATTCTAATACCACTCTGTGTGAACTCATTTTGACATAACTGAAGTCATCTTGAGTTGTAGCTACCATGATTGGCTGCCCTAGAGTAACCCCAGTTGGTTTTTCCTGCATAATTTTCCAGCATAAATAAAACTTGCCAGGTGTGGAGAAACACATCTGTAAACCCTGCAGTTAGGAGTATGAGGCAGGAAGATTAAGACTGAGATCAGCTTTTATTAAACAGTGAGTCTCTGCCTTACAAAACAAAAACACACAAACAAAAATAACTCAATAATAGATAGATAAGTAGATAGATGGATGGATAAATAGGCAGACAGACAGAGCCATTAGAGTGGCATGTGGTGTTTTACAGCTGGACCTGGTGCTGGGAATGTGTCTGACATTGTGTTAAGATAAACCATGTCCATTGCAGTGGACATATCTTAACCCATATGTGTGACTCTCCTTCTGACTTAAATCACAGTCATCTACTGGGCCTTACTGCCACCAACACCACATTTCTGTCAAGTCATCATTAAATTACATGCTGTGCAATCCTGAATCTGTTTACCTGCCTTCAGTTTCTCAGCACCATCGCACTGGCCCACTCCTCATACACCACCAGGGATAGGGTTGTTCTAGAACATTCTTTCTTAAAGGCTTATCTTTTCCTCCACTGATTTGAGATGCTGACTTGACATATGTTAAATGTTCATATGCAATTGTATTCATTATAGAACTTTCTTTTACTCTATGGAAGAGTAAGGTTATGACTAAAGTTTGAGTTCAAATTAGGATAAAAAAGGTTTTATGTTGGTCAGAGCACAGGAGGCACAGTGGTGCTAGCCACTGGCTGTGTGGGACAGAACATCTGAGACAGTCTGCATGTTGAACGTGGGCTTAGTCGTGTGAATGAACCAGCTAAAATAACTAGTGATTTAAAGAAATGTGTTTGAAGGGCTAGGCACATGGCTCAGTGCTTAAGAGCTCTGACAAGCAGAGGACATGGGTTTGGTTCCTAGTACCCACAAGGTGGCTAACAACTGTCCATAACTCCAGTTCAGGGTATCCTATACCCTCTTCTAATCTCCTTGGGCATTGTATGACACAGGTACACTTACATACGTGCAGGCAATACACTAATATACATAAAACAAAAATAATAAAATATATTTAAAAAGAAATACATATTTTGATGAGGATCAGTTCTGTATAAAGTATTAATACAATCAGTGCAGACAGTATATTGAAGAGAAAACTAACACGGTATTTATACCCTATCTACTAAGAAAAAGAACACACTCATTGTATATTTGAAAATGTGATACTAGCTATGGTGGCAAATGCTTATAATCCCTATAAACCTGAGGCAGGAGAATTGTATGCTGGAGGCCAGGCTGGCCATGTAGGAGTTCAAGGCTATGTTGAGATATAGAATGAAACTTTGTCTCACAAAATGATCTGCATTCCCCATCTGGGAATATAGTTCAATGGTAGAACACTTGCCTAATATTCCCAAAACCCTGTGATGAAGCCTTAGCAAGGTGTGTGTGTGTGTGTGTGTGTGTGTGTGTGTGGTGAATAGTTTTGTGAAAAGAATAATCCTTCTAGATAGTGAAAAATTTTGCTTTGAATTAGATGTTCAGACTCTACATGGCTCACATTGACATATTTTGAACAGAGAGTAGCAAAAGAAAAATAATGACCAATGAACATAATGACAGGAGAAAGAATTAAGCAGCATTGTCGTTGAGCCGGGAAGATAATTCACAGATGCAGCCATCCAGAGGTTTTTGACATACAGCTTAATTAGTGTTTCCATTGTACTATCCCTACACCCGGAACTCTGAAGATGCTTTTCTAACTCTTGAAAGATTTTCGCATGTGACTGAATATGAAGTGTCTTCTCACATCTGAGGGAAGTCTGTTGATAGTCTTAGAAACAAATTGCTTGAGGGAATGCACAGTGAAATGAAAGAACAGGACAGCAAGGAAAATCATTAAATGAGAACAAAGCTGACAAGGCTGAGAAAAGACTTCTCCATCTGGCTGAAGATTCGGGACTCAAAATTCTCTTTCCAGTCGTGGTGGGAGTGTGTGGCAGGAAATGACAAAGCCAGTTCCAACTAAGCACCTGGGGAAGGGACTGGCTCTGGGTCTTCCTAAGGTGCAGCTTTGCAGTCTGTCTCTGGTTTCTCTTGCTCTGGGATGTTCAGAGTATCCAAAGAAGTATCCAAAGTGCAGTTTCTCTTTTCATAGCCTTGCAATCTGGAAACAGCAGGAAGAAATGCCGACGGCGTGCAAGGCAAAAGCGCCAGGAAGAGCAGCTTACTTTGTTTTCTCCTGAAGCTTGAAAATACTTTCATTTTATTGAGGGGCCATGGTTTCAACTGGCCTAATTAATATTCATGGGGCTTTTAACCACACTTCCTGAGCATATTTAGCCTCTTTATTGGACATTTTCCATCTCTATCTAATTTTTTCCCCTTAAAACAGCCCTTGGATTCAGAATATTGGCCACCTACCCTGGAGGCACAAAAGTAACTTGAATTAAGTTTAACTTTAGAACATACAGTAAACCTTTGAAATTTGGCCACATTTGCCTCTGGGGCACTGTTAATATGACTAAATGCAGGCCAAAAATATTCTGAGGAGCATATTTTCCTCCCCTTTTAATCCTCATATCAAATGACTAAGGAAATTTGAAGGCATCATCATCTGAATTTGTTTTTACTCTTGTAATTTGAACTATAATATCAGCTCTTTAAAATGGAAAACAGTTTAACTTCTTTGCAAATTATTTTTCATATCTATGGAAAAATATGGCAAATATGGGGAAATTTGATGACTTAGGGATCTGATAAAGCTTTTTGTGCTGAATTTAAACCAAGGTGGATGGCAGAGAGGTCAGATGAAGGCCATCAAAGTTTATAAGCAAA
This sequence comes from Eospalax fontanierii, assembly GCA_035773235.1. Classification (NCBI taxonomy): domain Eukaryota; kingdom Metazoa; phylum Chordata; class Mammalia; order Rodentia; family Spalacidae; genus Eospalax; species Eospalax fontanierii. Next base: position 23,704,620 of record CM069530.1, read on the forward strand.
ATGGAAAACACCTTTAATATATATATATTTGCCAACTTAGATTTGATCAACAGCTTCATAAAGCCACGCTGTGGGAGGGTGTTATGGTGGAGCCTTTTCTGCATCTGGGAATTTTACCTGGATTTACAACTAGGAAAAAATAATCTTTGCTTTGACAGTGGTGACGGGTGGAGACAGCTTTGCCGGGCTGCCAGCAGCTCGAGGTCTTTTTTTCAGAGCTCTCCGTTCTAGTAAAGCCAGATTCTTGACTTCACTGTAGAAAAGAATTTCAGGGTTAGCCAGTGCACGGCTGAGTTGGAATTTATTAAAAAAATATTTTAAATATTTTTATTTTATGTATATGAGTGTAAGTGCACCTGTATCTTATAATGCCTATGGAAGTCCGAAGAGGTTGTTGGATTCCCTGGAACTGGAGTCAGAACATTTATTAGCTGCCATGTGGGTGCTGGGAATTGAACCCGCGTCCTCTGCAAGAGTTCAAACCGGTGCTCCTAACCACTGAACCATCTCTCCAGCACCCAAAGAGAAATTCTTAATAACTATTCTGAGACAACAAGTGTAACCTAAGTTCACCTTGGGCAAACTGAGATGTGTCAAATCTGAGAGTTAGGAGGGCGAGAAGTAGTTATGTCTGTGTGTATGAGGAGAATGTAAAGGTTTCCAGGAGGGAATTTTGTCTAGCCTCACTTCTGCTGCTACTCCTTCAGGTGGGCTCTCGGCTATGGCTCCAGTAACTTCCAGAAACTCTGGAGGCCAATGTGTCTTGTCTCATTACTATTTGAAAGGAGAAGATCTACTACCTCAATACCCTGTATTTTGTACAGCAACAGGAAATGAAACTAAGTATATTTACATATCTGTGCATTAGTTATTTCCCTTGTTGTTAGAAGATATCTGACAACGGGAAAGTTAAGAGAGAGAGATGTTCTAGCTTACGGTTTGAAGGGACATGATAGTGGGAGAGACATGGAGGCAGGAGTGTAAGGCCTGGTCATGTTATATCTGCAGTCAGGAAACAAAAAGAGGACAGGAAGTGAAACTTCAAGGCCTTTCACCAGCTACGCTCCATCTAAAGCTCCCACAGTCTTACACAATAGTATTACCCGTTGACTACCAAGCATTCAAACATATGAGGTGGAGGATGTTTCATTTCCAAACTACAACACAGAGTCTTTTTATCTAGAAATTCTTATCTTCATTTTACAGCTAATGGGACTGAGGCCCAGAAAGAGTAAGGAACTTTTCTGAGCTCCTGTCTTATGAATTCTCCTCTCACAGTGAGGCCAGTTGTTCAGTCCCCCCCTCCTCCAGGTTTGAAACAATTGAGCAAATGGAGAATGCGCTCCAATTGGAGAAACCAGCTTATTCCAGGTTACTTACAAAGGATCCATCCCCAAGGAGAGAGACAGGAATTTGGTATGGGGGAAGCAGCAGCATTCTGATCAGATGTCCAGTGGACCTCCAACATACACACACTCAAGATGGAGACCCAGTGGCCTGAGTCTCCTACCCAGCTTTTTCTACTTTCCCACTAGACCCTGCCCCACTAAGTCACTGGTTGGTTGGGAAGTAGTTGACTCTATTGGCTTCATCTGTGTCAATCAGATTCTTGGAGATATGTCCCTCCAGGCAGAGAGAAACTGTAAATTTACCCCGACAGCTCCTATACCTGGAAAATTAGCCAGCCGGGATCCCAGTGCAGGCAGCTGGCTCTTTGTCTTTACGTATACTTCCTGGACACCTTGCTAGAAGAAATGCAGGCTGAATGAACTGGAGAGTGTGAAGGTAAATGCTGAGAAACGCTGCTCCATATTAATGGTTGGCTTGCTTTCCTAAGTCAGAAAAAGCAATTATAATCACTGTAAAAATAGCAACTTTATGGAGAGATAATCCATATTCCATATACTTCACCCACGTAAAGTGCAATTTAATAGCTTTTTAACACATTCATAGAGTTGTGTGACCATCACCACATTCTGCATCATTTTCACCCTCCTCCAGAGAAACCATTAGTAGTCATCCTTGGGTTTTCCCTAAGCCCTTCTAGTCCCAGGAAACCACGAATCTCATTTTTGGCTAGAAATATTTGCCCCTTCTGAATATTTTGTGTGAGTTTTATGGCTGTCTGTAGCTGGCTTGTTCCACTTAGTGTAATATAGCATCTATCAGTACTTTCCCCCTTCTTACAGCCTAATAACATGACCATTCATCAATTGATGGATATTTGGCTCTTTCTATTTTGTAGCCATTGTAAATAATGCTACTGTGAGCATTCATTTATAAATCGTTCGTGTGAATGTATATTTTAATTTCTTTTAGGTATACAGAATAGAAACGCCGGGTCACTTAAACCAGTTATTTTCTATAGTGACAGTGCCAGTTTACATCCCACCAGCAACATACAAAGGTTCCAGTTTCTCCTTCTCTTAACCAACACTTATCTGTTTCAAAAAAATTATGTCATAGCCAACTCCTTAGGTATAAAGTTGTATACCATTTTTGAGCACTGTTCATTGGCCAATTTGCAGATCTATGCAAATATATATTTGCATATGTTCAGACAGTTGGCTCACTTTTAATTGGGTTATTTCAATCGAAATAGTTCTCCATTCTAGGTACAAATACTTCATCAACTATATGACTTTTGAATGTTTTCTCCCTTTCTATTTTTTTAAAAACCTGCTAAAATGTTGTGGTTTTTAGCACAGCAGTTTTTATTTTGATAATTTTCAACTTTTTTAGATTCTCTCTTTCTTGATTCCTTATGCTTTTGATTTTATATCTAAGGTCACAGAAGCTCACATTCAAGTTTAGTTCCTACAGTTAGGTGTGAGATTCATTTTAAGCCAATTTTTGTCCATAGTGTGAGGTAGTGATCCATATCTGTTCTTTTTTCATTCAATTGTCCCTGTATACTTTGCTGAAAAGATTTATTCTTTTCTCATTTAAGTGTTTTGGCACCCTTTCTGAAAATCAAGTTTTCCATAGATATGAAGGCTTGCGCCTGGTCTTTCAACTCTGTTTCAGTACTTTGTCCTTCCTTATGCCTTCTCACACGCTCTTGATTACTGTAGCTTTGAGGTAAGTTTTGAAGCCAAAAAGAATGAGCCCTCCTAATTCGTTTTTCTTTTTACAGAGTTGCTATGGATAGACCAGATCCTAGATTTTGCATTTGAATCTTAAGATTGATTCCTGTGAAGGAGCCCACTTGATTTTGATTTGGGGAATTTTGTCTTTCTAACAATATTTTTGCAGTCTGTGAAACTGAGATATCTTTCTCTTTTTAAGTATAAATTTAATTCCTTTCAATAATGTCTTATAGTATTCAGAGTATAAGTTTTATGTCTCTTGTTAAGTGTATTCCTAAATTTTATTTCTTTTGGTGTTACTGTAAGTAGCACCAAAATTGTTTGTAAATTGTTTTCTTAATTTTATTTTCAGATTGTTCATTATCAGCATATAGGTATGTACTTTCCATATGGATCCATGTATTCTACAACCTGAACTAAATATATTAGCTCTTATAACTATTTAAAGTGAGTTCCTGAGCATTTCTGTACACATGCTGCTGCTTTCTGCAAACAGAGGTAGTTTAAATTTTTCTCTTTCACTCTGGATGCTCTGACTAGGCTCTCTATCTAGCACTGCCTTCATTTGGGGTAGCAACAGCACTCCTTTTTGCCCAGTTCCTGATCTGAGGGCTGAGAACATTTATTCTTTCACCATTAAGTATGATAGTAGCTCTGGGGTGTATACAAAATTTCTTTATTAAATTGAGGAAATTTCCATTTATTCTCTGTTTGGTTTTTATCATTAAGGGATATTGAACTTCCCCATCTGTGGAGATAATCATGGCTTTCATCTGTCATCTATTGATTTGGTACATTCTGTCAATTGATTTTTCCAGATCTTTTTGCATTATTAGTTTAGCTTGAATTTCACTTGACTATGTGGTATAATTTTTGTTTTCTGTATGTTGCCGGACTCAGTTTGGTAATGTTTTGTTGAGGATGTTGCATTCATGTTTATAAGAGATAATTGTCTATAGTTTGATTTCCTGAGATGTGTTTGTTTAGTTTGGGTATCAGGATAATTCTGGCCTCACAAAATGAGTCAGGAAGTATTTCCTGGTGCTTCCTCTCTTCCATTTTTGGATTAGTTTTTAAACAATGCTATTAATTTTTTACTCAAATGAAGCCATTGTGCCTAGTTATTGAACTGTTTCCTCCTTCTCTCCCCCTCTCTCACTGTCTTTCTCTTTCTTTGTTTCTTTCGGTGTGTACGTGTGTGTATTTGTGACCATGTCTGTGTATGTGGTATATGCATGTACGCACATGTGTGTGGTTATATGTGTGTGTGCATATGGGCACATGTGAATGATAGAAGTTTGACTGTTGGATGTCTTCATCAGTTCTCATTCTTATTTTCTTAGACATGGTCTCTCACTGAACCCAAAGCCTCTGGGATCTTCCTGTCTCCATCCCTCAGTGCTGTGGTTACAGGCATATGTCACCACTCCTAGTTTTTTCTATATTGGTGCTGGGCATCTGAACTCAGGTCCTCATGCTTGGTATAGCAAGCAGCTTGCCCACTGAGCCGTCTCCCTATCCTGGATATCTTCATTTCTTATAAGTCTATTCAGATTCATATTTCTTCTTGAATCAATTTTTATAGTCTGTGTCTTTATTGATATGTTTCACTAAATTATTGCTTTTATTGACACATAGTTGCTTATAATATACTCTATAGTACTTATTTCTATAAGGTTGGTATTGATGCCTGCTATTTAATTCTTAATTTTAGTAATTACAATTTCCAATCTTTCTAAGGGTTTAAAACTTCAGTCTTTTAAAAGGTTTGCTGACTTTATTAAACTCTCCAAAGAACCAGCTTTTCCAGCTTTTGATTTTGTTGTTTCTTTACTGTTTGAGGTTTGAGTCTCTATTTCATTAATTTCTGCTATAATCTTCATTTTTTATTTTCTTCTTCTGTATACTTCTGATTTGGTGGCTTTGCTTTTTCTGGCATCTTAAGGATATAGTTACGCTATTGATTTGAGACTTTTTTTTTAAACTCACTAAACCTTTGTTCTCGTTTTATTTCTGTTGTTGTAGAAAATTCCCTGACAGAAAGCAGCTTAGGAGATAAAGGGTTTAGTTTAGCTCACAATTAAGCATGGGGAAGTCAAGGCAGCAGGAGCTTGAGAAAACTGGTCACACCCACAGTCAAGAACAGAGACAGAATGACTGCATTATACCTGTTTGTTTGCTTGTTCTTGACTAATTTCTCCACTGTTACATTTCTCTACTGAGAACCCTCTGTCTATAGAATGGTGTCGCCTATAGTGGAGCTGGTCTTCCCACAACAATTAACTTAATTAAGATAATCTCCCACAGGCCAACCAGGTCTAGACAATCTGAGTCTCTCTTCCCAGGTCATTCTAGACTGTGTCAAATTGACAGTTTAACCAGCACAACATTCATAGCATCATAATTTCCTCTGATGAGCCTCTTCCCATAAGTGTGTGTTCATTTTAGATCATCTTAGAATATTGGCTAGTTTCATTTGTTGTTTCTCTTTGGACTCGTTGCTTATCTAATATTGTGCTGTTTAATCTCTACAAATTTGAAAATTTCTCCAACTTTTTTGTCATTAATTTCTAATTTCACTCCATCTCAGCTTGTAAGCATCTTTAATATTATTTCAGTTCTTTAAAAATAATTTAAAATGTTTTATGATTTAGCAAGTAGTCTTTTCTAAAGGATGCTTATGTGCATTTGAGAAGTGTCACTTTTGTGAGAATTATTCTAGAGATATCTAGCTAGCTGTTTATAGTGTTGTTCGGGTCCTTATCTTCTGTGTGGTTGCTCTATTCATTATTGAAATTAAAGTAATAAAGTGTCCGTTAATATAACCACACCACCAGACCACCTTTTTTTTTGAGACAGAGTTATGCAATGTAGACCAGGCTGCCCTTGAATTCTAGATTCTCCTGTCTCAGTCTCCTGAGGGGTGAGATTGCAGGCCTAAACCAACATACCTTGCTTCAACATACACAGATTTCTTGGTTACCGTTGTCATGATATGTATTTTCTTCCTTTGTACTTTTAATCTCTTTGTATCTTTGAACCTAAAGTATATGATTGTATCTTATTTTTTAAATCCAGTTTGACAATCTCTATTGGTTTTATCACTTAATCTATTATAATTGGTATAATTCGATTTATGTCTGCTGCTTTATTTTTGACTTTTTCTTTCTCTGAGCGCTCTACCTCATTTGGTAGTGAACTGAGTTTTTATGTGTCACCATTTTCCTGTGCTGTTTTGACAATGCTTGGGACATAATTTGTTCTACATTCTCAATTTCATGTAGTAGGTTATCTATTTCCTGACCCTCACTGAACTACACTCCCAGATCCAGTAAGAGTAAGGGTTAAGACCAGTCTTTGATGCTTGTTTTGACAACAGGAGTGTGCCTTTCAGCTGTGTCTTTCCCTGGCTATCTTTGACAAACTACCTGGCCTATTGTTTAGCTTGTTTTTACAGAGTGATCTGCTTCCTTTTAATATTTACCAACAACATGCCCATTGTTTTTGAGAGTACTTTTTGTTTACAATAAACTCAGTTCTTTTTGGAGAGATTCAGAGACCTTTGTTTTATAGATTACTTGAGTGTCCTGTCCCCTCCCCCCACTGCAAACAAAACTTAGAACCATTTTTAGATGCTAAGCAGAAGGGTAAAGCTTCCCATATTCTTGACTTACTTCATCTAATGTCAAACCTTTTCCAGGCCTGCCACATTGGGTACAGAGCTCTGCTTTCTGAGCGGTGCAAAGAAGCTTCCAGATTCTTGGTCACAACTAGCAGGATTTATGTTTTTGATCTGGAATATAAAGGAAGGGAAGCATGGTGCCTTTTTCCTCCTGGTGGGATGGTGTATCCCTTAACTGGGAGGCAGGGAAGAGAGAGCCTCATCATTTAGCCAGACCCATACTTAGAACTCAGCATCCCTCAATTCACTCAGGAGTAGAGAGGGAGCCAGAAGGTCATGGCTCAAGTGCCATAGGTTCACTGTCTGCTAAGATTTAACAAATTGTCTTGAATAGATATTTCTATATTTTTCAGTGGGCCCTTGGGACAATCTCTAGAAGTTTCAAAAATGATTTTCATATAGTTATGATTGTTTCCCTAGAAAGTGGGTCCTCGGGGATTCTTGTGCTGCTGGAAATGGAACCTATAGCCACTTCCTTGCAATATAAAATGCTCTTAATTACAGTTGAATCTAAAAATGCTTTTAAACGTGAATAAACATGTCAGAATGCGGCTTTATTTTTAGAAAGCTGGATGATATGAAATACTGGCACTGAATGAAGATGTGTGCATAGCCAAGGTCCGGTAGAAACAGGTTTTAAGAGCATACTTAAAAGGTCAACTAAAGGGCAGAGAAGGGCAGGGTAACTAGTGATCGAAGGCTTGTCTAGCATGTTTAAGGTCTTGTGTTCCATCCCCAGCACCCAAATCAACAAAGAAACCATACCAACCCACCAAACACCTTTGTGTGAGCACAGCTAAAGTGATGATCAAGGAAACGACAGAGGCCCAGAAGGAAATGGTGTCCCGTTCTGCATGTTCTCAAAAAAAAAGCTCAGGAAATAGTTGTCAGAAACAGGCTGGAGCTCTTGACTGAGAGTTTTGCCAGACGGCAGCAGCAGCCTTTGCCCAGGATTGCAGTCAGTTAGCCTGGAGGAGAGGAAGGAAGGAGGCTGGAGTGGGAGGAAACTCACTTCCGGAAGTTCTCATTCCTCTCAACCTCTGATGTCCTGCCAGTTCCTTTCCATTAGCCAACCTAATAGAAGGCAGAGCACAAGCAAGCTGGGGTGATGTGGTGCATCCATCTCTGGAGACCAAATATGGCAAAGTGCAGGGCAGATCTGCAGTTCCAGTGGGGAGCACCTATTCCCCACGTTTTCCTGTCGTGAGGATGATACTGCTGTGACTCTCATTGCTCTGAGGTATAGATTGTTTCAGAACACAATGGATAAAAGACCTTAACTGAGTAACATGACAGTCTCACATCTCCCAACATACGCCACCATCAATGTCCATGATGCTCACCTTCCTGTCTTCAGGAATCACGTCTGTGTGTTGAGAAAGTCAAAAGTAACTCTTAGTAAGCCAAGGAAGTGGATTCAAGGATGTTAACAAAGTTTGCAGAGCTCTGGAAAACCAGTAGGGAAGCTGTTTAATGTACAGATGATCAAGGGAAATCTGCCTAATATAAAGTGTAACAATAATATGCATTTAGAAGGCTGAGAAAAGAAAAAAATCGCAAATGATCTCCTTACATTTAGTGGCAGTGGAATAATATTCCACTTCATATACCCCCACTGGTGATACTCAGATGCCTTAGTAACAGTCTGTAAAATAAGTTGGAATAGCTAACACATGCTGATGCTAAATGTGTATAAGCTGGTGAGCAGGCAAGTCACTGCTTTCAGGGGCTTTCTTCAATTAGCTAAGAGGCCACCCCTTGGCTCCAGGAAAGGATGAGCATGGTTTTGTGCAAGCATTTACTAGAGTTCTGCTAGAAATGACCCCAAGGCTTGGTGTTCCCATTTCCTCTCCTTATCGTATCCACTTTTATTTTTTTTTAATATATGATATTCCTTTTTTTTTCTTTACTCTTCCGTAGCCTTTCTTTTCCTCTCTGTTTCCAGAGCCTCAACGAGCCTATTTCTCTTTCTAATGACCCATCAAACTTCTTTCTGGTGGCTGGTGATACCACCCTGGCATCCACCCATTCACCATAGCATCTTCCACCCTGATGTAGGAAGCCTCGTCTTGGCAAAGGAAAGCCCCCTTTACCATTATAGTCCCAGCAGGGGGCTGCCTATCTCCATGTCTCCAACCCCACTCCTCTGGAATGTTTCCATGCTAACGGCAGTTTTGTAAAGATTTAAAAAAAAATTATGTGCATGTGCTTGTGTCTGTGTGGCTATATGCCATATGTGTGTGGGTGCTTATGGAGACCAGAAAAAAGTTTCAGAGTTATAGGTGGAAGGGAACTGCCTGACATGGGTGCTGGGAACTGAATTCTGGTCCTCTAGGAGAGTAGTGCATATTTTAACTGCTGAGCCATCTCTCTAGTCCCCTAACAGCGGTTTTAAGTAAGCCACGGTTTTCTGTGGTTGAGTGGAGGGAGATATACTAAGTACAATTGCAATAAGGGTTTCTGATCCTTTAGGCTTTAGGCACTAGACCATATTTTCAATCCCTGTGGCTGAACTAGAGATGTAGCTCAGTTGGTGGAGTGCTTGTACAGCATGCACAATGCCCTGGGGTTGATCCCTAACTCTGTGTAAACTGGGTATGATAATATGTTCTGTAATCCTAGCACTCAGGAAGTAAAGGCATGAAATTCAAGGCTAGCCTGGGTTAAAAGAGATCCTGTTTCAAAACAAAACTAGCAACCAACACCCACAAAAATATTTGGTTGAAAGGTAATTATAAAACTTGATGGAGGTTTAAAACACTGTATTTTATAAAACACAAGTAACATAGCCTGTCTATAGTTACAGAAAAAGTTAGCGCTTGTTGAAGTAGAAAGGAATGTTTTATTCAGGAATATTGTGAGAGAAGAGAAAGATCTAGCACAAATTTAGATATAGCAAAGAAATCTGGAGCTTTATAGTCAATGAAGAGGGCAAGAGAGTCAGTAGATGGAAACTTATTAAAAGACATCAAGAAGAGGAGATTCTTGTTAAACAGACATGACAAGGTTCTTGGTAAAGACAGGCGAGAGACTTGGGCTGGAGAGATGGCTCAGAGATTAAGAGCACTGACTGCTCTAGCAGAGGACCTGGGTTTGAGTCCCAGCACCCACATGGTGGCTAACAACCATCCATAACTCCAGTTCCAGGGGATCAGATGCCCTCTTCTGACCTCTTTGGGCGCTGCAAAATGCAGGTGCACTTACATACATGCGGACAATGTACTCATACACATAAAATAAAAATAATAAAAAATATTTTTAAAAAAGTCTCTGATGTGAAGTCATTCCTTTCGTGTTGCTTTCAAGATTCTTTGTTTTTGTCTCCAAGTCATTTTTTTAAAAACAGGTGAGGGTGATCAGATCTTAGATAGGTGGCTCTAGCTAATCTGTGCGAGACACAGAAAAAGCCCAGGAATGAGGCCTGACTTCTCAGAAGAGCTCGTCTAAAGTTCAGCCATAGGGCAGCTGTTATTGTCTGTTGTGGTGTTAACTTGCTAAGCTTAACCTGGGCTTCATAACCTTGTCTTATGTTAGTGATGAGGCTGACCCCACTACACAAGCACATATGGTCCTCGCTGAAAGAAAGCAGTCACTGGAAAACAACAGCAACAACAAAACCAATCTACCTCCTATTGATAAAGCATGCTGGTTTATAGAAATGTATAGAGTTTGCTTTTCTGATGATAAAGATCAAGCTCAGGACTGAGCTACACCCGTATTCCCAGAATTTCTTCTTTCAGTCAGTTCTATCTACCCCGTTACCCTCCTTGCTTTGCTAAAAGTAAGTGCATTGTCATATTATAACTTGTGAGATTCTAAGTTGTATAGAGTACAATATAAAAATAGTACCTGCTGCAGGAATTTAAGGGATAGAATCTTTGGAGCTCTTTCTAGGTGACATGGAGGCCTGAACTTGGTGGTATGATGTAACTCAGGTTTCCTGATTGTGGCTTAGAGATTGGCCAAAACGCAGTTGACACAAAGTGGGGACAACTCCCTTTTCTATTTATTTGCTTCTCAATCAGTCTTCCAGTAGCAGCCCCACTAATCTGACACACCTTGATTTTAGCAGGAAGAGACGTGTAGTATAGGATCTGAGGATTCTGTATCCATAAATTTGCCCGAACATGGGTGGAGACTATTCGGAGAGAAAAGTTACACTTGTACTGAACATGTACAGACATCTGCCTTGTTTTCCGAACCCTGCAATGCAACAACTATTCACATAATTCCTATATTGTGCTAGGTAGTGTAAGCGCTGGAGAAGATCGCAAGTGTGTGAGCGGATATGTGTAGGTTATGTGCAAACAGATACTATTTTATACAAATAACTTGAACATTCAAGTTTTGGCATTTGTGAGAAGTCCTAGAGCCAACACCCTGTGGATTCCAAAGGATGAATGTGCATGTATGCTTGTAAGCTGATTTCCCTTGGTCACTTTCTGAAGCCACAACGTGCATGGAGAATGTGGGGAGAAATAAAGATGGCATCCTGCTGCTGCTTCCTCCTAGAGCCAGGAGGTTGCCAAGGTTACAGGAAGGAAGTATGACTGGTTGCTAAAAGCATGCAGGCCTTGTGACCTGCATGTGATGTTTACCATGATTGGAGGCTCTGCCGACCACGACTTGACCTTTTAGGTGATTGGCTAAGCTAGGGGATATAAAAGGAGAAGAAGCCCAGGAAAGGAGAGTTAGAGTTAGAGTTGCAGTCAGAGTTCGAGTTACTGTTGGAGAGTTCAAGTGGCTGTCTGTTAGTTGGAGTTGCTGTCTCGGGGAAGAGTTGCTATCTTGGAAGAAGGACTGAATAAAACTGCTTGCAACCGATATATCTGGAGTGCGGTTTTTCCTTGCTGGTCGAGGGACACAACAGAGAAAATGCTTTAAATGGAAAAACTAGAAGTGACAGAACAGTTTTCATTTAATTTTGACTTTCCAGACAATAGGTATAGTTAGAGAAAAATGAAAGAAGGATAGGAAAGGAAAATGAATTGTCGGGGCTCAGACGTAGCACCCCCAAGTATGCTCTCTTAGCAGTTGAGAAACTGCAGAAGCAAGGTCACTCTGACCTCTCTACATGCTCTTCTGACATATGATCGTAAAGGAATTCTATGACCTGCTTTGCCTGAAGTTGGTGATAAAACCTTCATTCCAGTGGGGTCCTGTCCAGGCAAAGAAGAATGTAAACAGGCCGGGTGAGGCTCCCCGCCCCCAATTTTTTATCATTAGGTCATAGTTCCTTTTTATTCAGTCATGCTTCTCTAACTGTCTTTTCTTCATAGAAGAGAAACATAAAAATAGTCTTTCCTGGATCTTTGGGATTTTGTTTCTTTCTTTGCTTGCATGGTACTAAGGTCTGAGTTTAGGGCCTCATGTATGCTAGGTAAATGCTGAACTTTATGTCTGAAGGTTCCCGTGCCTTTAAAATTCCAAGCAAACTTATTATGCTTTTTCTTGTTAATCTGTTTTTTGTCACAGGAGTGATGGACATGAATCATAGAATGAGTGAGAAAGGGAAAGAGCATATATTTTTGTCTCGTACAAAATACCTTTTCAACAAGCTAAGCATAATACTTAGCAACAAGTAAAGCAAACACAACAAAACCCAGTTCTATCAGTTATATCTTATACTGAAAATATTTATTCCAAATCACCAAAATTATTAATTATGGGGTGAGATGGCTCCGTGGGTAATAGCACTTGCTGGGTAAACATGAGGACCTGCGTTTGAATATGCAGCATTCACACATAAAGCTGGGTCTGGCCCTATGTGTGTCTATCACCCCAGAGCTGGGGGTGGGGAGGGAGACAGAGGATCCCTGGGGCTTGCTGGCTGCCAGCCTAGCTCTGGGTTCAGTGAGAGACCTCATTTCAAGGGAATAAGTTGGAGAGTGATTGGGTAGGATACCAGATGTTCTCCTCTGACCTTCAAACAACCACATATGACCATGTGTACCCGTACATGCATACATAACACATTTGCACATACACACAGAAAGTCAATTAATTAAAAATTTAAATTAGAAAACATTAATTCTAAGAGACAATGTTAGCTACTAAGCAAGGCAGGCACCTGTAGGAGTAAACTTTTTACCCTACACAGGAGCCATAGATTACCAAATAAAAAGCCCAGTGCCAGATGTGGGAGGCCACCATTTGAGTTATTGGTCAGAGGTATCTCAGAGAGCTCCCTCCTTCCAGCAATACAGGTTATGACCATTGTTCTTAGTTACTGGAACTTGACAGTAAGAGCATATTGACAAGATATCACACACTTTGGTCACAGGACATGGAGGAAATCAACTTGGTACTGATTAAGAAGCTTCCTCCTGGCTCGTACTACAAGGCACTATGTAGGCTGCTGGGGAACAAAGTTATTAACAGTCTTACCCAGTTGTGAACCCTGTGAACTACAATAGTGACAGTCATGGCAAGATAAGTCCATGGGTGCAGTAGTGGCACACAATAGTGCAATCAGTGACCGACTGATTTCTGACCGGATAGCGGGCCTGCTCCTCGGGAGGAAATGCATGCCTAGCATGGCCAGGAACCCATGGCTGGGGAGCTCATCCGCCCCAGGAGTGGACCGAATACTATAATTTTGCTGAGTGGACGTAGAATCAAACTGCTTTCCAAATTCCGATCTCTCTACCCATATGTTAGGCAGCTCTCACGCCTCATCAGAGAAGTGTCTTTGTGCAATGCACAGTGGTTAATGCAGAAACAAGTGGTCAAAGTGCAGACAGTAAGTGACAGTGGGAAGCTTAGCTAAAAATGGAACATTTATATTACCATTTCTCCTCCAGGCTCAGGGTTTCTCTCAGAAGAAGAGGCAGAAAGATAGTAAGAGCCAGAGTTTGGGGAGGGTTAGAGCAAAACAATGTCTTCTGACCATGGCAGGACCATGAACTCATGAACTCAGAGCAGCTGTGGTTGTCTGCACAAGACCTGCACAAGTTCAAGCTACCTATCATTTAAGCGTGGAATGGGGAGGGACTCATGAGCCCCTCCCCCTAGGGGAGGAGCTAGGGACAGTTTCTGGGAGATGGAAAGTCAGTTCTCTCTCAGGGTGTGCTTGCTGGTAGGTCAACCACACAACAGTGGAGACACCGCAGCCATGAGTATGTACAGAGCACAGAGCGAACTCAGTGGATTATTTAAAGAGCGAGAAAAAGAGAGAAAGAGAGAGAATGAATCAAAATTGAAGAAAAGATTCTGAATGCGTTTTCGATAGGAAGCATGAGTGACATAGACATTTTTCTTAGTCTCCGTAAATTCTGACACCAGTATTGACAGTCGATCTTGTACTGTGTTTTCCTGCAGTGATTCTTTCAAACATAACTGTGAAGTGTGTTAGTCTAAGGAAAATGCTTATTTTGGTGCAAAAAGACCAGAAATGTAATACAGTTTAGACTCGAGACTAGTGTTCTCAGAAGGTCTTTCATCAAGGATTGTGGAATGTTTGACTTTAATTACAAAAATAGCTTAAGAAAAGGCGCCCTTAAGCCACTCCGTTTAACCTTACTTGGGTCTTGGGAGCCTTAATATGTGATTAGTTTCTCTATGGAGAAAAATGGATTATGAGGTAAAAGTTACAGGGGTTGATGATTGCTTTCAGAAATGTGACAGTTTGGTCATGACTTTTCATTGACCAAACAAAAGGTCTCTGATCTTGGAGGAAGTCTGTTGCCCCCGTGGATGTGCTAAAGCCCCACACTGGGTTTGGAGCAACAAAGGAGAGGCTATTTAGTATAGGTCTCCCAGATCCTGTAAGCAGCCCAAAGGAGAGACTTACCTAGGAATGGCTTTAGAGAATGAGAAAAAAAGAAGATCACTGAGGTATCACCTCCCCAGTTTTTGAGGTTTGTTTGTCAGTGAATATAAACTTAACCCTAACAGGAGAGTAGGAGCTGTGATAAAGTCCAGAGGAAACAGGAAGTCTTGAGAGGCTGGGAACCGATTAACATTTATTTGTCTTTAGGAGGGTTTGGGTTAAAAACAAAATGCCTCTGGTTCCCTTGGGCAGCTGAAGGGGATGAGAGCACAGTGCTGATGGAGCTTTGTTCCTGTATCATGGTATTTTGGGCTCAGGAAAGACCAAAATGCACGTCTCTGGACCCCTCTGAGGTTGTCTCCTCCTTTTCTGAGAACCTTTTGCTGGACCTGTAATACAGTTAATGGGATCATTCATAGTGAGTTCATAGCCACAGGGTACATCCAAGCAACAAGAATACCAAGAATAGGAATGACAGCTGGGGCTGGACCCAGCTCTTTCTTGCCGTGTGAATATGAGCAAGTGATTTAACTGGCTCCCTCACTTGCTGGGAAGAGTGACTGAGCTCATGCATGTAAAGTGCACGGTGCTGGTGTGCCAGGGGCTTGACAGGCCAGTCTTCCTCTGTGTTCTCAGCTGTAGAGTAGCCAGACTGCCTGCCTTCATCCAAAGACGTGACTTATTTCCACTTAATCATTCAACACCCTTGTGGGACACATCTTCCCGCACTCAAAACTCTCCACTGGTGTATAAAATTTTGAATTGTTTAGAAGAGAAATCAGTAGAAAGTAAGTCCCTTATGGTTCTTGTTGGCAGAATATCTCCATGGAAAATTAAATGACTTTTTTTTTTTACACTGATGAAAAATGATTAATTGGCTATATTACAAATGTCTCACATACATAGTAAGATTGTGAGTTGGAAGATAACAACTGTCTCACGGTGATTTTGTATCAGAAAAACAACAAACAAATCAACTATAAACAAAACCAAACCAGGCTTAGCTGCTCCCAGCTACCAGGCTCTGCGAGACAAATTCTGTAAATCCATCTGTTTTAGGAAGTTAGCCATAGCTGTGGAAATCCCAAGCAGCAGGTTTTAACTAAGGAACACTCCGGGGAAATGCTTGTAAGCGCTTCAGCATGGCTCCCTCTAGCTCAGGGAAGCTGGGGAAAAGCTCTCTAGAGTCAGAGAAATGTACTTTGCTTTCCCATGAATGGAAAAGGAAGATCTTCAGGAATCACATTGTTCTTTCAAATTAGGACTACACAGATCATTCTAGAGCAGGGAACATGAGCATGTTTGGGCCACTGATGCTCCTCTGGCTTTGTGGGCAGAGAAGAAGGTTATAGACTTTGGAGAAAAAGCACATCCTCTGAATCTATACTGCTATGAGATAAAATCCTGGTGCTGCTGCTTTGTGTGTGTGTATGTGTGTGTGTATATACATGTTCATGTATGTACAGGTATGTGTGCATATGTGAATGTGCATGTAGAGACCAGAGGTTGGTGTTGGGTGTCTTCCTCAATTGTTCTCCACCTCAATTTTTGAGGCTGCATCTCTCACTGATCCTGAAACTCACTGATTCTGAACCTGCTGGCTAGCAGGTTCCAGAGAACCCCGTCTCTACCTCTCAGACCTGGAATCGCAGGAGTATACTGCCACACCCAGCTTTTCTGTGGGTGCTGAGGATTCAAACTCAGGTTCTCATGCTTGCAGAGTTAGTATTTTACCAACCGAGCTGTGCCCCGAGACCCCAGTGCTGCTGCGATTTGAAGCCCCCGGGGAATTATTTTCCTTGGTAAAGGATGGTGACACCTACCTTCTGAGATCCCTGTAAGGGTGAGATGGAACGGTGTAACCATAGCATTGTCCCATACATCCTCTGGAAATCAGCTGGAAAGCACAGAGGCCAAGGTGCAGAAAGTATAACATAAGGGAATCCGTAGAGTGTACTATAGGCCACCTTGCATTTGTCTTTGAGTGGCATAGAATGCCTGGGCATGATGCAGTCAGGGCTCCTTAGCTACTGCTAGATAGAATGTACCTTTTTGGTTTAGCATAGACTGTGGGACGATGTCTTTGGTATGGCATTCTGTCATGGGAATATAGAGTGTTAAAGATAGCCATAAAGACTCTTAAACACTGCAGTCCTGTGTTCTTGACCTTTGTTAACTTTCAAGAGTCGCAGGTTAAGACTTTTATTCTCTTTTCTGCAAAACAAAATATAGTGTAAAAGTTCTAGAAGGTACTTCAAGGAAGATCAAAAAGCTATTTAGTGAAAATCAATCCCTGATGGTTTTTGGACTAAGGTTTATCCCTGACTCTTGGTAAAGTATCTGATGAATTCTTTGGAGTCTGGGGAATATTCAAATTTGTATTCTTTGCAAGATTTAGATCAAGGAGTTTTCACATAAAATTCCAACAAACCAACACTGACCTTAGAGAACCTAAACTGAAAGCCAGGTCTAGCTGGAGCAGTGGGGTTTTTGCATGGGTTGCATGTTACTGTTACGCTTAACAGGCTACAAAGGACCTCTTAGTTTGGGGTTTGGTCAAAGCGAAGCTTGGATGACTATGATCTTATACTCAGTTGTTTTTCCTAACTTCAATCCTAGGTGCGCTTCTTTGTATTCTGTTTCTTAAACATATAATCTCTTTGATAGGGAAAAAGCAATGATGGGAATATTGGAAATAGGAAGAGACCCAGGGCTTGACTTTCTATAAATTTACGTCTTCCTGAATGGAATTTCCTTCACTGGTAAATCCAGTGAGCTCTAGCATTTTCAGCTCTACTGCTCAGGAGGTGCTGTTTGAGCACCTTGGCGTGTGCATTGCTGAGCTCCTCTCCAGCCTTATTTAATCTAATGCATTTGGGGGAAGGCTCGCCTTCTCCAAGGAATACTGACGGATATTGAAGTAGAGTCTTAGGGCTGTGTAAGCTTCAAGTCCAGATCCTCTAGAGATTTCAAGACTGGAATACACAAAAAGCCTCATGTTGGTGTAAGGAGGTTTGAGGACGCATAACTGTCTTTCTCCAGGAGCCTTCACATAGCTGAGGAGAAAGTGGTGTCAGTGATCAAAGTAGTGCGTGTCCACACAATACTGTCAGTAAGATCCTCTTGGAGCTGGAGAGAGGACCTGTTGCCAGGTAGGCAAATTCCAACTTTGTGTTTATTCCTCGCATCTTTACCACCGTGTCCTGGGCCTCGTAGAGGAGGAGACGGAGGCATAGCTGAGTGTGCACAGAGCACCAGTGGTGTGGTAGAAGTGGGGTACGTCAGTGACCCCAGGCTAGCCCTCTTCTTTTAGCCTAGGGGAGTCAGATGGGCCATGGCGTCTGCCTGGAGGCCTTGCCTCTTCCGGGGTCAGCAGGGAGGTAGCACTGTCCTTATTCTGTTTCCTACATCTAGCCAGACTTTCTATGGCCCTCCAGCTCTAGAAAGCTTATGAATAGATGTTGGCTCTGGATGAGTAGTGGGAAGGGACATGTCAAGATTGTAGCTTCCCTCATCTACTTGACACTGTCTTTACCATTGACAGAGTAAATATCATTGTGGGACCAAAATAGAATGATGCCTGATAAATGTCTGTGCAAGTGACACACCCATAGGAAAAAGAAAGAAAGAAGAAAACTGCCTAGATTGGTATTTTTAAAATAGCAAAATTATTTTAATACTAAGTGGGCACTAAAAGCATCTTAATGGATGCATAATTTATGTAAATCTATGCAAATCCAGGTGCCAATTACACAGAAGAGGGTTGGGTGGCATTCTTAAGGACCAGCCATGCTCTAAGCTGTCACCTGCCAGCCTGCTTCTCCCTAGAGTAAGATTCAGACCAGATGGCAGGAATTAGAACTGAAGAAGCCTCTTTCTTGAACCTTCACCTTCTAATTTAAGCATCTGTGAGCTTTGAAGTGCTGAGACTGCTTTGGTTGGCATTCAAGGACTCTGTTAGGGACTGCAGCAGGACACTGATTCTAGAAATAATAATACCTGACCATACAGACTTTGCTAGGCTCTTGCAAGGCCTGCTGAGGCACTGTGTGTAAGATGTTTTGATCTTGCTTTAATAAGACAGGTTTTATCTATTGCTGGTAAAGCAGGAAAAACCAAATGCATTGCAAAATAAAGTATCTTGTTTCTTCTAAATAGATTAGAATCTAATAGATTCTAAATGTGCAGCAGAGTGCGCATGTGTGCATGTGCACACGTACACACACACACACACACACACACACACACACCCCTCACACCCCTCATCACCTTACAATGGGGCTGGTACAGTTTCTACTGTGAACTGCACTTCTGTCTATTTGGGACTAGCTGCTGATCACACGTGGTGTTGACTTCAGCTCCTTTCTCCCTAAGACTGTTCCCTCTAGAGTACTGAGTCAGCATCATTATCCAAATAAACATCTGCTCTATTTTCTTGTTCATAATGATAATGACTAGCTGGGGTCATGAAGGATGGGCCTCAACACATACTATACAAATGGAAACTTTGAGAAAATTGGAAATTTTTAGAAAAAGTGCAATTTATTTCCCTGTTCACCTAAAACAACAAAACAGAAAAAATCAAACCAAACCAACCAAGCAAACAAGATACTGCCTTACAGTAGAGTCATTCTGTTCGGTTGGAATGTTCAGGGCTCTAGGCTGAGATTTATAGTCCATGTATCACAGAGCATTGCTGGGTTTGATGATGGGGTTAAATGCCTGAGCCATGGACTTCAGAGGGCATTTTAAGGTCTTCAGTGAATCTGGGGAGCACAGTCCTACAAGATAACCTCTGAGCGGATGTGGTCCATTAGTGGGCAGTTTCTTCTGTTGGAGGTCTGAGGAGCAGGACTTCCCCAGGCCATGCCAGAGGTCTCCAGGTGCAGGATGCCTCCAGTCCTGCATGCTGGAGAGGAGATATGAAAACATGGAGTCCAGATGCTCTGAGCCATGAGTCACCATGGATCTGGCACAGGCCAAGAGCTGACCCTCCCTCCCTGTCAGTGTCAGAAACTTCTCTCCAGAAGAGTCCTGTGGTGTGCCGTCTGACCACATGCTTAATGTCCATGGGGATCAGGAATTGTACAATCTGAGTGGGAAGAGAAATATCTCTGGGAACAGGCCCTGCATTTTCTATTGTGGCCAGTGAGCTCCAAGAATTCCATACATTGACATATATTGGTGCCATATTATTTTAAACTCTAGAGCAGCATCCAAAGCAAGGGGTCTCAGAGGCCAAGTCTGCTACTGGATGCTGCTCCTGCACGCCTCTTCTCTAAGAGGTGAGCTATTTTACTTTCCTAAGCTTCATTCCCAGTTAAAAGGAACACATGTGGTAAGAGTCTAAGCATTCTGCCTCACGAACTAAATAGGTCCTTTAGTAACACAACCTGTGAGCTCAGACAGCAATGCAGAGCAGAGATGGTACCAACATCGGAGGAGGTAGGAGTCTGTTGGCCTTGAGCTTTTCTAGCTTCTTTTTGGAGGAGCGCTTGACTTTCCTTCATTCTTCTGGAACCCTTGATGTCTCTCTCCCAGGCTTTGTTTTCTAAGGGTGTAATTTCTCGGATGAGACAAACATCTGCATTTCTCGTGCACCGTGGTTGGTGGACGCTGCATGGAAGCAGGAGTATAAATCACCTCTTCCAGTCAGGAGGCTGAAGACCAGGAAGTGCTTTGTAGTCATTAGGTGCTCTACCAATTTTTAAGGATAATGCATTTTTCATGTCAGTTTTATGCCTCAAATTTATGTCAGTTAGCTATAAATATGCTTTGCTTTGAAATTCTCTGAGGCTTAGCCAGAGCTGATGAAAACTCAGAAGCTATAATGAAAGTCCAAAATACCTTCATATAGCTTTCCTAATTCTATGTTTCTAGCTTCCTTGGGAGGCAGATCTGTGGATGCCTTTCTGTGTCTGGGGGTGTTAATAGTTTTCTAAATGGCTTGTTAGCTCAGTATTGACAGGGCTGATGTTTCTGTAAGTCTCTTGGCCCTTCCCTCCTTGCTGCAAGATAGCTGTTGTAGCTCAAGGCACTAGAACCTTTATTCAAAAGACAAAGCTGACTACTGTGGGGTTTGTTTATTGTTAACATTTTATTTCTTTATTTTGTGTATTTGTGTGTATTTATCTATATGCTACCATGAGTGTGTGGAGGCCAGAAGGCAACTTTCACAAGTTTGTTCTCTCCTTTCACCATGTGAGTTTCAGGGATCAAACTCAGGTGGTCATCTTTGGCAGCAAGTACTCTCACCTGCCAAGCCATCTTGCTAGCCCAAGTGTATTGGTTTTAAGAGAGAACTTTAACTTCCTTCCATTAAGAAGCAGAATTTAGACCCCAGAGTTTCAACTCTGGATGGGATTATGATTGCTTCAATCACCAGAGCATAAGAATGGTAAATACAATGTGACTTTCCAGGCTAGATTATAAAATGCCAAACACCTTCTGCATGGTTTCCATGAAGTTCTTACTCTCAGGATGCTTCCACTGGAATTCTTCTTGGGATTTTCCCTTTCAAAGCCCACATTAGCTACCCACTGGAAGGATGGAAAGCCTGCAGGAAGAGTCTCACAAAATGGAAGACATCTGTGGAGGGCAAACACATGAGTCAGCTTTGTGGGTAATGGCTGTGTATTAAGAGTAGCAGAGCCCTGCTGACCACAGGGTGCACAGCAAGACGTTCTTAACTTTGTGTTCACCCTTAGACTGTACATGTTTTTTCAATCAGCCTGAAAGGCTCAGCTCTGTTCCCGACACTGCAGTCTCCTCTGCAGAGAACAGCTGGGCCTTCTCAGAGAGCATACAGACAAGTTGCACACCCTCTTCCTTGCCCTCTGCAGTATAAGAATGCATTGGCAGTCTTGTGCTTTCTCACTGCTAAGGGTCTATTTTATAACTTTCTGCCATCTAGACATCTAGAATGCCTTTCCTTTGTGTGTGTGCGTGCGTGTGTGTGTGTGTCTGTAGTGCTCTTTCCTTTCCCTTTTGAAAGACATTGTTCTCCCTTGAGGACATTTCTGTCCCTCCTTCTGGCAGCTACTATTCACTATTTCTTTCTGCATTCTCTTGGTCTCATTTTCCCTTTCCAGTGTTGGGGAGAGCACAGGAGGAAAGCTTGCGCTCGCAGTCTCCAGGTGTCGTGTTTTAGCGTGCTCTCATTCCCTAGTGTCCCTATGTCTTGCATATGTGAGACATTCAAGAAATCTGCTCACTGTGAATGAGTGAACGGCTGAATGCTGAAATGTTCACATGGAGGGTATGAACCCCAATGAAAGTGCAGTACAGCAATTAAGTAACTGCACACAGTAGGTCAGAGCGCTTCCATTATGATCTTTCGTGAGTTTGCCCATGCGTTCATTTATTTTGCCATATTTGCTAAGTGGCTGCTTTGCCCTGGCTCCGAGGCATTCCAGTTTGAAGACAGGCCCTCATCAAGCCATAGGCAGGCAGGCTGTAGAGTGTACAGATGGACGCAGAGTTTGAGTGTATGAAATTTTGCCTTCACCTTCCTATCTCAGTTTAATGCCATGGAATCCTAGAGGTGATCTAGTCCATGGTTATGCTTTTTAGGAGTGTTTATTTTTTTCCTCTTCTTCCCTTCTGACACTTTTAACCCTGCCCTGGGAACGAAGGCTCTTTCCTTCCTCATCTGGGAGGGAAATTTCCCCACCTGCCAGGTGGGGTTGCTGAGCAGGGTTGCTAATGATTTGGCTCTAGGCCTCTGGAATTCTAACTCTCCTACTGAAGCCTCCCACCAAGTTCTCAGTCTTAAAAGATAAAGAGCATCTAGTAAGAGGCCCCTGGACCCACAGGAAAGGCACTGCATCGAAGTCTAAAGCCTGATGCTAAAGAGTTGTTCAGATGCGGCTCTACCACCAGGTGGATGCTGCAGTCCTCGAGCACAGCCTGATGGGGAAGGCCCCATCTGAACACCTTAGAGGTACACTGAGCCCAGGACACCCTACAAGATACTCTATCTGGTCTTCATGTATGTGAGGACTTTGCATGCCTGCATTGCAGCTATTTCACATTGATCCTAGCCTTGTCCTGAACCACATGAGAGGGTCTCAAGGATACCTCACAGATGCTTAGGACTTGTATAAACGTAAGAGGACCTTGGTTACACCTGGGGGGAGGGGTGATTCCATGTGTCCAAAATAGAACAATCCAAGAAACTTGACCCTATTTGACAGTGTGAGTGGATTGGCAGATGGATTTGCCCCTACACCATTGCAATGAAAGTATATTCTAAGATTGTTTTCAAAGCTTGCATTGGAATCTTGTCTTTTCTGTAGCTAGGTAATCCTGAGTAATCTCCAAATCTTATTTATCTCAGGTATAAAGAAAGGACTCAGTGTCTGTGACATTTAGTGGCTGGAAGGTTGCAATGTCATGGTGTTTGGGATAGAGTACACATTCAGTATGTTTATTGTTAATCATTTTACCTTTTTGTAAAATTGTTATTGCTTTTTATCAAGATAAAAAGAACTCAGTGTATATTTGGTAAATATTTACACTTCTCCTGATTCTGAAGAAAAGATTGGTCCCTACTCCTTGGCTGATTTTCAAACTTTTGTCGGGGGCCTTATTTATTCTTTGCTGGGTTCCATTTTAGGAATAATGGAAAAGGGAGAGTTTCTGTTTTGTTTTCTTTCCTTCTCTCTGTGAACTAGATATTCCTATCCAAAGGACACCATGAATTCTAGAATGTTTTAAATCGAAATATGACTTTGTCTTTTTGCTAAGATTTTCCCTGCCCTGGTTCGCTCCAGTCTTCTACAGCTACCATCACCTCCTACTAACTGGCCATCCTATGTTTCTGCCTCACATCCAGCTCCCAGTGCTTCAGAGGAGACGGCATTCTGGTTTGAGGGGAGGGGCTTCAGGCATCCTTGGCACAGGGTTAGGACTTCGCTTCTGGTTAAAGATTGTAGAAGCTGCCATAATACAAAGTTTACTTTCATGCTCAACTAAGTTTTTAAAATGTTTTTCAGCTCATTTTCTCACGTTGCTCTTTTCACTCTTCTTTCCTATTGTTCTAGAGTCAGTAAAATGTGCTGATGGCTTATTCTGGGCCAAGCACTGGGCTTTCATGTTCAGTAGTACCCTGACCCCGCCCCTCTGCCCTCCTTCCCTAGGCTGCGTGTAGTTCTTTTGGTTTTATTTCTTGAGGGAAATGCCTTGGGTCTCTAGTTCTTCAATTAACAAAGTGAAGGAAGAAGATATCATATAGGACATCTCTGAAAGAATAGGAGAAAATTACCAAGAATTTTGATTTTACATTTTATATTTGCCCCTAAAATAATTTCTTATTCAGGTTGCAAAGTCAAAGCCACTTATTAATCTAATGTGCCTCCAGGTTTAAAAAATTATCTATTATTTATTTATTTATTTGTTTATTTTTGAGACCGGCTCTTGCAGTGTAGCTCAGTCTGGCTCTGAACTCGTGATCCTCTTTCCTCAGCCTCCCAAGGACTGGGATTTCAGGCATGTGCTACCATGCCAGCTCATATTTCAGTTTTTGAAAACTATATATTTCCCTTATAGAATAGAAAATAGCTGAAAAATCAAAAGGATTTTTAGTATTACCAGATTGGCTGGCAATGTGTGTTAAATAAACTGTGACAGGCATCTTCCATACAATCCTGGCAAATAGGTCTTCAGAATGTTAGGAACCTTTCTATCTCATTTCCAGCTCTGATTGTTCATGTATAAGGAATTAGATATGGAGGAAACTGCAATAACTTCAACTTGGAATCATCCTGGTAGCTTACCAAAATGCACTGTTTTTCCAAAAGCTATTAGATAGTCTCGTTTCTAAGGGAACAGTGAACCCAGTACCAATGCCAGAAAAGTAAAGACTTGGACAGAAGTAACCTTTCTATTGAACATAAGACAGCTTCAAGAGCCACCAACTACTTCATTTGGATACAATGAAAAATTTAAAAACAAAGGCAGACCAAACTAGGCGTGTTTGGAGAGCATGAAGCTGAATGGAAATGCATTTTGATTTGTGACTTACAAGCCCTTTCAAGTTTCCTACAGTTTTAGTGTATGAACACAGAGAGAAAACAATAGCACTTTGTAATTGAAGAGGGAAAATAGTTG
The DNA here is from genome assembly GCA_035773235.1 of Eospalax fontanierii. Lineage (NCBI taxonomy): Eukaryota > Metazoa > Chordata > Mammalia > Rodentia > Spalacidae > Eospalax > Eospalax fontanierii. The sequence continues at coordinate 23,729,272 of CM069530.1, forward strand.
TATATATTAATGAAAAAACTTTGACCTAGAAATTTGCTTGTATATAAAAGAACCAAGAATGTCACTAATAGTGACTAAATGGCAAAGGATGTGATCTTCCCAGTGAGCCTGGATTTACGTGATGGGGTCTCAAGGGACTTTGCACTTTCCTTCTGTTCTTCTTAGGACTTTCTTTCATTTAATTGCATTCAAATCGTGGTCCAGGGACCTGTGTTGACAGGTGAAGACAATCTTAGCTACTAGGGTCCTTCTTATCCCTTCTTCTCCCTACTCTTAAAAAGAGGAGGGGCTGGGGCTCCCAGGGGAAGTGGGTAGGAAACCCCAAGCTAACTGAAGGAACTTTTGGTAACTGATGTCTGCTGGGAAGGGCAGAGACAGATTCTTTCATGCATGGGACTCTTGGTAGGTTAACCAGGCTCTAGTGGATGGACTCACACTGAAGGTTATTTGGAGACACATATTAGACTCTGTGGGCCTTATTATATAGATGTTGGACTACATTAAATTGAACATGGGCAATAAAGGGAAGTACTCTAAATATCATTAAATTATACTGTATGAAAATTTCAAAAATCGAATAAAAATTTAAAACACAAGCAAAAAATAGATTGAATTACACTTATTAATGTAACTGTTGTAATTGGTCTTAATTTTGTTATTTGCTTTGTACTGTGCATTGTATGTTTAAAATCAAATATTTCAGTGTGTTAAAAAGTAAAATAAAAAGGACACAGTATGAGTAATCTCAGAAATCAGGAGGCAGAGACAGTCAGATGGCTGTGAGTTCAAGGCCAGTTGGTCTACATAGTTCCAGACCAGCTAGGACTACAGAGTAAGGTCCTGTCTCAAAAGAAAAGAGAAGACAAGAAAAAAAGAACCCAACAAAAACAGCATCAGCAACAGCAACAACAAAAAGGAAAAAGGAGTCAGGAGAGATTATTCAGTGGGTAAAACCCTTAGAGTGTAAGTGTGGGGACTGGAGTTTGGTCCCCAGCATCCATGTAACATGCCTGGTGGGCATGGTGACCTGCCTGTAATTTCATCACTCTGAAGGTAGGATGAGGAGATTCCCAGAACAAGCTGACTAGCTAGCCTAACCAAGTCAGTGAGCACTGGGTTCAATTGTGAGAACCTGCCTCAATGACTAAGATGGAGAGGAAGACTAGAGATGTAAACCTCAGGCTCCACATACATGTACATACACTCCTGTATACGCACATGCTCACACACACAAACATGCATACACACATATACACATATACCACACACACATATTTTAAGAACTGGAAAGGAAAATACCATCATCCAGCAGTAACGAATCTTTAAGTGCAGGTGATGAACTCTGTTTTGACAGATGGGGCCCATTCTTACTGCTTCAGAATCAGCTCACTCTCTTTCATTCTCACCTCAACCCCTATCCTGGCCATAGACCCATCCTCATTTCCAGGGAGAGAACACTGTGAAGAGGAGCTGACAGTGGAGCCCAGAGGAGCTGGGCTCATCTGAGGAAACAAGAGCAATCAGTCCAACTCCAAGTCCTGGCTCCTGGCAGTCCTCCCTCCATCCATGTTCTGAGAGTCCTTAGCCAAGGCCTCTTTTCTTTTATAGTCATTTTATAGCTTTGTTGATCATTGAAAATGTTGCCTTTTATTTGAGTAGCTTTTGAAGGCATTCATATGGTGACAGAACTAGAAAATGTTGGCAGGATTGTGGGTATAGAAATTAACTCCATGGTTGGACCCCCAAACCGTTTATGTGTAGCCAGTCTAAATGCATAGTTTTGTGAGTCTTTCAGGAAGGAAAGGAATGAATTCAGTCAAACACAGTGACTTGACTAGAGCCTTCCAATGCATGTTGAACCATTCCAAGGGAAATCAATACCCCTGTGGAGCAATCATTACACATTTGTGGACAGATTTCCACCAGTAAACAAAACGGAACAAAACCCAGGCATTTACTGTATGTTTTGTCTCCATCCACTCATTTATTTATATAAAAGCAAAATGCTATGATTTCTCTGTAAAGTCCAGTTCATCTAGGAGCTTCTCACAGTATCACAAAAAACTCCTTTTGTGTTAGAAAGAAATGTCCAGGTTGGTCATAACTTAATTGTCACCAGCCACTCTGTGTGGCCTGGCTGTTTAGACCTTACTTAGAGGCCAGAAATTTAGAAAAAAAGATTGGATGTAGGCCTGAGGACCATAAGTATTTTCACATATGCACATTTCTGTTCTGCTTGAAAGGAGAGGTCGGGAGGGTCAGAAAACCCATTATTCCAAAGACATTTAGTTTTAGCCAAAGATCTGTCATTTGGTGTTGATTATAAAAAAATATAAAATTTACTGCCTCAGATGAACTTATTGAGTCATCTTTTCCACTTTGAAGATGAGAGATTGGAGCTTAAAAAGATGTGGTGGAATACTCAAGGTTGTTCAGTTTAGGCAGATACTGGACCCTCTTCTGGACTTCGACAGGGTGGTTCGGAAACGCATCTGCAGATAAGGATCCTCTTTTAACATAGCTTTGTGCTGCTGAAGGACTTTTCATAGTGGTGCTTGAGGAAACACACATGCGCACATGGGTATGTGACTACTCTGTGGTAAGCAGCCCCATAGGCAGCGGCATGGGGCCCTGCCAGGTACAGGGATCAGCTCGCTCTTTCCTGTTCAGTTCAACGGTTGTTTCAGTAGCTTGTTGTTCACACTTTCATTCTGGGCTGAAGAAAGGCAAGAAAGGAGTGGGAAGACCACTTTGGACGCTTCCTCTCCTTTAACACCTTTCCATCTACTTTCAATCAGTCAGCAAATGTCTCTGGTCCTCCCCTCGAACTTCTGGGCTCTTTCTGGCTTGGGCCCCTCCCACAGCACTTTCACTACACTTTTCACTACACTTTGCGGCTTGTCATGTTTTCGTGTTGAAACTACGGAAGAAATCTCCAAATGGCATTTCAGATTCAGTTTCCTCCCTCCTGTAATCTGTCCTGAGCACTGTGGTTGTCTTTCTAAAATACTGGTTTTACATTAATCTCTTCCTGGGAAATCCAATTAACAGAAACCAATACTGTCTGTGATACAAAAAAAAAAATCCTTTTATTAGTTTTAGAGCCCTAATCAATTAATTTTCACTCTGTTGGAAGAATAGCACTATTTTATTCTAATTTTGTATGCATTTGTTTTTTTTTTTTCATTTTCATTTGATTTCTTGATAGACCTCTTGGCACGAAGCATAGACTTTGTGATTAGAGAACTCTGAGTCAGCATTTGGGCTTGGCTACTTGCTGGTTATAAGGCCTTAGTTCAATTTCTTAAGCTCTGAAGTCACAGTTTCCTTGTTTGTAAATGATCACAGTAATGCCCATCTTTCAGAGTTGTTAGAACTGGAAAGATATATCTAACCTGGTACTTTCAGCCTTTCAAAATTTTATTGGCTATTTTCCCACACAAATCTCTAGACTGCTTCCTTCCCTGACTTACAAATGTACCATGTTCATTTCTGACTCTAAATTTTGGTGTGTTCATGTCTTCTTTCATAAAAAATCATCCTCTTCTCCCTTTGACCAGTCCAAATTCTATCCTTATTTGAGGGTCTAGTTTTATATTTCTGTTCTGCTTGAAAAGATGCAGTTTATTGGTGGATTTAGCTTCTCTTTAATCTCTAGAAATTTTTTCTCTGTTCTCTAAACTTCCCAAATGATTAGTCTGGACCATAACCTATTCATTCATTATTTAACCTAATGTTTCTGCAAGTGGGGTTGGTGGGAAATGGGGCAGAGAGAGGACTCATGGGCTATTAGTATAGAAGCACTACATTTTTGTATCTCTAGGTACAGCCCCACCATTCACATTAGCCAATCAAGGATCTGGGAGGACCTAAAAAATCAGAAAATATTTAACCTTGTTCAACCTTGCAATTCTCAAATCTGTTTGGCTATGGGACAGTTTCTTCATATAAAAGCTTTTAAATCAAAAGGTATTTGGTTCACTGTGGGAAACTGACAGAATTTTATACTTTTTCTTGCTAAGTGATGCTAGTCTCCAGGAAGTTGATGACAGCCTCTTATGAGTTTTATGCTTCCATCAGAATTTAGCTCTTTGCTATGTATCTTCAAGGTTCTAGACAAATATTTAAGTGAAATGAAATCTAGAGCATGGAGAAGTAGAATTTTAGTATAGCGTTTTAAGGTCTATGATCAATGAAAAGTCAAAATGAATATTTAAACTGAAGTTTTGGGGATCCCTTTTGTTCTATTTGTTTAGCGGCAAGATTTTCTGTTAAGTTACTCCTATTTAATCCCCCTCCCCTCTTTTCTTTTTAATGGACTTGGAGTAAGTATTTAAAATAGTTTCAAAAGTTTGTGAGCATAGAAGCCCAGCTATGGGAGCAAGCTGACATACATAGTTTCCAAATATGTGCATGCAGTGTCTACGTGAGCAGCTCACACAACATGTTTAAGTTGAATTTAACATTTTATTGTTTATTTGTTCTGTGTTTGTGTGTGAGTGTATGTGGAGGTCAGAGGACAACTTCCAGGTCTCAGTTCTTTTCTTCCATCTTCATGTGGGCTCCAGGGATTGAACCTTGGTGATCAGGCTCGGCAGTAAACACTTTTATCTACTGAGTCATCTCACTAGTCCATTTGATTTCTTTTTAAAGGATTTTGATTTAAAAACCACATGGGAGAAGGAGAATCTAGAAATAATGAGGCCCAAATTGCTATAATGCTGTAAAGTTCCCACCTTATGGTGGCGTTGCCCCTAAGTGAGCTAGATAAAGCTTGATTTGTTGGAATGACTTTTAAAACCAGACTCAATTCACTGAAGACTTAGACTGGAAAGTTTTGCTTCATTCACCTGCTTGAGATGTAGCTTAAATACCATGTATGTATATTTGGAGGTATATAAGCTTTTTTAAAGGGAGGCTTTTCATTGAAAACTGGGAAAGTAAAGGGAGAATATGATCTGAGAGAGAGGGTGAGGGAAGAAAGAGAAAGGGGGAGAGAGAGAGAGAGAAAGAGAGAGAAAGAAGAGGACAGGGAGAACACTACCTACCGTATGTCAAAATTTGAAAAGGAAATACCACATTTGAATCTGGTAAAAGGAGTCTCTGTTCCTTAGATAGTTTGGCTGGGACAAGGGAGATCTTGAGTTTTGTATTCCATGGTCTTGCCCTGTTTGAAGAGGAAACGCAGCTCCTGGTGAAGCTAAGGCCAGACTTTGGTAGGGTTGAGGTTTGCCACTTGAGCCTGTAGACCTTGGGATGACCTTGCATTAGTCATACCTCTCTGGGCCAGTACCTCATCTCCTACCCATGGGAGGGTGGTGCCCTCTCTGAGGTTCATGCTTGGATGAATTACCAACCGCAATGAAGCAGTCTCTTGAATCAGCTCTCTGGCTCGTGGAGCAAAATAAGAAAAGTGTCCTTCATTCACATGTTTTCCCATCAGTCTTGCTTGCCTGGGTGTGGTGCCTTCATTTCCTCAGAGAGGAGCAGGAGCTCAGTCATGCTTGCTCAATACTTCAAAATAGAATCTATCAAGAGGATAAGCCATGCAGCATAGATACCCTCAAGGAGCATTTCCATATATGTGTTTAATAGAAGTCAGCAGTGAACTGATCTTTCAAGATATCCTTCATTTTCACCGTCATAGGTCATGGCACTTGCAGTTTTGTTGGATTGTGCATTCATTGTTTTCGGTACAAAATGGATAATGCTTGACCATTGTAGACTTACAAAACAGCAATTTCATAAGGTTCAATCTAGCTTCAGTGAAAAAGGAAATCTGCCATGCTTTCTTTCACTAGTGTAGACTGCCCAGTTCTCCAGCCATAAATCAGGAGGGAAGAAGATTTAGCCAGGGAGCTGTTGAGTGGGTTGTCATAGCTGTCTGAATTCTGGGGAGAGGGTATCCAGGATTGGGAACAGTTAATTCATCCAAAGAAGGCAGAGGATATTGAACAAAATATCTCAATGAAGTAATGGATTTAGATGGTGTCAGGAACATCTAAACAGTCTGGCAATTGCTTCTACATCAAACGTGACATTTGGCATTTAGACTCAGCTTACAGCGCCAGAGCTAGGCTCAGGTCAGCATCTGACACTGTGTTAAAACATTCTAACATGTGGCTTATGTTTTTTTGATGAGACCAGCTGCATTTGACCCACTCAACATCAGGAGATTGAATATATGAGACATATAGATCCTTATAGAAAAAGATGCAAAGAGAATTTTTTTGCTGAGTTGGAATATGGAGGTGGAGGTTGGAATGTGGAGATAGGAAAGAAAGCAGAATGATCACAGAGAAGGGTGAGGGTCATTGCTGAGGAACTGAGCACCATAAAAGGACAATGTGTTCTTGGACAGTGCTGGCAGCTAAGGCAGAGTTTAAGAATCAGAGAAGCTCAGATCCTTTCCATAGCATCTTCCAAGTTCAGTGCAGACTCCAATCAAGCACTTGGCCTTCCAGAAGTAATAATTTGGTGACATTGGCCAGAAGAATATGTTATGAGTTTGTAACATATTGCCCCACCTTTAAATCTACTCATAGCAAATACTCTGACTTTTATGTTAGATCTGTAACAAAGAACCTATCTAGATATGTTGACATTTCTTTTTGTCAGGACTGAGTCTTAATATCCAATCAGTTTCAGTATAAACTGTAAGCAGTCCTTTAATATATTAAAAAAACTAATTTATTTATTTTGCATGTTCTATTTATACTAAACACTCTTCATGAAAGGATATTGTTACTAAAAAGAGCTAAAACAAACTAGTTGTGGATCAAGTTGTGGAATGAGCAGTGAGTGCTATAGACCAAAAGAGGACTTAGAGTTCAGTGTTTTCTCCATGAAAGTCTAGTTAAGATGTGCTTAGTAAGCTTGTAGTGTTGAATGTCAGGAAGCACTGGATGCCTGCAGGACTTTTTACTGGCCTCTGTCTCCCAGGCAAGCAAGAGTAGTATGAAGTTTTCTCTCCCTGCCTCCTCCCACCCCCATGTTTTGGTCTGTTTCCTGCCTGGCTCACTGGGGAATGAAGGGCAGACTTTCTTAGATAAGAACTTCCAAGGTTCTTATCTACTACTCCCTAACTGATCATCAAAACTTTTTGCCAAGCAAATTTTCATGTCCCTGATATAGAGACTTGGATAGACACTCTTCACAATAATGCATCCAGACTGATACCAGTGTCCTGGCCTTCTAAAATTTGAGACACTGGAGAGACTAAGATTAAACAGAAGAAGAGGCATATGACTAAAGGCTGAGGGCATAGTGCAGTGGCGGAAGTTTACCCAGCATGAATGAGGAACTGAGTTTGATCCCCAGCATTGTAAGCAAAGAGAAAATATATAGTCTTAGTAGATGGAAAGGGCTTGAGCTCATATCTGTCAAGCACCACACCAGCTTCCTCAATTCTTTCTATGCCAGCCGGCTTCAAGTTTATCTTAGGCTATAAATAATGTTGCGGGACCCAGTATAGAAAACAAATCAAGATGCTAATTGGGGGTAAACGTATCTATCACCTACTTAACTCCTCCCATTGTTCCTGCCTTTATAGAAAACTTGTCAGGGTTTCACAGTCTTCAGGGTTATATAGAGCATGACGGTGAAAAACAAATGGTTGCATCAAGTTTCCTCAAATAGAGAATTCTAATGATTCTCCAAGACCAAGGGCCTACATGAAAATGTCAATGTGCAGAAATAATATACAAGTCTAGAGTTAGAGGGCTACTTCAGTCTGCCTAGTTGATTTGGAAGATTTCTGATACCCTAAATGCTTTGGACACATGGAACAAATGGCTGTAACTGTCAGCTTTTTGAGAGCGACAAGCAAACAGGCAGAGTCAGTAATAGAACGGCATCACTTTATCTCTGGAGGAAGCTAGGGTTTGTCCGTCTGCTGAAGAAAGTTGTGTATGGTCGTGGAAGTCCCAGCATTTGGGAGGCTCAGAGAGGAGGATGGAGAGTTTAAGGCTAGGCTATGCTACACAGTGAGAAACTGTCTGAAAAAAAAGGGAAAAAATAAGAGAGAAAGGGGCTGATTGCAATTTTGAACTTAAACCCTTCTGCAGATGACTCATTGACTTTATATGAGAAACAGAGCTATTTTTTCTTCAAAAACTCATCATTGATTTGTGAGACAAGACTTAGGTAAAACAGCAGACTATATATAGAAGGCAGGCCATAGAAAGATTTGTGTTAGTCTGAGTTGTCCAGAACTCTTTCTTTCAGGAGAGTTTGCATAAAATAAGGAGAACTGTAGTCATCGAACTGAAAATTGAGCCTGTGGTATCCTCACAGTCTGCATTGAGCCTGAAGGTAGAAGACCTATGAGTTAGTTAAAAAGTTGTCAGGCAGAAAGGAAAATTTATTTCTTTCTTTGCCTTTTTGTTTATTAGATTTTCAAAAAGCTTCATGAAGCCATCCCGCCTATATTAGGCAGGGTGAACTTCTTTACTGACTCTGATGATTCCAACACTGATCTCATCTGGAAGCACAGTCTTGGAAACAATAATCAGTTCAGTCAAATACACAGATACTCTGTGACCCAGTCAAGTTGATGGATAGAATTAGCCATTACAGTAAGTGATGAAGCTCAGATACTGAACTCAAATAATTACTGCATTCTACTGCCTGCCCATATAACTGCTATTTATTGGGTACTTATTTAAGAGTCAGGAAATCTTAGATACACTATTGTGTAAGTTCCTTAACAACTCTATGAGGACTGGGTAGTTATGTAACTTAATTAGCTGTGTGAGTTCCTAGTTACAATGTCTGAAACAACTTATTTCATTAGCAATAACAGAAATAATAATACTAATTTCACATTTGTCCAACAGTTATTGTGGAAAGTATAAGGGAATACTATGAAATTAAGTGTTAAAAACTTTTTACAGTTATTTATTTTCTCTGTGCATATGTGTGTGGTGTGCATGGGCCATTGTACATGTGGAAGTCAGAGGATGGCTTCTTGGGGTCCATATTCTCCTTCCACTATGAGGGTTCCAGGGATCAAACTTAGGTTGTTAGGCTTGGTGGCAAGCACCTGCACCCACTGAGTCACTCACCAGTCAAGAAAATAATTTTTAAATCATGAAGCATGACATAACTTCAAGTGTGGAAATTCTCGACACCACTAATCAGTTAACATCTCAGATGAGAAGAGCTGGAGGTGGATATCATCTACCCCCTCTCCCATATTTCTCAAGCTTCTACCAGATATTGTCTCTAGCACTTGGTGACCTGATCTGCTCAAGATCTCTTGCTTTATTGGGGTTAGATCTGGATCAGAACTAGCATGCTGACTCCAGCTTTGTTAGGTATCTCCTGTCCCAGAGGTGAGAACTCAGCTGAAGACTACTTAGAGTTAGAGCTGGTACCTCATTTACTATGGGAAGTTATCCCTTGTTAAGTTTTCCTCCTGGATTTCTGTACCAGCCTCATTGCTTTCTGTTGGAAATTACCCTGGTCTAGCATCATAATATCCTTCTCCAGTACAATAGATGGCATTTTAATTTTATTAGCTGTTTTAGAAAATTCCTGCTATAGAATACTAACCTGGAGCTTTTTAGCATTCATTCATTCATTCTTCCACTCATTCATTCATTCATTCATACATATACTTTCTACTAAATGAAAACGGAAGCAAGAAGTTTGGTTTGCGAGCATGGATGGTCTGGCCTCACGTGCACTGCCTATGCCCAAATACCACACATGCCTTCTTCTTAGGGACACAGCCTCAACCAAAGTCAGGCTCAAGACACCAGTTTTCTATCTGCTAGTGTGTGCTCCATGGGAAGAGAATAGTCTCCTGCTCTCTCTCCCAGTTAATGAGACAGTATGCCCCAGGACCCTATGCAGGGGTGAGCAGCTATTGGATTATCTTCCATCTTCTGCCCCTGGCTCTCACTGTGGCTGGTTCATTATGTTACTTCAGACTGGATGCTGTTTGAAAGACTGCAGGCTGTAGTTTCTAAGTAAGGATGTGTTAGAGATAATGAGAAACAGACTTCTACCAGGGAAGTGAAGTTTTCCATAACTGGCCTCTAAGGCTCCTGCCCAACAAACTCGAGGCTGAGCTAATCACAGCCAATTCTGAAAATGGATACTCAGTTTTTCAGAGAATAGAAAGATTATTTTAGCCAAAAATGCAATATTAAGAATAGAGGTAAATGATTTCCTGGGTTAGCCCAAAGCTATTAGCCAATAAGGTGAGTGAAAATTCCTATTATAGAGTTTTATCACCAAATCACAGAAAATTCATTACATCCCTGGAGGGAAGATTAACATGTATTTTATTTATATTAAAGAGTCATATCTATGATTTCTTTATGGGTGGTATGTTTGTGTATGTATTCACATTAGATGTGGTTTAATTTAGTCATTTATCACAAATTGCAAAGAAAGCTGTAGCTTACATGGGGATGATTTCAGTCAGTCCTGATTTTTAGATGTCTTATTGTCTTGAATGGAGGAGAAAGAAATAATGCCAACAACAATAGTCACAGAAATGACAGTAGTAATAATAGTATTTCCTGGTGCTTTGAAAAGTTCACAAAATTTTTTTTCTTATAACTTTTAAAACTCTTGAAAAATATTTTGTTGTTTTTATTTTACATGTCTAAATATCTTGCTTGTATATATGCCAGTGTACCACGTGCATGCAATGCCTACAGAAGCCAGAGGAGGGTGTCAGAGCCCCTGGAATTGGGGTTATGAACATTGTTAGCTGTCGTGTGGGTGCTGGGAATTGAACCCATAGCCTCAAGAAGAACAGCAAGTATTCTTAACTCCTGAGCCATCTCTCCAGCCCCTAACTTTAAAAGCTCTTAAGAGAAGGGTTTTGACCTGTGCATCAGTAGAAGCATTTTCATTGCTATTTTTTATTGTTTTAAGATTATTCTTATATATGTGCATATTGTTTCTTATGGTTTCCTTCTTATTTCCCTAAACTTGACCCTAGGCCTGTGAGATACATGCCACCAAATGAGAAAAGTACCATTAGAAGATAAAGAAATTTACATGCAACCATTTTAACTACCTTAAAGTAAAATACTTTTAAATCAATAAAGATTTTATTTCCAGACCATAGTATGTCTCTAGAAAAAAATAACACTTAATCTGCAGCATGTATTTAATAAGAAAGGCATTCGATAGGTAAAGCTATGTAAAAAGCCATAAAATGATACGCACAAACTAACTGATAGTTGTTCACGTTTTCATTCTGTTCTTTCCTTGGGCATGACTTTGTCATTTGTGCCCACCCAGCACTACCCTTGGTCAAGTGGGGGATACAAGTCTGTTTAGGCCATACTGCCTGCCCACATGTGTTCTGTGCTCTAACTAGAAAGGGAACACATGGCCACGACTCTGAGTCAGCCACTGTGGCCAACCCTTCCTCAGCCTTGCAGCCACCCTGGAGTGTGGTCAGAGTAAGTCCAACTCAACCACACACACCGAGAGAAGAGAACACAGCTAGTTCCCCAATGTAAAATCAAAGTATCATGTCCAGATGGAGGGAATGGATGATGGACAGCAGATGTCTACCTTAGGTGCTTCTTCTGACACCTGATTTGTTAAGAATCCCCAGGCGCCCCTGCTTTCTAAAGCTGTCTCTCCTGACCCTCAGCTCTCCCTTCTCCTAGGCAACCCTGACAACTCCAGTTGCATAATGGAATGCATTTCTCCCTATACACAGAATTGTAAGTGCTAGTTTAGCATAGTTGGTATCGTGCAGTTTTAGTACATATTTCAAATATATTAACTTTAAAGAGCCTTTTGTGGGCAGTTTTGAGGATTTAACCATAATTTATAATACAGTGTCTATGGGAGTATGCACACTAAGAAACCAAACATTCAAGCCAAAGACAAATCCTTGAAACATAAACTGGGGTTGTGTGCATACAAGTAACTTCTAAATTGTGCAGTAGAATTTGGATGGGCTGAGACCACTGTATTCCATTCCATTCCATTCAGGCTTTATGCCTGGAAAGCGGTTGGCACCATAGTATTACCAGCCCATCAATCTTTTGTTGGCATCAAAACCTGCCTTGTGGTCCCCACATACTATGTTATGATGTGAGGGTGAACTGGGTTTTATGACTTAAAGCTGACTAGATTGTGCCCTTTGCCTCCTTTATTCCTTTATTACTCCAAGTTTATCCATCTTGAAGCTGTATCCTTGCTTGAAAAAAGAGGAGGAAAGCACTTTGAACACAAAAATACAAGAAAATGTACAAAATGTTTTATGTAGAGTACAAAAGGAACCCCGCCCCTCCAGCCCCGTTCCCTAAATAGGTGGACACATTGTTTGGTGTATTCAAGAATCTATTTTATTATTTGTTTACTTATGTTTGAGACAGGGTGTCACTATATAGCCCTGGCTGGCCTACAACTGTGTAAACCAGGCTGGCTTTGAACTCACAGAGCTCTATCTGCCTGCCCCTGCCTCCTGAGTGCTGGGATTAAAGGCCTGCATCACCATGCCTGGACAAGAATTTATTTTATAAAATAACTTTCTCAATATGAAAATGAATTACATACTCTAATTTTACTGACATTAAGCAAGTTGGGAGACAAAAGTATCCGAGTGGTTAAAGCATTTTCTGTTTGCACTTGAAGTTTATTCCAGGATGAATGGCTGTAAGCTTCACTTCCTGGTGAGAGATGAGTCAAGTCTGTGAAGCTCTTTGTGTTGTCTACTGCAGTTTGTTTCTGCAATGCACTGAATGTCTTCCTTAAAGTCTAATTTTAAAATCCTAAGTCCTGATGTGTTAGTATCAAGAGATGGGGCCTTTAGGAGGTAATTAGATGAAGAGGCTAGCGCCCTCAGAAACTGGATTAGTACGCTTGTAAAGGGACCCCAGGAGGAAGCGCTCTCTCTCTCTCTCTCTCTCTCTCTCTCTTTCTCTCTCTCTCTCCCCTGTATATTATGACAAGATGACAGAAACTGACAATCCTTAATGAGGCTGCTTCACCAGTCTCAGGTCGTGAACATTCAGGATAGTGAGGAACGCATTTCTGCTGTGTTTAAGGATCCATTTCTTGGTGTCTTGTTATAGCAGCTTGAACTAGCAGGCCTGCCTTCACCCTGAAAATCACTTTTTATATCAAAGCTTGTAATAACTAACTTCTCTATGATTTACAGTATCCATCCCTAACTTGCCATGGCCTATTTAAAATGATACTGTACTACTTTATGTAAGAAAATCAATACAGTATACTTTACTGTCTTTCCAAGTGTTTTGCTATTGATTTCATATACTTTTATTCTACATATAAAACCCAGGTTATACTTTTTGCCTTAAATAGTCCTATTTATCTTTTGAAAAATCTAACAACATTAGTATTTATATTTACCAATTTTTAAGTCCCCTTCTTTTTATCCATTTTCATTTTAGATCTAGGGATGTACTCGACTGGCACATTCATTTCAGAGAAGCAACCATAAGTTTCATACTCTCAGTTGGTACAGGAGTGATTAGGAATCCAGTGGGCTGGGGAGGTCTGGCACCCTAGAGATCGAGACTAGAAACACATAAACTGCAGGGACAGTGGGATGGGAGTTGCAGCTCTGGCTTCAGCAGTAAGTGCATCATTTGTCTGGTCTTCATGATTAGGGGAAGGAACCAAAGAATTTGTCTGTTTTTTTTCTCTGCTGAGAGAAAAAGAGAGAAAGAGAGAGAGAGAGACACACACACAGAGAGAGAGAGAGAGAGAGAGAGAGAGAGAGAGAGATTCTAGGCCATTGAAATTTCCTGAGTTATAGGAATCTTTGTTATTCATGGTGGGTCCTGATGGGTAATGAGGTGACTCAGGAATCGAGGAGGCCATGCAGACCATCCTTGTGATTAGAAGATGGAGCTTTGAGTCTCATATAAGCCTACCTTCCAAACTTCTAGGGACAGAAGAAGGGGCCTGGCAGACTGGACCCAATTCCATTGGTATGTCTTAACACTAAATTCTAATATAAACTCTGGCCACTGAAGTTCACTCATGAAGAGTTGGTGAGAAGTACCAAGGCTCAAGGATCCCTGTATTTGGGACTGACAAATGAAGTGAGGGAAGTCTTACTGAGGATTCTGCTCTTAACTCGGTGGAGTCTGACATCAATTCCAGGGGTGAGGGTCTGAACTGAACTGCACTACAGAATTATCTGAAACCAAAAGCACTTTCAAGATAAACTAAACAGTGGGATAGGATGCAGTACAAAGCTGAGCACCTGGGACTAGGTCAGTATGAAGTCACCCATGCTATTCCTGGGTGAACCAGACAGCAACCCTGTGACCAGAACCCCCTTAACATCATGTCCAGGTACCACTGAAGAGGAGGAAGAAGAGGAGGAGGAGAATGAAGAAGGGGAGGAGGAAGAGGAGGAGAAGGAAGAGGAAGGAGAATGGGGAAGGGAAACAGCTCCACTAGGGAGTGTGAATTTTGAATGTAGGTTGTAAATTTATCTGCTTTAAGTTAGAAGAGAGGGTTGTTTTCTAAAGTTTCTGTATATGTATGTGTGCACATGTATGTGTATGTGTGAGTGCCTGTGTGCATAGATATGTGTTCTCATATATGTGTGTGAATTCATGTGTGCATGTGTCTGTGTGTAAATAGTGCTTGTGTGTGTATATGCTTGAGGTCAAACTTGGGCGTCACCTGTCAGGAGCTGTCCACTCTGTTCCCGGATCAGAGCCTTTCGTTGGGACCTGGGACCCCCTGACTTGGCTAGGCTGACTGGGGGCCGGCAAGCACAGGGACCCTCTTATCTCTCTCTGTCTTCCCAGTAATGGGATTACAAGTATGTGCCACCATGTTCTGCTTTTTATGTGGGTTCAGGGATAAAACTCTGGTCTTTGTACTTGCAGAACAAGCACTTCACCAATTGAGCGTCTCCCCAGGTCCTGAAAATTCTTTCATACATGTATATATTCTGTATTCTAGAGAGATTTGTGGGGTCCTGTCCTAACTTACCTACATTTTATTTTCATGATCATATACGTCTACTTAGAAAATAATCCAGCTACATGTTTCCTATATATCTTACCAACAATCTCTAGAAAATTCAATTTTTTTGTAGTTTCATGTCATAATATGTGATCTATTTTAGAGACACAAGCTGCTGAGAAGAATGTATATTTTTTAGTTTTGGGGTGGGATGTTCTATAGATGTCTGTTAGGCCCATTTGTCTTATGATGTCATTTAACTCTGGTATTCTCTATTTACTTTAAAATTTTTATTTTATATGTGTAAATGTTTTATCTTTATATATGTAATTTATCACATGTATGCATTGCCCCTGGAAGCCAGAAGAAGGTGTTGGATTGCCTGGAGCTAGAGTTATAGACAGTTGTGAACCAACATGTGGGTGCTGGAAACCAAACTCAGGTCCTCTGCAAGAGCAGCAAGTGCTCTTAACCAGGGAGCCATCTCTCCAGTTCCTTTGTTTACTTTTGTCTAGATGACCTAATGTTGAGAATGGGGAATTGAAGTTCCCCATGATTATTGTGTTGGGGTAAATCTGTGGCTTTACATCTAGTAATGTTTGTTTTATAAAAGTGAGTTTTCCAGTTTGATACATGTATGATTAGAATTATAGTATCCTCTTGATGGATTGTTCCCTTAATGAGTAAGAAGTAAAATTCTTTATCTCTTCAGACTTGTTTTGGTTTAAAATACATTTGATGAGATATTAGAATAGTTATGTCTTCGTATATCCTACTTCATTTGCTTGAAATATCTTTTCCCATCTTGTTATCTTAAGGAGATGTCTGTCTTTGATAGTGAACTGTATTTCTTGGAGACAGTAAAAAGATGGATCCTGTTTTCTCAACCAATCTACTAAGCTGTGTCTTTTCATGGGAGAATTAAAAACTTTAATCTTCAGAGTTATTATTGAAAGATGTGTATTGATTCCTGTTATGTTGTTGATTTTGTGGTATTTTCTTAGACCTCTTTTGACTCATTTTCCTGGTATTGCTTATTTTTTCACTGTGGCTTCTTGGGTGAATTTATCTTTTTTCCTTTTTAGTCCAAAGTATTCCTTCCAATATTCTCTGTAGGTTTTAAATTCCTTTAGTCTGTCTTTATCATGAAAAGTTTTTATTTATCCTTTGCTTGTAAAAAGATAGATTTGCTGGTTAAAATAGTCTAGGTTGACATCTGTGACTTTTCCGACTTTGGAATACATCTTTACAAGGCCTTTGGATTTTAAAGCTTTCTGTTAATTGATCAGCTATTCTTGCAATGGGACTTCCTTTACATGTGACTTTGGCCTTCTCTAATGCAGCTTTCGATGACCATCCTTTGTTCTGTATGTTTAGTATTTTAGCTATGTCATGAGGAGGTTCTTTTCTGATCCCCTCTATTCAGTGCTCTTCTGTGGGTTTCTTGCACCCATGCAGCATCTCTTTATCATGATTTGGGAAATTTTCTTCTATAATCTTACTGAAAACATTTTATATGCCTATGACTTGCAATCCTTCTCCTTCCATGGCATTAATTTATAAATTTGGTCTTTTCATGGTGTTCCAAGGATTCTGCATGTTCTGTTATTGTGTTTTCTTTTTAAATTGTGATTTTCATTGATTAGGTGATCCTATTCCTTTACTTGGTCATCAATCCCTGATGCTCTGCTTTTCACAGACAAGATCTATTCTCGTGATGAAGCTTTCCACTGAGCTTTTTTTTTTCTTTTGATATTTTTGAGACAGAGTCTCCCTTGTAGTCAGTCCCAGCTGGCCTTGAACTCAGAGATCTGCCTGCCTCTGCCTCCTGAGTGCTGGGATTAAAGGCATGTGCCACCATGCCCAGCTTCCACTGAGCTTTTTATTTGATCAATTGAATATTTTCATTTCCACTTTCAGTTCGGTTCAGATCTTGTTTGGTATTTTATTTTTTTATTGAATTCTATTTTCATATCTTGAATTTCTTTCTTTTTAAAAATTTATTATTTTTATTTTGTGTGTATGAGTGTATTGCCTGCATGTGTGTAAATGCATTCTTGTCATGCAATGCTCACAGAGATCAGAAGAGGGCGTTTTATCCCTTGGAACTGGAATTATGGGTGGTTGTTAGCTGGGAATCGAACCCAGGTCCTCTGCACAAGGAGTCAGTGCTCTTAACTGTGGAGCCATCTCTCTAGTTTCTTTCCTTCTTTTCTTTTGTAGTTTTAATTAGCCTTTTGACTTTGGTGTTCTTGTGATTGACATGTTGTAATATTTGCTTTATGATCACTCCATCATTTAATTAACAACATATCTTTATCTTATATCCACACCTAGAACTCTTATATCTTATCTTTATCTTAGATCCACACCTAGAACTCTCATAAATGATTTTGCTTCTTATTAATATTGTGCCTTTTCTTTCTATCTATGTTAGTACTTCGATGTACCAAATTTCTTTCAATGTAAAAGAGAGAATTCACTTTACAATGTACAAAGCACAGCCCAGCTTACAGCGACAGTGAGCACAGTTACCGGGATTCCTCCTTCCTGCTTCTTCAGTAGCGTCCGAGAGATAGTTTCCCATGGATTTTACAAGGCAGCTCTTCACATTAGGAGAAAATGATGAACTCTAAAAGCACGGGAGGTGGTCCAGAGATGTGAGAGCCCAGGAGGCCTGTCTGAGGCAGCTGACCCACTCTGTGCTGCCAGGGACAGACTCACTCTTCTCCAGGCCTTTTTCTCTGGGCTCATCTAAGTAGGTTCTTGGGGGATCTTTTGTGTGATTATATTACTAAGACGAGGGAGGATTTTTTTGGCTCAGAGACCATGTGGATGGGCCAGCTCAAAGTCTCAGAGGCAGTGTTCTTTGTGCAAAACTCTAAAATGCTTCCTTTCACCTAGATCAGCTGGACTAAATAATCTCAGATGGAACTAACTATGGTCTATTGACTATAACTATTAGAGTTATAGTCAGACTACAGAATGGAAATAAATCCAGTCCTCAGAATATTTTTCCTAAGAAAGGCCAGGCAGCTTGTAATCTTGAGTAATCCTACTTTGTACCTATTGGGTTTTGCTGTCTTGGCTAACCTCTTCATGGGGGATATTGGTTTCTCAATATAGACCTGGCATTTTTATTTGTAGGAAAACGTATAGCTATTTCAGATGATTACACTTTTTGTTGGTAGTACTAATGCCTATCATTTCTTTCTCTTGGTTTTCCTTTCAAAATATATTGTAAAAAATGCTTCCCAAAAGAAGCTTGGCAAATCACAGTGAATATTTCATGGCAAGTATCTCAGTACTAACACACACACACACACACACACACACACACATGTCACAGATTCTCTGGCTAGCTTTACTTAATCCTCAAGGATTCATGAGTTGAAGTCTCTGCTTTATATTCCTACCATATCCCCAATGTCTCCTTATGGCATTGTGGTACTTTGTTTTGATTACTGTTGCCTACACCTCCAGGCCATCCAAAACTTTAAGGGTAGACAGTATGTATGTCTGTTTAGTATTCTTAAGCCCTCGGCACAAATGCTATATGCCTTTGTATTAGTTATTTTTCTTGTTGCTGTGACACCACCAAATCTTTATTTTCACTCACTGCTTCAGAGTAGCTAGTCTCTGGTTATCTGGAGCTGTGGATTTGGGTAGAGTATCATGGTGTGTGGGAATGTGTGTTTGAAGCTGCTCTTCATTTACTGGCAGACAAAAGGCAGAGAGAAAGGGAATAGAGGAAGGAGACAGAACAAGCTAGAGCACCCAAAGAATGCCCCATGATGTACTTCCTCCAAGTGTGTCCACCTCCTCCGGTTTATAACAGAGCCATCATGGAGTTCGTCTGATAAGTCCCTCATCATCTAATGGTCTCTGATAATACTATTACAGGCACACCTAAACTTGTGCTTCACTGACTCTCTAGATCTTCATCCAATAAAGCTGACAATCAGAATTAATCACTGTAGCCTTTAACAAATATATTTCTTCAAAATGCTTGTTGAAGGACTAAATAAATATAATCCAGTTACAAATATATAAAAGACTCTTGATGCTAAATTATAGACACATTTGTAGTATTCATCTGAATGGTTTTATATTTACATTTTTTACAACACATATAGAGAAGATTTTGGTTGGTGTTTTATATATACTTGGTATAGTTCTGCAACTCATCACATTTAAGATAACATTACTAATACAACATGCGAAAGTTCTGCTAGTTACAGTGTGACCTAAGAGTCTCTTATTTTTTATAAAAAAAAACTTGGTAGGGTAATAATATAATTTACTAAATTAAAAAATTTTCAAGTTAAATTAAGAAACACGTTAAATGTAGGCAATCAAAACCAAATATAGGTGCTGGTAAGTAATGGGATAATTTTTAAAAAAAATTAAAGTTTAAAAAATTAAAAATTTTGTCGTATATCTGTCATCAAAGAATATGTAAAAGTTATCAACACGAAGTTTAAGAATATTTGTGATTTTTTTTTTACTTTTTCAGTTACTATATAAGAACAATGCAGTTATCCCCTCAAACATGTCCTCTTTCTTATTTCATGATTAAAAATATGAAAGATCAATGTGATTTGTATATGTATATTGAAAAATATTCTCCTCCAGGCACAGTGGTAGATACCTTTAATCCAAGCACGTGGGAGGCAGAGGCAGGTGGATTTCTATGAGATCGAGGCCAGCCTGGTCTACATAGCAAGTTCTAGACCAGCTGGGGCTGTCTTAAACAAAACAAAACAAAAGTTCTGTTCTGTTTTCTGGTCATCCTTAAAGGAAGCAGATAGTGGTGCTGGATAGCTTCTGCTTATATTCACACACCTTGAAAAGAGAAATTTTTATATGGAGAAGAAAAAAACCTTTTTGTAATAGATATATTATATTTAATTTGATCACAATTCAGGAGGTCGGCAGCCTTCGTTTTTTTGGTAGTGAGAATGCCTTGGGTGGCCATGAATCTTCCAGAATTGGCAGAAGGTTCTAAGAGTTGAAAGTTGAGACAAAGAGAGCACAAAAGTGAAAAGAAAAGGAAAACAGAGGGAAGAAAATGAGAAAATAAAGACTGTTAGCCATTTTTTTCCGCCATTTCTTAAGCAGCTGCCAGATGACAGAGAAAAAGTCCGCGTGTCTTCTAGAATTTAAAGTTCTTGAATCAATAAAAATAGTTAAGAAGTATCATTTCAGAGTGTATTGACATGTAATCCGTATTTTGGATATTGCAATTGAGTCTTCCTTTCACTGGACATTTTCAGTAGTCTCTTATTAATCATTTGCAGCTTTTGCTTATTCTGAAAGAAATCTTTTCTGCACTTAGATATCATATTTGCTTTCCACTTTGAGGGTACCTTCATATGTCCATGTAGATGTCTGTTTGGGCATCTCCAACTTACCCTACCAGACACCTGGCTTCTATTTTCCCTGTCAATCTAATTCTCCTGTCCTATCACACATCTCAGGATGCCAACTCCACGATGAGATGAAAATCCGAGTATCACTGATGTCTCTTCTTCATCTCACTGTTAACTAATATGCCAGTCTTCAAAACAGAGCAGTTCCTCTCAATTTATGGGGTTTACATTCCAAGATCCAAGGAGATGTCTGAAACTGCAGATAGTACTGAGCCCTTTGTGCAAACACAATGGCAATCTTGATAGAGGCTGACTGGCATTGTTATTGATTTAAAAATATCTGGGTAAGGGCTGGAGAGATGGCTCAGCAGTTAAGAGCATGGGATGTTCCTGCAGAGGACCAGGGTTCAACTCCCAGCACCTACATGGCAGCTAACAACAGCCCACAATTCCAGGTCCAGGGAATCTTACACCCTCTTCTGACCTCCATGGGCACTGAATGACGTGGGTGCCCTTCTACACATGCAGACAATACACTCATACACATAGAATACAAATAAATGAAATATTTAGAAAAGAATATCTGAGTAGTATCTACCATGGATATGCTGCACAAAGGAATAATTCAAGTCCTGGGTGGGAAAGAGCAGGCTGGAGCAGGATGCTATGAAATTTCATGACGCTATCTTTGGAATCTTCCATTTAATATTTTTGGACCACAGTTGACCATGGGCAGCTGAAGCTCTGGAAAATGAAAGCACAGATCGGAGAGTGTGTACTGCGTATGCAGACCCTGATCATTTCTCATCACTGTTGCTATACTACCTGAAACTGAGCTCTGTTACCTCCTACCGAGTCACTGCTGTGACCCCAACGGGTATTTCCATGTTTGCTTCCAAACAACCTGATCAAAATTTAAGTCAGACTGTAGTAAGGAACCTCCTGTGACTCTCTTTGCTCTGATGACTTGCTAGGCTCTGGGCCAGTCGGACCTCCATGTCGCTTTTCTCTGCTCTTCCCTCATATCTCAGGGAGTTCTTCTTTAACCATCTCTGTAATTGTTACCATACCACCTAGTGTTCTTTACTACCCTTTTCTACTATATAGTTGGACTTACTTTGCTCATATGTGTGTATAAACTGTGTAAAAGCTTTAAGTGGATTGATTCTTTTAAGCTTAAAGCACAATCTATGCTTTCTTCACTTAATGGATCCTGAGAGGGAGGTCAGTATGTAGGAAGTTTATTGGGGTGAAACAAAGCTCTCAGGCCCACCTCCTGTGGAGGAGGAAAGGAACAGGGCTGGAGAAAAAGAGAAACGGGGCTATGATATTGTACCCACAGCAGGCTCAGATAACCCCACAGAACCCTGGGGCTGGCATGACAGTGCCAGGCATCCTTAACTGAAGCAAAGGGAGTGAGGACTGTCAGTGTTTCCAGTCTTTCTGTCTTCAGGAAAACATGTCACTTCATCACCTTGTACTACCAAGTTGGCTTCTTAAGTTAAGGACAATCCCTAATGAGAATTCCATTACAACTTGCATTACCCACGCACTGGGCAGCTGATGAAATGAGGGTTTAAAGCACATGATAGGGTCTGGATGGCACAGCACAGTCTATTAATCCTCTTGGATCTCGTCCATCCACCTGTAGAACTTAATCTTATCTACTCACCACTCACTGTATTTTAGTCACTGTAGTGTCCCATGATTTACAGTTTAGGAAGAGCACTCGGGCTCCTTATTGGAGAATGGGTTGTGAATGTGCAAGAGTAGCAGTCCTTCTTTAACTTTCTGTTGTACTTAAAGGGAGAAATGCCTATTCTTTTAAAAAAAATATATGTTTATTTTTTATGTGTATGGATGTATTGACTACACATATGTAAGTGCACCTGTGTTGTGCAAGGCCCGTGTAGGCCAGAAGAGGGTGTTGGATCCCCTAGAACTGGGAGTTAGGTGGTTGTTAGCTACCATGTGGGTGACTGGAATCAAATCCAGATCCTCTGGAAGATCAGCCAGTGCTCTTCACTGCTGAGATTCTGAATTACTGCTAAACTCTTGATGCTGGTGTATAGAACCCATTTAGAATAGCAAAGTTGCAGTTTCTTTCTTTAATCTCAACACCTTAAATTGAGTCTTGTCAGTAGGAACAGCCCACATTGTGCTATGTAAAGGAAGCAGTCTTGAAGCCTGAAGGAAGGAAGGGGCACATACCTCTCCAACCAAGATCAGTGTAGAAAAATTTGCCAGAGATGGGTCAGCAATATTCTAGAGGACGAAATGGCAACTGGCAGTTGGCCTAAGTGGCCTGTGGACAGAGTATAGATTGATGGCCTAAAGCCATGGAAGCAAAGATCAACTGACTCAGGAAAGTACATAAAACACCACCACCTTGGAGAATTCCCAAGGAAGAGGGCTAAGCCCCAGCTCTTTTGATAAATGGAGTCTTGAGTTGTCATAAATAATAGGAAAATGACTTTTCTTATTTATATTTACAGGCTGGGAAACCTGGACTTATGGGGAATGAATCAGGTTTAAAAGTTCAGGCTGAGCATCCTCTGCAGAATGCCTTTATACCTGGCTTTGTATGTGTTTTATTTGGTGACAGCTGCGTTCCTGGTGTTTGCATTTAGCTGGTGATTACTGAGATCAGACTATCTCAAATGAGATAGGCCTCTCCAGTAGCAGCTTCTGATCATCCCATGAATCCACAAAGCACAAAATTATGTTTTTGACTGAACTTCAACTGTCTCAATTCCTGCTGCTTGGCATTTCTGGAAATGTTCTCAAGGGAGAAGAATGGTAAGGAATGAATCATTTTCTCATCTTCTGCCATGGGATAGCCAACACTTACCTTTCTTTTCCACCCAGTTGTGTTCCAGAATTGGCAAGGCAAAATGTTGATAAGTTGACTTTGAGAGTAATGAATCATCAGGGAAATTACTGCTTGAATGAATCTATGGTTTTGTCAGAGTGATCCAGGCAGCAGATGGATAGAATTTATGAAGGGCCAGCATTGAGGACTGGCTGCTAATTTTTTTCCTTAATATTAATAATTGAGAGTAGCTTTATCTTCAAAATTCTCCTCCAAGAGCTGCATTAAAAAAAAGAAAATCTTTAAGACTATCTAGACTCAATCAGACAAAAACTCACCACAGAATAAGGGAAATGGGCAGCAGGCAGCAACCCTGGCTGGGGAACTACTGGCAACTGATTGCTGCTGGGTGAGGGACAGTAGATCTTCTTTAAGGGAGTGACTGCAGATAGGCTGACTAGATTTCAGTGAATGAACTTGCACTGAGGGACATCTGGGTACAAATGCTTGACCAGATAGGACTTAATATACATGACAGAACGCATGAAATTTGGTGGGGTGGATGGGGAAGGGGGTTCTAAATTTGATTAATATCTATTATATGAAATGCACAAAAACTCAATAAGAATATTCAAGGAAAAGAAAATCTTGAGCTGGATAGATGTCTTCATTAGGAAAGTATTGTTCCTACAGGCACTGAGCTCAAATTCTGCAGATCCCATGTAAGGAAACCTGAATGTAGTGACACGATGTGGCGTTTCTAAGCCATATTACAGTTAGCTTGAATAAAGAAGCAGCCTAAAGCCTGAAAGAACTCAGCATTAGTTTTAAGGCCAAGAGTGGACCTGAACTGCTGAACACCTGCTCCTTTAGATGTCTCATGGAACAGTGCTCTGGATCAGGCTTCACTCATTGTCTTATTGAAGCAGTATCTCCAGCATGAACTGGAGAAGAAGAAGCTAGGACTCACTGTATCTTATCAAGAATCTTGCTTTTTGATCTCTAGGCCAAGAATATCACACACACATAATTGCAAATGGATTTCTCACTTTTTCCCATTGTTTCCAAAGCTTTGATATGTTAATCACACACATCCACTTTCATTCACTATCTGGGGCAGCCAGCAAGGTGAGATCCTGAGGGGTTAAGTTCAGGTGCCCAGGTTGCAAGAGGCACACAGGGCTCAGTGAACTTGTTTACATTACAAACAGTAACTCTTTGGTTACATGGTTAGGTAAAAATTTAGTCCAGATTATGTCCATATTGTAAAAGTCATTCCTACAACATGGACTTGTAACTCCAGTGCTGCCGAGGCAGAGACAGGTAGATTCCTGTGGCAAATTTCAAGCCAACGAGAGACCCTGCCTCAAACAAATGAACTGAACAGTGCCTAAAGAATGACGGTTGAGGTCATTCTCTGGTCTTCATGTGTAGGTGCACACATATGCACACACCTACGTATGTGAATAAGCACACACATGGAGAACTCTTGTAACATTCTCAGCTGTGGGAATAATGATTTTAAAGTGTTGAATAGATTGCTGTAGGTGCTAAACCTCTGGATAGTGAGAAGAGCAGAGGATGGCAGAAGCTAGCGTTTGACTGGGGTGTGGACAGACAACTCTCCATTAATGACAATGCAGATGTGAATGTTGCCACTAATGCAAATGTCTGTGCAGCACTTTCTGTGCCAGGCACTGTTGTATTTACAGAGCTCCGAAGCCCCAAGTTAGAGTCGTTTAGAGGCTCTCATCCTCACCCTTTCTTCAGCCTAAAAATTCAGTTAAGCAGTAGATGAAGGAACTTATTTTTCTTTTTTGCTTCTTCTGGGAACTCACAACTTTACCAAGTACAGATGTTGATTTATCCATGGGTTGATTGACTGATTTAGAGGTGATCTCGCTCTGTTGTCCAGTGTATTGCCCAGTGCTGTATTGCTTGGTGTATTGCTGTATTACACTTCTAGGCTCAAGGACTCCTTCAACCTCAGACTGAGTAGCTTCACTGAAGGCATTTGCTACTGCACCTAGTCCACTTTAGATTTTTTTTCTTTAATGAGTTTATGAAACCCACACTTAGTAAGAGCAGATTTTATAAAAAAGAAAGAAGTTTTGACTTCTTTTGTGAAGTTTGGTGACAACACCCCCCTTAAAAAAAATCTGTGTGTTGTGTTGTGTGTATAGTTTATGTGCTTGTTAGTGGGTGTGCATATGCAGGTGTACATGTGTATGGTGATCAGAAGCTGACATTAGGTGTCTTCCTTAATCACTCTCCACTTTTATTTTTTGAGACAGAGTCTCTCACTGAACTTGAAACTCATCAGTTTTGGTAGGCTGGCTGGCCAATGAGCTTCAGGGACTCTTCCGTTTCTGTGTCCCCAGTGCTGGGTTATAGGTGTACACTGCCATCCCTGGATTTTTGTATGGGTGCTGAGGATTCAAAATCAGGTCCTCACGCTTACACAGTTCTCCAGCTGAGCCTTCTCCCCAGCCTCATGTAGCAAATATTTTTGAGCTCACAGAGATTCCTGTTGTGGTCGGATATGAATTCCCTCAATTTTGCAATTGCCCCGTCCCCTCTAATTGTTTCTCACTGGTTTCTTAAAGTACACTGAATCTAGAAATGAACATGTATGTTGGTAAACCATATTCTTGGCTATCTCAGAAATATTTAGTGAAAATTAATTACATTATCCTTTGCCAACCACTAAATAAACCAGCCACATCAGGTGATGTACCCTGGAACCAGATAATGTCTAAAACCCTGTGAAATCCATCTCAGAATGCATATCAATCTTTTTCTTCCACCTAAACCTTCTTCGCTGAGCCTTTTCCTCAGTCCACTGGAAACATTATCTTCATCCCTATCACAGGAATAAACAGGGAGTGGCGGGACAGAGAAAAATCGTACAGAAGGAGGAGAATGAATCAGTCTGATAAGTTTTGCCCAGGTATCTCCATGTGTGCTTGACTCCTTTGTGATTAGGAGACCTAAGGAAGATAGACTACGGGTTTCCACTTGGATCATTTTAGAAAGAAAAGCAAACACATCCTTGTGACCTCTGAGAGATCTTTCTGTATGAAAGGGCAGAGGGGAAGCATTATGTGGACCGTTAGGTGGGACCTAGGATTCTGCTTACATTAGCCTACATTTGACCCAAATATTTAGTAATATTTCTGAGTCAGAAAATTAGGAAAGTTTTCATGCACTTCATTTTATCTGTATTTGGCTAAGTTTGTGTGTTGCCATGAGGAGATAAACAAACAACGCTGCCCTTCTCTTCTCCACCCTCACACATGGCTCTGTGCAGGACTAGTGAGCCAGGACAGTCACCCTTTTCCCTTGATTTACTTCACTCCTCTCTGCTGCCCATTCTGTTTGGCAGTCATACTGACCAGGGCCTCAGGGCTGTGTCACTGTGGAGAAGAAGGCTAGGAGAGGACACTGAGAACACCGAAGTCCTATGCTTGGATCCCTGCTTGCTTGTATTGGAAGCCTGGCTGCAGTCTGTCCTGTTCTGGACTCTGGAATCAGACCAGACCTTTATGGGAAAATTGAGTAGGAGCCTAGTAGCGCAGTCATACTCAGATAGGCTGCTGTACCACGCTGGCATTGTGCTCCCATTCTAGTAACCGGGCTTCTGCACTATGACCTGCCGATTCCTTGTCTCATCACCTTGAACTTCTGTCTCTGCCCTGGATTTCAGTTTGTTCAGACTTTGGCCATTTTCTGAACTCCTTAACATTGCATGTTCTGCTTTCTCCTTGGTGCTTATTGGCTTCTCCAGCATGGTTCCTGCTTCCCCAAAGCCAACTCTGCTAAGACCGATCTGTAGGATCTATCCTAGTCACTTAGGAAGTATACCCTAGTTCTACTTATGATCCTCCAAAGTTATTACAACATGCTAAAGCATATATAGGGAGGATCCTCAATCCTGTCAGCTCTAATTTTTATATTCCACCATTTGTTAGTATCTTGGGAGATTCCCTGCAAAAGAAAGATTATTGCTGCATATTACTGAGTTGGGGTAGAGTGTTTTCCTAGAATACAAGAAGCCCCAGGTTTGATTCCCAGCACTGTATAGACTGGAGTGTGTTGGCACACGCCTGTAATCCCAGCATTCAGAAGATGGGAAGCAGAAGGATCGGAAGTTCAAGGTCATCCTCTGCTACATAGTGAGTTTCAGTCTAGTTACACTACATGAGACCTTGTCTCATTAAAAAGAAATATTTGCTAGATTGAAGGCAGGGAAACTGAGTTTTTCCAGTTACAGGTTACAAATGATTATTTGTTTGTTAGGAAGATACTAATTTAAAGCTGTAGGACGGTTAGGGCTAAGGAAGCTCCAGGGACCTTGACTTTAGAAGCATCTAGACTTTCCTTTAGGAAACACTGCGTCTCACTTCTTGATGTTTCTTGGCTTTATCGTAATGAAAATGTTCATGGTCCCAGGAGAAGCAATTTGATGAGCCTAGCTTCATTTATACACCTTCACCACCGAATATATTGGTGGTGGTTCATGTCACCAAGTAAAGACATGTCCCTGATACCCACCTCAAGGACTTGGAACCAGTCCCCAGGAAAGGGCCAGCGATGGGAACTGGGCCCTCACTCCAAGTTCTGTACCATCCCTGATTATGCTGGTCTCATGCGTCATGCCTTCCCTTCCATCTAGAGCAGTGTGTGCCTTCATTCCCTCCAGCACAGCTGGAATATGCTTAAGGCTGCCCCTGGGTCTTGATTTTTAACAAAACACTTTGAGCAAAGGGAGAAAATACAACTGGAAATGCACTTAGTAAATTAAGATTTGTTCTTCTTCAGCTTGAGATACCTTGCCAGAGGCCTCTTTGCCTTTCCCAAGGCTGGATCCACGTGTTAAAAGTCACGTTGAATCCTTTTATGAGCACTGACCCTAAGCCAATGTGAAGTTCTGAGGGAGATTTGAAAAGATCAGGAGCTCCGTTTTCTGTCTGATAAAGGTCTGCCTTCAGAATACCACTTTTTGTGACTGGGGTTCAGTCTGATGATCTCAATAACCTAGTCTTTTAGAGCACAGTATGGTAAGTCCAACATTTATCTCCTGGGTAGGAAGGAACATCTAGCAGCAGGAGATTTATTCTGTTACCTAAATGCGTTGTTACATGTGATGTAGTCACAGTTTACTGCTGTGACTTCTGTGTTATTATATACTTCAAAAAAGCTCAGGCTGACTGCAAATGGGTGGTCTGCCAGTGTCCATGGGCAGGTATTTGTATTTACATCATATAGTTTATTACTTTTTCTTAGAAAAGTGTTGTGGCCAAATGTGCTTGGCCAACTGTCTAATATGTGGTTATTTTGCAAATCTAGAATTCTCAGCACCTCATTATTGACCCTAAAAGATGTAGAAAGGAGATTAGTTTAACTCTGGGTAACCCAGTTTTCTCAAACCTAAGGAATGGTGGAACCTGTTCCCTAGCCTATTTATATCCTGGCAAACTAGCTTTTTGTAGAACATTCTTAAGGAAATGAGCATTTAGTTTGCTGTCCCCAGGTTTCCAATGAGAAGTTATTGGCCTCATTTTACAGGTGAGATGACAGATACATCTCACTGTACTTGAGCAAGGCCTTGAGATTTCTTCAACTCCTATGACTATAGTATGTGGTGGATCTCAAAGCAGAAAAGACACCCAAACCATCTTTTGATGGTGGCTGACAGAACCCATGACATAGTATTATCCTGAGACACTTTGCTTGGGACTAATTTCTTCTTAACCATAGACACAGGCCCATCCTTTGGTTATCTTCTTACAGTCATAGTGAGGGTAGCTAATTTTCAAGGTTTCTCTACCACTTTCTCTCTTTAAAAGAATTAGACTTTTGAAATACTGATCCCAAACCTTTTACTGGAAAGAACCTCCATGTAGCTGAATGAACGCATTCTATCAGTGACATTTGGACAGAACAGTTGAGGGAGGGAATACTGACAAAAAGATAAGGCAAGTTCAGAAGAAACAGAAGCAGACGTTTTCTGAATACTTTGTACTTGCAGTGTTCTTGTTCGGTCTCCAGCACACCAACTCCCACTAATTGCAGCAGGTCCTATTCCACAAGGTACATATCAATCAATGCCTCAGTAATGCACTTAGAGACCCACTGTGTGATTCATTGTTGAAAATAAAATGACCATTGATTTGTTTCTGCTTTTAAGGATTCTAACAGATGGAATAGATAGAGCTTTTTTTCCAGCCAGAAATCGTGACTACATGAATTAATAATTTTTATTTTTTTATTATTATTATTATTTTTTTGCCATTACACAAAGGAGCAGCGTGCAGCACATGAGCTGGGAGCCAGAGACACTTAGTTCTGGATCTGCTATTTTTCCATGGTGAACTCTACAAGTACTTAAATGCCTAAAGCTTGCTTTTTCGTCTATAGATTGGCATGATGAGTCCTCACAGTGTTCATGGGCATATGGGAAAACATCTCAGAAAGCCTAAAGGAGATGACATATGGTTGAGCCAAGTGTGTTGCAAACTGGTGCATAGTGGCTACCTTTAGAAAGTTCTTTCAAAGAGAACAAGAAATTAAGAAGGAGTAGGGGACAAGGGAGGAGATGGAGAGGGACTGGGTGGGATGGAAATAATGTGAAGACAATACTCATGTATGAAATTCTCTAAAATCAGAACTCTTTAAAATGTACTTTCGTCTCTTAGGTATATAATTTCTCTTCTTTAAAGCACAGAAGCTGAGAGTTCTTTGTCTTTAGGTTTCAAAGTAAATTTTGTAGCTTCAAAATTTGCTTGTGAAAAAAAAATGCTGGATAGCTGGGTGTGGTGGTGCCTGCCTCTAAATTCCCCCACTTGGGAGGAAG
Organism: Eospalax fontanierii; assembly: GCA_035773235.1. NCBI lineage: Eukaryota > Metazoa > Chordata > Mammalia > Rodentia > Spalacidae > Eospalax > Eospalax fontanierii. The sequence continues at coordinate 23,759,246 of CM069530.1, forward strand.
AGGTGGGTGGATCTCTGTAAGACCAATGCAAGTCTGGTCTCCATAACCAGTTCTAGGCTAGTTGGGGCTACAGGGAGGCTCTGTCTAAAAAAAATTTTAAAATAAATAAATACTGGTCGATCAGGACTCTGGTGTGCTTAGAGTGGCTCAGGTTAAGAAACTGCATTGTTTACAGAAGTAAAGTCAGAGATGAAGAGTCAGATAGAGTAGAGTGGAGAGAATCAGCCAGGCACAGAGTTGGGCTACGCTCTGGGGCTACAGTTCTGCAAAGCTTAAGCAGTTCTCTACCTCTGGATTTTAGCGGTTTTGCTTTTGCTCAGAGCATTCTTTGTCCAATGGATTAAACATTGCTTTTCAGGCAGGCAAAACATCTCTTCCTTTAGGTGAAAGTCTTAATTCATATGATGAAAAAGCTCCCCCACCCCCCAGTCCAACTTAAGGGTCAGCATTTATTTGGATTCATTTGCTCATTGTATAACTGTCACCCACTGGTATTCCTGGGTTTTTTTTCAAACCTACGAACCTCAGGCCATTTATGGTAGGGGCAACTCGCAGTGCTATAGAGCGCTTGCCACAAGCCAGGCGCTGGATGATGTATGTAGGCTCTTGGGAGTTCCCTGGGTGGTTTTTTTGTCCATAGCATGCCAATCCAGCTTGCCAGGTGGAGGACAAGTCCGTGTAGCACCCTCATTCTCAGATGAGTAAACCTCTTTAGAGGCAAACATACCTCAGTGCCCCTGGTTCAGAATCTCTATGTCTGTATTGGCATTGGCCTTCTGTAGTCAGAGGGTTAACTATCATGGTGTCTACTCAGAATACATTTCATTAGTTTAACTTCAAGAGGGTACAGTGTAAAGTGTCAAGCTGAATCACCCCAGATTTTGCAGTGAGAGTGAGGAGAGGAAGAGGAGGTACAGCTTTTTTTTTTTTTTTTTTTTTTTTTTTTGGTAAAGCATTTATTATTGGAAAAGGAAAACAGAGTCTCAGCATGGGAAATGAAAACTCCATGTTGTTCCGGGAGATGCCAGAAGGGCGGTGATGAAGAACATGCCTGCTACTCTGCTACTCTGCTGGGTGAAGGACCCAAAAGCTGGAAGAAGCAGCACTCCCTAATGCATAGTCCTGCATGAATATGGTTGAGGAAATACAGCAGGAAGTAGAAAAAAGGGCTGTAGGAAAATGTAACTGAAACTGGATTCTCTAGCTACTTGCTAACACAGGGTGGGCCAACTGTATATTGACTTGGAAAAGGAAGGAATTTGATGTGTTTTTGCATCTTAGCGCCAAGGAAAATGTTTTAAGGATCTTTGCTGTTACTGCTTCAAACACACTTGGGTTATCTCAAGAGATGTGTGCAGGATGTGCCTATCCACTAGGCTTCTAGTCTAACCAGCCAGTTCACTAGTCACCTTTCTTTTCCTTTCTCATCTCCCTTATTAGTCAGTGTCATCCCCCAGTGCAGTCCCTGAGCCTTGGGGGGGGGGACCCAGGAAGCCAGGAGGTACTGCCTGTGGTGGTCGTTGTTGTTTTTTCTTGTGTTGTTGTTGTTTTCCCTCTAAGGTCATCTTTAACTCTGGCTTCAAATTATAATATGGCAGGATTTGAAAAAAAATGTGCTCAGGCCCAAGCCATATCAAGAATCTCAAGGGGGTAGATTCCAAGCATGGGAGGTTTTGAAAATTCTCTATGTAATTTTAATGGCCAATGAGAGCCACTGGTCTGGAGTACCAGATAGACCATTGTTGTATAATTCAGAGCTGGAGACTCTGCTAGCATAGTTAAAGATCACTAAGATAAGAAACATACTCCCTTCTGAAGCCTTGATAATAACACTGTAAGAATAAGGAAATGAGTAAACACACAGGGGTTTGATCCTAAAGAAGAGGGTCCATCCGATGCAGCTCTGTCTGATGAAAGGAAAGGAAGGGGGCTTTGGAGTCTTCTGGAACATGCTTACTATGAGAGCTGGTGTCTGAAAGTTGAGACTGATGTGAATTATTTAGCCCTTCAGGGAGATTCTTTGTGATGGAATCAATTTCCCTTACCCTTCCTCTCCATCGCCAGACTGAAATGGTCAAACCTCAGGAGTCAAGCTGACTGCACAAGCAGAAGCAAAGAGAAAGTTGTGATCTTCACTATTGTGTTGCTGATAAAACCCAAAATTGATTGAGACACCCCTTTGGGAGGCCTGAAGCAAACTTAAGTGTTGTCCCTGTAAAGTATAATAATTTCCTTTGTCCGTCCTGTTATTGAGATGTGTGATATGCATTTAATCGGTGCTCAGATAAGGGGAGAGAAGTGTGGTCTTTTAAAACTGCTTTAGATAACGATTCAGCGGCTGTATTGCAAGTTCACATTTTATTTTTCCTTAGGAAATTTTGGTCTTCTGGGGCAAAGACATGGCAGGCTCAGGAGTCTTTATGTTCCTGGTGTAACTGGACTGACCTTAATCTAGTTGTCTCTAGAGGGTGCCAGCTTAAACATATTGTCTTAGTTTAATTACCAATAACCCACATTTTCACTTTCAAATGTGTCCTGGGTCACCTTGTCGTCATAGAATGGGGTCTCTGGGCCTTGAAGGAGAGACCTGTGTACTATTTCTTTCACTAATTAACTCTGGGATCTGAAAACCACTTTCCTCTTAGGAACTTAAGTGTCCTTTTCAGTGAAGTAAAGAAGGATCTAATCCAGGGAGCCAAAGTCTTGCTTCTTGGCCAAGGAACAATGTTACATGAAGATTTTTGTATGAATTATATATATTATACATATATATCTCTATGTGTTTTTTTCTGGAGAGGGGCTTTATTTTTTTTTAATTATTTTTATTTTATGTGTATGATTATATTGCCTGCATGTATGTAAGTGTATCCATATCACATGCAATGCCTGAGGAGGACAGAAGAGGATATCATATCCTCTGGAACTGGAGTTTCAGATGGTTGTTAACCACCATGTGGGTGTAGGGAGTAGAAGCCAGGTCCTCTGCAAGAGCAGCCAATGCTCTTAACTGCTGAGTCATCTTTCTGGAAAGAGTTTTGATAGCTGTCATCGTATTTTAAAAGTTTCATGATTACAAAATGGTAAAGAATCATAGTGAATGAACTCTGCAGTCCTATTAATCTCCATAATTCTGTATTTCCATGGTTATAATGCTTTTAAAATTGAATTTGGGAATCAATTAAAATATTGTCTGAGAATATTTCCACAGTGAGAACTGTACCATAATTGATTTTTCCTTATACCAAACAAATAAATGGAATTTTATTTTTAGAGAAAGGCAGCCCACGCAGCAATGATAAAAGGGCTCTGATGAGACACAGAGGAGCCCTCCAGTTGGGAATACAGAGCTGTGTCCTGCGGGAGTAACACAGGAAGTGGGGAAAGGCATGGGTCTTTGTGAAGTAAGGATGATTCACAAGACAGTCAAATAAATGTCTTGATCTTCTTGCCCAAGACCGATAGAAAAGAGGAGAAACAAAACGTAGTTAAATGTTTTCAGCTTGGCAATTTGTGTCATCTTGTGTAGATGTTTCCTCAGCTGCATACCCAGAATGAAGCTTCATGATCTCCAACTATATGGTTGGGATCCCTGCTTGCTCATTTCAATACATTTTCCCTTTTGAGTGACCCTGATAAAAATCTTCCTGTGTCTCTTGTCTCAGAATTAGTCTACCTGCCAAAAGCCTTGCAATCCTGTATCTTTTCCATAAGTTACATCTCATTAAGAATATTCGTCTGCTGGGCCTGGTAGTACAGGCCTGTAATCCCAGCTATTGAGAAGTCTGAGGCAGAATGATTGTAAATTCATGGTCTATCTGGGTTGCAGTGTGATTTCAAGGCCAGTCTAGGCAACTTCATAAGACCTTGTTTCAAAATAAAAAAGTGTAAAAGAGGACTTGGATAGATGTTTGCATAGGATTCCTGATGCCCAGGCTCACGTCCCAGCACCAAAAAAAGGAACAACAGCAAAGTAGAACACAAAAATCCAAAGGAACTCTTCAATTTTTATATCTATCTGTTGCAGAGAAAAAAAATTGCTAAGAAATTATGACCAAGTTTTTCTTAGTGCTTTCCTTTTACACACCAATTAATTAATTGATTGTTCGTGTGTGTTGCCCATGCTGTGGTGTATTAGAGGTATGCTAGGCTTGTATCAGAGGTCAGTGAACAACTTTGTGGAGTCAGTTCTCTCCTTCCACCTTTTACATGGTTTCCAGGTGTCAGACGTAGGTCTACAGGCTTGTGCATCTCACTGGCTCATTTTAGTACTTGGTTTTGAAGATGTATCACTTAAGCAAGGTGACCTAGTGATAACTTCTTTTGGTTCAGAGTGGTCCTTGAAATAGTTATGGAATTGGCTATGAAGATTTCAAAAGGTGATTTGAAAAAAATTGTTTTGAGCATGTTGCGTGGATATAGTTTCCTCTCGGCTTCAAGGGACAGGCTTCCAAATGTGATTGACGGCCAACTAACCAATGACTTAAGGGGGGAAGTCTTGCAGAAACACAGGGAAGGATGGGAAGGAGAGGGGGTTGTGTGGCACCAGGGCTCCGTTCTTGCACATGTGTTCCAGAGGGCTGGGGACTTATGATCAAAATGCAGGCTCCACCATACAAAATCTCCATCTCCCTCCCTGGGGATGAATCCTTTGTAAGTAACCTGGAATAAACTGGTTTCTCTAACTGAAGAGCATTCTCCGTTAGCTTAATCGGTTCAAACCTGGGGGTCGGGTGGGGATGAATGCCTGTCCTCACTATGAGAGAATTCATGATATAGAGCATTAGACTGGGTCCCCAGCAGGCTAGCTTTGTTGGCAAAAGGAGTGCTTGGCACAAACACAGATCTCATTAGAATCTTTTATGGTGAAGAATTAGCCATTTGTCTTGAGTGCATTGTTGAAGAACAGTGAGTAAAAATTTTAGGTATATTTATATCTTAATATCATGCCATGAAAGTAATCACTTTTGTCAGACAGCATTCTACAGTAGACTAGATTTCTTTGGAGTAAGGTTTGAGCACCTCAGAGGAGGAACAGGATTATCCATTGGGTCATAGGTAAAATATTAAACTTCCATTAGGTATATTAACAAGAATGTTTAGACAACCCCTGGGCTAAGCTACTATCTGTTCTTACAAGGTGTATTCTTAGAAGATACATTTATGCAATGTGTTATGCTATAATGAATGATATCTATTCTTCAAGAACCTTGGATTCTGGAAAATACGCATTAGGATATTCCTGATGTGGCAAAGATTGACTTGTATTTGATATCATGTGCGAATAGTCAGACGTATTGAAAGAAGTTCCACCAAAAAGATTACCAGTGGGTAGTGCATTTGGTGCAGGTTCCTTGAAAGCTGCTTTTGAGATGAATGTCAAACATCCAGGTTTCTATAGATAGAACTATAATCAGCACCCTTCTGCCCACAAAAGAACATGCACTGTTCTTTGTTGCTTCTTTTATGTCTGTGATATGGTTATTTCCTCTACATTGAATCTTTTCCATCTGGAGGGCAAAGGAAGGCTCATAAGATTCAGGAAGTAAACAGAACTTACAAGACTTGGGAAGTAAAAGAAACTTAGAAGACTCGGAAAGCTCCTGAGACATAGAAGATTTACAAGGCTCCTCCCCAAGGTTATATAAGCAGTAACAATTTTTGGGGAGAAGAAACTCCAGGAAAAAGAAAAGCTACAACTCCAGGGGTTCAGCTTTCCTGAGTCATCAACCATGGTACATTGAATTTTGGTGATATATCTGCCTTTGAATGACCTGTGTTCCTGCAAGTAACCCCTTCACCCGTGGTCCTGTGTGTAACCTCAATTGAACTCATTGGTTTACTAAGCTAGACTTGGGTAGAATTTGTGTGTGTGTGTGTGTGTGTGTGTGTGTGTGTGTGTGTGTGTATGTGTGTGTGTGTTTTCTGTGGTTGGGACCCTATCTGAGGTGAATAGACATTTGTTCATATTGATGTAAACCCTGATGGAATAGTCAAGGAAAATATGGATTTTAATCCTTGTTTTCTCTCTCTTCATGTGTCTATATCAACTTATCAGCAGGATTTGCTGACATGCTTTGTGGTTGGAATGCTGGCAGGAACCCAGTGCTAGCTTATGATTTTGTTTGCTTTTCATAGATGCTTCCTTTTTTTGTTTTCCTTAGATGGAGACTTCTGCAGTGACTTTTAGACAGGAGATTTTTTTCAATGAGTATTTTCCCCATTTTTTAAAATTGTTTTTGTTGTGTATTTGATACATCTTTTGTTTTGTTGAGACAGGATCTCCCTGTAGTCCCATCTGGCCTGGAACTTACTATGTAGACTAGACTGGCCTCAGACTCAACAGAGATCTGCCTGCCTCTGTCTCCTGAGTGCTGGGATTAAAGGCCTGTGCCATCATTCCCGGTTCACACGATACATCTTAATCATATTTATTGCTTCTCCCCTATGTATGGCTGCCCCTCCCCTTGCTGGATTTCATACATTCTGACATACGTGTCAAGTCTGTGTCCCCAGATGGCCGTTGGTGTGAGTTCATCCATTGGAGCATGGTCAGCCTATCTAGCATCAGTCCCTTAAAGAAGACCAACTCTCCTTCACCAAATAATGATTAGCTGCCAGTAGTTCCTCAGCTAAGGTTGGGGCTTCTTACCCATTTCCCCAGTTCTATGCTGGGTTTTTGTCTGGTTTGAGTTTGCATGGGTCTTGTGCATGCTGTCTCCATTGTTCAAAGTTTGTATGAACAAGTTCCCAGTTGCTTGGAAAACTCTTTTTTTTTTCCTTTGTGGTCATCTACCACCCTTGACTCTTACAGTCTTTCCGCCCCCTCTTCTGCAATAGTTCCTGAGCCCTGGGTGATCAAGGTATAATATAGATGTACTATCCAGAGATAAATGCTCTGCAGACTCTTTATTCTCAACCCTTTGCTAGTTGTGGCTTTCTGGGTCACTATCTGTAGTGTGAGGAAGCTTTGCTTTAGAGATACATTTATTAAAATTCTCTCTGCTCAGACAAGGGAGTTTTTAATCATCTTTTTTTTCTTTCCTAAATTTGTAATAACTTGCCTGGTTTTAAGACTTTAATGATAGCCAATCAATATGTAGGCTTTCTTCTCACTCTAACCCAATGCCTAAGGTATAAAAGATATGTGCTTCTTCTCTTTGGGGTCCAGATTTTGAGGCTTGAGCATGCTGGATTGAAATAGAATACCTGCTTTCTGTACACTCAGTGTCCTGCCTGATCTTTCCTACTACAGTATCTTCCCAGGAGAAGTCACAGAACTCTATAGAGTAGCAAGAAAAACAAAAACCTCAAGTTCATTCATGCTAGTTCTAATATCCCTTAGGTCAACATTAGTCAAAAGGGTACAAAATGAAGAGAAAAATGGACAAACACAGAGAAAACAATTGCATTCAATAAAAGAATTATATGTACAAAAACTCCTAATTCTTGGTTGAGGCCAGCAACTCTTAGTTTTTGTTCTTTATTACAATAATGTGATGAAATTTGAAAAATGCTAATATTCAAGATTTACTCCCAGACATTCCTACAAAAATTCTAGTTTAATTGTCTGGGATTAGGTTGGGGGCTGTAGCTCAGTGGTAAAGGGCTTTGCTGGTATGAATAAGTTCCTAGGGTCACTACACAACACTGAAGAAAATATTTCTTCTCTGGGGTGGAACATTTTTCAGAAGTCCCTAGGAAGAACATATATATATATATATATATACACACACACACACACACACACACACACACACACACACACATATACTGGGATTGAGGACTAATTGTGAAGACCTTTAAGTCCTATGATTTTATTTTTTATGTCTTGAACATTAAATATCAATATTCCAGCTTTCTTCTTCTCTGTTAAGAGTAATCTTGCTTTTCCCAATTTATTGAATATCTGTGTTCTTGAGAACTGGCAGAAATTGAAGTTATCACTTATATAATAAATCTATGTTTAAGAAAGCAAGAATCTTGGCCTTTGAAAGATGAAGCATTGGTTATTCTATCTGAAATCATTTTCTTTGACCCTGATCTCCTGGCAAATTAGCTTCTGGTTTTAAATTCTTCCTTTCTATCTTTCATATACCAGTGTGGAGATTCACTTTTCCTGTGTCTAGTGAGACAACTACAAAAAGGAAAATGCTAATGAATCATATTGTGTTAAAGGAGCTCTAGGAAGGAAAAATAGATTTTTTTTAACCTCAACCCACTCATTATATTTAAAAGGAGATCATTGTCTGGATTTCTCTTTTCACTTATTGATTGCTTTGGGGTGGGGGTAGAGACAAGATATTTAGGTTGTTCAGCCACTCTGCCCAACATGAAGTCTGCAGACAGAGTTCATCTATCATTTTGACATGTCTCTTTTCAGGGGTAAATGTCATCCATTTGAATCATTTCTGGTGATATAGGGAAATTTGGGGAGCAGAGATGACTTCTATACAAAACACTAATAACATAAACTTTGGGGGAGATAACTTCTATTGGTTTAATATATGCACTTTAAAGTACTTAAAAGAGGGAAATTAAGAGTGCAATAACTGGCATAAAAATAAGTGGAAGGAATTCTAATTACTCTAATTCTGATGACTTTCCATCGCTCTCTACCTGCACAGATGGGGAGGCAATCCAGGGGTGAGAGGCACACCAAGCCATCACCAAGAGGGGATGTAGGGGGAGATACATAGTGTTACCAGAGACAGGAGACTGGGGCATTGGAGGCATCCATAAAAAATGGTACAGCCACCAGCAGGAGCTGAGAACAAAAAGGAGGAGATTCTTTGCCGGGCCAAAAGCAAAGGAGGAAGCAAACACTGTAATCCCTTCCTTCCTTTAGCTCTCCAGTCTGCCTAGTGCCATCCTTTGGCTGAACCTGACCCGAAGCCAGCTGTTTCTAGCTGAAACAAGTTTGGCCAAGTGACACAGATTGTTGCATTAATCTTGTTAACTCAAACTCTGTAGGTTTGGTAGTTTTATTTCTAATTTGTAAATTTGTTTTGATGTTATAATTGTTCAGCATCATGAATTTATATCTAGTTTTACATGTGTACTCACATTTAAGTAACATTCTAATGAAAGCAATTTGTCAACATTAAGAGCTCATGAGAATCTGTTTCTTCCAAAATGAGGGTATACATTATTCACATTGATAGTAAAGAGGTAAAATTCTGGTATCAAGATTCACCAAGGATTTAACTGTGGGAACTGGGAGAGTCTGAGGATTGTCAAAGACTTAGGTTTCAAAGGCATAGGGAATTCTGAATTTGGTTATGATGACTATTGTATATTATACTTGAGAAAGAAGGGATGGTGATCATAACTCTAACATATAGACAGATTTTGCTTTTATATGAGAACTCTTTAATAAAATGTTTAAAAATGGGTTTGACATTAAGCTTGGTCAACTGCAAGGCTTGGTCCCAGAGTTGACTTTCTTTGTGAGTGATTTTTACAATGTGTTCTTTTTCAAATAAGGAGCTTTGAAGCCTTTTCGGCTCATCAAGAGGAAGTAGTTTTGACAGACCTGAAGATGACTTCATAGGGCAGGCTGGAAACAGCTGGCTTGAGCTGCCTTGAGATGGAAATGGAGATCAGAGACAAGAGACAATATGGTCCCAGACTGGATGATGTATTTTGTTCACTGCAGAAGAACACCTTCTAGATTCCTGTGTATCGCACATATGACATGTTCATTTCCAATCTCTCCATACCTTCTATAGAGAAATAATGTACTACAGACATAACCACAGCCTTAATGCTCATTATTAACCCTTTCTTTCCATGTAAATTTGCCTTTGACTCATGAATTATTTGGGGAATTTCAGATACTCTAAATGCCTGGGAGTTTTTGGTTATCTTTTTAGTACATAGTTGTCAGGAAATATAGTCTGTGGTGGTTTGAATGAGAATGTTCCTACAGGCTCTAAGTATTTGGAGATTTTGTTCCCAGCAGATGGCACTATTTTGGGAGGTCTTAGTTGTGACCCTGCTGGAGGGAGCACATCATGAGGGGCAGTTTTAGAGAATTCGTAAAACTTCCAGCATCTTCAGTCTCTCACTGATTCCTGTGCCTACTTGAAGCTATAAGGGCTTAGCTTTGGCGTCTAGCCATCATCCGTAACTCCAGTTCCAAGAAGTCCGATGCCCTCTTTTGACCTCTGTGGGCATTGCACAGCATGAGTACATTTACATACATTCGGACAGTATACTCATACACATAAAATATAATAAAATAAATCAGCATGGGCCTGTCCACCAGCTTACCTGGCAGCCACCGAGCCTACCCTGACACCTTAGGACTGTGTGGAGTCTATCTTAGAACCTCAGACTCATACCTATTCCTAGCTGAACAGAGAACAGCTGGACTATAATCTGACAAATTGGAGAAACAGCAAACAAAGATACAAGCACCCATTCAACAAGACCAGCTCAACTATCCATACCAAAGAAACACTGACAATGACATAACTTCAGATGGCTAGGTCCTATGACAAACAAACAACATGAATAACCAAGGCAATATGTCTTTTTTGGAAATTAAACCACAATTGTAATGCTTTCTGTTTCCTGAGAAAGGCATTCTGGCTGATAGATAGGATTTCTAAATAGCAATTATAAATATGTTCAAGGAACTCAAAGAGGATATGAATAAAAGACTGAATGTAGACTGTGAAAGCATAAACTGCTAAATGTAATAACTAAAACAGTTCAAGACAAAATTAAAATTCAATAAAGACACAGACTCTCTGAAGAATAGGAAAACTGAAATAAAACTTGAAATGAAAACCTCAGAAGTCAGACAAAAAGCTCAGAGGAAAGCCTCACCATAGACTGGACCAAGTGGAAGAGAGACTATCAGATTTCAAAAACAAGGTCAAGGAAATGGATCACTCAATCAAAGAAAAAGTTAAATCTAAAACAACTCAAGAATAGAACATGTAGGACTTCCGAAACGCTATGAAAAGAACAAACCTACAAATCGTATGTATAGAAGTAGAATTAAACCCAGGTCAAAGGCAAAGAAAATATTTTCAACAAAATCTTAGAAGAAAATTTCCCAAATCCAAGGAAAGAAACCCTTACCAAGGTACAAGAGACATACAGAGTACCAAGTAGACAGGATGAGCAAAGAAACATCCCATATTATATAACAGTCAAAACGCGGAATGTATAGAACACAGAAAAGATATTGAAAGTTGTGAGAAAGATTACATCATATATAAAAGCAAGCCCATCAGAATAACAACTGACTTTTCAATAGAGACTATAAAAGTCAGAAGGGTTTAGATCAATGTTCTACAAGTCATGAAAGAACACAGATGCCATCCCAAACTATACCCAAACTATTAGCTGTTATAGAAGGAGAAAGAAAAAATGTCCATGACACAACAGATTTAAGGAACTTATGCCCATTAAGCCAGCTCTACAAAGAACACTGGAAGAAATACTTCAGTCTGAAGAGAGACTAAACATACCCAAGAGGGTACAAGGAATAAATAAGCAATTCCAGAACAGTTAACCAAAAGAGGTCTAAGGAAAAAAAAAAAAACACTACAAGACCAACATAACAGGAGTAAATATTGGCCAATAATAATTCTCAATATTAATTGTCTCAATTACCCAATAAAAAGACACAGATAAATTGACTGGATTAGAAGATAACATCCGTCTTTTTGCAGCCTCCAAGAGACACATCCTACCATCAATGACTGATACTACCTTAGAGTTAAAGAATGGAAAAAGGTCTTCTAAGCAAATGGAACTAGAGACAAGCAGGCACAACTATTCTAAGGTCCGAAAACATAGACTTTAAACTAAAATTAGTTAGAAGAGATGAGGAAGGACACTTCATACTCAATAAAAAATCCACCACATATATGAACTGAACACAGGAGTAACTAATTTCATAAAAGAAACGCTCTGAAATCTAAAATCACACACTGACTCTAACACAGTGACAGTGGGTGACTTCAGTACACCACTCTAACCAATAGGTTGTCCAGACAAAAACTAAGCTGATAACTCAGGAGTTAAATGACATAATAAATCAAATGAGCCTAACAGACATTTATGTAACATTGCACTCAAACACCAAAGAATACACTTTCTTCTCAGCAACCCATGGAACTGTATTTAAAACCAACTACTTGTTAGGACATAAAGCAAGTCTCAACAAATTTTGGAAAATTAAAATTACATCCTGTATTCTCTTTTAACACAAAGAAATAAAGCTGAATATCGGCAACAGAAGGAATGGGAAAAGCATACAAACTCACGGAAACTAAACACACTAGGGAATGAAAATTGGGTCAAGGGAGAAATCAAGAAGTAAAACCCAAAACACAACATGCCAAAATCTATGGGAAACAATGAAGGTAGTCCCAGCCCAGCTGTGCACCCTGTGAGCTACAACAGTGACTGGCCTGGAAGGTATGCCCACTGGTACAATAGTGGGATGGAAGTAATCGGAGTAACCAACCACCTTCTGCTTGTTCTTTAAGGCCCCTTTTATAAGATGGATCTCACACCTGTCACTGTTATCAGGGCCAAGAACCTGTGACTAAACAGGTCACAGACATAAAAGGGGACCTTCTACTTTTATTCTGCTGAACACAGTACTAAACTGACTGCTAAAGACTTGTTATTCTTTATTGTTAGTGCATCTCTCAGCCCTCACCAGAGAAGCCTTTTCATTTTTATTTCATTTTCTCCTTTATTTTATTCATTTTTTCTGTTTTTGGTTTTAAAAATGTAATTATATTTAGTTATTTACTTTGTGTGTGGAAGGTGGAAGGGTGCGTGTGTGTGTGTGTGTGTGTGTGTGTGTGTGTGTGTGTGTGTAGGTCAGAGGACAACTTGTAGGAGTCACTTCTCTCCTTCCACCATGTGGTTGTGAGCTGCCAGATCTCGGTGCTAAGAACCAACCTTGGATCCCAAGAGCTCTTTACTGCTGAGTCATCCCTCAACCCACTAAATTCTTTTTTAAATTAACCCTTCCCTCTTGAACTTTTATTTTTTGAGATAGGTTCTCCCTGTAGCTCCAGACCTAGAACTCACTGTGCAGAGCAGGCTGGCCTCGAACTCACAGAGATCTGCTTGCCTCTGCCTCCCAAGTGCTGGGATTGAAGGCTTGCACCACCATGCCTGGCCCTTCTTGAACTTTTAAAATCTTTCTTTTTCAAAGATTTTTTAAATTTATTTTGACTGCCTGCATGTGTGTGAGCGCTGGTCACCAGAATCATCTCTCCAGCCCCTTAAAGACTTTCTTTAAGAAATATTCTGCATTCTGTGGACATATTCAGATTATATGGTGAGCATTACATGACTATTGACTTAGAAAAGGGGAAAACAATCATAATAAATTTCCGCTTCACTTGTTCATGTTTGTGACCAGACTCTATGCATATTGCTTTGCCTGGGAAGGACAGATGAATTGTTCAAAATGTAAAATGTACCACACAGAAACGTCAACTAACAAATATGCTTCAGAAACTCCCCTCACTGCAGCAGAGTTTATTGACCCCATTAGAACCAGGAAAGGTAGAGTCAGGAAAGGTTGAAGAAAGCCTTAGACAAAACTTGCAGCTCAGTGAGAACTACATATTAAATGGATGTGATAAGTCAGGTTAATCACAGAGTATCTTTAGGGGTGAGAATGGACATACCTTATCCTCTGGCCAAGCAGGGTCCAGTTTATTCTTTTGGACAACAGCACCAACTTCCTTTGTGAAACTATTCTTCACAATCCATGTAGCCTCTGTGGGACTGTAATTTAAGACACCTGATTTTCTCAGAGCACTGAATCACAAAAAAATCCTTCTGTCTTGGGATTTAAATCTCAAGCTGAGTGAAAAGGATAAAAAATAATAAAATAAAATAAGGAAAAAATGCTGTGGAGAAGCACTTCTACCAGGATACTAGGAACTGACTTCTTTCTCATGTGTGTCTGTTGGGAGAGGGAATAATCTTTGAGCCTATTTCCAGGTTTCTCTTTCATTTGATAGTCTGTCTAGTATGCTTTGCGTGTTTTGTGTGTGTGCGCGCGCGCGCGCGTGTGTGTGCGTGTGTGCGTGTGTGCGCGCGCGTGTGGTATGCTCATGTGCATGTGTATGTGCCCATGTAGAGGCCAGAGAACAGCCTCAGATGTTGTTCCTCATGTACCGTCCATTCTTTTATTTATTTATTTTTGTTTTATGTATATAAAGGTTTTGCCTACACTCCTGTAAGTGCATTGTGCTCTGCAGTGCCCTGGGAGGCCAGAAAAGCTGTGTCAGGTTATCTGGAACTGGAGTTACGGTGCCTGTTAGTTGCCATGTGGGTACTGGGAACTGAACCTGGGTCCTCAGCAAGGGTCATCTTAACTACTGAGCAATCACACCAGCCCCTTTGTTTTTGTTTTTGAGACAGGGTCTCTCATTGGCCTGGAACTTCCTGAGTAGGCTAGGTTGACCTGTCAAATAACCTTATAAGAATTTCCTTTGGTCTTATTTCCTTTGGGCTGGAGAGGTAGCTCAGTGGTTAAGAGCACTGGCTGGTCTTGAAGAGGACTGGGATTCTGTTCCCAACATCCACATGGTGGATAACAACCACCCCAAATTCCAGTTACAGGGGATCCAGTACCCTCTTCTGACCTCTGTAGGCATTGCATGACACAGGTGTACTTAATGTATATGCAGGCAATACACTCATACATAAAATTTTAAAAAAAGAATTTCTCTTTACTCAGGTCAGCCAGAATTGACCTCTACTGTTGGTCATCAAATCCTCGGGATACTTTGCTTTACATGTGAAATGTATTCTTCTATGGACATCATTTTTGTTATATTCAGCTCCATATGAAACTTAAAATTTAAGTGAAACCAATGGTAAAGTGAAGCTAAAGCAATTGTTTTGGAATATATCCATTTTAAGTTTTCTCCAAGTGTTTTATCTGAATTATGTTCTTATCCAATGTAGTTAATTCTGCTTTGGCAGGTATAGCTTGACTTGGGGATCTGTCTGAGTCTGCATACTGAATTACGGTGCATACATGAGGCTCCACATATTATAAAGCAGAAGTTTTCTTATTATTTTGTACACACAGACTGAGTGGGGGTTGTGTGCGAGGCCATCACATACCTCTTGTGGCCGCTGGTTTGCTGAGCAGAAAAAGTAGATTTGGTTTAGTTCCCCTTTTTGTGACCTTTGCTAATTAAGAAAAGGATCCCGGTGTTTTATTGTTTTGAAATTGCAGTGTGTAATAGGAACTAATGAATCACTTTGCCATTATGAAAACCAAAGCAAAATTAGAATGTTATTTTGCAAAAGAACGTTGGCAATTGCTCTGTTTGGGGTTGTGTAAGTTGCTCTACGTGTGGCAGCTCCCTGAACCTTAAATATAGTTACACCCCAACTTCAGGCTTCTGTGGCTTGGATCAGGGTGCCTTCCGTCTCAAGTGGCCCCTGCTCCGTCCTTTGCCTGTTGAAGTCCTACTTGTCTTCCAAGGCCAATCCAAACATAGTCTTCCCCTGGAACCTTCCTCAGTCCACCCAGTGGAATTAGTCATTCTGTAATTTGGCCCCCGAATCTTTCTTCACCCCATTACAGAGGCTGTCTCCTCACATTATAGACTGCAGTAAGTTGGGCACAGGGGAGGAACTGACTCAAAGCTCTGTGCAGAGCCTCCGAAGAGTAATGACTCAATACCTCTCACTAGATTAGTTTACCTCCTTAGGAATATGATCATCTGCTTCTTCATTTAATAGAAAACTCCCTCAAGACATTTCTCAGAATATCTGATACATGCAGTAATATCAAGAGACCACAGTTACCTGTGGAAGGATGTTAGCAATGCATATCACGAAAACCTGCGTATTCCCTCTGCTTTGTTTGTTTCAACTTAAATGTTTCCAAATGCTTCATATTTGAATAGTCTTAATGATGCTTTTTAGGATGTACTCCCCTTCCCCTTTTTATGAGATTTCAGTTTCTTAGTTACATAAGGGACTTGAGGAGAGAGGCATTTATTTCTTGTTTTTGTTTTTCCCTTAGGAGTACAGAAATCTGCCCCAGGTTGGAATTAGCTGTGTTCCACGAGGGACCCCTCGTACTCCACAGCCTTGAATCCTCCTGCACCCTGTCAGGCCCTCACTGATCTGACTCACGTTTGTGCATCCCTGTTCTTCTCTGACCACTCTGCTCTTTCCATCCCTGCTTCCTCTGCTCTGAATGTTCTCTCTTTAATTTTTTGCTTGGCCAAATCCTACTAATCCTTCAAGAGCTACAAACCATTTCGGAGTGGCCTCTTACCATCCAGGGCTACAAAACAGATAAGGCCTGTCATTGAAAGGTTTACATTCCAGTAAGGAAGACATGCTAACAAGTAAAAACAACAGCAACAAAATAACCATTCTCTAGAATAAACTTTCTGAAAGAGGCAGTGTAATATGATAGAGTCTGGATAAGGGGCTTCTTTAGGGCTATTCAGAGTCTCTCAGAGGAGACAACAACTGAGCCCATGGAAACCTTTGTTGACTCTTCTCATTGGATTCGACCTTTTCGTGTGGGCTTTTGTCATCTCTTATGCACATCTTTAGAATTCAGTGCATTGTTAGCTATGCCAATATAGAGTAGTGGTACACCAGTAAATGCTTATCAAAGTCCCAGATTTGTGGCACTTGTCGATTTCTACGGCGTAAATATTCCCACCATAACTGCATTCAAACTACTGATGGATGTCCTTGAAGTGGAATTCGAAAGCGTTGCATTAACTTAGCTCTTTGAAGGTAGAGTGAACATGTCTTAGTGCATCAGTATGTCTTCGTCCCCTTCCAACTTTATTATTCAAAGTAGGCAGTAAATATTTATTGAATCAATGAATCTGTCCTTGTATAGATACCTACTTCATTATTTTTAGTATTATTATCGAACACAGACTCCAAAGATGACAGGAATGGAAATGAGAGTTATTTAATTCTTACATGTGTTCCTTGAAATTCAGTGATTAAAATGTTCATAAAGATTTCAGTATGCTATATCATAACGATTCTTGTCATAAATAAAAAGACTTGACTAAACTGGGGATGAAAAGAAGAAATCTATATAGTTTAAAAAATATTTTGTTTTCATTTTATGTATATGAGTGTATTGCCTACATACATGTATGTAAGTGTACCTGTGTAGTGTGTCATGCAGTGCCTGCAGGGGTTACAAGACAGCATCAGATTTCCCTGGAACTGGAGTTACAAAAAGTTGTTAGTCGCTATGTGGGTGCTGGCAATTGAACCTAGGTCCTCTGCAAGAACAGTCAGTGCTCTTAACTGCTGAGCCATCTCTCTAGCCCCAAAACTACATAGTTATAAATATACCATATATGTCTTGTTAAGATAAGTACAATGTTGGAAAAGAAAAATAAATTGAGACAGGTTCTACATTCTACTAAGACAAAGAAGAAATCAAAGGCTATATTTTAGATCTGCTAAGGCCAGAAGAGTTGTTTTAACTTGGTAGCCAATGTATTTCAGAGGTAGAAAGTATGATTTTATTTTCTTGGCCTACTTTAATGTGTTTTACACTGAACCCAGAACAGAGTATTCTATATAAATATTAGTCAGCTTTCTGTTACTGTAATAAATGGCTGATATAATCAACTTATAAAAATAGAAGATTTATTTTATTCAGAGACCCCAGTGAGGCTGATTGACTGTTGCTCCCAGACATGTTGGGAGGCAGCAAGAGAAAGACTTCCCTTGAAGACTTCCTAAAGACCTCCCAGTAGGCTCCATCTCCTGTAGTTCCCAGTACCTTCCATAACACTACATTGGGGACCAAGCCACACAAGTATTTGGCAGACAGTTAAGATCTAAACTATAACAACATGAAAAGATGTGAAATCACTAACTACCTAATTTTGATGATTATCTTGGTTACTTCTATGGACTTTAGTACTAAAAAGTCATAAGAAAAATCTCTAAGAAAATACATATTTAAGAAGGATTTAGAAGGTTTCAAACCAGAGTGATTTAAAAGCTATTATCCAGAGAGATCTAAGAATATTATAATATTCTCTGAGTACTTGACAGCTACTAAAATTTCTCTGCCCCTTCCCCACATTTCCAGTTTAGGTGGATTTTATTATTTGTTCATTATTTTCAGAAATTTTATATTCTACCTGTGGTAAACTGAATAAATCTTCTCAAAGATGTTCATACCCTAATGGCTTTTACACTGTAGAAAGGATTTTAAAGATGTAAGCAAAGATCTTGAGGCAGTGAGATTATTCCAGATTATTGGGTTGGGCCCAACACAATAATGAAATTCTTACACCAGCAAGCAGGAAGGTCAGAAATAGAAGAGAAGATAACAGGAGATGACAGAGAGAGGCAGGGGACAAGATATAGTCCCCAAGGCAATGCCCCCAAAAGACTCACTCTCTGCAACTAGACTCTGTCTCCTAAGAGCCTATTTAGTCATGAATTTAACAATGGCTTAACCCACTGATGAATAGAGCCTCATGATCCAATCAACTCTAATACTGCTTTGCTGGGGACTAACCCTTTACTGCATGACCCTTTGGGGGAACCTCACACCCAAGGCATTACTCATTGGCTTTCCAGTGGACATTAAAGTTGGTTTCATACTCATTTGCACCATTTGTCAAAGTATCTCTGCTAGTTTATAAGAAAAAATATTATTTAATTTATATATGTATGTTATGAGGCCAGACACTTTAATATCTTAACTATTTTGTGTAGGGAAATGTCTGTTGCTTTCCATCTATAAAGCTATTACAGTGTTTGCATTTTTGTTTTATAATGCAGTGAGTCTCATTCAATTCAATTCATTCACTTCCATCCATTGCGTTTCAACTTTCAGGCTCCTTTAAGTGCTAGGTAATGTGAAGGGGGTCTCAGTCTGAAAACAAATTAGCTTTAGGCAATTTTTGATGGTGGGGGAGGTAGAGTTGGAAAAGGAGAAGGAAAAGGAAATGCTAGGGAGCACATGTTTCTATCTTGTTCGGCAGAACCCTGGGAGCTACATGGAGATGCTTCAGGGGCCCCCTTAGGACATGAAGAGGTGAGGCCACTACTCTATTCTTCACTCTCATTTCCTGATTCAGCTGTAGAAACTTACTCTTCTTTTTGAATATTCTTTGTTATTTTCTTACCCATATATAATGCATTTAGATTATACCCACTCCCTATTCTCCTCTTCCAGCAACTCCCACGACCCTCCAATATTCCCCTCTCAATTTCATGTCCGCTTTATTTTTTCTTTGTAACACATGAGTCCAATTAGTACTGCCCATATGTGTGGGAACATAGGGCCATCCACTACAGCATGGGTAACCTAACATGGACCACACTCCTGAAGGAAACTAACCCTCCCTCCCCCAATAACAATCAGTTGCCAATAGTTCCTCAGCTAGGGTGGGACCTCATGAGACTCTCCTCTGTGACAATATTATCTACTTTATATATTCATTTTATGCAGAATTTTTATTGGAAGAAGAGATTCTTTGGTAAATAAATATTTAAGAACAATAAATTGAGACTAATGACTTTTAGATATTTTTGTATATAAGTATCACATGGGAAGTTTGTTAAAAATGAAGATTTCTTGGGCCAGAGAGATGGTTCAGCAGTTAAGAGCAGCAGCTGTTATAACAGGGGACCCAGGTTCTATTCCCAGCACCCATGTGACAGCTGACAACCATCTGTAACTCCAGTTACAGGGGAATCTGACGCCCTTTTCTGACCTCTGTGGGCATTGCACAACATGGGTGCACCTACCTACATGTAGACAATAGACTCATACACATAAAATAAAAAAATAAGTAAAATATTAAAAAAATGAAGATCCCATGTTAGATATGGTGACATATGTCTAAAATCTCAGCACTCAGGAGGCTGAGGCAGGAGGATTAAAAGCTTAAGGCCAGTCTGGGCTAGATAACAAAACTTTGTCTCAAGAGAAAAAAGACAAAAAGGAGCAGATTCCTAAGACCTTTCTGAGATAACTCTGAGTAGAGCCTGGGAATGTGCATGTTAACACAGAGGCTGTCTCAGAACCATACAGTGAGAAACACTGCTGAACCCTGTTTCCCACAGAGCAGGATTTACAAGATGGTTCTTCCTTGCATCTTGAGAGGGATTAGCCAAAACTGACAGAGTATTAAATAAGATGAATTGACACAAGATAAGAGACCTCCTATCATTCTCTTTCAGTCCTTTTGAATATCCTAAGCAAAGCCTCAGAGTGGTAAGACATTTTTCACAAATTCCTAGTTAACCTTCCTTTTAACAAAGACAGAACAAGACTTGGGCCCCGAGCTTTAAGCAGGTAACAGTATTTAGTTATTTTTAATGAGACTTTAAAATTAAGTTTACTTATATACATACCTTCTAGTTATAAATGCTGATATTGGAATTTTTATTACTGTAGTAATGATTAGGGTATGAAGTCTTAGTAGACATATTATAGGCAAAAATAATGAATCTTAAAATCAAATGTAAGGACCACTGATTTGGAACACAAAGTTGTTTTCAAAAAAGCAGATTTAGACATAGAACTGGGAGACAGGGGATGAATTGTGGGGACTGATGGGGACAAGAGTGAGGGTGTCGAAGATGCTTCAGGAACAACATTGGGCACTCTGCCCTTGGTAGAAAGATAAATTAGGAAACTAATCCTTCATAATTTATCTTATGGCTCATACTGCAAGCCACCTTACCGTGAGAAGTAAATACACTTTGCTGTTTATTCGTGTTGATGATTCATGTTAAAATGGAACAATTTATGTCTATCTTCAGCAACACATACGTGATGCCTTGCTGGATGGACTAGCACTGTGCCTTGCCAGCTGGCAACCCGGTATTTGGCAGAAGATTCAAGATGCTGCCTTGGGAAGTTCCAGGCAGTTTCCCTTCACCTTCTCCTCCTCTTCCCTGTTGACTCACCATGCCATGTAGGGCAGAAGGGGGACTTCAAGAGTCTCAGTGGGTTCCATTTGAAAGCATGTGAGAAACTGGATTACTGTGGACAAAGAAAGTTTCAGATTTCTAAAGAAACACTCAAATATTAAGCATTTGTTAAAGGCAGTTCTAAATCAACAGTCATGGCATTTTCTGATGCAGTATTTAGTATCCCTACAGGAAGTGCTATTTACAATGGTAGCTGTTTTCCTCTCAAAATAAGAATTTATCTTATTTGCTGTGGTCCAATGTCTAATTTACTGAATAGAGTTTGGTTTTTAAACTATTAAATCATTTTTGTTACTAATAAAGATTGTAAAGGGAGAGTATTTGTCACCAATTCTTAACAATGGAAGCATTCTGCTTAATCTTATGTATGTACAGATAAGAAGAAGGAGAAAGAATCGCTATGCTCCTATAATAATTTCTTCAATTATGATCAAGGATAGAAGCACAGCATTGTATAAATCTATCTTCAGGGTGAACATGCCCAGAGAGTTTCCTTTGTAGATCTCTTCCAGTCCTTGAGAATAGTGCTTCCTGACCAGGAAGACATACATACTCTACATTGCTGCCTCAGTTTCCTCAGCAGTGTGGGCCCAGTGCTGTGCCAACTCCCATATCAGCAGGGCTGATTCTCTATCTTGTTTTATTGGAGCTTGGTGACTTAGAACATGTGGAATTGCAGCCGCAGTTTCCAGAGGCCTGACCCTCGAGATGTAAGGTAGAGGAGACAGAAGACCTTTGCTATGCACTGGTATCATCAGAAGGAATCACCAAGTAACTTTATGAAACTGGTATCCCATGGGTACGTACACCTAGGACTGAACGGGCTTTCTTGTGGATGAGTGTTCACATTGTGTTAACCGTGATGTACATGATGCATATATAAACACTTCCCATTTTATCAAAGATAGCCCTAAAAGCTTTAATGACTCTTTCATCTTCCTCAAGAAAGCCTTGAAAGCATTCAAAAGTACACATTTTGTGGTGTGGGGTAGTGAGTTGGAAGCGATCGGCATCTATGGGTGAAGCTCCAGGATTGTTACAAAAATGCTTCCGGCTGCTGCTTCTGAGGCCGTTGCCTCTGAACCCATCTGTGACTCTCCAATTTCAACCTCTCTTCTACGATTACGTGGACAAGCTGGAGTGGATGGCTTTATAGAAAGTACTTGGCTATGATTTCTCTTCCCTGGGGTGTGGACACAGCCTTGGTTCTCCTTCCTGCCCTTCCTCCTCTGCTGCTCCCTTTTCCATTAGTATATAGATTTTGCAGCAGGTGAAGGCGTTGGACACTGATTTTTAATGGGAGAAACCCTCTGGTTGTAAATAAATCCTGCTTGAAGTGTCAGTGGCCGTAAGTCTGAAGTGAAATGTCAGGATGGCATTTCAGCCCTTTCAAGAGAAGCCCTCAAGGGCCAAATAAATCACACAAGAAGCCTATACGACACAGAATTTTCTTTAAAATATAATGTGAACAGATGATTCTGTTTTGTCACACCGGAGGCCAGCTTCATTGGGGAGCAGCCACAGACATGGTGAGGTGGGCTCTAGAGGAGTAAGAGTCAAGAGAAATATATTTGGAGTCATTAAGAGAAACAGGTTGTTCTCTGCCAGATCTTTGCCACAAAGCAAGGTACTTGCCACTGGTACAACATGGGCTCTCTTCTCTTGCTGACCTAGACTAACCCAAAACATCTGATTTGTGAGAAATACAGGTTAAAGAGTGTTCATGTGCCAGCCTATTATATACCAAATTCTGTGTCTCCAACAGTCCAATCATCCCTACTTAATAGGCAAGTGCAGTGTGCATAAGCCAATCCACATCTTCCTTAATGATGTCAGCTAGTGCAATATCCATTGTTCCAGGAGAGTTAGGGCCCATCACACCATGGTGAGAATCTGCTAAGGTTGTGCAATTGCTACCAGTGACACTATTGCAAAAGAAATGTTGAAGTAAAAAGCAAATAACCATGTTCAGTTAAGGGGCATAGCCTAGAACTTGAGCATCTTATAGGTCATTAACTTTAATTCCAGCTTTTGTCAGGCTTTTCTGTGATGGCACAGCCAGGAAATATCAATTCTCACAGTTGGTGTTTGGGAAATGGCTGTTTCAGAACTTGGCTCTTCTTTATGGTATTTGCCTAATCATAACTCTTGAGGTTGTGCTTGGTTCTTCAAACTTCTGCTCGTAAGTCCTTCAGAGGATTCAGAACACTGTCCTTCCCCCAGACTGTGCAATAATATAGTAAGTCAAAAGAAAATTTTTAGGTAAGCCCTTAGAGTTTCTTGCAAAAATGCTCTTTGATCAGTACACCAAATATAATTTATAAAAAGAATCATATAGATTCCATCAGTTTCAAAGCCAAAGGGGAAAAAGTGCTTTGTCTTCTGTTTCTAGGGCTTCTTAGAAATTGCATATGAAAAGCACACTTCATTTTGTGGCCAAGAACAAGCTCCAGCTGATTTCAGCTGCTGTTATGTGTTGTGTGAAAAAAAAGGGGAGAAAAGAGTTTTCCAAAGAATTTTGTTATCAGTAATGCTATGCAGCTTGGCATAAAAAACTTGACAATATCAAAAGAGATGGTATCATATAAATGTAACAGGGGGCAGAATGCAATTTTCTTTCATGATTTGGCCAGAAAAAACAAATTCCAACAAGTGACCTGAAGCACCCTGACTTCATTAGACCCTTAGTTCTTGTTCACATTACAATTCGGCCCCAGTAAAGACATTATAATGGAGAGGCTTTGGGGGTTTTCAGAAAGGAGAGACCATCCTATTCATTTAGAACTGATTTGTGAGCTGTTTCAACTATGTCTCAAAGTCTGTCTTCACAGCCTGGCTGATAAATACTGCACAAAAATTCTGCTGTTTTGCAAAAGTCTGATTCTTATGTGTCTGGAGTCGCCATTCGGGAGGAAGGGGCATTGGAGTCTCCAAAGAGCTGCTGGTGACAAATGTCTACTGCATTTCCTGATGGCAGGGAACAAATGTGGTGGAACTTGAAGGAGAAAACACATGAAGTAGGATCCTCTCTCCTTCAGCTCCTTTGGAGCAAATGCTGACCTATGGGATTTTCAGGCACCCAGCCCCTCAGCCATCCTCCCTTTTGCCTTGTGGTTTGTTCTCCAGAAATATATCCTTTTTGGTTTCAAACTAAATGGAATTATAAAAAACAAACCCTAAGTTCCCAGGCCCACAATTTTCTCACAGCGGTGGGGGGTTGGGGGGTAGGAGGAAGGAAGTGGATTACCCTCTCTGTCCCCAGCCTCCACAGCCTTCTTTTCAAAAGCAAACTCTTTAAAAACTATAGAGGAGCAGATCTCAGCAGTCATTTGGCAGTGGTGAACATGATTATCTTTCAAAATAATAATGACGCCAAACTATAGAAAGAGGAAACTGTTCTCTTTGTTTCAAAGATTGTATATTTAATGTAGATAAATATCTTTTAAGGCATAAATATAAAGCCTTTATAAAAATAACCAGTCCATTTGCTAGTCTAGACTTATAGGAAATCATCATGAAACTGTTATTTAAATGGGCAAAATTATCTTCTAACGCAACCTTATCTGCCCCATAATTGCAATGAATCCAAGTTTTAGAATGGATTTGGAATCACTACGTCAGTTTTGACACAGATCTGGATTAGCATCATATTAAAAAGGGTATGAAAATGGTTGTGATTTATTTTTTTATTTTAACCAAAAAAGGGTCTCCTGCCTGAATTAGGCCAGAAGACAATTTCCTAGGCCTAGTGGAGGAAGGACTCTGAATATGAGTCAGTTTGAACATCTGGTTGGAAGAGTAGATTTTCTCCCTTTGGATCTAACATCCTAGTCTTCTGTGGGTCTCTTGACCCCTGGGAAGACATTGGTTAGTATCACTGTAAGTATTAGAGTGTTGGCTCAAAAGACACATGGCGTATTATTTCACAGAAAATATGAGAGTGTGTGGGAATTATGAGGACATTCATGAGTAACACGCCTGATGGACACATGAGATCAGCTTCTTTCCGTCCTCTCACCCTGAAGAACTGGGGGTGGATGGCCAGAGGTGAGGTAGTGTTGTGGTTATAGCCGGGACACAGTGGGGACAGTCATCCTGGCCATATTGAGGCCCTACTTGCCATAGGCATTAGGCTGTTCAAGTATTTGGTATTCAAGGGCACTTAGTTCTGGCCAAACTTGTCTTCCTAGTTTTTAGACAGAAAGTCCTCAGTAACTTATTTTCTAAATCTCAGACTTCCGCTGGTTACCAGAGTAATCGTCTAACAGCATACTGGTGCAAGTTTAAAGCATATGAATTCGGACAATCTGAACTGAGTTTGTTGGAATGTCCCATCGTCTTTATGTTTTAAGGAACCGTGAAGTCTTCGATACTTGGCATCGTTTTTTCCTAAGGTATCTAGTTCAGAAGAAGACAAATGTCCTGACCCACTGTGACCACCACTACCACCAGATTAGGAATGAGACGTGGAATACTCATATTTTCTGAAAAAAGATAAATTAGTTCTTCTGAATGTCCAGGGTAGTAGATTTTCATGTAAGAGGAACGATACTTAGTGCTAGCAGCCTTATATTTTACTGTGGCCACTGTTCGTGATTTCCAGTGGTGACTTTGAAGTCTTCTGCCTGTCTGGGACTCTGTCGGACCCTTGTGGCCAACCCTGGGAGGAAGATAGCCAAGGCTTTCTCTATTACACTGGCAAGAATTCTTCTTTAACTTCTATGACAGGTTTGAAAACATTCTCTCAGACACATGTAAGAGTTGTTCTGTGATGATATATCTTTATATATATAAAGTGACATTGATGTCAAACTGGTCTGCTTAATCCTGGCCTGAGATGGGGATGGCTAACAGCTCAGCCTAACAGTCTGGAAAGCTGCTGGGAAAGTCTGAAGGTGAAATAACACCAGCTCCAAGAGGAGTCATTCCCAACGTTCAGTGCTTGCTTCAGGGGTGAGTGGGTAAGTGGTGGCCTTCTGACACTCTACCGTGGACCATAACAGAGGTTAAGTAATCGGGTAGGTCTAGCTTCTAACCAGATCCATTCAGGGAAAGCAGGGAGACATCGAACAAATGGCTTTGCCTCTCTGAGTTCAGTGACCTTCTCTAGAAATGAGGACATCATCCTTGGGGAGTTTTTGTGAGGCTCAGGGAGGTCACTGTGTGTTTTCTCTCATTCTCATAATTCTGACAAATAGAGGGGAACAACTAGTGTCAAGTGAGGAGTCCTTGAATTGGAGACATGTGGTTTGGACATAGATTATTCATTTTTCATGATTGTTAAGAGATTTTATTAAGAACCCAAGTCATGAAGATGGCTAGACTCAGGATAATAAGACAGATTAGTATTTCCTTAAAGCGAAGTCAAAATTGTGTTGCTTGGGATATGCATTTTTATGATGGAGTTAATGGGGTTATATTGAACAGGAATTGAGTTCAGATGGTGAAAACTGAATGATCGTAGGCATAGTGGGAAAACTCCAGCCCCATCCTGAGGTTTCATCCATCCTCATCCCTTCCATCTGTATGAGTGCTCAGCCTTTTTTGAGTCTGGATCTCATTATATATGGAGCAGACTTGCAAGTCATTATTTCTTAGTCTGAGCCTCCAGAATTTGCAATAAGTATGAAAATAAGTAGCAACTAGACAAAACAAGAAGGATCAAATAAGGACCACTAAGCATGGTAGAGACTGTCAGGTGAAGATGTGGGAAGAGAGAGAAAGGAAGGAGTTAGGAGCCTGGAGGAGGGCTGTTTGGTTTCTCTTAGCAGACTCTCTTTTGTGACCTGTGTCCCGAAGTTGCACTTCTCTGTCTTGACAGTTTTGAAGTTATAGTAATTACTTTTTAATTGCCATGACAAAATATCTTAACAGAACATCATAAGAGAAGGATTTATCTTGGCTCCTAGTTTAAGAAGGGATGTAGTCCACCAAGGCTAGAAGGTGTGGTGACAGGAACATGAGGCAGCTGATCACACTGTGTCTACATCAGAAGGTAGAGAGGGATGAATGCTGGTGTTCAACTCACCTTATTTTATCTTTTAAATTTAATCCAGGACCCCACTGAGTGTGGGATGGTGTCACCACATCTGGGGTGGATTATTTCCTCCTCAGTTAAATCTCTTTGAAATACCTTTACAGATGTGTCCAGAGATTGTCTCTTATGTAAATCTAAATCCAGTCAAGTTGACAATGATGATTTACCATCACAGGAATGATTTCTTGATTGCTTAAAATTTCACCAAACTCCAGCATATCATTTTGGGAAGAGCTGGTCATAAATGGTGGCAGGGAGACTTATTTCCTATCCATATGATGAGATTGGGAAGTACTCTCCTGTTAGCCACAAAGGAGAATGGAGTCTACTGGAGAAAGAGCATAAAATAGTCTTCTTCTGATTCCTTCTATGCTGAGATAGAACAGGTTGTATCAGATTCGAGAAAAGGTACTTGTTCATCACCATCATCATCATCATCATCATCATCATCATTTCCAGAGTGAGACAAACTCTCCCAAAGAAACACACTAATTAGGATCATCTTTTTGGAGTTCTTTTGATAAGAAAATTATGATTATTATAGACATTTGAAATTATGATTAGAAACATCAGAATTTTTTATTAGCCAGGTATAGTTGTACATGTCTGTAATCATAGCAC
This sequence comes from Eospalax fontanierii, assembly GCA_035773235.1. Classification (NCBI taxonomy): domain Eukaryota; kingdom Metazoa; phylum Chordata; class Mammalia; order Rodentia; family Spalacidae; genus Eospalax; species Eospalax fontanierii. The sequence continues at coordinate 23,786,874 of CM069530.1, forward strand.
TCCAGGGGCTGAGGCAGGAAGATCTCAAGTTCAAAGCTACCTTACACTGTACACTGAGATTGTTTCAAAAAAACTACTACCTTCCTCCCAAAAGGAAAAAAAAAAAAACCGAGAGAAGAATCTCTGAGACCTGGACTGTCCCTAAAACAAAGTGAGCAGGTGCTTTGTTGGACTCCAGCAGAGACCAGAGCTCATCATAGATCTTCCAACTAGCAGAAGACTTCTGTACAATGACTACATGACTTTAAGTTTCATGTTAATCATGTAACTCCTCATGTTTGTGAGATTGTTTTTCTCTAATTATCACTATAAAATCCTAAGACAAAGAGAGCCTTGAGCACTGAGAGGGACAGAATGCACAGAAAGAAGGGGGAATTTTGAATTTTGGGGCCTAGCTCATTTCCAAGCAGTCTAGGACAATAGGAAAATCATGAGATAAGGTCTGTAGGCAGAAGGATGACAGGGTTGGTAAGGTCCCTGTGTCCTATGGAATGAGAATATGGGGTACCCACTTGGGGCAGAGAAGCTGTTTAAGGGCTTCCTAGCTGAGAAACTAAAGTCTGTCCTGTAAAAATTTGACCTCCCTTTCCCATGTCTGCAGTGGATACCCTTTGTAAAAAGTTGTAAATGTGTTCTCAACCTGGCAGTCAGGCATGGGGATTAGCCAACCTTCCGCTTCCACTTTCCATTCTTGTCCCAGTTCACCAATCATCTTCATCGTTGTTTGGAAGGACTTTCAGCTGCACAGCTTTCTGGACATGCTTTAATTCAACCAGACTGCAGTGAAAATCTTTGGAATGTTTTGCCTTCAAATGTTTGTGGTTGACAAGTATCTTTCAACCAGCACCCCACCCCTTAAAATGTAGTAAGTAATAAATGAACATAAATCTGAGGGAGACTTCTCTTGTTTCTCTTCCTACAGCTTCCTCCTTCTCCTCCTCCTCCCCTCTCCTCCCCCTCCTCCTCTTCCTCAAGTTCTCCTCCTGTCCTGCTCCTTGCTCCTTGCTGTTATCATTTGATCTATGAGATGGCTGGTTGGCTTAAAGCAAGGTGACAATAGCATTTTTTCTTCTTCTTTGCAAACAATTTTGAGCAAATCCTGTGATAGAGATTGAGAGATCACATTTAGAAAAGCTTCCTAAAAATCTTAAGCCCTCAGTTAATGAATACTGCAAGCACTGTAATTTACAGATAGGATTATGACATTCCAATCTCTGTTCAGATTTTGCTTCCTCAGCTCTCAGGGGTGAGGATGTGATGAATCAGTTAATATTTGTTCAAGGATTTGACAAAAAGCAATGTCTTAAATGCTTATGTGCTTTGACCTCAAATTGTACTTCTACACAGTTCCCTTTACGTAAGAGGAAGGTAGGGGACAGTGGCAGAAAAGACACGAGGCCAGCTTTCCACTCCTCCACAGACCTCCAGCACTCAGTGGAGAACTGTCTGCCAGCGGCAGCACCTAAGTGATACTCACTGGAGGTAAGGAAAGGGGTGCAGCTAATAGCTCTCTCCTTGTAACCCCCAGTGCATTCTGGGGGAGTCCACACAGCCTCCGCACCCAGAGTCTCCCTGATGTCCAGTACCTATGATCCTTCACCAGTGTTTTCCGTCAAGTCTACATCACAGTGCCAACGGACAAGATCTGTCTTTTGTCCTTCAGAGCCTAGGTGGATAGATGACTGAGCAGTTCTTCTGTTAAAGTAATTTGACACAGGTGGGTAATCACTGTAATGATCTCAGGAGGCTTCCCAAAAGTCATTTATCAACAAGAACAAATGCAAAAACCAGAACAATGAAAACAATAACAATAGTGTCAACTCATCAAGCTGAAGGTTTACACAAAGTTCAGACATTAGCTCATCAGTTCTCACAGGAGTCCTGTGAGTAGGGGTTGCTATCCTCATTTTATATGTGGGGAGACAGGCTCAGAGAAGCTCACTACCTTACCTGAAGTCACACAGGTTGGAGCTTGGGTACCACCAAGCCTCGGGCTTTTCAGGTTGTAAACTCCAGGTATATGAGGAGACCGCCTTACCCCACCCACCTTGTACATGCTTTGCAAATAGGGGATAAATAAGTGCTTATTAATTGTAATGAATTTAGTTATTCTCTGTGTAAGGAGAGAAGTCTCAAACTTCCAGGACAAACATTTTACATTAACAGAAAAGAAAATCGGGAAGAGCTAGGAGTATTGCTCAGTGCTTGCCTGGCAGGCCGGATGCTCAGGGTTCCATTCCCAGCAGTAACAACAACCCTGCCCTTCACATATACCCCCACATTCACTAACACACACAAAGAAAAGAACAAGCATCATTTGTATTGAAGTCCTGTGAAGGGATGTGGGGGGGGGCAATTTGGGAGCTGAGGATTTTCTCACTATCAATTGAGAATTATTGAACCTTTCTCCTCCTTTCTCTGACCTTTGAAGTCAGATTACATAAACAAGTACCTGACCACATGAAAGCCAGGGCTTGACAGATATCTTAGTAGCATCAACTAAATGATCAGCTTTTGCTAAGCACACAGACTTCCCGGAGTAGGAGGAAACCTGAATCCTGTCTTCAAGGAATGTTCACTAGATAAAGAACCCAGAGAACTTCCTCTGTCTGCTTTTATTTCAGGCAAGCCCTTGGCCACAAATAGGGGAACTTTGGGGGTGAACTCTTAGGGGATTTAGCAGTCCTTGATGACTATTCTTTTATTTTAGGCAGTGGTTATCCTGCTTCACTTGCTGAAGTTCCCATTTTCCCTAAGTCAAGAAAGCGAGGCAATTGCAAAAGAATGTAGCATTACAAAACATCTTGTAGGAAATCTACAGAGACAGTTCCTGTTTCCTTCATAGTGAGAAGGTGAAATGGAGAGCTGGAATGAACCACTTTCAAAGCTCAAAGCTATGCTTTTACAAGCAAGGGCTGACTCATAACACTGGTTGATGTAGCCTCAGGTATGTGGACAAATCTTGAGGGTCTGTGTCTATAAGAAGCTCAAGGCCACCAATCCCACCTCTCTCCTACTCTGTTTCCTAAGAGACCTCTTTCAAGTCAGTTCAACTCAGAAAACATTTATTGGGAAAAGTCTTGAGGCCCAACATTATGCAAAGATTCAAAAGATTTTTAAAAAGTATCAGCTCTCATGACCCTTTCCTTCCATCCATTCTGGTAGACGACTCCCCAGAGGAGGCACCACAGGCTAGCTGGTTAGTGATTTGTTCTGTGTGGCACACGGATACACTTGGAAATTATGACGTGGGGCTGCCTCTGCCCACTTTTACAGGTGACCTGTGCTTGTCAGGGATTGGAGTCTGTGGACTCAGACCACACAGAGTGAACTGAGAAGAAGATGCTTATAGTTTATTTACTACAGAATGGGAAAGCACCAAGAAGCAAGTACTGATACAAAACCTGCTCTCACCTCAAAGAGAGTAAGAGTTCAGGCTGGAGCCAACTGTGAATGGCCATGTCTCAGGAACACAGATTCAGGTGACCCAATACTACATTCCCATGTGGGGTAGCAGTTTCATGAAGTTTTTATAGTTATAGAATAAAAGAAAGTTATAAAGTGCTTTTCAAGTACTTTGGAGGAAACATCAGGTAGATGGGTCAGAGCAGAGCAGGAAAACCTCTATGAGAAGTTTCAGATGCTTTCTCATATTTCTACTTGGTCACCCTTAGGTTAGTGATCTTTTAATACTTTCCAAAAGGATTTGCTTAATAATCACAAGGATTTTAGGTCAAACATACAGGTGGGCACTGGATGGCTATCAGGGGATTAAAGCTAGCCCAAGATACTGTGGCTATCTGTAATAATCCAGCTCTTTATAACCACAGGGTTTCTAACCAGTCAATCAGCCTTGTAGAATCTCTGACACATAGTGTAGCTCTATTTCTGGAAACCTCAATTCATCCACCCAGATCAAGGCTTGGAATGGTGATTTCATCTGACTCTATCCTTGCAATTAAGGATTCGGAATGAATCCTTTCCCCGACCCTTCCATCTTCCTAACTTTCTTCTTGTGGCTGTGTAGTCCATTCCCTGCCTGCCTTTATTCCCCAAAGAGAAGGAAATCCTTTCCTTGTTTTAGAAAACTCCAGACTTCACATTTGAATTAGTTGCCTCTACCTAGGTTTTTCTGGCTTCAGAAGTGGGTGGAGATGCAGACAGCTAGTGAAGTGAGAGAAGAGTGCTCCGTTTTGCCTTTATGTTCATCAGTCTTCTGGTGAATTTCATGAGTGGGAGACAGGCTCCTCCCAGTGGGTAGGCCTTATACCCACTTGTTGCCTTATCAAGTTCACACACAAATGACAAAGCTTATCCTTCCTCCTAGGTTGCTGCCAACCTTATTCCTTCTTGCTCACAGGATAAAGATGAACTCAATATCTGAGAATAGTCTTCATGGACTGAACGAGTGGTATCAGCCTTATAGAGACATGTCATGATTCCTAAATCTTGTTCCACAGAAAATTTGTGAATGTGATGGTATGCGGTGTATAGTGAGTGTGTGTGTTCATTTTGCTGCTTTTCAGTAGAATGTTTAAGATGCTATGTAGATGCTATAGATACCTAGAACTATGGGTAGGTAGAAGACAGAGAGACTGACTAGGAAATTAGGAGTGTTTCCTTAGCCATTGAAGGCAGTATTAGAAGTGAGCCTTATTGAAGATGTCAAATTCTATCAGAAAGAGATGAGGTGGTAAGTAGCAGTTGGTAGTGGCAAATGCTCCTTGAAAAGCAGGCAGAGCTAGACATGGTGGTGCATGCCAACAATCTCAACACTTAAGAGGCAGAGAAGGGAGGATCACAAATTTGAGGCCTGGCTGCATGGTGAGTTCTAAGCTAGCCTGAGCTACACAGTGACACAGTCTCAAAAAAATGCAGATGGGAAAATGCTGGGTGATAGGGGTTATTGTAAACAATCTATATAGTTACCCATATTTAATTTTCTTGATAAACAATGGTAAAACTTCTAATGTACTTAGAGAAGATGCCAAATTGATTGGATATATTCAAGAGAGGAAGAAGATTTGAAGAAGTCAGGGTTGCAAAGATGGCCTAGAACCATGTTACAGGAAAGTTGTTCCACTGAATAATCTGCTCTTCATTGTGTGTGTAAAAACTCATGGACTTTTGAGGTTTAGTTTCAGCAATGAAATGATTGGTATTTGCTTGAGGATCATAGCTCTGGCTGTCTTAGAAGGACTGGGAGTAAGAGAAAATAATATAGATGATAAAGTAAAAGGCAGAACAGAGTGAGCAGACAGGACAAGAAAGGAGAAGGGAATGAGAATTATGACTCTCTTACTTGGGACTTTTCTCAGAAAACACTAAGAAACTAGTTGAATACTCTGCAAGATACTAACAGTGAAGATTTGAATATTGAAAAGGATTGTCAGGAACTGAAGATGATTTAACTTTGGGTTCCAAAGTATATGAAAGAGGTAATGCGCTAACATCATCATCTAACAATGAGAACAAAAGTGGAGGGAGATGTGTGGCATACAGGATCTTCATCTTTATTCTGCTGTGATCCTTCTGTAAGCAGTGACACTTTTAGTCAGTCTTTCTCTTTCTTATACAACCCTATTATTTACTTTGGAGTTGACCTTCAAGGCCTAGGCTCTACCTGTAACCTGCCTTTCCCACCCTACTGATGTTTCTCTATTACCCTACAGGTACCACTTGCTAATTTATCATCTTCCTGACACAAACTTTAGATTTTTGTATACATTATGGTTCTTCTCTCCATTCAAAAATAACCTACCTTGAAATCCATGATTAGGATTTTTTTCCTTCTCTAATCCTAGAACCCTGCTATAGCCTGAATTTTGGTGTCTCATCTGAATTTGTATGCTGAAACCTAATCCCCAATGCACTAATATTAAGAGATGAGGTCATTAGGAGATCATCAGATCATGAGCACATGAATGGGATTGATACTCATAAAAAGAAGCTCTTTCAAGCAAGGACAGGGCCTCACCACGCAGGAAATCTGCTGGTGTTCGCCACTTTTCAGAACTGTGGGTAGCAGATTTCTATTGTTTATAGATCACCCAGTCTGAAGTATTTGTATAGCAGCAGGAATGAACTAAGACAGATCCCAAAGAATTGCCTAAGTATTCCAACTCCAGTATGGCTCACCACTGAAAAAAAAGTTTTAAAATAAGTAATACTTATTGCCACCAATGGCCATGTGAGTGTCTTAGAGAAAGATGATGCCTACTTAACACACCCTTGTTTCTAAGGATCCTTTGTGTAGTACTTTCACATTTCATTACCTTTTAAGCGTATGTATGTCTAAATGGGGTCATGTTTCTAAGACTTCTGAAAGCCGCCATGTTGTAGTAGAGATATGTAGAATGAAGGTGCCTTTTCCTTTGGATTCCGGTGCCTCAGATTCCTTTGGATGTACTGGTACCTTATGGATGCACAGAGCTCTGACTTTGAAAGTCACCTTCAGCAGCCGCAGCAGTGTTTATCAGCAGTCATACAGAGCATGTTCCTTAGATAAAGTCAGAGTATTTCATGCTTTAAACCATTGTTTAAAGAAATATTTTATTGGTTGCTGGTATCATCTTTTTAAAGAAAGTGAGTTAAATATTCTCTCCTAAATACAATCGACAAATGTAGAAATGAATTTTATGTGTTTCCTGTCTCTCAGCCCCATATTTTGAAAGTGATACTTGCTAATAAATATGCTTAATGCTCACAAAGAAAAAAATGTTGTTTCAAATGACCTCAAAAAATGAATAATGCTGCTTCTATGCTTAATTGCTATTGGAGGAATTTGAGAAGAACATGTCCTGTGAATACGAGTCTCAAAAGTTAATTGCCACTGAATAGAAAACCCGAAGCAATTGGAACTTTTAATCTTAAATTCTATAATAGCGTGTTCAGTGCCAAAAAGAAAACTGGCTTAGTGGTTTTAAAAGATACTACAGTACATATCTAATTGTTTTAAGTTTCAAGAGTGTTTTTATGAATATATTGATTTGTGCTTAATTATTAAAATGAAAAAAGTGAATAAATCTGACATAGCCAAGGAAAAAAGTATTTAAGACATACATGTACATCATAACTACAGCTTTTATATGTAAATATTGTATATAAATATGTACTTGTGTTTATATATCTATTGCTTTTCTGATTTGTGCCTCTAGTATACTATGTCTGATTGGCACATTAGCTATTTCTCCGCATGTCAGAATTACCTTTCCTCTTTAGAGGCACACAAGAGTAAGTGAGATGACATTTTGCTCGTTTTGAAAAGTCTGGTGCCTTTGGGAATGACACATATCTATCAAATTGGAGAGTTCACTTAGACTGGAGCAGGAGGGAGATATTACAGAAGAGGCCTTCAAATATATTGATAATCTGTTTTGTTAGGCTGCTTGTTGTGTACATGGATATTTGTCGTAGACATCTTTCCCCCCTTTTTTTTCATGACAACTGTTTTATAGCACAACTTTGAATATGTCTAATTCCTTCCTCAGACGTTTTGGAGATTCTTAGTTGTCTTTTCTTAGCTCACCTCTGATTCCTACCTTTGCTGCATGTGGTCTATAAGAAACCTTCCCACCATGCTGGTTGCGTTATTCCCCTTTCGATATCTCAGTGAGACAGAAGATTTGTTTCCTCTCCTTTCTTTTTGTGTGTGCCCAGTGAGCCCACAAAGGCAGCAAGAGACTGGAGTTTGCAGAGCTGGAGGCTTTTATATCTGAAGAATGCAGCCGGCTTAAAATTCAACCCGTCCAGCCTTTCTGCCCTGTGTATTTCCTCACCAGCACTGCCGGCCCAGGCGAGGACTCAGCTTTTCTACTCTGCTGGACTCCCTCTGATCTTCGGTGCCCTTTCTCTCCCAAGTCGCCTTCATGAACTCCAAATCCTTCTTGCTCTATAGTGCAGAACAAGTTGAGTCTTTCCACTTTTGATCTCCGACCTCACTTTATAGACGTTGATAAAGATCATGGAAAGGTGAGTAAGGAAGGCTTAACATGTACGTGTTAACTTGTACATGTCCCAAGCCCACCAATATGGTAGGTTTTGTGGAAAATAAACACAAAGGCATGCTCCTGAAGTAAGTTACTTCTGTGGGTGCTGATCCTTCAGAAGAAACTGCGGCTTCAAGCAAGTCTTTTATTTTCTCCATTATTTGTAGCAAAATAGTAACCCATTAAAGGGCTTCAAATCTACTTATCTTGACCTATATGTAGAACAGAAAATTGAAGAACCATAGAAGAGTATGGTGAAGAGTATGATGAAGTAGAGGAAGAGTCACTGGAAGTTGGAAAAGGATGGATTGAAATAAGCCTTAAGTCAACTGACAGCCCCAGGCTCCTGTGAGCAGGGAAAAGAGCAAGAGTGAATGTTTAGGGCACATCCATGACTACACCCAGAAGGGAGATACAAGAGAAGGCGCAGAGGAGCTGGATGTGACTATGTGGGTGTGGGTTTGCCTGTGGCTGTTTTGAGGGAAGAAGCATGATTGTAAATGAAGCTATGTCTTCAAAACCTCATGTTGATGTTCTAATCCTCAGTACCTCAAGCTGTGACTATATTTGAAGAGGGGGGCTTCAAACAATTAAGTTATAGCAAGGAATTCAGGATAGGCCCTTCTGTAAGCCAACTGATGTGTTTATGAGAAAAGAATAGTAGAATATACAGAAAGACAGTGAGGCTACACAGGAGCACAGGGAAAAGACCAAACACACAGCAAGATGAATCATCTGCAGCTGAGGTGAGATTAGAGGAATCCAACACACACCAGGGAGCACCTAGGTGTGCTGGGCTCCTGAATGTGAGAAAATCAGTTTTTACTGATTAAGCCACTGGCCTGTGGCATCTATTATGAAAACCCCAGCTGACTAGTACACAAGGTTATGGGATAGGAGGAAAGGATGAAGCTGCCAATAAAACAGCAGTCTTTGTTAAAACTAAAAGGCACATTGTCATTTGAGAATGTATAGTCTTAAGGTTATGATGTAAGAAGGTAGGGAAGGGGCTGGAGAGATGGCTCAGCAGCAAAGGGCACTGGTTGCTCTTGCAGAGGACCGTGGTTCTATTCCCAGCATCCACATGATGGCTAATAACCGTCCCTAGCTCCAGTTCCAGGGGATCTGACGCCCTTTTCTGACCTCTGTAGGCCCATGACACAGATGTACTTGCAACCATATAGGCAACCCACTCATATACATAAAATAAAAATAATATATAAAACATTAAAAAGGAAGGTAAGGGAGTAAATGCCAGATAACTTAAATTTACTTAACCAGATTTTTTGGGCTAGAGAAAAATAAGATTTAAATCTATAGCATGTGATAGTTTAGTTACGTAAGCAAAATAACATTCTGCAATAAAAATTAAAATAGAATTATTAGCTACGTGTTTATAGATAATGATTTTACAATGTTCTGCCACAATGTTTGGTAAATATTACATGGGTGGTATTGCAGAGATTGTTATAGATGGGAGCTTAGAGATGTAGGAGCTCCTTGGACATCTGCCCCTGCCCCATATATACATATCTGTACACCATGATGATGAGAGGAGATCAGACAATCTGAACTGAGATGTCATTCTGAAATATTACCCAGAGAACATGCAAATCATTAGCAAAGTTCATTGTTTTATTTCAGACTCTGACAGAGTGCCTTGTATAGGACTCCACTGTAGCAGGCCCTGGGGTGATAAAATGTGGAAATTCTGTCTTCAAAGCTTCCATCTATGAGAAGATGAAAAGCAATTAGCTATGATACAGGTGACCCCGCTTTTGTCCACTCTGAAGAACAGCGCTGTTGTAAAAAGCTCTCGGCTACTAACCAACCACAACTGATTGGTCCAGGAGTGGTCACATGATCCAAATTAGTGATTTCTCCCCTTGAGAATTTGGTCTATGTGATGTAAAATGTGAGGTTTAGACCTTTGAAAATGAAATTAACGAACAGAGGAAATCCAAGGTGAGGGAGAAAAGATGAAATGGCAGATCCCTTGTTTCCTAACATTTGAGAGTCATTTGAGTTAATTAGTCAACTCTCCTTTGGTGCAACTGCACACACTTCCTCCAGGGTCCTTTTTAAGCTGTACACTGACTTGAGTGGAGAAGATAACTTATAAATAAGAGATTCCCGACAAATGCAATGAAAGAAGACATGCACTCAAATAACCATGGCCAAATCTGCTACAACAATCAGCCCCAAACTCTACAGTCTCAAAAGAAAGGCAGTTGTCCCTGGATTGTAAAGGAAAGTTTAGTCTAAGAGCCAAATGTAGACTTTTTTCTCTCTGTCTTCTCACACTAAAGTCAAAAGGCAGCCCTCATCCAAGACCCAGTCTTCACTTTTTACATATGCTTAAAAGGCCAACCTGTGTCCACTTCTCTTCCACGCCCCTGCCACCCTATCTGTCCCTTTGAGCTCAGATTCAGAGTCGGATGCAGTTTGATTCCAGTCTTTCTGCCTTGCTGCTTCAAAGAGGCCAGCACAGTAAACAACAGCCTTTTGTCCTGAGTTGTCTTTCACGAATTGATGCTAACTACAGAAGGCATAAAACCCGAGCATAATCAACAAATAACATGAGAAGGTTGCTGTGCCAGGCCTGTCCCAGTTGTCCTTCCGGGTATTCTGTACTCTTCCCTAACCTCGGGAAGATAACCTATATGGACCATATTCATGGACTTGCTTACTCCTTGGCCCATCGTTGGAGGTTATAATGGGGAACCATGGCAGGGTTAGGGTAGGAAGAGGAAAGGAAGTCAGAGTGTTTATTCCTGTAGCTCCTCCCCTACAAGTGCCACTAAATTGACTGCTTCCCTTAGCTGAAGTTTGTAACATCTCTTGATACAATGGCTCAACACAACATAGCCAGGAACCAATACCAGCTCACTCCCTTTTGGGTAGCCTAGAAGGTACAGGCATTTTTTTTTAGTCGATGAGAAAAAATGCGCCAAAATAAATATTACTACGTAATAAATGAAAGTTACACAGATTTATATGCCAGTGTTTATGAATAAAGTGTGACAGGAGACATCGCACTCACTCATTTACATATTGTGCAGCAGTTGGGGAGTTGAGCTGACAGGGTACTTGTCAAGAATGAAGTATTGACTGTCTAGTGCTTTACAGAAAAATGGCTCTTGACCCTCATTTTACATGATTCATGTTTTATACATCACACCTTGAAATTGAAGTCAACAAACTGGAAATACAGGATGAGGCAGAGAAGATGAAACTGCAGATCCTCGTTTTCCTATCTGAGAGCCATATGGGTCAATTAGGGATGGTTTCAGGGATGTTCCTTCTCCTCACTGTCCCTCTGCTCTTCAAGGATGTCCCTTCTCCTCACTGTCCCTCTGCTCTTCAAGGGTGCATGTAGACAGGGAAAATAAGGGAACCCCGAGGCAGTGGATTAGACACTGTGGTCTCCTCATACCCTTCCTGTGATTTTTCAAATATTTACTTTATTACACTTTTCTCAATTATCCTCTTATTTGATGAGCCATCGCTTTGCTGCCAGGATCCCAACCGACACGTTTATGAAGACAGGGCCTAGGGCAGAGGTCATGGTACTCTCAGAATTCATGTTTCTCTGTTTAATTGGTAGCTGGGATCTTAACTGAACTTTGATTCTCTATTTTTTACAACAAATGGGAGGAATCATAGAACTTGTCCACTCCTTCAAAGCCACGCTCTTCCAGAGGCCATGGGGGAAGCAGCCCTTCTTTTCTCCACTGACCATAGTTGGTTTTGAGAGTTGAAATTACTACATCATCTTGCAACTACACAAGACCCTTGTCTGACTTCTGAGGATGGCAGGGCAAGAAAGAGAGAGAGGACCTGGGTTCTTGACAAAGTCAGTCTGTCACTGATACATCCTGGTGTTGCCCCATCTTTGGTCTTCTTTGTATATGAAACAACAAACGGCCAATTCTTTAGCCATGCCTAGTATAGTCTTTTATAATCTTATATAGATATTGCAGTCTTTTGATTCTCCTTGCTTCTTTCCTTCCCAAGTGTGTAGACATTGTCTGTGATCCTTGAAAGCTGGCTTCCGAGGTTTCTTTCCCTTCCCCGGGAATGCCTTTGTCTTATGTCATGAAGAACTCACCTTATTTCATTTACTTTTACCCAGTAAGATTTAGTTCATGTAACTTCAGAGTTAGAGATGTCTTTGGAGGGAGTCTTTAAAAGCTATTAGCATTTATTAATGATGCAAAGCAGTGTACATAGATATACGTAATGTATATCCTTTTGTCTCCCTGTCAACTATTCTCATTTTACAGGGAATCATGTCTAGAGCTTTTCAAGTGGAACTACTAAGAGTCATCTTAGTTGCTGAAGCCAGTGGAAGAAGGGAGGTATAGCAGGTGTCCTCAGCCAGAGACGTGTGTATGTGACTTTTTAAAATGATTTTTTTATTTGTTTAGGCTGCTGAGTAGGACTGGATTTGCATGAAGTCTTTTCAAATCAAAACTGAACACCAAAACAAGAAGCAAAGGAGAGTCTGGAAACCGCATCGGGGGCACTCATGCAGTTACAGCTCCATTCTGTCCCCGTGCTGCACAGGTCCATCTGCTTCTTCTGGTGCAACAAACATTTTTCAACCTTTAATAAGTTGTTTGAGGCTTGTTTTTCTACTCCAATCACCAGCTCAAACAGCTGTCACTGAATACTTACTACATTTGTACTATTATTCTTGGTGCTGGGTATCCAAGGACAGCAATCCAGTTGAGGCGGTACCTCAAAAACTAGATTCACACAGCAGAAAAGGTTTCAGGTTTCCAGTTGAGTCTTCCTATCTGTTGTTTGCTAACATGCTTAGTCTTTCCATTTGCTTCCAAAGCATTTTCTCTTACTTACTGAATCATTTCAGAGTAGCTACTTAAGGTTTTTTTTCCCCGGATAATTACAACATTTAGATAATCTTGGAATGTGTCTGTTGATTATCTTTCCCCATGTAAATTTAGATTTTATTGGCTTGTCATAGACCATGTAATTCTGGAGTGTATTCTAAGCACTTAAAATACTGTGCTATTAGGAACTGGGTCTTGCTTGAATCCCATGGTGACTGTCAGTGTTTTTATACTGGAGGGCAATTCGGCTGGCTACATTCACAATGCGAATTTCTACCAGCCTTCTTTAATTTAAGGCTTCGATGTTAGTTTCATTTTCAGAATACTTTGATTGATTGTTTGTTTTGTTTTCTAAGAGAGTCTCACTGTGTAGCCCAGGCTGGCCTTGAATTTGTGGGCGTCTTCCTGACTCCTGTGCTCCTGAAGCACTGGGGTTATAGGCATGTGCTACTAATGCTTGGTAAAAATCATTTTGGTTAACACAGTTCTTGTTTTTGTTTTTGTCTTTTCTTTTCTTTTCTGAGACAGGGTTTTGTTCACTATGTAGAGCAGGCTGGCCTTCAAATCAGAGATCCACCTGCCTCTTTTTCCTGGATAACATGGCTTTTGGAAGCCTTTAAAGTACATAACTAAACTGACAAGAAAGTCAGGAAATCCTGAAAATGAGACAAAACAATACAAACAAACAAATACCCATCCTGTGCCCAAAGAACAAAAACATGGAAAAATAAACAAGTAGTTCTGAGCCTGGAGAGTCAAGGAGTGACAGCCCTCCTCTGGCATTCTTACAGGCTTAAAGAGAAAATACACACACCAGATTTACACAAAAATTTATATGGCTCCATGTTAGTAGAGAAGCCAGACTAGAAAGCTTTCTCCCCTCGTTCAAGACTCCCTCCAAAGGAATACCTTTAAAGGATCAACAGAAGCAAAGAGAACAACAAACAAAAAAGCAAATCCTACCCAAGCTTGCAAAGTGGAAAAGAAACTCCCTTCTGAAAACAGCAGTCCAGCCCTGATGCAGCTGTGTGTGCTAAGTTCATTCCCTGTGCAGGACCTTCAAGTCCCCAGGTACAAAATGCTCTTTTAGATTGCTGGTGTCCTACAGAAGAAGCAAGTACAATCTTTTCTGGGAAAGTTTTTTAAAAACTGGATTCTTAAATAAGTACCAATGAACAGAAATTTACAACTAAGACAATGATTTATTTTAGTATTTGAAATGAAAAACAACATTCCCAGATTTACAGAGAAACCTATAAGAAAATATAAAGTGTATAACTTCAAATTGAGTAGAGAGGAAAATTTGGAATATAGGGAGAATAATTTCAAAGATGTCAAGAAAGAAGAGGAGAAGAAAAAGATGAAGACATAGAATATACAAGGTCAAATGGTGGAAATGAATCCTGATTTATTAGTAACCAGCAAATCATATAAACAGACGAAATGGCCCAGTTGAAAGATATGAGTTATCAAATAGGAATAAAATCACGGCTATCTCCATTTTTAAGAGGTACCCTGAAAAGTATAAGGACACAAGATAGAACATAAAATAATAAAGTTAATAATGGCTATAAATATACATATCTGCAAGACATTTGACACTCTCCCTTTCACAGTCCAGAGTCTAATTCCTCTGTCTTTGAACCTGGGCTATTTCAACAGAAAGCTGTGGAACTGGTACAATGCCATAAAATTATATCCCATTTGATCTCCTTGGATCTCTCTAGGGGAATCCAACCACCAGGCTCTGAGAACTCTGAAGCAGCTTACAAAGAGGCCCCTTGACGGGAGGAACTGAAGTCTCCTACAGTTAGTACCCCTGGCCAGCCATGTGGGTGAGTCATGTTGGAAGCAGATCTTCCGGGTTCCATGCTGGCTGTGTCCCCAGCCAGCATCCTAACTTTAACCCCAAGAGAGAACTGCCGGGTGAAGTCTCTCCAGCACTCCTGACCTACAGCATCGGAGAGGGTAACCAATATGGAAGTGCGCTTTTAAACCGCTGCTTTTTATTTTAGGGTAACATGCTATACAACATTCTTAATGAAAATACTGTAAAAATACAGCTGGAATAGATATATTATTATCGGATGAAATAGTTAGCATGTTTAATTTAATAAGCATTACTCCTAACAACTGGAGTATATGCATTCTTTATAGGCAAACATGTTACAGAGCTTTGAACATATACCAGGATAAAACAAATGTGAGACAAGAATGTACAGGGCTTCATTGGGAAGTACAAACAACTAATAAATGTTTTGACAACCCGCTCTTCCATTCAGCCTGCCAGTGCTTAAAAACTTTCCCACCACATTTACTCTTTAATACGAAAGAAAGCATTTGTTAAAATGTCAGTGTTATCTGGAAGTATTAGCCCACAGGGACTTGAGTCTTTAGACTTCTTTTTTCTTTTCTTTTTCTCTTTTTTCCCAGTCAGACCTCTGGCAAGACTTTGAGGGAATGTTGTAGAGAATAAAGAGAATGTTCTGACTGGGCCAAAGAAGGCACAGTTGGTAAAGATGCAGAGTGTGGGTGTCACTAAAGGAGAGCTCACTCTGCAAAAGACCCTGTGGCACGGTGGACCCTGACGTTTGGGTTTGAAGGAGCCCAGAGGAGGAAAGCTGTGCATAGCGTGGTCTGTCTTCCCTACCAATGTGCCACGCTGATCTGAACTAGACCTGGAATATCTAAGTAGCCTCATCTATGCAGAGAGGTGGGTGGGTAGTTATTTGCATGTGACCCTACCAATATGTCTGCTAGTCCCTGTGAACCTCTTTCTTCTACTACAATGAACTTTGTCCTGAGCAACTGCCCTTCCCCTGGGGATTCTTCCCGACGCCTGGAGATACAGCTTCATACTTATTCTTCATTCATCGATTGGGGCTTAGTACCAACTGGATGCACTTCTTGGAACTGCACTTGGAAACTCCCTTCTGTTCCTGTAATCCCATGCCTTCCAGAACACTTGAGTGAGTTTAATTTAGATGGTTCATCACTGTGCTTGGAAGAGTTCAATAAATTCTTCAGGCTTGGTATCGTAGTTACTTTTCTCTTGCTGTTATAAAACACCATGTCCAAGGCAACTTATAGAAGGAAGAGTTTATTTGTGTTTATGGTTCCAGAGGAATAAGCGTTCATCGTGATGGGTGAGACGCAGCAAGGGGCCAGAACAGAAGACAGACCTCACATCTTCAAGCATGCACAGGAAGCAGAGAGGGTGAAACTCAAGGTGGGATCTGGCTGTGAACTCTCAAATCTTGCCTCCAAAGGTGTACTTCTTCTGTCAAGGCCACAACCCCTAACCTCCACCAACAATGCTACCAACCGGTAACTAAGTGCTTAAATACTTGGAGCCTACAGGACATTTCACATTCAAATCACCGCACTTGGTCTATTTGCTCTGAACTTTTCTAACTTTTTTCTTGTGGCTTATCTACTCATAACATGGTTTAAAAGCATAAGAAAGAAGAAGGTGAAGGAGGCAGAGGGAAAGAAAAGAGCACATTTACCTCTTTAGATTTAGATGGTAGAATCCTCATACCCACAGGGCCTCATGGGACCAAGTCTGAGATTGACATAATGATCAAAATACTATTGTCAAATGAAGAGGTGTAAAAGTAAGTTTGGGTATAATTTGAACTTCCTGAAGACCACTAAGAATCCCCCGGAACCCCTTATTACAAGACCCTCTTTACTCTCTCCTTTCTCCCACATCCCACACTGTTTCTGAGCTTCTTCTCCTTCACAAATAAGATGACTTTCTACCTCTGCTGACCAAAGTGGCTGCTGGAACTCTGATTCTGGCCCCACCACCATCACTATATCCAGATCCCCAGGACCTCAGAGTCACTCCTTCCTATCCGCAGACACCTTCTAATCTCCACAGAAGGGTTTTGTGAGGCATCTGGGAAACACAGTCCTCCCTCTTGGACTTCTTTTCTCATAAGAAATTCTTCCCCATCTCTGGCAGCAAACACCAGCATCTTTTCTCATTTGGCATAAACTACAAACCACAGGCGAAAGTTAATGTTCAATAGCAATGTTTCAAGTCATGGGAAACAGTCTGGAGCAGAGAACAGCGTCTGGGACTCAGAGTGCCTCCAAGAAGGGAAAGGTCAGCTCAGAGGGCAGGCAGTACATCCATCACACCCCTGAACTCCCAAACAGAAGCAAGCCACAAGTGTTTAGCAAGCACAGGGGAGAACTGTAAGTAAGGAGATTTGGGATTAACAGTCCAAAACAGGAATCAGCCTGATCTATGTATGTGCAGTCTGTGTATTTCGAATAATTCTCTGAAGATGGACAATTTCTTTATATTGGAAATAAAATATACAATTTACGTCAAAAAGATGCATTAAACAAGAGTTGATGTGCTTGAAGCCAGCCTCTGCTGTTCCTTATTCTTTATGCTGGCCTAACTACTTCTTAATGCATCACTTTTCTTGATCTGTAGAAAGACTTATCCACGTTGTTGTGAAGAACAGATTTTCCTTCTTTTCCAAAACGGAATATATCCTAGGTCATATACATATCACCTTTGTTTTTTTAATCCCTTTAGCCATGGATAGACATGTAGATTGCTTCTATGTCTTTGCTATTATGAATAGTTCTGCAGTGAATATGGGATTGCAGATATCCCTTTAACAAGCATTTCAGTTCCTTTGAATAGACACGCAGAAGAGGACTGCTAGATGCATTGACTGTTGGATCTAGTTATTAGTATGTGATCTTGAGGAACCCCCATACTGTTTTCTATTACTGCATTAGTTTACATTTACAATGAACATATGTATTTCCCTTGCCCACCCATTCCCTTTCCTCTTTTTGATAAAAGATATTCTAACAGAAATAAGGTGATGTTTTAGTTTTCTTTCCTGTTGGTGTGACAAAACATCTTGACAAAAGCAACTCAGGGGAGAAAGGGTTTGTTTTGCCTCACAGTTCCAGGTAACAGTCCATCATGGTGAGAAGGTCCCAGCATCAGGATTTATGAGAGAGAGTCACATAGTATCTGTAATCAGGGGCAGTGAACAAAGAATGCGTGCATGCTTGGAGGTGCTCAGCGCTCTCTCTCCCTTTCCCTCCATCCAGGGTCGGTGTAACTCACATTCAAGGTGAGCCGTTCCACCTCACTTATCCCAATTAAGAGAATTCCCCACAGGCCAACCCAATCCAGACAATTCCTCACTGAGATAGTTTGCTAGGTTTTATCAAGTTGACAGTTAAAACTGACTATCACAGATGGTATGTCATTGTGCTTTTACTTGACATTTTGTTGTTCCTGCTCTCACCACTGTGGGCTGGTGAGAGTCACCCAGGATACTTTATCACAGGCTACAATGCACACATCATGACCTCAGTGTCTCCTCACTCACATTTTCTTGGTTTGTTATGCATGTATTCTGTCTTGGTTCTCTACACCTTGATTCATGATGTCACCTCTCTCTCAGCCTTTTTGTCTTAGTCTCTAGGTGGTGTTCCTTCCTTTGCCTACCCTATGACTGGGGGCATCTTTTCTCTCTCTGGCTATCTCTGTGCTTTTGACCAAGTGCTATTTATAACATACCAAGTTTGATCTTGTTTCTCTCTTGCTTAATTCTGTCATTGCTAACTACAGAGAAAGTTGAGATTTCTTATCATGACTTATAAGATTCTTGTTGCCGTGAAGCAACAAGCCGTTTTTGTCAATGGATGTTTGTTCAGTGAGCGAGCAGCTGAATCACAGATCCCAGTCTCTAACCTTGAACTTTCCCTGGAGTTTTAAGCTTCACATACAGAGCTTGGTAAACATCTCATTCCATGTTTTGCATACCCCTCAAACCTGTGGTACCCCAAACTGATAACAGCTCAGCCTTGCCTGCTTCTTTTATTAGTCAGGTGACCACCATCAGAAACTTGACCACTGTCCTTCACACTTGTCCACTCTCTGCCTTGTGGAGATGTACTCATTCATGCCCAGACTTTCCCGGAATTTTTTCTTTAGCTCTCTGGTACCACAATTCACATCATCGTCCTTTTTCACCTATCGGTCACATTGTCCTCAAGCGGTCACATTGTCCTTGGGTGATCACATTGATGCAAAATAAAACCCCAGGGTGGAGAGAGGTTTATCAGGAAACTAACAAAGTTTACAGGGCCTAGAAAGCTAACAGAACTTAGAAAGCTCAGGAGCTCAGAAAGTAAGAAGATTCATCTCCAGCTTTGTATCCACAAGCAAGGGAAGAGAAGACATTTCAAGACACTGCCTGCAAGCTGGACAGGGAGCTCCTGGGATACAGCTTTTTGTCATAGCACCTTGAGCTTTTTGGTGATGCAGCTGAAAAGGAATTGTCCATTTTCCTGTAAATAGTCTCTCACCCATGTTTCTTTAAGCAATACCAACAAAGTACATGATTCGCTAAGCTACACTTGAATGGAATTATTTCTTTGGTTTGTTGTTGTTGCCTCACCCAGGGTAAATATAAATTTTTTCACATCTCCCCCGTGACATACATGACATTATGGTAGATCCCTGAATCATCACAGCCTGACTTAGGATCCATTTTCACGAAGAGTGGGACCCAAACTTCTCTGAGAACTGTATTTTCAGAGCTCTCTTGTAACTGTGTCTCCAAGTCTTCCATGTCTCTTTATTGAAAACTGTACATCCAGTATGAGACAGGGAAGTAAAAGCAGACCTTTATCATCGACAAGGATTTGGTCCTTTCTGACCTCTACCAACCTGGAACAGCACACATTAACACAAAAGCTTGATAAGCAAGACATACATGCACACATATATACATTATTCTGGGCTGAGGGCAAGGAAGAGTCCTTAAAACTATATGCTCAGATTACCAGAGGAGCCCAGGGCCTGGTAAATGTCTTTACCGTATAAGTAAGCTGGGATAGTGTCCCAGAAGTCATTCCCACACTCCCTGGGAAAAGTCACACAATACCACCTCATATAATTATTTCAGCTTTTTATTAAAATGATTACAAGGAGATGTTGAAATGTAGGAGAAATTCTTAAAAATATATTTATATGACAGCTATACAATTTGATTTGTCTTAGCAATTGAATTCAAGGAATTCTTGTTTTCGGGAAGCATCTTTCATCTTTCTTATTCCAAATCCTCTTCAGAACAAGTTCTTTTTTTAGGGGGTGGAGGTTGAGACAGGGTCTCATTGTGTATCCCTGGTTGGCCTAGAACATGCCATGTAGGCCAGGTTGGACTTGAAATTACAGAGATCTACCTGCCTTTGCCTCTAGAATGCTGGGATTAAAGGCTTGGTCTCCCCTGCCCAGTTTAAGATAAATTCTTTAGTAGAGAAAACTTGAATGTTTATGGACAGGCATAAAAATGCCAGAACCATTAGCTTTTGGACCCAGAAACTAAAAGTCCATTCTGTCATTATATTCTACACTTGCCAGTATAAAATTGATATTCAGATAATGTTTTTCAGCCTTCATCCCAAATCCTTTTACATTTTATTTTCAGATACGTTTTTAATGACCTAGATTCTGAGATTGGATAACTTCCTTTGGCTGCTCTTTTTAGAATATGTTGACTTCACCATTCCTGATATTTAAGCTAATTGTTTTGTTTTGTAAGATTTTCATTTTCTGGGTCATATTGAACTGATTTAATTCTAGCTAGATGTTTGAGCTTTTATGTCTGAAAACTCCTCAATCATATGTCCCTCTACAAGCTCTGCTGTTTTAAGTATGATGGTACTTAAACTGTGGCAATTTGAAATACTTGTAAATGAATGGTTTTGAATAACTGGCTTGTCTAGCATCAACTTTGCTATATTTGTGTGTTTATATCAATGAGAAAGGCATTGTCAGATGTAGTGTTTATGTCAATGAGAAAGGCATTCTTGTTGCTGATCTAACTTTATAACTAAGATAAAATTCACATAACACAGAATCAATCATATCAAAAGGTATAATTCAATTGCATTGTCAGATGTAGTGTTTATGTCAATGAGAAAGGCATTCTTGTTGCTGATCTAACTTTATAACTAAGATAAAATTCACATAACACAGAATCAATCATATCAAAAGGTATAATTCAATTGCATTCAGAACATTTACAGTGTTGTACAATCATCAGTTCTTTTTAGTCCTAAAACATCATCCTCCAAATGAAGCCCCAAACCATCAATCAGCAAACTTCATCATCCTCCCCCTTAAATACCTGGCAACCTCTCATGGGCCTTTTGTCTGTGTGGGTTTATCCCACAGATTCTGGACACATCAGATTGTGCTAACATTAACACTCTAGGCAATAAAAATATCTTAATTTTGGTTAGTGCTGTGTTAATTTTTAGATTTAATGCAAATCAACTCATTCTTTATTAGTATTTTATACATTACTTAAAAAAGACAAATCAATATTTAAATTCTTTATTGGAAAGATTTATTTTTTTAAAGACAGGATCTCACTATGTAGATCAGGCTGGCCTAGAACTCACAGAGTTTTGCCTACCTTTGCCTCCCAAATGCTGGAATTTAAAGACAGGATCTCACTATGTAGACCTGGCTGGCCTAGAACTCACTAGGTAGACTGTAGACCAGGCTGGACTGGAACTCACAGAGATCTGCCTGCCTTTTGCCTCCCAAGTGCTAGAATTCAAATCAAGCACAACCATGCCCAGCTTGAATTGACATATTCTTAACTTGGATGTTGAAAATCTGATTTAAAAATCATTTCAGTTATAACTGAAACAGAATCCCAGGCCTTTGGGTTGGACGCACAGGTTAATCTTCCTCTCTGAGTATTCCTGAAGTCAGTGGATCCTCGAGACTTTCTGTTGTCTGATGAAGTAGACGTACTCCTAGATTACATCTGCACAGTTTGACTCAGGATTCAGCCAGAGAATGCCTTCTGTATGGAGTTAGAAGTGTTGGTTCTGACTTTTAGTTCCACCACAGAATTCTAGAACCTCCAAGAAACCTCTACTTAAGATCAAGTAAATCTGTGAATAACGTTTCTTTTCTTTCTGTTCATTTGTTTCTTCCCCTGACAAAATCCTATTTCTATCTTAAACATATGTAGTATATAACATCTTATCTCACTCACCATCCAATGGAATTTTCCTATCGCTTTTAAAGAAAAGGCTTTCCAGAGAAAAAGACTTTAGTCAAACAAATCAAAATTGTTGCAATTTAGGGGAAGAGAGGGACCTGTCTCCAGTTAAGTGATACAGAATTCTTCTTGTATACTAAAGAATCCTTTGTTCTTTTTTCTTTCTTGTTTCTTTGTTCCACTTTTACCCCTGTTTTTTTAAGACCTGGTTTCATTATTTAGTCCAAGTTGGGTATGAATTTATGATCTTTCTGCCTTAGACCTACAACTGCCTGCTAATTACAGGTGGGCACTACCATACCTGGCTTTTTCAGTTTTAAACTAAATTATCATATCTTCAATTAGATTTAAGAAAAGAAATAGATGTTGGAATTTGGGGGTGATGCTTTGGATAATTTCATACATCTTTGGTGTTCCTTGGTAGAAAAACATTTACAACTCCAGAGGGAATTTGGCTAAGTATGTTACTGCGAGCAGGATGGAGGAATTCTACTGGCATATAATGGATAACAGGTAGATAGGCTTCTAAACTTCCCATGATGCACAGAGAAGTCTCCTATAACAAAGAGCATCCTAAAATATCAGTGTTGTCAAGGTTAAGGACTTTGTCTTAGAGATTTCTTCAGCATTCTCAGATCTTCACTTTAGGTATGAAAGTTACAAAGAGAATTGAGAAATTTTAATAAGCACTGTAGCTAACAGCAGTCCTGTACTTACTGTTAACATATGATTCCAAATACTTTCACATCTTATTCTACTTCTACGAGGCAGAAACAATTAGTCCCGTTCTACAGATGAAAAAATTGAAAGGCGAAGGTAAGTAACTTGGCCAGAAATACTTAAGGATTAGAAATCATAGTCTTTCATCTTGGTTCTTGAGGAGGTGTTGCATGGATTTGTCCTCTGCCTGGCAAGCTGGGTTGGCAAGCTATAAATAAAGCATTCATCCCAAGCCTGGGGGTGCCTGCTTGCCCAGGTGATAAACTTGTTGACCTTCCACAAGAAAAAGAAGGAGCTGGAAGAGTCAACTGCCACTTGCAACCAACAGTGACCTGAGTTGTCCATGGGAGAGGGACTAGAGCTAGGAACCGAAGAAGTTGGAGGGAGATTAACCCTTTTCTGCCATCTTGGGCAGCTGGCAGCAGGTCACGGGGGTCCCTGCTGAAATATAGAATTTGCTGTATGGCCTCAGTAGGGTAGCCCCCTCCCTCACCCATTGCTCTATAAGTAAGTCCAAATAAACTCTGGTTCCCCAAACTGCAATTTGATGAAATTATACCTCACTTTGTCATTAGGGACTAGAGAGGAAGTTGGAGCTGGATGTTGAACATCAAATGGGCACTATTATGTATCTATTATGACTTTCATGTCCATTTCAGCACTGTATTAATATTTGTGGCACTATATTGCTTCAGAGACTGTTAATTTAATGCTACATATATTATTTTTATTTGTTCAAAGAACAATTGCTTAGGTATAGGGGAAAGATGAGAGTATATTTCCACATCTTAGATTTTTAATATGAAAAGATGGAAAATAACCACCAATGATGATTGCTTTTCTGTTGCTACATAGAATAGTTTTGATATTTATACTAAAACCACAATGAACTTTCAAAATGTTCTAACTGATCAAGACTCATGGGAAATAGAAAAAAGAAATCCCTCAATTTAATGTGACCATTCCTTGTTTTCGGCATGCTTCCTCTGACAGGCCACAGGGCTGTTGCTCAGAGGTTGTGTGGGCAGCTTAGGTCATAGGGCAAGGTCCCTCCTACATGAGGAAAGGCAAGCCCATTATCTTTGGCTCTGTATCTAAGAATATGGATCTTCATGAGCTCAACACAGGAAAAACACTCTTCTTTCAGTCAGTGGAGGCTGAGGGACACAGCCCTGCTTTCCATAAGACTACTGTGACTGGCCTAGTTTTCATCCACTTTTTTCCTGCCTGACTAGCCTGTGGAGACGGAAGAGCAGCTGAGGGGTGATAAGTGGGAGGCGATGTGAATACCACAAAAACAAATCTGGTTATCATTACATCCTAAGTGTTCTGGAAAGCAGTTCCAAGTTCTATCAATATGGAACACAGGACAGATACATCTAACATCAGAGCTTTTGTCTATTTCCTTGACAAAAAGTCAACTTCGATTTCTCTGATTCACTTCGGCTAATTTCTACTGAAGAACAGAATGTGATGTAAAACAAAGGGACTTGTTCCTGAATCAGCACTTTGAAACTTGAACAAATGCAAAATACAGTCAATTCACTTTCTTCTCGGTAAAGAAGAAAGAGGAGAGGGGGGACGGGGTGGGGGGAGATGATGATTGTTAAAATCCAACTTGTGACTCTCCCACTCAAAGATGTTGAATTTTATTCTTTACCTAAAAGGCCAAATTTCATCTGATTTTCTAATCACATCTACTTTTGGTATGGGTATAAAAATGTATAGGGTTGGCAAGATGGCTCTGGGGTAAAGGCATTTGCCACTGTACCTGAGGATCTGAGTTTGATCCTGGCACCCATATGGTGGAAGGAGAACTGACTCCTACAAGATGTTCCCTGATCTCTGCACATGTCCTGTCTCATTTGTGAGTGTATGTGTCACATACAAAATGTAATAAAAAAAATCACTTAAAAATGGACAAAATCAAAAAGCAGGAAGCTGTGTGCAACTGTTGAACTTGTATTCAGAGCAGCCATTTTCCAACAAACCCTGTTCCATTGTCATCCATCTTCAAGTTCCACCCAGCCACGGCATTTTGAGGATCCCTTCGGATGATTAATAAGGACATTTCTGTTTCTGTTTTGGTGACCAGAAGAGGACAGACTTAACTGTCTTTCTAAAAAAAGAACTGATTATCAGTAGCTTAGTTTCAGAAAGGATCCCAAGGATTTCGTTCTCTCCTTCGCCTCTCCTCCCTGTTCCCTCTCTCTAGCTCTTGTTTCTAGGCTTACTAAAAACTTACAGAGAATTCAGCAAGTTACTATTCCACAGCTAATCCAGAGAGCATGGAGTCATAAACAAAGAATTTGCAAGAATAAAAACAAACAAAACACTAACATATCTGCTGGTCATGATCATAAGCCCTTGACCATATGAAGGGCTTATCATAGCCTCTTGTGTATAAGTTCTTCTAATCACACATAAAGGACATTAAAGTATATTTGTGTTGTATTCATATTTTCAACAGTTATGTATGTTTTAATTCATTTCTAAAATTAATTCACCCCAAATTAAGCTAGTTTTCTTGTGCTTAAGATTCTTTTAAAGGCAGATAAGATATTGAACACATTGGATGGCTAGAACAGTATTGTCATTGTGTTGAGGAAGGAAAGAAGGACAGACTATAAAAGGAGACTCCATTGAGTTTTATTTCATTTAAAAATTTTAATTTATTATTATAGTGAGTGTAGTTATGGACATGTACATATGCCTGTGCACACATGATGATGTGTGTTGTAAGTGCAGTGAGTGAATGGACAGCCTTTGGGAGTCAGTTCTACCTTCCAGCATGGGTCCTGGGAACTTAACTCATGCTTGTCAGCAAATACTTTGACTGGCTTAACCATTTTGGCAATCCTGTTATTAGGATTTAGGCCGATTATTTAAGCTTTGTAATAGACTTGGACTGTGTTTATCAGGGGTCCCTAAACATGACAATGCTCTGTTGCTTTAGCCAGGATTTGGAAATCGTAGCCATGACAGCCAGTGCAGGAATCAGTTTTGACCAGATGTTCAACATTTCCCCTGTGTGTTCTCCACCTGGCAAGTGTACCTCAGAGCTGTATCTCCTAGATCTGACCTGAGATCATCCAGGAGAATCTGGAGATGGCCAGAGGATTTCATCAAAACTGAACCTTGTCGTCCATCTACAAGTGACACGATTGATCTCTACCCAACTTCCCACTCTATCAAATAAAATGATGGAAGAAAAGAGGTGAAAGAAAAGGACCTTATAGAAAATAACTTTTAATTATATCCTTATTAGAAAGAATGTTGTCTGTTATACTATAGGTACATCATGAATATTTGTCAAATAAAATAAATGAAGGATTGGGGAGACAGCTTAGTCAATAAAGTGCTTGCTGCACAAACGTGAGGATCTGGGTTTGATCCTCAGCACCCAGGGAAAGAGTCAGGCATGGTGGTACATGCTTATAACCCCAGGGCTAGAGAGACAGAGACCTAAGGATGCCTGAGCTTGCTGACCAGATAGTCTTTCTTAATCAGTGAGTTCCAGATTCAGTGAGAGACCCTATCTCAAAAAATAAGGTAGAGAGGCTGACTATGATGGTGCATACCTTTAATCCTATCACTGTGAGTTAGAGGCCAACCTGGTCTACAAAGTGAGTTCCAGGTCAGCTAGGGTTACATGGGAAACACTGTCTCAACAAAACAAAACAAACAAAAACATGGAGGGAGCAATTAAGACATCGGATATCAACCTCTGGTCTCCACACATATGTACTTGTGCATTGGCACACATCTATACAGTGTGCATACATCTATACAGACACTTAAGTAAATAAAGTCCTTACAACAGTACTCAAAGGAAGGAATTAACCTTTCTGAATTTTTGGAAGTTCAGAATGCTTGATGGAAAAATTGGAACTTGAACTTAGGTCTATATTTTGAATATACTATGTGACTCAGTAGTACATGACTGTACAAAAAAACTCAAGTTATTTTAAGAGAGCTCTTAATCAATTTTTCTTCTTTCCTTCCTTCCTTCCTTCCTTCCTTCCTTCCTTCCTTCCTTCCTTCCTTCCTTCCTTCCTCCCTCTCTCTCCTTTCTTTCTTTCCTTTCTCTTTTTCTGTAGCTTGAGTGATTCCTAAGCAAAAATTAGAAAATTTAAAGACAACCTATTCGATTCTATCTATATTCAGCCAAATACTAATATAAAATTTAATAGACCCTATATAAAGCATCTAGCTGGACTTCTTACCCACTGAGGAGGTAGAGGTATTTTTACAAAGCCTGAAATACAACAGGTGCTTAATAAACATTAATTTCTTACAGTGCAAGAAAATGATGGTAGGCTGAGGTTCCAGGCTTGGCCAGAACACTTTCACTAATGACATTGTAGCTTTATGAGACATTCTATTCTTATAATAAATAGTTCTAATATAGATACACAACAAAATGGTGGAAATTAAAGATTTTGTTGTTTTCAGTGCTTTGATGCGGCATTCTTAGTGATGAAAGACTTTAAACAAGACATATGCTTAAAATATATCATTTTGAATGAATGGAGAAATACATGAATAATACAGGAAAGGTTTTCAAAGCAATACTTGCTCTAGAGAGGGAGTGAAATTCGGAGGAAGAGCTACTGTCCCAGCCCCATAGCTGGCCCCTGGTGGAGTCATTTGAAGTCATGTGACATGATAGTAGGTGAATGGGTCTCAGGCTGGTCTGGAACCTCCTTGAGGGTGCCCACAATCTATTTCAAGGGCAGGAATGAGATGACCATATATCTGCATAAAAATTACACACAGTGTGCAGAAAGGCTAATAAACCTTGGAAACTCACCACGTTTTGGAACAAGAATTGTGCTTTCCTTCCCTCTCTTCTTCCTCTGCTCCTCATCCCCACTTCAGAGAGATCCTCAGTTTATAGCCAACCAGTCTTCTTCCTGCAGCATGAAATGATATAAAATCAAGCCATCAATGGATCCAGCAGATGAAAATTGACACGAAAATCTCCTCCAATTGGCCTTATGCCCAGATGGGGCTTAGTGCTTTAGGCAACTGATTCTTAAATGAGGAAACAATAAGGAAATAAAAAAATTAATATCTTTGATTTTGAAAAAGAGTTCAAATAGCTTTATATTATGTCCTATAACATTTAGAAATCCTTCATTGGAGGCTAGGTTTCTACAGATTCTCTAAAGAACACCGTACTATATAACACAAAACCAGGTTTCCTAATTAAAGAAGGAAAGCATCTTTCTCTGAGCAGTATGCTCCAAGACGACCCTCACCTTGACACTACTTGCTAACAAATCATTAATTGTGGTCTTTGGTGCTTGTTGATCAAAGTCTCAGTCACGCTGAGTGAAAGAGTATTCTGTTCAAAGTGATTATTAAGCCACTTTTAAAACACTTTAACTTGTGGGTTTGCCTCTCTCTATTTGAGTCCAAGTTTCACAATAATATAATGAAGCAAGCCCTCTGGGACTGTCTGTGTCATCTGAATTAATCAGGAAACCACAGCCTTGCACATCTTTTCCAAGTGTTCCCTCCCGCTCTGCCACCCCACTGTGGCCGTGTCCAGTCCTGTCTGGCCTCTTTCTGGCTTGGTACTTGACCTAGGTGTTAGGTTTTAAAATCCACTGCATTAATACTGCCAAGTTCAGCATCTTTTTTGACACTTTAGAACCATCTTACTTCAAGCTCTCCTGTCTTCTTTGAATAATCAAGGTTTTATTGTAAAAATCTATTTAAATCCCCAAAGAGCTCTGAAACATTCGTTTCACTTTTCTGTCTGCTTCAATGGGTATTTTATGGGAATTGTGAACTTGGGAAACATAAAAGGGAAAAATTAAAAAGAAATATGTATACTCTGTAAGAATCAGTTAGAAAGCCATGAACAATGTTCGATGCGGAATGCATGGATGTGGAGTGCATTTGACTAGTCTGATACAGTCTTTCCATTTTCTTTATCGTGTGCTCACATAAGGATGACTGGATATTTATTTAAACTTTAGACATGATCTTCACATTATTTAGCCACTTCATTATTTCACTCTCAAACTGCTTGACCCACTTTAAAAGGTACTTAGTTATATTAAAAGTATGTTTAAGAAGACATCACCAGTCATTTACTAGAGAAACATCAATTTCTAAACATTTTCTGGATATTTACAGCCCACAAAGACCTGAATTCCCATTAAGGATTTTGTATTAACTATACTTAAATACTTCCAAATGCTGAATTCTATTTATCTAATGCTTGAGATATAATTTTGTATTATGTAAGGGATTTCAAAAACTTATTTAGTTCCATCTAATTTCTGTTATTGATAATCTGATAACCCATATTGTGATAACGGAGAACAGAAATTATACACTATATAATACAGTATATGTTGGTGCTGGGAACCAAACTCAGGTCCTCTAAAAAAATACCATGTACTCTTAACCACTGAGCCTTATCTCCAGTCCCAACTTCTTTTTTTGATTCAATAAAAACTATTTTGTATCTGTACGACATGACAGTTTGATATATGTACACATTGTGTACTGATAAAGCTAGTTAACATATCTATCACCTCATATGCTTTCTATTTTTTTGTGGTGAGAGCATTTGAAATCTGTTCTCTTGGCAATTTTCCTCTTGTTTTACTTCACAACTTTTAAGGATAGAATATGTTATTATTGACTGTAGTCTTGGTGTTATACAATAGATCAGCAGAGCTGATCCTCCTCCATTTCTGGTTTGGTATACATCCACCCCCTTTCTTTCTTTTTGAGACAGGGTCTCCCCATAGCCCCAGCTGACCTGGAACTCACTATGTAAACCAGGCTGGCCTCTCTCTAATAGGGATCCAGTTGTTTCTGTCTCCTGAGTGCTGGGATTAAAGCCATGTGCCACTATACGGGACTTTATCATACCCTTTGATGGATTCTCTGATTCCCTTCGATCCCTAGGTTGGTCCTTACCTTCTCCTTTCTGTTTCTGTGCATCACTGTTTCTCCCAATCCTCCCCCAGTACATCAAATCTAATAGGTATAAAGTGGCTTGATTTGTATTTCCTGATGACTAGTTGTGTTGAACTTTTTTCACATATCTCTTGTCTTCTTTTGAGAAACATCTCTTTAAGTCTACTCAGGCAAGATGAATTTTATGTTCACATCTACTTAAATATTGGGGTTTTCTTCTTTTTAATATCCTTTTCTATGAAGATGTTGGAGATTTTATATATGATACTGAAATATAATAAATTGCATATAATACATGCTGCTTATCTCATATATCATAATATAATAAATTATAAATGTGTATAATTATATGTTATGTAATTTATTATGCTACAATATCATATATAAAATTTCTATATAAAAAGCATTCCACTCCCTACTTTTTTGACCCAATTAGGTAAAGACTGTACTTGTGTATAATCAAAAAGGCCTTTTCAATAGCATTTTTCTTATAGTCTTGAAAAATAGATTCTAAAGGACAAGCTATATCTCAGTGATAATCTTTTATCATAAAATTATCTATTTATCATAGTCAATCAAGTCAAACAAATAGATGTATTTCTAAGAATTCAAATTAGTTTTATTCATTTTCTTGTTGAGTTTAATCTTGTTTAGCTTCTATGTGTAGTTCCTTGTCCCTGATAATGCTTTGATGCTATTTGTGGCTCTCGATCCTGTAAATGTCTTATGCTCTCTCAAGTTTTCCTATTTCTGGAGAGTTCTTGAAAACATTTAGTTTGAATGTTGACTTGTTTCTGTGAAGAGAGGAAGTAATCACTGCAACCAACACACATATATTTTTAAAAGAAATCTAGATGCCGCCAAAGAAAATTACGAAAATGCTGAAAAGCCAGAGAGATACCCTACAGGAAACCAGAATTTCATAAGGGGAGCAGAGGAAACCTCAGACATTCCAGAACTTTTACATGACACCCATGAGTTATATATTTTTATTTTGGCTAAACTGCCTGTTATTTTGATTCATTAAATTTTTCTTGGCAATGCTGTTGACATGCTATCTTTCAAATAAATGTACAATTCTACTGTTTTTTGAAAATCTTCTAATTTCACTTAGAACTCGAGTCACTGGCTAAGGGTAAAGCAGGATAAGAGAGAAGATGGAATAAAGGAGCCTGTGCTCTCGTTGGTAACACATCTGTGGAGGTGGTTGTGGGATGAGGGTGAGGTTTTGCTCTCAGGGCCTCCTCTCAAGCATGCTCCACAGCTTGAAGCTTTCAGATGTCTTCTAGTGATGGGCTGTTTTTGAATGAATTACACTCATTCTATTGTCTGGATCCCACTGGGAAGAAAAAAGGGTGCAGTTTAAACAGGTTCCTTGTTCAATTACTAGTAATTTGACACGTTTACAATTATGTCAATGCAGCCAAGTTTAGGAGAAAAAAAGGACTAATGCTACCAAGACATTCTTATAAACAGAGGTTTTGTGTGTGTGTATGTGAGAGAGAGAGAGAGAGAGAGAGAGAGAGAGAGAGAAGAGGCGAGGCAAGAGAGAGGCTAAGACTCAGAGAATGGAAAACACCTTGGGCAGTCAGACAGGTGTGGGACATCTATAAAATTTCCAAGGTGATTTCCTCCATAACTATATTTGGAAACCGTAGGTGTAGATAAGGCTATCAACTTTGTGTGTAGTTGTGAGTGCGTGCATGCATGTGTGTGTTTGTGTTGTATTGTGGTGTTTGTGTGTGTACCTATGTTTATGCATGGGTGCACCCCTCTGTGTGCACATGTGTCACAGCCAGAAGTTAATTTCAGGTGTCTCCTCTATCGCTCTCCACCTTGCTTTTTGAGACAGAGTTCTCACTGAATTCGGTGCTTACCATCTGGGTTTGACTTCCTGGCTGGTGAGTCCCAGGATCTTCCTGTCTCCATTTCTCCAGCACTGGACTTACTGGCAGGAACTGCTGCATCTGGCTTTATGCAGCTGTAGGGAATCTGAATTCAGTGTACAACTGGCATTTTAACCACTGAACCATTTCTCTAGCCCTTGTTAACTGTTTTTCTCTTCATTCTACCATAATCCTTAAAGTATAAGGTTTTAAACAAGTTGGCTGCTATGCCATTATTCTTTTAATTATTTTTAACTTATTTGACAAGCAACAAGCCATAATGGCTTTGTCAGATTAGCTCATTACTTTTAAAAAGGAGATGTCAAGAAATATCCCTTTCTATGTAACCAGTAGTTGGTGTCATATGTAAACCTGCTTAAATTGGCCTTCTAAAATCTGTCAGTTATGTCATTCTGCAAAAGGTAACATCTCAGTTGGTTGTAAATAAAGCCACAGAGTCGAAAACAGGATCCTGAGATAATCTTTAAAGTTTACTGTGCTGGCCTGCAGTAGATGTCTGCATTATTCTCATTACCAAAAGGTAGCACAGAACTGCGCGAGGATGGATTTGTTTACAAGAAGAAATTAAAACTCTACATTTGGTTTTCACATAGAGCAGCTCTGTTAAATAACATACAACTGAATTTTAAGTGGCAAAAGTATCTGAACAGTTAATTTTTCGTGTTCATCTTTAGTTGAATGTTTTGGTTCTAGGACAAATGTCTAAAGCTCTTTAAAGACTTCAGTTCTTAAAGTAGATGTACCCTTCTACATAGAAAATCATGTCCAACATGACTGCGGTAGATTTCTTAGTGCTGTCCAGCATCACTTGCAGAGGGCTTCCTTGTCATGCTGTAACTGGGTGTATGATTCTAGTGTTCTTCGGTGTGTTTTGTGGGCTGCATTATTCACAGTATTGTAAAATAACAACTAGAAAAGGCAGTATATACCTTGTCTGGTAATATCACTTCTGTGCCATAATGAAAGGTTTTTCTGTGATGCATGAAACGTGTGTTTTTTTAATATAAATGAGTATAGATTAGTGTTGTAGTCATGCCTGCTTTCATCTGTAATAGTTATATCCGTGAGGTACTACTTCTGAATTACTACAGCAATCAGTGTTAGTTTTCTTTATTCTTAAAGCATTCAGTTTTGCTTTCAATTTCATGTACTTTAGCTCTGGATTAGATCTGCAGATGTGTACTGATAGTTAATATTCATGTATTGCACATAATCATGCTATTCAGCATTGATACTACATGTGTTACATAAATACTAAAAGCAGTGTACAGCGGGGGAGGGAAGAGCCTTGAGCTTTACCATCTTCTAATTCTGTCAAATCACATACAGCTTTTATTTTTTTTTTTTCCTCTTAGAATTCTCTTCCTTAGAATTCTGGGCCAGTATCAAAGGAAAAAAAACAAAAACAAAAACAAAAACCAGTAGACCAGCTTACAAACTACTTGTAGAGAGATAAATATTATAAAGAAGATAAAAATTCCATTTATCCCATGGGTAAAATAAATGAACCAACTTGAAATATGGCTTAGTTCCTCTCGCAGTGAAGCTTACTTTCCAGTGCTAATGCTGATGTAACATTTGAAATGAAAAAACAAGAAACTGTTTTTGAAAATTCAGAAGTGAGACAAGATGGCTGCTAGCAACACTTTCCATTCATTATTATTGAAAGTTCATAATTCATCATAGTAAGGCAAGAAAACCCAGTTATTAAAAGAATAAAAGAGCCAATATTCATAGTTGACAAATACAGATAACCCATGAGGATTAGCTGACTTACCTTTACATTCATCATCATCATCATCATCATCATCAGTTACAATATGCAGAATATAATATTAAAATGTAAAAATCAGGGTATGGAGAGATGGCTCAGTGGTTAAGAGCACTGACTGCTCTTGCAGAGGACCTGATTTTGATTCCCAGCATCTACATGATAGCTAACAACTGCCCATAACTCTAGTTCTAGGGGAATTTGATGCCCTCTTCTGACCTCTAAGAGCAATGTATGACACAGGTGTACTTACATACATGCAGGCAATATACTCATATACAAAAATTAAAAATAATAAGTAAAATCTATTTAAAATGCAGAAATCATTGCCTTCCTTGATAGTATTAATCAGTACTGAACAATAAGATCTTTTAAGAAATTGGCATTTATGACCATTACAAAAACCAACAAAACAAAACAACAAAACTCTCTTAAGAACAGGATTGGAAGTGTAACTCAGTGGTTGACATTTTCCTACATGTTTGAGACCCTGGTTTTGATCTCTATAGCAGCAAAAATCACACAAATAGAAGTAAGTTTAATTAAAATCTACCTAAAAATTTGGCTATAAATTTATGAATGTATTTTCATATCTCTGTTTAAAGAAAATTCAGAAGGGTTAGGCATGTATCTCAGCAACAGTGTCTAGCACGCATGAAGCAGTAAGCTCAAGCACTGTAAAACCCAAACAAAACTATAACAAGGACTTTAGTGCAGAAAAAGAAAAAAAACACAGCAATATACTCTATTATAAGGAAGCTGTATTTTTCTAAAAACAAGAATAAAAATTTAGTGTATTCCCAATTATAAATACTGTAGAGACTATGTGTTAACCCAACTTTAAAATACATATAAAATAACCGAAGCATAAGGAAAGTCAAACCAGCTTTGAAGACGAGAATATTAGAATGACTTCTTACATACAAACTTATTATAAAGTTTTAATAATTGAAATGTCAAAGGAAAGACACATATGTCAAAAGAAGAATAGAAATACAAGACCCTATCTCAAAAAGATAAAAAAAAAACAATAAAAGGAATAAAGGAAAATTTCTCAAAGAAAACATAAAAGAATATCTTTAGTCCTTGGAAATGACTTTTTAGTAAGATATAAAAACTCAATACAGGAAATATTAATCATCTGAAGTTTTGTACATTGTAAATCTAAAATAACTGAAACAAGGCCCAGACTTTAAAAGTGTGTTGTAGTGCATATAATTAGACAAAATATTAGTATTAAAATGTTTATAAAGAACTTTACATTAATTAAGAAAAAATATAAGGATCTAGGTAGTAATTCACAAAGGAGGAAAACTAAATGTGTGCTAAAAATACAAAAATATTTTCAATTTGTTGGTCATGAAGGTCCCAGAGTTCCCCCAACAATAGTTTATCGCTCTTATTCTTGGTTGACTGTCTGAACTTGGAGGTAGGATTCTGTTGCTGAAGGCACCACACACTTAGGTCATGACATATAGAGAAATCAAACTGAGCTGAGCTGGAAACTTCCTTCCTAGTGATATCCTTCACAGTGCCAGAAGGTGCTATGAAGCTGTCGAGAGAGAAAAGTCATCAAGCATCTTACTCATCTGGGATTGCTGTGAGCTATGATAGTTATCTGCTGGACAAGATGTGCCTTCTAGTGTAACAGAGGCATGATTGTTGTGGGGGTAATCACCTACTTTATGATTAAACCTGAGGCTTGCTTCACAGGAGAGAACTCATGCCTAGTTCTGCAAACATGGTCAAGAGCCCATGAATGGGGAGGTCATAGGCCCTAGAGGGAGATTCACTTCTATTGTTTTGTTAAATGGTCATGTTTTAAAATTGTGTTCTGGCTATTAATGTTGATACTCATTGATTCGTGCTGAACTCAGCCTTTGTTAGAGAAGCTTCTTACTGTGGGGGCAGCGGTTAATGCAGAAGCCCGTAACTGGCCAAAGTTCTGAGAGTAAGTGATGGTAGAGTGTTTTTTTGTATATTTATTGCATATTTGGTTTTTTTTCTTGTGAGTTATTTATATCCTTATTTTTTTTCTTATTGAGTGTCAAATTCTTTATATATTTGGATATTAATATTTCAATTCTAACTGTATCAGCCTTCTGAGGCTCAGGGAACATCATAGAAGAGGAGCTAGAAAGAATGTTAAGAGCAAAACGATGTCTTCTAGACATAGCCTGACCACCACTGCACTCAGGAACTCACTGCAGCTGTGGTTATATGCAGAGACTTGTACAAGATTGGAGCCAACATTTCATCATGGATGTAGGGGCCCCCAAGAGCCCACCTCTACCTGAGGGACTTTCAACAGTTGTCGAGTAATACCATCTTAGCCTGTGGTTTAGCCATTGATTGGTTGCCCTTGCTTCAGTAAATAACCTTCTGCCCCTGCTTGGGCAAGAAACTCTAATTAAATTAGTGGGTCACACACACGGAGGCATGAAAGCAGCCGAGGGGGATTTGTTAGGTTGAAGAATTTCAGCCAGAGAGGAGGGTGGGGAGTAGCTAAAATTCATTATATACATCTTCAAAACTATCAAGAATTTAAAAGTTTTAAGTGGAAAAAAGAAAACAATTAAAAAAATGCATCTTAACAGAAACCAGAGAAATAGAAGCAAAACGTGTTTAAAGGTCTATTAAAGCGGCAGGAATTCCATTTGTCAGTATAAAATATGGCTTGTGAGTCTTGAAGTAACAGAGCCTCTTGTTCTGCTGGAAACAGCATGATTGGCTTTGGGATGAAATCTGGGCTTCTCTACCTAGGTGACAGCGCACAACCTTTATGGCCCAGCAATTTCATTCCAAGGTATGCGTCTACAGTTGAACGTCTCCCATTGTCACACTATCTTTATGTGTGTATATCCGTGGGCTGGCCAGAATAGGAAAGCATTTTAATAGTCAGAATGCCATTAACAAGAAAAAGTTATATAGCAATGAAAATTAATAAATTGCATCAGTGGTTTTCAGTCCATTGAGGACATCCCCATTGGGGATGATTTTGTCTTCCTTAAAAGGCTATTGGTTTTGTCTAGGTTTGGATATTTTTCATTGCCAAACTTGAGGGATTTGTGCATATTACTGATATGTTGTGAGTGGAAGCCAAAGTTATATTACATATTAGAATACATGCATAGGACAGGATCACAACGGAGTTATCTATTCTCAAATGCCAACGTCAATGGGCCTGAGAAATAATTGGAGCTACAATCAGCTTGGATTAGTAGCTTACGGTAAAGGTAATTTATCAATTGTTCTTGAGTTAATTGTGCTTTTGAGGCCCCATTTCAGAACTACCTGTCCAAAGTCTCTCATATTATTTAGTTTTTACTTATTTTTAAAATTACATTTATTCATTTGTGTGTATGTGGTGGTGGGATGTACACTTGTGCCATGATGATTTCCGTGATTTTAGATATATATCCATTTCTTTAAGGTTTTCAAATTTAATAGGTTTTTAAAGTACTCCTTTATAATATTTTGGATATTTTTGTTGACTGCTATGATGTTTCCCTTTCATTTATGAATTTGGTGATTTGGAATTGTTCTTTCTTATTTTGGTTAACTGGGATAAGGGTCTGTTTATCTTGTTCATCTTTTCAAAGAATCAGCTCTTGGATTTATATATTTTTTATATTGTTTTCTTTATTTATATTTCATTAATTTCTGTTATTTCTTTTTGTATGCTGGGTTTGGGTTTCATTTATTGTTGTCTTTCAAGATTCTTGAGTTGGAATGTTAAGTCATTTATTTGTGCTCTTTGTGATTTTTAATGTAGGCACTTAGAGTTATAAACTTCCCTCTTAGAACTCCTTTTAAAGTGTTCCAAAGGTTTGTTGTGTTACATTGTCCTTTTTAGTTTAATCCAGGAATATTTTTGTTTCTTAATTTCTCCGTTGTCTCATTAATCATTCAGGAGTGTGT
Source organism: Eospalax fontanierii (assembly GCA_035773235.1). NCBI lineage: Eukaryota > Metazoa > Chordata > Mammalia > Rodentia > Spalacidae > Eospalax > Eospalax fontanierii. The sequence goes on from CM069530.1 coordinate 23,824,056, forward strand.
TCTTTAGTCTCCATGAGTTCATGAGGTTATTAGCCCTTCTTCTGGTGTTGATTTTAAGCTTTATTGCATTGTGGTCTGATATAATGCATGAAATTATTTAAATTTTTTTGTATTTTTTGAGGTTTTTCTTTTTCTGTGCCCCAGTATGTGGTCACTTTTGCAAAAAGTTCCTTGGGGCATGGAATATAATATGCATTCTTTGGTGCTTGCATGGAATAGTCACTAGATGTTTCTTAGGTTGATTTGATGTATGGTACTATTTATTCAGATTTCTCTCTGTTTATTCTCTGTTCAGTTGACCTGTCTAATGGAAACAGTGGGTTTTGAAGTCCCTTACTATTAGTGAGTTTGAATTAATCTGTGTCTTAAAGTTCTGTAGTGCTGATTTTATGAATTTGCGTGCACCAGAGTTTGGTGCATATATGTTCATGATTGTAATATCTTCTTGGTTAATTGTTCTTTTAATCAGAATGAATGAAGTGACCCTCTTTATCTCTTCTGATTAGTTTTAGTTTGAAGTGTATTTTATCATATATTTGAATGGCCAATCCTGCTTGTTTCTTAGTGCCATTTTCTTCTAATAGTTTTTTTTTTTCATTCTTTTACCTTAAGTTAGTTCCTGTCCTTGAAGGTGAGATGGGCTTCTTACAGACACCAAAAATGTTTTTTGTTTCTTGATCCATTCAACTAGTCTGTGTCTTTGACTGGGGAATTCAGTTCATTGATAAAAGTTATTATTATTAAAGTATAAAAGGATCTGTGTTGGTTCCTGTCATTTTAATTTCTGTTTGCATTCTTGGTCTAACTTTGTGGTTCCAGTTATACCTTCATTTAGCTTCTTTGTCTTGCCACTTGGGTATAGTCTTTCCTTTCTTCAGTTCTTTGTGTTGCTAGAAGTCTCTGAAAGCCTGATTTTGTGGACATGAATTCTTTCAGCCTATTCATGTTATGGAATATTTTTATTTCCCCTTCAACTATAATAGACATTTTTTTCTGGGCAAAGTATTTTGGGTTGTCATCTATGGTTATCTAGAATCAGAAATACTTCGTCCAACCTCTTCTGGTTTTCATAGTTTGCATTGAAAAGTCAGTTGTATTTCTGATGTGTTTTCCTTTGTATGTGACTAGTTGTTTTTCTTTTGCAGCTTTCAATATTCTCTCTTTGGTCTGTATATTTAGTGTTTTTACTATGACATGCTGTGGGAGTTTCTTTTCTGTCTATCTTGTGTTCTATGTGCTTCTTACATTTGTATGCCCATGTCTTTCCTTACTGTTGGGAAATTTTCTTCTGCAATTCTGTTGAAGATCTGGTCAATATCATTATCCTGAAAGTCTACTCCTTTGTCTATGCCTGTGATGAGTAAATTTGGTCTTTCACGGTGTCCCACATTTCCTGCATATTTCATTCCTGTGTTGTTGTTGTTTAATTTTTCATAATTTTTGCTTGAATGCTCACATCCTTCAGCTTTGTCATCCATCCAGTCTTGGTATTCTGTTTTCCATTTCATTCATTCTATTGGTGAGGCTTTTCTTGTTATTTCAAATTGGGTTATTGAGTGTTTCACTTCCTTCATTTCAGCCTGAATTTTCTTCAATATTTCTGTCTCTTTTGTGAATTTATTCAGAAGTTTATCCCTATCTCCTTTTAGTTCTTTGATTTGTTTGTGTGTTCTTTAAATTCATTGGATTAAAATCATGTTAATGATTGTTCTTTTAAATTCTGTGTCCTGGCCTATCTCTATAAGGTTCTTATTGTAGAACTCTTCTGTAGGACTATTGATGTTTAGTGGGGACATTTCATTTGTCTTTTTCATGTTATTAATATTTTTTTCTTCAGATCTTGGCATGTGGATTTCTTTTGTTGTTTGTGATTCTGTTGTGAGACTTGAGTCTTCCTTTTTTCAGCTGAAGTCTGATTCTGGTTGTATACTTAATGTGACTTGGTTCATTTCTTATTGTGTTCAAAAAGCTGGTTGGGCAATGCTTCAGGTTCTCTCTTTTGATTTTTATATGGGAAGGACCAGATGGCTCTAGTCCAGCTGCTCCAGAGTTTCCTCAGAAGCACACGTTAGGCAAGATCAGATACTCTCAGGCTCTCTCTTAAGGTCTGGGCCCCTTCAGTCAGCAGAAACAGCACAATTTGGAAAGATTACTAAGCAGAAGCTGAACTCAGGAATTCTCAGGCAGTCTGCAAAGGTCTGGGCTCCTACTAAGGGTTCCTGCAGCAGCAGGAGAGGCTGTGGGTGGTACCAATTTAGTGAAACAGGCATGGTGAGATTTGGAGAGGTTATAGCCAGGCAGAGCTAAGAAGATAATCTAGAGATCTGGGGAGCCAAGAGCAAAAGCTGGCTTATGATCAAGACTGGAAGGAGAACAGGATTGTCGGGTGGGGGAGATTAGCATTGCCGTGGCAGCAGGGGAGTGGAGACTCAGTGAGCAAGATCAGACTTACCAGGAAAGAAGCTGGTCTCCACAATCCAAAACAGTTGAGGGTGGGGATTGGCAGGGTAGAAGGCTGGTCTCCGGAATGCAAAGGCAAGTTGGGGTGGGGACAGCTATGAAGGCTCTAACAACTAGACTGAAAATTTTACTTGGTTTGAGTACAGGGGCTCAGGACACAGTGGATGGATCTGGACTAAGAGCATAGTCCAGAGATATGGGGTGCTATGAGCAAAGACAGGCCTGCACTCAAGGCTAGAAGGAGAGCAGGATTTGGGGTAGGCAAGAATCAAATATAGATTTTTTTTTTGAGACAGCATCTCCTAATTGTCCCAGATGACCTGAAACTTGCTATGTAGACCAGGCTGGCCTTGATCTCATGGAGATCAATGTTTGTTAATGTCATCAGTATATTTTGATTAATAGAATTTAGATCACTTAGTTGTTTTCCTATACTGGGAAACGACAGTGCAAAGTTGGCTGTTTAATCCATTATCACCATATTTCCTCTACTTATTCTTTAGTTCCTAATATTTGCTATTCATAGTTATCTCTTTCCTCTAACTCCTCTCAGCTTTCCACTCTGATCTTATAAAGTTTCATGAACAGTAAAGGATTGGTTCCTTGTTCAGATCAGTGCTGTCAAATGATCAGGTATCAGCACCACCTGGGAACCTGTTAGAGGTGCAAATTCTCTGGCCCCCTCTCTAGACCTACTCGGTGAGAAACTCTTGGTGGATAGTGCACAGAAATCATCTTAAAGAAGATTTCCACATCATTCTTTTCTGCAGTAGTGTTTGGAAAGCACTAGCTTAAGTCACTAATTCATGAAGCTCATTTTTCGGACACGATGCCAAGAACTTGGAAGCACTTTGACTAGACTGCAATCGCCAGCTCTACATTTTTGCTTTTCAAATTTTGAGTTTGGTAGGTTTGAGCATGGTTCTATGAATTTATCTTAGGAGATTCTTGAAGAGGAGGTAGAGTTTGGTAGGTGGAAAAGAAGGGCAGAACTGGTGCCAACCAACAAGCGTGAAAGGGGTCAGATAGGCAAGGTCAAACAGCAAGGAGTGGGTGTGGTAAGCCCTAACAAGTCAATGAGGGAAGTGGCCTCATTGGGCCTGCCAGATCTTTTGATGATGTGGACACAAGGGCCAAAGAACATGTTTATACTCAAACTGTTTCAGGCAGTTCTGCTGATATAAGCATAATTAATCTCATACTATTTTGCAGAGTGAGAAAGCAGGGGAGTATTTATTTCTACATCTTATTGATAAATAGACAAAATTTCTTAAGTGATTCAGCCACAGTGTCACATTGCTCGTTGACGTTGAACTTCTAGTTGGCATCACAGCCAATTCTATTCTGGGATTTCAGTAATTGTTAGGTGACTTGGACAATTTCTGCTGTGAGCATTTCACCATAAACACTAATAAATCGAAAGATAGGTAATAGATTTTGCTGTGTTCATCTGGTAATACCTCCCTTGTCACCAAACTCTCAGAATCAATGTCCAGGCAAATGGTAGTTGCAGAGACTGATTACTTGTTCAGACAGTGTGGGTCCTGTGGGAGATGAGTCTTCAAAACCTTCCCCTGTGCATTCAGCACTTTAAAAAGTGTCTGTTTTCGGAAACAAAAGTTTTACTGTTTTCAGAAATTGGCTAGCAATAAAATTGAAAATGCAGCTGTTAATCAATCCCAAGTCTCTGCAGAAACCTTAAAAGAAATTCTAAGTGATTTGTCATCCCTTCACACTGCCAACAGGCAGACCAGACTTTGACCTGAGAAACTTGAGTGTAGCCATGTTTATATAATAAATAAGGCTAGTATTCAAACTTCTGCATTGATAGGTAGTGTTAAGGTGAAGATAACAGAGTCTCCAAAGCCAAATTTTGCATTTGAATGCAGCCTCATTTATCTTATTTTAATAGCTCCATTCATTCTGCTCCAGAAAGGATTTTCATTCAGTTTTCTCATTGTGGTTGGGTGTGATATGTAAGTATACAGAAGGTCCAAAAGCGAAAAGACCCAGAGCATCATTGTTTATAGCTGGAGTAGAAACTACCTAGCATTCTTTACAGTCCCTATCCATGATATTTGAAAGAAAGCCTTCTTGCAGTAGGAGATGGAAAGGGACCAGCTCCTTTGAAGGGTCAGTACTTAAGGTGGAGAAAGTCAGAGATTTTTTTTTTCTAAGTCCAAAATGGGCAAGTCACAGGACATTCCCTAAGCTTCATAATGCCTCATTAAGAGAAGCAAGTAGCTTTCATAGCGATGGAAGGTGTTGTGCATACTACCTGAAGAGACAGTTAATCACGTTTTACCCAGCTGTGTATCCTTCGAGGTACAAACAACTGGAATGACAAGATATGCCCACTCGTATAGTGGCATGAATATTAAAAAAACTGCATAGTTTAATGGCAATTAATACAGTTATTGGATTAGGGGAGAAGGCAGAAGAGGTCTAAAAGGGTGAGAGAGTCATGTGACAATCATTGTAAAAACACAGTATGCCATATACATATCTGCACCATTGACTTTCAACTCAGAAATACTATTTACACTTTAGTTACAGTCCAGGTTGAAGAACAATTTTTCTTTAAAAGCACAGTCTGATAACAAGTGAGGATTCAGGGGAATTCCTTGTCCCGTGAAATTCTGGGGCTAACTGTTCAGGAGGAGGACTCCAGTTTCCTTTTCACCCACAGATCTTAGATTTAAAAATGCATTTAATTTTTCTTAAGCAAAAGAAAAATTTTCTTTTTCTAATGTAGACCAGGCTGGTCAAACTCATGATCCTCTTGCCTTAGCCTCCCGGGTGCTAAGGTGGCAGGTATACACTAAGCTTGGCTTTACAAAGGAGAATTTTAAAGAGAAGGATGAAAAGAAATCTACAACACCGCCACCCTGAAGCCTTCCTTACTCTCTCCTCGGCAGTCCTGCTTCACGGCCAACGCTGGGGCCTGAAGACAAATCTCACTGATGATTATTTCAGAAAACAAAACAAAAGACACAAAAACAAACCAAATTAACTCGATCTTGGTGCACTGACCCCTTTGGGTTATTTGGCCCTGTGGTGAGCAATGTTGACAGCATGCACAAGACCCATGTAAGCTCAAGTCAGACAAAGTCCCAACATAGACATGGGGAAGTGGACAAAAAGCCCCAACCCCACCTGAGGAAGTATTGGCAACTGATGGTTTCTGGGAGGGGGAGAGTCAATCTTGTTTAAAGATGAGGCTCTTTGTACGTTGGTCAGGCTCCAGTGGATAAACCCACACAAATTGACTCTATAGGCTCCCCCTCGTGTGTGTGTGTGTGTGTGTGTGTGTGTGTGTGTGTGTGTGTGTGTATTAGAATACATGAAATTAGGGAGGGTGCAGAGAGGGGACGGTATATAAATATAATCAAAATACATTATATGAAATCCTCAAAAATTCATTTTAAAACCTTTTAATAAAAGAGAGACCAGGCCTGTGAGCCAGCTTTTCTGTGACTCTGTATTCCAGACTGCAGTCAATGCATTGACTTGCAGGAGAGCAGTGCCCAGAGCTGGCCTGACCAAGGAACAGGTATGCCTCCTATCTCCAGAATTCCTAGGAAGGATGAGTGGTCATAACTGAGGAGGGATGTGCAGAGACTCAGCTGAAGACTTACCGCAGAGCGGCCATGCTTTGTTGATAACAGAGACCGGGGCTCAGCAGTGAAGAGATACAGGGCCATCGCATGACGACTCTCCAACCTCCCCCTTCTCATCTTGTGCCAAACAGCCCATTTTCTTCTTAGTTGACTCTCTCCCCCAGGTTTTTACTTGGCTGGGTGGGTAGAATCAGGCTGAGTCTCATTCCTTCATTGCAGCGGAGAGTAAAACCTCAACATGTCTGCGTCGTCTTCATGAACTCAGGTCTTCCCTCAGGCATGGAAGCTCATTCAGCATCCACGCACAGTATGGAGTAAAGACCCATTTTCTGGTTGACTCCACTTCCTCCCAGTCCCCAAAATAAGAGCAGGTAGATGAACTAAGAGACCCATAGCCTTTCTAAGGCTAGGAAGCCTCAATACCACGTTATTCATTCCATACCTCTGAAATGACCCAGTGGCATCTTCGCTGCAGGAGGGAAGCAGTGGCCCTTGTACCTTGCCAGCTGATAGAAAATAGTGTGGGAAGAAAACAAGTTCTTCCTAATTTTTCACCCCCTGATGTCTTTATAGTCAAACCCTATTATTCTGTTGTGGTGGACTTGTGCAGGGTTCCCGAGTTATAAATAATTTGTTTCAGGCCCGCTTACATTTTCTGACAAATTCCCCGTCAAATTCTGCTGCCCCTGTTAAGGCATTAATCTGAAGTGTCACCTGCTTACGTTAGCAACTGTTGGTGTAACCTGTCACTGCTTAGAGAAAAAGCCACGAGAAACTGTTCAGGGGATCTTGCCTCCAACTTGTATTGCCAATGCCAAGAAGCTCACAGAGTAAGCTGGTTGAAAAGAGGAAATTGCATGGAGACCAGATTTTATTATCATTAAATAAAAATGCCATCTGGGAAATCATGGTGTCCTCAGCAAAACGCCACTGACTCCTCTCCAGTCTTCTCTTCCACAGCTAAATCCTCTCTGGATTGTTATCATGTGTGAAAACAGCTGTTTTTCCCTTAGGAGGACCACATGTGTGCCAAGCACAGAGAGCGCCCGGAAGGCAGCGCTATGTGGAGCCAGTGCACAAAGTGTGCCCTGGACACTGCCCTGGGTATCTCATCAGGTTTCCTCACAGCCTCCAAGCAGTATTGGAAGGATTTTCATTTCCCAGGGTATGACGATAAGCAACATGGTTTGGATGGCCTATAGCACCTGTCTTGGTGAAATCTTCATCATTCTCAAAAGGTCTTCATTTACACCCCTATCCAGCTGGTGTTGGAGGGCAACCGTGTGAGAAGAAAATGCCAGGGGGGGGATAAAAACACCTTTTGAGTGTGAAGACCAGAGAATTGTGTTGTTCTCCACATCCTTTTAAAGCTGCCAACTTGGAAAGTCACTTAGCAGCAAAAAGGTTGCATATTCCCGGAGATTAAGTTCCCAGATGTTATTTGAAAGTCTAATATAAAAATAACCTGACATCAGCACTGCATCCATGACAGGAATGCTGTCAGAGGGGAGAAAGTGCATTAGAAACACTCTCTTTAAATGTGTTTCTCTGTCACTGAAATTGGCAGTGATTTCCTGCTCAATGTAGTATTTCTCGGTTTCACCTTTAATTTCTAAAATTGTTTTCTAAAGTAAAGTCATTGTGGGTGAAAGTGGGCTGTTGTGGAAGAACTAAATGCCCTTCTGTTTCCTTTCAGGAAGCAAGAATACAATCACCTATGAAGGCTGGGCCAGGTCTCTGAGGACTGTTGTAAACCATTAGAAAGACGGCTCCCTATAGTGCCAGCAAATCTTGGATCTCTGGCAACTGGTCCATGCACAAGCTGAGAAATAGCATCTTCGGGAGTTCACACATTTACAGAAGCTTTTGTCTGATTATCATCTAAGTCTTTGGGGATGAGCGGCGCTTTACAGTGCTAGCAGGTCAGACTGCCCCGTGAATACTGGTGGTAAGTCGTGAGATGTTCTTCCCTCTTAGAACGTTCCCTAGTTACACATTTTGTCTCCCTTTGTCCAACTGCTTAAGTCGAAACACACAATCATTTTTGTGGGAATTACAGTGGCCTTCTAATATCAGTTGCGGTGATTGGCTTTCCTTTGCTTCCTCACTGTTCAAAGACTGGAAGTCTTAGGTTCCAGTGTTTTCATTTTCTTCTGGAAACTTGTGCAATTGAATTAGGAGAGGATTTGGACTTAAGAATAGTGGGAGTGACTTTATGTAAAGAGAAAAAATAATAAAAGGTTAAGGCAAAGAGAGAAACTCTGAAAGTGGAAATGGGAATTGTATCAAATTATCTCCATCGCTGTGCACCATCCACAGTGCGACCTTCGGCACTTTCATTAAGTGAAAGGAAAATGGCAGGCTCAGCATTTTTGTCCACTCTGTCAGGGCTTTCCTAACCTCGACACATTTCCATTATCAGCCTTTCAAGCTGTCAGAAACTCCCTAGCACATTTACACCGCAGGATGTCTTTCCTTTTCTTCAAAATGTAATGTGCAAAATACTGGTTTCAGGCAATGAGAATTTCTGTTGGGATGCAAAGAACATCACCTGTGAGGAGTAAGGTACCAAGCCAGCATCACCCTAGAGGATGCATGCATCAAACTGCATCACCAGCGCCAAGAGAGAATGAAGGGAAAGGTCAACGTTGAGGGATGTTTGAGGTTTGATGTGTAATATGGTCACTTTATGGGTTGTCACTTTGGAAAGAGAAAGAGAGTAGAGGTGGCATTTAGGAGAAGGGCAAAGAAAACATACACGAGGGACTTATGCCAAATTTTGGTGAGGATCTATCTGGGCGGATAGGTCAGTCAGAATTTTTGGAATCTGAACATAGCTAAAAATGCCAAATATATTTTGTTAAACTTCCTGTACCTTTTATCTCAGTTACAAACAGGCAGTAAAAGGCATCCTTGTCCTGTGACTCAGTGGGTTGTGTATAAACTGACTTGCAGAAAGAGGACGAATAGCAGCCCTACTGTGTTTACTAATAAACTGGAAGATGAGAACCCCACTTTCCCATTCATACCTGAAAATCCTGGGTGTGAGTACAGAGAATCTTATCATTAGTTCATAAGCACTTAAATGAAGCAGGAATAGCCTTAGTTCTTATTACTAAAATATTGCTAATGAGATAAGGCTAATCTGATGCTGCCTGCTTGTTGGCTAGTCTAATCTTGAAAAATCACAGACTGTAGCATTTCAGTGTCAATGGTAAATCTGCAAAGAGAATAAAAGAAAAACGGTGAAAAAAAGATAGATTTTCACACATGGTTCTCAGGTTTGGTGGGGAAAATGTTAAAAACTCACCACAGCCATAATTTGAAGCAGCAGATTCAATGTAACCAGGCTTTCTTTTTCTTTGACAGCAATGATAATGAAGGGTAGGCTGTTTGATATTACTCTGTGGACAGTTTGTCATGAGGAAATGCTGAACAGATAGAAAATGTCCTTTGACAGAAAGACTGACATAGGAGCTGCAGAGATGGCTTATTGGTTAAGAGCACTGGCTGCTCTTGCAGAGGACCTGGGTTCAAATCTCAGCACCCCCACCCTGCCCACATGGCAGCTAACACCTGTCTGTAACTCCAGTTCAAGGGAATCCAATGCCTTCTGTGGATATTGCATGACATAGGTACACTTGCATACATGCAGGCAATACAAATAAAATAAAATGCCATAAAATACAAATAAAGAAGAATAAAAAAGAGTGATATAAACTCTATAAGGGAAGGACAATCTTCCTACAAAAATGAATAAAAAATGAACTGTATACTATTTCATTTTATACTGTGCGTGTGTGTGTGTGTGTATACATGAGAATCTGTTCTTGTGTATGCAGGTGCATATTTGTATGTACATCAGGATCTGTGTACCTGTTTATGTATATGCTTGTGCACGCATGTGTGCATGAGTGTGCATTTGCATGTGTAGGTCAGAGGTCAGACTCAGATGTTATCCTTAGAAGCCTTCCACCTGTTTTTTGAGATTATATCTTACTGGGATCTGGAATAACCGATTAGGCTAGACTGGCTGCCAGCTCCAGGGATGCATGAATCTCTACCTCCTCAATGCTGGAATTACAGGCAAGCCCCCCTCGTCTGGTTTTTACATGTGGGTGCTAGAGATTGAATTTAGGTCCTCAGGCTTGTGTGGTAAACCCTGAAGTGTCTCCCCAGCCCTTACTTTACCTAGATTATCTCCTTAAGTCTAGAGCAATGAAAATATTATACCCAGGAAGCTATTTTCTCCTTCTCTTCCCTCCCCTCCTCCCACCCCTCCTCCCTCTCCCTTTCCTCCCCCTTTCACTCCCTTCCTCCTGTTATCGCTTAGGAATGGTGGAACTACTGAAGTTGAGACAGGAATTTTGGAACAGACATTTTGTAGAGGACAATAAAAACTAGAGTACTATTGATTGCGTGAATTACTTCCTTTGTTAAAATCATGCCATTTCTTGGTAAAAAAAAAGTTTCAGTGAGATTCATTCAAAATATAAGATGTATCAAACTGAAAAGTTTCATTGTTGGTTGGTGTGAGGTGGAAGACTTAACTATGAAGTGAAAGATGTTGCTAATTGAACTCCACCTGACCAGACAGACAAAAGAAAAATGTAAGTCAAAATAAAATCGAGGCCTCACTTCTCTTCACCAGTAACTTTTGACTTGCGGTTTTTAAAATGTTGAAATCCAAATATCTTTCCTCTGTTAATTTTTTTAAAATATTTTATTATTTTCAGTTTCTGCATGCATGAGTATATTACCTGCATGTATTTAAATGCACTCATGTCCAGCAGTGTCCATAGAGGTCAGAAGAGGGCATCAGATCCCCTGGAATTGGAATTAGGGGTGGTTGTTAGCCTCCATGTGGATGCTGAGAACTGAATGAACCCCAGTCCTCTGCAAAAGCAGCCAGTGTGCTTAACCACTGAGTCATCTCTCCAGCCCCCTCATCAGTTAATTTTGTGTATATTACAATAACATCATCCATTCCCCACTTACAAATGAAGGCACCAACAACCCTAATAGCAAGAATTAAGCAAAATAGGTAAGCAATATTTTTTGGGACTCAAGTATTTTCAAGTGCTTTGTCACAATTCATTTTTTTCCCAATTCACATGCTTTTTTATTTTTAAAAATATTTTTATTGAGTTTTTGTGTATTTCATATAATAGGTATTAATTACATTTAGACCCCTCCCTCCTCTCTACCCTCTATTGCCTCCCCCACTGGATTTCATGCATTGTCATAAATATTAAGTTCTATCTAGTCAAATATTTGTACCCAGATGTCCCTTGGTGCAAGTTCATCTAGTGGAGTCTAGTCAGCCTATGTAGAGTCACTCCCTTTAAGAAAATCTACCCTCCCTCAGCAGTAATCAGTTGCCAATAGTTCTTTAGCTAGGATTGGAGCCTCTGCCGATTTCCCTTGTTCTGAGCTGGATTTTTTGTCTGATTGATTGCCATGGGTCTTGTGCATGCTGTCACCATTATTGTACATTCCTATGATCAAGCTCCCAGTAGTCTGAAAGCCTCTGTTTCCTTCACCAACTCTGGCTCTTACAGTTTTTCTGCCCCTTCTTCTACAACAGTCCCTGAGCTGTGGGTGGGTGAGGTCTAATATAATAGTCCTATACAGGGACATGAACTCTGCAGTCGCTTATTCTCTAAAACTCAGCCAGTTGTGGCCTTCTGTGTGCGTCACACTATGTTGTATGAGAAAGCTCCAATGGTGAGAGCTGAGGAATGTATTAGTGTTCTCTCTACGCCCTGTTTGCTGTGTTCCATGTCGATGTGTCACTTCAGGCTGGGCACCATTCAGACATATATTCTCTATGTGACTAGTTGTGGAACTCTGCAGTAGCCTCCATCAGAGTGGTAGGTGTGTCTGTGGCAGGCAGATCAGGAGGCTGGGGCAAGGTAGGGGTGAGAACAGCCTGTGAAGGGTCTATCAAACTAAATGGAGAATTGAGTTGGTCTGAGTGCAAGGGATCAGGACACAGTGGGTGGCTCTGGACTAAGGGTAGTCCAGAGATCTGGGGTGGAAACAGGAGGAGCAGGCCTGGGCCCAAGGCTAGGAGCAGGGCTGAGTGGGAGGCTGGGACTTCATCACAATTCTGTAGTGTCTACTTCCAACAATAAACATGGAGCTAGCTTCCTGCTCTGTGTGTGTGAAATATTAGTCACTGTCTTAGCAGCTCTCCTGGGACTCTGCACCCCGTCTCATTTGGGTGAGTCATTTGGGAGGCTCTAAAGCAAGGTTCTGGTGAAAGAAACTGTTCTGAGAGAGGTTTGGTCAGTATCCTTTGAACAGTTAAGTAATGATAACAGATCCTAGCAACCGAAGGAGTAAGAGACAAAAAGAGGAGCTTCCAAAGATAGTTTTCATGATGTTTTCTGATTGTTTCTTGTAATAACTTTTTAAAATTTAAAGATTCTATTTATTAATTTATTATTTATTTACGTATGTATATGCATGTAACCCCACATGTACAACTTGCAGGAGTTGGTTCTCTCCTTCGACCATGTGGGCTCCAGGTATTAAACTCAGGTTGTCATGCTTGATGCCAGGCACCTTACCCACTGAGCCATCCTGCCAGCCTACAATAATTAATTTTTTAAAAACATCATTAAGATTCTGTATTTAAAAATGTATTCAGACTATATAAAGCCCTGTTGGCCCTCTGTGATGACCTGAAACATCTAGAATAATGAAAAGTCTAATTTAAGTAGATTTGGGGGGACTTAATAGGCAGACCAGCTCTCCAGGAGCATTTTCTGGCAAAATTTATGAATGGATTAGATACTTAAAAGAACTTTGAGGCTGTAAACATATAAGCACAGGATCCCCCTGGTCCAGTGGGAACTGGTGACAACGTGGGTTTCATGGAGAAAAGGGGTAGGGGCTGCCTCCTGGAATTGTCACATAGACTATTCCCAACTCATCTTTCCTTTTATAACATTCTCTTAGTGGCTTCTCTTTGGTTCCAACAGAGGGATATGGCTTCTTTTTGGTGTCCCTTTTGTATTTTCCAGTCTCTATGCTTTCTTGTCTTCTACTGACAGGGTCTGTTCACTGATGTCCTCTCTTCATGTCCTACCATCTTCATGTCAGGCAGCAGTCTGTTCTAACTTCTATGAAAGATGGCCTGCTCTGTAATGTCTCGGAGACTTGATGCGTGGTTGAGTAAGAGGATACTTGATGAACAAACAGTTGGTGCTGAGATTTCAAAAGAAAGCTTTGTCTTTCTGTATTTCCATGCCTGGAGTTTTAAAGGCCAATCAGAGCCAACATGCTTTAATGCTAAGGATTGACTCCAATGGTAAAAACTGAATTTTTCAGGTTCAGAGTTGAACAATCTATAGGCAGTTGGGTGTTTGTTTTCTTAAAATGTGCCTTCAAGTGACTCCTTATTTTACCTTGTGTCAGACAGGCCACCTCTCAGCCTATCACATCTGGAACTGACATGGACCCTCTGACAAGAATTGGAATACATCTTCAGAGCAGGGGATGGCATCCCACTGGTTCTCCGTGACAGAGGCATCTGTTCAGGGGTTTCCCTGGAAGCATGACTCAGAGCTAACCCTCATAAGAGGTTACTGCTGACTTCATAAAATCTTCAGACCCTTAGGCATCTGCTGTTTTTCCTCCAGGCCTCAGCTGCCTTGCTCTTCCTTTTATGTCATTTCACAGCAAAGGAATCTTCAGAAATAGTTAAAATGACATGTACTGAGACTAACCAGACAGTTTCTCATTAAATCTGTACCATCCTTCCTTTACAATGGATGCCTTTCAGAGCACAGAGTTGTCATACACAGGATAGACAATCTTTAAAGATCTTAGAAATATCTTTCAGTTGCTTTTGAGGAAGATAAACATGAACAGTGAATGAAAATCTGGGAGACTTTTCCTTCTCACACATTTGTCTATTGGCTGTCTGATTTCTGAAACAGTTGGAGCTATGAATGTTCGGTTTGGCTTAAAGACATCCTCAGTGAGAGATACTATCCCAAGTTTTAAAAGGGAGAAGACCGTTAAAAACATTTATTAAGTTAAGGGTGACTAAATTAACAAGTCTGACTTGTGAAAACCCAATGCTTCAATCTGCTAATTTGCCAAAGCATGATTTACTGACAGTTCATAAACACATTTAAGTGTTCAGCAAGGAATATGCAATCTTCTAGAAACTTATAGAAGACTGAAATATCAACTCCTTCTCTCAGTGTAGAATTTGGAAAGACCATGATGTAAAATTTTCAAGTGGACGTCAGAGAAAGAGGGTTGACGCATACTGAGACGTTTAACTAGAAGTGGTGTCCTCTCTCATTGGAAGCTGGGGCTTTTTATATCTAGATAAGTTATTCCTTTCTCTGCAAGATGGGCCCAGCATCTTTGGGGAAGACCTGACAAATGTTTTCATGGCTAGAGTGAGCTCTTTAGAAAGCTTTAGATTCTGAAAGCCTGTGGATTGACATAGAAGAATGAAATTCAAGCAGGTTTCACAAGGGTGAGATAGAGGCTCTACACAGTATAAACAACAACAATACAGCCACTGGTAACTTATATCACCACTGAGGTAAAAGATCTGACTTTATTCAAGAGAGACCACTGAAATGAAGAGAATGGGGAATTTCCTCCCTATTCCAAAGTAAAATTTATTTATTCCACAAAATTTGGAAACCCCAGAAAAGCAAAATTCAGAATAAGGGGGATTGAAGAGATGACTCAGTAGGCAAAACGCTTATTATGAAAGCATCAGGACAGATTCACAGCACCATGTAAGGAGCACATGCTCATAACTCTGGTGTTGGGCGATGGGGTTGAAGAAAGGGTGGTGGAGATCCCTGGGCTTGCTGGCCAGCCTTTCTTGCCAACATAGTGAATTCTAGCTTGGACCTTGCCTCAAAAAATGAGGTAAGGTGGAGAAGAATAGAGGAAGACCCCTGACATGGACTTCTGGCTTCCATATGACATGTATAGACAGGTGTACCCCCATGTGCATGTGGACAAACATGCACAGAACACACAAATATAATTTTTAAAAATCAGAACAAAAATAGTCTCTAATCCTGTCAATCAAATACAATCACTGTTATATTCACATATATATGAATATATATATATATATATATATATATCCTATATCTTTTTTCCTATGTATGATGGTTAAGTTTTCTTTAATATGATGGTACCATTCCTATTGAATGTGATTTATGAAACTGCTTTTTGGATTTAAAAATATATCCTGAAGTCTGGATAGAGATTTCTGGAAAAAGAGGATTTAAGATCATCTGGAGTTGAGAAGGAACTAGAGAGAGGAAGAGAGAGACAAAAACAGCAGATCAAAGACCTTTTCCAGTGTTCTCTGTCCAATGGTAATATGAATGCTGAGGGTAGACCTCATTCTTTTCTTTTAATATTTTATTTTGCTTTTTTATGTATATGAGTGTATTGCCTGCATGTGTATAAATGCACCTGTGTCATGTAATGCCCACAGAGGGCAGAAAAAGGTGTTGGATCCCGTGGAACTGGAGTTAAAGATGATTGTTAGCTGTCATGTGGGTGCTCTGCAAGAGCAGTCAGTGCTCTTAACTACTGAGCCATCTCATCTCTCCAGTCCCAGACCTCATTCTTTTTATAGTCAATAGATCAAAATCTAGAGACCAACAAATAAATGCAGAATCAAAGACCTCATTCAGGTCCTAATTCCTTCTCTTACAAGCTAAGTACACTCAACATGCTCCTAAACATCTCTAAACCTTTGATTCAAGAAATTAACTGCTAGCCGTAGATGCCTCATACACTAATGTTCTTAATATCTTAGTGTAAATTCGTGGGGAAGAAATTGTTAACTGCAATCCAGCCAAATAGGCAGAAGATCATAAGGCAATTTTCCTAGTATGTGACAGAGCCAACACCCAGGCTGGGATCTAGTTCTCCTTTCTCATCATATTGGTGCTTTTCATCCCTCATATCTGATTACATACTACTCACTGTGTGTCAGGAGGATGAGTGACCCCACTGCATATGAAATATTTCATTACTTTTAAACAAAGTGATGGAATTTTGTTCATATCATTCAAAGAAGTCCCATTTTAAATCATCTACTTTAATGCATTGTTGGGTCGCTGGTTTACCTTTCAGGTATTACATGAATGTGCAGTCCCAGAGAGGTGCATTTGGGCTGTTTAAGTGTAGGTTTTATCTGGCACAGCAGCCTTTGGTGCCCTTTCATTTCAACCATTTGCCCCTACAGCTCTCTGCTGCTCCTCAGTGAAAATTATGTCAGTCTGTCTACTGACAACAGACCTAAAATCTCAGCAAATTGCAACACAGTCTGCTGCAATGTGGACAAAATAAACCACATTCCACAGTGTCCAGACACTTTGAAGACATGTAGGATGACTTTTAAAGATTGCTTTGGATAAATAAATCTTGAGCTTACACCTTTCCAGATGTCCAGCCAGGAACCTCCAGGTGCAAGTGAATCAGCAGACAAGGCCCTCTCATCTGAGACAGCACAGTGCCCATGTGTCCACAGGCAGCTGGGCCATGGCTAAGCTCGTGGCTGGCCCTTGCTTCAGATGTGGCTGGGCTGAGGCTGATTCAGGGAGGAACACTGCTTCTCACTGAGTCACGAGCCTGTCTTGGAACTTTGCTGGGTTTTGCTTGGATAACTTGCCCAAGATCCATGGTTTACCTTCCCCAGCTGACAGCTGAGTTTGGTGTGACAGGACAAATAGTCATACAGTGATGGTGGGTGACAGCGATGGGTGGCAATGGAGAGGATAAGTTATTGTTTAAAAGATCCAATCAGTGCAGGAGGGCTTTGGAGAACAATTAGAAACTCACCAGGTGGACCTCAGGGTAGATAGGAATCTGAAGAAGATTTACTTGTGGTAGAGCTGTGGCATGCCATCACATACGCCATCAGGAAGCAAAACTGCCCTGAAGGCTTCCAGAAGACCTTGGTCCACAGTCACAGCAGTGTTATAAGCAAAACAAAGCGGTGATAGCTAGGTCTGCGGTAATATAATTGGGTTAATGTTGCCTGTGGAACTTGGAAGGAGGAGGGAGGCTCATAGACCCCAACCTGAGATTCTAGTCAGGCCTCTCTCATGCCCCTTAACTGCATGTAGTCCTGTGGGGGATGGGGGTTAGGGGCTGTTAAGAGTGTATAGTACATAAGGAATCCAGACCCTTGAGATACTGCTGTGAAGGGCCTTGGGAATCTGGCCCCACCCCACTACAGTCTCGATCTCCTCACAGCTACTACAAAGAACTGACAGGTAACATTGCTCTTCAAGGAGCCAGATCCCAACACTGTCCCAACCCCCAGCATCCACAGCAGCTTGATTATAGCCACACATTCATTTAGCCTTTCTCCCCTACCTAGCATCTCTATGAATTCTGTCATATTGCATATGCCATATATTCACTGAGCCTGCCTCCTTGCACTCCAGGATCTCCCTTTCCTTTGGAGACCTTTTGGAGTACACACGTCACTTAGCCTGGCAGGACTGAAGTCTCTTGCTCCAGACCCGTACCATACTACTTGCTGTAGTGTTACTGTATTTCTTACCTGAAGAAAAATCTAAATGCCTTTCTCTTGAACCCTCTTTTCTTCTCTTCCTTCCCCAAGCTAATATATAGGCAGTAGAAGGTTTTCTAGGGGTAGAAACTCTTCAGAGGTACAACATTTTTGAGACATCACCTGTGCTAGGGTGAGGCATTTTGGCGACATAGTTGCTTTTGAGTAACCCGTGTTCCTGTCAGTAACGCAATTGACTCATTGGTTCACTAAGCTGGACTTGGCTAGAAATTTCTTTGGTCTATTGGTTCCCTGTCTGGGGCGAATATGCATTTCTTTATGGCTTGCTAGAAGGAAAATCAGGGTGGAACTGTCTGCAGAGAACTGATACGGAGGCTTCCTTCCCTGTGTGTGCTGTGGGATGACTTGCCTTCTTGCTGTGATGGCAGTTGACACTTAGGCTGAGGTGTCTGTTCAGAGGAATGTCAGCATAGAGCATCCTCAGAGACATCCTGATATGACTGCCCTTCCTCTATGGATGGCATTCCTTCAAGCTGTTTTGGGAACTGTGTGATCCTTGCTATGGCTGATAAGATGTCAAACTGTGGCATGACAGAGGCAGTGTTTGGTGCCCAGTTCTCTAGGCCAGATAGGACTGCACTGGCTGGAGAGTTAGAAAGAAGGTTAATTTAATTTAGCCGGACCCCTGGAACTGGTATGGGAACTAGTGGCTTTGTTGAGCCCCATGGAGAGATTGTGGCTGATTTGAATAACTTAGAGTAGCAAATAAATTGAGTTCATAAAGTGATAAAACAATAAAGAGAGGATGAGATGAAAGAAAAATAGATAAAAGGGCATGCTGAGTCACTGAACAAATAGAGCAGAATTTTTGCCGAGCTGTAGTTCCTGAGAGAGGGGTGGGGAAGGAGCAAAAAGCTGAAAGGCCTCAGACAATATTTCACTGTGGGTGTGAATGACAGGAAGGGGTGACCCCCCCCCCCACTGCACACACACTATGCACACTGCTGTGAGGAAGGTGGGGAACCTCAGCTGCTCCCCTAAGGAGATGGCCAAAGCTGGCTACAGAGGAAGATCATGCAGGACAAGTGGAAACCCCAAGTTGAATTGTGGATTTATTGGTCCCCTGGCTAATGTGTAGACTATTTGGACTTTGATGGATGATGGAACCAAGTATACCTTAATTCACAGTAACCCCAAGGAGTCCTAAGGACACTGGGCAATGGGCCAATATGAAGACAGAGCATTGTAGGTGAAAAGATTAAGTTTGTCCAAGGGGTGGACAGTTATTTCTCCAAAATTATATTGTGTATATGTCTCCCCTGCAGATATGTGTACTGGGTGGATGTGTTTCTGGGACACACCCTGCCTACTACCCTTAGAAAGTTTTGTTTAGGGGTGCAAATTGCAGAGACAGTCATGCATGGCTAGGTGTAAGAGGACCCTATAAAAGTAGGTCATTCACCTAGTTGAAGCCTTTTCAGTAGCCACGGAAAATGTGGATCAAAGAGAGCTACGTGAGACAGTACTCCCTGACTATGCGGCTGGACCAACAGTGCTATTTTGACAGAACAATTGATATATATGATGGAGTCTTTTCATACTGTATTGGACCTTGCTAAATTTCTTCTGAGTCCAGTTATAGAAGACCAATTTATACTTGTTTGGAACAGATGGCAGAGATCCTTCAGCAATCTTGTCCACTCACTGTAAAAAGGTTTCATTTTAGAATGCTACCTCCTGAGTATTTAAAAGTTTTTTGTTTTTTTTTAAACTGAAAGAACAGTAAAGCCAGTAGTTGGAGAATTTAAATGTAGATGGCATCCTGAGTGACAGGGAAACAGCAGTCTCAGGAGCCAGAAAGTAGCTGATGAACAATCTCACTGCTAGGGGTGGGCTACCTCATTAAGTGTTGCTGGCCGGGGAAGTCCCTGAGTCCCTCCTTCCATACTTGATACTACTGTTGGTTTCATATCACAAATTGGTGGCAGGTCCCTATAGCTAAAGAGCCTGCATGCTGGAGTTGCAAGACATGGAGAAATGGAGCTGGGAATAAGCTGAAAATTTTCTCCCCACTGGCTAGAATTTCATGGTGCTGGAAGGCACTGTTCAGGCTGCTAGGGGAGGACTGTTGGTAGTGCTCCTGCTTGTTTATGTAGTCCTGTGTTAATGCTATCAGCATCCCAGGCAAGATGTACTTCCTGGTACAATAGTGGCACAACTACTTCTGATTGGATCTCAGGCCATTCCACAGCAGGGAATTGATGCTTGAGGCTTCCTCTAAACTCCTGGGTTGTTGACATAAATCAGTTCCCTGTGCTTGCAAAACTCAAGTCAATTTGCTTTTTCAGGGTTATTAGGAAAGTGTCAATGGGTCCTCACTTACCTGATTAAGTCGAACCCATCCAAGATGGTAGTCCTTTGATTAACTCAAAGTCAACTGGTTAGGAACGTTAATTAATTAAATCTGCAGAATCCTTTCACCTTTGGCATTTAACAGTTCATAAGAACAGGAGTGATATTCCGTCACATTCACAGGTCACATCCATACTCAAGGAGGGGATTATATACGGTTCCTGTACCACAAGATGGAAATATTGGGGGCCATTTTAGAATTTTGTGCATCAGATTCCTAAGAGTATTTAGCAAGTAATTACAGGAAAAAAAATTGAACAACCAGAACTGTGTAAAACTCTTTGAAGGAGAATTACAGATCTCATTGACTGTTAGAGGGAAAGGCTTCCTTCTCTGAGTGGGAAAGGCAGCCAGACAGGCCTGGGCCATACGGGCCAAGGTGGAAGTGGGCATAGGGCAAAAGGGGACCAGAGCAGAGCGAGATGACAGAAGCGGGTAGGAGCACAGCCTCAAAGTGAAGCCAAGTGGAATCCTGCTCTGCTTGTAATTATTCCAAATATTTAGTTTCTGAAAGTGAAACTGAGCATTTTCACCACAGAAGGAAGGAAGCAGGCAGTGGTTTCCAAGATCATTCACCCCTTTGACTGAAGAACTCGGGGGTATCTGTCTGTCTGTCACTGGTTCTGAGTTTCTTCTAGAACAAGGATATGAGGAACAACACAAGCTCAAGCCAATCGAAGTCCCAGGTAGATCATATATATACTTTATAAAGAGGCAAAAAGTATCCAAGAGCCCGAAGTTTGGGGTAGTCTCATTTCTTAGAACTCCACATTAGAGTTTCCCACTGTTATCTTCTGTCTTTGAACACTACAGCAGCTCCCGGCTCAGAGTAAATACAGACAAAAAAAAAAAAAAAAAGAGAGGCTCAAGCTGGATATTGGAATGTTCTTGTCAGCACTTTGAGAAAGCTCCCAGATGGGAAACTTTGTGCCCACCCTTTAATAAATATGTGCTGATTTCTGCAAAGAGTTGTGAAATCCCACGGGGTCTCTAAAATACCTTTCCTCTATCATCCCAGAAGCAAAATATGAAATAATTAAAATAACCCAAAGCTTGTGAGTCTAACATACATGCCAAATTTAAACATGAGGAGTTTCATTTGATCAAATTATAGGTCTTTTCCCACTAAATTTTCTTTTTTGTGCTTTACCAACAGTTTTAATTAAATGTCTTCCTTTGGAAAGAGCTGGAAAAATGACTTGGAACACAAATGTTTGAATGTGTTAGTGCCAAAATTGCATCTGTTGACCAACTTTACCAGAGATGGCCGAGGAGCACACTGTGGGGATGAAGCCCTTGAAGAAAGATTAGGGTTTTAAAAACATTTTGTTGTTTATTATCTTCATTTTATGTGTATGAGTGTATGTAAATGCACCCATGTCATGCAGTACCCATGGAGGTCAGAAGAGGGCATCAGATTCCCCGGAACTGGAGCTACAGACAGTTGTTAGCCACCATGTGGGTGCTGGGAATCAAACCAGGGTCCTCTGCAAGCCCAGCCAGTGCTCTTAACCACTGACCCATCTCTCCAGACCCCCAATGATTATGTTGTAGTTAGAACTTTGAGACACAGGTCACTATCTGGTGGAATGAACTGCCTAGACAAATCCCTTTTATTAGATGATTTGGGTATTCAGGAACACTTCTGTGATGGGAGAATGGTCAAACAGTCCTGGTAATGTTCCTTCACAAGCCCAGAGGGCTCTAGCTCTTCTCTTTGTGTCATTCCCTTTTCCTGTGTGGTCCAGATCTTTACTTTCTACTCTTCCTGCTTCACCAACTAATGTGAGGACCTTATAAATAGCTGAGGACAGGTTGTGATGTCTATGACTAATTCATAAACACAGGGTTATGAGTCACCCCAATTCCTGGAGTCCCTGATGACCATGTTAGGTAGGCAGAGAAAAGGCTCCAAGTCAAACACCAAGGGCCTTTTGTTGTCTGTTAGCTACTCTGCCTTTATTTTAACAGGGTTTATGTGAGGTGCTGTTTTATGTTGTTAACATTTCAATCACCCTGATGTTCTTTGCCCTTTTGATGAGGCTTGTTTACTAAGGTTTTGTTTCCCTAACTTACCTGTTCATTAAAATTCCTGGGGTTCTTCCCAGAGAAGATTCCGATTTGGGGATTAGGTCTAGAATTCTTAAGAGACTCCCCTGGGAGATTTTTATCTTGAGGCAAATATTCAGAAAATCCCAATTCTTTCACTTCTCAATAGGAGTTTTAAAGGAAACTGTTAAGAGGAAAACAAGGCTTTGAACAGACTTTAGCTTGCAATATAATTAATTTCCAGATTACGCAGTAAGATTCTCAAGGAAGCTATTCATTTGTTTAACAAATCGTGGGGCGTTTGCTCAGAGCCAACCTTTGTTCTTGACACTATAGACAGAATAGTGAAAAGACAGACCAGGTCCCTGCTCCTATGTGGAGCTCTTCACTGAAACGCAGAGCTTTCCTCCTATGTGGAGCTTTTCACTGAAACGCAGAGCTTTCCTCCTATGTGGAGCTCTTCACTGAAACGCAGAGCTTTCCTCCTCTGAATTGCAGTCCTCATGCATTGCCAATGGAAGTAGCAGTACAGTTTTGGTACAGTACTATAAAGAATAATAGAGAATAACTTGGAATGTCAAATGTACACAATTCACACAGTTTTGTAGACCACCTACCAGGCACTGGATTCTGCTGTAGGTTTCTTGGGTACATCAGTGAACACATCAGAAAAAGGTCTGTTTTGTCACAGAGCTGACATTCTAGGGTGGATGAGGTACTGGACGATATGGTAAATTATAATGCATTGGCTATTGCATTAGACGTAAAAGGGTATTAGTACTATAAAAGAGAAAAATCTATTAAGTGTACAACTGAATATGTGAGAAGGGCTGCTCTTGAAGTCTTGTTGTTATGAGGTATTTTTAATGAAAACTTGAAGAAGGTACAGGATTCATAAACTAGGACAAAGACCCTAACGTGGGAGTATTTTGAACAGCAAGTGAGAGCAGAAGGGCCACAGTAGGGGTGAGCTGGGATTGTCTGGGCCTTGTTGGTTGTTTTGAATGGAATGGGGAGGACTGCAGGGTTCTGAGCAAAGGGTAACACGATGTGGTGTATTAGTGGAGGCTGCAAGGCTGCTGTGATGAGAGTAGATTACAAATGCACAGGGAAGGAGTGCACTAGTCACACACTTTAAGTAGCATCTGGCAGTATTTGGATCTGGAAGAGCTATAGATGTGTATCCCTGAGACTCCAGTAATCTAAGAACTCAGGGAGAACCCCTGTCCATGCACAGGAAGACATGGGTACAGGAATATCCACTGTGGCATTGTAAGCAGTAACAACAATAACAACAAAACAGCAGAAAAGTCTGTGAGTAGGAGGAGGAGTCAATAAATTTGGGCTCACTGATTCCATGGAGCACTCTCCAGCAGTTACAATGAATGATCAAGAGGTGCGTTTTCAAGGTGAATGAATTCTTCAAATACAAAACTAGGGCAATAAAAATCAAGTTGCAGAGGATGGTTATATATGGTAAGTCTGAGACACTAAAATGTACTGCTATAACATACTTAGTTAAAAAGTAAATCATAAGATCAAATGACGGAGGAGCTCTCACTCATGTTAATTGTATCTGGGAAGGCAGAGAAGGGAAAAGGTTTGGGAAAGACAGGATATAACACACATTCTAAATGTCCTTGCAATCGGCGTGTCAGTGTGTTAGCTGCCCTTCTCTTTTTTTTCCTCCTCTGCCTCGTCTTCATTTTCATCTTTAAAAAAAAAATTCTTTCCCTTCCTCCCTCCCTTCATTAAAAAGACCCAAATCAAACTTTGGAAAATACTGAAATGTTAAAGTTTATATGTTTTTCATTGAAAAAAAATCAATAAAATAAATAACAGAACCATTTCATTAAAATGAGTAAAGGGAAGTGATTCGTACAGCATCCACACATTACTAAGTTAGTTCATACCTCAGAATAACAGCAGGAATAGTATTTCCCATGTAATGTAATTGTTCTGGTATTTCCAGTCAAAACTATAAATTCTCTGTTTAGAAGTCAAAGGCTGATGCCCCAAAGTGTGACAGTTTGGCGTGGTGACTACTTTGAAGTGAAGGAGACTGGCCGGCGGGGTTCAGAAGCAAGGTCTGACTGCTTTTCTCCCATTCTCCCGTTTCCTATCCCACTTTTGTCTCTTGAAGTGAGTCATAGACACCAGAATTCCTCTTATCCAAGTGTGTGTGTGTTTGGCTTGGCAGGTGGGGGGGGGGGGTCACAGACCCCAGACCAGAACCCCTTTCCCTGAAAGCAAGCCATAAAACTTTTGAAGGTTACTTTCTGCCTTCCGTTCTGCATGAGGGCCCTGATTCCAGAGGGCTCTGCCCCACACCAGGAGGGAGAAATACCACAGGAAGGCTGGGAAGAGGATGAACGCCAGGCCTTCCCCAAGCCCTAGCCTCCTATCCCTCGACCATGGCCTCCATTCACATTTCTATCTAGCTCTCCAGTCTTCATCAAACCCTAAGCATAAATACAGACAGTTTTCCCTCAGTCTCTGGGGCTTCTTTTCTGAGGGCTCCCATGTCTGCAAAACTTTGATTCAATAAATTTGTCGTGTTTTTCTTTCGTAACCTGTCTTGTTATATGACTGTCAGCTGTAACGCTTCCAATGAGTAAGAAAACACACCACATTTTATTGACTTCCTACCTGAAGCTTTTCTTTCTTTAAACCTTTCTGATTGCTGCATTTTGTATTATTTTTATCAACATTTAACAAACTTCATAACATTGGTGGTCCATTCCAGTGACATGCGTTAAAATGCAGTGATTCTGGGTGCTATTTGACTAGAACAGAAAATTCCTTTAGGCTTCCGAAGTTCATGAACTTGGCTTCATTGGTGGGCAATGAGTGGGCTCAGTCCTACACAGTCAGGTGGCTGTCTTCCTCTAGTGTTTGCACAAGCAGATAGGATAGTTTAGAAACCTTTTTTATTTGTGGAACTGGAATGTTATTAGCAGAAGAACAACCTAAGCAAAGTATATTTCAGCAATGACAAGTATGTTTTGTAAAATGCATTGATGGTAATATCTCTTCTTCTCTGTCTCTCTCTCCTGCCTTTGTGTAACAAGTTTCTTTTAAAACAAGTGTTTTCAGATTGGAGCACGTTATGGCAAAGAGCCCGGGAGAGGTGGATTTAGTGCACTGAAGTTCTGCTTTCAATTATCTAGAATCCACGAAACCACAGGCTTAGATTTTGGATAGCCAATTTCAACGTTTGCCTTTCCAGTGTAAATGTATAAAACATAAGCTGTTTAGCAATCCTGGGGTCTTTCTCGATGACATGAGTCTCATCTCTCTAGCAGAGTGCCTGCTGCTTGGGCTTATCACAAAAGCAGGTTTACAGGGCGTTCATTAATGTGTCTGCACACTGACTAGACACTGGGATGTACAATTCATTTTTCTCTAAGCTATGATTCATCATACATATTCAATTTAACATATTTCATTATCCCAATTAAAAAAAAAATGGATATTTTTTTTTCTTCTTACAAGTTCCAGTACATTTTCCAAAGACAAAGAAAAGCTGTTACTGTGACAATACTTTATTAGATTGTTATATAAGAATTTCCACTTTAATTTAGGAAGGTTTCGGACTTGAGATCACATGATACAGGAGAAAAAGGGTGGTTCCTACAATGGAAAGCAGAGAGAAGAAGCCCAGAAAAGAAGGAATGGTACTTATGGTTTGCAGAGCCCTGAGGAAGTGACTGTGTTTAGTTATTCCAGGTTCCATCCATGCCAGAAACTTCTTGAATTCAATTTTGGCGGCAAAGGAGCATCACTGTTCGAGGTTTGACTTTGCTCTTACTTGTAGTGGTGAGCAGCATTGCTTCTTTATAATCTTTCCCTTTCTAAGTTTGTCAAGGTCCATTTCAGATTAGCCTACTGGTGAGCTTCATATTCTGTCATTTTCTCAAGTTTGGTGAAAAGCAGGAGTCACAGTTATCTAAGTTATCCAATACGTCCTAGAGTGTCAGTTTCTTTATCAATGAAACTTACCCCACTGATTTCTGAGCATTGCTTGGAGACACTAATGGTAATAATGGAAGGGTCTGTAAAAGATACTATGATATTCCCATTTTCAGTTACATTACTACTATTATTAATAAAATCATGACAGACTTAATTTATTTCAGTTAGCATGAAATATATGGTCCAGGTTTACTTGTCCACTATGAAAGCCACTGGCTATTGAAGTTAGATTAAAATGAAATAATACTTTTTAAAACCCCTGTTACTCAGTATCACTGTATTTCAAGGGTTGCTACGTGTAGCTGCATCTATGTGTCCGTGGTTACCTGTCAGATAATGGAGCTGTATGAACATTTCTACCATTGTAGACAGTTCTACTGTATAGTGCTATCTAAAAAAATTGAAGGGATGGCCTTTCAATTTGCAGGACATACAAACACTTAAAAAAAAAGATTTATGTGCGTAGCTCTGTGTGTGTGTGTGTGTGTGTGTGTGTGTGTGTGTGTGTGTGTGTGTGTATGCAGGTGTCCACAGAAGCCAGATGGGGTAATCAGATCTCCTGAAGCTAAAGTTACAGGCAGTTATAAGCTGCCCAATTGGACCCTCTAATAAAGCAGTAGGTGTTCCTAATCAGGAATCATCTCTCCAGCCCCCAAACACTTTTCTCACTAGTAGCTTGCCCTTGTGTATTAAAAGAGAATCAAATTCTCTTTTTTCACTAAATTTGAAACTTAACTGTGGTCTATGTAAGAGCAATCAAGAGCTTATATAATTATCATAGAATAAAAGTAAGCAACTTTTCTGTAGTTCATTATAACAAATTCTGGAGCTGTAAAATGTTTTATTCACCATAAAAATTGTTCTCCAGCTTTGTTCTGTGGAAATTCATTTGACTTTGATTTACTGTGACTTGGAACTTAAAACTTACAATGAGATGAATGAGCTGCTTTTCGTTACATCATCTTCATGGATTGTCAAATGCAGCCTCCTCTCTAGTCACTGAGGGCAGGTCAGTTCTGTTCCCAGGCTAACCTAACAGAATGCCTACAGCTTTCAGGTATTTTTGCCCATGGCATAGCAGATAGATCTCTCAGGCCATGCAGCTGGCATTTCTCACCCACTGTCTAGGCAGCTTTCCTGACTGTTCAGATAAAGTACTTTGCATAACACAGGAATCTACAGAGAGACGGAAAGGAGAGCCAACTTGAATCATGCTCAGGTAGGGAGACTGGTAGGCGGAGACACTTCCCCTCGTCACTCGCTGTGGTGCTGGTTTTAATCATCAGACTTGACGCAACCTATAATCACGTGAGAAGAGATGCTCACTGAGTAATTATCTAGATCAGGTTAGCTTGTGACATGACTGTGAGAATTTTTCTTAATTGGGTTAACTGAGGCAGGAAGACCCACTTTGAATGTGAGCAGCAAGGTCTCACGGGCCTGGCCATGAGCTGTTTTAAGAGTGAAAAAATGGAGTTGAGCCCATAAACATGCATGCATTCATTCTGTTTCTGCTCTTGGATGTGATGTGACTAGCTGCCTTGTGTTTCTGCCCTGATTTCCTCACAATGATGGACTGTAATCTGGAATCCTACACCTGACGGATCTTTCTCTCCTAAATTGCCTTTGTCAGGGTATTGTATCACACAACGGAAGGGAAATTGATCACATACTTCAGTGCTGCTGGAGGAACTTCTTAGATAGTAAACAGATGAGGTGTCAGTTATTTTTGAACATTATTTCAGGTTCCAAATTAGTGTCTTTGTTGGCAACACATGCTTTTGAATTTCTATGTAACATATATTTTAAATATCCTTAAGTTTCTGACCTTTGTACTTTGACTCTAACAGCAAGTTACCATGTAACAGAAGATAATGCCCTTGTTCATTGCTTAATCTGAACAGGAGAGGTTCCACTTTGTTGGGTGTGTAATCTACCCTGGTGAAGCGAGGGCTGTGGTTGTGCAGAATCCTGGCACCTCCACATTCCTGAGATGGAGCGCAGAGGGGACTTGTTGACTCTTCAAGGGAACCCCTGTCCCCAAAAATCTGCCGGGATGCCAAAGAATTTATTTATCAGGCTGCTCAAAGGACACCCGAAGGACAGAGGCTATAACAGAGAACTCAAATAAGGGAACAGGATAGAAGATTGCGACAGTGTGGAAAATGAATGGCAGAAACAGTGTGAGGCTGTTAATAGGCTGGTAGCCCACAGAGGATGGGCAGTTGTTTAGAGAAGATATAAAGGTATAGAGAGAGCACAGGAAGCTGAGAACCTAAGGTGATAAAGCTGGGTCTTTGGTACGTTATCTGTCTAGGGGTATTGTTGGCTTTGTTTTCTCAGCCAGTTAAAGAATTAAAAGGCAGGACAAATCTCAGACCAGCAGAGAGAAACAATCAAACAAATTTTTACTGAAAGATAAAAAATCACATTCATATACATAAAGAATCACACACACATACACACTTTCACACAGGAAGATGAAGCCGTCCATAAATGGAGAGGGGACTCAGACACGGAAATTCTGTGTCTTCCAGGACGGAACTGGGTTTTAGTGGTTTCCCCTCTCCTCATTTTGAATTGGTCAATGTAAATAAAGAAGAGAAAGCTGATAGCTCACATCTCCAAGCTGAGATATCCAGGGCTATGTGACTCTAAGCAGGTCAGCTGAAGGGGCCTTGCTGGACATAAGAAGCGTACCACCAAGACACAGGAAGTGTACCATCAAGAAGCAGGAAGTGTACAGTCTTTATACTTCTCCGGGACCCTGCTTGCTTATTAAGGATTTAGTCCCTTACAACAGTTTCATAGCTGGAAAGAGAAAACAGCATGGGAAGGTGTGGGTTTGAGGTTAACAAAGCCTAAGGCCACAGAAGAGAACCCGGAAGAAATCACTTTTGAAATCTGGGGCTGTTGCTGTCTTAGCAATGAAGATGAAACACTGGCTTTTGTCTCCCCTCCCCCTTCCTCTTCTCACTTCTCCCCTCCATCTTTCCTCTCACACCTCCTGTCAGTTAGATCTCCTGGATGACCTTAACATAAGAAACACAATAACAGCAGAGTCATTAGAAAGGACAATTCAGGGCTGGAGATATGGCTCAGTGGTTAAGAACACTGACTGCTCTTGCAGAGGACTTGGGTTCAATTCCCAGCACCCACATAGCAGCTAACCATCAATGATTCCAGTTCCAGGGGATCTGACACCCTCTTCTGACCTCTGTGGGCACTGCATGACACAGGTTAACTTCCATGCAATGACTTTTTCAACAGAAACACACGTATCTAAATATTTAAAGCTAGTATCTACTTATGAGAGATAACATGTGGCACTTGTCCTTCTGGATCTGGGTTGTCATATAGGATCATATAGGACAATTATTTGCAGTTCCATTCATTTACACATGAATTTCATAATTTCACTCTTCTTAGCAGCTGAATAATATTCCCTTGTGTAAATGGTAATACTTTCATTATCCATTCACCAGTTGATAGGCATGTAGGTTGTCTCCATTTCATGGCTACTGGGACTAGGGCAGTGATGAACAGCTTTCTCTGTAGGAGGATGCAGAGTCCTTTGGGTATATGCCCAAAGGTGGTATGGCTGGATCATGTGGTGGATCTATTTCTTGCTTCAGGAGAAATCTCCACACAGATTTCCACAGTTGCTGCACTGACTTTCACTACCACCAGCCGTGAATAAAGGTTCCCCTTTCCCTCCAGCTTCACCAGCATTCACCATCATTTGTTTTGGAAATCTTAGCCATTCTGATTGAGATAAGATGAAATCTCAAAGTAGTTTTAATTCCTGTTTCCCTGATGGCTAAGGATATTGAACGTTAAAAAATTTTTTTTTATCCATTTGTGCTTCATCTCGAGAGGACTTTATTCAGTGCCTTGCCCTGATTTTTAATTGCCTTGATGTTTAGCGTTTTGTATATTCAGTGTATATTCTAGGTACTAACCCTCTATCAGATGTGTAGCTGGTAAAGACGTTTGTCCTCATTTCGCAGGCTGCCTCATCATTCCAACGATGGGGTCCTTCATTGTGCAGGAGCGTTTTAGTTTCACGAGGTCTCGTTTGTCAGCTGTTTGTCCTAATGCCTGTGCTATCAAGGTCTCATTCAGAAAGTTTTTTCCTATGCCTATAAGTTCCAGCATCTTCACTACCAGAGGGGTGTCAGGTCCTGTGTTGCGGTCCCTGATCCATTTGGATTTGAGTTTTGTACAGGTATGAAATAAGGATCTAGTTTCATTCTTCTTCATGAAGTTATCCAGTTTGACCAGCACCATTTGTGGAACATGTCCTTTCTCCAACATGTATTTTTGGCCCCTTTGTGAAAAATCAGGTGGTTGTAAGTCTGTGGACCTAAATCTGGGTCCCCAATTCTATTCCATTTGTGCTAGTTTGGCTTCTGTTGTTGTGATAAACCACTGACTAAAAACAACTTCTGGAGGAAAGGGTTTATTTCGTCTTACACTACTGAGGCACAGTTCATCTTTGAGGGAAGTCAGGCAGGTACCTGAGGGCAGGAACTGAAGCAGAGAGGCTGTGGAGGAGAGCTTCCTGTCTTCTTTCTTCCTTTCTCTCTCTTTCTTTCTTTCTGCCATTCATTTTTGTTTGTTAATTAGTTTGCTTTGTTTTTGAGACAGGGTCTCCCTGTAGCCCCAGCTGACCTGGAACTTATTATGTAGACTAGGCTGGCCTCCATTCCACAGAGGCATCCACCTGCCTCTGTCTCTGAGTGCGGGAATTAAATGTATGTGCCACTATGCCTTTTTGAAATTGGTTTGTTGTTGTTGTTAGTATTAGTTTGAATATTATTGGCTCCAATTTGTGATTTAAAAAGAAACTTGAATTTAAATATTTGACTTCATTTATTTATTCTTTTGAATTTCTTCATTGATTCTGTCAGAAGTGTGTTTCATTAATTATTCTTCTCAGAGACTAACCTTTTGAATCTCCTTTAGGTAGATTTATTTTAATGATTTCTAATCATGTGTATTTGGGGGGTGGATATATGCTTATGCATGAACTTACCCTTGGAGGCCAGAGGTGTTCGATACTCATGGAACTGGAGTTACAGGTGGTTGTGAACTGCCCAAACTGGGTGGTAGAAAGTGATGTGAGTCTTCTCAAACAGTAGTATACTCTCAACTCTGAGCCATCTTTCCAGTACCACTTTTAGGTATTCTTGACGTTCCTTTAGCATTTCTTCTTTCTTTATTTTTTCCTGATTTTTGTGGAAAGTAATGTGGCAGAACTGTGGCAGAACTGACAACACAAACTTGCACATGTTTACAGTGTACAATTTGTTAAGTTTATCTATTTGTCAATATGGGAAACCACCAGCACAATCAAGTTAATGAACCTATTTATGGCCCCCAAAGTTTTCTTCTGACCCTTTCTAAACCCCTTCTGCCTGCCTGCCTCACCCACCTGGACAGCCACTGACCTGCTTTCTGTCACATTAGGTGAATGGGATCACACAGGGTGTACACTTTGAGCTTAGTAGATTTAATCTGCGTAGTTATTTTGAGATTCCTCATGCTGAGTTTCCAAGTCATAGTTTTCTCTTTCATAGCTTTAGTTTACTCAATCCTCTACCCCTTGTACTTGGTGAATTTCTCAGGTCAGCCTTCCAATTCAGAGACTCTTCGCCTGAGAAGAAGCTTCATTTGCCAGTGTATTGAACTGGTTTAAGTCTTAGCTATGGGGATTTTGTTGTTTTTGTCTTTTTGTAGCCCCAACTGGCCTGAAACTTGCTGTGTAGATCAGGCAGTCCTCTGTCTCACAGAGATCTGCCTGCTTCTGCCTCTGGAATTCTGGGATTAAAAGCTTACATTGCCGTGCCTGGCTTTTAACTATGTCTTTTTATTGTCAAGGTTTCTAAAGGCTCTTTTTCTTACTTATTAATATTTTATTTCAGTTTATTGAGTCTCATCATTTCTTGTTTTAAGCTCTTTTAATTTATGTGTATGTATGTGTGTCTGCTTGTCTGTACGTGCACCACACATGTGCAGGTGCCCGTAAGGTGTCTGAATTCCTGGAAATGGAGTTACAGGAAGTTGTGTGCTGCCAGTGGTCAACATCAGGTTCTATTCCTCAGGAACTCTTCACCTTAGTTTATGAAACAGAGTCTCACTGACCCCAGAGCTTGCCTGTTTAGTTAGACTGATGCCAGCAAACCCTAGAGATCCTCTTGTTTGCTTCCCCAGCACTGACATCCAGGCACATGCTGGGGCATTGGTTTTTCGTGGTGCTGGGGTACAGATCCTCATGCTTGCTCAGCTGACCATCTCCTCAACTCTATAACATTTGTTTTAATTCAGGGACTTCCTTAGAAAAGTAGTTTTCCTGGAATCCAGTGCTGTGTCTCTGACTGGAGTATCCAAGGAGTTTTTCATTGATTTCATAGCTGGAGAATTCCCAAATGTGGATGTGGGAATGCTGGAGTGAACAATGACGCTTCAAGTTTGACTGACCTTGCTTTTTGTAATAATTCCCTATGGAGATGAAAAATAGAATGAGCATAGCCACCTCAAACCAGGACCAAGGAAATACAGATGTTTGATTTTTGGACATTTCCACCTGAATTGAAGCCTCTTGGGTGATACAATTGGAAAACAACACTTCATTTCAGTGAAATGTGTTTGGCAGACTGCGTACAAAGTTCAACTTTAGGGCAATGAAAAAAAATATTCATTATGTAATGAGATCAAATTTTTGACTATAGAGGAGTTCCTGGTTTGGTCTCATCTGTTCTATGAAATAGATACTAGCTCTTTTATATTGCCAGTATTATTTTAATTATAGCAATTCTTTATCTAAATATTTTCACCTTGCAGGCCTGCACTGTACTCTGTTATTTATTTAGATGACATTATATGAGATGTACCATAGAATCAGTAACATTGAGTTTGACTCCCTCTTCTTACTTTTCACAAGGACTCAAAAATAAAGAAGGATTGTTTCCAATTCCTGGTTGTTAGGAGAAGGTCAGCAAGGAACATGGATGAACGTGTATTTCTGTAGGAGGGTATAAAGACTTTGGGGTCTATGCCCAAGTGTGGTATAGCTAGATCATATGGTGAATGTTCTAGATGCCCATCAGCTGTTGAATGGATAGTGAAACTTGGTGCATATACAAAATGGAACATTATTCAGTTCTTAGAAAAAGAACTGAGAAAATCCCAAGTAAATGGAAACAGTCATCCTGAGTGAGGTAACCCAGAACCTCAAAGACAAACATCGCATGTTCCCTCTCATAGCTGGATGCTAGCTCTGAAATCCTAGATGTGCTTGTTTTAATGTGAAAATTTAGGGAAGTCAGGAAACTAATAAATGACCATGGAGGGATGTGTGTGGGGAGGCTTCTTGGGAGGGGTGGTGGAATGCAGTGATATAAAGGGGACAGGGGAACAGTAAAGCAGGAAGGGTTAAATAGGATGGCGAATGGGAGGGTGGGCAGAGGAGGGAGTGTGGGGAGGGAGAACCAACAGTGAAGGCCTGGAGAGAAAGCCATATACAAATCTTCCATGATAGACGTTTTTAAAAGTATATATATATATATATATATATATATATATATATATATATCGATATATACGGTAAAAGAGATTAAAAGGAGTTACTTTATAACAAGGGGACAATGCCTCTATTAGACACTGTAGACCAACAAAATAAAACCCTCAATGCCAGGAGTGGACTCTCTCTCTAGAAGTTATTGACCAGGGGTCCCATAGACCTTCAAACAATACTGGCCATTGCCTCTGCTTTTCATTACCCACAAGAACTTGCTGTCAAGACCCTATTGGTGCAGACACTACATAGCTGAACTGTAGAACAAGGAGAAATCAAGCTGGTATTGATTTCAGAGCCTAATTTCTACTGGCTAGCTTTCATAGAGCTGGAAGGTGCTATGTATCCTACTAGAAGAAACGTCATCGTCAACCACACCCAGCTATTAAAACTATGAACTACAACAACTGGCCTGACAAGATGTCACCACAGTGGTGTGAATATTATGGGAGCAACCAATCACTTTCTAATTGGATTTAAGGTCCATTTTATAGGATAGAGTCCATACTTGACATTTATATCACGTTTAGGAATCTGAGGCTAGATAGGTCACAGGACATAGGGAGAGGTTAATACTAGTCTTCTACTAAATAGTTGTAATATTAAACCGACTCCTAATGACTTGTTATACCAATAGATAATAGAATCTCTGAACTCTCATTAGAGAAGTTTCCTTATGCAGCAGATGTGATTAACGCAGACACCAGTAACTGGCCAATATGCAGAGAACAAGACACTGCAGACTGCTCATCCATGAACAGACATCTGTATACAACTTCTGCCTCCCAAGGCTCAGGGATCATTATGGAAGAGGAAGCAGAAAGCCTGTAAGAGCCAGAGGTATTGGATGACCAAAGGAAGCAGAGTTTTCCAGATAGCTAGTCAGTCACTCATATGAACTCCATCTCGATGGTGACAGCATGAACAAGCCCCATGCACACTCAAAGCAGACGGAATCCCAGTATAGGTGCAGAGAAGTTGGCGAGAATCCCCAACTCTACCTGAGGAACTATTGACAACTGACGACTGCTGGAAAGGGGAGAGTCAGTCTCTTTCAAGAATTTGACTCTTGGTGGATTAACCAGCCTCCAGTGGTTGGACTCACACTGAAGGACATTTTGGGACACAAGCTACACTTTCTAGGCCTTATTATATAAATAACAGAGAATATTAAATTGGGCATGGGGACAGTAAGGGGAGGTCCAGGGGAGGGGTTCTAAATACCATCAGAGTATATTATATGAAAGTTCCAAAAATTTAATTAAAAATCTTACAAGAAATAAAGGGAAGTGAGTAGTTCTATAAATAAAAGAGGTAGTTTCCTAAATTCCCAGGTACAGAGGGGTAGAGGTGAAAGGCTAGGAGATGGAGAGGGGACCCTCCAAACCACAGCTCCGGCGATGGCGCTGGGCATGTGGAGAATCCACTTTTCCTCCGTCTTCCCCATCTTCCTTTCTCTCTCCACTCAGCATTTGGAGCTGTCATAGCACACAGCTTCAGCCTTTTAACCTGCAGCAAAGGCATAGATTGACATCATGGCTAGTGGATACATATGCCTGCTTATGGTTCTGAAAACTTTTGAAGCACATGAAAAAGTTAGATTTTACATTTAAAAACTCAGATTTTTTAACTTCACATGAAAGAAGAAAGCCAGAAGATATGACTGCATCAGGTCCACAAGAGGTTGAAGCTACAATTGGTGTGTTCTGGGCGGGGGTACAATGCTCCACTTAGTCATAGTTCTGACCTTACTTGTCTTCCTCTTTATATTAACAGCTGAATTCCTTTAGCTGTTGTACTTGATATTTGCCTCATAAAGCATTTCCTGCATTCTTATTTGTTCATCCAACAAGTATTCACCACGAATCTGTATTCTAAGATGTGTCAGCACAGCAGTGAAGAAAACAACCGAGGATCCTGACCTCACAGTGCTTATCGTCTAATGAAAAGGAACAACAGCAAACACAATGCATCTGCTGTGAGATGAAAGGTGTCATGGAGAGCAATAAAGCATGAAGTGCCAGGCATTACCAGATCTACTTATCCACGTACTAGCAGCATTTGCCTGCCTGCTTGTAGTTTGACTTTAGCCAATGAACGGGAGTGGAAGGGATCTGTGTCTTCTGGGTGGAAACATTTGTTTCCTGGCCTTGATTTTCCGTTGCACTGGCAAGTGTTCTCAAAAGAACTTAAGACAGAGGGCTGTTTGGAAAACTCCTTCAGATGACTTGTCACAGTAGAAATTGTTATTTAGGCCACAGAGATTTGGAGAAGGGTTCTTATGGCCCAGTAGCACCAACTGGAAGCACAGTGGGATCAGGAGAGATAGCAGTGTGGTGCTGAGACTACAGGAAGGTACTCTGGAAACTCCTTTCTGAACGTGAAAGGTGAATTGATTAAAGGGAATACATGAGCCGATGCACTGTGTAGAGCAAGCACTCTAGGAAGTGCCATGCATGTCCATAGAAAGACTGGAAAACTCAGCTGATTTTCAGATTCTACCCCCTTCCCAAGATTTTATTAAAATGAACATGTTAACGTAAGTAAGACAGTCTAGCTAGCATTTTGTTCCTTACCTAGAGTTTTTCACAGGCGCTGTCTACCTTCCATCTGATTTCCGTCCCTGACCAGGCGCCGCAGAATCCATCAACACGTTTCTGTTGATTCTTAGCAGCAACAAAGGCCAGACAGCTCTCATCAGCATGTTCAGATCTGAGCTTATTCCCGAAGGAAAAAAAGGCAGACTAACACGCTCCACTTTATATTGTTTTCCTTGGCCTGTTATGACTCTGTTTTAGAGAAACACTAAAGTAAATCAACTCAAAGATAAAGAAATGTAATGTATTTTTCAGCCGTGAAAATTGTCTTGGCTGCATGCAATTACCTTTTCTCTCGATGTGTCTTACTGATGTTTAAATCATGCCATCACCAGGCGCTCTTCAGTTTCTTATTCACTGGTGTTATTCAGGAATCAAGTATATTGTAATTTAACTTCTGTTTCTTTTTATATAAAGACATGAAAGGATATGATGTGAGATATATATTATATATATGTTATATATATTATATATTATATATACATACTTTAATACACTGTGATGATTGCAATGTTTTTTGTTGTTATTTTTCTTTTGTTTTGTTTTTTTGGTATTTTTGAGGCGGGTCCCTCTGTAGCCCCAGATGGCCTGGAACCAGGCTGGCCTCGATCTTACAGCGATCCGCCTGCTTCTGCCTCCTGAGTGTTGGGATTAAGGGCATGTAATATTGCTCCTTCTCCTCTGTCCTGAGATCATGTTGGTGATCTTGTTGATGGCGAGGTGACTTGGTAGAGTGCTTACCTAGCATCCACAGAAGCACGGATTAAATCCTCAGTACTGCATAAACCAGGTATGGTGGTACACACCTGTAATCTCCACACTCAGGAGTTGAAGACAGGAAGATCAGAAGTTCAAGGTCATCTTCAGCCACATAACAAGTTTTTTTGAGGTCAGGTTGGGTATATAAGTCTGTCTGCCCTCCCGCCTCCCATACATATGGCATAATTTAAATTATGTTGACCCGCTGCCTACTTTTCCTTTCAACAGTCTTGCAGAGCTTTTCTGCGTCTAGCTGTTTACACTCATTCTCCTTCACACTGTTGCCGCACTCCTACAAACCACTATAAATCTCAAATACTCTATCATTCTTCTTCAGACATTTAACAAACTTTAATGATTTTTAAGAAAAGAAAGAAAAATAGTCCTTCATTTTTTAGTCCATGCTTTCACTGTTTTCCTGCCCTCATTCCTTTCTGCAGAACCAAATTTGCAGCTGGATGTGGCAGCACAGCCTAGGACACCCAGTGAGATCCTGTCTCAAACAAGGCAGATTAATCTGAATATCTTCTCCAGGCACTTTTAAATGTTGATTTGTTTATAGAAAGTTATCTCAGTTTTTGCTTAAGGAAATATCCTATAATATACTATATATATATATATATATATATGTATGTATTTAATGTGTGTGTGTGTGTATGTGTGGGTGTTCATATGTGTGTGGGTATATATTGTATTTGGGTTCTCATGTACCTGTGTGAGTATGTGCTAGAGGTCAACTAGAGTGTGCTAGCTGTCCTCCTTGTTTAGGGAGATAAGCCTCCTACCTGAGGCTCGCCAAGTAGACTAAGCAGGCAGACAGCACGGGTGCCTGGACCTCGCTGTCTCTGCCTCCCCAGGGCTGGGATTCCAAGTGCACCGAGTGAGTGCTGGATTCAGAATTCACGTTCTCTTGTTTGTTGGCAAGGATTTTAGATATCTTCCTTGCCTTGAAAGTGTGTGTGTATAACCTAAAAATTTGAAATACATTTTGCTGATAAGAGATTTTAAAGATAGCTGTCTTCTGACTTCTGTGACTTTCTGACAAACAGTCAACTAGAATGCTTATCTTTGCTCCTTTGTATATAATGTGTCATTTTTCTGACCTCTTAGAAGATTTTTTTAAATTGTCTTCTGCGTGTTGATCTTTTTTAAATCCCTACTGTAGGTCATTATGCCCTCTGTCCCTATGGGCATATTTTATTATTTATATAATTTTAAATATATTATTAATTATTTATAAATAATTATTTATAAATAATTAAATATATTATTTAAATATTTTATTATTATTTTTATGTGTATGAGTGTATTGCCTGCAGGTGTAAGTATACCCGTGTTGTACAATGCCCACAGAGGTCAGAAGAGGGTGTTGGGTCCCCTGGAATTGGAGTTACAGATGGTTGTTAGCTGCCATGTGGGTGCTGGAAATTGAGCCTGGGTCCTATGCAAGAGCAGTCAGTGCTCTTAACCACTAAGCCATCTTTCCAGCCCCTATTTATTATTTTTATTTTATGTGTATGAATGCATTGTCTGGATGTGTGTAAGTACACCTCTGTTATGCATTACCCACCACGGTGGGAAGAGAGCATTGGATTCCCCTGGAACTGGAATTACAAGTGGTTGTTAGCCTCTATGTGGGTGCTGGGAATTGAACCCGGGTCCTCTGCAAGAGCAGCCAGTGCTCTTAACTGGAGCCATCTCTCCAGCCCCAAGGATTTTTTAAAAAAATAAAACTTAGAAAAGTTACATTGCATAGTTCTTTATTTGCTCTGCCTTATCTTTCTTCCTTTCTTTCTCCATCCTTCCTTCCTTCCTTCTTTCTTTTTTTAAAAATATTTTTAATTATTTGTATTTTATGTATATTTATGTGTATTTCCTACATGCAAGTAGGTGCACCTGTGTCATGCAATGCCTAAGGAGGTCAGAAGAGGGAGTCAGATCCCCTTGAACTGGGGTTTATGGACGTTTATTAGTCACCATGTTGATGCTGGGAATCAGACCCTGGTCTTCTGTAAGAGCAGCCAGTGCTCTTAACTGCTGAGCCATCTCTCTAACCCACCTTCCTTCTTATTCAAGAAACATATGATTTTTGCAGGGCTGGTGAGATGGCTTAGTGGGTGAAAATGCTTGCTGTGGAAGCCTGGTCACCTGATCTGATCCCCATTTCTCCTATAAAAATACTGTCGTGTGGTAGTATGCATTTGTAATCTCAATGCTTCTATGTCAACACGGGGGTGACACAGAAGCACTCAAAAGCTCAGGGGTCGATTAGTGTGGAGTACATGAAGTGGCAGAAATAAGGAGACCCTCTGCCTCAAACAAGGTGGAAGGAGAGAACTGACTCCTGAGAGTTGTCCTCTGACCTCCACATACATGCTGTGGCATACACAGATCCACATATATTTCACACCATACACAAAAATAATAAAGTATATATATATATATATATGAAACATATGATTTTAGACAATATGATATTATCTTATATGGTTTTCATATCTATTTGAAATTGTAATTTTCACCTGTTACATTAATTTTCATATAATTTCCTCAATAGATTTTTCATATTTTAAATTGCTATCTAATTACAGTGTCTACACCAGACATGAATCTGTTTCTTTTAGTTAAATTTCCTTTGGCTGTGGATCACATTTTATTATTGATTTATATACTTAGTAATTTTTATTGTATATAGAATATGGTGGTTAAAATATGATTCTTCATATTCCTCTGTGGTGTGTTAAATTTTATTCCAGTTAGGGGTTAAATTAATCATGAAATATTAATTTTTCCCCTAATTCTAGGGTGAAATCTTAACATCTTGTACAATTTTTGCTCCTAAGCTATGATTTGGGGGGGTGGGCTTATAAGAAATTCAAAATTTTTACTTGAACGGCTCTAACTCTCAAATGCTACCTCTCTATGGAATCATAAAGGAGCCAAAATATGATCTTAGAGCTTTTACTGTTCTAAGCATCTAGATGTCTCCCACTGAGCTACCTGGAGTCTTACCTCTCACAGGTATAGTTTAACATTCAGCTAAGGCTTAAGCAGAGTTTATATGCAAATTTCAAGAGTCACTATAGCTCTCTTCTCTCTGGGATTTCACTCCTCAAATTTTAGCCATGATAGCAGCATCAAACTCTGTAGTCTGACTCCTGTGATAAGAATATGGGATTACTTATGGCTCATTAGTGCTGGAGATCCCCCAGTGGAAAGCTAAGCAAAGGCTTCACATTTTGGGGTCCTTTCTCAGGATCAAATCTCTTCTTATTTGGTCTGCTTTTGATTACTGTCTAATATGTTCCAACAGTTGTTTTTAATATTCTTTGGGAATGTTAGTCCAACATAAAATACTCAGTAATTTCAGGAACTCAGAACCTCTGTATTGAATATGAATGAATTCTAAAGCCTTACCTTGACTGTCAAGATCCTCCAGGAATATTCTTTGTGCTGTTTAATTTTGTGTGTCAAGTTGAATAGTCTACGGGAAACCCAGAGAGCAGGTAAAACATTGTTTCTGGCTGCCTCTGTCAGGATGTTTCTGGAAGAGATTAGCAGTTACATCAACAGATGGAGAAAAGATCACTGTTATCAACAAGGGCAGGTATCATGCAGTCCATTGAGGGCCAAGTAGAAGAAAAAGCTGAAAGGAAAGCAAATTTACTCTCTCTGCAGCCAGGAGAAAACAGAGCCGTGGGTTCTTGTGGGACTCAGACTGAGGCTTGACAGCATTGACTCCTTTCGTTCTCAGGCCTTTGGGTTTGGACTAGAATCAGACTACCATCTCTCTTAAGTCACCATCTTTGTCAACTTTGAGGGACTTTTCAGCCTCCGTATCAGTCAATTCCTTATAATAAACCTCTATATATCTGGGTGTATATCCTGTCGGCTCTGTTCTGGATAACCCTGGCTTTTCAGCCTCCAGCCTTCCCTTTTCACTTTGTCCTCCATTTCTGTCTTAATCCATGGTAATTTCCTGTCAGTTTGACATAATGTATCCACCCATCGTGCCTTTAATTATTTTGTTCCTTATTTCTTGTTTCTCAGAATGTCCAAAGTCTGTCATTGACACTTTGTGAGCTATTTTATTTTTAGGCTTTTGCATGTGTATGTGTGTGGTATGCATGGAGTGCACTCATGTGTGCATGCATGTGGAGGCCAACAATTAGTGATGGATGTCTCCATTGATGACTCTCCACTGTTCTGAGGCAGAAGCTATGACTTGAACCGGAAGCTTGATGATTTAGCTAGTTTACCTAGAAAGCTGGCTCCAGGTATCCTGTCTCTACTGCTTATGTACTGAGATACAGGCAGGCTGCTGAGGAGGCCCAGCACTTACCTGAGGACTGAGAATCTGAACTTCGGTCCTCATGCTGTGCGTCAAGTATTTTTACCTGCTAAGCTATTTTTTAACATTTCTCTCCCTTTTCTATTATAAACTCAAGATCAAATAGTCACTTGTATTATCAACAGTTAATTGGAGAAAGAAGTATTAAGGATTTCTTTCTACATTACACAAAAGGAGAGTTCAATAGAAGCATCATAAGCATAGGTTCCTATAAAAGAGAATAAACTGGGCTAATCTGGGTGTGGTGGTTTGAATAAGAATGTCCCCCATAGATTCCAAGTATTTGGACATTTGGTCCTCAGTTGACTGTGCTGTTTTGTGAGGTTTTAGAAGGTGTGGACTTGCTAGAGGAAGGTCATCACTAGGGACAGGCTTTGAGAGAAATCCTAAACCTTGCCAGATTGCCAATTGCTCTCTGCTTCCTGTACCTGCTTGAATATGTGATCACTCAGCTTCCTTCTACGGCCACCTCCTTCTGCCACGTCTCCCCCGCCTTTATGGGCCCTTGGAACCACAAACTCAAATATACTCTTCCTTCTATAAGTTGCCTTGGTGTCTTATCACAGCAAAGGAAGTAACTAATACGGGGCATCGTCAGTTTCTGTTTATGCCCTCGCTATTTAACCCTCAGTAAGAAGAGCAATGGGTGAAGACAGTAGTAATAGTGTTATTGTAGCAGAAGGTTTTCCACATGGAGAGATGATGACAGAATAACCTCTATCCACACCACAGATTCCAATATTAAGTAGGTCTCAATACTGACCTTCCTGTGCTCTTCTTCATGGATGTAGTCTCTCACTGCCGTGAATGATCCTTTACTTATTGAGCACTAAAGCCCTTATAGTGTGTATGCATTGTAACTCACTTCACTGTAACCCCTAATTTTGCTAGGCTCCTCTTCAAGCAGGAAGCTAATAAGTCACTGTCGTTCATGCATTAATACTCGTCAACTGCTAATTCAGTGACTGATAAATGGCAGCCCTCAATGCATAGTTACTGAATGAGAAAATGAATAAATGAAAAAAATGTGGGTAGCCTGTTTCAAATAAGATCAAGTCAAGAATGATGTAATCATTTAGAATAAAATGAGCAAGGCTGTCAAGGGAACGAAAGCGTAGATTTCTGTTGAAAGTAGCTAATTGTTTCTCACCACAGAAAGTGGTAAAGACATCACCAGCCCCTCAGACTGCTCATGACCATCATCTCGTAGTCTACAATGTGAGAGACTCAGCAGGTGTGCGGAGAGCTAAGCTCAAGGGACTTCCTGGGGCCTGAGACCAACTTCTCAGGAGGTTAAACCATCTTAAGTTACATAGGACATTAGACAGGATCTTCTTGGAGCTTGAGGCCAACTTCTCGAGAGGTTTAAACATCTCACATTACATAAGACATTTAGAGTGAGGGAGGCGAATGGATTAAAATGAGGGCATTAGAATTCCTCTGATTTGATGTCTTTCTTGACTGTCAAACTCCTATGCTATAATTTGAATGCTGAATGTCCCCCAAGGCTGCATGTTGAAGACTTGATTCCCACAGTGGTGCTGTGGGGAGGTGTGGAGTTCTGGGGGACAGGACCTAATGGAAGGTCCTTAGAACACAGAGGGACACACCCTCCAAAAGAACTGTGGGATACCTTGCCTTTTCTCTTCCGCTTTTGCCACCTGGTCATGAGGTAGGCAGTTGGCTGTGCAGTATAGTCCCCATCACTGGGACCCACACCCCCACTAAAGACCTCAAGACAATCCCCTGATCAAGGGCTGGAACAAACCAGGAACCAGAGCTGGGTATGGCAGCTCATGTTTGTA
This sequence comes from Eospalax fontanierii, assembly GCA_035773235.1. Lineage (NCBI taxonomy): Eukaryota > Metazoa > Chordata > Mammalia > Rodentia > Spalacidae > Eospalax > Eospalax fontanierii. Next base: position 23,867,211 of record CM069530.1, read on the forward strand.
AAACCAGCACTTGGGAGGTTGAGACAGAAGGATTATAGCATATTCAGGGTTAGGCTGGGTCACAAAGTGTGTGACCTTGTCTTCAAAATGAAACAAAGCAAAAAACAAAAACAAAAAAAACCTAAAACCATGAATCAAAATAAAAATTGTCTCTTTACAAATTAGTTGTTTCAGATATTTTGTGATAGAGGTAGAATGTTGAACAATGTGTCCTTGTTCAAGAAATAATTATTTCTCTTTATCTTAATGTTTAGGTCTATCAGAGAGGACAGGGAAAAGTTACCAACCAGAAAGCACCTTTTGTTTGTCCTAATAGAATGAGCCCATACTGTGTGCCCATAAAATAGTTTTAGGAATTTTAAATATTAAAATTTAATATAAAGACCATTCTGTTCCAAATGCACGTTTGTAATTTCCTTTTTGTTAGGGTCACAAAATGAACAAGATGAGCAAGATAAGAAACTAGGACTGGAATTTCACTCTCAGAAATAACCAGTGCTCATGTTTAGATGTGTAACTTTGAATCTTTCCCCTGCATGTTCCTGAGTATCTAGTGATATATCTACCTTTATACAAATTAAGAAATTATATTTATTAATTAAAGTTTTATTTATAGTAGTTTAAGACTCATGAAAAAGTGGGACTGGTGAGAAAGCACAGCCACTTAAATGATTAAATACCTGAATTTAATCCTCAGAACCCCCTTAAAAATTCAGATGTGGTGGCATGCACATGTCATCCCAGTGCTGGGGAGATAATGACTAGCAGATTCTTGGGGTTCCCTGGCAAGCCACTCTATCCTAGCTTGGAGAGTTCCAGGCCAGTGAGAGACCCTGTCTCAAAAAGAGTAGACAGCAAACTGAAGCATACACCACACACTGTACAGTTCCCATTTCATAAAAACATACACATACATACACACACATTTAATACACACACAACAAAAAAGACTTACAGAAGAGTTGTATAGATGGTGTGGAGATTCCATATTGCTTATACTCAGTCCCCCTATTGTTACTATGTTATATTAATATGATGCTAAGGTCACATATGATCAACAAACCTAATGAACCTGCACTAACGGATCACTGTTGTTGATATCAATATTAATAAGTTATTAGTGACTGACAAGTTTCATTTAGTTTTCTTTAGCTTCTACCTAATATTCTCTTTCTGTCCAGGATCCTCCTGGAATAGTATATTCTCTTAATTGTCTGTGTCTTCAGGTTCCTCATCCTATAAAAGCTTTTTGGTGCTGGACACTGAACTTAGGTCTTTATCATTGCATGTCAAGCACTTTACTGACTGAGCCATTTCCCTAGCTCTACTTGTTTTTGATGGCCTTGACAGTTTTGAGGGGTATTGTTTGGGTGCTTTTCAGGATGTCTATCAATTGTGATTTGTCTGATGTTCTCCTCTTGATTTGGGGGCAACCATAGGAATGAAATGCCCTTCTCAGCTCATCACTATGGAATTACACCATCAATATGACATCAACTTTGAGTATCCAACTGGAAGAGTGCTTGTCTGGTATCTTCACAGCAGAGTTATTCTTTTTCTTTCTTTCCATACTGTACTCTTTAGAAGGAAGTTGCCAAGTGGAGGCCACACTTAAGGAACAGGAAGTTAGGTTCCATTTCTTGAAGTCATGAATAATTACATAAATTATTTGGATATTTTTCATGGACAATTTGTCTTATCTATGACACATTTGCTATCCATTTCTTTAAATATGTGTTTATATTGGAATAGACTTAGGGTATTTGTTTAACATGCTGGGCTATAATGGGATATTCTGTTATTTTCATGTTGTTCAATCTGCTCCAGTTTTGGCCTTTGGGAGCTCTTCAGTTGGTAGCTATGTGTATGACAAGCCATATTTCCTGCCTGTCATTACACACTACAAATTCCCCAGACTTACCATGTGTTTCTCTTGATCCAGACCTAAAACCAGTCATCTATCCAAGGAGCCCTGCTTCCTTTTATTGAAAAACACAATTAGAAACCAAAATCTGGGTGCTGGTTGTGATTGCTGCTACTTGAACATTGTGGCTTTTAGGTCCTGTCAGCTAACAGAGCAAAGAAATATGTATGTGTAAAATAACTGGTGTATATAAACATCTATAATTGTTTATTCCTGTATATTTATCTGTATTGATATTAAACTAAACATTAGTTCATACTGATGTCTCAACTCTAATCCAGTAAATACTAGATGGATCATTCTAGACTTCTTCCCTTGCTTGTCTATAAACTCCCACTCAAAATGAAAGAAGCCTAGTATTCACCAGCTGTCATCCATTTACTTAATTGCTCAATTCTAGCATACATGTATACCGGCTTCAGAATTCTTAACCTCTAATCTCATGGGAAACAACTTGACCAATTAGAGCACAGAGCTTATGGACAGTTTTAGTTTTAACTCATTTTTAACACTATTTAGTTTAGCACTTTTACCCTAACCCTCCTCAGGGAAGTCAATTTGTACATTTCTACCCCAGACTGATTCTTTTGTCCTAGTCTACAGAATATCTTGGGAGTCTCTGAATGCTTAAGCTTGATCTTTTACATTAAGTTTCATTCTTTGTGCTGTAAAGGTCTATAGGTTTTGATAAATGAGTAGTGCCTAACTGCTATTACATGCTACTGCATGTTTGTGCAGGATAGTGCTGTCAACCTTAAAACACAGTTCCTTCCCCATCTATTCAACCACTGGTCTTTTGCAACTCCCTGACAACCCATGATCTATTTAAAGTCTGTATAGTTTTGTTTTTCAAAGAGTGTTTCATTCTTTAAAAGTGGTTTCATTCAATGTACAGGCTCCTTTCAACTGTTTGTCTCACTCAGAAATACACACGTAAGAGATATCCATGTTTTTATGGCTTGCATAGATCACTCCTCTCTATTATTCAATGGAAGGAGCAGAATCTATCGATAGCTTCTAGTTTAGGAAAAACGGAAATAAAACTGCTACAAATATTTGCATTTGGGTATTTGTATTGATACATATGTTCAGATCATCTGAGCGGATACTTAGGAATCTGATGGTGGGGGTCATTTGATCAGACAGTTTAGCTTTGTAAGAAACTCTGGTCTTCTAAGGTGGGTGTATACATTTCATTTCCAGAGCAATGAGTTAGTGAGCATTCTTATCACGCAGCATCCCCACCTTGGTCTTTAGCTGCTCCAGTCAGTGAGCATTATCTACTCACTGTTGCTTTAATCTGCACTCCCCATGACAAGCGATGTTGAACATCTTTTCATATACACGTATGCCATCTGCATAACTTCTGTGCTGTATCTTCAGAGCTTTTGCTTGCTTTCAATGAACTTCGTGAGTGGTTTGTGTACTTCGGATACAATTCCTTTATTATGTGACTCACAAATATGCTCTCCTTTCGCCCTCTCCACAGTGTCTCTTGCAGCCTTTGATCTTTTTTCCCCACTCAATGTCATGTCACTAACTTTTTCCCATATTCTTTTATGGCAGTCCCTGCTTGAGTACTGCAAATATTCTAACTTGAATGTACTATATCATGCATTATTGTTGGATAAGCCTGTGATGGCTTCTAACTTTTCATTCCTTTCCATAACAAAATAATGCTGCACATTCTTGCAACTATTAACTTAGGAGAACTTAAAACCCTAGATCCAAAGATATCACTCTTTTCAAGAATTTTGCTTGCACAGATTCTCCTTTTCTTTTATCTGTCATACTTATAAAACGTCATATTTCTCTTTGGATCTGTGTCACATGGAGACCATGAGTGCACTTGGATATATCATTTGCTTTGGTTACCACTATATTAAACACTCATAGGATTGAGAAACAAGAAGTATTCAGCCTCGAGTGATAGCTGCCTTTGCAAGAATGTCATCTAGGGCTGGGAAGAGGGTTCAGTAAAGTACTTACAAGCATGAGAATTCAATTGATTCCCAGAACCCATGTAAAATGCTGAGTGTGATACATGCTGTCAAGCTAGCACTGTGGAGGTAGAGACTGAAGGATTCCTGGTGCTTGTAGCTCCCTGGTATAGCCTGATCAGTGAGCTTCAGGCCAAGGATGTGCACGCATGAGCGTGTGAGCACACACATACACATACATGCAAACATACACATGCATGTGTTCATGAAAAAAATGATGTAATATTCCTTTTTGTTTCATTTTATTTCTGAACCTTTATTCAGGCCTCGAGTCCTGTGGGAAACCTGGTCCTCTGTTGCAGTGCTCAAAGGGGGTATTGAATGATGCAGTTTGAAGAGTGTGTGCTCAGCTGCCTAGACTATAAAGTTATTTGAAGGTCTTGGGAGATCTATTGTATTCCTATAATGATTGATCATAGACTTACTTTTTTTAAAAAAGCATATCTTCTTCTTTTCCCCCCTGTTAAGTGAATTTTTGTGATTTTCATACAATATGTTTTTATCATATTTAAATCCTGTCCCTTATCTGTCCCTCCCTTCACTGCCCACTGCCCAATTTAATGTATTCTATTTTATATACTTACATGTATATTTGTATATTTTATATATTTATATTAAGGTTTACAGAGTCTTAATTTGTGTCCCTAAATGTCCCTTAGTGTAAGTCCATCCACTAGAGTCTGCTTAACCTACCAAGAAACTTACTCTTGAAAGAGACTGACTTGTGCCCTCCCAGCAGCCATCACTTGCCAATAGTTCCTCAGATAGGGCTGAGGTTTCTTACCCACTTCTCCATGTCTATGCTGGGATTTTGCTAATAGTCCTACTTTTAATGCCTGTACCTATCTATGAGATTTTTGACCACCTCAAATGAAACTACCTAAAAATCTTATTTTTGCATTTAAAAATACAATGCATGAAAACAAATATGCTTTGAACTTTCCCAACTTCCTCTAAGAGCTGTTACAAAACACATTTGGGCATCCTCCTCCCAGAGCCAAAGAATCCCTCAGGTTTTCATTTGTTTTTTATGCATCCAGTATAGCCTATAAATTTCTGCGTTGGGATGGCGTTACTCAGACTTTAAGTAGCAGAGAGAGAAGCTGTGGCAAGAAGAGAGCTCGTTGGTCTAGCACTTACTTTAGCTTCTTAGATTTGGTTTTGTGCTGCCAGATGCTGCTGCTAACCTTCGGCCTACAGTAGTTTTGACAAATATGGAGGCTGTTAGTCAGGAACTCTGTCTCCCTAAGAATGTGTTGTGACACACTGAACTCTGAGCCATGTCAGTTGCAACAAGGCTTGTATTTTAACAAGTACCTTGGATCTCTGGGAGAATAAACCATTCGTGGCTTTACGGGCCTTTTAGGGAAAGCTACTGCTGTGCTTCATGCTCTTAGAGCTTGGAATGCACAGCAGTACTGAAGCCAAGAATATAAACAGCCAGAACAATATGCTCAGCGTTTAGGAGCTACAGCTGGAGCTAGCTAACGTACACGATTGAACCGGCCCTGTGGCCAAAGGCACTTCCTCTGCACCTTTTACCCACATAAGTAATGGAGTTCCTGACAACCCCACCCCAAACTTTCATGATTCTAGATGTCTGGGCGGCAAGGGGCATTTCTGTGGACTTTGCTTGATGATGGTTCTGTTAAGGTAGAGAAGCATACCATGTCCAAATGACACTGTAGATCCTTCTATTCCATATGAAGGACCGTGTGAGCTTAAAAACAAAAAACAACAAACAAACAAAACAACCAAAAAGCTGGGAAGACAGAGTAAACATTCAAATTATGATGCAAAGTGTTACCAGGATCAAAACTGACCTAAATCTCTGGGTCCTGAGAATGCTTCTCAGTCCTCTTCCACACACTTCCTGTTTCAGGCAGCAAAGCTGGAAGGGTTGAGATCTCGTCCTTGTCAGTAAACATGGAGCACAGAGTGTGAATTGGAAGTAGGGTTAGGCTATGAGCTCTCGAACCTCATCTCCAGGGATGTACTTCCTCTAGCAAGGTTGCACCTCCTAAAAATTCTCTAACATCCCCAACAGCACCACCAACAGGGGACCAAGTATTGAAATACATGTGCGTATGGGGAATATTTTGCATTCAAACCATCACACTTCCCAAACTTGGGATTAACACCTTGGGATTGGCATCTTTCAAATATACCCCAAATACATATATATATAACTTTAAAAGTTAGAGTAAATGGAAGTTCCTATTAAACTTTTTACTTAAGAGCAAGTTTTAATCTTTACCCTCATTCGCTCTGAGACTTTCAGAGCTCCTGTATCAAAAGAATATAGAAGTGGGACAATATAGTAAGGATTTTTATTAAATAAACAGATTTTAATTTCCCTTGTCACCAATAAAAAAGTAACTGTGTGAGATTATTGATTTAATATGCTTTGCTGTAGTAGCCACTTTACCAGCTGTGTGTATCCCACAATATCAGGTTAAACCTCAACTATGCATAACAAAATTGATTTTAAAATAAGTAAGGAGAAAAAGACACAGTGAACAGGTATTCCAACAAAGGCATTGTACCTCACTTCTTCTCCATCTTTCAACCCCTGTTTCTAGAGAGGGGGACGTTAAGTCAAAAGTAGAATTCACCCTCACTTTATAAAGCACCTGCTGCTTCTCAGATAATTTATTCCCTATTACTTAATTCCAGAACAATCCCGTTTTATAGACTGGAAAAATACAGGTCTAGAAGAGTACGTCTTCAGTCTCAAAGCTGTAGGCAGAATCTGGAGCCAGGTCTGTCCATCCAGATCCCATTAGACTGTTCCCGACCTACCTCACATGGAGTCCTTTTGGTCTGCAATTAGAGCAGACTGCTGCCAGGCAAGCTGGGAATTGTGGTTATCACAGGCAGCAACCTGTTAAGGTTAAGGAGGCAGCAATCTCCAGAAAGCTAAATTTGCAAAACCTGGCAAAGTCATGACAACCACAACTCTGAGGAACAGGCCCTTGTGTTACCAAAAGAGATGGAGTCAGTGGAAAACAGAGATGAACCTGGACCTGGCAATTACTCCTGGAGCCGTTCTCACTCTCCTTCTGCAATAGAAAAAGCAAACTCGGATTCTACACAAGTTCTCCTGATTGCAGCTGCTGAAACTGAAGAGGACTGGGAGATGGGAGATCTGTGCTGTCCTACAGAAAAAATATTTGAGGATGAAGAAGATAAGGAAAGACGGACCTGCATGCAATATATATATATATATATATATATAATCTCTAGGCAAAGGAAGGTTCTAAAGAAACAAAGCCTAGTATGTTCAAGAGAAGTCAGAAATGACTCCTTTTTAAAAAATAAGAATCTACTTAGAATTTTACACAGGCAGTGCTTAATGTCCTGTTGTCCTGTTTTCAAAATTAATTCATCTTTCCTATCAACAACATCACAATAGTCATCATCACTAAAATACATCATCTACGCCATGTAGAGCAAAGGGACACGAGAAACACAACACAAGTCGTCTTTCCCTCTAAACTGCAAAAATAATTACCTTCAGGGTGACAAGACAGCCAGACCATATCACTAGATTATTAGAATATTGCCTCATTGCCCCAACTCCTAAAGCAGTTTTCTGGGTTTTTATGTATTTGTGGGGAGATGAAGTTCCAGTTAAATCCTTGTTACTCTTCCTGGGGCAAAAATTGTGAGCAAGGCAAAGACTTAGAACAAATCTTCTTTCTGAACACTGCCTTCCCTCCAGGGCCTCTTCCAAAATACCACTCATCTTTGCAGACCACAGCATTGCATCATATGTCAGTTCATTAACCACCATTTATGGGTCATCTCTGATGTATCCTTCGCTGTGTTATCGGGGCTATAAAGACAAACATCCTCTATGCCCCCAGGGTGCTCATGTTTAGTGAAGAAGAGAGATGGACTGAACAAATAGTCGCTCCATAAAAGTTTAATAGTCAAAGGCTGCACATGACTCAAAGAGCATATTTGGTATCTTCCAGGCAGAGAAAATGTCTCATGTTTTCTGTTGGGAAATTCCCTTTGCTCAAGAAAATAGGTTGGCACCATTCAAATGATCGGCCCCAAATTAATCAGTCTGTAATTGTCAGTGCCCAGTAGCTAGAATGACTTTAATTCCCCCTTACTGAAATCTACTGACACATAGCCAAATCTAATATAATGCAACCCTAGGGAAAAATATCACATTTGGGGGGGAGGTATGTAATGTTAAAAAACTCCATACTTCGAATCTATAACATTTTCATCGCGTAACAATTTTGGAAGTCACATTTGGGTCACATTTTTAGAAAGTATCCTGTGGCAGGCTTGAGGTGTTGCTTTGGTCTCACAGCTGAACTTCAGAACAAGCCCTGGCTTATCTGACACTTGGAAGAAGCAGGTAACAACATTCATCAGTCTCCTTTGCATTATTAAATTCCACATTCTTCTTGTATCACACAGGCTTCTGTAGATCAAGAAACTCTATCCCATGGAGGGAGTAGATGATATTTATTTTGACTTTTTTTTCCTGAGTGTTTGTAGAACATGTCTTGCATGTATTAAGGCAGTAAGACTCAGTGTGAATACACTGGTTAGGCAATTGATGGGGTCTTTCTGCCTTGAGCATTTCGGCTTCTGCTTTTCAAACTCCCTAAAAAATTATTGCAACTTCTGATTGTGTTTTGTAACAGGATTCTTCTCTCTGAGAGTTCATCAAGCTCCACATTTAAGTTCACTGAGGTAAAGCTCTGGTGTGGCTCTGTGTGGCCTCTCCCAGACTGTCTCATCTCACTCATCTGTTTCCATTTGCTGATGTGCAGGACCAGCTTCATTTGTATACAAAGTGGAGAACAAAGAAGAGAAGAGAACTAGGAAGGAGGGCCAAGCATCTGCTCTAGTTTTGATATCTTTTTAAATTAAAAAATATTTTTATACATATGAGTGTTTCACATGCATGTATGTAAGTACACTGTGTGTGTGTGTGTGTGTGTGTGTGTGTGTGTGTGTGTGCGCGCGCGCGATGCTGGCAGTGGAGGTCAAAGGACAGTGTTGGATCCCCTGGGAAGTTACGGGTGGTTGTTAGCTGCCATGTGGGTGCTGGAAACTGAACCTAGGTCCTCTGTAAGAGCAGCCAGTGCTCTAAACCATGAGGCCATGTGTCAGTCTCTCATTTTGACATCTTATACTGAGTTAGTAGCTGGTAATTATCTAGGGACTAAAAACTGATGCTGTATTTTAATTAGATACTTTGTGAACCTGGGGTAGTGTGGCAGTAAGCACAAGCAGGATCTCAGACACTCGATGAAGTGCTACTCTGGAATGAAAATGATAAAGGGAAAAGCAGCGGGTGGTGGTCACAATTCTGCCTGGGTTGAGGGACCTCAAAGGAATCTCTAGCTCCCAAGGACTTGATTCAGGACCAACTCTGGCAATGCTGACGTCTTCCCAGTGGCCTCCTTGGGGAGGCTGTCATGAGCAATCTCTGTGATCAATGATCAGCTGGGAACCAGGTAGTCATTGGTGGACTGGTTTGTGACCCTAAAGAGACCATTTTGGGGGCCACTTTGAAGTATTCTTTTTCTACTTCAGCTTTATGAAAATTTAAATGTCCTGTTGACTGAATAATCAGATCTGCAGGTAAAATTAGTCCACTAGCCATGAGTTCATTGCCTCTGCAGAATTCTGTAAGAATAGTCCAGGATTTCAACTTAAAAAAAAAAAACAAAAACAAACCTAACTATTCCGCTGAATTCTGGAAACACTACGGATTATGTACCAGACCATGTGCCGAGGATTGCTAGCTGATGCGCAACATCAATTTCTTCTTTCTTCCCTTGTAGAAAAGTCAGAATTTTATTTGTGGTGCCAATGACTCTAGCTGAAAGACTACACATTCCGTCCCCCTTATTTATTGCCAAGGTAGCAACATGTCAGTGAATAAGATGTAATTTTAAGAGTGTCTTGAGGGCTTTCAGAAGGTATCCTGAGCTTGCTGACTCAGCTGAGGAGCCTTTTCTACCCTCTCTTCATCTTTTCTGAGACTTTCCTGGAGTTAGAATAGTAGTCACTTTGCCTCATTAAGTTACCCTCAGGATAAAGCTAAGTATAATAAGGACAGGGTAAAAAGATAGAAGGGGTCTGTTTTTAATAACTGAATCCTCCAGACTAGTCCCAGAACTCACTACTTCCAAATCTCTTTTATTTTAAAAAGAAAATCTTCTTGCTTAAATCTCAGTTTTCCTAGTGGCTTTGCTGTGTGCAACCCCCCAATTCAGATAGGTCACAGGCCTTGATATTGATTTGAAAAACATGACTTGTACATGGCTACAGTCTAGTTGGGAAATCGTTACTATCCTAATTGTGTATACGTACATTCAGAGAGTAAGACAGGTTTAAATAATACATGTAGGCAACTTTGTAAAAGACATCACCTGGTACTAGATGATTCCTTGTCAAACAAATGGGCAGACCTCCAAAACCCTGGGATGTCTCTTTTTGGCTGAGCTGGTAGGCATGGGTCTTTCCTAGTGAATGGGATTTAAACCTAACTGGCAGAGAACAGAGACAAAAAAGTGACAGGAAAGACGTGAGTAAAACTGTGAATGTGCAAAGAAGGGAAGATCTGTAGCAAACTCAGGGGCTTGAAGGGAACCTGTGAGGGCAAGCAGTGGAAGACACCAGGAGAATGCCCAGAACCCTCTGACACATGCCATCTGTGCTGGATGATGTAGACTGGAACCATCTAGAAACTGAGAAGCTCTGGTCCTTCCCAAACTTGCTTCTCATAGCCCCATTCAAGAAGTGGTGCTGTTGAACTCAGTGCCTCATTAACCTCCTCATGAGGAGCCACTTGTTTTGGGACAAGGGTCTCTGTTTTGTTGTCACAAGCATTTCTAATAATACCCAGCTGGTGTTCAGCTATTTTGTATGCCAAGGGGAGCTTCCACCAGGAAGCATCTCTGTCACTGAAGATATGGTACTGAAAATGAGCTCAGCTCGTGGCTCCTGTGCAGACTGTGAGAATTCAGGACCTTCTGTCACTACATTTCCCTCCAGTCTCCTGCACAACCCACTGTGTTTGATTACTGTAAATGAAATGAGCTGTCTGTTGGTGTAAGGCCCCAGCATGACAAGTCTATTTGCATAAGACTCCTAAAGAAATCAGTTTTCTTTTAAAATTTATTACACTTATTTATTTAGTGTGTTTATGTGTGTGTGGGTGTATGCCTGCATGTGACACAGCACAGGAGGAATGAAGGTCAGAGGACAACTTGTGGCAATAGGTTTCTTGCTTCTACCATGTGGAATCCAGGGTCCTCAGGTTTGGTGGCAAGTGCCTTTACCTGGTGGGCGATGTGTCTGGCTCAAGAAATCACTTTTCATGTTGACTGAAAAGGTGGTTCTACCGCTGATATTTGTTGCTTGTCACCCTGATTGGATTTGGAATCAACCAAGAAACACGTATGAGGGCCTGTTGAAGGTATTTCCAGGAAGGATTCACTGAGGAGAGAGGCCCTCCCGCAAAGCTGACAGCGCGGTCAGTGGTCAGTGGTGGTACAGATCTAAAGGAGCTCAGGGAGGAGCAGTACACTGCATTGCACCTTCTCTCCTTGCTGGTGAGTGGATCCACTCTGTTGCTGCCGCTGCCACTGTTGCTGTCCTTCCTTGACACTGGACCCAGCTTCTTTGGCTTTCCAACATGGACTAAAGATTAGCAGCTTTTCAGGAATCTTCCAGGCTCTCAGCACCAGACTGGGGTAGCTGAGGCATCCAGCCTCATGGACTGAAGAGCTTCTGGGTTCTCAGACTTTGCAGAGTGCAGACAGTTATTGTTGGACTACCTGCCCCTACCATGTCAGGCAATCTAGTAAACCCCTTCCAGAAACATACACTCATTCTACTGTTCTGTTCCTCTAGAGAGCTCTAATGCCGTCATACTCAGGAGCTGTTGCATTATTAACAGACAAAATTGAGTAAGGCTTCGTGAAGCAGATGGTTCTCAACTTAGAATGATTTGACCTCATAATTTTTCACTTTTACAATGTTGTGAGAGTGATATGAATTCTATAGAATTTATACTTAACATTTTGAATTTTGCTCTTCTGGTGAGCAATAGCAATATACAGTCTGATGAGAGTTTGAAAAGCTGGGCAAACGGTAATGGGCTCCAGTGCCCTGTCAGCCATGCCCTCATGGGGCTAGACAATGCCTTACTATGATGTACCATCCTAATTTGTTTTCTATTTCTGTGATAAAACACTGACCAAAAGCAAATTGAAAATGATAGGATTTATTTGACTTATAGCTCACAGTCCATTATCAAGAGAAACTGAGGCAGGAACTCAGGACAGGAACCCGGAGGCAGAAGTTGAAACACAGACCATGGAGGAGTGCTGCTTACTGACTTGCTCCTTTGTCCTATGCTCATCCTGTTTTCTTATACAACACAGGACCACCTGTCCAGGGGTGCTACTGCCCAGAATGGGGTGGACCCTCCCACCTCAACCAGAAATTAAGAAAGTGCCTCACAGACATAGCCACAGGCCAGTCCGATGGGAGAAATGTCTTAATTGAGGCTCCTTCTTCCTAGGTGTGTCAAATTGACAACTGAAGTTATCCAGCACAGCTGTGATGCTCAGTAGATGAATGTATTAAATGCATTTGCAACTTCAGATGAGTTTCTTGGGACAGAACCCTAGTGTAAAGCAAGGAGCATCTATAGTCTGTGTAGCTTTTTACAAACCAAGGGTTGGAAATGTGTTCCATGAATTACCTATTGTTGGCAATGTGCACATCTAGGAAAATGAGTGGCATGGGCTGTGTTTGTGGTTGGCCCACAAACACATCTTCAGCAGCCCCCTGTCCTGGCTGCTCCCTCTGATGAGGGGCATGTCCCTAGTGCCTCTGCTGACAACGCATTTCAGTTGTGCAGCTCATTAAAATCATTCTGGGGTTCAGAGTGACAGGTCCTTTAGACTCATAAATCAGAAGCTACTGACATTGTGCTTTTTCTGATCTCCTTGTCTTTTCTTAACACATTGATTGTTTTTATCAGTCATAACCCCCCAACAAACCAACAAAATGCACACCAATACCAATACTGATGAAAATGCCTGGTCCTATAGGCTGAATGCATTTTAGACTTTTGGAGCCAGCAATTCACAGCCAGAAAAAAACAAAAAACAGTCTCTCCCTCGCCGTGAGTGAACATATGAAGCCAACTTGGACTGCTTCAAAATCAGACACTGGTCTATCAGTTACAGACCTATGAGTCACCCCAGGGCGGAATTGAGACAGACCCAGAGTTACCTGGGGAATGTAAAAATGGCCTGGCCAAAGTCCAAACACCAGAGTGACAAAACAAAAGGATTCTTAAGAAAAAGGAGTAGGTAAGCAAAGCTCTGACAGCCCAGCCCTGGTGAAAAATGACCCTGGAGATTTCCCATTAAGGATATCTGAAACCCAGTTCTTATCGTGACCGGCCTCTCCTTTTTGCAGCTGGGGCACTCAGACTGCCTCTTCCCTCCAGTTTCATCCCAGGCAAGCTATGTTCACAAAGGTCAAATCTGGTTGGGGTAGAGGGATTAGGTTACTGCTCCCAGCAGATGAAAAATCACAGCTTCAAAGATGCCCCATTTCTCTAAAAGATCCACACCCAGTAAAAATAACCCTGAAACACCCTACTGAGGGGAGCATCTGAAAAATGAGCAGATTCGAAAACGAAGTTTGAATAAATCTGGTCATTAGCAGCCTGAAATAAGCACTGTGAGAATCTGAGGAAAGACTGACAGAGATGATTGCAGAATACCTTTCATTAATTCGCGACCACAGTAGTCCTACCCTTGGAGAATTTCCCTTCTTAGGCCCTGCAATGGCTGATGTTTCAAACACTAATTTCCTGTTACGAGCTCTGTTCCTTGTGGAATTTATGAAAGGGAAGAAGAAATAATCTTCAACTTATTGTGCAGTTGCCAAATATCCAAAAATCAAAATAAAGAATGGTGCTTAGATATATTACATAGACACAGACACTTAAATTTTGAAACTTAATAGTTAAAGGGTATCAGCTACCTTCATGGGAAGCCACATTAAACATTCACCAGTAACTATGGGTGAAAATCCAAGCACACAAAATTCAGGTTTTTCAAGAAAGCACAACATATCTTACGTGTCTTTACTAAAAGGAAGTATAGTATAATATTATATGTTTAGAGTAAGGAACAATTTCAAAACACCCAAATCTCTACCCTGAATTACTGAAATAATAAGGTGTATTAACTCTGTCTTACTTAGTGGAGACAGTTAAATGTTGGTTCTTTAAAGTGCTTTCTTAAAGGTGTCCAGCAGTAAATACTTAGATAATAAAAGTGTGGTACAAAAGCAGAATGGAATTTCATTCAGCTGCAAAGAAAAGTGAGATGAACGGAGGGATCTGGAAAAGTGACCCAAACTCAAAATTTCAAAAATCACATATTTTTTTGTATGCTGACAAGCTTTTAATACTTAAACACAGAACATTCCAGATAAACTGCCTCTTTCAAGAACTTCCCCTAGAAACTATCCCCATCATACTGTGAGTAAGCTTAACCCCTCATTGAACTTCTGTGGTGAATGACCATTTCAGAGCATCTCAGGTGGACTCCTCTATGTTCCCTTTTGAGTCTTCCTCCGACTCAACCTCCCAGCATGCCCATGCTCCATCACAGGATATAGACTCTGTGCATGACTCCGCCTGTTTAACTTACAGAAGTATAACTCCATTGAACTCTTAGAGGAAGCTCCTCAAGGCCTCTGTCACATGGTCTCTGCTGCATTTTCTAGATCAATCACAGACTCATTGTAACAGAACGGCAGTCTGTGTGAACGGGCAAAGGAAAGACTCTATGAAAATTTCAAATAAGGAAATGATTGGAGATGAGATATAATATAAAGACCACAGCCCCCTTTCTTCTTTAATTCAGAAGCTGTGAAGTTTAGGAGTCTACGCTGAGGAATGGCATGCTAAAACAGGCTAGAACATACTAGTTTCTAATTAGGCTCTAGAAATATGAAGATGGAGGCTGGGGAGATGGCTCAGTACATAAAAACATTGGCTGTGAAAGTCTGGAGACCTGAGCTTGGGTCCCAGAACTCACAAAAAGGCAGATATGGTGACTCTCTTCTGTAATTCAAGCACTCCTACAGTGAGATGAGAGAAGGGACAGGAGAATGCCTGGAAATTGGTGGACCAGCTAGCCTGGAGCATGCAGACCTCAGCAGAAACAAGAGAGACCCTGCCTCAGTAAGGTGGAAGGCGGGAACTAAATCTCCAAAATTGTCCTCTGACCTACACGTGTGTGAGACATGTACATGTAAGAAAATAAGCTTAAGGGCTGGAGAGATGGCTTGGGCTCAGTGGTTTAAGAGCACTGGGTATTCTTGCAGAGGACCCAAGTTCGATTCCCAGAACCCACATGGTGGTAAAGAACAGTCCTTAACTCCAGTTCCAGAGGAATCCAATGCCGTCTTCCGACCTTCGAGGCGTCGCACCACACAGGGGCACTTGTATGCATGCAGCCAATATACTCATACACATAGAATAAAAATAGCAAATAAAAAATTTTAAAAACCCACATTTCCCAGACTCCTTTGCCAATCAGCCTTCCCCTAGTTCTATCCACCAGAAACAGCAGAGAGGGATAGAAGGCTGTTGCAAGAGAGAACTAGCTTTCCTCCTGTTTATTACAGGCCCTGTCAGTGATGTCTAGACTGGTAATTCATTGTAGTAAGGACCATCGGCTTCAGAGTTCTGCTTAGCACTCCCAGAATGTATGCTGCAAAGTCATCTCAGAAGAGCCATCTGTGCGGATGTAAGCACCACCTACGGCCATGCTCCATCCCTGGAGATCTAGGTTTTGCTGACTCTGACTTCTTTCCTTTTGCTGTCCACCTGTGTGAGCAGTCCTGTTCATAGCTCTTTTTTTTTATTGATTTTGAATTATTCCCATTAAAGCCTCCTTTTCTTCCTTTCAGCCTTTGGCACCTGGACAGCTTATTTCTCCAAAATGTAACCAACTCTTGAAATACCTAGTGGGATACAGGTTTTCCTCGGAGATCTGATGCTTGTGGCATGGTGCTTGATTTAATCTTGTTCTTTCTTGGAGGGAATCCCTCTGTCAGAGTCACTGCATTCTGAGCTTCTGACATGAGCTTGTTTAAGGGCCTGGGAAGTTGAAAATACAGAAGCCAGAGACTCTCTGGTCATAGTTGGTTCTTACCCTGACTATTCTCTTCCTGGCTTTGGGAACAGGGAAGTGGGTTCCATGTTTGAATGAAGGAAGGGAAGCAGTGATGACAAAGGGAAGTGTTACTGCTATGGGAATGCTAGCTAGCCATAGGTCTTGTCAACGCGGAATCACAGCCCTCACTCTAAAAGTGGGTGAGGGTTTTTTTCTGGAGCCAAATATGACTGACTACTGCCTGGGAACACAGATTTAGGTTACACCAAACTCCAAATTCTGGTATGGTAACACTTGAATGAAGTTTTTACAGTAGCAGAATAAAGAAAGGCAAATGAAAACCCTTTTCAAATACTTTGATTGATATATCAGGTAGGTATGTTACAACCAAGCAGCGAGATCTCAGGTACAGACCTCAGATGCAGCCTGATGATGTTCTTAGCCTTTGAGCTGGTGGAAGCTAGGATCTGTTTGTACATTCCCAAAGGACATATGGAATGGTTACCACATGTTAGGTCACATATAGAGGTGGGCAATAAATAGCTATTTAAGGAGATAAGATAGGGAATATATTTGCCTCTGGACTTGCAACATTCTAACGTCTTCACAGTCATTTCAGTTCTAATCAATCAGTTAGCCTTTGCAGAATGTTCAGCGTTCTTTCCAGGAACCTAAGTTTACATATTTTATATCAATTTTGCCTTTTTCCTGTTTCCACAGTCATCTCTATATTCTCTTTCTGTGCTGAGCCCTGAAAAAAATTGTAAATTTATGATCAACATAAATACTATTGCTTTAAGTATTAATTTTTGAACAATTCATTACATATCCACATTGTCCCTGGTCCTATGTTTTGTGTAGGTGTGTATATTTGTAAAAATAAAAACGTGTAGTATTCTGTTATGTCATTGTTTTCTGAGGTTAGGAAAAAGAAGATTCTTTATTAACATGGCTTCAAATTAGACTTGAGAGACTTCATGAAAACATTTACTATATTTCAGGGTTGGGAAAATGGCTCAGTAGATAAAGTACTTGCCATGAAAGTATGAGGATTGAAGTTTGGATCCTCAGAACCCACATAAATGCTGGGTGGACATGGTGGCTTGCCTATAATTCCAGTGCTGGGAGGGTGGAGGCCAGGGTATCCCTGGACCAAGCTGGCTATCTAGACAAGATATATCAGCAAGCACTTGAGAGACCCTGCCTCAGTGAGTATAAGTGGAGAGAGATCAAAGAAGACTCCACATATATGCATACACACACCCACATACACGTGAACATATATACACATGTACCCCACACAGAGACACATGAGAAAGCATTTAATGTTTTAAAACATGTGGAGCTGAAAAACCTGCAGTTTATTTTTCTAAGGGTACATAACTTTGTTGAATACATTGTTAAAGTGAGGTTACAATTTTCTCTGAATTGTCAAGCATTCAGACATTTTCTCCCCCATTAAAGTTGATTTAAACATACAGTTTATATAGGTTATTTGGGATTTAGTTCCATGGTTACTTGAACCAAAAGAAACTCAAGATGGGTAAGCTGTATTAGCTCTGTGCATCCATATGTGTTTTTATGAAGCTGAAAAGCAAGTTTGAGATTTTATGTGCTCTCTAAAATATAAAATCTTTTAGGGAGAAGCATGTTCCTACCTCGATAAATACTGCATAAATAGTGTGTGCATTATCTAATAACAATAATAAATATACCACAGTCAAAGACAATTTTGAGTTAGTAATTGATTTTGACCAGTAAGTCACATTGCATGACAAAGCAAGACTGATGGTGTGGCCAATATATAAAGGCAGTTTTCTGTCTGTTTGAATAACCTATTTAGCCCTCCAAATGACTACAAAGGTAGAACTTTAGGTACTGCGAAGCTTTTATTTACCTAATAAAAGATGTGTTTGATGGGAGAAGACAGACTTAGAATAAAATTAATCTAGAAATCTTGCAAGTGATCTCAAATATGGTACCAGAAAGAGTAAACAACATATTTTTAAGAAATGTAGTTGTATCATAAGCAAGTATAACAATAAATAACGAATGTAACATTTCTAGAAAATATATGCCAATGAAGTTAATTTTGTGTATGTGTGTGAGGGCGTTTGTGTCTGTGCACGCATATGCATGTATGTTTCTGTGTGTGTGGAAGCCAAAGGTTGATATCTAATGTCTTCTTCTATTGATTGCCATCTTATTTTTAAAATTTATTTATTTCTATTTTATGTGTATGAGTGTTTTGCCTGCATGTGTGTAAGTGCCCCTGTGTCATGCAAAACCCAAGGAAGCCAGAAGAGAGCCTTAGAGCCTCTGGAACTGGAGTCATGAACGGTAGTTAGCCAGTCAGCATGTGGGTGCTGGGAGTCCAACCCAGGTCCTCTTCAGGAGCAGCCAGTGCTGTTAACCACTGAACCATCTCTCCAACCCCTCCACCTTACTTTTTGAGACAGATCTCTCATTAAACCTGGATCTCACCCATTCAGCTAGACTGGCTGGCCAGTAACCTCCAGGTATTCAACAGTCTCTGCCTCCTCAAAACTGGGATTATATTGCATGCCACAATGCCCAACTTCTTATGTGGGTGCTAGGGATCTGAAGTCAGGTTCCCATGCTGTGCAGCAAGCACTCTGTCAACCGAGCAGTCTCCCCAGACTCTGAAATTAATTTTACAATAGGAAAGTTAAATTAATTTCCTTAGATGTATACAATACTTTCTTGAAGCAATTCCAAATGCTAACATGCTGGAATGACAGCTCAGTTACACAAGAATTCATCTGAGTTCATTGGAAGTCCCCTTGAAGAAATCAGTCTGAGAACAAGGTCCATCATTGGTCAAAGGCGTTCTTCAGTCGTAATGGATGGGGCTTCAGTCTGGGGTGACTAATAATCAGTAGGATTCTTGTATTTGCTAAGACTCATTTGAAGGCAGGTGATGGAAATGTAGTCTGGTTGGTGCTATGGGTTAGACTCATAGAGGGAACTCATGTTACTAGAAAGATGAGAAGTTAACTGGAGGCTCAGCTAAGCCCAATCCCAACCAGAATTGCTCTGGTTTCTGAAAATAGAAGAAATGGGTCCATTCTGGCTATTGGTCATAGAAACACACTTGATAATGTTAAATTCGAATTTAACAATGGAATCAATAAAATTATATACTCTGAGAAAAATGAACTGCAGATTCTTCAACTCTGCATTATTAAACAGCATGAATGTTTTTCAGAAGGTTTAGGACTGGGTGGTTGTGAGCCCTCTCATTAAATGGTAACAATCTTCTATAGAGCCATAAACCAGAATCCAGACTTTTTTGAACTAACAAATGATCTATATATCTATATATATTTGGTATGAGAATAAAATTAAAATAATTTAAAATTTTTTCTTTCTTTTGAATTAACTAATATAACAAAGGGGGCAGATTGGAAGAGCGCAGCTTGGTGGATTTTTACATATGCATAACCCCATGAAATCTATGCCAAAATGAAAAAAACGACCCTTTTCTGATCCTCTAAAGGGTTCTTTGTATCTTTTCCTGCTCAGTATCATTGAAGGTTATACTGTTCTGACCTCCATTGGCCTAAACTGCTTGTACTTGCTTTTGAACAGAGTTTTGAAAGTTCTTACAATGTTAGAAGTTATAAACTTCCCAGAGATATCATAGATATTTCCCCTAATTCATTCATTCAGCTAGCACCAAAACTGTTCAGCAGACATTGATAATATGATGTTGAACAAGAAATAATTCATGTCTGCCCTTAGGAAAATTATAGAACCTGGAAGCACACACGCAAAGCAGCAGCACAGCATGGTGAATTCCCCCAAATGAGAGAGTGTCAGACGCCAAGAAGGGTGTATCTCATGAGCATGGAGGTCGGTGGTGGCTCCTGGAACAACTGACAGCTAGCCTGAGCCTGGAAGGATATGAGTAAGCTCTAACTAGACAGACCAGGAAGTGCAGAGGAGTGCTCTGGGCAGAGCAAGCAGTTGAAGGGGAAAGAACGCCTTGAATAATTGAGGAACTGAAAACACATACACACCATTCGTTTTAACTAGGCCACAGAACTGGGGCCAGGGATGGATTATACAGATCACATCTCAGAGTTTCTATCCAATATTAGGGGCACTAGGAGCCCAATGAAGCATTTGCAGAAAGGAACTATTATCATCAGATTTGTGTCTGTCTTAAAATAATACCTTTGAGAGGTAATAAAAATATAAAAGAGAGAGAGAGAGAGAGAAATATTTTTGATGGACAGCTTTGGTATTTTTGCTTCATATGAAAAATCTGAATCAGCATCTTTCCTATCAGATGCTTTTTGTGACACTCTATCATTTGAACAAAAGTGGTGAGAAGGTATATGTTAGGATTTGAATGTGAAATGTCCCACACAGGCTCATGTGTTTGAACACTTGGACCACAGGGGGTGTTGTTGTTTGGGGAGGTTATAGAACCTTTAAAGAATCGGGCCTAGCAGGAGAAAGAAGATCACTGTGGGATGGGTCTTACAGACAGAAATCTAGTCCTGATTCCAGTCCAAGGTCTCTGTTTCTTGGTCTTCCAAAGTGTGAGGAGCATCAGGCATATGTTCCTGCCATTGACCCAGCTGCCCCTGCTACCATGTCTTCCCTGCCATGCTGGACCACCCCCTTTCAAACCATGAGCCAAAATAAGTCCTTCCGCCCCAAAGTTGCCTCTTGTTAGGTGTTTGTTCACAGCAATGAGAAAAGCAACTAACACACCATGTAACAAAATATACCTAAGGAAATAAGCTTGGCCTTAAGACACAAGGCAGTGGTATATGAAGTTATCTCAATTCCAGCTTAGCAGAAAGCCATAGAAAGATCAAGGTAGGGATGAACCCAAGCTCTGAAGTAGCAAATGCAGGATTCATGTCTGCCTGTAGCATCCCTTTGATAAGTCTCCCTTCCCGTACCTGGGGTTTTCTATTTTACATATTAAACCTCATCTATCTGTGTTCTCGATGCCTATAATTCCATGGCAATCATTATTAGCATGATAAATCAAAGAGAAAATACACACGAAATCATCTCTGCTGACCTCTCTAATTCCTAGGTCTCCTTCTTTGAAGTCCATATTTCATGTTCTAGGCAATCCTTCCAAACAGCTTCCCTGTTCCCTTCACACTTGCATGGTACAAATGGATATTCAAGCTGATCAGACTAACTCAATGATCACAGATTCCACTCTGGTGCCTCGTGGAGGCATAGTTGAGGTAAAGCAGCGCATCCTTTGCCCCCTTGGCTGTGATAAATTGAAATGCAAAGCTTTCATCAACAGTATTCTCATTTTTCTCTTTTGTACTCAAGTGGAACCTGTTATTAAGCCCTTTTACTTTAGCCTTATACTAAAAATCACATAAAATTTCCACACAATAGTGTTATGCTGTTAGTTGTTTGTTAAAATATTAATACAGTGATGAAGTATCTATAAATTAGCATTATGGGTGGCCATCCTGGCAAACAGTGAAACTAACACTTGGTAGATAAATATCAGCAGAAAAGTCCTTGCTTTGGGAAGAAATCCTAGTATATGATTTCATCCCAGTAAGTAGTAAACTTTCAGTGGGATCCAGGGACATATGCTACTTTCTTTAACTGGATTATAAGCCCTTGGAGGGAAAATATTATGGGTTGAACTGTGTGCCTTAAAAAAAGGTATGTTAAAGTTCTTAGCTCCAGTGCCTTAGAAAATGACCTTATTTGGAAATAGGGTCATTTGCAGGTATAACTAGTTGGGTTTAGTGGAGGTCATGCTGGAACTGGGGAGGGTACCACCAAATCCAGTGTGGCTGATAACCATTAAAAGAGGTGAGGGGCCTTGGATGTAGACATACACACACACACACACACACACACACACACACACGCACGCACACACACACACACACACACACACAGAGACAGAGAGAGAGAGAGAGAGACAGAGAGAACTGTATGAAGACTAAAGTTGGACATCAAAAATGATCAGAAGTCACAAGTCTGGAGTAAATTCTTCCTCAGTACCTTCAGAGAGAGCATGGCCCTGCCAAAACGATGATTTTGAACATCCAGCCTCCAGAACAGTAAGACAATACATTTCTGTTTTTCTAAGCCACCCAGGTTGTGACACTTTGCTATGATAGCCTTAGAAATCTAGTTCAACAAGGATTACAGCTTGTTCATTTTTATATCCCCTACAGGGACTTATGAATGCTGGCTGAACTGAAATTACAGCTGTAGTTCCAAGCTCTTCAGGGATGTGTTGGGGTTGAGACCAACTGCTTGTGCTTGATTAGACAGGCATAAACCATTCATTCATTTCTTAACCCACTCTGCTCTGGAAGCTGAAGCATCCACAGCAGATTCTGTTCATGGACATGCAGCCTGGGAAGCTCTTCCCCCAATCAGAGTTATTAATCTCCTCTAGTTCCTGTAGACATGAATGTAGGTTCAGACATGTCCTTTACTCACACCGAGAAATTTCTCCGTAGTGCACCTTTTATTCCATCATACCATAGTCCCTGTGAATCATGTGTACAAGTTAGTGAGGAATGCCTTATGTGAGAGTCCACCTTGATCAAAGGAAGAGTGAGCTGCATGAGACTTGCTTTCACCCTTTGATTTTATGAAGTCTTATTTCTCAACTAAACTATAACACAGATGTTACTTAGATTAGCTTGTCTCAGCTGTGCATTCAAAAGAAGAAATTGTTGTGTCTATTCCTACACTGAAGCTTCTTTCTAATGTTTTAATGTTGGTGACATGTTGACTGAGATGCACATTCTGAAGCTTGTAACATATCTAGTTAAGTGTATGAGGTGCATAGATCTTGTCTGTAGCTCGAAGACTTTTTACATATGGATTACATTTGTGTCATGGACCAGATCATCAATATCATTCAAAGGTATTCTCA
Source organism: Eospalax fontanierii (assembly GCA_035773235.1). Lineage (NCBI taxonomy): Eukaryota > Metazoa > Chordata > Mammalia > Rodentia > Spalacidae > Eospalax > Eospalax fontanierii. The sequence goes on from CM069530.1 coordinate 23,890,251, forward strand.
GGGCTGGCAAGGTGGTTCAGTGGGTAAAGGCACTTGTGCCCATGCTTGATGACCTAAGTTTGATCGCTGGATCCTACAAGGTGGCAGGAGACCTCCATATGTATATCCTAGCACATGTACCTACACACTTGCACACACTAAGTAAATAAATAAATAAATTTCCAACACCCAGAAGATCCTGCTTTATTTCTCTTCTGGCTCTTGCATCTATAATGTTTAACCTCTAATTGCTTAAAATGTTTATTTAAAATTTTATGCTTATATGTGTGATGCTTACATGTATGCAAGTGCACCTATGTCATGGAGGCCAGAAGAAGGTGTGTCAGGTCCCTTGTAACTGGAGTTACGGATGGTTATTAGATGCCATGTGAGTCCTAGGGACCAGACCCAAGTCCTCTTCAATAGCAGCAAGTGTTCTAAACTGCTGAGCCATCTCTCTAGCCCTATAACCTTTAATTACTTTTAAAAAATTACTTTTTATTATTGTCTGTGTATGAATGATGTGTGTATGTAGGCACATGTGTGGAGGTCAGAGAGAACTTCATGGAGTTGGGTCTCTCTTACGTCTATGTGGATTCTGGAAATTAAACTTGGGTAATCGGGCTTGTGCAGCAAGCACGTTTACCTGCTTACCCATTTCAGTGATTCCCCAACTACCTTTTTACTACACCACTGGAAAGCATGTTTCTGTACAAAAAAATCTATGGCAACTCACAAGGAATATAAAACATAGAAACCTGGTTCAAATCATCCTGTGTTGGTTTCAATTTTCTGCAGAGAGTAAAGTTTGCAAATGGACCACCTATTGGTAAAGTCTATATTATGTATATGGTTTGTGTGTACTGCAAAATGTCTTCAAAATAGAACCAAAATCTTAAAGCTGAGACATTTCACATGACAACCCAAATTCAGAGAGGGGTAAATGGTTCTGTGCCGGGTTCACCCGGTAGGGTGGTGGAGAAGCCAGTCCAGCCGGCCTCCTCCAGGGGCTGAGCGGGATGGTGAGTGTTGACGGCCGGGACCCCTCTCCACTCCGGAGAAACACCACACCGAGCCAGGAGAACTGTCAAGGCAGGCTCTCACTTTATTGCATCAGGCACAGTCTTACATAGGGTAGAGGTAAGGGGTTGGGCTAAAAACGTGGGAGTGAAGGACCAATCATTTTTCACCACGTAGGCTGTAACCAGGTAGAGGCCATTCTTGCGATACCTTGCTGCGTCACTCCTATGTGGAAGTGGAGTGTCAGAGACAGGCCGCAAAAACTCGAACGAGGCTCAGAAAGTTGCACCAAGCCACATGTCTGGGCCCATGAGGCCCAACAGTTCTGTATAAAAAAACAGGAGTTTTTATATTTCCTAGGTAGAAAAAAAAAATCAACTAGAACTAAGCAGTTACTGGTCTCTCACTGTGAGCACAAGCAGAGGAGCGTTATTTCTCCTCACTTAAACAGGGATCTCATGGCCGCACTGGCCTGCCTCACACATACATATAGCTAGACCTAGTGGTGGATGTAAAGCAAGCTTTTAGTAGGAGACTGTTTCTTCCTCCAAAAGAAAGAAATATTTTCAATACTCCTAAAATACATTTAAAGGATTACATTTTAAATGAATATACTACTTCTTATAACTGCACTGATGGACTTTTTTGAAAATAGATATTATTTATTATACACTATCCAAGTAGTTAATACATGCATACACACAGCACTTGTCCCTTGCATCTGAATGCTAGGTAATATTTAATTTTTAATACAGCCACTATACTGAAAGGTATTCATTTGTAATGTGACAACAGTTTCAATTCTGGTTTTATATTTTCTGCCTAAGTAGTTTAGGTTTCAAAATGAAGAATGAATTAATTCATCTTTTGTCACTCTTTATATTCCAAAGGTGAACCCAAATCACCTCATCAGGTCAATGTGAGATATACCCTTCGTGTTAAATATTATCTCAACACACATGTGGAAATCTGTGAATACCATTTGAAAGAAGGGTACAATGTTGTCCTCCATGAAAAAAACTAGGCACTTCTAAGTCTTACAGAAGATTTTGTTCAGGATAGGTATGGTGGCACATGCATTTAATTTCAGCACTTGGGTAGAGGGAGGCCAACCTTGTCTACACAGAGAGTTCCAGACTAGCCAGGACTACATAGTTAGACCCTGTATCAAAAAAAGAAAATTCTTATTCAAATAGAGTATAAAATAGAATTGCTATTTTAAGGGAAAACTACACGGAATGTAGGATTGTGTGTGTGTGTATGTGTGTGTCTGCTTGTGTACGAATGTGCATGCACATGTGTGAATGCATATGTACGGGTTGATATCTGCTGTCTTCCTCTACCTTATTTGTCTTCCTCCGCCTTATTTGTTGAGACAAGGTCTCTCACCGAGTTTGTTGGGTTGTCTGGTCAGGGAACTCTGGGAATCTTCCTGTCTGTGCTTCCCAAGTATTAGGGGAGAGCCATGGTGTGACACACTCAACTTTGTACATGGGTGCTGGGGGTCTGAACTCAGGCCCTCATGTTTATGGGGCAGACACGTCAGCCACTGAGCCTCACCCGCAGATGTGCGTTTTTGAATGTAGTGTCTTGGTTTGTTTTTCTCTTCAACAACTTCTCTCCTTTTGTGCTTGGAACAAGCTGGTAACAATTATTGCTACAATCTATAAGGGTGTCAACCATTACTGTCTTCTGTGTTCCCTATAACATAGGTATCTATATGACAATGCTGACTGATCATCAAGGTCTGTAGGATTTCTTTCTTGATATATCAAATTGTTTATGAGGAACTTTAAACTCACCAGAGATGGTTAATTTTTAAAAACTGATTATCAGACATAAAAATCATAAAGACAATGAGTAATGTGGAGGAAAGAGAAAAGATTAATAATACAGTGTCCTCTAGGATTCAGTTAGCTGCATTTGTGATAATCATTATACACACATCTATGTATGCACATATAAACACAGACACACGCTGCAGTGGTCTCATTTGTAAATCCATAAATGTTTTCTCTTCCAAGCAATGTCATGGAAGATTTGCTAACTTGGTTTATACACACAATCACTGCTATTCAAACTTTTGAGTTACTGCAAGTCGAAATAACATGTTTTGAACAATTATTTTTAATAATGTTAAGTGAAATTTCAGCTTTACTCAGGATTTAGCTTTGAGGAAGAGAATGCACAAATTAGGGGGAGAGAGGAGAAGTGAAATCAGGCACAACCCTAAAGATGAAGTCCTTCAGTATAGCACAGCCAGAAGGCCCACGCGCTGACCTGACCTGCCTTCTTGTTTCCTTACGGCATGGGCGGCCCTGTGAGAACCCCTTCAGCCCCTTCAGCTCCCCTCCCCATCAGTGAGAACCCCTTCAGCCCCTTCAGCTCCCCTCCCCATCAGTGAGAACCCCTTCAGCCCCTTCAGCTCCCCTCCCCATCAGTGAGAACCCCTTCAGCCCCTTCAGCTCCCCTCCCCATCAGTGAGAACCCCTTCAGCCCCTTCAGCTCCCCTCCCCATTGCCTGCTCTTTTGAGTAACATTTCTCCAATCATTTACCAAAACCAGATGTTTCCTTCTTCTCACTCTTGAACTCACTCCTATTGGACTTCTGTTATTCTCCATTCAATGAAGCAATTCTCAAATTCTGCCATATACAACCCAAGGAGCATTCTAGAAGTAAATGGGGCCATTTGCTTCTAGAACTATTTTTCTTAGCTTCTACCCACCACTCTTCTAATTCCTCTTACTACACCAGCCGCTTCTCATTCTCCCTGGAACCCCCTGGAACTCCGAGTCTTCGAGTACACTCGGTCTGAACTCTTAGAGCCAGACCCCCATGTCTCACTCCATGTCCTCAGGCCCATGTCTCTGCTGCTCTGCCTAGGGACTTTCTCCATTACTGATGAGCCAGGGACTTACCCCTCCAGGCATCTTTGACTGATGAAGTCAGGAATTGGCGGATAAGTACTCATGATTTAACAGGAGATTCTGAAGTGCTCTGTGCTCTTGCTCAGAGAGTCCCACTGGAACTGAATTCTGGGTGCTCTCAGAGGTAACCAGCTACTCAGTGGATTCCTTGGCCCTCTTAGTAGATTGTCTCCTTCTCTTGCTTCTCTTTCCTTCCTCACTCATGTTTTCTGGAGACTCATTCTGCAGTTAAACTTAATTATTTACCTCCTTGCCAAGGAGTCTTTTCAGGAGAAATCAGATTAAGAACTTTTCTTTTAGTCAATGTTTATGTTGCAGTGAGTGGAAACCTCTAGTTCTGATTCTTCATTCTTTTGTTTATTTGTTTGTTTTTGATCTGAGATAGGGTCTTCCTGTAGCCCCAGCTAGTCTGTAACTCACTCTGTGGACCAGGTTGACTTTGAATTTACAGAGATTGGTCTGCCTCTGAGATGCTGGAATTAAAGGTGTGTGCCACCACACCTGGCAATTCTTCTTTCTTTATACTGACACACCTTGACAATTCTCAAATGTACTCACTCTGCCAGATCCTCATCATGAACTTGACATTGGCATTTCTGGCCCCCAACCACATTTGTTACTTGATATCTAAGAAACAAATCAAACTTTTTCCTTTCCAATCCCTGTAAATAATGACCCACCTTTCAAGTTGCTCAGACGAAACCTAGGAGTCATCTTTGATCCCTATGCCTCTCTCACACCCATGTCCAACTCTCAAGATGTCTAGTTTCACAGTTAAGAAAATGATTATGGGTGGAGAGATGGTTCAGTGGGTTAAGAGCATGCACTGCTCTTGCAGAGGACTGCTCCAAGGGAATTCAACACTTTTATGGCCTCTGGAGGGACCTGCACCCACGTGTACACAACCTACATACGTACATGTAATTAAAAAATTTTTTGAAAAAAAAACAAAACAAGAAAGCAACTATGTTTTAAACCTGTCACTATGACTGCCCTGGTACCACCATGTCATTTCTCTCTACATTATTCATTACAGTGGCCTCTGACTGACTGTTATACGTGACCCCTTCTAGTCTGTGACCTAGCACCAGGATGACCCTGTTAAAAACAAGCAGCATTATGACACTTCTCAACCAAAAGTCCCTCAGAAACTCTGCATTACAACCTTACAGATGATTTTATGGGGTAATACTTTTAAAGATCCTGCAATAAGGAAATGACCAGAATAATCCCATCAAAGGGGGAGGGTGTTAAAAAAGCATCTGGATTTGAACAATATTAAGGAGGCTGAGCCTAGACATTGAATGTCAGTTGAATATACAAGACAGAAGAGGCTGCAAGAGATCAGCATGCAAGCAGGGCTCAGAGGGTGTGGCAGGGGAAGGTGATTAAATATTCTGCAGGATGCTATCTTTGAACCATGGAGGGGCTCGGTTGGCAGAAGTAATGTGGGAGCTTTCTGAGGTTGTTACTATCATCTTTACCCTACTCACCCAGGAAATTACAGCGTATTCTGTACTTTAGTCCTCATCTGAATGATGTGAAGTTCAGGACAACTCACTAAGAAAATAAAAATGAAAACAATAAATCAGCCTGCAGTTCTTAAAAGCCTAATGAGATCCAAACACGTCCCCATGGATGACTCAGGGACACAGGATTGGCAGGTGTTTGTCCTTAGATCATTAGTTTTTATTGGTCTTGCTCCGATTTTAAGCAGGATCTGCAGAGCCTTCATTTCTCTTATGGTTTTGGATGCATCCATAGAAACTTGGATTTGAGTCATCAACTGGAAAAATATAGTAGAAAGAATCTCAAATGCCTAACTGTCCTTTTCTGGTAGGTGCTTTTGTTTAAAATAGAGACTGGACCCATTTAAAAATTTTGCTTTTGTTTCAAGAAAAGGTGGGATGAAAGCCCATCTATCTGAAGGGCATAAGGGACGAACAACCTGATTTCTCACTATAATTTGACCAAAGCCCTGGAGACATTGAAGAAAACGCTACACTGAGTGGATGCTCAATTATATACTCTGCCTGGTCTTCAGGAAGTAAAAACTCTGGGGATGGGCTGCTCGAGCTTCTAAAGCTGGAAACATCTTCAAATGGCAGGCCACTTGTCTGTCTGAAATTTTTCTTCCACAAGTTGGTCTGTCAGAGGGTGGGGAATAACTTCTGCTCCTCACAGATCACAGCTTTTCCAACCCATGCCCAGCTATTTGAGCACCTTGAGCTAGGTGTACCTTGCACCAGTTCTCCCTGCTAAAAATATGTTTGGAAAAGCATGACTTCACTGAGCACTTATAATGTGTCATTAATTATTTCCACTGCACAATACTTCTGCAAAATGCTAATTTAGCCACTCAATAACTCTACTGAACTTTACCCAGCATTACCCTGTGAGTGTCCTGTCTAGCAAGGGAGATGGGCCCTTCAGTGAATCTATATTTCAGTGACATGAATGTGCAAATACAATTAAACCAAGAAGTAAACAATTGTAAATTATAACAATGTTACAAGACAGAAAGTAATAGAAGCGGCCAACCGGGCCCTTTCAAGAGGTAATAATTAAGCTGATACAAGGGACAAAGAAACACGTGATGGAAAGCCTTCCTGGCTTGCTAATGCTGCAACAAAGGTCCCATGGATAGGTCCTAAGGTGAAAAAGATCTTAGTGTTTTTATGATTTATTTATTTTCGTGTATGTGTATATGTGTGAACTTGGATGAGTATACACACCACATGCACTCAGGAGCACATGGAGGCCTGGAGCAGGAGTTGGATCCTCCTGGAAATGTAAGGTGTAAGCTGCCGTGTGGGAGTTTAGGAACTAACTGAACCCAGGTTCTCCGCAAGAGCAGCAAGTACTCTTAACTGCTGAGCTGTTTCTCCAGCCCTGCTCTTAATATTTTCAAGGAGCCCCCAAAATGATTTGTGTAACTGCAGTCGAGACAGCAAGGAAGGGAATGTTAAAAGATGAAGCGCTGTTTAGTATATCATCTGGATTTTTAAAAATAGATTAGTGTATCAGGGTACTCCAAAAAAATAGAACCAATGGGGCGGGGTAGACATAGACATAGATAAATGAGAGGGGATTTAGTATAGAAATTGGCTCACCTAATGGAGATGGAAAAATTCCACATTATGCTGGCTGAAAGGTGGCGATCCAGGGATTGAAGGCTGAAAACTAAGGCAGCTAGTAGCGTAGCTCTCAGTTCAGACTCAAAGATCAAAGGTCTGGAAATCCAGAGGAACTGCTGGTACTCATTTCTAGAGTCAGGAGCTCTAGTGTCCAAGGGCAGGAGAAGATGGGCATCTCGGTTTTACGAGGCAGAGCAAATGTACCTTTCCTCTGTGTTTTTGTTCTGATCTGTGATCAGATGGTATCTCCTACTCTGGGTGAGAATGTGTCTTCTTTCATCAATCTCCTGATTCACTGACAGTCTCTTCTGGAGAGAGCCCACAAACATAATCAGAAATAATGCTTTGCTTCCTCTCAGACCATTCTTTGACCCTCTCAAAAGCTAACTAGCTTGTACAGGGAAGTGAAATTCAGAGAAATGAAACCATCCACTCAAGATTGAAAAATAGAGTGAGTCCCCCACCCTCTGGTCCTGTCTCCTAAACCAGTTTTTTCTCTTATTCTGACATTCTCTCTAAATCTAATTTTGACCTTTGGAATGGAAGCTTTGTAGATTATGTGGACTAATTTGACATTCTTTAAAATAGAAACTCATCCAGATGTGGGGTTACCAGCAAAGCGATGCTTTCTAATGGTTACTTTGAAGAAGTGCCAACAGTCTCATTCTGGGGAGAACTGCCAGGGAAGGCGGCTCACTATGTCCAGTGGGATGCAGCCTTTCTATACCTCCACTGGGACTGAAGAACTTGTGCTATGAAATTTTTCTCATTTTGGATTCCAAACTCATCAGGTTTGTAATGTGAGAGATTGGGAGAAATTAAGAGACATTCATTCATTGGCAGTCTGATCATTTATTGGCTAGTAGTATTCTGCATATGTACAGATCTGTAAGTACATACATACAGGAAACTACAATTTTATTTTTAGTTTAAGACACAAATGCGTGTGTTAACTTTAAAAATGGAACATTAATTGTTTTTAAAAACTCAAAAACAAGAGATTGAGTTCCAGCTTATTTTTTATTCCAACTTATTTATTATCAAAGATCTATCTCTGTGGTCTTAGGAGATGGCTTAGTGGGTAAGAGAACTGTGATACAAGCATGAGGACCTGAGTTCAGATTCTCAGCACCCATGCAAAAGAGCCAAACATGACTGTGTGCCTGTGACCTTGGTGCTGGGACTCAGGGCGGAGACAGCACAATCAGTAGAGTTCAATGACCAGTCAGTGTAGAAAACCATGGAGGATTGCTGAGCAGCAGGCCACCAGCCTAACCATAAAACAGTGAGTTCCAGGTTCAGTGAGAGACTCTGTCTCAAGGAAATAAGACAGGGAGTGTTAGAGAACATCCAGTGTCCTCCCCTGGCTTCTGCACATGCACTTGCACACACTTGTGCACACATATATACACTACTCATGCATACACCCAAAATATAAAAGTTCTGTTAGTAGAAGATGAGAGCATAACTAAAGTCTAAATAGTTGATCAACCACTTTATAGATATTAAATTATTGAATCTCAGTGTCCTATGCGGTAACATTTAAAGTCTCTGTTTTAAAGGATAAAAAATCTCTGGCTCAGTGGGGCACTAGCCCTTCCATGGAGAGGACACTCTCTGCACCTGCCAGTGCCAAGACTGGAATTCGGGTCTCTTTTGTACCTCATCCTGAGGCTCCGTCCAAGGGTTCTAAAACTATCTTCCTCTTTGAGCGGAACCATTAAACGGATGGTGCATACTTATCCTCCTCTGTTTCAAAGCATCATCTCCTCTCTGGATCATGCCTTATGAATTATAAATATTTCTGTGGAGGCTGTTTTCAGATTAAAGGAGGAAACCATTTGAGTCTTTTATCTAAACTTTCACCCGCCCCTTGAGATTAATTGCTTTGGACGTGCCAACTTTCCTGCTTTCATCAGCTGAAGATGTAAAAAATGTCTCTTACTCACTGCTTTGTTAGTGGAAAAAAGGAGAAAGGTGACAAAGCAACGTTTGTCTTTCAATGAAATCACTTGAAGGACACGTACCAATATACTGCTTTGATTCCCAGATCAGAAATACAACATATTGCATTATATTTTCATGATGACATGATTGAAAAATACTAAGAGTTTCATCTTTCCTGCTGAGAATCTATAACTGTATCTTGTGTTACATATTTAAAAGGAGAAGCATGTGCAAGAAGAAAAAGATTAGAGGAGACTGTAAAAATAATTTCTCAATATATGAAGACAAGGGGACTGGAGAGATGGCTCAGTGGTTAAGTGTGCTTGCTGTTGCTTCTGAAGAACCAGGGTTAAGTTCCCAGAACCCACTTCAGGTGACTTACAATGGCTTGCAACTCCAGGAGACCCCGTGGCTTCTTTTGGCCTCTGTGGGTATATGCAAACACATGGTATACTCTCATTCAGACACACACACACACACACACACACACACACACACACACAAACACACTCATTGATAAATAAAGATGAAAACAAATCTTTAGGGATGGAGAGATGACTCAGCAGTTAAGAGCACTGGCTGCTCTTACAGAGGGCCCAGGTTCAATTCCCAACACCCACATGGCAGCTAACAACTGTACTTAATTCCAGTTTCAGGATATCTGACATCCTCTTCTGTCCTCCTTGGGTATTGCATGACACAGATGCAATATGGTCATACACATAAAATAAAATAAAGAAATAAAAAATTTAAAAGCAAATCTTTTTTTAAAAAAAATGAAGACTGGTATCTAAAAATTTACAATTCTCAGAAAATCGTGCTATCACTGAATTTCCGGATGTATTTCTGTGGCTGCAATCACATGGGTAATACGTTACTTGGACACTAGGATTACAGGTTTCCTTAATTTTAGAACAAGGCTGAGGACCAGAAATAACAAAAATATTTTTATATTCTGTTTACAAAATGTGCAGGAGACTGGCCACACTGGAATGCTAACGGTTCGAGATAAGTATCACTACCAGAATCAACACTGCTCACTTTTCTCATGGCTGTGGTCAAACACCTGACAATAAGCAGCTAAAGTGGGGAAGGGTTTATTGCAGCTTATGCTTGGAAGGGTTGCAGTCTATCATGGTGGAGGGCATGGAGCAGGAGTGTGGGGTAGCTGGTCACATTGCATCTGCAGTCAGGAGACATTAAGAGGACAGGAAATAGAGTCAGACTTAGAAATCTCAAGATGAGCCCCCAGTGACCCACTTTGGGCTAAACCCCACCTTTGAGGCCCACTCCCACCAAGAGAGAAAGTGTTCAAACACACAAGTTTCTGAGGGATATTTCACGTTCAAACTCTAACAGGTGGTCTGAAGCAATTAGGATATAATTAAACAATAAATATTCTGCTGTGATATTTTGGCCTCATTCAATAACCTATTTCAGAAAGATGTGTACATCTGTAGCTCAGCCATCATCTATCCCCACCAACAGGGTCATCCTGTTAGAAATCTGGATTCTGAAATGGGTAGGATCAGCTAAGCCACTGAAGGTACAGTGGCTTAATCCAGTAGCTCACAGAAGATGTGCCCACAAGAAATGACCTTATGAACAAGACAGGGAAACAATAAATTTCACTGAATGCAGACCCAAACCCAGGCTTCCCAGGTTTTTTTAAAAAAAGAAAGAGAAAGCTATAAGCTTCGATGCCATTGCGGAGAGGTTAGGCAAAATATGGGCTGTGGCTAGATAAGAAATGGGGTGTCCAGTGATATATCCCAGAGCCGAGTAAAGCAGAACATAAGTGCATCACTGAGTCAAGTTTATTGGGAGGAAGAAAACCTACATTTAGTAACAAATGTCAATAGTTTCATGGCACTAATGGTTAGTGAGAATTATGGATGTTAAGGTTTAAGGGTGGGATTTCCCTGTCCTCTCTTCAGTCTTACTATAGTATCAACAATAGGTAAACTTTCACTTTTTCATTCCTCACAAGGTAAACCTTTCTTCGTGTACACTTGCAATTGCTAGAATGTTCTCCATTAATTTGAGTATAAGTGTATCTATTGTTTCTACTATCGTCAACCAGAAAGTAAAAACGTACATATTCCTCTACAAAACATGATAGCTGCTCTCATATTTGAATAGCTTTGTTATATTTTCCTTCATCTTTTCTTCCCAAGGCTAGACAACCTCATTTGATTTTTCAGCATTCTCCATCATGTTTTATTTTTAAAAAATATTTTATTTATTATTTTCTTTTTATGTGTATGAGTATTTCACCTTCATGTAAATGTACCTGTGACATGCAGTGCCCGAAGAGGCCAGAAGAGGCATTGGATACCTTGAACAGAATGGTTGTTAGCTGCCATGTGGGTGCTGGGAATTGAACCCAGATCCTCTGCATGAGAAGTCATTGTTCTTAACTGCTGAGCCATCTCTCTCTAGTCCCCATCTGTCATGTTTCTTAGCTCTTTCATTTTTTGTGCTGTCCACAAATGTTCTCTAGTTTGTTAGTGATACTCTGATGTCTTCCCATGTAGAGCTGAACAGTGCGTTTTAGTAGATAAAGGATAGAAAAGGCAGGAGATGACCAGAGCTGTGGCTGCTCTTCATGTCTGAGAAGAATAAGTTCAGAGATAACCACAGTAAATCTGAGCCCATGTCTGAAAGTTTGGAATCTCCAGCAATCCCCATAGTTTCAGATTGCTGAGATCAGTGATTGGGCCACAGAGGGCAAGGCTCTGCCTGAACTCACTGAAGTGAGGACAATGGCCTGGTGACTTTTACAGTCTTTTTTAAATGAAAAATTGCAGATGACATAATTTCTAATAAGTCTTTTATCTTTTTAATTGGAAGTGATATAATAACTTCTAATAAGTCTTTTATCTTTTTCAACATCATATAAATTAAAAGAATTCTTTCTATTCTGTATATAAAATATTTATTCAAAGGTTGAACAAACAACACTTTTCTCCCAAAACATTGAGACACATACTTATCAAAATGTAAAACTTTGAAGAAACTATCTCCAGAAATCGTATGATTCATCTATCTATCTATCTATCTATCTATCTCTCATCTATCTATGTATTTATCTGTCTATCACTCAATTATTTACTGATTGATTGTCCATGTGGCTGTTCTGTGTGTATATAATACATGTGCATAGAATGTATACATATGATGATTCTTATTAAGAACACTTAGACCTCGGGGTACCTTGCCTAGGAATATTTGTGAAAAAAAACCATTACATAGGCTTTCTGGCAAGCTATTGCATGATGTTATCATCAAGGGGATTTCAGGGTCTTCTTGACCATATGGAAGCACTAATACAGAATACCATGGGACTACAGTTCTGAATTGTAGAACTATAATTGTATTAACTAAAACCTTCAGGCAAATCTCCAATACCCAATACTTGAATAATTAGTTTTTGAAACAAAGCATTTCTATTTATCTCAGTTTGCCTTTATTTTATTTGTTTCAATATTGTTTTCCTGGTGTATGAGGAATATTCTGAATTTTAATGTTATTACATGTAATATTAATACCTCTCTTGGGTTTTAAATGTTCTGAAAATATAAAAAATATGTACCTTTATTTAAGCCCACCATAACAAGATGAAGGGCAATGCCCTTGGGTAGTTCATTAGAGCTCTATTTCAGGCTGGCACAGATCTACAGTTCCCTGCTTTGTCAAGTACAGGGTACCACTGCCCTCAATGAGACCTGGAGAACCTGCAGAACGGAGGGAAAGTTGCAAAAATGAAGTATGGATTTAGGACTCACTGGATGAACTTTGAAAATACTACCCCAAGTAGCTAATTGTTCTAGTCAGCTTTCTATTACTGTGATAAAACACTGGCCAAACCAGCTTGGGGAGGAAAGGTTTTATTTGATTTACACTTCCTGATCACAGTTCATTCTTGAGGGAAGCCAGGACAGGACCTCAGAGAGGAACCTAGAGACAAGTACTGAAGCAGAGACCACAGAAGAATGCTGCTTCCTGGCTTTACTCCTCTGACCTATGTTGACCTACTTTCTTATACAACCCTGGACCAGCTGCCCAGGGGTGGCACCACCCACAGTGGGCCTGGGCCCTCTTAACAATCAAGAAAATGCTTGACAGACATGCCCACAGACCAGTCTGATAGAAGAAATGCCCCCAACTGAGATTCCCTCTTCCTAGATGAGTCAAGTGACAACTATCCAGTATACCAGTAATGAGAGAGATCATAGGGTGTGATGCCATTTATTTAAAAATGTCTAGAACAGGGAAATCTGCAACGGTGATTGGATTAGTGGTTTCCTGGGCCCATGCAGAGGAGAGTAGCATATGGCTACCAATGGGTATAAAGAGTGTCTTATGGTCAACAAGATATTGTAAAACTGGAGAGAGAGTCTAAGTCAGTTTCCCTTCCACTACACCGGGAGATTGGTGTAGCTGTGTAGTTAAAATACACCGTGATTTTGGTAGGAGTCTAGTGTAGTAAAATTATCTCAAAGGTGGAAGGTTTTTACATGTTGTAGAATGTCTCAGTCTACAATACTGAAAAGGAGCCACAGACCCACTTCAGAAGAAGACATTTTTAAAATGGCTTCCCTAATTAGCTAGAATACATGTAGTCTATACAAGCTGGCATGAGACTTGGATAGTCATAGGTGTAAGATGGGAATCCCTAACAGATGTCATATTCAACTTCTGAAGTCATAATGAGGCTGCATAACGCTATTACTAAAGCAGCGGTTTCAGAATCTCGGAGAAAGCACTCGAGCAAATTCATGTGGATGTTTCTCTGTGTGTGCGTGTGATTTTCTCCTACTATCTCCTGATTTTGCTAAGTTGAATATGAACAAACAGAGCAAAACTGAACCAAAACAAACAAATGAACAATAAAAACAGAGAAACAATCCTAATTCTCAGCCAGGGAGAGTGAGTCTACTCATGGAGAGATGCTGAGCTGGCAGCCCTGGCTTGCAACAGCCTCTGTACTCATCTCACATTTGTGTGCTCAGTGACATCATTTTGGTAGTTTGCATATGTGGTGGGAGGATTTACACAACCATGCACACACAGAGACACAGACAGACCGACAGATGCACACACACACACACACACACACACACGCACACACGGCAAGTGCTGCAGCGTGGGCCTGTATTTTCCCTGGAGAACAAGCTACTGAACTTTTCCCTGGCTGGTCTCTCAGAACCTGCCAAGGTAGCTCGGAGCAACAGATGATGTGTTCTCTCTCTAAACATAAACAGTGTGCAAGTCATGGCCTAAAGACACCAGCGTGAGAGCTGCTGAGAAACAGCCATTCCCGAGAAGAACTCTTAATGAAGAGTTCAAATAAAAGGAACACGAAACAGTACTTTTAAACAATAGCTATATCCATTTCTAGGGCATGGCGTGGATTTGGTGAAGTGATTTGGTTTGGAATGTATATACAAAGTAACCATTGTATTGGTTAAATATTGTAAATTCTCTGATTTCTTTGTAACAACTTTATATAGTCATTTACATAGTCAAGAATCCAATTTTTTTCTTTTACCACACAGTGGCAGGCAGGATAACATCTAGCTAATCAGAGAACTTTTCTTAAGAACCATGAGTAAATAAGAAAATGTTTGGGGCAATATAAATAAATGCTAAGAGTTGGAGTTAGAGAGATGGCTCAGTGCTTAAGAGCACTGGCTATTCTTATAGAAGATTCAGTTTCGATTCCTAGCACCCACATGGTGGCTAATAATTATCCATAACTATAGTTCCAGAGAAATCTGAAGCCCTCTTCAGACCTCCGTGGGCTGTACTGACAAACATGTAGGCAGTACACTCATACACATAAATAAAATAATAATATATTTTTTGGTCTTTTTGAGACAGGGTCTCCCTGTAGCTACAGCTGGCCTGGAACTCAAAGAGATCTGCCTTCCTCTGCCTCCCAGGTGCTGAGATTAAAGGCATGTGCCACCATGCCCAGCAATAATAAATATTTTTAAAAAATAAATTATTAGAGTAGATGTGTAAATATACTTAAAACAGATTCTTAAGAAGACTGAACACAGACTTCGGTGGGTACAAGCTTTACCTATGCACATCCTGGTCAAGAATTCCAGTGGGAAAGTCAGCATCAATGGATCTGAATTTCATCCTCCCAAATGCAAAGTCATAAACAGCATGATCTTCTTTGTGTGGACAAACAGCATCCAGGGGCTTCCCTCAGGGAAAGCCTACATGGCTTTTAAGAGGTTCTTTGAGGGAAAACTATATAAACATGTGGATACAGCGTGGTACACACACTGCTTTGCTTCAGTAGTTGCCAGAGGAAGCAGGGAAGCGAGTCTTCAAGACAGAAGCCATTCAGTTGCTTTAGCCAAGCCAGCACCACCAACGCCGGCTTTTCTGATGTTTAACACATCAAGAAGATGGAAGTAAACATAGTTATGGCTGGAGTCAGTCTTCCAGTTTCTTGGCATGGAATCAAGGACTGTTTAGTTGTACCTTTGCGTGTGAAAAAAAATTGAGAAAAATTAGGTGGAATGATTTGAAAGTTCAGCTGAATCTTCCTTGCAGATTTCTTTTTAGTTTTTGAATTTTTGTGAATTTTATAACTATATTGTGGTCATATTTAGATCACCTCATGTGTCTTCACTTCCCTTCCCTCCTTTGCCCAATTGCATGTAGATATGTATTGTCCATGTAGATATCTTTCCTTAATAACTAGCAAATAAGAAAATATATCAGGTATATTATATAACTTCTAGACAAAGGGTTCTCAACCTAGGATCTTTGGACAGAATTCAGTCTATGAACTTAGGTTACAAAAAAAGGACATCTTTATTTTCCCTAACCTCAAATTGAAATGATCATTTTCTCCAACTATGTGTGTAGGCAACAGACCACAGTGAGTGTGACTCTGATTCATCTGTAATAGAAATCGCAGATGTCTTTATATCACATTTCAGAAGCTGCAGATATTTTCAAATACCACTCTCCCTCACTATTTTTAAAATTATGATAGTGATTAGACTTGCCATTCTATCTTGCTATATCACTATTAATAGAGAAATCTATATATAACTACATAAAATGTGTTATTTTAATGTTTTGAAAATTATATTTCAACATAATTGGTTTCCTTTTGGGAGTCTGTGTAATACTGAGCATTTAATTTTAAGCTTTAAAAAACACTGCCGTGGAAAGGAGTCCACAGGCTCCACTGGATGGCCAAAGATGTCAATAGAGCCGATGTTAAGAAGAATTGCAGGGCAATTTATCTTCCCTGAAAGCTGTCCTTTGACATATATCTTTCCTATATATCGGGGGAGACAGTTCTGCCATGTTCAGGTTCAGTGGTAATTTTATGAGAGGTTGAAAATAAAGGTGATTGCAATATGAATAATGTGATGCCTGAGAAGGTGTGTAGACGGTACAGTAAGACCATCTGAAAGTGTGAAATCTTTTTAGGATGGCTCATATAACCCTGGGTCACAGAGTACATGCCTAAATGTAACCAGGGACAATGAATCATCAGAGGCCAAAGCTGCAAGCAGGAAGCCAGGACATCTCTGAGGAGTGTTGAATGTGTCATTACTGTATCTTCTTGTGTGATCTTGGACAAGGGACACAGCCTTTTATGACTTCACTTTTCCATTTTCTTTGTCCTACATTCCATTCAGCTGGCTGTGCAGAAATCCCAAGAGAGAGAGTATGCCAAAAGAGAAACAACATGGACGAGTTTTTTTTAAAGGCCAGGCAAAGCCAGTGTTCTGCTTCCAGATCTTGGATGATGGTTCCACTGCTAGCTTTAGCCCTGCTTGTCGTCCTAATTTATTCCTGGTTCCACCCTTCCCATTAGTTTAAGGTCCACTGTCAGCAACAATCAGAGTGCCTCGCCCTACCTCAGAAAGACATCCTCTGTGCACACTGAAGGAAGGGATCCTTGGCTCTGTCACCATCCACCTTGCACCGGTTCGAGCCACCAGGCCACTCATTTACTGTTGTGTGTATCTCTGTGCTTCTAAATTTGGAAAATATAAGAAGTCAGTTAGAAAGAAAAGACTCTCACTTCCCAAGAAATAGATATCTTCCCACTACCAGTTACTGGTGCAAAAGAGTTCTGAGTACATGCAATAGCAATTATTATTTGAGAAGTAAAAATGCCAAGCTGTGTGAAGAATATTCATGAGAATTTCCACAAACCTGTGGTGTTTGAGACACAACAGCTTGTCTGCTCTGATGCAGCTTCAGTGCTAATCTTTTAAAGGTGAACTGAATGATGACCGATACCAAAGTTTCAAACAAATAGGATGAAGCTTGGATGGTGGGATTTCAGACATGAGAAAGTATTTTAGGCTTTCAGGAACATGAATTGTACCTCCTAGCCACAAGCTGCACATGGAACTGAAAGCCTCTCAGACAGTCTCACAGTTCACAGCATTGCTAACCACCAATTGTGTTTAGTCTTAAGTTGGTCTTGTCAACAAATTGAAAGAGACAGAGACAGCTTCAGTTATTCTGAAGCCATGACAATAACAGGTTCTGTTCACTCACAGAAGGAGGGCATTCAGGTTAGTCGTCAAGATTCCTGCCAATTTGATGCTTAAATTGTGAAAGATCACCTTTGATTTATTCATGGGATCTTGGAGGATGACCTCTTTAGTAATTAACTGAAAATCAAGCCTCTCGTTTGCTGTTCACTTTCAAGACCTTGGCTTTGAGGTCTTTTACCCCTGGAATAATCTTGGCCATCCTACTTTCCAATGTGTATTTCGACAGGGTAAAAATGGTATTTCTGTAAGCTGATTCCCCAGATGTTTACATTTCTTTTCCATTTTCAGGCATAAAACCATTTTCCCTATCAAATTAATTTTATTTATTGAATTTCCACCTGCAGGTCAAAGAAAAAAAAAATGAAGGGTTGGAATGGGTGGTAAAGTCCTTCCAATCCTAGCAAAGCAGAAGAAGACGGCCTCTGTCAGAGAAACACAGGCTATTAAATTAAGCCTGGGCCCACCATAACGACTCTATTGCATGTGGCCGTGGACCTGCACTTCATTTGGTCATATTCAGCTGTGATTTTTCTCAAGCTATGTCTCCAACCCCATTTTATGATAAAGGTAAAGGTTTTGCATTCAGGTAGCTGAAAAATATCAAGCAGTCAGCTAAGCCAAAGCCAATTTATTCATTCTACTCCCTAGCAAAAAGCCATAGGAAAGAAGCCACTGCTCCTGCAGCAGCCCTGCCTGGCTTTCAGGAGCATGAATTGTACTTCCTATCTACAAGTCGCAGCAGAGGGGAGCCTGGTCTTTGGCCTTTGCTCTTCTGTCAACCTGCCACAAGGCTATGAGACATCGAGGAGGTTGCAGGCAGAGTCTGGAGTTCTCTGAAGTGAGTCAGGCATGGGTGATGTAAGCGGCACACAAAGGGGATGCAGGGCCCTCTTGTCAAGCCACGGCACTCTCACCGCTGAAAAAGCCTCTGTCGCCTTAGGGGTCAGTATAAAATTGTCGTCACAGTTTGGGTGCCAGTGGGCACAAAGCCACATTCGGGGGTCTATTTGCCTTGTCACTTTTGAGATCCAATTGTTTTGAGTTTCAATAGAACCTAACTATGTGTTCTGCACCAGTATGTTCGAATTCCATAAACTCCTCCCAAAATGTAAGAATGCTTATTCACACGTTGTTTTCTGAGCACCTACAGTGCAGAACATCTCTTCCTAACCCCTGAACCTTCAGTGAAATGTGGTACGTTTCGTGGACACTTTAGTCTACCTGTTTTGCATCCATTTAGATTTATTTCTTTTTGCATATCAAAACAGAAATCTGGTGGGAGTCATAAAGTCAAAGAACTGTTTACACCTCTAAATATTTTAGGTTTAAATTAAGTTGTGCCAAAGGTAAACTAATTTAAATCTTTAAAGCTTTACTTCTGAAGGAAGCCAATCCTCACCCCCTTTCATCTTGGATCAGGAACTGTTTACTTCATTCCATCAAAGCACAAGTATTCTATTCTCAAGTGTGCTACCAAACACACAGCCTTATTAAGAATTCATGCCAGAGAAAAGACAAGCAGTAGGAAGTGGTTAAACCTCAATTGCATGGCAAATTGCCTTCCTTGAACAAGAACATGTGACAAGACTACAGGAGCAATGATTTCCCTACCTTGCAAGGCTAATTGAATAAAAATTACTGCTGAAATAGCTGCAGTGCACAGAATATTGGTGTTGCTCTGATGAGCCGAATTTCCTAGCATCTGACAACTGAAAAACTTTCCGTTTTATTCATTGTGCTTTGCTGAAATTTGTTCCATAATGAGTTTTTTCCTACTTTAATAAGAGAGTGAATTTTCTTATTCTTTGTTAAAAATAAGTTTTTCTATGGCATCCCTGTCCCTCTACATCTTTGGTGTTTATAACAGAATACTTTAACTACTTTGAATATAATGATTTTTATTAGGGATATTTTCAAACATACATAAATATATATTGAAGTAAATAAATACAAATATAAATATGTAGATATACAAACTTTTATATAGACACAATGAATATAATCTATAAAGCACCTCTATTTACCTATTACCCAGTTTCAAAAATTAACATTTTTTTTCAATCTACCTGAACTATTTTTCTTTGGTATTTAAAGCAAATCCTAGACATCATATTACTTTATTCATAAATATAATCTCATTTGATGCATTTTTGTATATGCATCTATCATTATTAAGAAATCCCTTTTGAGGGGAGCTGAAGAGATGGTTCAGTGGTTAAGAGCACTGGCTGCTCTTGCAGAGGATCTGGGTTCAGTTCCCAGCCCCCATGTGGTGGCTCACAACTGCTCACAACTCTAGTTCCAGGAGGATCTGATGCGCTCTTCTAACCTCCTCACACATTGCATGACACAGGTGTACTTACATACATGCAGGCAATATACTCATATGCAAAAAATAAAACAATAAAATATTTTTAAAAAGAAATCCCCCTTTCAAAATGCAGTCATCTCTAGCATGGTGCTTTTTTTCCTTTTTCTTCCCCTCTGCCTCCAGGTATCCTTTTTTTTTTTTCTTTTTCCTGGCTCCTGATGTTACATCAAGAGCTATACTCACATAGAGAGAACTGATGCTACAATCCACAAAGAGGAGAACATACATCCCTTGCTTTTCTACATTTGTGTTACTTCACTTGGCATAACACTCTCAAGCTCCACCCACTTACCGGCAAATTTCATTATTTTATCTTTTCTTAATGTTGTGTAGAACTCCATTGTGTAAATGTACCACATTTTCATTATCCATTTGTCAGCTGAGTGACATTTAGGTTGTTTCCATTTCTTAGCTATTATCAACAGAGCAGCAATAAACATGGATGTGCAAGTATCTCGACAACAGGATGAGTCCTTTGGGCATACACCAAGGAATGGTATAACTGGATCAGATGGTAAATTTATTTTTCGTTTTTTGACAGTTCTCCACACTGCTTCGCCTAGTTGCAGGAGTTTACAACCACCATCAGTGAATGAGGACTCTCCTTTTTCTACATCCTTTCTAGAATTTGGTATCTTTTGTTCTCTTGATTTTAGCCAGTCTGACTTAGGTAAGATGAAATCTTAAGGTGGGTTTTATTTGCATTTCTTTAATTGCTAAGGATGTTGAGCACTTTTTAAGGTGTTTCTTAGCCATTTTAATTTCTTAATTTGAGAACTCTCTATTCAGGTCTATAGCCCATCTTTTTATTGGGTCACTTATTATTTGTTTTTTGAGTTCTTTGCATATTCTGGATATTAATCCTCTGTCAGATGTATAGCTGATAAAGATTTTCTCCCACTCAGTGGGTTTCCTCTTCTCTTCCTTGGTTGTTTCTTTTGCTGTACAGAAGTTTTATAGCTTAAAAAGGTCCTACTTATTGATCGTTGACCTTAATGCCTGAGCAGCTGATGTCTGATTTAGAAAGTCCTTTCCTACTCCTATATCTTGGAAGGTATTGTTTATGTTTTCCTTCAGCAGTTTTTGAGTTTCAGGTTTTATATTGAGGTCTTTGATCCATTTGGAGTTGACTTTTGTGCAGGGTAAAAGAAAAGGGTCCAATTTCATTCTTTTACAAGTGGAAATCCAGTTTTGCCAGCACCATTTGTTGAAGGTGCTGTCTTTCCTCCATTGTGGGTTCTTGGCACCTTTGTCAAATATCAGGTGGCTGAAACTGCATGTACTCATGTTTGGCTCTTCTATTATGTTCCAGATCTGCATGTCTATTTTTGGGCCAGTACCATGATGAAAAAGGGGATAGTAGGGAGCAGGTGTTACCAGGAAGGAGATGGGGAAAGTGGGAAGGTTCTGCAGGGAGAGGAAGAGGGAGGGACAGGAAGGGGGTCGGGCTGTGGGGGGCAGGGAAGTCCGGAGAGGTTGGATGAGGGAGGTTGATGTTAACGGGGGAAGGGTGGGGATGAGCGGGTGCTGGGGCTGGGAAGGGAGAAGGGAGGTCTGATGGGAGGAAAGAGAGAAGTGATGAATGAATCTTAGGGAGCTAGCGTGCTGAGGGAAACGTGATGCCACCGAAATCCCCTGAGAAATGCACATTGTGTAAACATTAGTACTCTTATTTGCTCAGGGGCAAGGAACATAGTGACAGATAGAAGGCACCTCCCTTTGTGTGATTGACGAGAGTGGTCCAAAAGACTCCCAAACTAATACAGGCTATTGTCAAAGTTCTTGGGATAGAAATTGATGGCAGAACTATTGGAGACTGTGTACTTCTGGGAGGGGGAGAGTATGTCTGTCTTATTTATGATATCTAGATAGCCTGACCAGACATGTTCTTTCACTGAACTTGGAGTTAAGCTGGTGACCAGCAAGTCCCAGAAATCCTCTTGTCTCTGCCTCTCACAGTGCTGTGGTTACAGGTGCCTGTGGCCATCACTGACTTTTTACACATGCCCAGGATTCAAATTCAGGTCCTTATGCTTGAACAGCGAGTATTCTACCCTCTGAGCCGTATCTTCAGTCCTGACTTTCACAATTTTTAAATTTTATATATATTTTTAACAGTATGAACTGTGAGAAATCATTATGGGGCTGGGAAGAATGCTCAGTGGTTAAGAGCACTCGGTAGTTGTTCTTTCAGAAGACCCAGGTTTGGTTCCCAGCACCCGCATGGCAACTAACCACCCTCTAACAACTCCAATTCCAGAGAATCTGATGCACTCTTCTGACCTCCAAGAGCATTGTACGACACACATGCAAGCGATAAACTCATACACATAAAATTAATAAATAAAATATTTTTAAAAAGGGGTTATTGCCATACCCAAGTTCAATAATTGCTCCATCATTGTAAATCTTACCACTGAAAACAGTGGTGATGTTTTAGTATAGAGTGATCCCCAATTAAAACATTAGAAATGTCACTAAATTATGCTACTTATCAGAGTTGTCTCATATTTAAAGACCCAAGAAAATAACATTTGATCAAAATTGGCCTTTACAACAAAAGTCTTAGGAATAAAATACTCGATAGTTTTCACTTTTTTAAAAATTTTTTTGGTCTTTTTGAGACAGTGTCTCCCTGTAGACCAGGCTGACCTTGATCTCACAGAGATCTGCCCATCTCTGCCTCCCAAGTACTGAGATACACATGGACACCATGCCTGGTGGTCCTTCTGAATTGAGCCTGACCTGCTATTAAGACTGTTCACAAGCAGTACCACCAAAGTAATATTTACATGTTTTTTTTATCACTTAAAATTAGTCTAGTAGTTCTACCTGAATCTTACTGGAACCCTCCCACCCCAGTCTTTACTATCTAGAGAGGGAAAATTAACTCTGTAAAAATCAATATGTCACTCTTGTTCGATTCCTTTCCACTATAAAGGCTTTCCATGTCTCAGAAATGAAGATTAGATTAACATGTTTGTGGTGTTCTTATGTGTTTTCAATGATGTAATACCAGAAATGGAGAGTCTTGATTTTCTTTTCAAACCAAATTTATCATAATTATTTTCAAAGCATTGTATGTCTGCCCACAGCTAGATTTTTTTCGACTACAGATATTTTTTAAAAAACTCATAAAATTGGATAAGAGATTCTTGCATGACCATTTATAGAAGATTACTTTCTACAATTTATAAATTTGTTTTTGGCTTAACTGTTATAAACCTCTTGGTTTATTTAATACCCACACCAATAAGGACAGTACTCGACAGTCTTACATGTAACTGATAGGCGAGAGGGAATATTTCCAGGCAGGAGTCATAAGTTTTCCTTGACTGCCAACATCTGCTTGCTAACGCCTGCACACATCCCCAGAGTGTTGGGTTTGTAAACATTGCTTGATGATGACATAGTGAATATTACTAAAGTGTGTCTTTCGATCCACACCCAAAACCCTCCAAAGAACATTTCATATTTTCAGACTGTGGTCAGCAGGCTTTTTGGGAATTATTTGAGTTTCTTAACTCAAAGTTAAATAGATCTTTATTAAACATAAATTCCTGAGCTATGCTTGCAGGAAACAAGATGGCCGAAAGCCATGAGGTCAGTTTTGAAATAAAATATTATAGAAATAGAGGTTGTTTCTTACCTCTTCTGATAAGAATTACTGCAAACTAACAAACTCATATTATTTATTCAGCTAAGCATATAAGTGGCCTTACAATAAGTGTATAAGTAGCCTGATAGGTATTTCTTTGACTTTTGTAGAATTTAAGACTCCATGCTTCTTTTAGGAGTCAAAAAATAAAACTAACATTTCTGAAAATTCACAATATTCAAGTAGCAGTTTTTAGCAAGATAGAATCCAGAATTTGACAATGATTTTCAAAAAATGTAGCAGTTCTGTGAGAATGAATTTAAATGTACAGTGAATCTTCTATAGATAGACAGTCACAAGCAGAGGATAGGGATATGACAGGAAAAGAAACTTGACCCCACCCAGGAAGAGCCTTGTCTAAATTAAATACTTAAAAAGAAATGGAGTTTCAGGAGAATTGCACATAATCAGCCTGGGAAATGTCAAATCACAGGAGGACCTCCTCTCAAATCAAATAGCAAAACAGCGAGCCAAGTTTTATGGGAAGAAATAAAAGAAAAAAAATGAATAGCAGAAGAGGAAAACTTTGAAATTGTCACGAGAAGCCTGTGTATATGGTGTGTTTATGTCCTGTTGCAAGCTCTTCTTTCTTTCTAATTTGCTCACTATGCAAGAAGGACATCATGAGACACTTTGGGAACTTTCTTAACATTTGTGCATTATCACAAGCAGAAAACTATTGAAGGATGATTGTAAAGAGGAGGCGATGGTATCTAAAGGGAAGTTACAACAAATTTCTTCTGCATTTTATGATCAATAATTTTCTGTTTTTCTTATCATTAAACCCATTAAATGATATAATTAAAAGGTATTGACTACATCTGATTGCCTTAAATTGTCACATTTTTCTCTCGAAGAAATAAACATTTTTTATTTTTGCCCAATCAAAATTAAACTCATTGAAACTAAACACAATTACTTCCAGAAAGTAATGTTTTCCACATATGCACTTTTTAAAAAAGTACCTACAAAGGTCTGGGGCTGGAGAGATGGTTCAGCAGTTAAGAACACTGGCTGCTCTTGAAGAAGATCAGGGTTTGAATCCCAGCACCCACATGGCAGCAAACAACTGTTTGAAACTCCAGTTCCAGGGGATCCAACGCCCTCTTCTGTCCTCCGCAGGCACTGCACAACATGAGTGCACTTAACACATGTAGGCATAACACTCATACACATAAAAAAAGATAAATCCAGAAAATAAAAATAAAAAAAGTTTCTTTAAAAGAATTAAAAAAATATATATGAAACAACCCATTAGAATATAACTCCAGCTGGACATGGAGGTGCACGCCTTTAATCCTGGCACTCAAGAGCCAGAGGCAGGCAGATCTTTAAGTGTTTAAGGCCACTCTGATCTACATAGAGAGTTCCAGGTCAGCTATCTATAGAAGGAAGGGAAGGAGGGAAGGAAGGAGGGAAGGAGAGAGGGAGGGAGGAAAAGAGGGGAATATTAATTTTAGGGACTAGGAGATGACTCAGTAGCTAAAGCACTTGCTGTGCAAGCATGAGGACTAGAGTTCGAATCCCCAGAACCCACATAAATATCTGGTGGAAGTTCACTCCATCCCCTGGGGGCAAAGACAGGGGTTCACTTGAGCAAGCTGACCAGCAAGACACAAGTCACATTGGCAAGCCCTGGGTTTGACCAAGAGACCCCATCTCAGTGAATGAAGCAGAAGAGGAGGATTCCACACATCCACCTTGGGCCTCCACATGCACATGCATACACACATGCAAACATACATCCACACATCTGCAAGCATCCATACACACACATAAAAATGTGGAAAAATTAAAATTACACAGGCAGTCTTGCTGCTGAGCATTTCTATTGCAGCTAAGTCAGCCGAGGAAGGATGTTGATTGGATGTCCAATAGTCTAACACAAAGAAGGTAGATGACGAAGAGTTAAATGTGAGGTTATATTCTTTGGAAAAATCAAACAACTAAGTGCTGAGTAATATCAATCCACCGTTTTTCTTTGGATTTTCACTGCTCCTGCCCATCAAAAAGCATTTGTCTAAGGGTGAGTGTTCATTGTGCATTTACCGTCTAGCTGCCAAGATCGTAATTCAATTCTAAAGTTCCAGTACTCTCTTAAACAGGGCAAGTTTTAGTTTTTGCAGCATTCAAGAACCATTCACCCACTCCACTAAACTTCTCCAGAAATCCTAATGGTACTTGGTAGTCACTCTTTGTAATACAGAAATCACAGTACTCAAGAGAACTGTAAAGTCAGTTTCTTTTTTAAAAACTGAGTCGCATACTGGTATTTACAAGTATCTGAAGTGAGGGATATTGTGGGCTTCTACCAAAATGTAGACGTTCCAGACACATCACCAACACTTGTACTCTCCTTCCTCTATGCTACATGATTCACAGAAAATATTCTGCAGTCATCAAGGCATGCCATTTGCCATGACGTGAACTCTCTGTAGTTAAGGTGTTCACAATACCCGTCTTATATTTAAATCTTAGTGACATTTACAGTGCAATAGTTTGGAATTAAACATGCATCTTTAATTGTAAAATTTTTATTGAACTTTTGTGTATTTCAAACACAACATCTCAATCTCAATCATCATTGTATCCTCTTCCCCACAGTCACATACCTACACTCCCACTCCTGTGAAATTTATACATTCTATTATTTGTGTTAAGGCCTATCATGTCAAGTTAGTGTCTGAAGACATTCTTCAGTGCAAGTTCATCCACTGGGGTCTATTCAGCTTATGTAGAACTCTTCCCTTTTTGAAGATCAGCTCTTACCCAGCAGTAATCAGTTGCCAATAATTCTTTGGCTAAGATTTGAGCTTTTTGCCCATTTCCTCAGTTCTGTCCTGGGGTTTTGTCTGTTTGAATTTTCATAGTTCCTGTGCAGGCTGACATCATTGCTGTAGGTTCATATGAACAAGGTCCCAGGAGTTTTAGGACTCTATTTCCATGTGGTCATGTACCTCCTCCCTGGCTCTTACAATCGTTCTGCCCCCTCTTCTGCAATGGTCCCTGAACCCTGGGTGGGTGGAGTTTAACATAGACGTGCATCTTTATTTCTCTGTCACAAAGTGTCAGGTCAGAGGCTCTGTTTTGGTTTGGTGTGAAAGAGCGCATTACATGGTTAAACTCATTCAAGTAATCTTAAGTATATATCAAAAAAATCATAGGCTATGTTCCATATCATCGACATGTGTTTGTGAGATCTAAAATCATCCCCTAAAGAAGGAAAACACTAAGACTAATTCTTAAATTCCTAAAACTGTATTGAATTAGCTATAAATAGAACTATATGTATTGGTGGAGAGTGTTATTTTAGAAGTACTTTCATCAGATCCATGAATGTACCCTAGGGTGGGTTTGGAGATGGTTGGCTTGGCACAGAACATTTCCCACCTGTCTATGGCTATTCTATCCCAATGCCTCTAGACCTCCATTTGATCTCAGAAGTTAAGAAGGCCTGGTTAGTATTTGGATAGGAGACATTTCCTACAGGCTTCAGTTGGAAATTTTTATTTCATTAAGTTGTTTCCTGGAGTTGTAGAATGCTGTCTTCCAGGTAGGACATAAAAGATGCCTTCTTGAACTCTCAGCAGGCATAATTACCTGCATGAGACTTGTATAAGATTGGGCCCATTAACGTTCCATCTTGGGGAAAAGGGCCTCACAGAAAGTTCTGCAGATATATAAGTGGTTAATGGTTGCTAGGGGAAATTTTTCTTCAGTGGTTTAGCTGACTGTTGGTTGCCCATGGTCCTGTGAGTAACCGTTTACTCATATGCCTGTAATCAAACCCAATTAAACTCATTGGTTTACCAAGTTGAACTTGGGTGAAATAATTTCTCTAGTTTGCTGGTAGTATCCTAGATGGAATGAGAAGATGGTTTTTCATGCCCCCAAGAAAAGCTAATATAGCACCTTAATTGCAAACCTATACTAGATCTTTATTATTATTTATAACTCCTGAAAATTACTTCAGATCATGCCAGGGGCTTTAATATATACTACTATAATTTTACATTCTCTGGAACCTGATCAGTCCAAGCCTCTGACTAATCTGACTGCCTTGTATAATCTGACTTTTACGGTGCTAAATCTCATTTTCCAACTCTGATTTTCACTCTCCATCTCATTTCTACAAATCTCAAGAAGCCATGCCCTCAAGAGTTATGTACCAACCCTTCTGCAGTATCTCCCTGGGTAAAGGACCGTCTCTCCTCACCTTCCTTATGTCTATTTCTCCTACACATAGTTTAAAACATTCTTCTTTCATGAACACTATTCACACTCTTTTGCTATTGGTTTTTTTTTTTTTGTGTGTGTGTGTGTAGGCCTTCTCTAGGAGAGAAGTGAGTGGGTTGAGGGCAGATGAACATCTTGAACCAAGGAACAAAGGTATATTGGAGGGTTTAGCAGATTCAGAGAAAAGTTTGGTGTAGTTGTGTTAGAAGGTGTGTCCTGAAAAGTAGAGGAAGACTGAGCTAAAAGAATTGTTAGAATCAGAATATGAAGCCTCTAAGGGTATCAAATAGTAAGATGCGGTAACCATGGAAAGACATATATGATGGGAAGAACCCATCCAATTTGTGCTTCAAACAAGCTACTCTTAGGAGGTAGTGGGTACTCTAGCTGAAGAGGAAACAAAGACAATATTGTTGGGAGAAGAATGAAAAACCATAACAAAGGGGCATTGATTAAAGCAGCTGAGCGAAGCGAGAGTAGAGAGAGTGGCCATGTCAGCTAAGGGATGTAGAGAAAGACTGCTCCAGGTAGAAAGAAGTGGAATCCTTCGGGGCAGGCGCAGGTTGCTCTCACTGGAAGAAAGCTAAGTGTGGTCAGAGCTGACAACAGAGGACAGCCAAGGCCAAGGTATGATATTACTCTTATGTGTTTGAGGAAGCCATTGGTTCATTTGGGGTGGATTACCATGTTCATATTTAAGCTTTAAGAAGGATTGCTTTTGCTATATGCAGAGAATTGGCTCTAGGTTGGGGCTGTGTAGAGGAATATGTAGGATTATAGGGCATTCCAGGTGGGATGTGGTGGTTCATGGCTTGGACCAACTTGTTGAAAAATCTAGCAGACAGAATTCAGTGATGCGTTAGATATGAAGTACAGGAGAAAAAGAGTTGTCCAGGGTGACTTATAGGGGAGCAGATAACTTGTGCCTGGTTCATCCCAACACTCAAGAAGCCAAGTCAGGAGAATCATGAGTCAGAGGTCAGTTTATGTCACATACATAGTAAGTTTCAGACCAGCCTACATAGTAAGGCAGCTCGGGAAAACAAAACAGTGATCAACTGGTCATTGACAATGATAAGATCATAACAGAAACATGAAGGCAGTTCAGAATTAAGATTTTAAAGTAGCTTGTGTGAATAATTACTTACTACTGTTGTATTAAAATAGTGATTAAATGAATGAATGATAATGGTGGGCTGCCTCTCCCCTCCCGCTTTATTGTAAAGATATGTCTTGTACTAGTTAATGAATTGTTTTAAACCTGCAAATCTTACTTTAATATTTCTTGAGCATCATTTACCCCTAGTCCTTGAAGTGGCAGCCAGAACTCCAACCTCACCACCTCACAACCTTGTATGGATTCTGTGTGGATTCTTTCTCCAAGTTGCCAAACTCTAGGATTTGGCTTTGAAATAGTAGCTCCTTCTGCAGAATCCTAGAATAAGCTGTGTTGTCAAGTTATTTTTGTCTTGCTTTTCTTAAAATAGATGGGTATAAATGCATTAAAAGAAGTATTGGTCATGTTTTAGTTTTAAATTAAGTCACACACATGGATTTCAGTGGAAAATGGTCTCTTAAAAGTCATATAAAGAGTCTTTTATTACAAGTTTAAATTGAATATTTTTTCTTCACCAGCAGATTAGAGCTCTGTATTGTAGCCAGAATCCAGCTGTGCAACTTTTCAACAGCTGGGATAATAATAAGCCTCCTCCTATGAAAATGTACTCATTACTATTTAGTTTCTGATGACACTCAATAAATCCATAATGTTCTTCCTCAGGTTTGAAAATAAGTTCTTAAGATTTCATAAAAATTTTTAAAACAAAATTTTGTTTTGCAGTATTAAAGTCAAAATAAGATTTTATATTCTACCCTTTTATTTTGAAACTAAGTCTCTCTGCATAACAAGTTATACAGATTAATGTTTATACATGACAGAAACATTTAGCTCTATTTGGTATATCTATTAACACAAAAATTTAAGCCAATTATTATACCATAAACCAATATTATATTATATAAGAAACCAGTTGTGTTTAATCACAATAATTACACTAACTAGATTTTAATCATAGTAGATTTTTAAAGATTTTATTTTTATATATTACTTATGTGTCTCTGTGTACATAAGTATAGAGCCCAGGGTATGAGCGGGGGGCAGGAATTACAGGCAGTCAGGAGCTGCCTGATGTGTTGGGGACAGAACTTGGATCCTCTGCAAGGGCAGTATGTGCTTGTATCAGTCACTGACCAAAAGTGACTGATGGGAGAGGTTGTTTTGGCTTATGGTTCCAGAAGAAGTCTGTTACGGTGCAGATGGCAGCAAGGAACAAGAAGCTCAGAGATCACATCTTTAAGCATAAACTTGAAACAGAGTATGAACCAGAAGTGGGGCAAGGCTATAAACTCTCAAAGCCCAACGTACTTCCTCCAGCAAGGCCACATTTCCTAAACCTCTCTAAACAGCATCACTAACCCAGGACTAAGTGTTCAAACACATGAGTCTATGGAGGACATTTCTCATTCAGATCACTACAGAACTTTTAATTGCTGAGCCATTTCTCCAGCTCCACAGTAAAGTTTTTAGTTTGCCAGACACAATGATGTCATCCTCCCATTCTTTAATTCAACATTTAGGAATCACATTTAAAAAGTGAAACTGTAATACAACTGCACATTTTTTAAAGATTTATTATTTTTAGTTTTGCATATGTGTGGATATGTGTACATAAGTGCCAGTTGCCACAGAAGCTAGAAATTTCAGATCCCCTTGGAGGTGGAGTTATAGGCAGTTGTGAACCGCCCAATGTGACTGTTGGGATTTGAACTTGGGTCGTTGACATGTACAGTATGTACTCTTAACCACTGAGCCATCTCTCCAGCTCCAATTAATGTTAGTTTCTGTTTGTTTACTTTCACTCTGATGTTAATATTTCCAGAGTAGATCAAATCCTATCCTTTAGATTGATTTTACCATATCTTTAGACTAAGTTTTCTTAGCACAAAAATTATAATGTGACTTAAAAACATAGAGCTACTCAGAGGAGGGGAAAAGACTTGATATTAAAAATGTGTTGGAAGCAGAAAAAAAAAGAATGGGACATCAAATTTCTTACATAAATGTAAGTAGATTTCAGCTAAACATTTGAGATATCTTTGGAAACAGGAGAGAATTTAATGATAAATTTTACTAGCTTTTCAATTTAAAATTATCCACTTCTCTGTCAAAATATTTTCAGTGTACCATTCTGTATCCCTTTGATGTGAATTCCAGAAACATTTAATGGAGAGACCTGACCCATAATTAAAACAATAACGCCTATGATATTCAACCTCTAAAGTATTTTTAGTATGAGCTTCCCTTTGTGAACCCCCACAGAAAAATCACAAATGACATAGTTTGATTTTGATCATCTGGGATTGTTTTAATCAGTACAAACTCCAACATATTTGATCTAAGTAAACCTTCCATTTACTAGTAAATCAGAGATCTAATCTTGCAAGGATGTAAACTTTGAATGAATACGGCTTTTGTAAATGCCACTTAAGAGGATCCTTCTAAAAGTCACAGTGAGGTGCCACACTGGCCTTCTTAGACTTTCCCCAAAGTTGATTTCCTCAGAGAGTGGAGGAGTGCACAGTCTGGCATTGAAACCAAAGGGATTCCTGGGGTTTTAATCCCAAACTCTACCTCTTAACCACATTCAATGTGTAAATTTCCTCTGCAAGATTTCACAACTCATGTGTGCCTCAAAGAGCATGATGCGATGGCACAGTGTCTATGTGAGCGGAGACGATTCTGTGCTTTACTGGCTGGCTATCTTCCTGGAGGAAGGTAGTATTAATACCATACCTTAGTTCAGGTTTACATTTGCAGGAATGACTTCTGATGGGGAACATTTTGTTCTGATTCCAGCATCTGGACACTATGTGAGTCAAAGAAAGAAAAGAATCTTCTTATTAGCTCATTTTGTTCTTGGCTCATTAAAACATCTGCCTTGCTCTTTGTAAGGTGAAGTAAAACTTAGGTCTCCTTAGAGAAAGCAGAGCACAAAAGTGCTGAATTAGAAGGGCAGTGCTCACCTTGTGGTTCAGCGTCTGACGGTACCTTCCAGATGCTTGGGAGGTGGGGCATGTGAATCCCTTGACACTGAAAGGCCTTAGGATGCAGCTGCAGGAGTTTAGATTATGATGGCACAGCGGAAAAACTTCCTTCTAAGCACCACCTGCTGAGATTATGGACTTGAGAAATCAAACAATATCTTGCATTTGGCCTGTGTGCAGCCATTTAAAGAAAAAAATGTACAAAAACCTACTAATCTTAGTTTTAAAGAGAATCTTTCTATTTGCAGTAGGAGATGTATTCACTTTTCAAAATAGTGCATGATCTTTGTGGAAAACACAGCATCTTCATCAGTCTCAAAAGATATTCAGACATAAAAAAATTCTCAGCTGATGGCTTACAGAGCTCCTCGGTATTCCCTGGACTTGTTTTATAACCTGGCAGGACACCTCTTCTGTGTAAAATGTACAGATTAAGAAGAGGCCTGAAAACTCATTCCCAAACAAAACCCACTATTTTCATCAATAAATTGTTATTGATTAAGCACATATTTATTGCTAAAAACATGAAAAATGCTCTAGGAAGCCTTTATCTTAGTCAATTTTCTAGTTGCTGTCACAAAATAGTGGGTGAGAGACAGCTTAAT
Organism: Eospalax fontanierii; assembly: GCA_035773235.1. Classification (NCBI taxonomy): domain Eukaryota; kingdom Metazoa; phylum Chordata; class Mammalia; order Rodentia; family Spalacidae; genus Eospalax; species Eospalax fontanierii. The sequence goes on from CM069530.1 coordinate 23,922,791, forward strand.
GGAAAAGATTTTTTGCTTACAGTTTGAGGGGTTCCAGTCTATAACGCCAGAAAGGCAAGGCACTAAAAGCTAATTACTTTATTTTAGCAGTCAGGAAGCAGACAGAGAACAGGAAGTGGGGGCATGAAATAAAATGTCAAAGCCTCACCCCAATGACCTACTTCTTCCACGGAGGCTCAGCTTCCTATGAGTTCCATAATCTTTCAGAAATGGTGCGCCAGCAGGAACCAAGTGTGTAAACACATGAGATGTTGGAGGAAATTTCCCATTCAAACCACACCTCTCTGGAAGGGATTCAAGGGGCATGGATAGGATAGATATGCATTTAAAGATCAGAATGAAGTACCGGAGGAGGGTGCCACTAACTACAAATGGAAAGGTCAGAGGAAGCCTGTGCAGAAGCCTCAATGAGAGATGTTCATGGCTCAGGCTGTGCACATAAAATTCCATCCTAAGATTTGCAGAAGGTTTGATTTTCCTTAGAGATAAATTAGAGTGTGGGGACCCCGAACACCATATGGAAAACAGGAATATCAACCTGTAAGCAAAGTCACAACTCTGGGAAGTATTAGAGGAAAGTGATAACTGTGCTTTTTTTTTTCAATTTTGGCAGAATCCAGGGTTACAGTGACCACCCTGCATGGAAGAGGAACTTGCTATCTTGACAAAAACACCAACCAACATTTTTGATTAAAGAAAACTGCACTTATTTTGAGTAACTTTTCACTTTATTTCAGTCTCGTCTTTGATCTGACTTCTTTCACAATCTCCTCTTTTTTCACAAGCGTCTTCGAATATTACAGGCGGCCACATCTGTAATTTAAAACAAAATGGCCTACTTTAGGCTAGCAATTACTTCAGAGTTTCAAAAAAGAGGAGGGTGTGTGTGTGTGTGGATAAACCTGTGGTGAGTGTTCCACGACTACTGTGCCTTTCTTCCCTTCCCTTGATGCTGTCTCTAACCCAAGTTTAAGTCAGAGCTGTATATGATCTGTATTATTCTTAGATACTATACAAACCTACCAGGATCCACAGTCTGTGAGGGATTTTTACCGTTTTGCTTCCACTGTGTATTCCAGAACCTAGACAGTCAATAGTCACTGAGAGATGAGAAACAAATGTCAACTAAAAATATTGAGATAATTTTAAGTATTTTGTCTTTTATTTAACATCTAGAGGTTACTGATTAATTAGTTTCTTGCCCTTACAACCCTTCTCAGCACAGTCATTACATAATCTTCTGCTGTAGCCAAACTATATTATTCCTCAATCTCCTCACAAGATGATTTTTCCTCTCTTTTTCTTTTCTTATTTGTTTCCTCAGTATGATATTGTGGTTCCCTCCGCCCCTTGATTCCTCAGTTCAGCCTGTCAGTGAGGTCTAATCTCTTTCGCGATCATTTCAAAGACCAGCTCTTCCAGGAAGATTTTCCAATTAGTTCCTAAAATTCCAAGCCTTTTCCTTTTCCCTAAGCCCAAGACATTTCATTTTTTATTGAATTTGACTGTTTTTATTTGTTTGTCATTTTTCTGTTGCTATTTTTTTGAGACAAGGTCTCACTATGGCTCAGGCTGACTTGGCTGATCTTGAACTCACAGTTGCACCTCCTGAGTGCTGAGTGCCACCACATCCATCTACTAACCCTTATCTTAGTGTATATATTTTTGTGTATATTTTGTCCATTGTATTATTTAGTATTTGCTAAAGAACACTGAATGTGGGACTGGAGAAATGGCTCAGCAGTTAAGAGCACTGGGTGCTCTTGCAGAGGACCCAGGTTCGATTCCCAGCACCCACATGGCTGCTAACAACCATCCATAACTGCAGTTCCAATGAAATCCTATGCCCTCTTCTGACCTTCACAGGCATTGCACAACACAGTTGCGTTCACACACATGCAGAATACACTCATATACATAGAATAAATTAAAATAAAATCACTTTAGGTGCTTCAAACAGAAAATATTTCATAGAGGGAATCTATTGTGTAAATTGTTGTAATTGTTTTTGCTTTGTGATTCCCAAAGTAGAGGTTCTAGATTTTGATTGGGTCTTAAAATTCTGTGAGAATCTGTCAACTCTCTGCATAATGTGTGTATGTGTGTGTGTGTGTGTGTGTGTGTGTGTGTGTGTTGCATAAATTCTCTCACTGAGGGACCCGGCATTCAGCCTCGTTCCACCCCCAGGTTTGAAACGACTGAGCGAATAGAGAACGTTCTTTAGAGAGATTAGTTTATTCTATGTTGCTCACAAAAAGTTCATGTCCAGAGGGAGTGGGAGGGAGATTTCCTATGATGGAGCTTGCATTTTGATCACGGGAACCCGGGAGTGTGCGAACAAAATGGATACCTTGCCCCGCGCCCTCTCCCGCCCCAAGCCTCCCCGCGTTTCCCTTAAGCCATTGGCTACTCAGTTGTCAGTCAGGCCGAAGTCCATCCCTCATAGCAGAAAGAGAGAAAACTGCTCTTTGCTTCCTTTTCTTTCACACTACAGCATGTGTGTGTGTGTGTGTGTGTGTGTGTGTGTGTGTGTGTGTGTGTGTAAGACAGAGAGAGAAAGAGAGAGAGCTGCACATGAATTCAGAGTTGCATATAAATTCTATCACATAGCCCACAATCTGCTCCTTGGTCTCCTTCATCAGAGCTGGAAGTCTTGATATTTAACACTTAATCAAATGAAGTGTGTAAAGTCACACACACCATATGCCCTTATTTCCTCAGTGTGGTGGCCACTAGAAAACCAAAAGATGCATGAAAAGGTGTAGTCTAGAATACTGGTTCCTAGATCAATGTGATTTGACCTTCGTGAGACATTTGATGATGTCTGGAGAACAATTTTACTCTCAGAGACACTACTGGTGTGCAGAGGTAAATGTCATGGGCATTGTTTAATATTATACAAGTCACAGGAAATTTCCCATAACAAAGAATTATTCAGCTCAGGAGGTCAATAGTACTGATATTGAGAAACACTGTTCTGGAGAAAATGCAATGGTATTCTATATTCTACTGTGCTCAAAGATATTGTGTTTTATTTTGCATCCAAGATATATATATTTCACTCCTAGAAGAAGCAATAATATTCCCAAAAATAGGCACTTGGCTGTTGCTGATATATCTAATTAACCAGATTTGTTCTATCTCTTTAAGTTCTGAAATTTTTAAATTTTGCAGTGCTGGTGATCAAACCTGAACTTTGCACTTACTAGGCAAATGTTCTACAGATGAGATGCATCCCCAACCTTTGGTCTCTAAGTCCAGAATCCCTTCCTGCAACTCAGTTTTGTTCTGAATTCACCACCTAGGCCAGGCTGATCTTGAATGGTCATCTTCCTGCCTCTGCTTCCCGAGTGCTCAGATTATAGGCACATACCACCACACTTACCTGAGTCTTTCATGTCTGCCACTGTATATTTATGTTTACCTAAAGCACATTAGATGATGATCAGTGAATTTCTATTATGCTTGAAAAATTACTTTCTAGTCTAGGAAAACTGACTTTCAGGAAAAAAATTCCCCAAGTATAAAAATGTATACCAGAAATCTTAGCAATACAAAGGATAAATACACTCAGAGTGCTCATACACAGTCTTTTTCCTAGATAGGTGTGTGACAGAAATCCCAAACTAATATTCCCTATCCTTAGGCTATGCTCCTGTTACTCCAAATATATACATTTGAATAAGCTACAAACCAGTTCCCAGGTAGGGTCCATAGTGCAGTGGATCAGGAAACCTATCCTGATTGTGTTCTTTGAAGGAGGGTTTACACATCAGAATGAAGCTGATGCTATGAAAGCAGCCTTCCACAGCAGTGTATCCAGTGCTCAGACACGACCACAGACCTATTTCAGAACCTGAAGATGGGGCTGCACATCACTGTAGAGTATCATTTTCCATGGTGAATCTGCTAGAAAAGAACCTGGATTTTTCTCCTATGGTAGGCCAAAAAACAAGCTTCTCTTCTGTTCTCCACTAGAATTCTTGTGCTTTTGCTATGCCTTGGAGACCACACAAACTTTGTTGCTGACCAAGGGCTTGAGGTCACATTCCAAGAGCTTTTCAGGGACTTAAGAGCACATTCCAAGGAAGCTAACTCCTCTCTCTGGAAATTCTCACCTGAGGCTCGGATGCCATCATCTCCCCATCACCAGGCTTTGCACCTTGTGCTTCCCATCTGTTCTTCTTTCCCTCTTAGATCTTTCTGTGGGCCAAGAACAGCCAGCTCTTTCTCCAAAACATCTCTCAAGTACACACCTCTCTTTCCCACCTTCGGGACCTCATGGCTTCCTTCCTGAAATATTGAAAATGTTGCTGATGCATCTTGTCAATTCTAGTCTAACTGTGTGTTGCTGAAGGCATCTGTCTGCACACTGCTCTCCCTTGTTGAGAGCTTTGATCAATGCCTCATGGGTTGGGTATGGACCTCACATCCTTTTGAAACTGACATCTAGCCTCCACTTGCCTTTCCTAATTTTCTATCCTATCACACATTTGTTCTGTGATTTTTTTTTTACTAGTATTTCTTCCTTTATCTCAAAGTCCCAATTTCAGCTATGTTTAATGTGATTATGTTTTCAGGTACTCCTCTTTGTCATGAAGCCTGGCTTCATCCCACAGTCAAAATACATCCTCTTGGGCTGTGGAGATGGCTCAGTGGGTAAAGTGCTTGCTGTGAAAGCATGAGGGCATGAGTTTGGATCCCCAGCAGCCATGTATAAATCAGGTGCAGCAGTGTGCATCTGTAACCCTATCGCTGCGGGCGAAGAGAAGACAACAGATGGTCCCAGGAGCTTGCTGGCCAGGTGATCTAACAGGAACAGAGTTAGTTCACTGAGAGACCCTGTCTCAAAACATAAGTTGGAGAGGAAGACACTCAGTGTCAATATTTGATGTCTACACTTAGGGGTTAGTGGCCTCCGCCTATGCAAAAACACACATATGCAAAACCCACAGAAACACAACACACAAGTACTAGCTCCCCTTTTGGAACAGCCACTGCACTTCACATCTCTCACTGATGGTACTTGCTACATTTTTCTCTCTATTATAATTATGCACGCATCTCCTTTATGCTGGTTCATCTCCGAATCCCCCACAGAGACCACTCAGCACGGCACCCAGCATGGTAAGTAGATATTCTTTGCGCTCTTGTGGAGTGAAGGCTATAAGTAAGATCTTGCTGCAAGCCAAGTGCTCAGCATCTTCAATATTTTCATGCTTAGCTATCAAAGTAATTATTTCTGATCGTGGATATCCGGAAGAAAGAATTTTATGATAACTATAAATTAAGTTGAAAACTGGCACAAAGAATGCAGTAATATGGAGCACAGATGGTGAAACATTTTCTTTTCTTCTTTTTTTTCAGTCTTTTTGAGACAAGGTCTCCCTGTAGTCCCAGCTGACCTGGAAGTCACTATGTAAACCAGGCCGGCCTTGAACTCACAGAAATCTGTCTGACTCTGCCTCCTGAGTGCTGGGATTAAAGGTATGCGCCACCAAGCCTGGTTGATACATTTTCTTTACATGATTATTTGTGTTGGTTAGTTAAACTAGGCACAAGTGTAATCAACCAGTTCAGTCAACTGAAACTCAATTATTTAATCCAACTCTAGTTCACAGGTTGTTGTGAAGGTATTTGGTTTGTGCAGTTAATTTACATGATCAATTGTTTAAAGAGATTATCCTTGGGGCTGAAGAGATGGTTCAGTGATTTAAAGTACTGACTGCTCTTGCAGAGGCCCTGTTTCCGTTCCCAGCATCCACATGGCAGCTAACAACATCTTTACTCCAGTTCCAGGGGATCTGGTCTCTGTAAGCATTGTACTTGTGTGGTACTCTTACATACATGCAGGCAGAACACTCATAAACATAAAATTTAAAAAACCGAATTAACAAATTTAAAAAATGAAATCATTTTAAAAAGAGAGAAAGAGCGTTATTCTCTATAACCTTACTGGGCCTGATTCGCTCAGTTGAAAGGTCATAAGAACAACAGAATGGAGGTTTCTGTGAAGGAGAAATTCCAGCTGTGGACTGCAGCTTCTGGCCACTTCCTGTTTGTTCTTCCTCACAATCTGCCCTGTGGATTTTGAACTGGCCTTACCAGCTCTCCCCTCCCCCAAATGTGTAAGTAAGCCCACTGTTTGCGGCAAGATCTTCCCCCTCCCCTCCCTCTCCTCCTCTCCTGCCATCCCCTGGGTATACCATTTACCTCAGTTTCAAGTGCACAGAAGGATGGCTTGACTCCTCTTTCTGGAATTCATATTATCTCTGTCATCGATTATGGACAAAACTGTATTTCCCCCATATGTTGAAGTCCAGAATGCCACCATCTCAGATCGTGACTGTATCTGAAGATAGAATCTGTGAGAGTTTATCCTCAATATCAACTTACCTGTTTTCAGAATTACCAAGGAGACACTGATAGTCCTCCAGTGAGATGCAGCTAAGGGAAGACCCACCTGAGTACGGGTGATACCGTTCCATGGGCTGCGGGATCTGGACCGAGTGAGGAGAAAACGGAAAACCAGCTGAGCACCAGTGCTCATCTCCTGATCCGCCTGCTTGTAAGCAAGCGTTCCACTGTCTCATCACTACAACCATGAGCGCCTGACCCACACCTTCCTCAGCGTGATGGGCTGTGCTCTCAGACCCGAAGTCAAAATAAATCCTTCCTTCTGTACTGCTTCTTGTCAGGTATTTGGCCACAGAAGCAAGAGAAGTGACTAATATAGAATATTTAAAGGGTATTCAGGGTAAAATGATACCAGAAAAGTAGACTTTAATATGACTTATCTCCTTAAAAGAGGACCTACATACAGATGTGTAAACAGAAGGAGGAAGCCCTTGAGAGCCCAGTGGGGAGGCAGCCATCTGCAAGCCAAGAAGAGAAGACTCAGTGCAATCAACCCTGTCAACATTTTGATCCTGGACTGCTAGACTCCAGAACTGTGAGAAAGTCATCAAGTCTGTGACATAACACAGCATCCCTCTCAATTGACTTTGCTCAAGCATCCTGTTCTAGTTTGCCTTCAATTGCCGTGATAAACCACTCTGACCAAGGGAGGAAAGGATTTGTTTCTCTTATATCTTCCGGGTCACACAGTTCATCAGGGAGCCCAAGGCAGGAACTCAGGGCAAGAACCTGGAGCCAGGAGCTTGAGAACAGGCCATGAAGGAATGCTGCTTACTGGCTGGCTCCCCTGGCCCATGCTCAGTCTGCTTTCTTATGTAATATAGAACAACCTGTCCAGGAGTGGCACCGCCCACAGTGGGCTGTACCCTCCCACAATCAAGAAAATACCCCACAGACATGGCCACAGGTCAGTCCAATGGAGGCAATTCCCCAGTTGAGGCTCCCTTGACTTAGGTGTGTCAAGTTGACACTAGAGCTATCCAGCACACATCCCTTCTCTGGAGGATAATCAAATGTCCTTCAGGTTGAATGTCACTCTTAACTGCACTAGCAAGAACGGATTCCTCCCACTTACTCTAAAGCATGTCTGTGGTACTCCTCAGAGTCCTTCAAAGACACACTCATATGTGCCACATGGTCTGTTTTTTAAAGTCATATTTTCTTACCTATTTCCTCCAAATCTGACGGAAATTTCTCTAGCCAATCTTTTGTGATGTGTTCATAAACATGATTGAATTTACGTAGATGATGTTTAAATTCTAGCAATGATCCCTTAGGATTGTAATAAGCAAAATGTTTTTGTACCACCCAAAGTCCTATATTGAAACCTAATTTTTAATGTAATGCTGTTTAGAAGTGTCAATATTGGGAAGTGATTATAGAATGATGGTATCTTAGGAGTAGTATTAGTGTCCTTGAAAAGAGAGAGAACAGACTGACCTGGCCTCTTCTGACATGGAGAATTCAGTGGCTATCAAGGATCTAGGAAGACCACCAGACTCCTAAGTTCCTAGTGCCTTGATCTCAGAGGCCAAGCCTCCAAACTGTAAGAAATAAATTTCTGTTGTTTATAAGCTAGCTAGTCTGTGCTGCTATGTCACAATATCCTCCATGGACTAAGTCAAGGCATCTTGGGAACAGGAAATGAGGTGGAAGCAAGACCTGTGCAGGACTACTGACTTTGCTGTTGAGATTCGGCTATACACTTACAGCTCGGTGGCCTCACAGAAGCTCAGCAGCAGCCCTCCTGAGCCTCTGCTGACACATCTTTGAATTAGGCTGGCTAGCTTCTCCCTCAAAGAGTTGCTTTAAGAAAACAGTATAACAACACTAAATATTAATCCTCTTGCCCCTAAGGGAATGAAGGCTCTTTTAAAATATGACTATAGATCCTTTGTAAAAACAACCACAAAAGTGTTTTGTAGTTAAAGAAGGAGAGGAAGAACATCTGTTTATGGTGTCCTTTGGTGAAAGAACATTCATTTATATTCTGGGGCAATGATATAGCCCTGGCTCTCCAGACTTGTGAATGTACTCAGGGAGAATGCCTCATGGTTTAGCCTCTCTGGCAGGGAGGGGCTTGCTTCTGGGGTCTTGTAGTAAGGGTACCAGAGAAACTATCCCAGAATTCTAATTCTGTTAGCTTTCAAACATCAGTGAGCTCTGAAAGACTATTTAAAACACTCTTTCCTTTTTTTAAATGTTCAAATAATAATGGCAATGCTTATTTTACTAGGGAGAAAATTTATGACTAAGAAATTATTAAGGGAAGTCCTAAATATTCTATAGAGAACATTCCTATTCATATATTTATACACATTCTCTCATTTGTCAAGAAGTACCTATTGCAGTGGGAACGTCCCCGCTTCGTGTTTTATGCAGCTTGATGGTCACATGAGCACTGGCTGTGTGCAAATTATTCACATTGCCTTGAATAGAGACATGACAAGCAGATAAATGAGACCTAGTCTCCACCCTCAACTCCTAGACATAACAGTACTTCTAAAATTGGAGTCTGGCATGTTTATACATGTCTGTAATCCCAGCAGTCAGGAGGTCAAGGCAGGAAGATCGTAAGTTGGAGATAGAGCTCAGCTACATAGCAAGACTCATTCTTGAAAAAAAAGGACTTGGTATGTAGCTCAGCGGCAGAGAACTAGCTGAGCGTGTGTGGCACCCTGAGTCTGATCCCCAGCGCAGCAGAGAAGAAAAAAAACAACAAAAAAACCAACCATCCAAAACCCACAAATCAAAAGTGGAATTTGAGCTACATGTGGTGGCACAAGCTTACAGTCTTAGCTATTTGGGAGGCTGAAGCTAAGGAGGAAGGATTGCCTGTTTCCAGAAATTCAAGACCAGTTTTTTAAAAAAGAATGTCAGGCATGGTGGTAAATCCCTTTAATCCCAGTACTCAGGAGACAGAGTCAGGCAGATCTCTGTGAGACTGAGGTCAGTCTGGTCCATATAGCAAGCTCTGGGTCAGCTGGATCTACAGGAAGACCCTGTCTCAATAAAAGCACACACACACACACACACACACACGCGCGCGCGCGTGCACGCACACGAATCTGTACTTAATACTTCACATGACTCTCAAGCTCTCGAAGGGCCCTGGTGACCACTATGTGGAACAGAATCGCTGCTTGCACCTCATTTCCTCCCCTAACTGTGTAGTCCCTTCCATTTGATTGCTCTTGAGAGCCTATCTACACCATGAAAAGATTCTCTTTGCACCGCCTCTTCCTCACAGCTCTGGGCTCTTCGAGACCCTCCAGGCTGTGTGGCTAAGCTAAAAAAAGTCTGTTTTAAATCCACACACTCTTCACAAAAAGAAATAAATTAGCCATCCAGATGTTTTCAGCAGTAACACTCCAGCAAGGTGATCATCAGCACAAATGACAGCAGTATCAACTTCATTTATGTCTTTTTCCCATCAACTTTGCCAGGATTCAAAGGAAAACTGTAATTCCTGACAGCACAATGCAATTTCAACATAATCCTGTTAAATGTCAACATTTTACATTTCCTCCCTAAAGGCATTCGACTTGAAATAAAATATTTTTGTAAGTAACATATAATAAAGGTATAACTAGAGGCTGGGGCAAGAGAGACACAAATAAAAGGATTACTGTACTTGACTTCACAAAAATTACTTTGGATACTATTAATCAGCTTAAACAACAATTAAAAAAATAGCACAACCAGGTGGCTTATGGGATAGAAATATTTTTTTTTCATATTTCTGGATGCTGAAAGTCTTAGATCAGAGTGTCAGCTGGTTAAATTTCTTCTGTAGTCTCTTTCCTTGGCTTGCAAAAGGCCACTTCTCACTGTGTGTTCACATGGTCTTCCCACATGACTTGGGTATGAAATGTCCCCTAAATAGTCTCCTATGTTGAAGACTTGTTTCCTGCTGGTGGGTCTGTAGAGAGGTGATTGCACTAGGAAGGTGCTAACTTCATTCCTGGATGAGATCATAGGGGGCAGAGCCTAGTTGACTGGAGGCATGCCTTTGAAGGATGCATCTTGTCTCCAAACACTACCCCACATCTTTGCTTCTGGCTCTATAGAATGAACAGTCTTCTTCCACTATGTCTTTCCACCATGATCCTCTCTGTCAGCACAGCCAGAAACAATATAGCCAGCCAACTGTGGATAGAAACCTCTGAAACTAAGAGCCAAAACAAATCTCACCTCTGTCAAGTTGATTTGCTCAGTTATTTTTTCTTATTGACAAGAACTGACTAACATAGAAAATTGCTGTTCCCATATCTGACCATATAATTTAGAAGTCTTTGGAACTGGTTTGCAGGAGGAGTTTGGGACAGCTCGGAAAAGTGAGCTAGAGAAAGTCTAGAATGTTATAAGCAGAGCTTCAAGTGAAGTTCTACTGGGATCTCTGAAGACCAGAACATTAACAGCAATGTTGTGATTAAAATCCAGGCTCGTGAGGTTTCACATGGAAATGAGGACTCTTTTGAAATGGAACAAGAAACCATTCCTCTTACATCATAGCAAAGAACTTACATTTAATAAGGCTGACAAAGCTTATGGGTAAATCAATCAAGCAATAAATTCCAAGGTGGCACATCATCCAGGCCGGCGCATGGATATTGAGAACTGCCTTTAGCATGACTTCCAGTGAGAATTGAGAGGGGGAAGGCAAAGCACCTATAAGTTTAACTCAAAGAAGTTGTGGTTGTTGCAGAGATCCTTGCCATTAAGAAGGATTCAAATGCTCCATTGTGACAATGAGAATGCCATCAGGGTATCTTAGGAATTGGCCAGACCTTATCCCTTACAGGCTCAACAATGTAAGGGCTGGTGAGTGAGTAATTCTATAACCCAGCCATCCAGGTACTCATAGACCTTGCAGCAATGGTCCAAAGGGGTGCAACCTTGGTGTCATCCACATGGTCTTCCTCTTTCAAACATGTTTAATACAAGAGCTCTGGGGTCAATAGACATTCACTGAGATTCCAAAGGAAGGCCTGGGAAGCTAGGAAATGTTTGGCAAGGTTGGAAACCCTGTGGGCAGCCCTGGGAGGGCAGTGCATGAAGCTTTGAGGGTGAAACTGAAGCTGTAATACAGAAGTCCCCCCCTCCCCAAGAAGCTGAGAGGAGCTGTAGGCAATGAACAGAGAGCTAGCTCAAGAGAGGCCATGGAGGCTACAATCAGCCCAGCCCTTTGGGAACTCACGTCATGCCACCATGTGCCACACATACATACCTGGCATAGACCTGCAGGATCTAGTAATTGTTCTGCTTGAGTTGGTTTTGATTTGGTCCTATTTCTACTCTCTAGGTCCCCATCGTTCCCTTTTGAAGTGGCTACCATTGCGTGTTGGAAGGATGCAAGGTATTATTGTTTTTTATTTTTTTCCTTGAGAATTTCATATACGAGACAACATACTTTGATCACATTCACCTCTTCCCCGTCTCCAGCTCCTCTATGACCCCCACATCCCCTTCTCCAATTCATGTCTTCCATTTTGTTTTTATTTTTCACGACTGAGAGTTTGCCTTAAGACTCAGAAAAGAACTTGAGTCTAGACTTTGGAGAAATGTTGGAACAGGTAAGACTTTGGAAATTGTCTGTGATAAAAAAAAATTGATATTAAGGAACGAATATGATGTTTGGGAGCCAGGGGTTTGGACATAAGGTGTACTGAATTCCCCTCCACCCTTTCTGGTTACTTACCATGAGGTAAGTAACTTTTCCACCATCCTAACCTACCTCACCATGGCTCTAGAAACAATGGAGCCAAATGTCTATGGACTGAAACCTGTAATCTTCTCAGGCATTTTTGTTACAGGCTTTTGAAACATTAGATTATATTTTAGTCATATTCTGGTTGTCACATGTAGGAATAGTGAGCTCCAGGCAAAAGAAAACCCTCTTTACTTTTCATGCGTATCCAAGTCCCCTGAGGTCCATCCATCCACAGAACAAACAACAACAAAAAAAATTGCCCATCTTAGGCAACCTGTTTAATCCTGCAGTGAGGAAGCTGAAGACCCCAGAAAGAAAGGTTGTCTAAGGTCATTGGCATCTAACAGTGTCAAGATTTACATTTGCACAACTCACAACTCCCCTTCTGTATTTCTTTGTAGTGCTTTGGTCTGAATGACTGTTTCTAGATTTGTTTGTTGATAAAGCCCCAGCATCCCACTTCATTCATCTTCACTGTCATTGTGTCTGTTAGAGATGATTATTTCTAACATGCACACTACCCTGAAAACATATTCAGCTGAATATATGATGTATATATACATATAATAAAAGTATGTAAGTATATTATATATTGTTCTAGTTTGCTTTTCAATTGCTATAACAAAATACCTTAACCAATACCAACTTGGGGAGGAAAGGGTTTGTTTCATTTATATCTCCTAAGTCACACAGTTCATCAGGGAGCCCAAGTCAGGAACTAAGGGCAGGAACCTAGAGGCAAGAGCTGAAGCACAGGCCATGGAGGAACGCTGCTTACTAGCTTGTACCCCTGGCCCATGCTCAGCCTGCCAAGAACAACCCACTCAGGGATGGCATCACCTACAGTGGGCTGGGCCCTCCCACATCACTCAACAATCAAGAAAATACCCCACAGACATGGCCATAGGCCAGTTTAATGGAGGCAATTCCTCAGTTGAGGCTCCCTCAACCCAGGTGTGTCAGATTGACAAATAAAGCTATCTAGCACATGTATATACACACATTCTATACAAAGTGCTGTGACTGTGCCAATCTCAGGAGCTAGCACACAACACAGTGTTCTCTTTAGCGCCCCACTGAACCCCACCACCTATTCCCACCAACCTCTTCTGCCAGTGTTGCTCCTTGCAATGCCATGGAAACTATGCTGGGTTGCATTGTGAAGCTTTTTTCTTGTCCACAGTGCTTTGTCTCTGTTCCCTGTTCGTTGAGATTCTGTGGATGAGTTAGTCCCTGACTGATTGCCTGGATGTAAACTGAATTCTCCTGTGCTTGTGACCCACACTTTTTCCTAAGGCTCCCTCTTCCTATTTACACTGTCCTGGGGTCCTGCTGTGATACTAGAATCTGATTTGAGGCAGTTTGTATTAATTCACTATCGCACATAGAGGGATGTCAAGGGATTCTGGCTGGACACTTCTGTATGTGTTTTAATCTAAGTGACACAGAGGTGGGGTCATGACTGCATCTCAGTTTTCACTTTCTATGCTTGTTAATATTCCTTCTATTGCTTCTTCCTTTCTCCTTGATAATGTTCTCTCAGTTCCTCCCACCCAGTTGACTGATTGTTAATTATGCTCTGAGTTTTCTACCCATTTGTTTCAACCAATAAGGAAGTACAGAAGAGGCAGCTGAGAACTGGGAACATAATGTCATTGGGTCACATTAACACATAGTCATTGGCAGATATAAATGCCTTAGTGAATCCAGTTTTTATCTACTTAGAAATGCAGTCAGCTTCAGTCTAATATTTTACATTGACATTATTTGCTTTAATAGTGTCAAATGCTGAATTTGGCCTTAATGTGAATATATTATCCTGAAACCCTCCAGATAGCATAAGCATGGGTCTGGATTGGGATCAAGCTTGGATATTTATACTTACTTATACTTAGCTTGGATGTGGTAGTTTCTAAAGTTCTCATGAAACCACGCATATATTTGTTTTGATCATTTTTTAAGGAACTAAGTTTTTAGTTTAAAAAACAAATCTAAGAATAAGAAATTCAAGTGGCTAGTCATAACATGTCTCATCCCCAAAGCCCTCAGGATCGCTTTAGTACTTTCCTATTATGAGACATGATAACACCCAGGCTATGCTCAGTGTGAACAGTTAGAGCGCAGAACAGGCAGCATTTTCTGTGATGCACTCAGTCTGGGCAACTTCCCTTTGTTGTGCAGTACCTTGGAGGGTGATGAATTATATACTACCAGCTTGAAGTTAAGTGTGTTGACATTGTCAATGGTAAAATTTTGTTATAATATAGTGGGAGATGGTTACTTCAGAGAAAACAAAACACAAAACAAACCATTCACTTTTAAAAATATATTCCTTTACAGAAATCAATTTTCTTTATTTTTGAGAATCTCATAATGCATACAAAAAACATATCTATCCTCACTTCCTCTTTCAATTCTCACAATCCTCAAGGCACCACCTCCCAATTTCATGTCTATTTCTTTTGGATAATCCACTAAGTCCAGACATGTGTATGTGGACTTGGGGTCAACCAATTGGAACATGGGAAACCTACCATTTGCCACATCCTCAAAAAAGAATGATTTTCTCTCTGCTAGCAACTATCCATTACCAATAGCTCCTCAGTTAGGGGTGGGTCTTGGAAACAATCAAGTCCATCTGTGCTGGAAGTTTGGCTGGTTTGACCTTGTGCAGGTCTTATCCAAGAAACCAGAGCTGCTGAGAACTTATGAATGTACAGCTATATCATATCCGGAAGACTCATTGTCTTCAGGTTCTTACACTCACCTCCTCTTCTGCAGTATTCCCTGTACCTTGGTGGTGATGGGGTTAATACAGGTGTCCCATTTAGGACTAAGCATCGAGTCTCTTATTCTCAGCATTTTGACCAGTTATGCAGCTATCCAGTGGATGCTATGTACTGTAAAAAAGAAGCTTCTTTGACCAAGGCTGAAAGCAGCCCATGTCTATAGGTATAAGCAGAAATACTTAGAAGACAGTTTGGCAGCATGATCATTAAGCAAAATAACAATACCAAGTTCTACCGTCGAGCTATGACTTCCAAAGTCATGGGCTTTTGACCGTGATTACAGTACCAGGTATGAAATTCCTTCCTGTGGAGGAGGCCTCCATTTCAATCAGAAAACGGTTTGTTACTCCTTAACAATTGTGCCACTATCGCACCAGCAGGCACATCTTACTTGTCAGGTTGGTACTATAGCATTAATGGGTAAGTCCATTAATGACTTTTCTCCCCCAGCAGCCTGCATAGTACTTTCCAGCACTACAAAAGCTGTCCAGTCTTTAGAGAATTTTTAATTTTCTTTTTTCTTGTTTGTATATGTGTGTATGTGTCTATGTATGCACATGTGTGTGTGTATGAGAATGTGTGTACCTGTGTGTGCTTGCCTGTGTACACATGCATGGAGGCCAGAATTGGACATCAAATGTCCTCCTTTATACTCTCTGACTATTTCTTTGAGACAAGGTCTCTCCATGAACCTAGGGCTAACTCTCAGCTAGGCTAGATGCCAACAAGTCCCAGTGGTCCTCCTGACCCCCCACCCCCAGAACTTGGATCATAGGCATTTTTCAGGAATGGCTCATTATCTGGGTTCTGGGATCTAAAATCTGGTTCTCCATCTCTCCCACTCCCTTTAGAGAATTTTTTAAACAAGCAACAACCTTAGTTATTTTCCCTAAAATTACCAAACAGCCAAAGAGGTCATTTCATATGATTAGGAGTGTGATTTACAGATGTGAAATGGAGATATTATATATATATATATTTATGTAGATATATAATATTATTATATATATAGTATAGTAATCTGATGGTAGCTCCATTTGAGCTTTAATGAGGAATCTTACTATATCTTTATGATCTTGTATTAACAAAATTTAAATTGTCTATACAGTAGACAAATTGTCTTCACAGAGAATAAAATTAACTTATACATTAAATTGTATATAATGTCCTAATATTCTACAACTGACTTTCTCAATGATAGAAAAGATTTAAAGCCAGTTGCAAAAGTTACGTGAGGTGACATTTGGGGGGACAAAATTTTGTAGAGCTGAGTAGAATCAAGGAAGAGCAAGGCAGTTAAGGACAGTGTTTGTCAGTAGCTACCAGAAGTGTCCAGAGGTCTATTTGCACAGTGACCTCAAACTACACCTCCACAGGATTGAGGGTACAGTAGACTACTCAAGTGTGGATTTCATGAAACTAGCTACTGCAAAGGAACTTCCATGGAAAGACTGTTTGGCGCTAAGACTATTGAATAAAACATCAACGTTTGGAAAATAAATCTGGAAAAGACCCAGATGTATACATAAAACCACACTTCACATATTTATTATTTAAAAATATATCCTGGAGGGGAATCAAATCAGAAATAACTTGTCTGTTCATTTTTTTCACTAAAATCTTAAAATTTGTAGCTAACCAAGGGTCTTTAAGAAGTTACAGGATTGAATGTTAAACTTGAATGTCTTTCTGTTTTCTTTTTGTTCCCGCCTCTTCCTCTCCCTTCCTCCTCATCCCCTCATCTTTCTACTTCATATTTGTTTTACCAAGCACATGCATTATGAACCACTCAAATGATCAAATAAGAAAGGTGACTGAAAGAATTTGAAAATACTATCACATATAGTAGAACATATCTATATTTCTATAGAAACATATAGTTTCTACAGAAAGCATCACAATTACTTTTGCAAAGTGGACTTGGTGCCGAACACACTGAAGGCGTAACAACTGTATCATGAAAATCTTTATAAACAGAATGTTAACCAGATTCTGCATAGTGATCAAAGACTTACTTTTCAGGGGTTAAAAGGATAAGTGGCCTCTTCAAAATATTAAATCATTTCAATAACTATTTATATCAGACATCTGGGCTATCAAAAATCTATCACAAAGCCAAATATCTGGATATTTTATATAATATAAACTCAACACCCAAATTTCATTTTTTTTACTTGCAATAAATTCTCTACTCAGGTCCCCCCTCAGATGCAGAATAAGTGTTCTTCGTTTTCTTCTGGAGAGGGCTAGTAACTAGATTTTTAATGTTCTAATATTTCTGTGCCACAATCTTTCTTTAAGTAGTGTGTAGTAGTAGTTTCAAATTACTTTGTACTCTTCAAATAGAAACAATTTTCTAAATACATGATATGTCAGAATAAGGGGCATACTCACTGCCTGACACCTACTCAGCATCATCTCTGTACTCGACCATAATGTGTTCATTATTTCTCATCACTCTGGGTCAGGAAAAATGGTTTATTTTCACATTTGTATTGATAGTCCTCTTTCTTTCTTCTGCAGATGCCAAAACATGCCATTATGAGGATGTGGGTCAGGAAACATGGGGGAGCTCAGACTAAGTTACAAAGCGGTTGACCAAGAGCAGGGAGTTCCAAGTCAAACCTGGCAAGGAACAAGAGACTTAAAAGATGATTTTGGAATAGATGGGCAGCTTGGAAATAAAATACAATGGGAGTGCAATGCAATCTCTTTTTCTCCATTTCTACTCAAATACTGAGTAAAATGGGATGGTCGGTGTGGGCTCCTTCTCACTGAGAATTCTGAAAGATGAGTTGGCACCCTGGGGCAAAACACATCGTGCACAGAGCAATTGCTGCACAGAACCATACTCCATCTCTGAAGCCATGCATTGGTCCACATCACTGAGAAAGGATCTGCCACTCAAAAAGGTGACACATTGTTGAGGTGTTTTGAAACTGACACAAGCAGCAGAATTGGGGTCAGAATCCAGGTCTCTAGCTTCAAGGTCTAAGTGCTTTCTGCTGCTGTTATCTACTGACTCAGAGGCACTGTCCCCTAGAAGTCTGATTTATTCCTGTATCCCAGTCTTAAGGGTCCTTGGTACATGGGAAATAACTGCAGGAGACTGTGTATTCACTGAGAGCAGGCTTCCTGCTTTTCTGCTTGCCACTCCATTCCCAACCCCTAGTCCAAGATCCAAGACAGAAGAGAGGCCATAAGAATATTAGGAATGAGTTCTTAAATAGTTACTATCTAGACTGCAAGTTCTTTTGATTCTTACCTGTTTTTGTATAGTTTATTTTCAAGGTGTTAGCTTTCTAGTGAAATAGTTCAACTTTTGAATTCCTACCTTGCTCTTTCTTTCTTTCTTCTTTCTTTCTTTTCTTTCTTTCTTTCTTTCTTTCTTTTCTTTCTTTCTTCTTCCTTCCTTTTACAGTTTTCATCTTGTGACAGACTTAATGAATTATAGCCATGGTGTCTTGTTGGCAGATACAAAAACACTGGATATCCTGAGTGGGAAGGTATAGTAACCGATTTTAAGTCTTTGGGATCCAGATCTCTCAAACTGCATAATTTTTTGCATGGACTAAACTTCTAGATTGAGATCATGTGAGCTCTTGCTGGAGGCCTCATGGATTCTAACACTGTGTTCTTTCATCTGATTGCATGACAAGTTTTAAAAAAAAGATTTCATGTGATTGAGAGCACACCATGTTATCTAAGCATGGACATGCAGAACATAAATGCTACCCGTTTCTATCATCCTGTGGCACAGCAGGGCTGGAGGAGCATGCTGATAAATCTGCTTTCCTAGGAGCAAGGCATGAGAGGAAACCTTCCGGAATTTAAACCTGACAGTCAGTTTTGTTTATCCTTGCCGAGCTAATGAGATGCATACTATCATATTGATTCTCCCGCTTCTAAAACACCATGTGCTACCTGTAATAGAACTTACCAAAGGTGTAATTTCACAATTATTTGTGTGATGCTGTGATGAATGTGTGCATCTCCTTATCTCCCTGACATGATTGGCTGCCTGAATCTAATCACTGGCTGGCTGTTGTGTCTATCATTTACAAACCCCGAGCCTTGCACAGGACAAATTATTCAATAAATATTAAGGAATGAATGAAATGAACAACTCCGTGGTTGTCTAGCAGGCAAGATCTTTTTCCTAGCAGAAGCACAAAGGGGCTTGTTCTAAAGTTTCCTTCAAATGTAATTCCAAATCAACCAAGTCAGAGCCACTTGGGATGCTCTATAGAAAATGGTCCTGGGATCTGAGTCAGAATCACTAGGGGCTGGACCCAGCAACTTGCCCTTTAACACGTATTCCTGGGCACTAAAATTTGAAAAACTCCTGATACCCAGATCCTTTGTTTCACAGGGTAATGTACTTCAAAAGGAAGTTTTCAGTTGTAAGCCTCCAATTCAGAGTGCCAAATGCAAATGTGATTCGGGGCTTACATATCTAAGGCAAATGATGGCAGAAACCACTCTGCTGTGGTTACATTGTATGTAGACTTGCTTTCATGGCACAGTTACTCCCATTCATCTGTTTTACTTTAAGATTGTATGAGTTCTAACAAAAAAGCTATGCTTCAGATTCTACAGTTCTGTCTTGGGAGACAGACATGCAGTTCTTCCCATCATTCATGCAGCACCTGGGACAGATTGTTCAGAACCAAGCGTATATGTCTGATGTGAAAAGCTCATCTCTAATTAGCCATCGTGTTCCCAGCCGGAGCACTTTCCCTGGAACTGCTCTGAACATGACTGAAGGACTGTTCTCACCTGTCTTCCAGGCACATAGGATTCATACAAACAGCCTACTAATTTTGTCTCTGAGCTCCTTTTCCTAATTTAGTGCATTTGTTTATTTTTGTCAGATTGTGAACTAGACGCTTCACAATCAGGTAGCTGTAATGGGCAAAATGTTGACTCATTTCGTTAGACATCTGGAGAGGGGGAGAGTGTTTTGTTTATTGAATTTGAATTATGAAAGGTGGAAGTGTTTCAGAAAAGAAAAATAATCATACTACTTAAAATTTGTGCTCCCAAAAATGCTGGTTAATAGCCAAACCATGTCAAGTAATGCCTTGTTCCCTTTGCTAGCAGTGAATTTCCAGCAGCATTGCTTCAGAGAAAGTAAATCCAGTGCAATCTTCCCTTCTCATTTACCTGTTTTGCTATATTTCAAAAACATCTCTGTCTCCCTGAAAAGGTTGTTTCTATCCATCAGGCTCTCCTATACGTAATGACTAAAACAATTTTTGTCCTTTCTCCTCAGATCTTAAATGCAGCAATCGATTTCTATTTCATGCAAGAACTCTTTACATTTTAATGAGTTCTTTATCTTAGAGTAACACATTGTGCTTCAGATTTCAAAAGCAATGACAAAAAAAAAATGAACTTCAAAGTCAAATTCATCCAAATACCTGTTGCATTTCTGGTAGTCTTAAATGTTGTCATCCATCTCCACATTAAAATACAAAGTGTAACCTTTTGTAAAATTTATAGTTCTGAACTATGTCTTGCCATTATCTGTCCAGCCCACTTATATTTTCTAAAAGTCTTCTCTGAGGGAACTATCTGAAGAATCTAGTAAGAGTTTTCTTTATTGGAGACACAGCCTTGGTAGGAGAATTTACTTTTCCAGCCCTATGAATATTAGAAGGAGAAATCTGCTTCTTTGGAAGTATCACATATAGAACAGATGTCAACAATAGTTAACACATTTCTGAAAGTATAAGGCTGAGTTATTTTGGTACATCTCTGCCTGATACATCCCCAGGTCTCAAATTTGGCTAAAGGGACTTGACTACTATAAAAATATTGTCCAGCATTATAACTGGGATCTTATGCTGAAGTTCTGGCCGGATAGGAGATATTCTAAAGAGAGACACTTGCTTTCCCCCTCCTGCTGTCAGACTATCATCTTTATTCGCTTGTAGGATTTTTGTGTTTCACACGCACGCAAAGGTCAGTGCTAAAGCTGATCACCAAAGAAAAGACAACGGCTTCTACTCTACCTATCAAAGGAATGAACCCAGGGACAAAGAACTCTGCCAGACCTGGAATAGGTAGGGGTTTTACAGCCCAGGGAATAATCCTGAGACTCTTTTCTCTTTCAACAATGGTGGCACTGACCTGGAGAGCCAGCTTAACAATTAGGAGTACTTACTGTCCTACCAGGAGTACTTACTGTCCTACCAGGTGACCGGAGTTCAGATCCCAGCACCTGTATCAGGTGGTTCACAAACACTTGTAACTTGAGCTCCAGGGGCCCCAGTGCTCTCCTCTGCCCTCCATGGGCACCTGCACTCACTTACACAAGACACACATGCGCATGCACGCACACAGTCATACACACACACACACACACACACACGAGTTGTTGGAAACAAAGTCTGGGTGAATTCAATGATGCCGCACAGAGGACACATAATAACTCAGCGAGGGAGGCTTTACGTTTGCAAAGTGCTGTGTTGCTTCTCGAGGGTAGCAGCTAGCACACTGAGTGAAAACTAGACAGGCTTTTACCCCAATGCAACAGAATTGCTTCTTTCCCCCATTGGCTAATGCCTGACTCCCCAGTCTTTTGTGATTGGCTAGTTTGAAAAGAATAAACTCAAAGGAAATGAAGGACAAGGGAAGGAACAGGCCACTCTGGCCATGAAGTTCAGGGAAATGAAGCATAGCCTTTGCCTAAACAAAAGGTTTATAAAGTGGAGTAGATTACAAACTAGCACTACAAAGATTACATTCCTGTGATCATTCTTCTGATAGAAAACATTTTAGTTCCTTGTAATTGTTTTCCTTCCACATATAGAAAATAAAGTCTTTTTAAAAATGGGAGATCTTTATGATTCTTTCCTTTGTCTGGACTTGAATAAAAGCAAAACAAACTAACAAAAACAAAATAAAACAACACAACAAAATTCTGTCTCTGTAACAGAGAATGGAGCCAATCTAGGGTCGAGATTTCCTTTCCCTAGGAAAGGATGTTGGCTTGTCTCACAACTAAATTTATATGCATTCTGGCCTTTCTTGGGGCTTTCTATAAGTTGTAAGATGGCCACCAGCCTCTCCCTCCACGTCCTGTTTAGCTAAACCAGATAAATCCGCTTTCCTTCGCCCCTTTCTGTTTCCTGGTTGCATTGAAATACAGAGAAAATGAGACTGAGAGTTTATGGGTCCAAACACTCAGTTATAGCATGACTAGGCTAAAAGAAATCGCTGTCACATGTAATTTACCAAGTGCCCAATGTAGTCACTGTCTAGAGCTAAGACAACATCTGGAGCTTAATCCCCTTTAGAGAGAATGAAATGATCACATCATTTCTTCTTCTCTTCTAAAATAACAAGAGAAAAAGATCATTAGAATTTATACTACTAATGTAAAATAGAAAGGCTCACAGAAATCTTCAAATGATTCCTTTTCCCTTGACTTTAAGAATTAAGAACAAAGGGGCTAGATAGATGGTCCAACAGTTAACAGTGCTTGCTGCTCTTCCAGAGGACCTGAGTTTGGGTCCCAGAACCCACTTCTGGTAACTCACAAGCACCTCTTCTGGCCTCCACAGGAACATGCGCACATGACAGACATATACACATACACATCAAAGTTATATTATCTTAAAATAAATAATGGTGTTGGAGAGGTGGCCCAGCAGTTAAGAGCACATACTGCTCTTCCAGAGGACCTGAGTTCAATTCCCAGCAACCACATTAGGCTTACAACTCCCTGTAAGTCTAGTTCCAGAGAGATCAGGTGCTCCTAACCCCTGCTCCGTGGGCACTCCCACTCAAATGCACACACACAGACATGCATACATACACACAATTAAAAAATCAATGAACTGTAAAAAAAAAAATTAGGAATAAGACATTACAATGTTTAGATGGTAATCGATCCAGATTAGTACTTCACACAATACCCATGAACCCAAAGTGAACAAGGCTTTTATTGCAGTCACCTGGCGCTGATACAAAGCATAGTCTATCATATTATCTTCCTCAAACACTTTCCCCATGTCTTATCTAGAGCTTTATCCCTGGTGGCAACTTCCTGGGCCAGAGGTTTCCAAATTGTGAGCCCTGGATAGGAATATGTTAGAGATATAAAATTTCAGGTGCTGCTCCACGTGTGCTGAGTTAGAAATGCTGGAGTAGGTCCCGGCAACCTGTGCTTAAGCAAGGGTTCTGGAGTCAGGTGATTCTGCTATTAGAACTCTGCGCTTCCTTTCTCTCACAATTTGCTTCATTTGCATTTAGGATCTTCTCATTCTCTACGTGTAACCAGGCCCTGAGAATTAGGATTCTTCTGGGAAATGCTATGCTGGGAGTGAAGAAGGGCCACCCTCAGAAGCCCTGATCCCAGAAGAGTCATCTTCCAAGAGAAAGATCTGGTGGTGGTTTGAATGAAAATGCCCTCCTCAGGCTCTCAGTATTTGGACATTTTGTCCTCTGTTGGTGGGACTGTTTTGGGAGGTCTTAGAAGGTGTGGCCACGCTGGAAGAAGTACCAGTGGGGGTGGGCTTGGAGAGTTCGTAAGCCTTGCCAGATCTGTCGAGCAGCTCTGCTTCCTGTGCCTGCTTGAAGATGTGAGAGTTTAGCTTCTGCTCCTACTCCCGTCACTTCTGCCGCCATGCCTGCATGCTATGATGGACTCTTGTCCCTTTGGAACTATGAGCTAGATAAATTCTTCGTTTTGTAAGTTCCCTTGGTCATGGTATCTTATCACGGTCGTAGAAAGGTGACTAATAATATAGTAATTGGAAACGAGAGTGGGGATTGCTATGACAGACCTGACTTTGGTGTTTTGGGGAGGATTGTGGATGTGTTTGGAACTTTGGGCTGGAAAAGCCATTGAGTACTTAGAGTTTGTTGCTGTGGAGCTTGAAACAGTCATGCTGAAAGAGTTACAAACAACAGAGGCCTGGCTTGTGAAGCTTCAAAGGGAAGCAGAGACTATCAAGACTGTTTGTGTGTTATTTTGAATTGAGAATCTTTAGATTCTGGTTGACTGGGGCATAAGAATCAGCTGTAAATAACAAGAGACCAGAACCTGAAGTAAAACTTATGTTTAATGGGACAATTGATGCTGGTTAGCTGGGGCTGAAAAATCAGCTGTAAGTAACAAGAGACCAGCATCACCATGGTGAAATCTTCTGGAAAGTATTTCCTCAGGGTCAGCACAAAGACACTGTGGTCCAGGGGTGCCCAAGCCTCCATCTTAAGCTGGAAACAGGACTTGATATAATGTGTAAGAGTCTCCTGCATGATTTGAGTGTTGAAAATGTGATGGGGTCATAGAGAACAGCTGGGGCTTGGCACCCAGAGACGCTAGGAAAGGCCATTGCTGAAAGTGCAGCCTCGACTGCAGTGATGACCCCAGGACTGCAGGGGGCATGGAGGGAAGCTGAGGCTTTGCCCCAGGAGAAACCAGGAGCGCCCATTGTGAAGATTTCAGCTTTTTGGAGATACCAGGACCATGGGATGACCATCAATGGCAGCAGCAGGTATAGAATGGAGCTGGCCTAGACTTGTAAGACGACTTGTGTGTGTTGTGGATGGCAGAGCCAGAGAAGTGGAGCTGGCTAAACCCTTTGGAGCCCAAAAAAACGTGAGTGAATCCCAGGTGTCCAGCCTTGAGTTATTTGCTAGACTTAGGTTTGCTTAGGTTGTACCTGATTCTTCCCTTGAAGTAAGACTGTACTTGGTTGGGATATTACAAGAGCCCACAGATAAGAGACTTTTAAGAGACTGGGAACTTTTAAGTGTTTGGATTTTTTTAAGGATTGTGGAACTTTTAAGGTTTTACTGTCTTATGTTGTGATACTGTTAACATCATATCTTGGGGACAAGAAGTGGAAAGGCTGTGGAGTAATTGTGATGCGTTTTGTGTCAGGCTGACAAGGGGTTAATTGTGCTGGATAGTTTTAGTGTCAATTTGACACACCTGGGTAGAGGGAGCCTCAGCTGGGAAATTTCCTCCATTGAACTGGCCTGTGGCCAGTGAGGTATTGTCTCGATGAGCAATGTGGGAGGGCGCAGCCCACAGTAAGCAGTGCCATTATGGAGGCTGCTCTGTACTGTATGAGAAAGCAGGCTGAGCAGCGTTCCTCCATGGCCTGTGCTTCATTTGGCTCCTGCTCCAGGTCCTGCTCTTAGTTCCTTCCTGGAGCTCCCTCAGTGATGAACTGTGACTCAGGAGATGTGAGCCAAATAAACCCTTCCTTCCCTCAGTTGATATTGGTCAGAGTGTTTTGTTACAGCAATTGAAAGTAAACTGGAACAGATGGTCTGCAGACGCATGGTTCCTGCTCTATCCTTAACCTTCCTCTGCTGATCTCGTCACTGAGTTTATTAAATATCTAGTTACAACATTTCCCAATTGGACCTTATCGTCAGTGGCAGTGGGGCGGGAGCCAGAGACAAGGGCTCCACTACGCTGCCTCTTATAGCTGCCCGAGGGGGCCTTTTTAGAGATCCCTATTTAGGTTGAGGCCAGAGAACAGGGCACAGCAAGGTCCAGAAGGCCTGTAAAAAGCCTTACACAATTAGCAGATGAAACAAAATTGTTGGCAAAGAAGAAGACTGGAAATCTTAATTCAGGCCCATTGGGCCAAGTGTGGAGGTACTTTATAGAGTGTCTGAAGGTGACCTAGGGTTCATTTAAATGCTGAAACATACAAACCTGAGTGGAGATTTAAGATGCCAAGCGACACATGAGGAACATGAAGTCGTATGTAGATTTTTACATGTAACAGAGCGCATGCCAGAAAGCCCACACTCTGATGCGGAAGGACTATTCCGTTGTGCATCTATGCTGCTGGGCTACTGAACTGTCTGTCTCTACTCTAGACTGCTTCCCCAAAGCACATTGTCTCTTAATAGACCATCCCTCCATCTGCTGAAGCTCTTACCTCTGCTCAATTCCTTATTCTAAGGCCAGAACCTAGAGCCCCTTCCTGGTGACCTATTACCTGCTGATATCAGGGTGAAGCTGGGACTCTTCACCACAGAAAAGAATTTCAGGACAAGTCAGTAGGAAGTGGAATTGCAGATTATTGAGAGGAGAGTTGAATATAAATTTAGGCACAAGGTTAATAGAAAGATAGGTACTCGGGGAAAGGATAAGACATAGCCAAATATCAGTGTGGGCTTTTCAAAAAAGAGTAGTCCTTAAGTGTCTTTTCAATATATGATTTTGTTTTCTTAAGTTACATCTCAAAGTGTTGCTAAGACACTTAAATGAGATCATAGGGTCATTCCTGAGGTGTTCTGGGTACCATTACAGTTGACAAGGTAAATCTGAGTTACATGAGATGTTGCATGAGGGAAGTAAGACATTTTGTCACTGTAAACAGCTTATAGTCTTGTTTGGGAGACCCTGGAGATTTGAAGGTCTACATCTGGGAAAGAGGATGGTCAGATACAATTAGACCTTAAATACGGCTCATTTGTAGTTTCACGTTCTTATTTGAAACATATCTATATAAAAGGAATATTGTCTATTAGGCAATTTTTGCAGCAAATGTTAATTGTGCTGGAATTCTTGACTTCCACTCAGCTGGTCAGAGACTTCGCCAGACTCTGGAGTAAGGGGCTCCTTTCCCTTTCCACGTCCCCATAATCTTCCCTGTCTTTCTTTCTTGCCTCAATATTATCATCTAAATGAGTTTTTCTTTCCTCGAGTATTGATTGCAGGGCTAGGGAGATGGCTCAGTGTAGAGCACTTACTGTGTAAGCATGAGGACCTGAAAATCTCTAGCCCCATGTTTAAAAAGGCTGGTGTGTTGGTACTCACCCACAATTGCAGAACTGGGAGAAGACAGGAAGAAGCCAGCAGCTTACTGGTCCGCCAGTCTAGAAAATCAGCAAGCTCCAGGTTCAGTGAGAGACCCTGTCTCAAATAACAAGATAAAGAGTGACAGAAATGCACCTCACATCAACCTCTGGCCTCCACACACATATGTACACATGTGTGTACACATACATAAATCTTAGTGACTGGAATGTACTCCAGAGTAGTTAAAGCACTAATAGTTTACAACCCAGGCATCTGTTATGTTGTGGTGGTTGGAGCTCTTAATGACTCCGAAGCATCAACTCCGAACATCTACATTATACCACGTGTATGTATCTTCTTTTAACAGCTTTCATTGCTAGAAGAGTGCACGTGTGGTGGTTGAAAGATGACTCTGGGGAGTTTGTTCCCTTTGCACCTTGTTTGACATGTGGTCTCTCTTATTCTTTCTGCTGTGTTGCGTGCCCTGGGAGATTCTCCTGTCTCTGCCTCTCGTTTCATTGTAGGAGTGCTGGGGTTACAGGTGCATGCCATTGCATCTGGTTTTTTATGTGGTTTCTGGGACTCAAACACAAGCTACCAGGCTTGTTTGGTAAACGCTGAGCCGATCTGCTCTGCCATCTAGCCATCTACCCTGCATCTTCTTGGTGCAGACTATATCAGAAGGTCTCAGAAAATGCTACAATGTAAAGCATCTTTTGAAGACTGAAAGAAAAGGAAGCTGCTAGAAGCAGCAGGTGCTCATGTGAGAGCTGACAGACGCTCCGTTCCCCACTGGTCCGTGGAGCTTTGCTCACTTTTCAAATGCACTTAAAAAAATCTCTAATGCTTCTTACCAACTGTGAGTAAGAACTCAAATATATAAAACCAGAGACTCAAATATAGAAAACCACTCCAGCCTTAATTGTGCCATGCAGGGAAGAACAAGCAAAGACTGAAGAGAGGATCTGACTCCAGTGGATTTATACTAAGAAACTGATCCATTCAAGAGGCTCAGAGGAACTCAAAGCATTTTCCTAGACTTATTAAATGTATGTTTAGCAAGCATGTAGGATACCTTCATGATTATGGAACCTGTTTATGGACAGAAGGAAAAATACTCTAAGGATTTATTTTTTATTATTTTCGATCATGTGGATGCACACATGTGTCAGTGTAGGGTATATGAACATCTGTATGGTGCCTGTGGAGGCCCCTGGATCTGGAGTTGTTATGGGTAGTTATAGGCCACCTGTCATGGGTGTTGGGAAATAAATTCAGGTCCTCTGCAAGAGCAGTATGCATTCTTAACTGTTAAGCAATCTTTCTAGACCCTGAAAGAGAAATACTAAGTATCCCAAGGACAGTTGATTTAATTTCAGTGAGTTCAGGCACCAGTAAGCATTTCTGGTAAAGAGGCAGGTAATGCTTATTTCTACCTAATAGGTCAGTACCATCCTTGTTGATGCTACATAACTCTGCCATCCGAGCAGGAAGGCAGTCACAGACAACTCATTAACAGTCAAGTATAGTTATGTTCTCATATAATCCCTCCCTCCCTCCTGGGCATCTGGCTTCTTTAGAGTCACAGAGCCTACTTTACTGATCATGTCTAGAGCATCGGTGGTGGATTTGTACATTTCATTTGTTTTGGAAATCCCTACATCTTCCCTCCCTTATGTCGGCGTATCCTGGATTTTGTGGTCAACAGCCTGGCGTCTTCACATGTTATGCATTCTTCTAAGATAATGTCATCTACTTTAACTTTTAGGCTCACAGTCGAGTATCTAAAGCAGTCTCTTGAGAGCCAGCTGTTTGGCTGGAGGCTCTCTCCTAGAGCCAAATGCCTTCACTTTATATACACTCAGTTCTACATGAAACTGAAACTCATTAAAACTACCACATCTCCCATAAAATCCATCTCTCTGCATTTTGGACTTTCTGGGGAAACCATGGCACTCACATCCACCCAGTTATCTGTGCTGGAGACCCAGTAGAGGAGACAATGCTTACCTATCACTAAGTTAAATGTGGCAGATGAATGACTAGGCAACACCAAAAATGGCCATGAACCACCTGACACACAGAAACACAGAAGGGCTCAACACCACAGTCTTGAGAGCAACAGGGGAGAAACTCAGCGTGGTCTGCCATGCAATACCGTTTGTGTAATCCAAAACTCTCAATAAGAACAGCATTATATTTTTTCCCAGCTATGTAAGAATCTGGGTCATAAGCCAAAATACACTGCAGCTGGGTAGGGACTTTGGCGAGAGGCAAAAAATGGAGTGAAGTTTGGTGGGAAAAGAGAATAATAATAATAATATAGAAATAATGAGAAGAAATTTGACAGAGGAGTAGCGTAATGACACACTCAACAATGTACTCAAAATTTCTTTTTAAGTAGGAAAGGCTGCTACAAGACTGAAAATCATATGTGCCATAAAGTACACGAAGTGAATTACTACATTGCTAATTATCACATTTAAAAGGTGATATGAGGTTTGAGGGTATATAATTACAAAATTTTAACTAAATTTACAAAATTAAAAAAAATTTATCATCATAATATTTTTTCATTCGTTCATAGAATTCATAATTAAATCATGTGACCAAAAGTGAAAATTTCTGGCATTTACGAAAGAAGCCCAGTGTCAGCCTGTATCCTGGTGTAAATGTCTTTTTGACGACTGCTTCAGTGAGCCTTTCTGATGTGCTGGGGCATTACAAAACATGGCAACATATCCAACAATGTATTATTCAAGCAGGCACATCATCTGACACTGGTGCACATGGTTATTCTGAGAACTAGCACAGAAAGTTTATAAGCAGGAATTTGAGGAGGTTAAGTTGTGAGCTCCAGTTTGAAATATGTGAGCAAGATAGAGATACATTGTATTTTCTGCAAGAATAATTCAAAGTGAAAATAACACTAGTTGTTGCTAATGGGAGGTAGAAAACAATTGACTCTCTGAAATAGCCTATCTCCATATGTGCCTTTCTGGAGCTTGTGTCTACTCTGTGAAATAACACAAACTCTTAAAAACTAAGTTAAGAGGCTAAGGAGATGACTCAGTTGTTAAGAGTATTGACTGCTCTTGCAGAGGACCAAGATTCAGTTCCCAGTACCCACATGGCAGCTAAAAAAACATCTGTGACTCTAGTTCCAGGGGATCCAGCTCCCTCTTCTGTCCTCCTTGGGTAGTGCATACACATGGTGCACAACATACATGCAGGCAAAATATCCATACACATAAAATAAAAATAAATTAAAAACTAAGTTAGATACTAAGTTTCTGGATAAATATTTTGGATGTGAGAACAAATCACATCTCCCATCTATTCAAAGATGAAAAGTAGGAGGGGAACACTATTTAATTTTAGAAATACAGTCTTTAAACTTTCTAATTGGTTGTAAAACTTTTCACTTTTCTCTGGCATCAAGAGCAGTAAACTGAGATTTCTCCCCTAGTCCTTTGAACTCATTTCAGTTCCATTTCTTTCATATGCAAACCCAACATAAGTCCCATTTTTGAAAGAAAAGTGAGTTGGTGGAGATCATTTCAGGGTCACTCGGCTTCTCATTTTTGTCTGTACTACCTTTCCAAACTCATCCTGAATCCCTCACTTCTGCCTCTTCTTTCAAAAAATTTATTGACATATATCAATTGTAGATATTAATGGGGGTCAGAGTGACACTGAATACATCCTGAAAGTTTCCTCCAGGCACACCTCCCTACCGCCCCAATTAGAATAGACTGTAACTGTGAAAGTACTTCATAAACTGCATTCTGCCTTACAAGGACTTTTGCAAACCTATTCAGGTAGGCTGAAGCAACTACTATTTATTGAGAACATTTAGTCTGAGGAACTGGGTTTGGCACCTCACACCTCTGATGCCAGCACTCAGGAAGCAGAGGCAGGCAGATCTCTGTAAGATTGAGGCCAGCCTGGTCTACATAGCAAATTCTAGGCCAACAGGGACTACAGAGAGACCCTGTCTCAAAAACAACAACAAAATTTAGTTTGAGGAGTGAATTCTTGCACTGATAAAGGTATTCTATTTCCACATAAGTCAGCTTTGTTGATGCCATCTACTTATG
Organism: Eospalax fontanierii; assembly: GCA_035773235.1. Taxonomy (NCBI): domain Eukaryota; kingdom Metazoa; phylum Chordata; class Mammalia; order Rodentia; family Spalacidae; genus Eospalax; species Eospalax fontanierii. The sequence goes on from CM069530.1 coordinate 23,953,592, forward strand.
ACTTCCTCTCTGAAGTATGTCTGAATTTTCAAAGAAGCAGGCACTGTTCCCCCAAGGAATTGGTGCATGGTAAAATTCCAGACTCTGGGCAAGTATAAAGGGTGGTTTCAGCTAGGAAGGATGGAGAGAGGCGGGGAACATTCAGGAAACACTATCTAAAGTAGCCACATGCCACTTGGTACTGGCTGCTACTCAGTTCAGTCCAGGTTCTATAAACATAGGCCTGGCATTCGAGAATATGTCCAAAAATAAATTGTGAGCGTATAAATTCTAATTTTGAGCATGTTGACAAGTTTTCTTGACTATATATCCATATCAAACAGTCAACACTCTGTTCTACATTTCTGTCTGTCAGAGTTTATAATATGGAGGACTTTGCTGTTGACACTCATGATATTTTGAGGAAACTTTTAAACAGTGTATGTTTCACATCTTTAGCTGGAATATGCTACTGTTATTTTACAGTTTTGATTGTTAATGATAACTAAAATTATTCCTGTTTTGAAATCTCATTGGAAACAGCAAGCTATGAAAGACTGGCATTTGTCCAAGTTTTTGGAACAATCACATACTTTGACTCACTGGGATCTTGTTTCATCCAGTCTGAATTTCAAACTATAAATTCAAGCCTGTTTCCTCAACCTGAAGTGTTATATCTCCATATTTGGTCAAGGAATAGAGTGATTCTAACATATGCTTCTAGCCTAGGTCTACACATTGAAAAGTAAAACCTCTTTTCTACTGAAAGTTAAAGCCACATGTTATGATGATATACATCACATAAACAAGTTAATTTTCATGCAACCATATGCTAGAGTTAGGGAACCTGAAAAATTATGATGCATAGTCTGTATGTTGTTCTTCCCTGCCTCCACCCCCTGATTGATGTTCTTAGTAAAAATAACCCAAGATCTCCATTGGGTCTTGGATGAAAATAGGCAGCTACTTTTATATTGAGTTAAATGATGGGAACAAGGCTAGCTCTCTGTTAATATGTAGTTCTTACTCTTAGGGCAAGACCTATGGGCTCAAAGTAAATTGGCCTTTCCAGGAGACACAAGGTGAGCTATCTTTTAGGTCATGATCTAGGGATATATTCCCTTATACGTTCTCAGATATGATCAGAGTTTTCTAAGTCTGTCATTTAACGAATATTCATATCTCTTCTATGTACCAGGAACTCAACTACATACTGGGGAAACAGTGTGTACAAGATAAGTATCATCCTAACCCTCAGTGAGCTCATAGTCAAGTGGAAGAGACCAGTGTTAAATAAAAACTCATAATTTTGGAAGTATCTATTTAAATTACAGTGACAATAAAGGCCATAGAGGTGGGGGGAGCAAAATACTTTTACAGTGCATAGTAGAAGACTGCAGTGTGATTAGAGGATCAAGAAAGAAATAAAACTTAAGCTGAAGGCTATGGGGCCGATGGTGTGAGTAGCCTTTACAAGGCTGGGCAAACACAGGATAGTAAAGGCTTCATAGCCATACTCAGGATTTGAATCCTAGAAAAATAACATCATGAAAGAGGAGACATGACCAGATCTTTGTTTTTTGATCACTCAGTCTACAATGTGAGATGTGAATGGGAGCCAGAGAAGACAGAGGTAGATTATTGAATTAATTCATGTCATACGCTAGGCAGGAGATAAAGCTATCTGGGACTAAGGAACAGTAAAAGGAAAGTGGTTGGGTGGGCAGTATATTGAGGAGTTTCTCTGAGTGGGGAGAGGAGGGAGCAGTGAGACATAAGAATTGGAGACTTTGATGTCTACATTTATGAAATAAGCAACAGCGAGAACAGTTCTGCTTGAACGGTGAGAAATCTGATGGAGGGGAAACGGGGAAAGCTAGTTTTGAACACATGTCTTACAGTGAGAAGACAGATCAGGTAGGAAGCCTGGGATTTGAAAATGTAGAGTAGGAATTCACAAGATCCTGGGATACAGAGTTACATTTGGGAGTCACTTACTTGAGCAAGTTTGATTCATAGCATAAAGTTAAAAAGCTAATTTTTTGTTGTCTTCCATTTTTCTAATGGAATGCACTCAGTGAGGGAAGGTCCCTCTACCCCCAACTGTGGAAGAAAATATGGACCACTACTGTCTTAAGACGGCTGAACCTGACTCTTCCCTGGGAACTTCCAGGGTTCTTTCCTGAACCTTCCTTTGGGGAAACTGCCCACCCCTGGGCTGTCAGTCCCTTCTGCATTCTGCACTCTTTAGGAGTCCATCTGACTGGCTCCCAGCAGTCTTTTGGATCTAATGAAAGCATGTCCATGACTGTTCCCTCTTAGGACTTGCCCATCTCTGTCCCATGAGTGTCCTAGTCATCTTGGACTGATATGCCATAAGGACATGGAGTGAAAGGTGTATGTCTGAAAGCGGCATGCGAGCCCAGTCAGCTTCTTGTGAGAACTCTCTTCTGGCTTACTAGACAGCTGCCTGTTCACTATGTCCTCAGCTCAGAAGACTCTCTCTTTTCTATAGGATTAAGGGACTTCCCTGATGATCTCATTTAACCTTAAATGCACAGTAAAGATCCCATCTGCAGATGCAGCACACTGGGGTTGGGGCTTCAAGATATGAATTTTATGGGGACAGAAGTCAGTCTATAGCCATGGGAACCACTCACACAGCTGTTTCCCCAACAGATTAAAGCTGCCTCTTCTCACTCCCAGCTGCGGAGAGTCAAGATATTTAAAGCAGCTAAAAATGTTGCATTCCCAAGGCGATTCATATTTCCTATACCTTCCATCCCCAAATCACAAAAGAAATTCAGCCAATACAAAATTATAATAAAGTGCTTTTTAGCCACACAGATAATAATGTATAAGTCAGTGTAACGTGGATTAATCTAACTAATATATTGGCATTGACTAAAAACTTTAAAAATAGGGTGTTGAGGTTTTGGAAAATAGTATTCTTGGAATTGTTTGAAGTCTTTAAGTTGTCACTTTCTGGTAAGTAAGGCAATATCCATGAAGATACTGAACTGATATAACTTCGACCCAGTTCCTAGAATTTATCCTTCAGCAATATTTGTCCACGGGCACAAAGACACGTACAAAAGGATGTTTTCGCTGCTACAATGCTTTTTGTAATAGCAAAAAGAACTAGAAATAAAAGGAAATCTTTTGTGGCAGAGTTCTGACAGAGAACAGTCAGCTATGGCAGTTCAAGTTAATAAGGCAACCTACTCAGGAAAGCAGCAGGGTGGGTGTGGGTGGGGCCATCCTGACACATAAGCCTTGTACACATTGTATTCAGTGGCTTAGGTTGGAATCACGCAATCAGTCATCGTAGAAAGATTTCCACCCATGGACACTGCCACATGCTAAACATTTGCCAGCGTGCCACTGGTTAAAGGACTCTGTGAAGAGTAAGGCATGAAGACTAGAAACAGTAGAAAGCCATCTCCTCCTCCAGGCAAAGGAAAACAAAGTGGAGGCATGGTAAAGAGGCAGACTAACAATCTATACTGATGAGTGAGTTCTCTCTGGTCTAGAAAGTGGAGCTCAAAGAAAAGGGGAGTGCAATAAATATCATGATCATTTTCCTTCCATTCCAAATCTACTACGCTTGCCCTTGGCTAAACCCAAATAGAAGCCAAGATTCAGTTTTCTTGATCATGGACCACTCTGGGTAAAAGTAAAGAGAATCTGTGAGGCAGACACATTAAAAATAAACAATATTCATTATTTGAATACCCATCAAGAAACACACAGACCACATGCACACATGTTGGGGCTGGAGAGAAGTCTGAGCAGGAAAGGATATTTGCTGCTCTTTTAGAGAACTTGAGTTTGTCTCCCAGCACCTACACCAAGCAGCTCATAACTAGCTCCAGGGAATCTAGCCTCAGTTGGCACCCACAAGCACACATACATACTCACGCACAGACACATACACATAAATTAAAAGAAAGTGAGTCGTGCCTGTGAGCATCCATTAAAATAAAACACTATACATACAGAGACAGAATGAGACAGACTTCCCTGAAATGACACAAAGTTTCCATAATGTAACTTTTAGGAAAGTATAAACCTTAACCATATTCCTGTAAAAAGTATATATAACATTTTTTTTTTCCTCCTTAGGTCAAGTAAGATCTATATGGCAAATTCCTAAAGTGATTGTCTTTGGAGAACAGAGTTGACCAAAAGGAAATGGGGCCTTGATTTTCTCCATCACAGATTTCTAATGCATTTGACTTTATGGGCATTTATTACCATTATTACAATTTTTAGACAAAGCTGGCTGGCTGCTTTTTCTCTTCAAAGGAGCATAAGCTGGCAAGATTGGCTATGCCCTCGCATGCACCATCTCAGTTAGTGATGTCCTCCTCAGCAGCACACCTGAGAATCTTCAGGTTGTTTTCTGGAATGTGCTATCTGCAATTCAGTGTGGACATGGAGGAATGACTGTCAGCTGAGGACTGTGGGTCATCTCTCTTGAAGATGTTCTACAGGCCTGCAGAGTAAAGTTAACGTGCAGGGTGGAGCTATCCCTCGTGCTCTGTCTGAAAGAGGTGTCCTGAGCCGTAGCAGTTGGCTCCAGAGGCTTGCTTCCTTGTTTATAGGTTGGTTTATTGGTGGGTGGTACTGGAAATTGAACCCAGCGCCTCATGCATGCTGCATAAGAGCTCCACCATTGAGATACATCCTCCGCCCAGCAGTTGGTTTAAAACTTTCAAGCTCCTCTATTGCTTTTAACAATTGATTTTGTTTCCTTGTAGCAAAAGTAGAAGACAGGATGATAATTATTGGTATCTTTATTATCTATCTCTAGTTTAGAGTGCTTAGAAAGAAGACATTGTGAAACATGAGTCTCAACACACAAAATTATTCTACTGTCCTGAAGTCTTCATTCCTAATTGCCCCAACTAGGGTGTGTGTGTGTGTGTGTGTATGTGTGCATGTACGTGGTGTATTTGTATGTGTGTATGTGTATCTATGAGTGTATATGTGTTTATGTATGTATGTGTAAATCTGTGTATGTGTCTTTGTGTAGGGTGTGTGTGTTTTTGTGTATGTGTGTTTTTATGTGTCTCTGTGTGTCTGAATGTGTATGTTTCTGTGTCTGTGTGCACATGTGTGTGTGCATGCTCACCCATTTTGGTATAATGCTTGAATTTCTTTTCGTATAAAGGAAGACATCTATATTACTTATTAGGTATGTGAACAAAATAGGCAGTGTTTTCACAACCAACAATACTTTCAGACTCTCATGTATTTATATTTCTGGGATGACTGATTTATAATCAACATGGAAAAGAAAACATCAGTAAAACATTTTCTTGACCAAAATACACACTCCACCCTTCAGCCACTTCCTCAGGCAGGCATGCGGGCAGAGAACTATTTGCCCTCGTTCATTTGCTTAACTAGTCACCATCGCTAAAGAGACCCAAACACGTCAATGAAAGACACCATTAACAGTTGCTCCATACACCTATAAGCAGTTCATTATCACTCCATCATATGAAAGCATCATGAAAATTATTCTCTTCAGAAATTTGTCATTGGAATGTTACATAATGTAAAGCAGTTATGAAACATTACTTGCGAATGAGAAATTAAAAGTGTTCACACACATAAATACTGGAGAGAAAGGGAAGAATGGAGTGCTTGGAAGAGAGAATAAAATTTCCTCCATGTTTTCCAGGTTTTAAGTGAAACTTTCCTACCGTTCCCATTTTCCATGGGCAGTTCAGTGACCTGGCAGGTTTACACCATTTTGCAAGCAATGCCGTCCCTCCCGCCAGCATTCTTTTCATCCTGTGGAGTTGAAGCTACGCCTACCCCTTAAACAACTAGCTATTCTCCTTCCCTCCCGCGTCTGGCGACCACCGTCAGACCCTTTCTCTGAAATGCTGCCTGTTCTAGATACTCTGCATAATGACACTGCAGAGTATTTGTAAACTTTTGTGACTGGTTTATCTTGCTTAGGTCTATCCATGTTCTCAAGCATGTCAGAATCTCCAGTTTTTAAGGTTGAATGGTATTGACAATATTGAACTGTGTGTGTGTAGATTGTGTTTATCTTTTCCTCTGCGGATGGACATGTGGGTGGCTTCCACTTTTGACTGACTAATGCTTCTATAACATGGTTTTATGGATATCTCTTCTTGATGGTCTTTCAATTCTTTGGAAACAGAAGTGAAATTGCACATCAAATGGTGATCTTGTAGTGTTTTTAGGAGCAGCCATCCTGTTGTCCTCGGGATTTTACATTCCCACCTTCAGTATACAAGGTTCTGATTTCTCCAAGATCTCAAGAATAATCTTTTTTCTTATGTTTCATTCATTCATTTATTTAGTTTGTAGTCCTGGAGATTGAACTTAAGGTCTCTCACATCTTAGGCAAGTGCTGTACCGCTAAGTTATATCCCAGAACTTTTTCTATTTTTTATTTTGAGTAGGGTCTCACTGAGTTGCCCCATCTGATCTTGAACTTAATCAGACAAAGGACTTAATCAGACATGTCTCTAAAGATTATTCAATACTGGCCAATAAGCATGTGAGGAGAAACCATCAGGGAAAGTCAAACCTGCACTATCATGAAAAACAAAATATTTCAAAAGGATATAACTTTATACCCAATAATTTGTCTTCCACAGAGAAAACAAGAACATGTCAGGCTTGGTGGAGGAGTCCTGTCATTTCAGTCATTTCAGCTCCTCAGGAGGCTGAAGCAGAGAATGTCAAGTCCTTTGCCTAATTTTGAACCTGGTTGTTATTACATTATAGTTCTCTATATACTCTGAACATCAATTCCTTAACAGGCATATGATAAAATGTCCCAAACTTTATACTAGCGAATGGTGACAATAAAAACATTAAAATCTGAAGCAAGATTGAGTTGTTTTCCTAATCAAATGGCCACGAAAAGTCTTTGTTCTTATGATGACAGCAAGCAGAATGTCAGCACAAGCATCTCTGGAGGCCTGGCATTAGTTAAGGTATACTTACTTACTGGAGCATAGGGAAGGGTGTTGGTGAGGATATGTGAGTGCAAATACATCAGATTTATAAAAATGCATTTTTCAAAACCATGCTTCATATAGGCAAAAAATCTGTTAAGTGCCCATATGGCTGGTTTTAATATTCTTAGCAATGTTATTGTAATATACTGTACTTATACCTCCTGGCAGAATGGCATATTTTTTATTCACTTATATTTTATAGTCTAACCTAAGAATTGCTCCTCTTGAATAATTACACTAAATCAGTGCTCTCAGCAAAATCGCATGTCAGAACTTCTCTTTATAAAACCAAAATGATGAGATTTACCAACATCACCTAACCAAGAAAATAAACAGCAACACTCCTTTCAAAATGAGACTCAGGTGTTTACACAGTCACTTACAGCAGTCTGGGAAATCCTTGGGAAGTCAAAGGAATTATTTTGGACCAGATTAAATGCCTCTGTAAGACATTCTTCCAGCAAAAAAAAAAAATAAGATAAGGGTCATTTCTTTGAGTGATAGGGAAGTTTGTCTAATAACATGACTTGCCGAGGAATAATTCTCACTCCAAATATTTTTCACACAGAGTGGTGACTCATAGATCTGGGAGTAAAGAAAAGGAAAAAATTTTGAGAAGCTAAACAGAGTCACTTTTTTCGTATTTCTGAACTGAATTGTTAAGTCTGACATGTTTTCCTATCTGGGCATTTGATTCTATAAAAGATACTTTTGTGGAGAGAGAGAAAGAGGGAGAGAGAAAAAGAAGGAGAGAGAAAAAGAAGGAGAGAGAGGAGATGCACCTTGTCTCTAATGTATATAATGATAATCATATCTAGAAATCTATGTATTCAAATTAACGTATATTATTACTTCCAAAGGTAACTTTTCTAGGAAAAAGAGTGCGAATTTATAAATTTATATTGCAATCTTTTGTTTTATTCTTTGTTTTTTAAGACAGGGTCTTACATAACGTTGCCTGGCCTGGAACTCATTATCTAGACAATGCTGGACTTCAGTTTGCACAATCCTGCTTCTGCCTCCTGAGTGCTAGGATTATAGGAATGTGCCACCAGGCCTGTGTGCAATATTTTTTTTTTCCCTTTGGTCTTTTTGACAGGTCTCCCTGTCGCCCTAGCTAGCCTGGAACTCACTATGTAGATCAGGCTGGCCCTGAGCTCACAGAGATCCACCTGCCTCTGCCTCCTGAGTGCTGGGATTAAAAGTGTGCGCACCATGCCTGGCTCTGCAATCATCTTTCTAAAACTTGAATTCTACACGTTATCTATGAAGGACTGTGAAAACCAATAGAGTTTTTTTGTTTTGTTTTGTTTATAACGAAAATGAGGTATTTTGAGACTCTGCTCTGTTTTTCTTGAATTGTGGTCAATGGTCCTAGTGTTACCCATGAGTTCATAAAAGTCCTTATGCTCTACTTAGATAGAAGTTATGAGTAGGTGAGGAGAGGTTCCCCTAGTGTTGACAGTCCCTGGCTCTTGAATGCCCAAGGAACTGGACTAGCAGAGCAAGAGGTTGACATCTCAATTCCTGAGAGCTGGGGAGAGTTGGGGGGGGTCTGTTGCTACAGGATTTAGAAGCCAGAAACTTATGATTGTAAGCACTCAGATTGGAGGCTCAGTATTCTGAGCTCGAACCATATTGACTGTGGTCCTTGACAGCTGTTGTGATCCTTGCCTTCCAGCAAGAGTGAACGGTAATGACATACAACAAAGCTAGTGTTACAGCTCCGGAGCCATCCACAGGCATTGGGATCCTCAGCTCCTTCAGTGACTAGTGTTACAGCTCTCAGACCTAGAGCACTGTGACCCTTGCACCCTAAGGCATGGTACCTTTCTGCAAGTATTCCAGCAACAGGAGCCTGCACCATTGGGGTCTAGCATGTGCCACCCTTCCGGATTATTGGTGGCTTAGGGGAAGGGAATACATCAGGAGTTTTATAAGTAGATTTTACATCAATACCATTAAGACAGACTTATTAATAGCTCCTGTATTAGTGTGGTGGTAAAGCTTTCTCTGAGTTTTCTAGTTTGACTGTTCTGCTCTTAGAAAGAACACTCTCATCACGTGGTAAGGTTTAGGAGTTGAAACATGAGTGCTGTGGCAACATCCTAATCCTATTAGACTCCCCACTTGCTATCGTTCCCCAACAAAGAATGCTGTCCACAACACACAGCTTTATAAGAAAGAACTGAGACTACATCTGTAAGCAGAATCCTCAAAAAAAAAAACAAACACGTTTTAGATGAAGGATCTGTGGCTTAGAGTTTTAGGTAACATATTCAAGATCACATAAGGGGCAGAACTTGAGTGCTTGCTTGGTGTCAGACATTGCTTACATAGATTGATTTGCTCCTCAAGGAAACTTTGACAGGTGATTATTTTTATTCCCAATTTACAAATGAGAAAACTGAAGTTCAGAGAGTATGAGCAACTTCCTCAAGGTTATAGTCCTCTGCAAATCAGATTCAGATTTGTGTCCTTCAAAGCTGAGCCTTTCTTACCAAGCTATGTTATTTGCTAGGAGTGCCTTAACAATATACCACAGGCAGGGTATCTTAAACAATCAAAATTATTTTCTCACTATTTCAGATGCTGGAAATCCAAGGCCAAGGTGTGGGAAGGGTTGGTTTTATTGAGGTCTCTCACTCTTGTCTGCGGTTGGCTTCCTTCTTGCTGTGTTCTTACCTGATCTTTCTTCTGGGCCCACACATTTGTTAGTTTGGGATCATGCTCATCCATAAGACGTCGTTTAACCAAATTACACCGTTTCAGGTTCTGTATTCAATCAGAGTCACATTTTGAAGTGTTGAAAGCTAAGGCTTCACAAGAATGGGCATTAAAGGAGGGAGATAATGAATGTATTTTGTAATCCTGCAGCCAAACATAGCAGTGGACCTATAATCCAACCCACAAACATCCTTCTTCTAAATTTTCCTGAAAGTCCACACATGTAGAAGCTAGTAAGCTGGAGAGAGAAGGAACAATAAGTAAACACCACAGAGGATGGGCTGGAGTGGGTTCTGCCAATGCCCTATTCAGGTGCTCAGTGACCACTTCACTAGATGCTGTGATGCTGGGTTATACCTGAAGTCTTCACCAAAGTCTACCCATGGATGATAGGAGAAGCCTCCTGAGAGGAACCAAGTGTTACTTCCCACATTTTGCACCCTCCAGAGTGGCACAGCGATACAAAAGTCCTGCTCCTTTATCTCAAGGCAGACTAGAGCGGAGTACCAGTTATTCTCCAGACCTCCTTTCAAAATCAGATTAACCCTGAAACCCATCCTCACTTAGCTTTTCATCTGTTGTGGTTTGAGTCTAAAATGTTGACTACAGGCTCATGTCTTGAATGCTTGTTCTCCAGCTGGTAGGACATGGGACCTTTAGGAGGTGAGACTTGACTGATGAAAGTAAGCAGTTAGGGGCAGACTCGGAAGGTTTTACCTGGGTCCTGATTCCTGCTGCTGTCTCTGCTTCCTGGCCTCCCAGATGTGAGCAGCCTCTACCACACACTCTCACCACAAAGCCTTCTTCTTCATGATGGCCTGAAACCTTCTGAAACAATGAGGCAAAATAAATCTTTTCTCCTTTAAGTTGTTTCTATCAGGTATTACTGTCATGGTGATGCCAAAGTACTGAACATATCCCCTTCCTTGCCTGCCTTCCTTTATCACCTCAAAATGTCTCCTGAAAGCATGACCTTAATTAATCACTTGCACAGATTCCCCAGCTCAGGCTCTTTTCTAGGTTGTCTTTAGACAATCTTCTGCCCTAAATTGTTCTCTATCTGGTAGTGTATTAAAGCTCCCTATTTGCTCAGCTAATTCCCGAAGGACACTAATGCCACTTTTAAAGAGCATGAGCTTATGGATACAGAAGAGTCTCCATGCCTTGTTTTGTTTTGCCACTAGGCAATTTGCATAAAAATCCCAAGGCCCTAGGTAGTTTAAAAGCCCCAGAAACCTATAAAGCTATACAAACAGGTCTAGAGAGATGGATCAGTGGTTTAGAGCTTTTGCTGCTCTGGCATAGGACCTGCATTTAGTTCCTAATACCCACATGGTAGCTCACAATCACCTATAACTCCAGATTCAGGGGATCCACAGCCTCACACACAAACACATAACAATAAATAAATAATCTTTAAAAAAAACCTATAGGAACAGAGTTCTTCCTTTGGTTCACAAAATGAAGAAGGATGGGGTGGGAGAGATCAGTGGGCAAGAGCATTGGTTCCTCTTGAAGAGGACCTGGGTTTGAATCCCATGGTGCCAGGAACCACCTGTAGCTCCAGGGTTGATAATTGAGATAGGAGATTGTCTTACGGTAATCTAAAAATTAGCCTGAGATGAAGCAGAAGAAACTACAGGTGAGCCAGAGCTTGCTTCCTACGGGTCCTGAGACAAAATTACTATATTATTTGGTGGTCATAGTCGAACATAGTAAAATGGGGTCTGAGAGCATAAAAAGATGGCCCAAGAGGCAGCCTAGATCCTGCCCATATTTCTCCTTGCCCATGTTATCCAGCAGCCATCTTACCTCCTGTAATAGCACTGATTGTCAACTTGATAGAATTCTGGGCATGGCTGTAGGGGAATGTTTTGATTAGGTCAATTAAGGTGGGAAGACCCATCTTAATTGTGGTTGGGACCATTTCCTGGCTGGGATCAAGAGCAGTATAAATGGAGAGAGGAAGCTGGGTAACACACACGTGCATTCATTCCTCTTTGTTTCCTGATTGTGAGATGTGACCAGCTACTTCAAGCTCCTGCGGCCAAGACTTCCTCACTAGGATGGGCTGTACCTTGAACTCTGAGTTACAATCAACCCTTTCTCTCTTCAGTTGCTTTTTTCATGGTATTTTATCATGGCAGTAGGAAAAGGAACTAAGAAACCGCCTTACAATAATCAGGGCCAGTTTACCCCTCTAGGATATGCGCTCCTTTGCTGCCTACTGATCTTCTGGCATAAGAAGTGACCAGATGACCGAATCCTTAGGTTAGCGTGGCTCTTACAGTGTCTCTCTGGTGGGTGCATTTCTCCTCTAGGAACTAGGTAAAAATTGCTCAACTTGGTCGTTGCAGGTGATGATAAATGGGTTCATTTCTACTTTTATCTTTATGGTACTAGATCCCTGGGTTCATTTCTACTTTTATCTTTATGGTACTAGATCCCCAAAGCTGTAACTATCAGGGGCATGGGACGAATGGTAGGCATTGGTTGAGCTTCTATGCTGTACCCTAAAGGAGCTTCACAAATGTCATTGCTATGGTTTGATTGTGAAATGTCCTCACATACTCATGGTCTGGACACTTGGTGCTCTTTTGGTAGGTTATAGAGATTTTAGGAGAAAAGGCCCAACTGTAGGAAGGGTGTTGCTGGGGTACAGATCTGGGTTACAGCCCAGCCCTGTTATTTGATAGTACAACCATCCACCACACCCTCTACTGCCATGGCTGGGAGTCTCTCCTGATGCCACGCCTCTAGCCCCCATCATGGACCCTGTACACTGAATTGTGAGCAGGAACAGGCCTTTCCTCCCTTTGTTGCTTCTTTCCTTCCTGTACTTTGGACATAGTGATGTAAATATAACACAGTCATCCTTAAGCTGATGTCTACGCTGTGCCTTCAAAAGGTCACTTTATGATGCTGTCATACCAATGGTTGCTAGACTCCGTGGTCGTGTGTCCACTATTGCATCCATTTTGCCAGAGTCAATCCTTTGATCCAAAGATGTATTAAAAACTGTCATTAAATTAGACAATAGAGCTAGCTGTGGGGAGTAAAGACAAACCTATCTTTGGAAAACCTTGGGTGGTGGTCAGGATTGAGGACTGCTCCTCGTAGGATGGAGAAGGCCATCTCATAATGTATTTATGATGGGCACTTCCAAGCAGTGACTTCAGACACTTGAGGACAATGCTCTGGGAAGGATTGCAGTGGAACATTACCAGCAATACCTACAGCATCCAGTAAAGGGATTTCCGAGCAACTGGACTGTTAGTCCGTCATCTCATCTCTAGAGGGACAGAGATGGTATTCTCAGGTGGCTGCCGAGGCAGCCTGGTAAAGTACTTGAGTGAAACATACCAGGAAGGAGCTATGTTCAACTTGAGAGTCAACGCCCAGGCTGGCAAGGAAGGGCCAACTTACTCTTGCCAGCCTCATTGCCAGGTCTTGCACTTCTTCATGGGAACTTGAAGATTTGTTTTCCTGAAAAAAAAATCTCACAGTTTAAAAAATGTGGATGATAATATCATTGGTTTTTCTAGCAGAACAGATGAGTAACCAACATTAGGATACATGAAGGTGGGAGGACAGAACAGCGGATGAAACTGTGGAAGAAGGAAGATCTGCAGGAACAAATGGGAGATGCCTGGTGCAATAACCAACTCAGCATTTTAAACATATATGCCAAGCCAAGAGCATGCAGACGTTATATTAGTCTGTGTTGGCTGTCATTTAGAAAAAGAAAAGAAGAAGAATAGGTTGCTTAAATTTTATTTTCTCACAGTTCTGGAGTCTGGAAGTCTAAGACCAGGGTGCCAGCCTGGTCAGGTTCTGGTGACAGCTCTTTTCCTGGCTTCCAGACAGCTGCCGTGTTGCCGTGTCCTCACTTGGCCTTAGCTGCAGCCCACACATATAAGAAGACTCAGCTCATGACTTCTCCTAGAAGGATGCTAATCCCATCAGATCGGGACCCCGTCAATCTGACCTCCTTTAACTTCAGTTACTTCCTTTGAGGTGCTATCACCAAATCTAGCCATAGTGAGGACGAGGGCATAAACATAGATCCTGGAGATGCAACATCTTCAGTCTATATCAAAAAGAAAAACAACCAAATAACAATAATGAAATAATAATAATAATAATAAATCTTGGGTAAAACAAATCAAATATGTCTCCAAGCTACTACTGGAGTGTTTGACCTTGATACCAAGAGCAGCTAACTGCTCACTTCTGAGGCTGGGCCTCAGTAAGTGTATCCCAAATTGTGAGCCAATTGGACTGCATTTGGATCACAATATTTAATTTACTGCTTAATTTATTACCCAAAGTTTTCACCTGTAAAAAGAAATAATGAGAAAATCTTAGAACTGGAAAATATGTTTTCCAGCTTCTTATGTGGGATGAGCTGTCTGGGTCACCAAGTATTGACCTAGTGATTTTCTTGCTTTTTTTACTTCAAACTGAGCTCTCCATTCTAAAGCAGTATGTGGGAGGAAAAAGAACTAAAAATGATGTTGAACTGAGAGAAGAAAACAGGTGTGTTATTACTACTAGTATTGAATAAATTAAGATGTCTCAGAATAGAGCTTTCTGTCAGAAATCAAAAGAGGGCCCAATGAACTCAAGACTTCGTTCCTCCAGCAACCAGAAGTAATTGCCCTGTATTGATGTTGTTGCCACAGCCTCTTCACAAACAGCCTCAGCATCACAGGGAGCATCTAAGAAATGCAACACCAGGGGCCCTACCACAGCCTCAGAGATTAGGCCTCTGGGATTCTGGTGTACGCTACAGTTTGAGAACCATCACTGTGCGTAACAAGTGGATGGAAAGTAACGGGCTCAGGAGAAGAAAGAGAAAAAGCTGGCTTCTTACCAAGTGTCCACAGTGTCCTGGATACCTTCCTAAGAAATCCGGTGATGGTGGCAGCAGCAGGACGTAAGCCCAAGTCTAGCCAAAGGCCATGTGTTCACTCTATGGAATCTAGTTCTCTTCCTAAATACGTGTGGAGCAGTGCCGGGATGTAGTTCAGTTGGGAAAGTGTCTGTCTAGCATGAAGGAAACACTGGGTTTGATCCCCAGGAACACACAGTCCCAATGCAGTAGCCTGCACTTGTAATTTCAGCACCCTAAAGTTGGAGACAAGTGGATTAGAGATTCAAGGTCATCCTTGGCTATGTAGTGATTTCAAGTTCAGCCTGGGATACATGAGACTCTATATGTTTTAAAAAGGCCACATACACTAAACACACACACACACACACACATACACATGACTTTATAGAGAGAGTGCTGGGTGCTTTATATGTTAGCTTATTTCATCTTTATGAGGCTACTGAGAAGTACGGTATATTCCTATTTTAGAGATTAAGAAAATGAGGCTTGTAAAAGTCACGTCACTTTCTCGTTCAAGTGGCCTCACTTGTTCCACACTCAATTCAGACAGCCATGAGCCCATTTTCTGACCTTGTCTCCCTACACTATGCTGTCCTATCACTATTTCAAATCCTCTACCTCGGTTGCCATTGCCTACCACCTGCCAGTCTGTTTTCTTTCTTAGAGATTTGCTCTTTTTGAACTGGCAGCCCTGATCTCTACCACAGAACACAGGAAATGACCTCAATGCCTGCTTTCCCACTTCTCCCAAGGATGGTACTGAACTAGGGCCAGGACAGATACACAGTGGGGGGTTAATTCATCACACACAATGGGAACCTTGGGCCTTAGGCCTCACGGAACCCCCATGGAGGAAGCCTAAAAGGTATATGGAAAATGCTTCTTCAAACCCATCTGGCAGTATGCTTTGCTCTCTTTGTTCCAAGTTCCTCTCTAAATATCTTCCTTCAGTCAGAAAAATTACAAAGAGAAAGTATATTATAATTGGGAAAATGCTGAGCTGGTTTTAGAAGCAGGGTGTTGAGGCTGAGCTCATTTCTAGTTACACTGACCCCTTGATGACTGACTTTCATTCCCTGCCCATTTTTTCTTCTTAAAGTAAATGGGGATGGATTAAAGACAGTCAAGGCCCACTCTATCCAGCTTTAGCATTCTGTTGTCCATGAGAATAAATTAAGCTGTCAAATCGCCTTTCTTCACCCCAAAGTTTATAAAAACAACTACAAAGGAAATGTACACATCTCATTGCTATGTGCATATGTACCTTTTGTGACACTTTTTGAATGTTACTACATGTGATTTCTTCTTGGTAGACAAGATTATTTCTTTGAGAATATTTTTGGAAGGAATTCTCTTCAGGAAGTATTTTCATTTAAGATCCAAATTAGAGCAAAAGTAAAAGTTTTAGTAATCCTGTCAGTTCTTAAGTCTTTATGAGGTCCTAAAACCCCTTCTGGCACTTAAATTTGATGAAGTTCAGTTCAGTTCCATCAGTCTTACTCTGTAGTGTGTAAACATTACAGTAAGCAGAAAGTCATGTAGAAACCTTATTCCAGTGGAAAAGGTTAATACCTTGAGTGACTAGGCCTGCTAACTAATAATTTTAGACGTTATAATAGAACATTTGGCATTTTGAAGCAAAAGTCTATTTTTAACCTTGTCTTGAGCAATATGATTGCCACAAAGCCTTCCTATTTCAGAAATCTTACATTACAACCTATTTTTTATTGACTTCCCTAAAAGCATTTGTCCTCAGAAAAAGTAGAAAGCATTGCCTTTTTACAATTATCCATCATTTATTAATCTATATATTCATTAATTTAGAAATTCCTTATAAAGGAAAGTAAAATATACTACTTAAGCAAACCTAAGTAAATGTTACAATAGAAATTAAATTAATAAAAATCAGAGACTATTCCAAATGCCAATAAACAGGATTGTTTATATGAAACCTCACCCACCCAGGACTCATGGACCATTGTTGAAGAGGGTGAGAAAAGACTGTTCGAGCCAGAAGTGGTGAATGACCACAAGGAAACAGAATTTTCCGAGCTTCTTGGAACTGGCTCCAGCAATGGTGACAGCACGCACAAGACCCATGCAAACTGAAACCAGACAAAAACCCTGCACAGAACTTCGGAAAAGGGCAAGAAATCCCGACTTTAGCTGATGAACTATTGGCAGCTGGTCACTGCTGAGTGAGGGAGAGTTGGTCTTCTTTAAGGGAATGCCACTCGATTAGCTAAACAGACTCAAGTGGATGAACTCACACCAAGGGACATCTGGGGACACAAACTTAACTCTATAGGCCTTAACATATATGACAGGATGCATGAAATCTTGTGGGGTACAAATGGGGTAGGGGTCTAAATATGATTAATATGTATGAAATGCACAAAAATTCAATCAAAATATTAAATGATAATACAAAATTAAATTAAACATTAAAAACAATGAACGAATGTTCCAAATGCCAACAAACAGAGTGGTTTATAGCCCATCAGGATGATACTAATTACATTTATTTATGTGTGTATTTGTGTTTGTGGGCACACACGCCCCACAGAGACAATTTGTGGGAGTTCATTTGTAATCCCAGGGATTGAATTTAGGTAGTCAGCCTTAGCAGCAAACATCTTTACCCACTACACCATCCGGCTAGCCCTCAGAGTAAGATTTAAGTGAGCAAAGGGGGAAGAAAGAATCTTCTCAGTTAACTGTTTGCTGCTGCTGTCTCAGCACTAGCCAATATGGCATCATAAATCCCTTTGCTTCATGCTAAGGTCTCTCAGTACATAGAAAAGAAGGTGCAACTGGGTATGGTTACTTCCTCCTGCGATGGCAGGGACCAAACCTCAATTTATGGAAAACAAAGACTTAGAAAGCCACAATATGAGCAAGACTTGGTATTCATAATTAAACAGAATGCTATCATAATCATCCCTAGTCTAACCAGCCATAATATTTACATACTAATAAATTTTCTGCTGAGGCATCTAATCTGTACAGATATCAGGTCAATAAAAGTGACTTTTTGCTCACATTGCAAATGTGCCAATTTGCCAAAATGGTTTAAAACTTTTCCAAATAAAATGTGCATTCTTTCTCTGAGAATCGAGAGCCAACAAGCTTCAGACACGATTAAGTAACGTTGAGAGTTAGACTATACAGACACAACTGGTAAGTACGTGTGTGTCATGTATAAGTACATGTATATACACATGACATACATATATTGATTAAATAAAATTTAAAAACAAAAGTTCGTTGGGCATATTGAAAATTAAATGTGATTATGATTAGGTTAAATGACAGTTGCAAATGATTATCTGTCAACACTAGTTACCATTTTTAGCTTTTTCTATTGTTCCACATATGAATTATTAGATGCCTTTGATGGTCATTTGTTCTTTCATTTAGTAAGTACTTGTTGAATATTTACCTCACAGCTTTAGAGAGTTAGCATACCTAATCTTTGCATTTCAGTGGGAAAACAAACGGTAAATAATTAAATGATTAAGTGAAACTGATAACTTGCAAATAGGGACTCAGCCACATGACCAATTAAGGGAAGAATCTTTCAGGCAGCCATTAATGACAGAGCTGGTGTGACCAGAATTAGGTGAGGAAAGGAGACTCAGTGAGAGACATGGAAGAGCCCCAGCCATGGATGACTTTGTATGATAAAGGACAAATTTGGGATTTAATATAATGGCAGCTCATCCAAATATTTTTAAACAAGAGAGTTACATGAGATAACCTTTGTTAAAATATAACCATCTTGGGAGACAGATGCAGGAGATTTCTAAGCTCAAGGCCAGTCTGGGCTACTAATAGGCCAAACCATTGGATGAACCTTTCTTCAAAAAGTCTATAAACGCCTGGGCTCCTACAGCAATGGTTTCAGCATGCTCAAGACCCATGCAAACTCAAGCAGACAAAGACAGCATGGAACTGGAGAAATGGGTAGCAGACCCCAATCTTTGCTGAAGAAATATTGGAGACTGATTACTATTGAGTGAGGATGAGCTAATCTTCCTAAAGTGAGGGATTTGGGGGAGGCTGGTTAGACCTCAGTGGATGAACCTGTACTGAGGAGCATTTGGGGACACTAACTTGACACAATAGACCTTAATGAAGATGAAAGAATATATGGATTCCAGTTGGAGGTATGGGGTGCTGGTGGGTAAGGGGACATAAAAATGATTAAGATTGGTTGAGATGTTCTGTATGAAACATACAACGATTCAATTAAAAAGCAGTATCTTCTAAGATCAAATCTGGGTGATGCAGGTGAAGACCTGAGATGACACCCTTTCCCTATTCTCTATAAATTAACCATTTTTTATTTTTAAGTTATGTCTAATCTAAATGTTAAAAATAGAAGTCAGCTAAATTTTTAATGGAAAAAGAAGTCTGTGGTTTGAATGCTGGTTGTAGTGGTACAAGGCAGATGGATCTCTATGAGATTAAGGGCTGGCTGGTCTGCATCGTGAGCTCCAGGCCTGCTGGGGCTAGGGAGACCCTGTCAACACCGCCACATACACCAAAGTCTATGATTTGAATGTGCCCCAGAGTTGTTTACAAAGAAGAACTGGAGTCCCATTGCTGTGGTTAAAGGAAGCTCAGCATGATGGGAAGAGTTTGAGTCACAGGGCACTGAGTGCTGTTATTGCTGGAGTGGGCTCATTATTGAGGGAATGAGTTCTTTATAAAAGGCCACCTTGTGCCGCATCTCTCGCCATCTTTTTACCCTTCTGCCAGATGATACATTAGAAAGCTCTCACCAGCTACTGGTCCTACCCTCTGGGACTATAATGAAATAAAATTTCTGCTCTTTCTAAACAAGCCAGTATCAAGGGTTTTGTCAGAGCTGTATACAACAGATTAAGATAATCACTTTGGCAACTATATTGAGATTTGAGGTAACCTTTAGTAGAAGAAATAGGGATACAGATTAGGTGAGCATTTTAGTAATGTAGGTAGAAAATTATGAGCAAAGATATTCTGTAGGAAGAGTCATTCAAATTTTCCTTAAATGATTCCCAGACTTCTGACTTTAGTAATTGTATAGAAAATGATACTGTTTTTCCTAAAACAGGAACTATGAGATATAGTTTGGGCTAATGGGTATGAGTTTGGGGCAAGGAAAGGTACCAAGAATTCCATTTTGAATGAGTTCTGACAACAATAAGCGACTGAATATTCAAGACTAGTCTAGACTGGAGATTGAAGATTAGAAATCTTCAGTATATGAATGGCCATCTAAATTTATTTAAACAGAAAATAACTTTTTAAGGTATTAAAATAACAAAAAGAAAAGAGGAACCAGGAATGAGTTGGAATAATTCAACATTTATAGGCTCAGAAAAGGGGGAAGAACCAGAAAACCTGTCTGAACAGGACCAACCAGAGAGATAGGAGAAAACTCGAATGGTTCAATTTATGAAACTGAAATTTTGGGAAGGAAAACATTCACTTAATGTTTAAAATGCTAGTGATCAATGTGGCAGACACAGTACTGCTGAGACCAAATAAAAAATGAGCCTTTTCTTCCCGTTTATCTACCATTCATGGTCAGTATTAATGTTAATAGCATTCCCTGTTTACACAAACTGATGTATTGTAGCTGGTTCCTCTGGGTTGGACAGGGAGGTGGAGGCTCATGAAATTCAAGAGACCCTTATGAGACCTGCCTCGAAATGATATAGGAGGTAAACAGATGACTGGGGACAGGATTCCTCCAGGGTGCAGCTGCTGGTAAGACAGACATTGCTACAGTGATGTACCTGTCTTTGAATTGTCCATACTCCTGTAAGTCACTTAAATAAACACATTGGTCCTCTCCTTGGTCTATTGGGTCCCTTTGTGTCTCGGGTGAACAGTTGTTTGCTTCCCCAAGAAAAGTCACACAACGACCATTGCTGTTATTATGCTCCCTGTATTCATACTTATAAGCATAGACTCTAGATCTTGCACAAGGTAGGATTTGGTGACTTTTTCCTCTTTTATGATTTTCACAACTCAGGTTCTCTGTTCGACCCATGT
Organism: Eospalax fontanierii; assembly: GCA_035773235.1. Classification (NCBI taxonomy): domain Eukaryota; kingdom Metazoa; phylum Chordata; class Mammalia; order Rodentia; family Spalacidae; genus Eospalax; species Eospalax fontanierii. Next base: position 23,974,256 of record CM069530.1, read on the forward strand.
GACCCACCAGCCATCCTAACCTTGTATCAGCCATGACTTCCAGTCTCCAGTCCTGCAGATTGCTTAAGAAAGAGTATGGTATGGCTAGCCAACTGAGCTGGCTGAAGAGCACAGGCTTGGAAAGGAACAGGCCAAGAATGTTGGCACAGAGGGTGAATAAAAGACACACAATTCAAATGGACTTGGCATTCCAGGTATCTGAGGTCAGAAGGAAGAGAAGGAAAAGACGTGAATGAAATAAAGAGGCTTGGCTGAGTTTTCTGAAAATATTTAAAGTAGGATCTATTTTTGGGGTGTTGACTAAAGCTAAAGCTTGGTGGTAAAATATAATATACTCTAGGCAAGAATCAACTAAATAACCACCCCCTTGAAGCATTCCAAGCACAGACATTTGAGAACAGCAAGGGAAGGCCATTTTCGGTAATAAGTTGGCCTGGGGGTTGTTGCTTCCCCACATGGATTAGAGGAATCTGTAGAATTCTTCCCAGCACATCCAGATATTAAAGGAAGGCATTTCACAGGTTGGAGGAATGGAAAGCCTTTAGTGTCTGCAAGGATATGAGAAGTACTAAACAAGGCAGCAGGGAAGACTCAGAAGGACAGGTGGCACACACTCCATACATCTGTCTTGATTTTGAATGATTGGTTACAGACTGGGAATTCACATCTGTACCATACCCACTGTAGGGCATGAAAATTATTATTATTACATGTAGATTTTAAAATTATTCATTACATTTATTTATGTATGTGTGCATGCTCATGCTTTAGAGGAAGTGTGGGGGTTAGAGGAAAACTTCCCAGAGTGAGTTTTTTCCTTCTAACATGTTGGTCTCAGAAACTGAACTCAGCTCATCCAGCTTGATGGCAAGTGCTTTTACTTGCTGTGCCATCTTGCTAGCCCATATATATATACACACACATATACATACACACACACACACACACACACACACACACACACACACATATATATGATAGCATCTCTTGAAGCTCAAGCTACCTTTGAACTCAATATACAGCCAAGGATGACTCTGGACATTTTAGATGGTTGAGTTAGCTTAAGAAAGAGAGTCAGAGTTATGGACACACTCTAAGATAAATACATTCCTATAGCATATGTTAGGATTCCAGGTTAGAAAGCCTAATCTGTTTGCAAACCATTCAATCTATATTTGATCTGTTCACTATTACCATAAGACTTTTTGTTACTGCTGTTTTTTTTTCTTTCTTTTTTAAAACTTTTCTCTTTAAATGATAAGGTGATAAATCCTATTATGCTTATTCAAGATTAATAGTAAGTTAAACACCAATCAGGCCCTAGAATTAGAATCATTGGTATGTACCACCACCCCAGGTTTAATGCGATGTTGGGGGTTGAGTCCAGAGCTTTGTGTCTACTAGGCAAGCAGTCTGCTAACCTAGCTACAACCCCAGTTCCTTAAATGGATGTTCATGGGGCATGAAAGACCAAGAAAAGACACAGAACTGGTGTGATCTTCGAAGCAGATGAACTCAGTAAGACCCAGCACAGCCAGGTTGCCTTGACCACACCTGACCAAAGGTTTCATCAGTTACTAAACAGAAGAGAATAGACATTGAGCTCCAAAAATGAAGGAAGAGAGTTTTTAAAAAAAATCACTAGGAACCTAAGGACTGGTGAAGGAGGAGAAGGAAAACGCAAAGGCAGTAGATACAAATGGAAAACTAAGGCAGGCTTTAGGATGTGCATGTTAAAGTTATTGATATGCTGTTTCCTGTTCCAAAGAGACACATGTATTTTCAAATAGGAGCAATCCCTCACTTCTTCTCTTTACTCCATGTAATCTATTTCTTAAATGTTCCTAGATCAAAGACTCTAGGAAAAACTAAATGATTGACTCAGGGAAAAACGCAACTAATTACTGGAGTCAGATACTCACCCAGCCACGTTAATTACATAATTTGTTGATTCTAAGGACCCGGCTGGATCCTCTTCTCTTAGAATTTCGCTCTTCGTGGTATATTGATACCATTATGGCTAGAGAGCAGACAGGGAGGCCAGGTCCTGGCTGATTAGATGGTCCTATTTGAGACCTTTTGTGATTGGGCTTCTGCCCCAACTCATTACCAGGCAGAATGATAGAGGAATTAAACTAACCAAGGAATGCTTTCTCAATCTTGCTACCTGTAACAGGAAACCAAAGCACCCATAGCAGGAGATCCTGAGATACAAGGGTAAGCTGTGGTAACTTGGCTGAAGCATATTCCTCACTGATAAATTCTTCCTCCATGACCCGAGCTCCACAGGGGAAAGAAATGTGACCACGATGTCTGTATCGAAAACCTGATTAGTGCAAGGCTGAAAATGAAATGATTTGTTAGTATGAGATCATGAACTTAACAAAAGAAAGCTTTTCTTGAATAAAAGGTAGAGAATGACATCAACTATTTGGATTATCTAGACACATTGCTGAAAGTTGAGCTTTATTCCTGAAATCTTTCCCAAATCCCTTTGAAATACTTTGCATTAAATCAACAAACATTCTAACAATAGGTCTATTAGTAGAGCCATTTAAAAACAAACAAATAAAAAACACACTGGCCTTTTCATTAGCCATATAAATTTGTTGACATTCCTCTTGATTTTAGAAGACTGTTCATAATTGACATATTAGCTCAAGTTTATAATGAACAAAGGAGAAAAGAATGAAGTAATGTCTCATGATAGGTTAGATTTCAAAGCAAGTGTCCTGAATAATTGTGGACTTATACCATCTGCATATCTGAATCATTAGCTGTTTTTAAATGATGTCTTATATGTGTGTGTTTGTTAATGTATATATGAATCACTATCTCTCTGATATAAAATATGTACATATATTTTAATTGAATTTATTGTATTTAATTGTATCTGTCAAAAAGATATGAAAAGAGAATATCCTAAAATATATATATAAATATACTTTCCCCCCTAATGGCTCAAAAGACATGTGGGTGGATGATCTGGCTTCATTGTGAATGAATCATACATTTAGAATCAACACAGTACAGAGTAAAAAATGACTGTGGATGGGTATTTTCATTTCTATGCAGTACTTCATATTCCAGAAGTTCCCAACATAGTCTGACTCAGGCATATTTTCCCCCACAGGATGTAAGGAGGTGGTAGGTCTGATGGCCATGAACATCCCAAACATATTACTCCACCCAGGGTTCTCAGGGTTTAGACTGAGTTTTCTGCAGCACTAAGCAAAGATTAGCCATTACCCACAGTTCTCTCCCATAACAGAGATAAGAAATCATAGGAGAGACAAGGGTGATCATTATCTTTTTGAAAGTTTTATTTATTTATTTTTATTATAATAAATATATTTACTATTTTTATAGGCATTTATTTTTATTATATGCCTACATGGAAATACACTGTGTATTTAATGTTCACAGAGGCCAGAAGAGGGTGTCAGATCCCCTGCAACTGGAGTTATGGATAGTTGTTAATCAGCAAGTAGGTGCTGGGAACCAAACCCAGATGCTCTGCAGGAACAGCCAGTGCTCTTAACCACTGAGCCATCTCTTCAGCCGCAGGTTATGTCTTCATACATGTGTACAATGTACTTTGACCATAGTCACTCTTTCTATAATCCTCTCATCTCCCTTCAGACAAATGACTTACTGGGTTCTTCTCTTCATATTGCTTATATGACCTTGAAGACAGAATCTTCTGTAACTTATAGTAATGTTCTTTCTATAATAAGGTTCTTATTTCAATTTGAGAATCTAAAAAACCTGAACAAGATGAGTTCCATTTAAACAAGAATTTTCCAAGCAATAATAGTCACTATAACTGTGCTCTGAGTCTTACGAATTAACTTTTTTCTCCTATCTTTACCTTAGTCATTGCTCAAGTCATAATTATTTCAGAGAATGAGAACATTTTGGACTATATTTTACATATACCTTGTTATATTTGTGTCTGGAACTGTTGGTATATTTGGAAATGCCATTTTCTGCCATTGAGAAAGGCTTTGTGTGAAAAGAATGCACACAGCGAGGAAGAGAGTGGTGTTTTCCACTTAGGAAAAAGAGAGGAAAACCTCCTAATTCCAAAAGCAAGATTTCAATTTGTTGGTAATAAAAGTACTAAGTGTTGGTGTTTTTCTCTACAACAGTGTCCAGACTACTTCATTTTTTATATCAGGACGACATTTATTTTCCTCTGGAAAGATGTAAGCCTTCCAAAAGTGTCCACACTATTTCTTAAAATCATATCACATTACTGGGAAAATAAAGGTGCTCAATGTTTCACAGCCACTGTCTTGGAGGATTTTATAAATGATATTTTAAAAATTATAAACTCTCTTAAGATTTAGCCATATGTGTTAAATGTAATTTCTTACACTATTTTTCATTGTCGGGGGTGTTTTTTTTTTTCAGTTAAATCATAACACTCTCTTGCTTTGTAAGTTTTATTTTATGTTGATGATCTTAACAGCATTGTGAACACAATTTGGTTGTTGTATGACGTGAGTTTTCAAATGTCCTTGGTTGTTTCTTTTGCTGTACAGAAGCTCTTTAGTTCAATGAGGTTCCACTTGTTGATTTGTCGCCCTTATTTCTGAGCAGCTGATAACTGATTTAGAAGTTCTGTCCTACCCCTATTCTTGTAGGTTACTGCCAATGTTTTCTTCTAAGAGTTTCAGAGTTTCTGGCTTCACTTAGAGGTCTTTGATCCAGTTAGAGTTGACTTTTGTGCCTAGTAAAAGGGTCTAGTTTCATTCTTTTAGCGGAGGAGATCCAGTCTTGCTAGCACCTTTTGTTGAAGATGCTGTCTTTCCTTCAGTGAGTGTTCTTGGCCCCACTGTCAAATATCAGGTGGCTGAAATTGCTTATACTCATGTTTGGGTCTTTAATTATGTTCCATTGATCTCTGTGTCTATTTTTTTGCCAGTACCATGCTGTTTCTATGACTATAGCTCTGTAATATAGTTTGAGATCTGGTATAGTAATCCCCCCAGCATTGCTCTTTGTGTTCAGGGTTGCTTTAGCTATCCAGGGTCTTTCATGCTTTTAAGATTTTTTTCCTAATTCTGTGAAGAATGTCATAGGATTCTGAATGGGATTGCACTGAATCAGTATATTGCTATTGGTGGGATGTTCATTTTCACAATATTAATTCTTTCAATCCATGAGCCTGGGAGGTTCTTCCATCTTCTGCAGTCTTCCCCAATCTTTTTCTTTTTTTATGAAATATTTTGTTATTTTTATTTTATGTGTATGAATGTATTGCCTGCATGGATGTAAGTGCACTCGTGTTATGCAATGCCCACAGAGTCAGAAGAGGGCATTGGATTCCCTGGGACTGGAGTTATGGACAGTTGTTAGCCACCATGTGGGTGCTGGGGACCTAACCCAAGTCCTCTGCAAGAGTAGCCAGTGCTCTTAACTGCTGAGCCATCTCTCTAGTCCCTCAATTTCTTTCTTTATAGATTTAAAATATTCATTGTAGAGATCTTTGATGTGTTCGATCAGGTTTATTACAAGATTTTTTTGAGGCTGCTGTGAACGAGAGGGTCTCCTTGTACTCTTTGTCCAGTTGTTTGTTATTGGTATATAGCAAGGCTACTGGTTTTTGTAGATTAATTGTGTAACCTGCTTCTTTACTGAAAGCATTAATCATTTCTAGGAATTTTCTGGTGGATTTTGGGGGGATCTCTTAGGTATAGTATTATATCATTGCAAAAAGAGATAATTTGACTTCTTTTCCAGTTAAGTAAATTTTTATTGAATTTTTATGTATTGTACACAGAACATCCTAATCATCTTCCCCCACTGTCAACCTCCCATAGCCGCTCCCCACCGGAATTCTTGCATTGGGTCATCTGTGTCAAGGCCCCATGGTAGGGGACTTCAGTACCCCACTGTCTCCATTAGACAGGTCAACTGAACAGAGAATAAGCAGAGAGTCACCCGAACTAAACAGTACATACATCAAGTGAACCTAACAGACATCTACCGAATATTCCACCCAACTACCAATACATTCTATTCAGCACCCCATGAAACTGTCTCCAAAATCAACCACATACTGGGACATAAAACAAACCTCAACAAATACAAAAAATTGAAATAATCCCATGCATTCTATCAGATCAAAATGCAATAAAGCTTAAAATCAACACCATAAGAAGCCCAGTAACTTCCCAAACTCATGGAGATTAAACAACACACTCCTGAATTATGAATGGGTCAAAGGAGAAATTAAGAAAGAAATAAAAGGATTCCTAGAATTCAAGGAAAAGGACAATAGAACCCAACAAATCCTCTGGGACACATTAAAAACAGTCCTAGGAGGGAAGTTTGTAGCTTTAAGTGCCTACATTAAAATCAGAAAGAGCACAAATAAATGATTTAATATTGAAACTCAAAAATCTTGAAAGCCAACAAAAAAATGAAATCTAAACCCAATAGACAAAAAAGAAATCACAAAAATCAGAGAAGAAATTAATGAAATAGAAACAAAGAAAACAATACAAAGAATCAATGAATCCAAGAGCTGATTCTTTGAAAAGATAAAACAAGAAAGACAGACCCTTGGCCCAGTCAACCAAAAGAAAGAAAGAACAACTCCAAATCAACAAAATCAAAGATGGAAGGGGAAACATCACAACAGATAAAAAAAAGATCCAGAATGTTATATGGGAACACTTTAAAAACTATATGCTATTAAATATGAAAACTTTAAAGAAACAGATGTATATCTAAAATCATGGAAATCACAAAAACTAAACCAAGATCAGCATCTTAAACAGACCCATGACATATAAGGAAATCAAAACAATAATACAAAACCTCCTGACCAAAAAAAGCCCAGATCCAGATGGATTCACAGCAGGATTCTATGAGACATTCAAAAAAGATCTATATCCAATACTACTTAAATTAGTCAAAAAGAAACAGAGGGAGAACTCCCAAATTCTTTCTATGAAGCCAGCATCACTCTAATACCAAAACCAGGTAAAGGTACAACCAAAAAAGAAAACTATAGACATATACATTAATGAAGATAGATGCAAAAATTCTCAATGAAATACTTGCAAATCGCATACAGACACACATCAGAAAGGTCATCCACCATGAACAAGTTGGCTTTATTCCATAGATGTAGGGGTGGATCAGTATATATGAGTCATTAAATGCCATAAAGCACATAAATGGACCCAAAGACAAAAACCATATGGTCATCTCAATAGATGCAGAAAAGACCTTTGACAAAATTCAACATGTATTTATGTCAAAAGTCCTTAGAGGGAATTAGACTGGAGCAAACATACCTCAACATAATTAAAGCTATATACAAAAAACCCACAGCCAATATCATTCTAAATGGAGAAAAACTGGAAGCATTCTCATTAAAATCAGGAACTACACAAGGCTGTCCACTATCTCCACTCCTTTTTAATATAGTGCTTGAAATTCTTGCTAGAGCAATATAACAAGAGAAGGAAGTTAAAAGTGTACTCATTGGAAAAGAAGAAGTCAAATTTGCTCTTTTTGCAGATGATATATTATCCCCAAGAGATCCCAAAAAATCCACCAGACAATTCCTAGAAATGATTAACACTTTCAGTGAAGTGACAGGTTACAAAATTTATCTACAAAAATCGGTAGTCTTCCCATATACAAATAACAAGCAACTGGAGAAAGAGCACATTATTCACTCATCATTTGAGGGACACTTAGGGTACTTCCATCCCTTAGCTATTGTGAAAAGAGCATCAACAAACATGGATGTACAAGGATCTCTGCAATAGGGTGAGTCCTTTGGGTATATGCCAAGGATATACCCGGGCCAAATCATAAGTTCCTTTTTAGTTTTTTAAGAGTTTTCCACACTGCTTTCCATAGGGGTTGCAGGAGTTTGCCAACCAACCAGCAGTGAATGAGCGTTCCTCTTTCCCCACACCCTCTCCAGCATTTGGTATCATTTGTTCTCTTGATCTTGGTCAGTCTGACTGGGGTAAGATGAAACCTTAAAGTGGTTTTAATTTGCATTTCCCTAATTACTAAGGATGTCGAGCCTTTAAGATGTTCCTTAGCCATTTTTATTTCTTCTTTTGAGAACTCTCTGTTCAGATCCTCAGCCCATCTTTTAACCGAGTCATTTGTTTTCTTTATTCTTTGCTTTTTGGCCTTTGTGTGTGTGTGTGTGTGTGTGTGTGTGTGTATGTTCTTTATATATTCTGGGTGTTAAACCTCTGTCAGATGTGTCGTTGGGGTTGCTTTTCTCCTACTATGTAGGTTTTCTCTTCACTTCCTTGGTCAAATATCCTTTCTCTGTGATTATTTTTTAACCTAAGCTTAGAATGTTTTCAAAGTCCACTCCACATCCTCATCCCTCCTCTTGCTCCTTCTCCTTCCTTTTCTCTTCCCTCCCTGAGCACAGCTGTCTGACACTGTTGAGGCTGAGCCAAGCATCCTCATGTTCTTGAGAAGGAATCAGACCCAGTGTCCCGGGACAGGATGCGGAAGCCCAAAACAGTAGGAAGATTTTTGTGTGCAACTACTTGTGGTGGATGCCTGACCTTTAAGGAGACGAGGCACCTGGTAAGTAGTGTGCCCCTCCCCTGTAGGTTCTTTGACTTAAGAAGTGTGAATAGGGCTTTCTGATGTGGATAATGCCCTGACTCAGCCCTGAGCTGAGTCAAAATGATGTCCATGGCACGTGGACCCAATACAGGCATCAAATAGGAAGAACAGTTGCAGAATTCAGAGCGTGGGAAAGGCTGGCACCCTATGGGTTAGGTGGGAATGGTGTCCACAGTTAAGGATAGTCATGGAGGATCCTGCAGCATAGGCTTGACCCTGGAGTGCCCATGGCTGAGTGGAAACAACATTATTTCTCAGTCACAGGGCACTGAGGGTCACAGATTAGGAGGAAAGCAAAGATTAGGAGATAGGTGGGGGGGGGGGTGCCCGGAACAGGTGCTGGAATGCAAGTGGATGAGGTAGATGGGACTCATACAGAGAAATGCATAATAAAAACCTATAGATGTAGGAAAAGATCATTGCAGGTTCTGAGTGTTCTCACACTCAGAAAATGGTGACTGAAAACACGGAAAGAAAAATTCGAGAATGAAGCCTGTGTTGTCAGAATGGGGTTGGAGTGTCAGTGAATGTACATGGTCCTACGTGGATGGATAGATTGATGAGAGGGGGAGGGGAGAGAGAGGAGAGAGAGGATAGATAGATGGTAGATACATAGATTGAGAGATAGATGGTAGGTGTAAATGTGTGCATGTATGCATACACATGTGGCTGTATACAAACATGGCCACAAGAGTCTCCAGCTTCATTGGTTGAATGGAAATTTAACTTAGAAATAACAATGAATATATTAGCACTTAGATCTTGATCTCTAACTTCCTCTACTAAAAATAAATAAAATTCCTTTGAAAAGTAATTGGTTGTAGAGCTGGAGAAGTAATATAAACACAAGATAAACTTGAAATATCTTTTCATACTAGAAAGTAAAAAAGTACTCAAAGGATGGGTGTCACAAAAGTCAGCTTGAAAGTGCTTCTGCTGATCAACTCTGGAGTAGAGTAATTTAGTATCAAAGTAAATCATCACAGCAATGGGTTATAATCTATTGAATAAGATGGGAAACCAGGAGTCCATGCTAATATACCTGCAGAAATTAATAAATGGAGAGCTTGATGTAGAGTAGGATATTTTTGAAGTTTCAAAGTATGACCCAACAAAATTAGACATTTGCTTCAAAGGGAAGGCAAAAGCCTATAGTAAAGAAGGTTGGCAAACATGACTTTAAATGAGGGAGTAAAGTGAAATGAGATGAAAAGTTTAGGTACCACTTCATAGAATGCAAGAAGAACAAGTCCCTCCTGTGGCATTGCTGCCAGAGCTGCAGAGAATGAAAACCCAATCGGGAGAAAACACCAGACCAATTTATGTTGAGGGGCGTTTTCCCACAAATTGGTCCATAATCATCAAATTGGTCCATAATCATCAACACTGTCAGTCATGCTGTCAAAAAATAAACTGTTGGGGTTTGATGGCCTAAGGAAACACGACTGCTAACTGTGATTCTGACTTGAATTTTTTATGTAGGACATTATTGAGACAATTGGCAAAACTTGAAAGAGCCCAAGAATCAAAGCAGAGGCCTAGAGCAATATCCACTTCCCGATTTGGGGGCTACTTTGCAAGTACATGAAAGAATGTTCTTGATCATAGGAAACATTCTGTAAGGTGTTAAACGTGGCAGCTTCCTCCACAGTGGTATAGGAAACTCCCAGTAGTACAGGAAAAAAGAGAGTTCTTTGTCCCACATGTACAGGTTTTTTAAAAAATAAATTCAAGCTTGTGTCAAAGTCGGAAAAATCAAAAAATTTCTCTTTTGGATTTTAATACAAAAGAAAATTTCATTTTACTTTAACTAGAACATTCTGATAACATTTGTTTAGGATCCCTTTTGATAACAAGATACCCTGGATCTAGCCACCTCTCCCCTACCTCTTTCATGACTGCATCAAGCTAAGAGACAATTCTTTCCCATGAATATTTCAGGGGCCTCCCACAGAATCTGCCTGTGTTCACCGTGATTTATTCTCCAGGCAGCGACTAGAGATAGCTTTGAAAAGCTCAAGTCAGTTCTCCCACTTTTCTGCTAGTAACACTTCTATGGCTTCCGATGACTTAATGCTAAGTCCTTTCTGGTTTGTTCTCTCTCTCTCTCTCTCTCTCTCTCTCTCTCTCTCTCTCTCTCTCTCTCTCTCTTCTTGCTATCATGGCCTGAGGGTAGTGTTGCTCACTGAGCCTAGGGGTATAGATGTTTTCTTCTTTGAACTGAAGTCTCTGTTCAAAAGTCACTCCAAGAGGCTGTTTTTCTGAGAGCCCTGTTCTAGTTTGGTTTTTCTGTAGCTGTGATAAACAACTTAAGGAGAAGAAAGGGTTCATGTTATCTTGCATATCTAGGTAACAGTTCATCAAGTCATGAGCTTAGAGTAGAAACCGTGGAGGAACACTGTTTACTAGCTCATACTTGGACAGCATTGTAAAATTCAGGCCCACCTGACCTGGAGTGGCATTGTCCACAGTGAGCTAGGCCCTCCTACATCCATAAGCAGTCAAGAAAAGTCCCCATAGACATGGCCACAGGCCCATTGGCAATCTGATTAAAACAACTCTTCAGTTGAGGTTCCCTCTTCCAAGGTGACTATAGTTTTATGTCAATTTGACATCTGAAGCTAACTGTGACAAGTCCTATCTTATTATCTTATTTTATTTTCTCCACAGAACTTATGAATTACAGAAACAATGGTTTTCATTAATTTATTTTCTGTATAGCTTTCCTCATTAAGCAGAGATATTGGCTCATACCTCATTCTTGTATTTCAGTACTGTTCTAGTTTGCCTTCAATTGCTGGGATTAAAAACACTGACCAAAACCAACTTGGGGAGGAAATGATTTATTTAGCTAACATCTCCCAGGTCACAGTTCATCACTGAAGGAGTCCAAGGTAAGAAGTCAGGGCAGGAACCTGAAAACAGGAGCTGAATCACAGGCCATGGAGGAACACTGCTTACTGGCTTACTCCCCTGGCTTATGTTCAGCATGCTTTCTTACATAACACAGGACTGTCTGCCCAAGGGTGACACCATCCACAGAGGGCCGGGCTCTCCTGCATCACTCATAAAGCAAATGCCCCACAGACATGGCCACAGATTAGTCTAATGGAGGAAATTCCCCCAATCAAGGCCCCTTCCACCGAGATGTGTCAAGTTGACAACTAAAGCTATCCAGCACAACTGACCCCTTGTCAACAAATACATCACTATTAAACCGCAAGCTTCCATTTCTTATCCCTAGGGTATGATGTTAATATTACTATCACAACATAAAACAGTACAACTTTTAAAGTCCCACAGTCCTTAAAATATACAAACGCTGGCTTTAACAGTTAAGTTGCTTATAAAAAGACTTTTAACTGTGGGCTCCTGTAAAATCCAAAACAAGAGAAGTAATGTCTTATTTCAAAAGGGAAGAATTAGGTACACTTAAACAAAACCAAAGTCCAGCAAAGTAGCTCAAGGCTGGACATCTGGAATTCACTCAGGAGGAGAAGGAAGAAGAAGGGGAGGAGTTGGGAGAGGAAGAGAAGAGAAGGAGGAGGAGGAAGAAGAAAGGCTATGCTGGAGAGACTTTTGAATCATGTAAACATTTTCCGTTCAGTTAGTGGGAAATACTCATAAACTGAACAGTATTTTTTGTTTGTTTTGGGGTTTTGTTGTTTTTGAGACAGGGTTTCACTATGTAGCTCCAACTGGCCTCAAACTCATAGAGATCTGCCTGCTTCTGCCTCCTCAATACTGGGAGTAAAACTATGCACCAACTTACTTGGCCCATGAATGGTATCTTTGACACAGATATTTCATCTGAATCTAATTATGAGGAGACAACCAGCAAATTTAGCTCATATGAGGTCCTACAAGAACACTGGCTCAGTTTTTCCAAAAGTACCAATGGCTCAAAAGACAAAAATTATAGGGTAACCTTTCCTTGTATATTACAAGGATTAAAGCACCATTAAAAATAAATGCAATGCCTGACCTCTGACAGGAGAGTATAACCATGCTTTATTTGTCTGAAACTTCTTCTCATTATTTTGCATCACATATAGATAGATATACATATATGCACACATATACAATCATGTGTCATTTAGCAATGGGAGTGCAGGCTGAGAAATATGTCACTGGAAAATTCAGTAGTTTTACACACATTGCAGTGTACTTAGATGGACTAAACCTGCATTACCAAACAATACAATCATGTGGGGCCACTGTTATATCTGCAATCTGACATTGAAATATCATAATGAACCACGTGGCTGTAAAGAGATACAGAAAAAGAGAATTTGGTAAGATATCAACATTTGATGAACTCTAGTAAGGGATAAACAGATGAAGAGACGAGAGCCAATGACAAAAAGGAACTTCAGACTCTGGAATCAGATTGCCAGGGTTCAAGCTCTAAGTGCTGGCTGTCAATCAAGCATTTCTAGATTTGTTTGCTCAAGTGAGGAAAAATAGCCAAGATGCCAAACATGTGCCAAGCAAAGGACTTCCCTTGCAGTGGAGTTTCTGACACTAGAGCCCCTCAAAGCCTCTGTCATTCATTAGCTGTTTAACACAAGTAGTTGCCCAGATTGAAGAGTGTAACGGATGGAGCACTGAAGAAAACAGAGCAGTGTGTGTTGTCAGATCAAAGAGAGATCAAATTCTGTAATGGGGATATTCTCCATCCAAAAATTGGAATTCCAGCAGCCTGGCCCGAAGGTGTAACCCTGCTACAGGATGGCGACCTAGTTGGGTGGAAGGGGCTGATAAAAGACAGATGGGTGTGCTGAAGACAGGACTCTTGTTTTTCCATCTGGAGCTAGTGATGCAGATTTCAGTAAGGCATCGATGACCAGCAGATTTTCACTTCTTCATAGCTTGGTTTCATTTTTTTAAACATTGATGGAAAACTGACACGGAACCCACTATGTAGTCCAGACTGGCTCAGACCTCAGGCAATCCTCCTCCTTCCTCAGTATCCCCAAATGCTGAAATTGCAGGCATGCACCACCGTGTCTAGATGGCTGCTGTTCTGTGGAAATCCATGGCAGCATCCCACTCCCTTGCTGTGGAGCAAGAATCTTAAGTGGTTGAACAAGGTCACAAGGGATTGGGCTGGAGTAGAAAGAGGTGGTTAGGGCTGGGTGTTGCGGGGCACACTTTTAATCCCGGCACTCAGGAGCAGAGGTAGGCAGATCTCTGTGAGATCAAGGCCAGCCTGGTTTACATAGCAAGTTCCAGATCAAATGGGGATATAGAGAGGCCCATCTAAAAACAACAACTAAATAAAAGGAGGTTAAGTATTTAAATTTTTATCAATTAATTTCTAATAATTTAATTATTTTTATTCTCTCTCTGTCTCTCTGTCTCTGTCTCTGTCTCTCTCTTTCTGTGTGTGTGTATGTGTGTGTGTGTGTGTATGTGTATGTTTAGCTCAGTGGTAGAACACTTGCCCAGCAAGCACAAGGCCCTGGAAGAAAAAGTAAAAACATGTCAATAGAGATTTTCCTCCCATTCTCAAATCTCTATAGTCTTCTGAGTAAAATAAAGAATTGTATAAAGGTTTGCCACTAGCCAGATGAATTCAAGGCACTGGCTCTTCTCCTGAGAAGGCTGACAGGTGACTCCTGAGCAGAGCATGGGGATTCTGACACCAAAGGCTCGAAATCAGGAAAACAGAAAGCAGCTTTCACTGAGACACACGGCTGAACCACTTTCAGTGAACAGCCTCTAGGTTTTCTTGACTTTCAAAATATTCAATACTTCTGGTTTCTCAAAGTCTGCTTATCATGGAATGTTTCAACTTTAATATTATATACAAGAACCAGCAGAAAAGAGTACTTTGTCATTTACTATAAGACATGAGCAAATAAATTTTTAGAGAACTTGAAAAGCAGGGGGACTTACTGCAAGCCATTTTCCTGAATACCACTCACCTCCTTTGAACGTGATGAAAGGACGCTGACTGCTGGAATACCAGGACTGCAGAACTGAGCCAAGAGAGCAGAATGCATTGCACTGTGATTTGGGCTGTGATATGGGTGGTAGAAAGAGTAAGTCAAAAGTAAGGCTGAATTCTGTCTTACATTTGATTTTGGTGAGTTCTTATTCTATAATTTATAAGATTTCGAACATGATGAAAATGCAATATGGGAAGGACATACATTTGGAAGACGTGTATTTTGGATCTGACAGAACTGAGCAGGAATTTTGGCTTTATCACTACTAGTTAACATATTGCTGGATACTGCTAAGCCTAATTTCCCTACACTGTAAAGGGGGATGGGGGAGCATCTCATTCTGGGATTGAAGATAACAAGGGTTAGTCAGACAGAGCCAATGCGTGGGTAACAAACGTCCATTTTGTTCCAAAGAGAGTTCATCCCTTTTGACCTAGTTCTCCAAGTTCAGCCACTTACCATTCCTGCTCCACAAGGGGAACAGATTCTGCCTTGGATTTCCACAGTACACCAGCCCAAGTACTCAATTCCTGAGTTCACCAGTGAGGTCGAGTTTCTTGTAAAATCTCAGTGCGCTTGGAGCTGATGACCTGTTCTACTGGGCTGTGGAGACATTTTTTGTTTTCCTTGGGCCTGTGGCACTAAGTGCCTATAGAGTGGGGCTGCCTCGTCTTAACTCCTGTGAGATCACTTCATATCACTTTCTGCCCCATTTAGAACCTCTCCCAGTGACAACAGGACGGAGACCTAATGAGAGTGAAATATTTTGAGAAGTTTAAAATACAGTTTCTTCCCATAAGCAGGAATGTTATTCATTAATTCTCTCAGACTCCCTCTTTCTCTTTTCCTGTCTGGACTCCCTTAGCCCTTGAGTTACATCAAAAATCCAGCTTTAGCATTAGAAAGCAAGTCTTCTCACACATGCCTCCCATCAGGGTTGCCGGTTTCTGCTCCCCTCACTCCGCAGGAATGTTTGCT
The DNA here is from genome assembly GCA_035773235.1 of Eospalax fontanierii. Lineage (NCBI taxonomy): Eukaryota > Metazoa > Chordata > Mammalia > Rodentia > Spalacidae > Eospalax > Eospalax fontanierii. Next base: position 23,989,816 of record CM069530.1, read on the forward strand.
GACTCTGCAGACACCCAAGAGGAACTTTGGACTAGATCTCTCTCTCTTCCCACCCCTTTATCCTTCTGTCTACTTCCTACCTCCTCCGGATTGCAACTGCCATATCGGATCCTGGCTGTCTTTTGACCCTGGTTCTTCTGAAATTCTTGTGAAACGTTTTAATCATTTCCCCTTCTGTTATTGCAACTTCCTTTCTTATGTTCTTTCAAAACCTTTGTTTTTGAAATTGCCTTATCCACCAACTTGAGCCATCAGATAAAACAAAAGACCTTCCTTCCCTATTCTGTATCTTATCTAAAGCCCTATCAAATCCAGAACCACCCTCTCTCCACATCCTGATTCCACTAGAGCGTGTCTTCATTGCATTCAATATTTTTGAACCCTCTGACTCCGTCTCTTCCTCTATCACTCAGCACAGATCTAAATTTGGAAGTGATCTTCTAGAGGACTTGCCTCAAGTATAAAATACTTACTCCAGCCACAGAGATTTGAATTTCTTTATATCTCTAATATTTATATCTCTGTGGAAATTTCCTGAAGTTCCTGTGGGTTAAGGATATCACAAGATTTATTTCAGGGAGTGACTTTCCTTCTTCACATTTGCTTAATTCTATGCATGCAATCTAGTCTCCTATTTAAAAAGATATTGTCTTCGGATGAGATAGAAGCCAGAAAAAAATGACTTATTAAATCTTCAGGTAGTAAACAGAGACTCTCGACTGAGTGCTTTACAACAAGCACAAATAGCCTGAAACTCTGGAACCCATGCTAATAAATCTAACACCACATTCTCTCTTATTATTCCCCAGCCTTGGGAGCAACTGTTGATTGCTTGTGGAGTTCCCACCAAATTGTTGTTATTGTCCTTTTCCAAAACAAACAAACAAACAAACAAACAAAGTTTCCTGCTCTGACTTCTGGATTAGTCAGTCTATTTTTCTTGGTTAGTTTTCTGTTTTCATGTCTCTTCTCCTACAAGACCTCAGCAACCTGTGCTTTTTCCCCTATAGAGCAAAAGGGCCCCATGGTCCATGAGGAAGAACTCCACAGCTGAGGGAGATGTTGAAGGAAGTTCACATATAGTCTTCTCCCTCCAACACCTGTTATCTTGAGTTGTTTGAACAATTCTTTATCCTATTCATTTAAAAAAATAGATCCCTGCTGCTCGACTATCCAGATGGATCTCTGCAAAGCTACACATGTGAGAAGTAGTTTAGTCCCAGATGATAAGTAGTTTAGCTGAGTATCTGTCTTTCTGATTTTCGATTTGGGAAAGTCAATACTAAACTGTTTTCTGGTGGACTAGTCCCTTCCTCCGCAGGAAGCAAAGGGAACAGACATGGCATGCTGCAGACACCATGCCGGGTGCTTTCCACGCAGGATCCCAGTTTTTTTCACATAGCAGTCTTATGAATTATGCTGCCAGCCTCATTTGCACAAGAAAAAAAAAAGGCTCAGAAAAGTTAAGTAGCTCAAAGCGCTGAACTGGGACCTCACCTGGTTCTGAGGCTCACTTGTCAAGGGATACATCCCCTTCACAGAACGCCCTTTACCCCACCCCGTTGTATGGACTCCACTTTGAACAAAAAAAATCGAAGAAGGCAAATCGACCCATCCTGAATCTGGAGAGAGGACAAAGCAGTGTCCTCCCAAGCACAAGAGGAATAGTGTAGTAATAAATTGCTTTTAGAGCAAGATATGAAGTAGATTGTAAAATATAAATACGTTAATGATTGTGTTTAAGTAATAAATGGAAGTGCAAACATCTATCACAGTCACTCTTTTATGAGGGCTCTACTCAGAACTTCAAGATGATCATCATACACATCTGTTCCACATCTGTAGTCTGTCTACAACTTTATGGCTGGTGGCAACAATGAAATCACACAATCTCCACTGCAAGGCAAATCTAAGAGACCTCCCCACTTAGTATGATGTTTGGGAGCAAAAACAGAGGGAAGGAGATTTGGGCATGGTACAGAGGTCTGGGAATCCAGAAAGTACCTAACAAGGTTGAGGTATCCTGGGCAACAGCTACGGATGTACTCTAAGATAAGTATATCCCTATACTGTCATGTTAGAAATCCAGGTTAGAAGGTCTAATCTGTCTGCAAACTGTTCTATATAGAATTGGTCTGTTCACCACCACCATCAGATTTTTATTGTTGTTGCAGCTAGTTTTTCTTTGACTTGGAGGTGATCAATACTTTTATGTTTATTCAAGATGAACAAGATGTAAATTAAACAACAATCGGGCCTCAAATTAAATATAGACCGAACCTATAGGGTTGAACAAAATGCCTCATTGCTTTTCTCCATGATTGTTAAATCTGCATTATATATTGATCGTAAAAGACTTGCATGTGTGTTCAGGGATCCATGTAAAATATGGCTTAAATGATAGGCAAGATCCTGGCCAGTAAAGATGTCTACATCTTAAGGATCCAAATCGATGGATATGTTAGGTGAGGTTAGACATGGAAAAGGGAAATGATGGTTGTAATGGAATTAAGGTTGCTAATCAACCAATCTCGAGGCTAGAGACATTCACAAAAGTTTTCATATGTAAAAGATGGAGGCAGAAAAGGGAGAGTCATATGATGCGACTGAGAAAGACTCAACATCGCTGGCTTGGAAGATGAAAAGGTGGCCTCCCATGCTGAAGAGTGTAGGCTACCCCTGGAAACCTGGCAAAAAAGAAAACAGATGCTCCAAAGAACTTCTCAGAACATAGCCCTGTTGTCACCTTGCTGTTAGCTCAGTGTGACTGGACTCAGACTTTAGACATCCAGAACTTTATTAAATTTGTGTTGCTGGGGCCGGAGAGATAGCTCAGTGGTTAAGAGCACTGACTGCTCTTGCAGAAGACCCGGGTTCAAATCCCAGCACCCACACGGCAGCTAACAACCATCTGTAACTCCAGTTCCAGGGGATCTCATGGCTTCTTCTGTCTTCTATGGCTACTTCATGACACGGGCATACTTACACATGTGCAGGCAATATACTCAGACATATAATAATAAACAAACAAACAAATAAATAAATAGTGTTATTTTAAGCTACCAGGTTTATAGTCATTTGTCACCAGAGCCAGAAGAGACTAAATACCCAGTGTTTTGGAACAGAATGTGTGGATAAACAAAGGTGTGGATAAACTGACTAATAAGGATATCTATATTTTAGATGCTCAGAAAAATACTGCTGTTGCCCAAAGGAAGTTTTAATTCATTTAAACTCTACTGAATTTTTTTTTCAAAGGGATTAGATGATACAGAAATGTAGAATATTGATACTTGCTGAATTCTGGGTGATAATGATTCATAATGCCATCCTAGCTGCTTTTCCAAATGCCCATAGATGTGCACAATGAGGTTCAAACACTTTTTACATCCCCAAACTAAAAAAACCCAAAACTTTCTAACAAACCATCCAAGCAAAACCATCACGTTAAACTAGTGCTATATTTCTTCTCCTACGATGAACTCCGAAAGCTGAAAATCTAAACCTTTCCTCTTATGATTTACTGAGAAAGCCATTGGTATTGGTATATTTCCACCGGTGAATATTAAAACCACATATTCATAGCAGATGATGTGTTTTCTGTCTAGGTTTGAAAAAAAAAAACTCTCTGTGCCTACCCACAGAGAATTATGTGAACACTCATGGTTCTGCTCAGCATAAAGATGTTCTTAGTGATGGATGAAACCAGAATCACATTCATATAATGGATTTATGTGATAAAAACCAGAGCGTAAATATAGAACTGCATCATGAAATATATGTTTGTTTGATAAGTATAGTATTATATTCCACATTTTCTTGTATTATGAGAAAACTGACCATCCATCTAAAGCACATGATGCCTTCTCAGAGGGTTTAAAAAGTAGACAAGGAGACTATATTTTTGTTTTTAGTATCCAAACAAATAGAAATTTGCCAAAGACTTAGATGAGTCTTTCTTCATCTAGATAATCAAATGGTCAATATAGCTAGCCATGATAGGCACTTAAATTTTTTATTATTAAATTGATCATCTTATTTTCTGAGTTGGAAAACAGAATGCTTAAATCATATCAATTCACATTGAGATTTTTACACTGAAGAATATCTATTTGGGCATCCACTAGAAATAACTTAGCCAGTTGGAACAAAAATGAAAAAAGAAAATGAAATTGAATGGGCCATTCAGCTTCCAACCTTCTTCCCAAGTCCTCTGACCCTCTTCCTTACCTGATCATACTCTTTTTTAATGCAGTTCACCATTTATACCATCCAAAAAGAAAGAGAAGAAAGGAGGGAAAGAGGAAGGAAGGAAGGAAGGAAGGAAGGAAGGAAGGAAGGAAGGAAGGAAGGAAAAGGTAGAAAAAAGGATTCTTTTGTTGCTAGCATAATTCTGAGATTCATAGTGCCCATATAATTGTGTATTTCCTACACACACACACTTGATTTCAGGTTCCTATATTAATTAGCAGCAGAACTTTTCTTAAAAAACAGCATTACATCAAATGTTTACATGAAAGCTCCCTGTGGAAATTATATATTTAGCTTTGAATTCACTTATTCCATAAAACGCAAGTTACAGATTCTATGAATCTTGAGCCATTGTTCATATTCATTATTTTAAAATAGGTTTCTGTACTGAAAGACTTATAAATTATGATGCTATCTGTGACATAAGTATTATGTTTGAAGCTCCATAAAGGTGAGACCAAAAAACAATCCAACATTTAAATAACTGCAGAAAATGTTTTAGAAAGTCAACAACTTGTATTTTAATAGGCCACTCCCTCAAACAAGAAACTTCCCCTCATATTTGACGGATGCAGTGTGAGACTCAGACTCTGGTTGTGTTTGATGGACAAGGAAAACAGCTGGTACCTATTGTGAATGTTATATAGCTTCAAAAGCTGCAAGACTATTATTAGATGATCTTTCTTCTCTTTTCCAAGACAAATGTTCCGATTTCTTTAACTCCTTCATTTACGTTCCATTCTGTAATCCTCTCATCGTCGTTTACAGTCTCCTCTGAATTTTCTTTATATTTTGGGGTTCTCTTAAGATGTGAAGCCCCAAATTGGAAATCATTTTCTCAAAAAAAAAAAAATTCTGATGTGTGCTAAGTGAGGACAGTAACATCTATTTATCCATCCATTCATTAGTTAAGTGATCATGGAGAGATTCTGACCATACACCAGACATTGTGTGTTTTCTGCTAAAGGATCATGAATTTCAAAGAACACAAAGGAAGACTGCTTTGGCCATAAGCTCTTGGCTTTAGCAATATCACACATAAAAGAGTTCTTAAGATGGGTCTAATGCCAAGTAATAGGCAATGTCTGATTTCAAAGACAAAACTAGCTCAATTAACTAAATCATCATATCCTTGCCTTGTTAAATGCCAATTATCAGATCTTGCCTCTCTTTGTGCCTGTGTGTGTATATGTGTGTACATGTGTGTATATGTGTGTGTGTGACCCTCAAGGTCTTTCCTTATGCATACATCTTTTGCAAATCCTTTAAAAAAAAACCTTTACATGTGTGTGTATGTGTGTGAAATATGTGTGTGGGGTGTGTGTATGTGAGTTGCATGAAAGTGCACATGCCAAGATGTGCGTGTGGAGATCAGAAGATAACTTCAAGTGTCAGAGCTTGCCTTTCATCTTGTACCTTGTTTGAGAGAGAGTCTCTTGTTTTTGACGGCTTGGTACTCCAGGATGGGGACTCTCCCATTTCTGCCTCCCATATCACTTTAGAAGTGCTGAGCTTACATACGTGCACTACCATGTCTGACTTTTTGTGGCTTTGGAGGATTCAAACTCAGGTCTTCATGCTTGCGTGGCCAGCACTTTCCTCAAAGCCATCTTCCCAGCCCTTCTCTTTCCAGTCTTAAATGCATACAATTTCATCATGAAACTCAGGTTTAGCTTGTTTGGTTCATGAAAGAAGCTGACTTAACTAACTACACCTGATGACGTTTTCCACATTTTAAAGCAGGAAGATACCGTTTTGCCATTTGCCCACTCCTCTCATTCTGATTTTTGCCCATTCACTTTGTTCCATCCCTTTGAGTGCTTGTTGTTTCGTCCCCACTTGAGCATTAAGTGTAAGGTCTATATACATCAGCTAGAATGGAGTGGACAAACACTTCCTGAAAATGAAGGAGTAAAGTTGGGAGAGAGGAGATTTAACTAAGGACAGAAAAGTTCCACCAGATGATGTCTGAAAGCATCAAACAGGAACAATGACTTTTGGTGCTTATAACTTCCAAACTGTGAAGCAGAGGAGAAAAGGGAAACACAGCTACCAAATGATCAGAATGACACATCACCTTGGACTTTCAACAGTCAAAATTCAAGATACTTTTCTTTCCAAGACGAGCTCTGAGTTGTATTTTGTCCGAAATAAAGTCTGGAATAAAGAAGTCCATTTTTAAAAGTGTCTTCACAGCCCAGGGAAGAAAAATCTAGTCTCTACTTCAAAGGGGAGCTATATTCATTAGTGTGTCTACACTGAGAATTAAACCCCAGAGTCAGAGGGATAGACAGAGACTTCCCAGTTCTGAAAAGCCAGCGGCAGGCTGGTGTAGTCACTGCCAACCTGCCTGGCAAATTAGTATTTGGAAATATTATGTCTCTGATGGAGGAAGTCTGCAGGCAGAGTGGTTGTGGTGCTATCAGACAAGAATCTCTGTGTACCTGGACTCCCTGTCCAAGTCTCTTCAAACCCCAGGCTTCGCACTGAGTTATGTCAACACATGACTCAAAAGAGGTGGAAAAGGAAAAACAGGCACAAAGAAGGCAAAGCCGGGGAGACGAGAGCCAATAAAAACAGAAGCCAAAGTGAGCCAGCTCTGAAAACTGAGAACACTTCTTTTAAACCAAAGGGTGAAAAAAAAGTTCTGAATCTATACCTTCGAATGACTTTTCTCCTCATCTCAGGGGGATAAAGAGATAAGAGAATACATACTATTCTAAATGAGAACTAACGTTGCCCTTTAATAGAAATTATTTGAAGAAAGTGTCAGCCTTGGGGGATTGGGAGATGGCTCAGTAGGTAAAGTGCTTGCCTTGCAAGCAAGAGGACCTGATTCCTATCTCTACTCTAGATCCTGTGGTGAAAAAAAGCCACATGAGGCAGAGCATACTTGTGATCCCAGCCCTGGGGCATCAAAGACAACTTACCCTAATTGATAAGCTCCAGGCCAGAGAGATGCTGTCTTCAAAAACAAAATGAAGCAATATGGAAAGTTGTTCTCTGGCCTCCATATGCACGCACACATACACACGCACACACATACAGAGCGAGAGACAGAGACAGAGAGAGGAAATGCTAGTTATACACAGTATGCCTCTAAGCTTCAACTAGGATTGATGCTAGCTTCCCTGAGCAGTCTAGAAATGTAGCTAATGTATTGTTTCTTTATCTATGTATTTTTACTTTATATGTGTGAATGTATTGCCCACATGTATGTAAGCGCACTGGTATTGCCAATGCCCACAGAGGTCAGAAAAGGGTGTGCGATTCTCCTGGAGCTGGAATTAGGATGATGGTTAGCCTCCAGATGAGTTCTAGGAAAAAACCCTGCTGAGCCATCTGTCCAGACCCATAGTACATGCATTGTTATTAGAGCAATGAGGGGTAAAGGACTGAGAGGGGTTGGTCTTCCCTCGCAGCTTGAGTCTGGGTGGGAAGCACAAGGCAGATAGCAGGCAGGTATAAAAATATGCAGATTCTTGCCTCCATTGTGATCTGGTTCATTCTAGTACCAAAGTACACTGCCTCATTTCACATGAGCTTTTCTGTATTATAAAAGTGCTGTTGTAGACCAGAAACCTTCTGTTTCCTTTACTACGTGGCCAAAATTCTCACCGCCAGAAACGCTGACTACAAAGAAAAAGAAAAAGAAAAAAAAAAACAAAAAAACTCAATTTTCTTTCTAGTGTACAATAGCAATTACATCTTAGTAAAAGTGCAATTATTTCTGTTTGCTTTTAAGTACCACTGCTAAATAAAGGCTATGAACCTGCTGGTCAGGAACTGAATCTAAGATATGCATTTTAATATAGTATATAACTTACTGTGTGAAAGCAATAAAGCCATTCACACAACTATATGGTGAGCTAATCTTGGAGCTACTAGAAAAAGAAGAGTGATCAAAATATTTGGCAAATTTGATCTATTTTACTAGACAATTTAGAAAATCCAATGTTGTCTGACTTAATAGATGAAGTTACCTAACAATCCCAAACACACATAATAAAATTCTATGTTCCCGGGGCTTGAGAGCTGGTTCAGTGTTTAAGAGCACTAGCTGCTCTTGCAGAAGACCCGGATTTGGTTTTTAGTACACATGAAAGCTAGCAACCACATGTAACTACAGTTCCAGGGAATTTGACGCCTTCTTCTGGCCTCCATGGGCATTGCATGTACATGGTGCACTTATATACATGCAGGCAAGATGCTTATACACATTAAATAAATGCATAAATACATAAATAAATAATTTTTTAAAGATCTAAAAAAAAATCCTGTCTCCATTCTCCTGGATCTGCAGATACAACGAACTAACTTTGTAAAGATAAGAATGTAAATGACAGACATAAAAGATTGTATATGAGTGGACAGATGGCAAATTTCATTCAGTTAAGCAAGATTGACTTCAGCATTTAACCACAAGTTTAAAATTCTAATTGGAAACTAACAAGACATTTTAAATTTTTTTTGTCTCTTTTACTCTAAAAAACTAATATTTTGCATGTTCTTTTGTATTTTAGACAAGGTTTCTAAATATTTCACATATGTTTCTAGTGACATTCTGTACTCAGAAAAGGGTAATGAAATGTTAGTGATTGTGAAATGCTAACGATTCCAGGGATGCTATGTAATAACAATTAGAGTGTTTCTCAATCTGATATGCTAAGAAGGTCAAAAACATGTGACTTTTCTAATTTTAACTAGAGAACTATGGAATAAAATAAGTTGCTATTCCGATATCTTCTGGGACTTTTATTGTAGAAGAGTTTTATTTAACAGCATGAGAATGCAGGATCCCTGTGACTAATTTAAAACTAGAATCTGTTGTGTGTGCAAAGAACATGCTCGGGTTAGCCTGACAAAGAGCAGATCAACTTTTCCATGGTGGAAACATAAGAACCTTCCCTGTGTTAATATTCTACTAGTTTGACAGACAGTTGATGGAAAAATCAATGGTTCATAGAAACTGTGTTCACTGACGCTCCCTCCATATACACTGCAGGTAACAGTGTGACAACGGCTGTTGAAACCTTTCTGCCTATGAGGTATATGGCCTTGAATGGTAATTGCCTTGTAGTATAACTTCATTTGATTTTTCTAAACTACTATGCCACATTCTTGAGAACATTTCAAGAGAAAAAGAGCAAGCTTTAAGATAAATTGTAAGGGGGATAAAATTACGAGAGGGCAATATATTATATATCTGTCCTTGAGTGCCACATATTGTCATTATGTCTACTTTGAGATCTGAGCAGATCCTGTGCTTAAGGTAGCTATTTTAGAGCAAATAGGAAGAATTTCTGCTAGTGTAACAGCCCTTTGGTATGCATCTAGAGAAAGACTTTCATTCATCATGTAGCAAATAAGGGACTAAACATACATACTTCCTTTGAAGTCTTAGTATTTCTTTGTAGTAGGCAGATGAATGAAAGAATATATGGATGGACGTGGAAGAATGGATGGATGTGTGAATGGATGGATGGATGGAAGAATGAAAGAATGGATGGATGGAAGAGTGGATGGATGGATGGGTGGATGGGTGGATAGAAGAATGAATGGATGGATGGATGGATGTGTTAGTGGATGGATGTGTGCATGGATGGTGGGTGGATGGATGGATGGGTGGATGACACTCTGAATGTTTGAGGGACAGCATTTTTCGGTATTATGCAGAACAAATTCTGGCCATTAGCACTGAAAAGAGAGTTGGAGGAAGAACCCACTCTACTCTCCAACATCCATCTGATTTGTTCTTCCCTCAAAAATAGAGTTGGTGTGTTGGGGGGAGTCAGAGATAATTAGAGAGCAGTGGAGCTATAGAATTGGTTCTGACAGGAAGGAGATCTAGGAACTTGAGTTTCAGACATTTCTACTTCCACGTCTCTTTTTATCAAAAACAGGCATGGATTAAAGTTAGATTGTATCACATTTTGGTTTATTAAACAGTATTTGGTGAACTTGTAGGACAGTCAGTGAACATTTCACTGTCATTTAAATATCTGAATTCCTCAGCTGAATCAAAGAACTATTCACATTACATGGATTTGTTTGTATGGTATTAGTTAAGTAATATAGCTTTTCTTACCTGAATGACTTAGTTTTTTTTAATATCCAAGAGAATACTTTATACATTATAAATTCATATAAAGTGTACTGAAATACCTTTTAAAAAAACACGTAGAGCTTCTAATTACAAGTTTTCAACCTGTAATAAATGATTACTTGGAGAAAAAAAAATCAAAATGTGAAAAATACAAAGAAATAGATATCACCAGGATTATTCATTCCATTTTCTATTCTAGGGATGATGATAACAAGGCTAGTTCTACCAATTTTCAAGTTTCTTTTCTTCCTGGTGGGAATATAGTTATCAGGACTTTGAGGTTAAATGAAGTGTTCTGGTTTCATTCCTATTGCTGTGATAAAACACTGAGCAAAAGCAAGTTGGGGAAGAAAGGGCTTATTCATCACACTCTTCCAAGTAACAGTGCGTCACTGAGGGAAGGCAAAGCAGTAACTTAAGCAGGGTGGAATCTGGAGGCAGGAGCTGAAGCACAGAATATGAAGGAACACTGTTTACTGCCTCCCTCCTCTAGCCTGTTGTCAGCCTGCGTTCTTATACCACCCAGCACCACCTGCCCAGAGGTGGCACCTCTCACAGTGGGCTGGGCCCTCCCACATCACTCAACAAGACATTCCTACAGGCCAGTCCTATAGAGGAAATTTCCAACTGAGGCTCCCTCTTCCCAGGTGTGTCAAATTGACAGTTAAAGGTACCCAGTACATGGAGCTATGTGATGGCATTCTGGCCGTAGATGGAAGTGGTGTGTCTCAACTCTGTATCATGCCTTTGAAGTCTCTTTTGTTTGCTTAATAATACAGGAAAGAACTATTCTCTAAAAACGGAAGGAGCCTGAATCCTCCATAATTGCGTAAAGAAAAACAACCTCTCATATTGCACTGGACACTGATACAAATGAGAACTAAACATGAACTGTCAAGTCACAGAGACTGAGTGGTTGCTTATTTCAGCAACTACTCCCTGACACAAGGGGCACTCACTAACCTTTTAGTATATTTCTTTCCAGTCTTTCCTCAATGCATATATTCAGTGTGGTTGCAGGCATTTGGAGAATATATTTTTGGCATTATTATTTTATTTATTATCACATTATAAGGATTTTCCACTTATTATAATCCCATTGTACATATAATTTTAACTATAAATTAGTATTACAATTTATATATATATTAAAACTTACATAACTAAAACCCTGTTTGTAGATAACTAAGTTCTTTATTGTGATTGTGTGACAAACATGTTTATGCATAAATTTGTGTACATCTTTTTGTATTTCTTTAGATTTTCAAAAATAGAAACACTAGGTCAAAGAGTATAGGCATATTAAGTGTTGGTTCAGATATATACGAGAGAGAGAGAGAGAGAGAGAGAGACCATGTTCCCAAAGGCAATAGTTTGAATTTCCATCATTAAGTGAAGTAAGCATAGTTATCATATCTTCACCAGTATCACAAATTATCTTAACAAGTAGCTTTAAGTAAAACTTCCATGATAACATTAGAAATCATGCCTGACAGCACAGCAAACAAATCATAAGGAAAGTCACTCTGCATTATCCCTTGGCTCTATAGATCATCTACTAAAGAATTGGAGCCCCAGACTCACAGTGTTGGCAAATTCCAGTATGTGAAGGGCCGACTCTTCACATATAGGAAACCATTTTAACATCATAAGGTGTTCAAAATCTATTAGAATGGGGGCAAAGGATTGGAAGTGAATATTAGAAGAGGATCCTGCAGAATAAATTGGAAGCCCGTCATTCAGACCAAAGGACAAAAGACACTCCAGATGGAGCACTATATATGCAAATATATAGACGTAAACAAGAAACCCCATGTGCGGAAAAACAAGCCCATCTGTATTTCCAAGCATGAGATGGTGGTATAGAAACTAAGAGAAAAGAAACAACAGACTACGATGGGCCAGGTATGCCAGGATGAGAGCTGGGATTTATCTACAAGTAATAATAGACAGATATGTATTGACTTTTTAAAAACTGAAATAACTTTATGCGTACTTTATAGGTACTCTCATATCTAACTGAAAACAACTCCAGACATATAGCAATAATGAAAGTTGTATTATTTACATTTAAGAGATGCTGGATTATCTTTGAGGGTTTGCATTAAGTCATTTAAATTTGAGAAGAGATTTGAACTGAAGTCTTCTGGTTTCACAGTTTATTGTCTTTTCGCTATGCTATGTTGTGACAATGTGTAGGACATATTGGAAAAGAAAACAACATGAAGACACTTTTGAGGGCTATTATCAAGTGGAAGGAAGGAAGGAAGGAAGGAAGGAAGGAAGGAAGGAAGGAAGGAAGGAAGGAAAGCCCTAGTAAACTCTAAGATAATGTGGTATTGAAAAAGCCAAGATCACAGTAAAGAGATATTCCACAAAGGGAACTGGACTTGACATTGTTGATACTGATGATCTTCTCAAATGACGTGGTAAAAGTCAGATAGTTAAGGGGTGGGAGCGTGATTTGCAATGTAAATAAGAACTATTGTTCTAAAGTAACAATGTGGTACCACTGTGCACATAATAAAATGTCTAACATAACACTGACATCATCAAATGCTAGCCAGGATGGAAAGAAATAGGAATTTCATTCACTGCTGGCAAGAACACAAAGTATTACTTGCCACTTGAGAAAACAAGTTGGCATGCGCTTATCATATGATCCTTGGTATTTATTCAAATAAGCTGAAAACCCAGATCATACATATATACTTATGGCAGGTTTATTACTGATTGCCAGAACCTAGAAGCAACCAAGATCTTTCATTAGGTAAATGAATAACCAAATGGTATACCTCTACCACAGAATATCTTAGAATTGATCTATAAACACTTAAAAATACCAGGAGGAATCTTAAGTACATATTTCTAAGTGAAAGACACTCATCTACGAAAGTCACATATTGTATACTACTCACTGTATGACATGTTGGAAACGAAACCACTTTGCAAACATCAGATTTTGTTAAGGGTTCAGAAGGATGAGCAGGTAGAGCACAGAAGAGGTTTTGGATGATGGAACTATCATAGTGATTGAACACTATGATGGTGGGTACATATCCTTCGTATTTGTCAAACACAATAGAAAGTGCAGTATAAGTGAGAACTCTAACGTAAACTAAACTTTAGTTAATAATATATCAATGTTGGCTTATCCGTGGAAACAAATGTATTACATTAAAATATAACTTTCAGTTACAGGGAAACTGAGGAGTGCGGAGGTACAGTTGAAGAGGCTTATGGGAACTCCTTATTCTTCCTACTTAATTGTTCTATAAACATGAAAGTGTTAAAATTATGTATGCATCATTTAGCCTAAATCCAGCCACTGCTGCCACTCACTCTGTCAGAAATTAATTTCTTATTATAAGCAAAAATATATAGACATTTGAGCTTCTAATTAGTCAAGGTACCACTGAATAAATTGTGCATACTAAAGACTAAATTGATTATACTGTTAGTAATGTTATATGTTAAATTCTGTAGAGACCATATAGGGACTCTGAAAATAGCTCTTAAGTATCTCATATGTAGAGATAATGAAATCATCTTCCTTACTGAGCAGATGGTCTTTGCAAAGATTGGCCTTGTATATGCTTATTAATACCTGATCATTAATGATTGTAGATACCTGTACAATTATGAAGATGCAGAAATAGTGTTAGCTGTAGTACTTAAAATTTATGTCATCTTTGAGATCCTAGAATTTTCTATTATAGTGTTCTCTTTGAGAGATTTGCCCGAATTCTGTAAGTGTATATTAGTTCAGGATCAATCAAAAGCAGATTATTGTTCTAAATGTCCTTAACAGAGGGAATCTTAATACAGAAAAAAAAAATTTTGGTAAACCAATGCTACAGAGATTCCAAAGTTAAAGCCTGGTTCAAGGAGGGACCATGGGGAACTTCCCTGAGGGAGTCGAGTCACCAGTAGATACCCCCTGATAAAGACATTGTCAACGCAGAAAATACATTTCCTCCTCCTTTCCTGCCTTCAAATCTCTCATCTGTGCCTCCTACAGACCAAACCTTTCCAAAAGACATAGCACTGGGAATTGCAGCTCCCCCAGACTAGAGAAGGGAAGACCATAAATGGCCAGGGAAAGATGCTCATACTTCAACAACATGTTAATATTCATGGCATTAATTTAAGAAAAGGCTGAATCAGAAAAAATAATGAAATATAGAGAAATGAAAGACCAGCTTTACAAAGTTTCCCATAAGCACTGATGATAGTAAGACACGAATGTCTTTTCAAGGGAAGAAAAATGCTGACAGTCTCCTAAAACAGCATAGCGGGCACTCAAATGAAGGGGAAGTTTTGGAATGATGACTTCCACAGGCACCTTCTTAGGCATCTCCAGCCCTGGTAACATTACGTGGCCAACAGAGAAAAGTTTGCACAATACTGGGTGTGAGCTAAAGCTAGCAAAACTACGCTTTCCCGGGGCTTCTCACTTTCTGCTGCTTTTCTTTCTCAAAAGTCAGGCATTGTCGAGTCATTCCATATCTTACTGGAAACACATTTTATGCAACTGGTATCAGTATAATGTCACTTTCTGGAATGTGTTCTGGTTACTCACTTTCCAGGCGGAATGAGTTCCTGACACTGACAATAAACTACAATTTCTTGCCATTGAACCAACTGCTTTTGGAGAAGAAACTTACACATAGGAAGAAAAATCATTGCAGCTAGTTCTGAGACATTAAGAACTTCACAGAATAACGTCTTCAGCATGCATTCCTTCTGAAGTCAGAAGTTTCCCAATCCCTTTCTCAGTGTTCACCAATACAATAAAAACCTTGTTTGAAATTCTTCTTGAAAGATGTGACCAGTAGCTGTGTCATTGCAGCATTGGTGCCATTGACTCAGTGACTGTGATGTGTCTTCCACTTGTCTAGAATGTCATTAAGAGATCAGCATTTAACGCTGGTGTTCAGATGGGTTGTTGGAGGAGATCCCTGGAGAGATGGGGCCTTAACAAGTTGGATGATTAATTGCTCAGAACTCCATAATACTTGATAATGTTGCGTGAGGAGAAAGTCTTAAGTAATTTAAGGTACTCAATAGTTCTTTGAGAAAGTAATAGTTATAATTAACAGTTACTGAGCACTGTTATATGCGCTGTGCATGTGTTGAATTTATGCCTGACAACACTATCACTTTAACTCTAGAAATACAGCAATTGAGGCTACCTTGGTATAAGATCACACTGTGTCAGAGACAGTCTGAACCCAAGAAGTCTGCCTCCAGATCCATACCTAAGTTTTCTACTTTCTGCATTTTTCTTCTAGGAAATGGCTGTTACAGTCTTGGGTACCCCATCATGGTGCTTTCAGAGAGTATTTGCAGGAAAGCCCTGACTTGCAACTTTGTCTATTAAACTGCAATTGATTCAGATGTTACCATACTATAGTACATTACTGCTGTTCCAAAACATTATGTTTGCTCAATAGGTATAAGGATTTCTGAAGATCACATTAACGGTAAAACTATATTATTGACACAGAGTCCTTAAAACATCTGGAAATCATCTCAAATATCAACTGTTCGGCCGCATCAGGTAATTAGAGCATATAGCTTGCTGTAAACAATTTCCTTTAATATAGTTTAAGGGTTTAGTTGATAGGAATCTTAATAATCATGTGACCAAAATTGGAGAAAAGTAGACTGAAGTAATGATGATGGCCTTTAGGTTAACTGAAATCCTTCTTTGAGGAACTGGCCAACATGACAGATACCATTGGCTGTTTCTGTGACTCTAAGGTCAACACCAGAAGCCATCCTGCTGAGTTACAAATTGTGATAATTTCAACCTTGCCACAATTATACATTCCCGCTCTACCTCAGAACTTCCACAGTCAATGACTTAATTACTTAAATAACCATAACTTAATTACTGCTGTTGCTCACTCATCTACATCCCCAAAGTTATTTTTACTATTTAGAATTACAGAAATGCATCAGTGTATGTTGTCAGCTGTGAAGACGGTTCCTCAAGAGAAGACCTTATGGAAGCATTTCACTGGAAGCCAATTAATTTTTTTCCCTGTACTAAAGACTCACAAAAGCTGGCCTCTTCCTGTTCTGAAGTGTTATTTCCACTTCCACAGCAGTCACAAAAAGTGTATTTTGTAGTCAATAAAAGAGAAGATGTGTAAAAGAAGATGTTGCAGTTAGTTTTGAACTCCAGTGGGAGGCTAGGGATAGAGCTTGGTGGAATAACTCTTGCCTAGCATGTGTGAGGCCTTACGCTCAGTCCCTAGCACTGCACAAACAAAACAAAACAAATAGATAACAACAAAAATAAAGAAGAAAGAAAAGGAAAAAAAACAGTGAAAATCAGATTGTCTGAATAATGCAATTTTTCAGGTTTAAAGATCTATCTTATTGGAGGCTATTCCATTTGACTATGACACAAAACCTTTACTCCAAAGTTTAAACACCTACAACAATGATAACATTTAATTTAACCATGGATCTGTAACTTAAGTGAAAGTCAATGAAGACAACTCACTTTTGCTCCATTGGGCATCAGCCACGGTGGCTCAGCAGATAGGGGTTAGAATCATCTGAAGATTCATTAACAAAAATGGTGTTTGATGCTCCTTGCCACCCAGCTGTTAGGAGAGTCTTTAGATACCACCTGCATGTGACCTCTTCATGTGGCCTGGACTTCCTACAACAGGATAACTAATTCCAAAAGGACAATACCCTGAATTATCAAGAAAGAGACAGATAGAAGTGAACATCCTTTATGTCTCAGACTCCAGAGTTATGGAATGTCACATCCATCGCACTCTGTTGGCTGACACAGTTGCAAAGATCCTCCAAATTTCAAGGAGAAAAGCAACCTCCACGTCTCACTGGAGACCTGTTACTGCAACAGCATAAGAAGAGCATTCAGGATAAGATCTATGTGTTCATGGCACCTTTGGGAAACACAGCCAGCCACCATGGTCTGCTTGTCCTTCTACTCAGTTTTTTCCTCAGCCCTTAGCAGAGCGGGGCTACTACTAGAAAGGCTGCCTCACAGCCACAATTTCCTGTGCTTGCCCATTCAGCCATCTTTCTTGCCCCTCACTGGATTCAGAAAATACTCTTTTTCTATAGCAGTGTTACAAACACTTGCTTCTAACAAAAACAAAAATGGTCTTTTTCCTAATATTGGTGAAACTGTAAAGAAAGTATATGAAAAGTTTTAGACCATCTATAGAACAAAATAATATATTTTGTAGAGAAACTTTTTTAAGTCTATAATTTGGGGGATAATTTTCGTTTTTAAGGGGGTGCACAGCACATGTATGGAGGTCAGAAGATAACTTGTGGGAGTCACTTCCACCATATGAGCCAAATGGGGATTGAAGTTGGATCATCAGGCTTAGCAACAGGTACCTTTACCCACTGAGCCGTCTTCCTGGACAAAGAATAATTTTTGTTAATGAACTAAGAAATATAAAGACAACATGGACTGTACTTTAATATTTATGATTGGCTTTATAATATTAGGTAAATTATTATATTGCAAAACACTACTCCTGAATGCCTATGCTTATTTGCAAATACTGGTACTAGAATTTCTTTTGGGGGCTAGAGAGATGGCTCAGTGGTTAAGAGCACTGACTATTCTTGCAGCGAACCAGGGATCAAATCCCAGCACCCACATGGCAGCTAACAATTGTCCATAACTTCACTTCCAGTGGATCTGACATTCTGATCTGACATTCTCTTCTGACCTCTTCGGTCATTGTACACCACATGTGACACATATACACTCACGCAATACACTCATACACATAAAAATAATAATAATAAATAAAATATTAGAATTACCTTGAATTCAGAGATGACTTAGTTGAAGAAAAAAGTTTTCAGTGAAAACTATCACCCAAACAATGTGCTCGAAAAAAATAAGGAAAATCAAAATCACTTTGTATTTCTACACCAAATTCTACGTAATTCATAATATTTTTAAGTTGAAAATTTTATAAAGGGAGAAATAAAAAACAAAAAGGAAAAATTGGCTGTGTTTATTCTAGGGAAAAGATAGCTGGAAACAAGTTATTTTAAAGGAGACAGACTCTGAACACTGTTGACAGGAGCCAAAGGAGTTATGTTTGTGGAGGTTATTCTGTTTGGTTTTGACTTTGTAGTGTCTGTACTTTCAAAAACTCCCCTGGCAACTGAATTAAAAAGACTATTGCTCCGATTTGGAAGGTTTAAGGCAAATCATTTGGGAAAGTGTTATAAAAATGACTCGAATCAGGCCGCATGTATAATTAGAGGCTATGAATTCAAGTGGTTGAAAGTAAGAAAAACTACTTTCAGCAGTTTCTTGTTAGTAAATCAAGACAATTTTCCTAAATCAATGTCTGAATTTGCTGGAAACAGTGAATAATAAATAATTGAGGGGCTCACTTACTCAAGGTTAATGTAACATAAGTAACACAGTTAGAAAAGGCATAACCTAGCCACATGCACGCATGCATTAGCAATGAGAAACAAGACTTCTGTCAGCACACAGTCATCTTTATACTCTCACCATTGCGTAGAGAGAGCATAAAGATGAAGAAGAGGAAGAAGAGATGGAGAATAAGGGGCTGCAACCCATTAGTTTAAGACTATGTGTTTTAAATGCATGAACGTACCATATGACAATGTTTTGGTCAATGATGGACCACATTTCCAAAGGTGATCCCATAAGATTACAGTACGACTGAAAAATCCTATTCACCTAGTGATGGCATCGCCTTCATAACATTTTTGCACAATACATTTTACTCAGCTGGTTGTGGTGATACCACTGTGAACAATCCTAATCTGATGGCAACTGCATTCCAGTAAAGCACATGCAACCATATATACCACAAAACCTGGATAATGATAGTAAATAAATAAGTTTCTTTAATATTTTATTTATTATTTTTAAAATTTTATGTGTGTGTGTTTCCTGCATATATATAAGTGCACCCATGTTGCACAATGCCCGTGGAGGTCAGAAGAGGGTGTCTGATTCCCTGGAACTAGAGTTTTAGATGGTTGTTAATTGCCATGTGTGTGCTGGGAATTGAACCCAGGTCTGACAAGAGCAGCCAGTGTTCTTAACCACTGAGTCATCTCTCCAGTTCCATAAATGACTGTGTTGCACATTATATATTTACCATACTATGCTTTTTATATATTAGAATGAGCTCTCAATTATAAGAACTAGTTTACTATAAAGTCATCCTTCTATACATGCTTATATCACATGATTGCATCATTTTTCTCTTTTATTTGAGTTAAGCTTGTATTATATTGTTTATTACGGTCCTAGGAAAAATTGTCATACTACACACACAATACACATATGTACATGCACACGCACACACACACCAAGTCATTATCTTTAGAAGTCAGTACTCCATAAGGAGTGCTATAGATTAGCATCATTAGATCTATAAGCCTTAATATAGACGAATATACCATTAATTAGCATTAGTGCTACTCAAGAATGAAGCATAAGAGGTAAAGACTGATGACGATATCCGGGGATAGGATGGAAGAGCAGGACCCAGAATACTGAGTTTAATCCAAAGTTGAGAGAGCTGCATGGAGAATGGGGAGGAAAGGCATTGGTCAGTCGTAGGGAAACTGAAGGCCAGACACAAGATCTGGATCAAATGCAGTAGGGAGAAGGGGCTACAGAGATCTCATTAGCACCTATGGCATCTTCCTTCTCTCTCACACATCACTGAGCCTGGCTAAAATGCCTCTTTTTCATTATAAAACTTTATCTTACCCAAGGGCCCACCAAAAACAAGCAAAAAGCACAATAAAGCAAACAAAAAGGAGGTTGCTTACCCAGGAAATTTCGAGATGAGTTTGATTACAAGTACTTTTGACAAATTGTGTGCAAGGTGTAGGAGAAGCATAAAGCTTAGTACCCTGAAAGAAGAAAGAGAGGGAGCTGGTACCATCTTGGGTGTGGAAACACAAAGACAGGAGAATCAGAACCAGCCAGAAACCCAGATGGAGAAGGTTCCCCACAAGAGCTGTGGCCTTTGGTAACCAAACAAAACCAGCGCTCAGTAACCTGGCAGGGAAGCAAATGGGACAATAAATACCCTGACTCCTCTGAGCTTCCAACTTCCTGCTGGGATTTTCTCCAGCACAAGCCCAGCCATTCACAGGAAGCAAGGGAGTCTGACCTATTTACAACAAGGTGAGAGAAAGATTGTATTTCCTCATTATAGAGAATTATGTTTTTAATAAACTCTTCTTCAGTTCAATCTGAGCTAACACTTTTTCTCTTCCTTCCTCTTTTCTTTCTCCTTCTCCCCCTCCAAAGCTACAGACTAGAAAAGGAGTTATAGAGGCACAGGCCTTTCATCTCAGCACTCAGGAGGGAGAGGCAGGCAGATCTCTGTGAGATGGAGGTCAGCCTAGGATACATAGCGAGTTCCAGGCCACCCAGGGCTACCGGGAGACCCTGTCTCAAAGGAAAAAAAAAAAAAAAGTTGTGCAAGTGCTAATCTCTAGATGCTCTAGATGTAAAGTAGTATAACATCTCACACTGGAGACGAAACAGGACAATGTAAAGGGCTCCTAACTTATAACAGATTTTGATTAGTTCCTGCAACTGTATTCAATCAGCTGTACCCAGGCAACAAAACTAAACTAAACTATTCCTAAGCAAAAGCCAAAAAATGACAGGCCCATTTAACATTTCTTTCAGATGCTGAAAGCATTTGCCCTGGCATCACACTGGGAAATTTTGTACACTGGGACAGACAGGACACACACATACACACAAAGACAGGAACACATGCCAATGTATATAGAGCCAGCAAGCAATGGACACTCAATAGCCACAGTTTATGATTAAGCAGGGAAGCAATAGCGTGGTTATTCACAGACAAACAATCTGGATGACTGTAACCTACACGTGACAGAGTACTGACCTGAGACTCCAAGTTAGGTGGAGGGTAAGCTGTATTCATCAAGCTGTGTGTTCTACAGCCACGAAGGATCATAATATAAAATTTAAAGGTCCTAAATATTAACATCTGTGCCCTGTGTTGGGAATAACTGTTTCAAAGCTCCAAGTCTGAGTTTCACCATTTTCCTAATCAAAATTTCAACACTTTCCATACAACAAAGACATAAATAAATTAGTTAACATTTTCTAGGAAATAGTGTTGTTTTAGGTTTGGGGTTTGGAGTTTGTTGGAGTTTTTTGCGTTGTTTTGTTTGGCTTTGAGTTTTGCCTCTTTTAGCAGATACTTTTCTTTTAAAGGAATGAACTTGTAACAGAAAGAACAAAGTCAAGATGGTGATTGATGATGAATGTGATTTTGGTTTTGGACTAAAGAAAAGAGAGGGATGCCACTGTGAGGTCAGCCCCTCAAAAGTTCACAGAGATTTGTTGTGACTGCTATCTTTGAAGCCAACGATGAAGGTATCAGGAGTTTCATGGCTGTTATGTTTTGTGAGCTGTTGCCCTAACAACACAATAATGGAGATAACGAGTCCTTGTAGCTACATGTGCCTTGGCTTAATGATGGCAAGGCAAAGTAGGAACTTAATCATCCCTTGCATAGGAAAATAGTTAATATTTTCCTAAATTCAGTATTCTGACTGGAGAATGGATAGATACTAACTTAAGATAAATTTGAATGAATTGCAACTTCCTACTTTTCCTAGGAATGGTTCTCAATTACAACCAAGGCAGTATTTCTTCTATGTGTGTCAAGGCAACTGTATGGATTGGTATAGCTGATGTCCACTTTGAAGGGAAGTGCTTGTGAGACACTAGTTATTACACATTTACGATATTACATCCATCTTATGTTAAACAACAAAAACACATACCAAATATACTCTAAGCACAAAACTTATTGAAGAAGAGAAATATGGTCCCTTTTAAATGTATCTTCCCATTCCATACCACATTTTATAGGAATTATTCAGTATTTTTTGATCTAGAAAAAGTAATTTTATATTTTTTTAGGGATCATTTTTTATGTTTACCCTCAGTTTTATAACATGTTAGCAGTTGCTTAACTACTATCTTTTCCAGTCTTAATATCAATCAGAACCTTTTGAGTTTTTAATTTTCCCCCTTTTTAAGATTTTTTGCATTTTTATGCTGATGTTTTTCACAATTAGATAAAGAAATACAAGAACAGCTGTATAGTGTGAGGGTTTGAAATTTAATACAACTTCAGGGGAGTTGGAGAGAATAGCTCAGCTGATAAAATCCCACTAGGAACGCATGAGATCTTCAGCATCCACATAGAAAACCAAGGGCACATACACCTTGGTTGTAGGACATAGAGAAATCAGTCAGGAACCAGGTGGGAGCTTCTTCCCTGCTGGCTGGCTTTTATGGACCAGAAGAGGTACTAAGCAGGCTGCTGGGGAAGAATTGTCATCTACAGACTTACCCAGCTGTGGATGATATGTACAACAATACCTATTGGCTCTGTAAGATGAGTCTGTTGATGCAATAATGGTAAGTCTGTTGTAGGGTAACCAACCACTTTCTGGTTGGATTTGATGCTCTCTTCACAGGAGGGAATTCACATCTGGTTTTGTAAACCTGGTCAACAGCCTGTGACTAGGGAGGTCACAGGCCCTGATGAGTAAGCTACTGCTGTTGTTTGTTAAGTAGACAATACTTGAACAGTGATCTGTCAACTTTGGTCAAAGAAACTTCTTTTTGTAGTGGTTAGTGGTAACTGTAGTGATTCATAGCTCGTGAAAGCACACAGGATAAATATTTGTGAATGCCCAGTCATAAATAGGACATCTTAGGAAGCCTGCTTAGGCTCAGGAAACATCAGAGAAAGTAGGGGGCCGGGGTGTAAGAGCTAGGGGAAGAGTGGAACACTGACTGCCAGGCATGTGAGGCAAGTGCTTTGCTAGCCATAATTTAGAATAGCTTTTACTGGATTTTTTTATTAAAATATATTCATTATTTTTGCTTTATGTGTATGAGTATATTGCCCGTATGTGTATGTGTGTAAGTGCAGTGCTCCTGGAGGTCAGAAGAAGGTCAGATTCCCCTGGAACTGTAGTTACAGACAATTGTTAGCTGAAATGTGGGTGCTTGGGATGGAACCTAGGTCCTCTGCAAGAGAATCCTGTGCTCTTAACCACTGAGCCATCTTTCCAATCCCTTAATAGATATTCTTTAATCACCTGTCCAAATGACAGTTTTATAATTTTCTAGATATGGACACATCAGATAATGTCTTCAGCCTTTTTTGATCATTTTTTTTTCTTATTCTTAATCATTTAAAAATTCCTTTTGAGTATTTCTAGTGAGGTAGCATAGCTGTTTTGGAGTTTTGTTTGTTTGGGGAAAACATTGTAGTTTTTCTCATATATAGTGGACTATTTAGATATCTGAAATATTCACAGACCCACTTTAGCTTTGAGCCGGTCACACCCTTTTCTTCCATCTCCTCCATCATCTTCAGTGCCTGTCCTTCCTGAAGCAATACAATGTCTGCTTCCCTTCAAGAATTCCTTTTCCTTTCACATCTACAATGCAACCTCTACACCTAAGGTTTAGGGAACGTAGTGAGACAGGGGATAGAAAGAATATTAATGCATTTCTGAACTCTCACCAGTGAAGATTTCCCATGCAACATATGGTGATCAACCCAGAAAGCCACAACTGGCTGAAATGCAGAAAATAAGAGACTGCAGAGAACTTATTCCTGAATAGGACACCTATATCAGATCTCAGCCACCCGGGGCTCAGGGATCTTCCAGCCAGCTGGAAAGTTACTCATATGAACTTAAGAGTAATGGTAACAGCATGCACAAAACCTATGCAAACTCAAACCAGACAAAAATCCCAGCATAGAAACTGGCAAGTGGGTAAGAAATACCAACCTTAGCTGAGGAACTACTGGCAACCCATAACTACTGGGACAGGGAGAGTTGGTTTCTTTAAGGGTCTGATGCTTCAGAGATTAACCAAGCTCCAGTGGATGGATGCACACCAGAGGGACACAAATTTGACTCTATAGGCCTTAATATATGTGACAGAGTACATGAAACCTGAAGGGAGGCATAAGAGGGGTGTAGAAAGGAGAGAGAATTTAAATATGATCAAAATAGAGTGCACGAAATTTGCAAAAATTCAATAAAAACTTTAAAAAAGAATTTCCCTTTTCTTTGGTGTGTCAAAATTTTGCATATGACTGAGGGGGTTGCTAATTAATCTGTTGTGCATTTTGTCAGTCCTTTTGCTACAAAGACTAAGGTTTTTGTTGTTTGTTCATTTTGTGTGTGTGTATGTGTATGAATGTTCGTGTGTGGACATGCATGTGGAGGTCAGAGATCAACCTCAGGTGGTCCTCAAAAGCCACAAATCTGGCTTGTTTTTGTTTTGTTTTGTTTGAGATAGAATCTCTCACTGACTTGGAACTCACCAAGCAGGCTAGGCTGGCCAGTGAGCCCCAAGGATGCACCTGTCTCTGCCTCCCCAGCTCTGGTATTGCAAGTGTGCACTACCACATTAGGCATTTTTCTATGGGTTCTGAGGATCCAGCTCATGTCTTCATACTTTCAAGGCAAGCACTTTTCCAACAGAATCATTTCCCCAACAACTAAGACCAAGTTTTTGTAGACTCAGGCCTGTCTGTTTCTGTCTCCTCCTTCTGAAAGTCCTCAGGCATATCCCAAGCTACCCTGAACCACTGTCCCCTCTGGATCTGCTTTGGCTTCTCTGTCTTTTACTCTCGGTCCTGGAAGATTTCTCTGAGTTGTTTCTTCATTCATTGACTTTATTTCCAGCTTTTAAATCTGCTGCTCGTTACTTCCATCACGTTTTTAATGTGGCATAGTTTCCTAACTTCGTGCCCTAATCTAAATCAAATGTCCTTAGCATTTGGGACCATAAAATGAATCATACATTTTTTAAACATTTTCTTTGTCTCTTGCACTGTCTGTTTGGTAGGGGATTTTCTTAGAGCGTTTGTAAATCCTGGCCCAAGCCTTTGGATCAGGAAGGGATAGTGGGGTAAAGCCTAGATTTCTTGGTTGCTTTATTTAATTGCTTCAGAGGACCAACCTCCCCATGGAAATGGAGAGGGCACACACCATCCACAGGCACCACTCCTGACCTGAGGTGTCTGCTTGCTGCATAGAAAGCAGTTTCCTCTCTGTCTGCTATGAGGGATGGACTTCAAGTGTGATTGACAACCAACTACCCAATGACTTAAGGGGGGAAGTTTAACAGACCGACATGCAGGGAAGGCTGGGAAGGAGAGAGGTGGGTGTGGTGCCAGGTCTCCATCTTGGGGCACACTCTGGACTTCCGGGGGGAACCCATGATCAAAATGCAGGCTCCGCCACAAGAAATCTCTATCTGCGGATGACCTCTGTAAGTAATATGGAATAAACTAATCTCTCTAAAGAACATTCTCTGTCCGTTCAGTCAGTTCAAACCTGGGGCCGGGATGAGGCTGAATGCCGGGCCTCACCATGGGAGAATTCATGCAGCACAGCTTCTATACATATATATATAAATTTTTAAAAGATTCATTTATTATTTTTATTTATGTGTATGTGTTCATGAGGCTGATGAGTTTATGTGTACCATGTCTGTGCAGGTGTCCTTGAAAGCAGATGGCATCAGATTCCCTGGAATGTGAGTTTCAGATCGTTATGAGCCATCTGATGTGGGTGCTGGGAACCAAACCCTAGTCCTCTGCTAGAACAGTAAGCACTCTTTCTGTTGGACCATCTCTCTAGCCCCCTGACCACATTATCTTTGCTGATGGTTGGCTATGGCAGATGCCTCCTTCTTTACTGACTGTTCTATCTTGGAAAAGTGAAGTATTGAAGAGACAGGAATGGTATCTCTGAGGCCTCAAATTGACCAACATGTGAAATTTTTTTTGAGGCAGGGTCTCCCTGTATTCCCAGCTGGCATGGAACTTGCCATGCAGACCAGGCAAGCTTTAATCTTACCTGGGCAGTGCTGGAATTAAAGGTATGTCTGTGTTTCTCTAGGCGCTAAGTATTTATCTTCGCCTCCACCTGCCCCTGCAGACTTAAAAAGACCAGTTGTTCTAGTGGAATTTAACCAAAGAAACATGGCAGGAGGAAAGTTATATGTCTAAGAGAGACAATAAATTAAATGACCATAAAGATTTAAATATTTTAAATGCCCAAGTATATTTAAGCTGCATTATTAATTCAGGTCCAATGTACTTTTCCTTTTTAAGATTTTTTTTTTTTTATTTTTATGTATGTGTATGTGTGTGTTTATGTGTATGTGCATAGGTGTGTGGGTGCCTGAGGAGGCCAGCGGAGGCTGTTGAAACCCCTGAAGCTAGAATAACAGATTGTGAGTCATCCTCTAGGTGTTGTGAATTGAATACTGGTCTTCTGGAAGGGCAGCAGTGCTCTTAGCTGCTGAGCCATCTCTCTAACCCCAGCCTATCCCATCTATTTTTCTGTTGGCTCCTTTAGTTTTACTCTATATATTTTGTTACTAACCAACAGCCCCAAATTTAGTACTACAACCAACCATTTTTTAGCTGATCATGTAGATTTTTTTTCAAACTTGTAGTTTTGTGTTTCTAAACAGAATACATGATGCTGGGTAGTATATAATGGAAAGGATTGCATTTGGCTGATGATTCTGCTGTCCAGAAAGATCAAATAGCATGGGATCAGTTCCAGCAACAGGCCCTGGCCATATCACAGCACCAGGAAGCTGAAAGGGAAACAGCCGCATGCAGAAGGCTCTGAGAGAGAGGAGTGGTCTCAGAGGGCCAGTAACACAAAAGGCCAAAGAATGGAGATTAGGAATCTGCAGAGTGTGGGTCCCTGGACAGGCCTCCTATACTGTTTTACTCATGGAAGATTCAGGGGCCATCATGGAAGGCTCAGGGGCCATTGTGGAAGAGGAGGCGGAAAGATTGTAAGAGCCAGGGAGATGTGTGACCATATGGAAATAGAATCCTACAAACACCTGGGATCCTGCTCATGTGAACCTATAACAATGGTTTCAGCTTGTTCAATAGCCATGCAAACTCAAGCAGACCAAAACCTCACATGGAACTGGAGAAATGGGTAGCAGATCCCCATCTTTGCTGAAGAAATACTGCCAACTGATTACTGTTGGGTGAGGATGAGCTAGTCTCCCTAAAGCAAGGGACTCCGGAGGCTGACTAGACTCAGTGGATGAACCTGCACTGAGGAACATTTGTGGACACTAACTTGACACAATAGACTTTAACAAAGCTGAAAGAATATGTGGATTCCAGTCGGGGGGAGGGGTTAAAGGAGGTGCCAGTGGAAAAGGGGATATAAGCAAGATTAAGATTGATTGAGATAGTCTGTATGAAATATACAACGATTTAATTAAAAAATTTAAAATAAAAAAAAGAGAGAGGGGCGTGTCCTCACTTAATAACTGATGCTTGCAAGAACTTATTCAGTCAGGGAACTGAGCTATTCCAGTTTCAGAGAAGGCCTTCGGCCATTCATGCAGGTGGCTCCACCTCTAAAGGTGCCACCATCTTAACATCACAGGGTGAGGCCCAAGCTTCCGATTGAGGAAACTCGAGGGACAAATCACATCTGAGCCATCTAGTTGCTGGCCCGCTGTCTTAATGGGAACGCCTGTACTCACCCACAGTCTTGCTTAAGATTAATGCTCTCTATCAATTAGGAAAGTATCTTTCCAATCTCAGGTTCAGGAATTCAGTCTTTTTCAATGAGTTGGGCATTTAGTGTCATGCATTTTTAAAACTTTATTGATGCTTCAATGTCAAAGACTATATTCTATCTGCTGAAAAAATGTTGGGGAACTTGCTCTTATTAAAATGTTAACATTTTTAGAAGACACCTTAGTTAGTCATCTTACTCTTTTAGCATAATCTTAAATGAAAATTATTGACATTTTCAAAAATGTGCATCCTATTCACAGATGATAGGGACTGTGATAGGTTTTCCACCTCTCTTTATTAGGCTTTGACGTGCAGGGATACGACAGTTTCTTTTTTCTTTTTTCTTTCTTTGCTTATTTATTTATTTATGTATTTATTTATTTGTCTTTTTAAAAACAGGGTCTTCATGTAGCTCCAGCTGGCCTGGAACTCATTATGTAAACCAGGCTGGCCTCCAGTCTCTCAAAGATCTGCCTGCTTAGGTCCCCAAGTGCTGGGATCAAGGCTTGCACCACCAAACCCAGTGACAGTTTCTTAAAATGAATGCCTGGTTCACTTTCCCTTTTTCTCCTGCTTTGTAAAATATTTTAAGTAAAATGAAAACTACCCATCTCCTGGTAACATGTTAAAAATTCATCTATAAGATTGTTTTGATCCCGGGTTCTGTTTTTGAAATAAGCTCCCCGAGGAACAATATTTACTTTCTATAATTACATGAGAAAAGCATGTCTGCTTATGTTTATCTTATTGAAAAGCTTTTAAAAATGCATCAGTGAAGAGGTTATAAAGTGGTCTTCATGTCACAGTCCACAGTTCATGTTGACTTGTTGCTGGGCAGGCATTTGGGTGTGTATTTTTCCAGTATTATTGTCCTGTCATTGCAAACCCTCACTCCTGACTTCCCTCCCGCACCACATGGGGCATCTACCACACTGTCCTGTTCCCTTTCTCTCTCTCCCTCCCCTCCCTCTTTGTTTCCCTTTTCTGAACCTTAGTAATATATCTTAGAAATCTTTCCACACTAATAAATGTTTCCAATAATATCTTTCTCTGGCTGTCACTTTTCATGGTAGCAAGACAGTCTTTGTTTAATCAATTAGGGAGGGTCATCTTTTAAAAATCACAGACATCTTCCCTTCAAGTGGTCCCCTTCTGATGTCTGAGTTTTCTTACCTACCCCGTGATTTATCTCTGTCTACTTACCTTTACAACAGTTATAAAGGCTTATATATTGCAGTTAAAATCCTTGAAGCAAACCTTGCAAGTAAACTGGGCGTGGTGTTATTTGCCTGTAATTCCAGTACTCAGGAGGCTGCAGCAGGACAATCTTGAGTTTGAGGCCAACCTGGTCCCCCCATCTCGTTCTTTCTCTTATACACACACACACACACACACACACACACACACACAGAGAGAGAGAGAGAGAGACAAGAAAAGAAAGGAAGGATGGAAGAGGGGAGGAGGAGAGACAGAGCAGGGATGTGTACCTGTTTAATCTCTCTCAGGTTTTTTTTGTGTGTGTGTTGTCTCCTTGTAGCCCCAGCTGGCCTCGAACTCACTTAGGTAGACCAAGCTGGCCTCAATCTCACAGAAATTTGTCTATGTTTACCTCCCAAGTACTGGGATTAAAAGTGTGTACTACCATGTCTACGCCTGTTTAATCACTGATCAAGCCAACAACACAAGAAGAAAAGAAAGAAAGGGGGGAAGGAAGGGAGGGAGGGAGGGAGAGAGGGAGGGAGAAAAAGAGGGAGGGAAGGAGAGAGAGACCAAAAACAAAGAAATTCTACTTCTTTCTCAGAGTGGTGGCTCACGCACAGTGTCTGAAAAGGGAATTACCACATGACATTCACCTCTAGTTAGGAAATTTTCTTTTTCTTTTATTGGGGCAGCCAGCTAGCCCAACAATCCCATCCCATCCGGGGCCAGCTAAGGGAATCCTGGCTTTTTGCTTAGGAATGGCCACCTACGTCAAGTGCGAGGTCAAATCCTTTCTAAACCATTGCAGGAAACATGCTCCACGTGAGCTGTGACCAGTGTAGTGGGTTCTTGAACCTCTGAGCCCGCTCTTCCCCCTAGCTGCTGGCCCTCTGGGGCAGAGTGCTGGTGGGATCCCCGCCTGCTTGTCTGTATCGCTTCTTCTGTAGTCAACTGTTGGTTCTTTGGCTCATCACTCAACTCAGTCTCTGTGCAATGTCCCTCTTGATTTCCAATGGGTTTGACAGGTGGATGGCACTCTTTCATGGTTTCTCAATGATACAGAACATTTTCTGCGTTTTCTTGAGAACTAGGGGAAGTAAAGGCTCCAAACATCTGTGCTCAGATTGTTAGCTTGAACCAGAAACATTGTACTTTTTCTGGAAAAAAAAAAAGTGTGAAATAACATAGAAAAGTCTTTTATAGATATCAAGAGTATTTCCTGTTTTCCCATTTCCATTATGCAGCAGCAAGCTCTGACGCTTGGAACCTCGAATGCTGAATGTAAGATAATGTGACCAGAGACTCTAAGTCTTTGCACTTCTAAAACTTTGCATGAAATAGGTACTCAACTGTAGAATATGCCATCTTCCATGAAGTACACAGACATTACGGTCATAAACTCTCAGCAACTACAGATGGCTGTATTGAGACTGCACAAGAATGGGCCCATCAACAGCCAGGCAAGGATGGGGGAGGGATTCAGGAGCCATACCTTCACTGCTGAATCATTTCCTACAGAAAGATTCCGGGAAAGGGGAATCATTGCCTTCAGTTGTGTACCTACCAGTGACTCTACCAGGTTCCGGTGGAAAGTCCTGATCCAATGCTCACACAGATGATCGTGGTTAAACAAAAAACACCACACAACAAAATTTCAAAAATCATGATTCTGGAGAAGATCTAGATCCCCAGGGAGGGGAGGTGTTGATAGGGATAGGAGGAAAATAAGAGAGGGTGGGAACGAATAACCAGAACGCATTATATACAGGTACAAGATTAACAGAGAACTAACAACAAAAAGAAAGAGGTGCACAAGGCGTTTTCAAAAGAAAACTGAGAGAAGTTCTTTGGTAACAGCCATTTCTTTAGCACTTAAGTAACAGGCAGAGTTCAAGACAACCCTAGGAGCTGTGAAAGTCCCTTGCACAGGGGAGAAGGAAAAGTAATATTCTGCAACGGCACAGATGGCAAGTGGAATGCCAGAAACCCATCCTGGGATGCAGGTCATGACAATAAAGCACAGTATGGCAGATTTCATAAGAATCAGAACACCGCTCGTTTGATCATTTCCTCCGTTTGAAACAGGAAGGAGACTACGTGATAGAAGGGGGAACAAGGCTGTTGAGGCTGTTCTGAGAGGACTTGTTTCTCCTAACTCTACAAGAAACATTTTTGAATTCTCACCAAAAGACCTGAGATCCTTATATTTGAAGCTTTGTGACCTCAGGAAGTTGATATTTGTCCAGGAATTTAAAGATTGCTGTCTTTACTAGGTAACGACATAATGCTTGAATTCACTCATGTTTTTGAACCATTGGTCTCTTTTGAAAAAATCAAGATGTGAAATATCTCCTTTTTCTGTTTAAAGCACGAGCTTTGTAAGTGAAACTGCTGGTTCCTCTATGTTAACTCTGTACAAACAACAACAACAAAAAGCAAAAAAAACAAAAACAATACAGAACACGGCACTACTGATTGTCTTACATTTGAAAGGGCTAAAAATATAGGAAAAAT
Source organism: Eospalax fontanierii (assembly GCA_035773235.1). Lineage (NCBI taxonomy): Eukaryota > Metazoa > Chordata > Mammalia > Rodentia > Spalacidae > Eospalax > Eospalax fontanierii. The sequence goes on from CM069530.1 coordinate 24,021,568, forward strand.
TTCTTAAAGACAGCATCTCACTGTTTAGCTAAGGCCAGCCTGAGACTCACGATGCAGCCCAAGCTCAACTTCACCTTCCTCTAGCCTCAGTCTCCCAAGCAATGGGACTATAGCTGTGTGCTACCATGCCCACTCCCAAGCCTTTCAGAAAATTAAGAAAAAAACTAAGAATGAGATATTACTGTTTTAAAAAGGCAAATTTACCTTCCACTTAGCAACTAATTATGGAGAGTCCAGCATCTGACAGACTCTGTTCTAGTGTTGGGGTCTAACAGCAGTTTAAAAATTCCCTAATCCCAGAGAGATTTTACACGGAGAGGCCAAAAAAGAAAGAAAGAAATGAGTAAAATAATCCTGTCATTTGGTGTCCAGTGCCAGGAGAAGTCAACCAACCAGGCCAAAGGGCTGGGGCCACAGAGCTGGAGCTTGTACTAATTTTAATACTAGTTTATATAAGTTTTGTATTAGTTTCTATGACAATTTTTCATAAACCTGACTTAAATTTATCACTGTTGACTTCTGTGGATCATAAGCGCTAACGAAATGGGTTTCTCTGAGCTACAGTCAAAGTATCAGTAGTGCTGTATTTCTTCTGGAAAGCTTGAGAAAAGAATCTGTTTCCTGGCCTTTTGCAGATTCTAGAGGCCGCCCGTGTTCCTTGGTGCATGGACCCACTTCTGCTTCCGTCATCTACTCTTCCCCGACCTTTACCCTTCTAATAGAACCTTTGGAATGCTATTGGGCATTCCAGAATTACTTCCTCATTTAGAGACTCTTAATCAACTCTGCAATGTCCTTAGCTCTATATCATGACATAGTCACAGATTTGGGAGGCTCCAGGAGCATCTTTGGAGACAAATAATTCTGTCAATCTCAGCAAACAACTATGATTTTAATCAGGGTGACCAATGGAGGGTTCGTTGAAAAGTAGAGACATGCAAACTAATACAGTTTCTGAAATCCTGAATATCCTTATACCCAGTGTTATGGCTAGCTCACACCCTTAGTCCCCAGCACTCGGGAGGCAGAGGCAGACAGATTTCTGTGAATTTGAGGCAGCCTGGTCTACATAGCTAGTTTCAGGCCAGCTGGTGATACATAGTGAGACCCTGTCTCAAAAATTAAATAAATAATCAACTGATTAATTTTTAAAATATTTTATTATTTTTATTTTCTGTTTAAGTGCATCACATGCATGCAGTGCCCATCAGAGGTTAGAAGAGGATGTAGGATCTCCTGGAACTGGAGTTAGGATGGTTGTTAGCCACCATGTGGGTGCTGGGAATCAAAACCAGGTCCTCTGGAAGAACAGCAAGTGTTCTTATCCACTGAGTCATCTCTCCAGTCCGATAATTTTTTTTAATCAGAGAAAAAAAAGGAAAAGGAAAAAGAAAAGCAAAATAAAAAACATGAGCTGGAATAGATGTGGGAAAGTGTTCAAGAAATCCCAACCCAAGCTAAGGACATTCTGAAACCAATGGCTGCTGGGAGGTGGAGAAACAATGTCTTTCAAGGATGGGGCTCTTGATTGGTTAGCCAGGTTCCAGGGGATGGATCTATTCTGAAAAACATTTGGGGACACAAATTAGACTCTCTCTCTCTCTCTCTCTCTCTCTCTCTCTCCGTATACATATATGTAAAATAGAGTACATTAACTAGGGCAGGGGCAATAAGGGGAGCTGTAGATAAGGGAGAGGGTCTAAATACCATCAAATTATATTGTATGAAAATCACAAAAATTCAATTAAATATATTGAAAATAAATAAATAAGAACAGGGGCTGGAGAACTGACTCAGCAGTTAAGAGCACTGGCTGCTCTTGTAGAGGACCTGGGTTCAGTTCCCAGCACCCACATGGCGGCTAACAACCGGCTATAACTCTAGCTCCAGGGGATGCAATGCCTTTTTCTGATTTCCGTGAACACTGTACAACACAGTGTACTTACATACATGCAGAAAAAAACTCATGTATATATAATAAAAATAAACAAATGAAAAATGTTTAAAAATAATCCTGGCCACTTACGATTAATGAAACTTGCCTCTCCCAGGGGCTCATATCCCCAGCACCAAGACTAACAAGCCAAGCCAAATTGAGGAGAATAGCTTTTGATCTCTAATGTAAGAATTTAGTAGTGTGGAAGGAGGGATATAGCTCAGTGGTGAAACACTTGCCTAGCAGGGACAGGGCCCTGGGTTCATTCCCCAGTACAATAATAGGTTTGGATCTTCAGCTTTCTAACGACGTGGGTGGTGATATTAATAGACAGATTAATACTCTCTGGACTTTGATACCCATGGATTTTTATTTAAATGGGGCTTTTTTAATGGACTTTCTTTGATCCTAGGATTTTGACCATTGCAGCAATGTTGCTGTTATATTTGGGAGGGATCCCAATTGTTGTGACTGTAGTTCAGTAGGCACTCTTAACAGAAAACAGACCCCCTAGGTCAAGCAGGAAGCAAGTCATTGTACCAGTAAGGTCCCTGAGAGATAATTCTCTAAGTCCAGGCCCCAAACAAAGAAAAATTCAGCCTTTTAGATCTTTCTGCTTTTTTGTCCTCTATAGTTAAGAGTATACCTTTGACTGGTATTTTAAAATACTGTAAGAGGATACAGACCTGCTGGAAGGTTAGGAAAGGAGGGAGACCTTGAGGGCTTGACTAGGAGACATCCAGAAATGCAGATACTCACAGACATCCTTCATATCTCATGCTATCGCAGAACCAGTTGAAATTCTGTGGATTTTGTGGTTGCTGTGTGTTTATGACACCCTATGATTTCTGAAAGACTACCTTAGATGACTGTGGACATCTTGTGGGTTAGGGAAAAGACTAGCAAGTGAAGATGCAATACTGGACAAGCACCTTGGAAGTAGTTGAACTAACACTTTGCTCTGATCCACCTCAGAGCTTTCTGCACTGCTCACTAGAGGCCCCTGGGGATTCTCAGTGGTGCAGTGACTGTTAAGGAGAGTGGCTTCACCAAAGAGAGAGTGGACTATCCTTGCAGAGAGGGAGCCTCACCTCTGGATGCCAGTGGTTTTTAAAGAGGAAATGGCAAACCCTGTGTGTTAAGGGATTATGGAGTAAGGATATCCTGGGTAAAAACTTCCACTTACTTTCCAACCTTGCTAGATGAGACAACTCTGGCTTTCTGTGTTCCCATCGCTGAGAATGATTTATCTGATTGGAAAAGTCAAGAACAATAACCTGAGCACATTCACTTAGCCAGGCTGCTCACAGACACTCCTTTGGAGGCTCAGTTCAGTTCAGAACTACCTAAGTCTCCAGGACAGAGCATCAAGTTTGCCCACTTTGTAAAGAGAAGCCCAGCTGGGGCCAACTGACTCTTAATAACAAATGGCAGCTTTTATCAGTAGTGAAGTTGATATATGTGGATCTTTGGTTATTTTTCCTATTTTTTAAATTGACTTAGAACCTACATTAAAAAAACAACAACAACAACAACAAACACTGCTAATGTTTATTGAGGTCAGCAGTGGGGAACACAGAGTTTTCTCCACTGGAATAGCTGAATCAGCAGAGCAGAAGCTGCTGGTATATTTTCTCACTTTGTTTATCTGGGAGTAGAGGAGTCCTACCTAAAAACAAGCCAGTGTGAAGAAGGCAGTTCCCATGGCATAGTAAATATCTGCATCCAGCTGTGTGCGACTTCTGTGAGCTTTCCCGTTATGGGAGCCACATATAACCCTCTTTCACTCGGGTATTTTGGACCAAGGTCAAAGACATGCATTCCTAGGGGGGTTTCTGGCTATACCATCCTATGGCAGAAGAACCAAAATAAGGTGAAAGCACCAAAGCTACCATTGTTTTCATAATTCACCCACTCCCTCAATAATGAACCCATTTCTATAATAAAGAATTTTTTATAAATTTTTAATAAAGAATTGATATAAAAACATTAATCCACTTATTAGGGATAGAGCTTCAGAACCTAAACAACTTCCACTGAATTCTACTTGTCTATTGCCATAGAACTAGATTTCCAACACCTGAACTTTGGGGCATACACTTTAACAAATTGATTTTCTTCATATTTTAATATATATTTGACTTTAAATCATTTAAAAAATTTTGACATTTATTTATTGTAAGGGGTGCACACATGCCACAACCAACACACATGTAAAGGTCAGAGAACAACTTTCCGCAGTTGGTTTTCTCCTTCCACCACCTGAGTTCTGGGAATCAGACTCAGGTCATCAGGCATAGTTGTGTGTACCTTTACATGCTGAACCATATCACTGGCCTCATGACAATAATTCCAGTCATTCATATTTGCAATTCTAGAAAGAATGATCCTTTTGGGGAGGAAGTCAGTAGGAAATGAAAAAAAATATTTTTGAAAGAATTAAATATGTATCCTTGAAGGAGGTGTTGGAAGAAAACTTGTTTTCATTAGACATAACACATCTTGGTTGGCCTGTTCGAGGCCCTGCCCATGATTCCCAGCCCAGGAAGAAGGAGGAGAAGGAAGAGGAGAGAGAAGGAAGAGGAAGAGAAGGAGGAGAAGAAGGAGGAGGAGGAGGAGGAGGAGAAGTAGTGGAGGAGGAGGAAGAATTAACAGCACTAAGATCTTAATGCTGAGTTCATGGGCTCATTGATTACAAGTATTTGCTGATCTTGCAGAGGACCTGGATTTAGTTCCCAGCATCCACATTGAGCGGCTTACAATGGCCAGTGACTCCAGTTCCAGGGAATCCAATGCCTACTTCGGGCCTCTGGGGGTACCTGCATGTCCCCAGAGGTCATATATTCAGGCACATACATGTGCACACATAAAGTAAAAGCATACATCAATCATTTTAAAAGAATTATTTTTAAAACTGAAGTCACATTTGTCTCATTAGCATTGGGAAGACTCCAAACATGCCTGTCATCATTGAAGAATTTCCTGAAGGTTCTCTTGTTGAGACTTGATTACTACAGCGCAGGAAGTTATATGGATCATCAGGGGTGAGAATTCTAAGACCGTTCTCCACTAAGATCTGAACCACCAGGTCACGTCTCTGAAACAGGACACCCACTGTATATATAACACAGGGGATCACAAGGGAAGAAGATAGAGTTTAAGAGAACAACAAGAAACGTAAACACAGACAGCTCACTTAACTGTGAAATTGGTTACCTAATGGTTGGAATGTCTAGACTGAGTCCACAGGTAATCATACATAGGCACTGATACAATTTACAAAAAAAATTAATAGAAATAAGCTACCTGTGTCTGGATTTATGGTAAGAAGCCAAGTGTAAATTAGATAACTCTAAGAGTCATAAAGATAAAAAAATTCTTTGTTTGCCTTTGATGCTTTCCTTAAAAAAAAAGTCCAATGAGCTTTTTGGCTGTTTATCACACCATTGAAACTGCCTCTGAAAGTCTCTATCAAAACGAAATGACTTTACTTCACTAATTTTTGCAAAAGCTTTTCATGATCTTTTTCCAAGCAAACGTGTACAGAGTTCTTTCAGAGGGATACAGTCGTCTCAGTCTTGAAGCAGACAGAATGGAGACTTAATTTGCTAAAGTGATACAAGTGGAGAAGAAATTCATCTTTGTTCCTTATCAAAGAAACTAGGGGAAAACTCAGCTGAAATACAAAAGGAGCCAAATAAAATGACATCATTTATTCCAGAGAGAGAGGACAGCTAATTTGTCCTCAGCCCATACCTACTGACTCTTGTCTGATACAAAACTTTAAACATTAACATTATAATGAGGTTCCTAGCATACAAAGAAAAACTTTCTTACTGACTATAAAGGTGAGACAAGGGCAAAGAGATGGCTCAGCAAATAAAGGCACTTGCTAGGCCTGACAACCTGAGTTTGACTATGACAATCCAAAGTAAAATAGAAAAGAACTGGAAGAGTGTCAGGGTCTTCCAGAATCAGGATCACACTGTTCTCTGAACCCCAGATCTTAACACCTACAAGTTGATTAGAGGTCCCTCAGGGTCTCCTCCTCCCGTTCCCAGATAAATTTTCCTTTGGCTTAAAATATCCCATGACTGCCCATTGCCTTTAGTACAGTCAAGTCTGCTCAACAAAGCTCCTCTGACCTTGGATGATCTTAAATGTGCCACCACCGGCGCCAACTTTTCCCCTCCCACTCACCATCACCACCCAACCCTTTCCAGTCTGACCCATCTGCCTCTTCGGTATCCCCCACCCCCATGCCAAGCTCTTTCTTGAATGCTAAGCTAGAATTTCCCAACTGGTTTACCAAAACCTGAAGGCCTTCTGTAAGTTACAAAAATGTCAAGATGTTGATGCCTTTGGGATGGTCTGAGGCACAGTTGGTCCATGGACCCAGGTCAGGTTAGCAATGGCAAGGGAGAGAGGAAGAAGCACTCCTCTCATCAAGCCATGCTGATCTACAAAGGCATCAGCCTCTCCTCCCCTCCTGGGTTGTCATTCATTTTTGCTGCTCAGAGTTATTCCCCAACTCATCACCTGCTTACTATCCAAGACTCAGCCTTTGCAGGAATTCTTCTAGGGGGCCTTCTGAGACTTGGATAATAAGTCCTATCACTCAGCCCCACAAGTCTCATTACTCTGCCTTCTGAAACATTTGTGGCCCTTCAAATCGTTCTCCCTGATACATTCCACTCTACCTTCTTCCACTATATACCCAGTGGAGCAGCAACTTAATCTCACCAGTGAGAATGATGTGGGCATGGAATGAAGAGTCAATAGATTTTTGTGGTTGAGTAGTTCCTAGCAATTGTGAGTCCCTCAGATTTAGATCAATAAAATAATAATATTATTATGTATGTGTGCATGTATGTGCTCATTTTTAAAAACTAAAATCCTTTTTTATTTGGAAATAAAACGAAGCACTAAGCACAAAAACCAACATCTAAGGTGGCCCATCCCACTGTGGGAGACTGTTCTGAAGAACTCAGAGAAAGACTGGTAGCCTATAATCCCAGCATTGAGGAGGCTGAGACAGGAGGATGAAGAATTTGAGACCAGACACACACAGAGAAAGAGAAAGAGAAAGAGAGAGAGAGAGAGAGAGAGAGAGAGAGAGAGAGAGAGAGAGAGAGAGAGAGAGACTAATTGATATGGGTCCTGGTTTTTCCTATTCTTAGGCCTCGAGCTCTGTAGGGTTAAGAGAATTCTTTTCAGAAAATGCTTGTGATTTCTTCAATCAAAGACAAACTTTTAGGCGGCTTTATTACTGGCCTGACCCACTGCGGTGGTCCCCACATGCTGCCATCATTCCCTGCTGAGCTGTCTTAAATTTTCAGCAATAGGAGAGCTGTAGTTACAAAGATTTTGATTATCTATCATGTATCCATTTTGTGCTTTGATTTAGAATTGCACCTAAAATGACTAAAAGGTAAAGTCTTAAAATGTACCATGGTAACTGCCGAAGAATTTATACATACGTGCGTGCGTGCGTGCGTGCATGTGTGTTTTTAATTTCTAGCTCCCTTCTTGGGTTTTTCTCCAATGACTCCACACAATTTACAGCTGTAACTAAAGAGAAGGGAAAGCTTCTGTTAAGAAACATGAGGAGGCGAATGCAGCAACCATGTGTAATTCCGATTTCTTTTTCAATATATCATGTGACAGTTCTGATTATAAACTGATGGCAAACTAGCCTTGGTATGAAAACTTCACTATTATGTAATGCAAACGTGTTGTTCGTATCCGTGGACCAGATGGAAAATGTGAGCACTTTAACTGGAAAGTGAGTTATTTGGTCTATTTTGTGTAAGTCTTCAAAGCATAAATTAAAAGCAGAAGATGTATTGTTATGGTTTCAAGCTCTAAAAACCTCGGCCAAACTCTATAAATCTGCCTGCAGTGTGAAGGACGTTGTATTCAACGGGCTGGACTGACACTCTTATCTATTTTCTTGTGTTGTTTCTCCATACTGAGATGACCGGGTTAAAGAAAAATGTACCCTGAAATGAGAATTTCAAGGTCTAAATATTCAGCATGAACCCCGAGGCCAGACAGGGTTTATTCTAGTTTCTGTTTGCAGTGCCCTGTGTGGTACATCATGTTGAAAGTTTTCTCATTCAAAAAATATTTCAGTCTTCCTTGGTTTTGCAGTGCCTATAAGAAAAAGGATTTGGTGCACATAGAATTGATCTCTTAGACAGTACTTGAAATGTATTTATTTTCTTTTCATATTGCCTAAATAATTTATGTGGTATATTTTGCTACTTATAGAGAAGAGGAACTTAAAAATCATTTTTTTCAGAGCTCTGAAAACATTTTTCTTCCATAAATATCAAGCCAGTACTGGGAATGTCTTTAGGAACAATATGCTAAAATAAAAGATGAATATTTAATATATAAGTAGATTCACACTTACATTATTGGCATAGACCTCAGTGAATAAAATGCAAAGTACCTGAAATATAGAAACAGCAAAGCTCTAAAAGGGAAATATTCCCATCGAGCAAGAATGTATGAATTATTTCTACCCTTAAATGCCCACACAGGAAAACAGACAGCATATTTTAGTCTTGGAAAGTAGGAAGCTCATGTGATCATAGTAATTTGGAATATAAAGGGTTTATATTGCCTGCTTACTCCTCCCCAATCTGCCCCCAGTGAGTGCTGGAAGAGCCCTCTGCCTGAACATGCTGCTTCCCAGGCTAAAACAAAACAAAAGAACAAATGAACAAACAAAAACACTTTGAGGGCTGGAAAGATGGCTCAGCAGTTAAGAGCACTAGATGCTCCAGCAGAAGATTCAGGTTTGGTTCCCAGTGCCCACATGGTGGCTAACAGTGCGCTGTAACTCCAATTCCAGGGAATCCAACACCCTTTTCTGGTCTCTGCAGGAATTGTATGTATATGGTGCACTTACATACATGCAGGCAAAACACTTATATACATAAAATTAAAGTGAATGAATACAATTTTTTAAAACCTCAGAGCCACCTTCTTCATATCTACAATAAAGCTAAAAACTCTTCAATCCTTATCTTTTGGAAATATATACTGAAGTATTTATAGGTGTATATATATGTATATATACACACATATGCATATGGTGTGAGGTTTTGTTTAGTTGTTTTTCTTGCAGTGGGGGAGATCAAAGTCGTGGTCCTGCTATTTGCTAGGTAAGTATTCTGCCACTGTGCTATGTCACCAGTCCAATGAAGTGATATTACAGCCAAGATTTACTTTAAACAATCTGGGGGCTGGAAAGGGGAGGGAGAGAGGGAGAGAGGGAACAAACAGCAGGAAGGAGAAAGGAGATGGATCATCAAGTGAGAGAGTGATAACTACACAGCATACCTGGCTTTTTGTTTTCTGCTTTTAACATTTTACAAAGTTAAAAAAACAAACTTTTAAACACTGAAAACTTGTTGTAGCCCGGTACCCATGCACAAATGGACAGCACTATTTGGACTCAGTGAGATAAAATAAATAAATAAAATTAAAAAATAACAATAAAAGGAGGATTTGAAGTGATGCTTCTGGGAGGAGCTGAAGGGGAAGTGAGGTCTGGATGCCATCAAGATACAGTGTATACATGTGTGAGACTGTCAAAGAATACGTAAGAACTAAAAGAAAATGTAAAATCCCTGTAGCTGGGAGGGTGCTTCACACCTGGAACCCTGTGACACAGAAGACTGAAGAGGATCTCAAGACCATTGTGTGGCTGGGGCCACACAATGGCATCCTGTCTCAAAAAAGAAACAAAAGAGCCACTATAATTTGCACTTAATAATTTACTTTTCAATTTCATTTCAACCCCTCAAACACTCAAAATCAGAACCAAGTTTTGTCCTTGGGTTTATTTTTTTCTCAATCCAATGCCTTTGTTCAAGCTATTTTTCCTTGCTGGAATACTATATCATAGTTCCGTGGACTCTGTTGTGTGATGTGTTTTGAGATTAAGTTTCCTCTTCTGTACAATAATGGGTTTGGGTTAGATAAGTTCCAAATCTCTGTCAGCCTATGATTACTGAGACAGACTTGAACACTACTTTTTCCTTCCTTCCTTCCTTCCTTCCTTCCTTCCTTCCTTCCTTCCTTCCTTCCTTCCTTTCTTTCTTTCTTCTTTCTTTCTTTCTTTCTTTCTTTTTTTTTTCTTTCTTCTTTCTCCTCCTCCTCGTCCTCCTCCTCCTTCTTCTCCTCCTTATCCACATCCTTCTTTTTGTCTTCCTATGTAGCCCCAATTGTCCTGGAACTTGCTATGTAGACTGACTTCTATCTCACAGAGCTCTGCCTGCCTCTGCCTCCCTGGCACTGGGATTAAAGTTACAGAGTGTGCTGCCATGTCTGGTGACCACCTATTTCTAAAGACAAAGATCTACTTTGGAATAGTGTCTATGAAGCACAGAGCTCAAGTAGCTACAGTCGGAGCTAAGACTTCTAAGTGGCACCAATAGCGAGTTGTTTGGGGAGTTTTGATAAAAGAAGGTCTCATTCTTTATATTTCACTATTACCCATTTCTTGGAAACTTATTGTGTCAAATGAAAGCTTGTCTAAATAATCTGTAAGGTCCACTTAGCAATATATTACTCTTTCCCTAGAAGAGTGTGCCTTGGGGAGAGAGTTAGAAACAGAACAGATCAGTGCCTGATTGCAGGAATTTGGCAGAAAAGTGTGAGACTATGAAGCACCTCAGAAGGAAGAATGACTAAATGGGCTTGGCTTTCTACAAAACCATCCAGACACTTTATTCTTTCAAGTGACTTAACAGTAAACATTTTTGTTGCCTGGATTTCCATTATTAAATGTTAACTAAAATGATTTTTAAAGACAAAGAAGTCTTGTGGAAGTCACTGAACTTGACAAGAGCAACCTTTTCTCCTCTTTTTAAAAATAAATGCTTTTATTCTCTGATGATAAAAGTCACATATATTTAATCGAAGTCACTTTTGGGATGTACCTCTGTCCCCTCCTTGCCCAGCCACCATGGTAAGTCCTAACAACAGGCATGCTGCATGCACACTGTGAGCCTGAGATGCTGAATAAAGTTGCTTCAATAAAGAGATTCTTACAGGGTTCTACAGCTTGGACTAAAATTAATTAACCTGATGGCTACAGTGTGGATATTGAACCCAAGTCTCTGGGGACTGGCTTCATTAGAACTCTCTCAGTTGACAATGACAGAAAAGCAAACTCAATTGCGCTTAAACAAAATATAATAATTTGTTAGCTCATTAACTTAGAAGTCCACAGGAATCATGTTTCCAGCTGGCTGGGAAGAGAGCTCAGAGGATGCACTCAGGGCTGAGTATCTCTATTTCTCAGTTGGTTTTTGTCTGAATTATTGTCACTCTCTGGCAGGCTCTTCTCAAACAAAGGGAGGGCAGCCCCTCCCCCACTGCCCAGCAGCCCTCCACCTATTTCATTTTAGCATCCTCACATGGGAACGGAATTTTTTTTTTTTTTTTTGAATTCCAGGAAAATTTCCAGGAAATGTTTTTGCTGGCCTCATTTGGATTTGAGCCCACCCACGGATGTTCTAATGACAAGGACTAGGGAACTACAATCCTCTGATCATCCACCCCTAGGTCAGCAATGCCTGAAGATAATAGACTGAAAGGAAAGAATGAAAGCCTTATTCCTAGAAAGCTAGAGTTTTCATTCTCAACAGGTCAGTACATAAGAAGGGGAAAGAAGGCAGCAGGCCATTGGTTAGTTGGCTGGTTTTTGTTTGTTTTTATAGCTCTAGGATTTGAACCCAGGCCTTGTGCATGCCAAGTAAGCATTCTTCCACTGAGCCTCATCCCCAGCCCACTATCAGTTAACTGATCTCCTGTCTAGGGCCAGCCCTTGAATAGTCCTCCTTAAAGAAGGAATATATAAAAGATAGTCACAGCAGAATGGACTTGCAGACATAGGGAAATCCTACACTGTCTTTTGTCTAAGTGGCTATGGTTCTCCATTCATATGATGGAAGGTGGAGCTTCATTCATTACCTGTTATTCATTTTGATTGGATTGTGCTGAGAGGAAATGACCAAGGCATTTGAGCCACAGAAGATGCTGGAAAGTGTGAGGGTTAGTCTTGGTCATCAACCTGATTTGAGAAATGCCTGGTAAAACTCACCTCTGTGGGTGTCCATGAGGGTATTTTCAGAGGCAATTAGATCACTAAGCTTCTGACCTAGAGAATGGACCTAATGATGGATTCTTGATATGGTGGCATTATTAGGAGGTGGGAAAGGTACAAAGCAAGTGCTCTTTAGGGAAAGCAGGGTGTATCCTTAGGGGCTAGATCTTGCTCTGGCTCCTTCCTTTTTCTCTGCTTCCTGGCTGACATGATGTGAACTGCTCTGATCCGCCATGCCCTCCCCTGACTGTGATGAAACATACTCTTAAAAATTATGTGCCAAAATAAATCTTTCCTCACTTAAATGGTTTATATCAGGTAATTTTGTCACAATGAAGAAAAGCTAGTCAATTCAGAAAGCATCTATAGTGTTCCTCTCACTCTCTGTGAATGTTCAAAAATACTGCAATAAGCTTGCCTATCTGCTTATCCAATAAAACCTGTCGATGAGGCATAATTTGTTAGTTTGCTTATTTACTTATCATTGAAAAGCATGGAACTGTACAGGTCTACTGCTTGTCAAAAGGAAGAACAGAAATTGTCATTCACTATTTTAATAAGCAGAATTGTCATCTCATGTCTACAAAATGAAAGCTTTTTATTGTTGAATATGGTTGAATTTGATATAATTTAGAATAAATACACTGGGCTTCATTGCTTATAAAAATTCAATTTGAAGACAGGAGAGATGGCTCAGAGGTTAAGAGCACTGGCTGCTCTTGCAAGAAGACCTAGGTTCAATTCCCAGCACCAACATGGCAGCTAACAACCACCTGTAACTCCAGTTCCAGGGATCCCATGCCCTCTTCTGGCCTCCTCTGGGCATTGCACACATGTGGTACACTTACACACATGCAGGCAAAACACGTAAAATAAAAATAAATAAAACATTTAAAACAAAAACAAAAGAAGTTCAATTTGACTCCATCCAATTCAAGTATCGCCTTCTTCACAAATCCTTCTTTCAGCACTCTGTGCCAGTTTCCTTTCTCTTCCTTCATCTCACATCATTTTTCCTCCAATAATGCTTTATTTAATGAGTAATTACTATATATCCACAATTATGTTAAAAATTTCCATGAATTATCTTTGCTCCACTCATCCCAACTAGATCATTAAAGATGATACTTGCTTTGAAGCATAGAGAAGCTAAGAAACTTTAACTGATGTCATATAATTAATAATCAAGCATGGCTTTGAAACAGGCAGTATGACTCTGAGCTCATGCCCTTGGCTATCTTGGTACACAGCCTCTTGTGGCACTTTTGATTCTGTTGCAGTATTGAGCAAGAAGAGTTCTGCAGATGGGACTAAGGTCATGAATCTGTTGACTCTAAGTTAATCAAAAAGCTGATATATGGTTGGGTTAGTATTCTTTTATGATTCCTTTAAAAGTGAAGACCTTCTTAAGGTTAGTGACAAAGGAGAAGTCAAAGAGATTCAAAGCACATGGGTTTGACACACCATTGATGGCTTGAAGATGGAGGGGGCCACATGCAAGCACCAGAGAACAGCTCGTGGTTTCTAAGAATGACCTCTGGAAACAAAACACAAGGGGCTGAATTATGCCTACCATCTGAAAGAGCTTCACCAGATACTTCACCAGAGACCAGCCCTGACTAGGTTTCAACCTTGTGAAACCCCAATCAGAAAACTCAGTCAAGCCTACCCAGACTTCTGACCTACTGAACTCTAAGATAAAAAATGAGTGTTGTTTTAAGCTGTTAAATGTGTCATACAGCAATAGAAAATTGGTGTAAATTCTTTGTTGTTGATGTTAGGTTAAACCGTGTGGCATTGCTGATATTGACTACTATGACCTACCAAAATAATTACTTCATTTGGTTCCATATAACGAACCTATTCAGGGGTGCTCAATCGGGTATTGTTTGACTAATGGGTTCTTATAGACTTGACATTTTAGGAAGACACTGAAAATATCTGTGGGCTACTCAATCCCCTGTCCTTTACTCCCAACAATGCACATATCAAAACTTTGCTGACAGTTCATCCGTCACACAGCAGAGAAAATGTGCTCTACTATCTAACATGTTTGTCTCTGACTGCTGCTCTTACCACTCGTGGGTGAGTATATTCTAGTTTGAGTCTGTGTTCAAGGGTGACTTGAAGGTGTGTGTGAAGTCAGAAACTAGAAACATGTTTCTAGTATAGTATTCTTTGCATTAATAAATAAGCATTTACATTTACAATGTTAGCCCTTGGAGTACAAAGGGTTAATGATTTACAGAACGATATGGTAGATTTTGTATTAGTATAACCACTGGGGAGGAAAGATGTTTTTCAGTTTAGACTACAGATGGGTTTTTAAAACTCTTTGTCTTCAAATTAAAAGAGCAGTTGGAAGGAAGGGAGGAGAGGAGAGCAGAGGGAGGGAGGGCGGGCGGGAGGGAGGAGAGGAGGGGAGAAAGGTGTGTGTGGAGAGGTAAGCAGTTGAAAAGTACCAAGTTTCCATGTGAAGAAACAGTACTCAGAGTTGATGACTGAGATGAGAATTCAAATAGCCATCTTTACTTTGAGCCTTTTTCAAACAAAGAACAATCCTCACTGGCACAAATTGCTAATTACTCAACAACCCAGCAACTGTGTTTTCTTTACAAAACTTCAAAAACTATTTTGTATTTAACCTTTAATCAGAAGTTGGGAAAGATGAGCTCACTACAAGTAGGTGCAATGCTTTGATTCCATGCCTGTGGCTTTGAGGCCGTCAAGACCAAACAGCTCCTCCTAGTTGTTATGGAGGAAATGACATGTATGGCCAAATCACTGTGCTTCTGGCAAAATCTCACTGAAAGATAGAACCAACCATGTGTTCTGATCATGGCAGCCTGAAGGACTGAGCGCGAAGATTGCTCCATCTGTCCACAAACTCAGAGGCTATGGTTCATTCATAAATTGTAGACAGTGCACTACACCCCATTGACCTAGCAGGCACCCAGGACCACCTTTCCAAATTAATACTACAGTCTTTTTGGTCAACTTTTGCACAAGGATTTGCTTCTATAAATTTAAGAATCAACCAAATCATTTTTCTAATTAAATTTCATCCATGTGTACTACTGTTTGAAGAGTAACTGGGAAAGGAATACTAGCACCATACTCAGAATATTTGCAAGAATCTTTTTAAAATCTGTACAGAAAATAGACATAGTTGCCAATAGCTTACTTTGCAAAAATTTATTTCAAGTAATTCCCTTCATTTCTAATATATTTTAAAGGTTCTTTGTCTGTATTGTAAGCAGACCCATGCTGAATAGTTTTAGTCTATTAACTAAAAAAAGAAGTATTTTAGAAAAGACTTATCTCATTATGGGATTCAGTTGCTCTAATATTATAGAATATTAGATTTAGAAGGAACATCACCACATGCTTTTATGGCCCTTTTTGTTTAACCATGACAGCACACTTCAGTCTGAATAGCCCTCACCATTAGAAAGTTCACGCTTACATTGAAATGGAATATACGTTTTTGTAAATTCTATTGTCATTAAAGTCAAACTATACTGAAGAACATGGCTACTTAGTTCTAATCTTGCTATTTAATTACAGGTCTCTAGTCACTGAAAATTCAAACATTCTCATTCTGTAAAATTACATTTTTTATTGCACATCAGTTTGCATTTCTAGAGAGCAATTTCCACAAGCGGGATTTTAATTCCCACATGGCATAGTCTCAGACATTGTCTCTATAGTGATGAGTAATTCTGATGGTCAACTAGACAGGATCTGGAATCACCTAGGAAATCAGTCCCTGGGAATACCTATGTGGGATTATCTAGGTTAGGCTAAAGGAGGTAGAAAGGTTCACCCTGAATGTGGGCAGCACCATTCCATGGGCCAGGGTCTCAGACCACATAAAAAGAGAAAGCAAGATGAGCAGCAGTATTCAGATCTCTGTGCTTCCTGACTGGATGCAGCATGCATGGCTGCCTCAAGTTTCTGCTATGATAGACTATGCAGTTCCAGGGCAGTGAGATGAAATAAACCTTCCTTTCCTTAAGTGGCCTTTTGTCAGGGTATTTTGTCATGGCAACAAGATAAATAATTTATGCAGCTATTTCTGAAGTCTCTTCTGAAACAATTCACATGAACTCAGATTATGGAAATGAGTTATGCTTCCTTTGAGGTGTTCTTTTTTAATTCCTCCAAATATAAATGTTAAAACTAAAATGTCAAAAGTAAGCAACTGTAATATTAATATAGTAGCACGGAAAGTAAATGTTAAACAGATGCACACATTCTTTGCAAAGAGCATCTGCAAATGTAAAACCAAAAGTGGTTTCACTATAGACAAATCTACTTGAAAAGTTATACTAAATCGCTTTAAATGACATATCCTGGCCTTTTCTTTTTTAATTTGCAAAAAAAAAATGAATTTCTAGAGAACATAGCAAGCAGTGATTATGACTGTGTATTTAGAGCCATCATCTTCACTTCATTTCTATAAGCACAGTCTTGTATTCTTCCTGGCCCATTTTCTCTGGGAAAGTAAAGAAACTTTTTGGATTTGTAGATTTGGAAAGAATTACTAAATCAGACTGCTCAGTTATGCTGCCTTTTGCTTCCTAGTCAGGAAGTTTATTCATTGAGATCATCATTGCCTTTCTGTTCATGCATGCAGTTGTCCTTGCTGGGACAGCCAAGTGCCCGGTGAGACCATCACTGTCCAACAGGAAGATGGAACTCCCTAGGACACATCCATCTACCTGGCCCATTTGACTCTCTTATGGAACCACTTTATCTATCCTGGGACCAACCCATTTATTGGTTTGGTACTCAACCCAGGAAGAGATGTGCTGTTTTCTGTGATGCATTTCTCAACTCTAGGGACTACAAAGTGGGAAGATAATGATAAATATCTTTTATTTACTTAAAGAGGGAATATCAAAGCCATTTCTTCTTGCTAAAGGTAAAATTTCAACTCTTTACCTTTTACCTAGAAACAAAAGTAAATATAAGCTATAACCATAATCCTTGCTAAAATGTATGCTCCAATTGCCTGGTTATCCGGAAAACAGCACACCAATGCTTAGTCAGTATTACTGTGCCATTATTCTGTATTTAGACCCTTTAAAAGTAAAGTTGAAAATCACAATGGACATGAGTCTTTTTAAAATGTGTAATTTTTGACCTCAAGGAAACAATCCAGTTCAACACACTTGGTTATCAATATAGAGATGGAAGCACAAAGATCTAAACATAATCAAGTAAACACATAAACATATCTCAGTAGAGAAAGAACCAGAGTGCCAATCATTGACAAGTGTCAACTGATGCCTATCACAAAACCCAAAGTCACAATGCCACTTTGTTGCTTTCTCTTAATCATCTTGCCCTGTCCTAATGATGTGGGTAGACCAAATCTAATTTCCTCTAGCTTTTACCAAAGAGAGTGATCAAGTTTTTAAGATACAATACTATAATAATAAGATAAACCAAGAATATTAAAAAGCAAGGCATGTCCTGCCAGTGCCTTTAACCCAGAGCATATATCTCCAACATTTGATAATAATTATACCCTGAAATTTTACAAAATGCTGGGTTAATTTTCCAGCCCCAAGCATTTACCTGTTAGAATAACAAGGCAACAAAGACTGGACTGCACAGACACATGATTTGTTCATACTTCTGGGCCACTAAAAATAAGGGTATTTCAAGTAAGAATTACACAAAATAGATGCACCAATGAACTTCCTAAGACAGGGAATTCTGTTAATATTCTTTCAAGCTTCAGGAAATGCCATATATATTGCACATTTTTTATGTTTATTTTGTGTGGAGGAAGGAGGGGGTGTGAGAACAACTTCTGTGGGTGCCAGGGTTGAAACTCAAGTCCTCAGGCTTGGTAGCGAGCAGCTTTACCTGTTGACCCATATTGCCAGCCTTGTTGTCGATACTGACTACACCCTTAACTCAAGTTTTAGCCAGACTACAGCAAGTACTTATATCTCTCCAAAGCAGACCCTAAGCTTTTCCCAAGCATTTCCTTTTTGTCTTGAAAAATAAATAGTATTTGCTGTCTTCACTCACAATGCTTTATGCACTGTGAAGTTCTTTGAACCTTACTATCTTCTTTCACATCAGCAGTTCTGACAGATTTCTTGGAATTTTGCTGCCTAAGCAAAAAAAGTCCAATACTAAAGCAATAAGGTGAGAAAACATAAAAATGAATCATGAAAGCTGACGAATCATTTGGGAGCATGGGGAAAAAAGACACAGACTCTCAAATCAAAGCAGACAGAAAGACTAGAATCTGTAGTCGAGGAAAACTTCCATGTGGCTGGGAGTCTCAGGAATTGTCACCCCGGGCTTGTAGAAGCCTTGTCATCCAATTTCTCAAAAGATGTTCACTGAGCACTTGTCTCATGTTCAGCTTGGTACTCCATATTTGGAAGAAGTATAGAAAAGTAACAGAAAGCACAATCCTCCCTGTGCGTGGAGAATTTCTTCTTTACCTGGAGGAGAATATTTAGTATCTGAAGCAATTAGACTGTGACTATAACATCAAATCTCCTTAACAACTAACACTCACCTGCCACATGAACTGGAGCTTAGCTTCTGCTCTATAAAACAGACTGATGATGCTCAGTGTATATCCAAATTGTGGTAGGCCAGTGCTTGCCTGCTTATGAGTTGTTATATCTTCATCAAGAATCAGTTACTGAGTTTCAAACTGTCTATTCTAATTGTACTTGATTTTCTTTTTAACTGTGTTAGTCAGTTTTTGAAACAGATGCTGTGAAAAAAGATCATTTTCTATAAAAGCCTGTTAGAATTCCTTTGGAAAGACTCAATAAAATTGTGACACTTAAAATACTGCTGTTGAGTCACCTCTTGGTGAGGCAACTCTAAAACACTAAAGCATCTGAAAGGACATTTCACATAATGTTCTATACCAAGGTCACAGTAAATATGTTCGGTTTCGTAACCAATATGTCAACATGGATTCTGTTACAACTACAAAGCTACACGAATAAAGCCCAAAAGCAGCTTGACTAAAACATTAAAAATATGCATGGCTGAGTATGCTAATGCACACCTTTAATTTCCCACGCTCAGAGACCGAGGCAGGAGGAACATAAGTTTGAGGTCAGCCTGAGCTACACAGAGATGAGAGAGAGGAGAGAGAGAGAGAGGGAAAGAATTTCTGTATTATATCTTTGTTAAACTTGATTCATGGGGGATGAGGAGACGGTTCTATGGCTAAAGCATTTGCCACGCAAGCATAAGAACTGGAGTTTGGAACCTCAGCATCTGCCTAAATGCTGGATGGTGGCCTGCCCAACATTTGAGCGCTCAGAAGGTGGGGGCAGAAGATCCCCAGAGCAACTTGCCTAGCTAGACTAGTCATACTGACCATAGGTTCAATTAAGGACCCTGCCTCACTGAATAAGGTAGACAGTGATTAAGGAGGACTCCAACATCAGCCTCAGCCTCCACACATGCATCCACACTCATGTGATCATGCACACACACGACACACAGCCACGTGCAAAAACAACTTTGTTTACGAAAACTGAAATTTGAACACTGCATAATATTCTCATGTCATAAAGTTTTATTCCTTTTTAATTGTTTCAACAACTTACAAATCTAAAATTAGGACTGAGATTGTAGCACAGTCAGTAGAGTACTTGCCTAGCATGTACAAAACCTTGAGTTTGAGCCCCAACATCGTATAAACCAGGAGTTGTGGTGCATATCGAGAATAGCAATACTTGGGAGGTGGAGGCAAGAGGATCAGAAGTTCAAGGTCATTCTCAGCTATAAAGCAAGGTTGAGGCCAGCCTGTAATACAAAAAAAAGAAAGAAAGAAAGAAAGAGAAAAGTATATCTAAAACCTATTCTTAGCTGGGCTGCACATACAAAAAGTTTGGGTTTTATTTCTAATTTTGCTGGCCCTGGATTAGGTTAGGTTGGTTTTTTGTTTTTGTTTTTGTTTTTGTTTTAAGACAGAATCTTCCTATAACCCAAACTGTCTTGGAACTTGCTATGTGGACCAAGTTGGCCTCAATCTCACAGACAGACCTGGGCAAACAAGCTAAGGAAATAAAGATTTATTTTGGCTCAGAGTTTCAGAGGTTTCTATTCATCATGATGGAAGGGCATGGTGAAGCAGAGACGCTCACACCATAGCAACCAGAGAGAGAAAAAGAGAGAGAGA
Source organism: Eospalax fontanierii (assembly GCA_035773235.1). NCBI lineage: Eukaryota > Metazoa > Chordata > Mammalia > Rodentia > Spalacidae > Eospalax > Eospalax fontanierii. The sequence continues at coordinate 24,041,812 of CM069530.1, forward strand.
GACAGAGAGAGAAAGAAGAGAAAGGAAAGGGGAGAGGAGGTGAGTGGAGGGAAGGCAACAGAAGGGAACGGAAGGAAAGAGAAAGGCAGAGCGAGTACCTGGGCTATCTAGTGTTCTCTTTCCTTCACTGTACTCCATCTGAACCTTTAGGCACTCCACCATTTAGTTAATTCTTTCTAGAAATGTCCTCAGACATACCAAGAATGCTTACAGCATTCTAAGACTTTTAGCACATGACAAAAAATTTCTAAATTCCTTTCACAAATCTGTGCTAAAGGATTTTGAATGACATAATAGTCACAGCAATGGCCTTACTCACCTGGAAACAAATTTCTATGTTAGTCAGTCTTTCTAGGTGTTGTGATCAAACACTTAAGAGAAACAGCTTAGGAAAGGAACACTTATTTTGACTTACAGTTTCTGTCCATCTTGATGGGAGGGCAAGGCAGGCCAGAGCAGCTCACATCACAGTGGCCAGGAAGCAGCAAGAGAGGATGGCTGACTCAGCTAGCCCTTCCTTTTCCCCCTTTTGCTCCATGCAGGCTCCTAGTCAATGGGTCCTGTCCACAGTCAGGATGAGTCTCCTTCCCTTGACGGATCTTCTCTGAAAACCTCACATGTAGCCAAAAGTGAGACCTAAGTGCTTCTCAGTTCAATTAAGCTGATAATCAAGCCTGATCATCATATAGCTTCCTCTCCAAAAACAACCACACCACACTGAGCGTTCATGGTTCAACATATGAACTTGAGGACAAGCTAAAAAAACATCAAGTTAAACATATATACCTATGTATAATTTTAAATATTTTAATAGATATATATTTATAACGTCAACACATTCTAGAAATAATCATTAGTTATTAGTTACCTCTTCTGACTTCTGACCTAGTAACCTCATTGCTTAAAATCTGCCATGATTTGAATACAGCAGTTTATTTGAGCATTAAGGAATAAGTCTTCTTTTTCCCTTCCCCAGGGGGTAAACAATTATTGCTTGTTGTATCTTGATAACACAATTTTCTCATTTGTCCCTGGCCTCTTACTGCTTTTTTAACTCAGAGTTACCAAGAAAGAGCAAACTATAAGATCCATCTCAGTCTTAGAATAATTAAGAGCACTCAGTGTAAATCAAGCGTCTTGATAATTCTTGTTTCTTATTATTTTGTGGGGTGTGCAGGGATTATTTGTTTTCTTTTTGAGACAGGATCTCCCTGTGGCCCCTGGCGGCCTAGAACTTACTATATTGACCAGGTTGACCTCTGTCTCACAGAGATCCACTTGCCTCTGCCTCTCAAGTGCTGAGATTAAAGGTGTGCATTAAAAGCCTTTATTTTGTGGTTTTTACTTTTTATTTTGATCAAAAGATAGATAACAAAACAAGTGTTCTTGACCGATTCCTCCCTGACTTCCCTTCCACGATCGCCTCCATCCCCACACCCACAATTTTCCTTCTTCCAATTCCATCATAATTTCCAGTAAAGTCAAATTCAGAATTTCTGTTTATGCCATTTTTTTAATTCAAGAGCAAACATGAAGAATTTTAAAAAATATTTTATTTTAATTTTTTTATGTGTATAAGTATATTACCTACATGTGTGCAAATGCACCTGTGTTATGCAATGCCCACAGAGGTCAGAAGAGGACATTAGAGCCTCTGGAACTGGAGTTGTCGACGGTTGTTAGCTACCACCTTTGCCTCTCACCTCCGCCACCCTCCCTGGCACTAAGTTGCAGGGTTTTGTGGTTGACTTTATTAGAATAAAAACTACTGGATCTTCAGAGTAAGTGGGGGGGGAGGTCGGTTCTTGACTAAGTAGAATATGTCTTCCTGTAGACTTTTCAAATACTTTAGTTTCGCTTTCTCCTTGCCTTTCTTCGGGGGGAATACTTGGTGCTGTCTGCTTTTGAACCTTTCAAGGTTTCTTGACTATAATCAGCTTGCTTCTTATTGGCTTCCTGGCATATTCTGTGACCTTGGTTATTACTTTTCCAAATGTTTTCCTTGTTATAAAAGTTCCTTGATTCTTTTTACTATTTGTTATTTTTTTAAGGCGTATATTGTTTTTATCTCTAAACTATTAAATATATCTGTGTGGCTCCAGGAGGGTATCAAGAAGTACATGTGTGTAGCTGCCATGTTTTAGGCACATGGATTTTAAATATTGCCAAAATGTCCTTTTAAAAGACTGCACCAATTTATGCTGCTACAATCTGTGCATTTGTACAACTTTTGAAAAACAGAGACACCTGCCCCCAAATCAAATTTTTTCATCCCTGAAAATTCACTAATCATGTCTACTTTCCCTTTGATCTTACTGTCATTGTCTCCTATCCATAATGCTTAGTATAGAAACATCTTCAAAGAAGAGCATGGACCAAAAATTTTCAGCCATCCTAGCTTTCTACTAAAAGTTTGTCTGTAGGTGTGTGACCTTATGCCTCTATGGCTTTATTAATCAGAATTCACTGCTAACAGTCTTCTTATTAATAATATGTTGTGCTTAAATTGATTTGTTAGGATGTTAGAAAAAAAGCAGCAAAGATTAGATGACTTGAATAACAGAAATATCTTACAGTTCTAGTGACTAGATGTCCAACATTAAGTTGTTTGCGAGTTATCAGAATCTGCTTCTGGCTTCTCCTCTAGCTTCTAGAGGTTTGCTGCTAAGCTTAGGTGTTTCTTGATTTAATGATGCATTAAACTGACATTGACCTTCATATTTACATGGCATTCTCTCTATGTAAATAATGTCCTTCAATTCTCTCCTGTTTATTTTTTGTTTTTATGGTAGTGTTTCATTTTTAGCAAGTGTATAATAAAGAAAACAATTGTATTTTATATTTAGGAAAGACCATTACAATTTTTTTCTAGTTACTTTGACATGAAATATCTTTTAATAGAAGAGGTACATCTTTAAAATAACCAAGAGAAAGGAGGTTGGGTGAAATGGACATCATATTTGCTTTCTAAAAAATTCCTTTAAATCCTGACATTATGGCCTTGCTTTAGGGTATTGTGAAGGATGTCAAAATCAAAGCCAAATGGAAGACACTCTTCTGACACGGCAAGTGCTCAGTTCCGAGTGTTCTGATGCTGTTAGCCTTCCTCATGAACTCTACAGTAAGAGGTCAAATCTTCTTTATTGTATAAATAACAATACTCCTCTACTCTCTGTCAGGCATCGTTCAACCAGCTTATGGTGACATGTGCCTCTTAACTTGAAGGTTTCTGGGCTTTAGACCAGCTGTCTTGCTTGCCAATCACCCACACTCCCAGAGCATGCACCATATTATAGAAAGTCAAGTTTCAAGAATTAGAAATGTAAAAAGAGTCATCACCATCTCACAACCTTGAGTGTTCAGGGAAGTGGTAGGGCATTCAGAAGTGATTAAAACAAACAGCATCGACATGGTTCACGGAAGAACTGGAAGATGAGATCAAGTTTTACCCATGAAAGGAACGTACCATCACCTAGGAATTTGCTGCCTACTCATGAGTGAGACTGACATGAAAACCCAATTCTACACGTAGTAATCGGCAGATAGCATGATAGAACAAGAGATACCAATTATTTTCTTTAGAGGATAATGGCTGCTAAGGAAAAGTTTGAGGTTAAAGTTTTTTCCCATGATCTTCACTAGTCAGTCATCTAGTGCTTGAAAGTTTTCCATGAATAAGTAGTTGTAAGTTGCTTATCAGAAGAAATATCTAGGCCCATCACTCTGTCCTCATAACCAGACGGAGTCATCAATGCGGACCAGCGTAGGTTGGTCCACATCTTCATAGGTATTGCTGTTACGAGTTTTCTTGGTTAAGCTCAAACTGAGTACTACTAGTCACTGAACTCTGATGGGCAGGGACAGTGCAGATCTAGTATCACTGTCAAAGACCTCATTCTTTGCAAATATTGTCACCACTGCCATTTGCAATGTGGTATCCTTTAGGGGAGAATTTCATCCCATGATTTCCTCCAGGTGATCATCTAGGAATAGGCTATAACATCCTCTGTGTAACTCCCAAACCCAATCAGATGCATCCAGTCCTCAGGGCTATCCAAAGAGCCATCATGGTGGAAGGCAATGTTATGCATACCCATGCTGTGGTCTACTTGATACAGGATTTCCTCTTGAGTTATCAAATTCCATAAGCACCAGGAACAGTCATAGTAGATAGTACCTAGGAAACATCATAATGAATGCCACATTTCTTGGACCACGTGCACTGTTTGGCCTTCACTTTCTGCCTCTAGCTCACCACTGACAAGACTCAAAAGCTTTACAGAAATATCAGCAGCACAAGAGGCAAGGATGATTTTTTTTTTTTTTTGGTCCAGTGACTTGGGATGCGATCCAATTGATCCTACATTTGTGTTATGCCCTCCAAGAGTATGAGAGAGGTTGTATTCAGAAACAGACAAGAACTTACAGAGCTATACCATCAAGCTGTGTTCAGCATTTTAGAACTGGGACTCCAATGACAACAGGAGATAGGCTGGTCATCCTTAATTTGATGTCAGAAATTATTCAAAGACCTGAGAGATTGGTGACACTCTTGCATGTAGGCGGTCTTGGCTGTCCCAGGAATCTCTTTATGGAAACGGGCCACTTCCAAGTGCTTCCCTGCTCTGTGGGGTGAATATTGACCAACCTACAGTGAAGCCACCTTCAAGGTTTGGTCCTTCGTAATGCCAGCCCTGCTGACCTCCGTCTTTGCACTTACTGCTATTTCATGATCTTTTTCTGTCATTTTTCTTTCTTTAAAGTATCAGTACTGACCACTAAGAGAATATTTCCTTTTAGTTTGTTTGTGTTTGTTTCTTGAGATACGGTTTCCCTGTAACCCCAGCTGGCCTGGATCTTGCTCTGTAGACCAGTCTGGTCTCAGTCTCACCGAGATCTGCCTGCCTCTGCCTCCTGAGTGCTGGGATTAAAGGCATGTGCCACCACCCTCAGCCAAGAGACTATTTCTTAATTTTTCTCTTCTTTTAGCAGAGCATTCTCCATAAAGGTTTGCCGTTCCCCCAAGGCTCTAAGGTAAGTGCTGACCTATGAGTCATCTGTGGAAACATCTTTTTTTTTGCTTGTTTTCTTTTCTCAAACTCTGTTAGTACTGCTGTCTGCCAGTCGCTGATGTGCTATTTAATTTCAAATTCTTCTCCAGAAGTTGCATTAATACTTCCTATTTTAATTCCTTCTTTCCCTCCAAACTCCTGACTCTCCCTTGGCCAGACATTCTTTCTCCTTCTTTTCAAAACCTCCATAAAAGATGTGTGGTTTCTTTACAACAGGAGTGACTAAGTCATCGGGTACTTTAGTTTGGGTTGCTGTGAAGACTTGTGGGGAAGCTATGCTGGACTCTGCAGCCATGAAGTCCCAGCCAACAGCAAGCTCTGGTTTCAGACAATTCGCTGCCAAATTCCCCCTTTTTACAAGGCAGCAATCACACTGAATTGGGGCCCACTGTGATGAACTTGTAACTTAATTATTTCTTTAAAGACTTTGTTTCCCAATAAGGTCCCAGTGAGCAGCACAGGTGGTCAGGACTTCATCACTCAAATTTAGGGGGAAGAAGACCCTTCGGCTTTTCCCAGTGTTCTTAGCACGTAGTCAAAAATATTCCAAGGGCAGCTTGAATTTACTGTTTATCAGTAAACAGTGAAGTTTAGGGGAGTTTGGCATAGGAACTACAACTCCAGATGTGTACATGGAGAGCCAGGAAAAGAGAGAAAGCTGTGATGCAGGGTTGCCAACATCATGGCAAACACAGCACATTCTCAAAAGCAAGGCAGTTAAGGAAGGCAGTGACAGGCCCTCTGTAAAAGCACAGCGCTGTGACAGACGTGCTTAGTGACACGGAGGCTCCATGAATAAAGAGTGCATTTCTGTCTCTGGCAACAGTCCCAAACTGAATGACCCAGGTCAGTGGTCAAGTTCTATTCATCGTGGTGTTTTAGAGTCCAAGCTTTTCCAAGACATTTTCATCATCTGTACGGTAAATGCTGGATGTCACCCATGGCTGCACTTCTGTTGATGGGAATGAATGAACAAGAGACACCGGAGGAGGCAGGCTACTGAGCAAAGTTCCCAGCCTGGAGCTGAGACATGTCACTTCTCATATTCCACCAATGAGAACTATTTCTACTGCCGTATTTAAGTCTAGCAGGGCAGTAAATGCAGTCTACTGACGCATGATGGGAATTACCATAGAAAAATAGAATGATCCTTGCAGACAAATGGTAGTCCTCATCATCCCCCTTAAAGATCCTCAATTTGGAGAGGATTAAGTAGCACCGAGGCCAATGTCTCCCACTGAACAGATGACAGCACTAGTGGGGAGAAAAGCATCAATGCAAAACTGCAAGAGTTATCATAAGACACTGATCTATAGTGAAGAGGGAGAGCAGAACCACGAGGAAGAAAAACTACAGAGTAGCCAGAAGAATCAGGGGAGACCTGCGCTGCCTGCACATCCTGCTGGCTTTTCTCACTTTCACACAGAGATGACAACACATGAGTAGGGATTTCACACAGAAACCAATTTATATCACCTTATTTACATACCAATTATATTAGATGACAATAGAGCATATAATTTTCCACTAGTTAAAGCTTAATTCTTTAACACCTAGCAAAGCCACAGTGATTGTTTATTTCCTGTTGTATCTCTTCATCTTTTCCCGTCTGGGCTTTCAATGCAACTTTCCTCCAATTTCATTCTTTGATATCATGCTTCAAGAGAAATAAATTGGTTTTCATATATAAAATTGGCAGAAAAGAATATAATACTGAATAAACAAAGAGGGAATATTAAAGCAACAGTAAAAAAAAATTATGCAATAAAAAGCTGCCCGAACGTAACACATATTATCTGACTCAAAATGAAAGAGTCACAATGGTGGCAGAGGCAGGCAGATCTTTGTGAGATGGAGGTGAGCTTGGTCTAGTGAGTTCCAGGCAAGCGGGGGCTACAGGGAGATCTTGTTTCCCTTGCGGGGAGGGGGAGAGCCATTGGGTATGGTAGCCAATGCCTTTGATTCCAGGATTCAGAAGGTACAGGGAGGTGGATCTCTGTGAGTACCAGGCTAGCTGGGGTTACAGGGTGACCTGGTTTTAAAAACAAAACAAAGCAAAACAAACAAAATGAAAGGGATAGAAAATAGGCTTTCTAAAATGCACACAAGCCAGCAAGACTTCTATCAGTTGTCCTTTGACCTCCATACATGTATCAAGGCATGTATGGGACCACATGCATACACATACAGTCAAATAAATAAATGTAAGAAAAATAAAAATTCATAATATAATCCTAAATTATAACTGAAGTATGGTGTCAGGAAAGGATAATATATTTTCAAGTTATTGATTAGTGTATTTAAATGGCAGAAAGCTCAAAGGAGGCCTTCAGTGACCGCTAACACGGAGGGGAAGGAACAAATTCGCTGTTGCACATGAGGCAACAACATTATGCTGACAGGATCGCAAGGAACTGATGGGAAGGCAGAGCAAACTACAAAGTGCAGAGAATGGGTATTGTCTTCGAAGGCCAAAAAGACTCAAACAATTTCATCCCTAGATATTTACCCAAGAGCAAAAAGGAAGTCCACACTAGAAACAGATGTGTCTCAAATATTGGTCCAGAGTGAAAGTCCAATACAAATGAGTATATAAAACTCTAGAAAATATAAACTAACTCACAGTGACAGGAAGCAGACTAATGGTTGTTGGGACAGGAAAGGGATATCGAGGGGCAGGAGAGCATTTGGTGCATGGTAGACACATTCATTATCTTCTGGTGGTCACCTCTTTCTGCATATACACATATGTCAACACTTATCAAAGTCCCCAAAGACACAGCTTATTATGTTACCACATAACAAGCTCAAAAAAAGTTAAAATCTGAAAGGACTATTTGAGAGAAAAAATAAATCATTAAAAAAATTTTAATGCTCTAATCATGCTCCCTCTAAATGATTTATCCTGTAAATAAGGACAGCCAAAACCACAATTTGCTGAACTATTTGAGTCAGTTGTTTAAGTTGTAATTTTATCTAAGCAATTTTAATTAGTTCAGAATTAAAACTCACATTTTGCAAAGGAAAATATCTTCCAATTTATGGTTTTGCTGGCATAAAATGAAAAACTCAGTTACTTAGAGAAGACAAAATTCAGAGCAGAGTTGTATCCTAATTAGAATTCCATACTGTGTTTACTCTTTATTGCTCTCCTAAACCGAAATGGATTAATCATTTGGGTTCACAATATTTGTGTTATTTTGTTTCAAAGCTTGACTGGATAAAGAAAATAGGCAGATTAACTTAATGTTTAAATTGGTAAAGCGTCAGGAATCTTTCCGAATGTTATGTAAGCTGACAGAAATATTACCACTTCGTGAAAGAGGCTAAGTTATCAAAATATCTTTAAGATGGACTGCACAGAAATTACAGCTCACACATAACTAACAAAGACATTGCAGTTACATTTGAATTCCAACTTAACCTCAGCATAAGTGAATGTTCCCTAGGTTTCAAAAATGAGCACTATGAGTTGAAAAGTTTCCAGAACGCTGTGAGAAATTTCAAAGTATTGTGGAAAAGCTGGTTTCTAAATACTACATTATGTTGTAATTATTGCATGCAAAAATATGCAAAAATCTTTCATTTTATGTATATGACATTTGTAGATTCGTGAAGCACTTTTAAAGATAAACTCTGATGCCATAGGGCTGCTGATTCCAACTTCCTGGCATGAACTAAGTTACTCAGTACACAAATCCTGGTTTATTTTCTGTAACTGTATGATCACTGGATCAGAGCAATTTACTCCAGAAAGAACTACCACGTTAGAAGGGCACACAGGGGATACATGGAGAAACTACTGCTAAATATTAGTTGCTGGGTTTAAAGAATCCATATGCCTTAAATGTATTGTGCTTCTCTGTAAGACTCAAAACCGCAGCTTACTAAACTGCTCTTGTCACGATTAGAGACTATTAGAATTTGGATCATAAGGGTTTCTGTAGGAAACAGAATTCAAACGGATTTCATCAGAAGACTGGGGCGCGGGAGGCATTTTTTACCAGGGATATGAAGGCCTGCAAGAATTGGCAATCAAAAAACTTTGTCAAAGGAAAGGAGAGATGGCTCAGCAGGCAAGCGCTATGATTAAAGGTGAGCACCATTAAGCCTGGCCACAGTTTCAAAGGTTTTGAACAAAGGATTATGGGTGTTGCTCTTACAGAGAACCGGGGTTCAGTTCCTAGCACCCACATGATGGTTCACAATGGTTTGTAACAGCAATTTCAATTCCAGGGTGATCTGACACCCTTTTCTGGACCCTGTGGGCATTGCACGAGGTGAGTGCACTTACATGCACACAGGCAAAATGGTCATAAGCATAAAATTAAAATAAATAAGAAATTTGTCACTCTAGGAACATCATTACTGGGAAGGAGATCTTGAGGGTTGGAGCCCTGGGACAAAAAGCTCCCGGAAGTTCTAATCTAGAGTGATATTCCTCCGCTTTTCCTTTTCATTATTATCTTTCACCCCACCCTATCCCTAGAGATAAATTAAATTTGATTTGAATTCTATCTAACGGTAAATTAACAAGACTTGCATTTTTTTTTTCTTGTTTGTTTTTTTTAACTAGATTCTACCCTCCTCCACCCACCTCCCTGCCCCACCTGGCCACCAGGAATAGTCTTCCTCTTCTTGGGGAGTGTTGCCCCCACTGAGAAAGCAAGTTCTATAAAGAGCTGCCACAGGAAGGGCAGCTGGGAACAGGGAGGGGGTGGGGACGAAGTTCCCCTGACTGCCTGACCTGCAATCCAGCGGAGTGCGGGGCTAGCTGCATAGTCCAAAAGGTCAGGGCCCACAGCGATCTGCAGAAAGATAAGGAGCGGCTGGGACAGAGTTTTCCCTTGTGTCTTGCAATTTATGTGGGGCAAAATCACTTCCTGGAAATCCATGTATGCCTTGGTCAAGAACGTGAATTATGTGTCAGGGACCTGAATTTAAATTCCAGCTCTGTTCCTCATTTTGAAATTCTCTGAATCTCAGAGAGTAAAACAAAGCTGTTAATATCTATTTCTGGCAGTTGCTTTGAGGCCAAAGTAAAATAACATGCAAAGTACAGAGTACTTGCCCCTGGCGATACAGTCTTCATGTAAAGAGGTGAGTGGTTATCATCTGTGCTTTTTGTCGTCAATCATTCCTTCCACATTTATCAAGTTATTTATCCCCAGGGTGCACTGAGGCCAATGCTGGGCCTGTAGAAGCCAGCCACAAGGTAGAGACTCTGTCCCCATCGAACATGCAGGCCTGAGGAGAGTCCCTTCGGACCACCTTTCACATTTGATTCAAAATGCCCAAACTAGCTGTCGGGGGAGGTGGGTGGCTGAGTACCAGAATGTGCCTGGGTTCAATCTCTAGCACCTCCCTTTGGCAAAAATGTAGAGGCCAGTCTACTTCGTAACTGAGCAGCCCCAGTACAAAAAGTGGAAACTGGTGGCTATCACATGAGTTAATAAAGTATGCAACCTCTTTTAGATGAATTAGTCTTGCTTGAAGAAATCGTCCTCCCAAATCCTGTAGCCAATTGTTTTGCCCAAAGCATTGTTCCAAAAAGAGATTAGGAAGTGACATCACCTTTCCTACAAAGCTGGTGGTTCAGAAAGCCTCATTCTGGAGATTTTCTAAGCCCTAGGTCCTCATTTATAAGGATGAGCGGGTGGCAGGACTTCCCTGGAAGTTGTTGTTGGGGCCTGGTGGTCTAGTCTAGTGGAAGAGAACTTGCATAGTGTGCGCTAGACTCTGGTTTTTATCCCCAGCTCTGCAAATAAAAAGCAAGGCAGTTGTGGACAGGTGAGGGAAAACTGCGCACCAGCTCTTCCATATGCCATCTGGCTCAGACCAGTGTTCATAAAATTCAATTACTTAATTTTCTTCTGTTAAGGCATTGAAATCTTTATGCTCCTGTGCATGGCACTCACGCCTTCCTCTTTCAGGTTTAGATAGTGACTCTTAGGCAGATGTAGTGGCACATGCCTTTAATCCCAGCACTTAGGAAGCAGAGGCAGGCAGATCTCTTTGAGTTCAAGGCCAGTCTTATCTACGTAGTAAGTTCCAGGCCAGCTAGAGCTACACAGTGAGACCTTGTCTCCAAAATAAATGCATAAATTTTAAAAGTAAGTGAAAAAATAGTGATTTTATTTTTTAATATTTTATTTATTTTGATTTTATATGTGTTAGTTTTTTTGTTTGTTTGTTTGCTGCATGTACGTACGTGCACTCGTGTGTGCAGTGGAGGTTCAAAGAGGGCTTTGGGTTCCCCTGGAACTGGAGTTATGGGTGGTTGTTAGCTACCATGTGGGTGCTGGGAACTGAACCCAAATCCTCTGGATGAGTAGCCTGTGCTCTTAACCACTGAGCCATCTCTCTAGCCCCCAAAGAGTAATTTAAAATGGCCATACTAATAAAATTGTCAGAGCTAATGAAAGAATATATTAAATTCACCTAAAAATGATTCATTATGAATTTTGGGATAACTATATTTGTGTCTTCATTTTATAATTCAGTTGAATATGTCCTTAATTTATTACTATTAAATAGACACAAAGAGTGACTATTGCACTTCTATCACAACAGTCTATTATTAATATAAAATTTCATTTAAAGCCTTATGACTGTGGTTATTTTTAAGCATTTGATTCAACTTTCCTGACTAATTGCTCATAGAAGTTTGAAGTATGTGATTGTAAAAGAAACAAAACAAAACAAAACAAAACTGACAATGATTTAAACATTAAAAAAACTTTCAGTTTTTTTTTTTAAGTCAGTCTTTCAATACAAATTTCAATATAAAATAAAATTGGACCTAAAATCATGTTGCCAAGAACTGGAAAAAGAATCAAAAACACACAGAAATAAAAGCTTCCCAGTCCAGTACAGTCTGTCTTGGGAAGTAGAAGTTGCCTGTGACAGAGTTCTGATGACGTGGTCCAGTTACACAGTAGTTACTTCCATTTTACTGGATGAATTAGGCTCCTTTGCAAAGCCTTTGGGAATCACATCATTTTAATGAGAAAAGAGTACCCTTGTTAAGAAGCAAAAGGCATAGATTAAAGCTCTTTAAAAGTACTGATTAGAAAAATAAAGTAACTTAAAATATAAACAAAATGCTTATTAAGTGAAAACTGGCTAGCTTTCATGGCATAGTTTAAAGCCCTTATCAAGTATTTTCTCCTTGGTTGCTGGCACCCTGTCAATTCTAGACAAACTGCACACATTCTATGCACACAGGTGGCCCATGGGGTGGTTTATTTTTTCCTGCACCTGATTTTAATGAGTAGCATTTTTGCAAAATTGGCTGTTTTGGGGGAAAAAGAAGGGAAGGATTTCATGGAAAAAATAATTAAATCAAGATAAGAAACAAAAGAGACTGTAATTTATCTCCATCCAACCTACCTATAGAAGACCATGAAATTTATAATACATATTACAAGCTTCTAAGGTTGAAAGTTCCAAAGTCACCCAGCCAATGGCTTCCCCTAGCAGAACTGAAAGAGATTAATAACAGGATAAAGGTTCTGAAAAACAGCCCACTAACACCTAAATGTAACCTTTAAGGTCAAGAAGTCATTTCTTATCTTGGATTCCCCTCCCCCATAGGCAAGGAATTTGGTTACATGGATTGTGGATTACTGCCCTTAACTTGTTTATTAATCTCAAAGAAATCTATTTTTCACTTAGAAAACAAAAATTTCCCCTTAATGCCTATCCCATAAATTGTTTTAATTTCATTCCTAACTGAGTGGGTCTTAAATTATCTCTGTACTAACTCTTCTCCATCTCCAATCTTCAACTCAAATGAAGTCAATCTAATTCTCATTTTCTCCTTCCCATAGTAAAACATCTAAATAATATCCCTTACCTCCGGCACAAAAGTACATGTACTTTTACCTTACTGAGCTTTTAAGTTGTTAGAAATGCTGGGAAAATCCGGCCATCGTGGCAATTGAAGGAGTGAGGCACAGTCCTACGTGCAGATTGCTGTGTTTCTCAGTCACATCCATGGCACAAACACAAAGTTTTCTAACAAGTTACTGGTGTAAAACAAAACCCACTACTATATTCCAGGCAAACTTCCTCTTTAAAAAGAAATGAGAAGCAAGGAAGCCTTGTGCATGTTGCTGCAACATGGGAGTGAGGCTTTGAAACAAAGTCAGGAGGTACAACAGAGAAATGGTTTCTTTTGAAATTACTTTTTCAAACATTTTATTGAGGTACATATAATTTGCATTCCATAGATCTCACCCATTTTACATGTACAGCTCTAACTTTTAGAAACTTTACTGTTATGTAATTACACCACAATCTAGTTTTAGAACATTATTTCCACCATTCCAACAAGATTCCTCTGAGCATTTATTAATTCCTGTTCTGAACTCTGGTCTTCCCTCCCCTCTCCTCCCCTCCCCTCCCCTCCTCTCTCCCTCTCTCTGAAACCCAAGGGCAAGAACAACAAGCAGTACTATAAAGATTGATGAAGAGCCCACTCTTCAGAATTCTCAAGACAGTCCAATGAAATCTCAGACACTAGATATTTCTGTGGAATTACACCAGCCAATGTACTCTTTAGAATTTAATTATTTCTGAGTTAGAGATGATAGACTTGGAGTTAGAAGAGATTTTTGGCCATGAAAAAGAATACTGTAGCAAGCAGTTATCTTAACCTAAGAAAATGTCTCCATCTTCAAAGTTAAAAAAAAAAAAAAAGAAAACAACTTTCAAGAAAAACCCCTAAGCATTCCTATAAAATTCAATCAAATGCTATATTTTTGCTTGTGGGATATTAGAGATTTTTCCAGTTATATTTCTGTGGGACTGAAACATAAAACTTTCTTCTGAAATGTAAAGTGGCCTACCCACAAAGTTCTCATACGTATATTCTAATGTATTTTGAGTACAGTAAATATATCAAATTTTTATATTTCTGGTTAACAAAATACTTTTCTAACCGCTTATTTCCTTCCCTGATTCCCCCAGAATCTACATATTTGCAGAAAGCTGTCCCCACAGGTCTATCTTGCTTGCATCCTGATTTCCAGGTATCCTGCCCTTTGCAAGGAGCGCTTCCCAGAAGTGTACTGCTTTACAAGGAGCCCTTTTATATCTGGAAAAAAAAAAAAAGCAAAAAAAAAAAAACCAAAAAAACAAAAAAACTGTTTTGTCAAGGGATGATGAGAAATTCCAAAAAATCTCTAACCCAGACTGTTCTAAATTTGGGACAATCTATGACACTCCCTCAACTCTGAGTGATGGTCACAAATTCCTCAAGAGTTATTTCACACCACTTATAGGAAATTGATATTTGCTGTGGTTTTTTGTTTGTTTGTTCCTTATATCAGTAAAAACAAATGCTAGTTTTCTATCTTTCATGCGCTGGGGATTTTGTAGACCATAGAGTTCAAATTATCCTTATGTCAGTTACTGAAGGTGGAACTTTTGGAAAAAAACAATTACCTTGTAGAAATATATGTGCTTTTCTGATAAGTTTTAAGATGTTCTCAAAGCAAAGGCGACCTCTCACCTAACCTACGGAGGAAGCAGTTCTTGCTGCTTTGAACACTGTGGGCTTCTCACTTTGGAGACCTTCAAAAGGTATTGAGGTGTTGCGTGTGCCCGAGAGAAAAGGGCCCATGTGATGAGATCCTGAATGTCGCAGAGATGTCAGGGGTCCCTTTCCACCCTCTTTGGGTGTAGGGAGAAAGACAGAAAAATCTTAAATAAAACTTTGTACATTCTTGGAGCAAATAACACTTGATATATATATATATATATATATATATATATATATATATATATATATATATATATAAATCTGGCCCAGGGAGAGGAAGGGTGACGGAATTCCGCGATGACACTGAGGTCTGCACAAAGAAAATGCCAGGAAACGTACAGTGGGGCTGGAGAAAGGGAGGCAAGAGAGAGGACTTTCTGCCCACCTCCGCCCCGACTTTGCCGAGTCCACCCAGCTTTCTGCGTGGAGTGTGAGTGGACAGATGTAGTAGGTTCGGCTCCCTTCTCACCCAGTTCCGCTTTCCTATCTCAGACTGTTCATGAATTCCCTTCTCGATGTAAACAGCACCCTATTCCCAGGAAAGGAAAACTTTGCAACATGTTTTAGAAAAGAAACTGTTGCTTTATCTCTCCAGTGAAACCTGGTCCTGTGAGTTTCCAGAGATCTGCGCAGAGAGCGCCGCGCAGAACTCCCGGGACGTCGCAGAAGCGCGTGCAAGGACCACTTGCGCCCTCAGCGCCTTTCCCCCCCCCCGCCAGCTCTTCCCGAAACCAGGCAGGTATCCCGTGGAGGAGGAGCGGGGGTCGGAGCCCGACGCGGTGGAGGCAAAGAAGAGGTCCCAAGGCAGCGCCAGGAGAAGCCGCCCCGCCCTGGGGCTGCAAAAGTCAAGTCTGGATTCCAACAGGGACAAGGTGGCGGCTACTTTATGATTTTTTTTTTCCTCCCCACAAAACACACTCCTGTGAGCAGACTTTTCTCAGAGGTGACGCAATGTTCTCAAACACCCCCAATTTTAAAAAAAAAGGAAGAGGAGGTAAGGCTTGCCACCCCTGGCTTCATTCAGCTCCAGCCCCTCCTTTCCCTCCGTCTACCCAGACTTTAGGGCCGCTTCCCATCCCCACCTCCCATCCTCCTGCAAAAGTTTGACGACCGCAAAGGAAACCAAAAGGAAAAAAAAAAAGTTCTCTAGCCCCAGTCCTGGCGGGAGATCAGCATCTCTTTTGTTCGGGGCGAACCCACAGTTCCCCGTGACGTCACCAGGACCCCGGGCCAATCGGCAAGCGGTCTGCCGCGGCGGGAGGGGCGGGGGAGTCGCGGTGGTCCCTCCTCCCCGGCGCGCAGGCCCTTGCGGGGGGCGGGAGGGAACTGTCCCATATAAGCCCTGGCTCTTGGGGCTCGGCCGCCCGCTCCCGCTGCGCTCCACACCCGGTGGAGAGGGATCCCCGGGCGCGAGCGGGGAAGAAGAGACCTGCGGCCACAACTTCGGGTCCTGTCCTTTCCTTGTGGCCCCCTCTCCATCCCCTTCCCCATCCGCTGTTCCCTTTCTCGTAGGCGTCAGGCCCCCCGGGATTTTTCCCGCAGGTTGCAAAGGGAACCGCACTTGGTGGCCACTTGCCTGCTGGGGAGGGCGACTCTCCTCCCACCGACTCAAGATGCTCAGGGGTCCGGGACCTGGGCGACTGCTGCTGCTGGCCGTCCTATGCCTAGGGACAGCGGTGCGCTGCACAGGAGCTGCGAAAAGCAAGAGGCAGGCTCAGCAAATCGTGCAGCCCCAGTCCCCGGTGGCTGTCAGTCAGAGCAAGCGTAAGTATGGACCGCTGCAACAGGCTGGTGGCAGGATAGGTCCGACCTGCCGGCAGAAGTTGGGCTGAAGTTTTGCGCGCACGCGTGTATGTGTGTGAGTGCGCGCTTCACTGAGAGAATCCAGCTGTGGACACAAAGACTCTAGGTTTGAACAGGCTGGCTGGGGTGGAAGGGTTGAGGAAAAAAATAATGCATTGCAAGACAGGGACTCCTTAGTACCCTTCTGCCCCCATGCCCTAACATATTCTCCATCCTCAGATCACCCTTCTAGGAATTAATCAAAACTTGCCTTTAAAGAGAAAAGTGATACGTGGCTGTAAGCTTTCCATCTGAGATTGGTGTGGACCCCCTGCCCATTATTTTCTTTGTTGCTAAATATTTGGTTAAATATTTTCTAAATGGGGATGGGAAAAGAATATCTAAATAGCTAGGTAGTTTCTGACCAACTTAAAAGTTGCAATTGTCTCTAATTGCTTGGGGTTCCTGGGATTCTTCACAGAACTGGAATTCCTCTTCCAATTTTTCACGTCTTTCCTTAAGCTTAGCTAGAGGAAACTTTAACATCCTCCTCCCCCCCTTTTTGAGATGGTCTCTCACTAGCCAAGGCTAGTTTGGTATTTCCTCCCTATATATCCCAGGCTGAAGATCAACTTGAGACAGTTCTCCCTCAGTCTTCTGAGTGCTGGGATTACAGTCATGGTTACCACCACATGCAACTAACTCCTTACCTTATTTTTTCATAAACTCTCTCCCATGTCTTAAAAATTACTTTAAATATTTGCCTCTGAAATGTTTCCACTCCTTTGATATAGCCCCCTTGGCCAGATGGAAATGATACCACCTTATACCTTTTAGCTAAGTTAAAGGATAGATAAAAAAAATCTAAATATCCACTTATATAAATAATACTTAAGTTTTTGAATAACTGGTTTCCATATCTGTATTTTAGTAAAATATTGCTTTTAGTTCTTCTGGTGTTCTGGTGATCGATTTATCTTTCTATATTTAATGTTTAAGCTCAACAATTCAGGTAATAAAGTTTACAGAGTTGGGGGGGGATGGAAATGTAATAACTTTTCACTTCTTTACAGCTGGTTGTTTTGACAATGGGAAACATTATCAGATAAACCAGCAATGGGAGCGCACCTACCTAGGCAATGCTTTGGTTTGTACCTGTTATGGAGGAAGCCGGGGTTTTAACTGCGAGAGTAAACCTGAACGTAAGTGGAAGTGTTTCCAAACTAGTTTCCAAAGTCTTTTGCTTGTTTTTGCTCCCTCAAAGGTTTTGATTTTTAAAAAAAATTAAAGAAGTTGCATGTATTCCTTAAAAAAAAAAAAAACCTAATTATAAATGTTCAGTTTATTGGAAAGCTATCCCAAATCTTTAACTCTTTAAGATTATGGGCCAAAACACACTTGGAGGCACTGTGTTGTAGAGTGATTTTTAGCCGCAGTTCAATGAAAACCACCAACCGCTTCTCAGTGTTGGAAGCCCCTTGATGTTTCTTGTGAATTAGAGCGGTTCCTGAGGCATGAGGGAAATACCTCAGTAGGGCTAACAAAGGCCAGCCCGCTGGATGGTGAGGAATCTTTGACTTGTTTGCTTTTCATGTGGACCTTGGTTTGATTTCCCTAGTCAGACTGGAATCTGGAGGCCTCCTTTGCAGTCCGGCTGGTCATAGGATCCTAGTACTTGGTGTGGCTTTTTCCTGGGAATTCTTTACAATACAACTGATTTTAGAGAACAAAGGAGAGTTTGTCAAAGGTCAAGAACTGTGGTCTGGTTAGAACCTGTGTTAAAATTTGAGCTGCTCACTTTTCATTTCCCACTTTCAGCCTTGCTACTTGTGAAATGGAAAAGTGGGGCTTCCTTTGGAAGGACTAATAGGATAGAAAAGCCTTTCATGAGTGTGAAGCTTACGTGGACTTTTTCCCTCCACAGCTGAAGAGACTTGCTTTGACAAGTATACTGGGAACACTTACAGAGTGGGTGACACCTACGAGCGCCCTAAGGATTCTATGATCTGGGACTGTACCTGCATCGGGGCGGGGCGAGGGAGAATAAGCTGCACCATTGCAAGTAAGGAAAACATTCTGTAACTTGATGAGTTATCATGTACATGATTTCTCTATTGCCCTCTCTGTCATTTTCTGTCATCCACGACTGGGAATTTCGTACTTGGGGATGTACCCCAATACCACATCATCTTATGTTGTCACCCCGCTAGCACCTGTGCTTCTGGGTGGATCTAAGAGTGATGAGTCAGTGTGCAGATTTATGAGTGAGTGTGTGTGTGTACATAGTAGAACCAGGTAGAACTCTTGGATTCCATTTCAGTAAGATGTGCTTAAAAGGGGCTGGAAAGATGGTTCAGTAGTTGAGAGCACTGAAAGATTTTGCAGAAGACCTGGGTTCGAATCCAGCACCTACACGATGGCTAACGACCATCTTAACTTCGGTTCCAGGGGATCTAGCCTCCTCTTTTGACCTTTATGATGTACTTACATAAATGCAGCAAAACACTCATACACATTAAAATAAAAATAATTTTTAAATGTGCTTAAGGGAGCTATCTATTTTGAGTTACTTGGGCCTCTCCAAACCAGGTTGATCATGTGTATATGCAGTGATTGGGAGACACTGATGAGGAGTGAATGAGTCATGTTTCTGTTCCTCATGATGTCTGGCTTCTTTGTAATGAGTAAGTTATATCTAGGAAATAGAGATCCCTCTGCTTGCATTGATGACATGGAATGATTGGTACTATGTGTTTCCAAGGAACATGAGGGACTGGACTGACTCTTATGAACTCTAGTGCAGCTAAGCAGTCTTTCTAGAATGACTCACTTGGTTACCACCAGTCTTTTCTAACAATCTGGCACAAAACTGTTCTTTAAATAAAAGTCCTTTTAAAGGCTCTTTCCAAAGCTCAAAATCAGTCCTTTGTGAACAGACCTAATGGCCAGCACTTAATGTTAAGGTCTTCCCAAGTTTCTTAGCAAATCTCAAGTGTCAAAAGTTCACAGTGTTTATAGTCCTGCAGACTGTAAACGATTCAGACTTTGGGTTTAGTGGTCTAAAAAATAATCAGGGCTTCCACACTTGTCTGTATGTCTGCTCTCTTTCCATCAAAGCAACATTTCTATATGTGTGTGAAATGCAGGCTCTCCCTACTCCCAGAAACTGGCATGCCATGTGTGGCTTTTTCATTGAAGTAGTTCAAGCTCAACCTGCTGTGTAAGAGGCAGCCAGGTTTCCCACCCTTTTTCTGCTTTAGGACCCAGTTTTCCTGTGATCTCTCAAGGGAACCATTATTTATGACCTCCTCTTTGCCATCCTGATGTCTCTGTGGTTTTTCCCTTTGTACTTTAAACATGTAACTGTTTTGATCCAGAGACACCAGATCAGTGCCTTATTTTGGCCAACGTAACTACCTACTCAGGTAGAGCATGAGACCACCTGCTCCCCTCTTAATTCTCTGTCCCACTTTCTCCTAACATTTGCCTTTTGTCTTAAACAGATCGCTGCCATGAAGGAGGACAGTCCTACAAGATTGGTGACACCTGGAGAAGACCACATGAGACTGGAGGTTACATGTTAGAGTGTGTGTGTCTGGGAAATGGAAAAGGAGAATGGACCTGCAAACCCATAGGTGTGTGGCTCAGAAACATGAGTGGGGGCTAGGCTTGGGGTGCAGACTTGTAACATTAGATGGAACCAAAATCACTTGTATGTAGGCAGGAGATCCGAATCCATTGTAAAGATAAGTGAGATGGGAATTTCATTCAAATAATGAAATGCTATATGATCCACAGTCTTAAAAAAATCGAATCCCTCAGTTCTAACCAAATATTAGAAGAAATCTTAATTTTGTTTCACAAACACAAGATGGAGTGAAAAGATTTAAGAAGTATTTCCCTTATTTGTATCTGATCTCAGATTTCTCCTTAGTCAAAACATAAGTTATTTAAGAGAAAAAAAAATGACATCTTTCACACATTTCTTTACTGGAATGCAGTGGACTGAGACTCAAAATGCCATGTGCTCTGGTCACACCTTGTTTATTTCTTTAAAAACAAACAAGTTTCTTTTGGCCTCAGCCTCAGTTGAACTTTATTATCCAAAGTGTTTTTGTTCTCCAAATCACACAGTGTGTATATTTTAAATTTGTTTTGTCTTTGCTTTCTAGAACTCCAAAATTTCAATAGCTTTGTTCTCATTTTATTAGGACATTCATAATTCATAATTAAGATTGGAATTTGGGTCTAGGAATATAGGTCAGTGGTAGAGAACTTGGCTTAGCAAGCATAAGACTCTGGGTTCCATCCCAGCATCACTTAATTAATGAATTTTAAAAAGATAGGGATTTGCATATGTCACCACCCACAGAGTACATACATTGTTTCTTTCACTCAGAATACTGGTGGGAAGCTTGGGGCTGACTGAAATGCAGTTCATGTACTCATCAAGAGAACAGAGTTTTTCTGCCAACTTGGCCTGCGCTCCCTTTGCTTTGGCTACTTACTATGTGCTTAGTTGCAGGGTGTGCCTTCCTCTCTGAACAGAGTACCACTTAAAAAAATGTGGCTGGAATTTTGCTTACATGCTACACTTTAAATTACAGGGAGATGGCTTGATTTTAAATAACTTTTTCTGTTTGTCCTTCAATTTTTTTTTTTCTACAGCTGAGAAATGTTTTGATCATGCTGCTGGGACTTCTTATGTTGTCGGGGAAACCTGGGAGAAGCCCTACCAGGGCTGGATGATGGTGGACTGTACGTGCCTGGGAGAAGGCAGTGGACGCATCACTTGTACCTCCAGAAGTATGTTTAGCTTTTTCTGTTGAAAGATTAGTCCTGGTATTGTTTTCTGGATTCCTAGAGAGAGTTGTAATACTATGTCATCTGGAGCATAGCCAATACACCAACATGCTTTGGCGATGTTTAGGATGTTAAGAAAACTTGTATGACCAACTGCTTTTTCTGCTTTTTCTAAGAAGACTAAATAAGTAGAAAAAACTACACCAGCTCAATTACGTCTTAGGCCATAAGCTACTAAAAAAAGCCCAAATGTTTATTCAAATGCTAAATAGGTCATCATAGACCTGAAGATTATCACTGAGATATTTTTCAAGTCATAAGGGCAATCAATCATTAACGTAGCATGTAATTGAATCTTTTCACTTGGAAAACTATTGGTTGGCGAGGAAATCAGACTCAAAAGGTTTAGGTTTCCTTCTGTGTTTGAAGTTTAATGCTTATTCACACAACAACAACAAGAAAACCTAGTGAAAATCAAAAGTATTCACTCTCCCTCTACTAGGAAAGTGGAATTATTCATGTAAAATAATTGGTAAGTAAATTATCTTTGGTCTATGTGTTCATTTATTGGACAGATGGACTCTTTATAAGCCATCCTTATTCTTAGGCTCCAGTGTATTGGGGATATAATTTCTTTGTTAATTGGATATTATTACAACTGCTGAGCCAGAAAAAAATACAGTTGATGTAGGCAAACACAAACAGACACGTTGCAAGAACAGATGCTGGTTGGACCTTCCTTCCAAGTCCCTAGCTAACTAAAAGTGCTGTGGTACCTGAATTCCCAGTGCTGTTGTCCTGATCTGATCTCTGTTAAAACTCCTAGTACTGTGCTTTGTAGGTGATAAATATATACAAACTTTCCTCATCTCTCTGACCTACTAAGTGTTCTTTGAAGGCTGGCTATTGTCCAATTCATATTTCCCTTAGACTACTTTATACAAAACGAGTGCTTTTAAAATTTCGTGGAATAAGTGAGTTTTATTTGAGAGCCTTCTCCTATCTTGCTACTGAATGAGTTTTAAATAATAGATCAGAGTTTGACTTAGATTTTTAAAATTTGATGTCATTTGTTTTGTATTAGGAGGGAGGAGGAAGGAAGGTTACTCAGCAGCTTGTGGAAGTTGGTTCTCTCGGTCCACCGTTGGGTCCTGGTGATTGAGCTCACATTGTGAGGCTGGCAGCAAGGACCTTTACCCACTGAACCAACTTGCCAGCCCTGAATTAATTTTCTGATTTGTCTTAAGCCAAAATATTGCCACAAAATTCTTGGGAGACTAAAGATCATCACATTTTGAATGCAGAAGATCTAATGAGCCAGTACATTTGAGGAAATATTTGATCATTTTGCATGATTTGTTTCTTTACTTAGCAAAGAATTGGAATCTGAATGAACATTTTTGGTTAACTACCTTGAGTTAAGCTAGATAAATAAAATAGGCTTATGATATTTAGATTTGATTTTTTAATTCATGCTTCAACAGACTGCAAAATTGTTGTAAGTTTGAAGCTCTACAAAAGAAAATTTGAAACTAGAGGCAGAAACTAGGACTTAAAGTCAATCTTAGAAGGGACAGTAAAGATGCTCGACACCAACTTCTTTATAGCATTAGTAAGAGACAGTCCCTAACCCACAAGGATTTTAAGCATGAGATAAATCAAAAGAGGCCATTTTGTTGGTGATTTTTATTTACTTTATTTTATTTAAGACAGTGTCTCATGTAGCCCTGGCTGGCCTCAAACTCAATCTGTAGCTGAAATGACATTGAACTCCTGATCCTTCAGCACCCCTACCTCCCAGGTGCTGGGTGGCTTTGTTAATGATTTTTTAAATAGGTATTTAAAGAAAAGCGAACATTTTGGCTGAAGAAATTGTAGGTCTTCAGAAAGTTTTGCATAACAAGTGAAGAAAGTTGTACTGCTATCATTTTATAGCTTCCTTGAGGCAGTTGGCAAAGATCCTTTGAGACCTGCATAGCTCTCTTATTGTTTCTAGTGTTCTAAAGAAAGTTTCCTATCAAAAGGTGGGCTATATGCCAGTAATTACGAGGAGAAAGCCTGGGAGGGACTGAGAACCATAAAAGAATAGTCCAAAGGCAGAGAATAAATTTGGTCAAAGAAAGAGTACAAAAATGTATTAGATCTCTAGAAGATACTAAAGTGTTTTTAGCAAAGAAAAAGGCAGAGATGAACGAGATGACACAACCCGCCTTTACACTGTTTAAAAAAAAATCCTATCTAAAGTCTATCTAAAGTTTAATCTCTGCAGCATCAGCACTGAATATAAATATATTACCCAAAGCTGGAATGCTAGCATTAAACTATGCTATTCCTTTCTTAGGTCTGAAAGGACCACTTGCCAATTTCAACCTGATTAATGTGTTTAAACGCTTTTCTTCTGAAACAGACAGATGCAATGATCAGGACACGAGGACATCCTACAGAATTGGGGACACCTGGAGCAAGAAGGATAACCGAGGAAACCTGCTCCAGTGCATCTGCACGGGCAACGGCAGAGGGGAGTGGAAGTGTGAGAGGCATGCATCTCTGCAGAGCACATCAGCAGGTAGGCCGGGCCTGGAGGGCTGGCGCTGGGAACTGGCTTGACACCTGACCGCCTGACAGCTTGAGGGCTTGAGGATGATGTATAGAGTTTCAGCTAGGTAGCTGAGATCATTTACATGTTTTTAGTTGCTAAAAAAAAATGTCCAGTTCTCTATTTTGAAGAAAAATTTGAATGAAATATAAATGCATCTTGGAGGGTGAGAAACAGGTTCAGCGTTAAGAGATACAAGAGGTTGAAAAAAATAAATACTGAGGCTGGGGTGTTAGCTCAGTAAAGTGCTTGCCTTGAAAGCCTGAGGACCTGCGTTCAATACCCAGAACCAATATAAAAGAAAGCCAGGCCTGGTGCTGTTCACTTAATGATCACAGAACTAAGGAGATAAAGACAAGAATCTTGGGACTCACTGCCCAGCCAGCCTAATCTACTTGGTGAGTTCAGTGAGAGACTTGCTTTTAAAAAACAAGCAGAATGGCTCTGGAGGAATGATATCCAGGTTGACCTCTGTTTTCCGTATGCATGTACACGTGTGCACACACCTGTATCAGCCCTCACACATATATAGTAAATAAGGTTGTGACTCAGTAGAATAATATGTGCTTAGCATGATAAAGGCTCTGAGTTCAATTCCTAGCACCAAAACAAACAATAATAATTTTTTTAATTTAAAAGAATACTTTAAAATTTAACAAATAATTTGTGGTATAAGAAAAGATTTTGGGGGGCTGGAGAGATGTCTCAGCAGTTAAGAGCTCTGACTGCTCTTGCAGAAGAACTGAGTTTGATTCCCAGCACCCACATGGCAGCTATCAACCGTCCATAACTCCAGATCCAAGGGAAATCCAACGCCCTCTTCTGACCTTCACTGGCATTACAAGACATAAAATTAAAAAGTAAATAGAAATTTTTAAAATTAAAAGAAAATATTTTTGTGTCACAAATGTTTTGTAAGAGTCTGAATAGGGCCTGAGAATGCTCAGTCTATAGAGTGCATGCCTACCATGCCCAAAGCCCTAGGTTTGATTCCCAAGACCAAATAAAACTGGGTATGGTGGTGCAAGTTTATAATCACAGGGTTTAGGAGGGGGAGGTAGGAGGATCAGAAGTTCAAGGTCATCTTTGGTTATATAGTGAGAATATGCCCTTCTCTGTTATTATGCTTATATATTTTCATCTAGTTTTTGCTACATTGTTACTTAACCTCTCAGCAAGCAATCATTTATTGAATATTAATTTGATTTTTCCTTCTGATGAGATTTTTATCCTGACCAATTCTTAGGAAAGCAAGCAGGGTTAGATTTGATACACTCCACATTATTTGACTATCATCGGTTAAATAGCTGTTGACCAAAGAAAAGAAAAGCACATTCCCAGCATGATTGAGGGTTTGTTTACTGTACCGTCTCTGTTGCATGGCAGAATATTGTCTGTCACTTAGATATCTTATCCTGATAGATATCCTGATATCTCAGATAAGACTATCTGGTAGCGTCTCATGGATTACTTCTTAGGCTGAATGCAAAAGCTAAAACTTGGACTGGGAGGAACATTTCTTCCAAGTCAGTAATGATGTGGATTTCAGAGTGATCCTGTGAGATCCTGAAGGCCGAGACTTCAGCCCTCATGACCTCTCTTATTTGGGGACTTCCATGCTCTTAGGATCTGGCTCCTTCACAGATGTCCGACCAGCTGTTTACCAACCCCAGACACACCCCCAGCCTGCTCCATACGGCCACTGTGTCACGGATAGTGGTGTAGTCTACTCTGTGGGGATGCAGTGGCTGAAGGCACAAGGAAACAAACAAATGCTTTGCACCTGCCTGGGCAATGGAGTCAGCTGCCAGGAGACAGGTACGAGTCATCTCTGCAAAAAGCCGCACGGTGAATTCATTACTATGTTTACTTTTTGCAATGTCATATTTATTTACCGAAAAAAAACCCCACAAAACTGTAAAGCAAGCCAGGTATGGTAGTACATGCCTTTAATCCTAGGACTGGGGAGGCAGAGGCAAGCAAAGTTAGGAGGCCAGCCTGGTTTACATAGCAAGGTCCAAGCCAGCCAGAGTTATATGGTAAGAGCATATTTCAAAAAAAATCAAGCAAAGCATAACAAAATAAAACATAAAACCAGCAAATCACGGAGACTAGAAAAGGTTTTATCTACCTCCCTGGATGGAAAGCAGAATATTTGACATTGTCTTCCAATACTTTTTAATTTGCACATTTTCTCCCTACCATGGGGATCAAACTGCTTTGTATTATTTTTACTTGTCAAAAGTGTTGCTCTAAGAACATTAGTATCTGAATACCTAATAATCTGTGCTCTAAATTTCAAATTTTGGTGGCTTTGGGTTACAGATAACGCTCAAGAACCCAAGGCACCTCTTCTGGGCTACAGACACGGCAGTGCAGTTGGTGGGTAGGGGCGGGTGGATCTGGAAGGAGCTGCGGGAGAGGGGATAGAATCAAAACACTTTGTATGGAACTCTAGCCTAATTAATGAAATGTTTTTAAAAGCAAAAAGAAAAAAATTCTTAGAATACACTGACACTGTTTCTTATGACACAGATATTAGCATGCATATCTCCCCACCATTTGATCCATGATTAACCTGTATTAATATAGATTTACAAATGGAGAAACTGAGGCATGGCAGCAGAAGTGGTGATTAAGGGCATTAACAGAGGAACTTATTAGGCCCATGGTTTAATCCTAAACAGTAATGCATTTTAACTGAAATTAACCAGATGATTCCTGTACCCACAGCTTGTTCCTTTAATGGCACTCAGTCTCATTTAGATTAGAAATGTGCCACCCCTAGTGGAAGGAAGGCAGCTCTTTTGACCGAGACTCTTGGTTATGCTTGTAGCTGTGACCCAGACTTACGGTGGCAATTCCAACGGGGAGCCCTGTGTCCTCCCCTTCACCTACAATGGCAGGACCTTCTACTCATGTACCACAGAAGGGCGGCAAGATGGACATCTGTGGTGCAGCACAACCTCAAATTATGAGCAGGACCAGAAGTATTCTTTCTGTACAGACCATGCCGGTGAGTGTCCCAGGAGAAACCAGAGCAACCAGGAAAACCCATTCTGTTTGCCAGCAGTCAAATCATTAATTGTGGGATTGCTCAAGAAACTCACTTTTGATCTGTTTGGACCCAAGAAACACAGAGCTAATTCTGCAGCAGAGGCTCTTTCTCTGTCTCTCAGCACCACTGGGAAATGACACCAAGGGAAAAGCCCTGAGGTTTGATTATTTTGACTCAGAGATTATGATGTGATTAAAGACACTCGTATATTGAAATCAGCGGATGATCCCACAGAGCCCGTGGATACACAGGGCGAATGTCTGAGTGCTTTCGCTTATCTTCTGGTTAAAACCGTATTTTACACAAAGCTATCATTTAGTCTTTTTTCCCCTTCTTGGCTGGGAAAATGAGAGAACATGAGATTTAAATCTATTTTGAAGGTGAAGATGAAAACCCTCTAAGAAGTTTAGGACTATACTAACAGATATCTTTTATTCTGGGATAGGCCCTCTGGGAATTAGCCTCAGGAGCCTGGCGCTAAGCCTTTTCATAGTCAATCTCCACTGTACGCTCCAAAGCTCAGCTGTAATTTTCCTGTTTGTATGTTGTCTTGTGCAGTTTTGGTTCAGACTCGAGGTGGAAATTCCAATGGAGCCTTATGCCATTTCCCCTTCCTGTACAACAACCACAATTATACCGACTGTACTTCTGAGGGCAGGAGGGACAACATGAAGTGGTGTGGAACTACTCAGAACTATGATGCTGACCAGAAGTTTGGATTCTGCCCTATGGCTGGTGAGATGAAGCCCTGTGGGTTATCCGTGTGGACTACCAAAGATAGATTAATGGCCTGTTATTCCTGCTTTTCTTCTTAAGACAGTTAGGAAAAGAAAAATATATGATGTCTATGTATATTATATGATATATATATATATCGAAACGACTATCAATAACAATGATTATTGGTATGCTTTTGAAATCCCATTGAGCTTTAATCCCAAGCACTTTGGTGACAGAGGCAAGCAAGTCTCTGAGTTCAAGACCAGCCTGGCTAGCAAGTTCCAGACCAGTCTGGGCTACATAGTGAGATCCTGTCTCAAAACTAAATAAATAAACAAATAGATAAAATAATCAAATTCCAGTGACATGATTAAATGTCAAAAACTCAAACACAAGATACTTTTTAAAAAATTTCATTTCATAACCATACAAATATAAGTCACAGAGGTGTATCTTTAAAGTGATATGACTGGTTGTTACAGACCTGCAGTTACTGACACATGACCAGCTGACTAGCATCAGCTCTTATAGTTAGTAAGTACCGTAATGATCAAAACAAGTCAGAAAATTTGTTTTCTGACAAGTACAGAATTGTTTTTGTCAAATCCCTAGTTTACCTGAATGAAAGAAAGCAGAAGCAGGTAGTGGTTATTTTGGTTTCAAATTTCAAGAGCCCTTCAGATGACATTCAATTTTCCAGTTGTAGAAGCGGGATAACAGGCAAGCAGACAGTTTACACTTTCATTTTTCCCATTTCAGCAAAAGAAAATATTGGTTTTTTAAAGATGGAAAATCACTTTTGCTCACAATTGTATGCTCAACCCCATAGCTTTCCTTTGATCTAGAATAAATTGAAATACACAAAGTTATGAGGCTGTTGTCAAATCCATTCTTGTAGCTCAGTGTGAACCAATTGGATGAACGTGTGGAATTACCTTAGTATTTCCTTCATGTACTTCACCTTTGGACTGGAGAGCTTGAAACTCTCCACTTTCCCCTGGCAGCCCTTAGACAACTCTAAGGCCTGCAAGATTTCTTCCCCAGTGAAAGTTCTTAGGGTGACCAAACAAGACTGATAGCTTTGTGTGCGTACTGGCTTGGACCCTGTGGTGAGTTGTCAAGTATATTTCTCATCCATTTCCAAATAGCCCATGAGGAGATCTGTACGACCAGTGAAGGGGTCATGTATCGCATTGGAGATCAGTGGGATAAGCAGCATGACATGGGCCACATGATGAGGTGCACGTGTGTTGGGAATGGTCGTGGGGAATGGACCTGCGTTGCCTACTCCCAGCTCCGAGGTATGTTGGCTTATTGATAAAAATATTTCAGAGAACATGGATGCCATATTTCACAGGCATCCATGTGAAAACTCATACTTGCCAAGAGCTGAGAAACAAAGTTTCTCATTCCCAGCAGCCAGTTGAGAAAAGCTAGCAAGTAAGTTTAGTATTTTTCAGATTCTGAAACATTCCCAGGATGTAAGTTCTGAGGGTGAGCCAAAGACTGACTTCCAAGAGGTGGGCACCTGCATTCCATCCTTTTAGGCCCTGTGTTTATGTCTAGAAAGGATCAGATCCCTTTTATAAAGTAAAAGGTCAGTATTCTTCAAACACCAGATCCTTGCAGAGTCAAATTTAGTATGAGAAATATTTAGAAAGACTAATGTCCTTTGTTCAAATCAGTTTTTCGCCTTTGGACTTAGACATATAATATTAGGAATTGTTGGTATATTAAAAATCAGTTTTCTGTTTCTTTGATTGAAAAGTAATAGGACTGTTTACTCCAGCTGGCAAACAGTCCATATAGCTGGTTTATAGATGCTGCCCTGGATTTAATTAATTTGAAGTCTATAAGACATAATGAGGGAGTTGTAAAAGTTATATCACTAAGCTTGGGAAAAGCTTATTCTATGCCAGTAGAAAAGGGTACTATAGCAGAAGATATTAAAAAAAAAATCAAACAGCAGGCCTTGATACTTTGAAAAGCCAAATTTCTTTTATTTCATTAGTGAAAGTTCTCACCTATCCAACTGTTTCCTGAACAGATCAGTGCATTGTTGATGACATCACTTACAATGTGAATGACACGTTCCACAAGCGTCATGAAGAAGGACACATGCTGAACTGCACCTGCTTTGGTCAGGGCCGGGGCAGATGGAAGTGTGACCCTATTGGTGGGTAGCTGCCTTTGCTTGGGTGGTTTTAGCCATGCAGAATGGTTAAAGATGAGGCAAATTCTTTGATGCTGCCAGACTGAATTCAATCTTTGACTTGACTCATGGTCTGCAGCGAGCTTTGCAAAGTTGTATTCTCTCTTGAGGCACTCCTGTGTGATCTTTGTACTGCCCAACATCTTTTTGTTGTTCCTCCTGAATTTGGTGACAACTGTCACTTTACTTCAGTTGAGAGGAGTTAGTTCTTTGGTTCTGAATCATAAAAATGGAACTTGCCTTTATTAACCACGCAGAAACACAGGCATAGGACTCTTGTCAGTAAATACTGGCCTCTGAAACACTACTTTTTGGCTGCTCTGTTTTGTACATAGAACTGAACAAACAATGAAGGTTCAACCTCAAAAGAACCATATTACCAGAATCCAAAGTTTAATACAATCAGTTAAAATCTCTTTACTGAAGTCCTGAAGTAGGCAGGTTGCTGCTCACGGAGAAAACAAACTCATCCTGGCACTTTGTCCTGAGACTGCCAAAGCTCAAGCCATTCTAAGAGGTTCTGCTTAGAAGCCGTTCATACTTAAAATTAAGCCCATTAATGTAAAATTGACTCCTGAATTTTGAAGCAATATATAAAATGAAATCATTGCAAAATTTTTCCTTGTTATTCAAAGGACAAATCATTTATGCTGATGGGAGTAAAATACAGTATCTAATTTTTAAAAATTATTATTCATATTATCGATACTGAAATTTTAATTTTTACATTTTTTAATTAGAAACATCTTTTTAAGAAACTAAGTATCCCTCTAAATGGGTACATTTTGTTTTTTACTAGTAATTTCCTTTTAAGGTAAAGGATGTGATCAAAATATTATGTTAAAGCTTGGGAGATGGTTTAGTCAACAAAGCACCTGCCATAAAAACACAGGGACCCAAGTTTGAATCCCCAGCAGATGCCCACTTGTGGGATAGAGTCAGGTGGATCCCTGAAGCCCATTAGCCAAACAGCCTAACCAAACTGATGAGCTTTAGGTATAGTGAGAAACCTTGTCTCAAAAATAAAGATGGAGAGTAACTGAGGAAAGACACCTGAAGTTGAACTCAGACCGCTACACACACGTGTGCAATTGTTCACATGCACATATGCATATATTTAAACGTGCATACACAATCCCATACACACAATTACTTTAACTCCACATATCATAAGAGTTCAAGTTTTTGTTCAAATTTTTAAGAACGTATGATCTGTCACTACAGTTAAGTCTGTAGCTTTAAGTCTTTGAGTCTATTTCAGTCTTTT
This sequence comes from Eospalax fontanierii, assembly GCA_035773235.1. Lineage (NCBI taxonomy): Eukaryota > Metazoa > Chordata > Mammalia > Rodentia > Spalacidae > Eospalax > Eospalax fontanierii. The sequence continues at coordinate 24,072,869 of CM069530.1, forward strand.
CCTTGCACCAATTCTAGACCAGTGCCAGGATTCAGAAACCAAGACGTTTTATCAGATTGGTGACTCCTGGGAGAAGTTTGTACATGGTGTGAGATACCAGTGCTACTGCTACGGCCGTGGGATTGGAGAGTGGCATTGCCAGCCTCTACAGACCTACCCGGGTAAGCGGTGCTGAGACCTAGAATTGAACTGTGGATGTTGGTAATAATGGGAAAGCACCAATGAACATCAGTACTCTGAAGTCCAAATTGGGGGTGCTTCTCTACCTCAGACTTCTTCCTGTTACTCTTCAGCAGTTAATTTTTTGATTAAAATGGTTTCCTTCCTTCACTCTCAATCAAGGAAAAAGTACCAAAGGCTATGAAAAGGTGTGTGCTTACAGTTTTGTATTTTGAATTGTAGAACATTCCATTAAGTAAAAACACACCATCTAATTTCATCTGATGTTTGTACATGGAAATAGAAACCATAAAGAAACTTGGGCTAGAAGTTCCTCAGTGGCACATGCCCAGCCTGAGTGTAGGAATCATGAAAGAACAACAGATGACTGATGGATTGTCTCTGAGCCTTGCCCTGTTTGTTCTTCTTACTCAGGACTTGAGAGTTGTTCAAACTAACAAAAGATAACAGGCATTTGGTTTGTCAATAAGCAACTGGGGAAGTGCAGCTCTCAGCAAATTAGTAGAGGGAAAAGGTCTGAGTCAAAAAACCATGAATGTTTAACTCCTCCAGGGTCACCATTATCAGAAATTACCCATTCTGACCTGGTTTTGAAGTGTAGACAGTGTGTCATACTTTTTCCCAACTGATTTATTGTTTCTTTGATGAAACTGACTAAAACAAAGTGACATTTTACAGTGGCAATTGCCAGGGTATGCCAGAAAGGATCATTGAAAAAGTGACACCAACTAATATCAATATCAAAAGGATGATGAAAAATTTAAATAAGAGTGTAAATGATACCTGGGTTTTCAACTTTCCTGTCTTCAAATAATATGTGTGTAAAGTAGTGATTAACTGGATTTAACTGACCTAAAAAATAACTGACACAGTTTCTTCATTCCTGCACAAAAATGTCTTAAAGCCCCTTTGCTGTTTAGTGAAGTCTCCTTAACTAAAACTTAAAAGGTAGGATCTCAGACCTGTGGGGGAGCCTGGGAAAGGAAAAGAAGCCTCTGTAGGTCTGCCTCACTTGAGGAAACAGTGAAATCATCCTTTTCTTTACTTTTTCACGTCCTTTCCTCATCTTCCTGGGTCCTTGTGGATGTGGGAGTATGCTTAAAGGTAGACAGCAAAAGTAATTTGCATTGTAGACTTACTTTTAAAGAGACTTAGCCATCATAAGCTTGTCCTCTTCGATGCTACTATTGACACACTAAATGAAACGTGTGAGATGAGATTGGTAGGATTTCTTTAAGGTATCAAAATTGGCATCATAAGTAACCTAAGAACAAATTTCTATTTTTTAAAATATTTTTTAATTTATTTTTTATGTGTACAAGTGTATCACTTTCATGTGTGTAAGTGCCCCTGTGTCATGTAGTGCCTGAGGAGGTCAGAAAAAGGCATCAGATCCCCTGGAACTGAAGTAGGGGGCGGTTGTTAGCTGCCATGTGGGTGCTAGGAACCAAACCTGGGTCATCTGTAAGAGCAGCCAGTGCTCTTAACCACTGAGCCATCTCTAGTCCCCAAATTTCTGTTTTTACTGGTTTATATGGAATCACTTTAAATAGTATTTAAATTTTTTATTCTTTACACTTTTACTTAAATATTTCTTTTAAATGTATTCACATTTATGAGAATCTTCATGAATTGAGGGAAGGGATAATTATAGAGGGCCATGGAATTGGCCTCCTACCATTGATCATAGGACCAACCTGCATGTTCTGTGGAATATAGCCCCCTTAGAATGGAAAGCTGAGAGATTTATATGTGGTTTTTGACATTCATTTGTCTTGGAAATGTGTGTGTTGAATGAAATTAAGATTCAATGAATATTTGTTAGTCTTCGACAAACTTTGAATTATTACCACAGTGGAAGTATGTTATTCTAAAATCTTTGAGTTTGTCCAAATGTGGAAGTTACATATTTGTTCTGCTAGAGAAAACTTTGTTTTCAGAGAATGCTGAGATAATAATTAATTTGAAAATCAATATAGCTCTCCTAAGAGCTTTCAGAAAACTGTTAATAGTGTAGAGTATATATCTAATAGTATATCTAACATGTAAAATCTTGATCTGTTTGACAGACTGTCAATGAGAAATGATTATTCTTAGATTATTATAAGTCATTTGTACAAATGAACTTTGATTGACAGCATGAAGAATAGAGAGCAGAGAAGATAGTTTTCTGTAAATAAAGTTTTCAGCATTATTTCATTATTCTCCTAAATAGAATCTACTGTACTAAGAAGTGGATTCTCTTCTCTGTTTAACTTTTTTTTCAAATGAAAGAATGGAATCTGTTTTAAAATTTGTTATTAACAGTCATACACATCAAGATGTGAAAATATTGAATTTGGTTTATATTTCAGAATGTCATTTTGGTTGGTAACTGCTTTTGAAAAATATACTTGCTCTTAATATTTTGACCAACATGTAATCCTAGAGTAGGCTTCTTGAATAACAGAAAATCTAAATTTCTTTCTCCAAACTGATAGAAAGCTTAGACTTATGGGAAATAAACCTGGGTCTTTGATTATTACCTTTGTCTATTTGTCAAGATTCAGTGCCATTTAGAAATGTTTGTTTTACATCATGTCCTATGGCCTTTGGAGTGTTGTTTCTTTCTTAGTAGATTTCATTTGTAGTGAGAACCTCCACAAATCAGAATTAAAGCAAAGAAGGCCATAGTTAATATGTGAGGTATGCATTCTGAATTACCTTGTTTGTATTAGGGAAATTTCACAATTGTCTCACAACTCTTATTTTGACAACGGAAAAAAGCAAACTGTGAGACATTTGAATTTATTTTTTATTCATTAGAAAAAAATTATTTGTATTTCTTATGGGAAAGACAGCAGTTAATCATTTTGATTATACCCATAATTACTAATAAGCAAACAGTCTTTAACTATGGACATCCATGTACTATAAACTTTAAGATTCAGAGAAAGAATACACAAGATAACTAAGTCATACACATTTTTGTTTTCAGGTACAACTGGTCCTGTCCAAGTAATTATCACTGAGACCCCCAGCCAGCCCAACTCCCACCCCATCCAGTGGAATGCACCAGAGCCATCACATATCACTAAGTACATTCTCAGGTGGAGACCTGTGAGTATCTACTTAGAGCCTTGGATGCTGGGACTTCTGACCTTACTGAATCAGGATGTGGGGTTTGGTGGGATGGTTTATTTCTGCTTTTGAGTCAACAGATCTGACTCAGTGTCAGGTGCTATTTGTATTTTTTCTAGTGACCGGTCAATATGTGGTCAATCACTTTTACATGTAGATTTAGTTTTTTTTTTTTTCTTTATGTTTAGAAGAAATTAGATCTTTATGTTAGAAAGGCCTTAGAAGTGATAAGGTTATAGCTGCTCTCATCCAATATGGAAAGAAAATTTAAATTTTGTTATGTTTTACAATGCCATTAAAGGAAAAAAATACTGGCATTATTTCCATAATCTGAAGATAGGTAAATTAATATCATTCTCTTTTGGTTTACTTTATGAGGATTTTTTTTTTTTTTTTGGCTGGTTGTATTAGCACCTACCTTAAAATTTCAGCACTCAGGAAGCAGAGGCAGGCAGATCTCTCTGAAATCAAGGCCAGCATGGTCTACATACCAGGTTCCTGGCCAGCTGGGGTACAGAAAACCCTGTCTCACAAACAAACAGGCAAGAAAAAACAAGAAAGAAAGAGAAACCCTGTACTTTTTGGTTCCCTGACATTATTTAGAGGTGATGGCAAGGGATGATAGTTGGTTTATTTTAAAGAATGAGCCCCAGAATTCCCTAAGTATCTAGTAGTTGAAGAAACCATATTAAATTTAAAACATTTCTCTTCCCTCCTCAAATCTGCCCTCTACTAGCTCCGAAGTTCATGATATAAATTGAAAAATGCTATTTTAGAAAGGAGAAAAATGTTTGCTTTAAATCAAATCTACCCAGTTCTAAATTATCCAAGACAATAAAAACATTTAACTAACTTGTGCAGCTGGATTTAAAGTTTTCAGGTTAAATTCAAACTGTTAAGATCATTCTTTTTCTTCACCTTCATTGTGGTAGCTGTAGCCTTGAGTAGTCAGTTAATGAACTTAACACCTGTTGATGTTTGTCAACTGAATCTGTGGTCTTTTTTCCTCCAACACTTGCTGTCTCACATTATTTCAGTTCATCACCAATTTTAATAACTTAAAACTTAACTCTGAAGTGTTTTTCAATACTAATACAAATAGGGACATTTACAAATAAATATGAATGTGTATTCATTTGGAAAATCTTCAAAACTGAAGAATTTCTTTGAGTTTTTGTTTTGTTTTCTTTTTGAGACAGTGTCTCATGTAGACTGGCCTCAGACTTCCTGTGCAGCTGAGGATGACTTTGAACATCTGAACCATCTGCCTCTACACCCACACCCTGTTGAGTGCTGGGATTGCGGGTGTGGGATATTACATACTGTTCAGGGGATGCTCGAGGCTGAACTCAGGGATTTGTCTATGCTGGGCAAGCACTCTAACAACTGATCTACATCTCCAGTTCTTTGTGTGTTTTAAAAAATATATTTTATTTATTATTATTTTATGTTTATGAGTTTATTGTCTGCATGTGTGTAAGTGCACCCATGTTGTGCAGTGTCTGTGGAGGTCAGAAGAGGGCATTGGATACTCTGGAACTAGAGTTACAGACAGTTGGTAACCACCATGTGGGTGCTGGGAATTGAACCTGGGTCCTCTGCAAGAGCAGCCTGTGCTTTTAACTGCTGAGCCATTCTCCAGCCCTGGTTCTTTGAATTTTTAACAAAGAATTTCTGTTTTGTTTTCTTAATGTATGCCACCTAAGTTTATATTCCGATATTTTCTCCTGATAGCTACTAAGAAAAACTTACGTTGAATAAAAGTTTATTGCTCATTTTAATCTAATGTAATGACTAATATTAATTTCTTTCAATGTATTTGAATTAAAATTAAAATTTAGAGTACTGGGGTCACTTTCATTTATCTCCAAAATATAAATGAGTATTGAGTATTTGAAGTAAGGAGAAGCTGCTTGATTGAATAATTTTTTTAAATCACTGGGCATAAAAAATGTATTTGATGCTGAAACTGCTTTAGATTATTTACACTTGAAAGCATTTCTTGTTTGAAGTCAGGAAGAGGGGAGGTCTTTTCCACACAGTCTATTGCAACGAGTTTTGTGGTCCATAACATATTAATGAAGTTGGACAGGATGTAAGAATGTAAACTGGAAAGAAAAGATTAAATAAACTGTATTCTATTCTTTCCCAAAGTTGGCTAACCACTCTTGATGGGTTGTTGGTGTCCAAGGATGAGTCACAAAACCAGACAACTTGAATCTTGTTTGTGATGGCCCCAGGATCTGAGTCTATGCAATATCATGCCTTCTTCCATTGTCTCTGCAGGCCAAGAAACTTGACCTGTGTTCCACCAAGTTAAAGGACAGAGGGTGTGGCCTTTCTTGTTTCAGAAACACATCTCTTTTATCATAAAAACAGAAACATTAGAGAGGCCAACTTTGGGGTCTTGGTATTAAATTATTTTCAGTTATTGACTGAAAGGAAGGGATATAGCACCTCAGCTGTGTAACTCTGAGCTTTTCACATACTCAACTCTTTGTTTCTGTACCTGTAAAATAAGAGCAGTAATACTATTTGCTATTTACCATCTCCCTAGGAAGCAGGGAGATGAAGATTAGTGGTGCAAACAAGCCAAACAGCCCTGAGTGTGACACATGATAAACTGATAAACAGAATCATAATAAACATTAACATCTACAAACTCAGCTAGAGGTTCCTATTCTGACTCTCTTCCAAATTGGAGCAGAGAAAGTCTTCCGTTCTTTGCAGATTACTGAACACCATCTTGGAAGGTTTATTCTTGCTGACACTTGTGTGATGTTTTCGTTTAAAATTTCAGAAAAACGCTGTGGGCCGCTGGAAGGAAGCTACCATCCCAGGCCACCTTAACTCCTACACCATCAAAGGCCTGACCCCAGGTGTGGTATATGAGGGGCAGCTCATCAGCATCCAACAGTACGGCCACCGAGAAGTGACTCGTTTCGACTTCACCACCAGCCCCACCACACCGGTGACCAGTACGTACGCAGCATCCTCAGGGCTGTGCTTGAGTTAGGAAGTGCTTTCCTCCTCTGCTCACTTCCTTCACGGATGGCACCTCTGTTTTTGCTTTTAACAGTCCTCTGCAGACTGAGTTAATTGACACTTGGCTTTCCCCTTCCTCTAGGCAACACCGTGACAGGAGAGACGGCGCCATTTTCTCCTGTGGTGGCCACTTCTGAGTCTGTGACTGAAATCACAGCCAGCAGCTTTGTGGTCTCGTGGGTCTCAGCCTCAGACACCGTGTCAGGATTCCGGGTGGAGTATGAGCTGAGCGAGGAGGGAGATGAGCCGCAGTACCTTGGTGAGCAGAGAGTGTGAGCAGCATGGGTTGATAGATACTTGGCTTGGGAGACGGCATCCCGACTTGTGGTCTCTGAAACTCGTCCACAGCTCAGGTCGAACCTGCTCCTTCTAAACATGGCTGGAATTCCCTGAGCACCTTCCTGGACTCTGATGATGTTTGTAGTTGTCTACATAAGGGACTCTACAGCAAGAACTGGTTTTTTAATAGTTGCCTGAAGCCCGGCGTTAGCTTTGTAGGGCTGTGTTGTGCCTTCCTATATGCTTTTCAAGTCCCAGTGGTTAAGGACTTTTTAAGAAGTTTACTGGGGCCAATGAGATGGCTTTTGTTACCAAGCCTGAGACCTGAGTTCAATATCCAGGACCCACACAGTAAAAAGAGAGAACTGACTCCTGAAGTTGTCCCCTGACCTCCAATTCCCTGACCTCCACATGAGTGCTGTGGCAAGTGTACTCCCCAATCCCCAAATAAATAAATGTAGAAGAACACACCCGCATGAACAGAACTCAGCCCCTGCCCCGACCCCTTCATCGTTCCACTTGTCACTGCTACCCTGACTTCTGACAGAGAGCTGGCCTCTAAAAATTGGAAGGGAGTATTGAAAAGAATACATCTTTAAGGGGAAAGTGGAAAATGAAAGGATACTCATTAGAAATTACTGGCTAGGTACTAGCATATTCCTTCCAGTCTGTTCCCCCTATGGATGTAGAATTCTTGTATGCCGTGAAGGTTGGTGTGCTCTGGTCAGTAATCTCTCCTTTGATTTCAAAGATCTCCCGAGCACAGCCACCTCCGTGAGCATCCCGGACCTCCTTCCTGGCCGAAAGTACATTGTCAACGTCTACCAGATATCTGAAGAGGGAGAACAGAGCTTGATCCTGTCAACCTCACAGACAACAGGTACACACACACTAAATGATATTAAAATATTTTTTGTTGGGGAAAGGTGTGGTGAAATATGCCTGTAATCCCAGGCTTCAGGAGGCTGAGGCTAGAGGACCTTGAGTTCCAGGCCAGTCTGGGTTACACAGTAAGACCCTGTCTCCAAAAGAAAGAAAGAAAAAAAATTCAGGGCTCTTTTTCTATAAAGTATGTGCCCATACCAACACTGCCTGAATTTCTTCTTTTTTCCTTAGCACCCGATGCCCCTCCTGACCCTACTGTGGACCGGGTTGATGACACCTCGATTGTTGTTCGGTGGAGCAGGCCCCAGGCACCCATCACAGGTCGGCTTTGACTTCTATGTTAATCTAGATGTGTAGGTGTTGAAGCAAATCCTCACTATAGACTGGCACATCACTGTAAATCTGCCATTTAAGTCTTGGTGGGGAGGGGTGTCTGAGTGTCAAGTCTTCCAGGCCTATTTTATTATGGATCATTTTCCCTCTAATTCATTTACTAACCCATCCCCCTACATATACAAGTGTGTGAGCATGGGCACACACACACACACAACCTGTAAAGCCATCCCCTTGGATCACTGGAGTAAGTGTTCCAAGAATTATAGAGGTAGAATACCCTTGAAAACCTACTCTGATGCTTGCTGCTGAAGATGCAGCTGAGCTGCCACTTTAGCTTCATTGGTGAAATTCCTAAAAGACATAGACAGCGCTTCCCTCACGCAGAGTGCCGAGAAGAGAAATGAGCTCCAGTTTCACCCAATGATATCACTAATTGACATTTATTAAGAATGGCAAGTCTTCAAGGATGATCTTTGTTATTTAAAATTTGCATGCCTGTTGTTATTTTATCTTTGAGCTAGTCAGTCCTTATAAGAAGTGGTAATATTGAATCAGAAGGAATCTGGCTAATTCTTAACAAACAAGACGCAGAGGGCCTCCAGAAAGCAAAGGGTTTATGATTTGTCTAGCCTCAGTTTCCAAAGACCCTGTGTCTAACATCTCATAAATCTGCAGGATACAGAATAGTCTACTCACCATCGGTAGAAGGCAGTAGCACAGAGCTCAACCTTCCTGAAACTGCCAACTCCGTCACCCTCAGTGACTTGCAACCTGGCATTCAGTACAACATCACCATCTATGCTGTGGAAGAAAACCAAGAGAGCACACCTGTTTTCATCCAACAAGAGACTACTGGCATCCCACACTCAGGTAACTAAAAATCAACACATCCCCTCATACCTGATCCCTTAGGACTTGACTAACTAGCCTTTCTTAGGGATTTACTTATTTTTATTTTATGTGTATGAATGGTTTGCCTGCATGTATGTATGTGCACCATATTTGTGCAGTGCCCAAGGAGGCCAGAAGAAGGCATTGGATCCCTTGAAACTGGAGTTATAGACGGTTATGAGCCATTATGTAGGTGCTGGGAACTGAACTCAGGTTCACTGCAAGAGCAGCCAATGCTCTTAACCACTGAACCATGTCTTAGTCCCCTAACTAACATCTTTAACCTATTTCTTTGGGGGGAAGAAACCTTTATGAATTGTATTCATTCCTGTAGCCCTCTGGAGGACTGAGGTGCAAGTCCCATGAATAAGTGCCTGGGGGAGAGCTGTTCTGTGTCTTGTCAGCTGTCCCTGCATTCTAGTCATCTGTGCTCATTCTCCTAAATTTCTGATGATTGACTGAAACATCAACACTAGGAAAGGACTTACCAAAGACTGCTGTTATGCTAAGGATTGACACCATCAAATCTTGTTTTTCTTCATAAGCTTAAGAACCCTTTAATCTGTTGCTCTTAAGTACAGTAAAAGGAATCAGTTAAAAATACAGAACATTTTCTGCAGTTGCCTTTACGCTAAAGGGTTTTTATTTGTGTATGTGTGTTTTAAATTCCTATTCTGAGGATACTTTTATATTGGAAAGCTGTCTGTACAAAAAAGTTTATTTTCTGATTAAGAGAAAAAGCCCAGTATTACTCTAGAATGAATGGCTCTAGGAAGTGCCAGAATTGTTCAGGATGCTGATTTCTAACAATAACCTTCAGTAGAATTGTGAATAACTGTTTTCTCTTATCTAGATGATGTCCCTCCTCCCACGGACCTGCAGTTTGTTGAAGTGACGGATGTGAAAGTCACCATCATGTGGACACCTCCTGATAGTGCAGTAACTGGCTACCGTGTGGATGTCCTTCCTGTCAACCTGCCTGGGGAACACGGGCAGAGGCTGCCTGTCAGCAGAAATGCCTTCGCAGAAATCACTGGGCTGTCCCCCGGGGTCACTTACTACTTCAAAGTCTTTGCGGTGAATCAGGGCAGGGAAAGCAAGCCTCTGACTGCACAACAGACGACCAGTATGTCCTGTTCTTATCTGTCTTTTTGCCCCACCTCTAAGTTCTACTGCTTTAGCTCTACCTGTGATGTAGTGCAACATGCTGCTCACTCCCAGGCCCCACAGCTTAGCGATAAGAAAACCTCCAGCCAGAGGAATGCAGAAGGTAGACATGAGACTGGGGCTCTGTGGTTGCTAAGAGCTAATCCATTTCCAACATGCCTGTACCACTGGAATGCTACGAAGTGGGGAGAATTTAAGAGACTGAATCTTCTTTGTTAATGAACATGGATAAGTAATCTGAATGCCTTCCTTTCTGAAAAGTGGTTTATTACCACTAAGCTACATCCACGGCCCTCAGGTGCAGGTTTTGTGTGCGTAATTAAAGATATCGATTATCAATTAAATTTTATCGATTATCGATTAAGATGTAGTCTTCTAACACTTTACAATAAAATTTGCAAAGAGTGATTGCTGAACATAGGTATATAGCTCAGTGGTAGAATGTTTTCCTAGCATATATGAGACCCTGGGTTCTATCCCGAACACCACAGTAAGTAAATAATTACAAAGCATTTCATACTATTGTCAACCAAGTTATATACTCAGTTCTTTACAAGCATTAGCCTTATATTTAGTCTTTGTTTGAAATTTTTAAAGAAAAATATTACTTCTGTTGGCTATGGATGAAATGAAGCCTTTTTCAGTTCTTCAATCTAGAATGCCACAGGACTAGGAGGTATTAGAGCTGGCTCTAAACTCTGTTCTTGGGGCTCCAAAGCCCATGCTGTTCTCAGTTACTACAAGTGACTGCCTCTCATAGGTTCCTTCTATATGAAAGGTGTTTAAAATTCCTGTGGGGAAATTCAGAGTTCAGACATTCAAAGGAAAGTGACGATTTGTGTTCTCTCTGATAGTAACAAGCTCTCCAGCATCCTACCATGAATCTGAGTTTCTGAGTATATGTTCTAATTATTGTAATTGGCCCCATGTGAAATGGCTTTTATTTCTCTAGCATAGAACTAGTCATCCAGTAAACACATAGAAGATGTTGCTTTTAACATACAGAACCTTTTCTTGCCTTCGTTTTATTATACTTATCCTTCCCATAACCTTTTTGCCTCACAGCAAATTGTGGGATTTGGATAGTGTTTGTTTTTCCTTAAAAAAATACCATCACTATACTGTAATTATAATTTTCAAGGGTGATGGGAAAATCTTGCTGGAAAATTAGCCAATCCAAAGGAAGACAGTCAAGTGAAAAAGGTCAGCAATTTCTCATAACCAACACAGTTTTAGCAAAAGTCTGTATCACACTCAGTCTTTAAGAACCTTGTGTTTTTCAGGAATTTGACTCTGCTTGTTTTTTTTTTTTCTCTAATCTTGAGGGGCTAAAATTTTGAATATTTAGTCGAATGATAGGATTTCAGCATGGTAAATACTGATCTACACATTTCTTGACATGTTTTATCTTATTTTTTCCAGAACTGGATGCTCCAACTAACCTCCAGTTCGTCAATGTAACTGACAGAACAGTTCTGGTGACCTGGACTCCACCTCGTGCCCGGATAGTAGGCTACCGATTGACAGTGGGCCTGACCCGAGGAGGCCAACCTAAGCAGTACAACGTTGGGCCCTCTGCCTTCAAGTACCCCCTGAGGAACCTGCAACCTGGGTCTGAGTACACTGTGACCCTTGTAGCTGTGAAAGGCAACCAACAGAGCCCCAAAGCCACGGGAGTCTTTAGTACTCGTAAGCTGAAATTCAAATATCTTTCTTTAGTGATGTCAGAGGTTCTTAACTATATTGATATTCTTGGTTCTTCTTCCCTTCTTTAAAAGTTAATTTAAAAATCTTGGTGCATCATTTAAAGCAGTGCTACTAAGGCGTATCCATGAACAGGGTACTGTAGGTCCATGACTTTTAGTTACTGATCTGCAGTAAGTCAAGGAGTCTTACCACAATGGACTTCACAAAACATGCTGCTCATTTGTGGAGGACAAATGTTTTGAAGCAAGATTTCTTGATGAAGAAAGCAGTTTGTTAATTTGCAGGTATTTTCAAATTCATTATATCCTTCTGGTGTAATTAATACTTTGAGTAAAAAGGGTTTTCTTTTTTTAAATTTTTATTTATTTATTTATTTATTTATTTATTTATTTATTTATTGTGTATATGAGTATATTGTCTGCATGTATGTGAATGTATTCATGTTGTGCAATGCCTGTGGAAGTCAGAAGAGGGAATGAGATCCCTAGACCTGGAGTTATACATGACTGTTAGCCACCATGTGGGTGCTGGGAATCAAACCTGGGTCCTTTGCAAGGGCATAAAGAGGGTTTCAATACCTGGTCTTAAAAAACTGAATTCTGAGACTTGGGAGATGGCCCAGTGGATAAAGTGCTTGATTCTCAAGCATGAAAACCCGAGTTAGGATCCCCGGCACCTTCATATAAAAAGCCAGGTGCAATGATACATGCTTGTAATCTTAGCACTGAAAGGCAGAGACAGGAGGATCTCTGGAAGTGTGTCACCAGTCACTCTAGCCAATCAGTAAGCTCCAGGTTCAGTGAAAGACCCTCCCTCAAAAACTAAAGTGGAAGGTGACAGAGGAAGACACCTCCATGTATGCATTCATGGACACACAAAAAGAAAAAATTTAAATTCTACTGTATAAAGTGAATTTACTGGATATTGAAGACAGGAAAAAATCAGCATCTGTCTCCATCACATCACTTTGGACATCAAATAATAGCCATGTATGCAGAACAAAAAAAGGTCTATGTATTGAATGAACACCAGCCAATAGAAGAAGAGGTTAGGGAGATGGTTTCTTTTAGAGCCTTGGCTGCTGGAGGCTAAAGCACTTGCACAGAACAGAGCTTCTTTCCTCTTTTTTTTAATCTTGAAATTCCATAAAGAGGAAAAATATGAATAGTATTATGTCTATCCTTTTGCTCACCATTTTAGAGAAAATGGTCTTAAATCTCCTGCATATCCACATCCCAATAAAGACCCACATTCACAAATGGCTTTCTATTAAGTACATTCCATTCCATTACAAAGAATTATGAAACTCCTTATTTCTTGCTGAAAACAATTTGTTACTTTCAACTTGACATGCTGAATTATAGATGCTTCTAACATAAGCATGCTTTCCTGCACTCATTGCTTCTAACATAAGCATGCTCTCCTGCACTCATTGCTTCTAACATAAGCATGCTCTCCTGCACTCATTGCTTCTAACATAAGCATGCTCTCCTGCACTCATTGCTTCTAACATAAGCATGCTCTCCTGCACTCATTGCTTCTAACATAAGCATGCTCTCCTGCACTCATTGCTTCTAACATAAGCATGCTTTCCTGCACTCATTGCTTCTAACACAAGCATGCTTTCCTGCACTCATTGCTTCTAACATAAGCATGCTCTCCTGCACTCATTGCTTCTAACATAAGCATGCTCTCCTGCACTCATTGCTTCTAACACAAGCATGCTTTCCTGCACTCATTGCTTCTAACACAAGCATGCTTTCCTGCACTCATTGCTTCTAACACAAGCATGCTCTCCTGCACTCATTGCTTCTAACATAAGCATGCTCTCCTGCACTCATTGCAGCTGGGTACTGCTAGTTCACAATTTTTCAAGAGCTTTCAACAAATCTTCCCCTTGGATTAATTTCAATTTTGAGGTGTTCAAATGCTTTAAATGCATAAAATAAAAAATAATCAAGACAAGCTTAGTTTGCAAATTACTCTAGAAGAATCTTCCAAAGAAGATTCTCTGTAAGCTGTTCTACAAGAATCAATTCACCACGAACTTCCTTCCATGTGACTGTGGTATATGAAGTTGGGCCATGAAGAGGTCCCTTCAGTGACATAGCATGGAGATTTTAGTGCGCTTTCTAGATGACTTCCATCTCCCACTGAGCTACAGAACTGTATTCTCTTTATATATAATAGTTTTCTTTTAATAGAGCTGCACACTCTTTCTCTCTCCTCAACATATGATATTTCATGTAGTAGTTTCTTTTGCTGAAAATGCATTTCTGATAATACTTATGTGAAGGGAATACATTGGTGTGGGATATTTTCAGCATGTTTAGTGACTGATACACATGTTGGATATGGTGATAGTCATGTTATGCTCTATCAGATTATGCTCTGTATTTGAATTATTGGGTATGTTTCTATGTACTTATGTAAAAGAATTGTATTTAAATTAAAGTGTAATAGTGAACTGTACTAGCTAAAGATCAGTTAACAGATAATGAAACAGCGCAGTCAGACGCAGATTTAAGTAAACCAATGTAAACACAGTTTCACAACTCTGTTTGAACCTTAAATAGTCCCTCTCGCTGTAAACATTAGCAGGACTTACATGTTTGTGAAATTAAGTTTCTGAAGGTTTTTTTTTTTTAAACTATTTTCCTAAAGCTGAATTCTGGAAATTTTCTGAGGGTTGCAACTCATGTTAAATTCTTAAGAGCAATTGTGAGAAAAATGGGGAAAATAAGCTATTTTGGGGGGGAAATTCAGACTTCTCCTTTATGGGTAAGGCATGTTTTATTTCTTTAACAGCCATATTGTTTCTCACCTGACAAGTCCTGCCAGAACCCATAACTCACACTTACAGTCACATCCTTTGTTTGACATCAGTTTGTAGGTTTGTAGTTTGGTGATTTTCCTATAATGGTCTTGCCAGACAGAGAATATCATCTTAAGCTTGGGAAGATTTTAGCTGCCTGGCACAAGCAATAGAAAATACCCAGTTGTAAAGCTCAGGACAGATAAGGGGAGTGTGATTTGTAAAAATAGTTGTGGCTTTCATAGATGTCTAGTCAAAGAAATTGACTGAATTGTCTCCTGTGAGCTGTTAAAAAATATTCATCCAGAGCTGGCCCAGGCGTTTTGGCAAAATTGGCAGCAGGCAGGCAGTGTATGATTTCAGAGACACTGGAAGCTACCATGGGTCGCCTATCCTAGTAACCCCAAATGCCATCAAAATCACATAACTTCTGAACCAGATGCTAATAGCGCTGCAGTTTGACACTAGTGTCCAACCATTGTAGCAGTCTCTAGGAAGTGGCCCACGCTGTTTGACTTTTCCTTCCACACTGTTTTAGAAATAAAAATAAGAAATGGAATATTAAAATCCAGACTTTAAAAAATGTAAGAACTGGAATGTTGGACCTAAATTCCCAAATACAAATAATAATGATTTGAACTGAGACAGGAAGATAAAGACATCTGAATCCTTGTTTGGGGTTAGGGATATAGCGTAGTTGATATAGTGCTTGCCTACTCTGAAATTCTTGTTTGCATGCCTCTGGAGGGTAACTCTTTGTGTCACTAGCCAGTCATGATTTAGTATAAATGCATTCCATAGGATTTTTTTTCCAGTAGGAATACAATTTTGCTAGAATATAGAGAGAAAGGAATTGTAAGGGAATAAACAGGGCTATTAAAAACACTTGCCACCCTTGAACTTACCCAACTCAGATATCTTGGTTTATGAGGCCTTACCTTTCTGAATTTATAACCAAATTTGTAAGGTTGTTGAGAATGTCTATTTTAACATTGTATGCAGGCTCATTTTTTAAGGATAGTGTTTCCATTAAGAGAAATAATGGGTTTGAGGGCGCTTGAGAATGCCGAGCATCCTTTATGTAATTCCTGCTTCTGGTGGCAGGATGCTAAATGTCCAAAATATTATTCTTCTGAGTTGAGGAACAGATCTTTAGAACTCAAAGTGAATCTGAAGTGCCACGAAAGCCAGTTCACTATCATTACAAAATAATTCAGCACTAAGCTCTTTCTGAATGACATCTGTAACTTCACCTTTGTTCATAAAGATTATGAAACCAAATGACCATCAACTTGTGGTCTGTGGTTATAGATTTTAGAGATTTTACAATGATGATGTCACCAAACTCAACCTCAAATGATGAAAAGACACAGGTGATAACATCCAAGAAGCTGAAAGGGACTTCCTCTGTTCCCTGTGTGACTCAAGTACGAGTCACAGGCCTATATTGGCATCCTCTGTTGGACCTGCAGAATCAGCTCTCCATTGGAGCAGGTCCTGGGTGGAACACGACTGATTAAGAAGCACTAATTGCCGACTTCCTAGCCAGTGAAAGAAACTCCTGTTGTTCACTTCCTTTTGGTTAACCTAAAGTTCTAGATAAAAATGCCTGCTAATCTGCTTTCTCTGCAATTACCCACACATTTGAACCCATGCATTGGTTTACCTTGCAGTGCAGCCTCGGAGCTCCATCCCACCGTACAATACAGAGGTGACAGAGACTACAATTGTGATCACATGGACCCCTGCTCCAAGGATTGGATTTAAGGTAAGCACATGGTCCCTATCCCTTGTGATGCAGCCCAGAGGTGCCTTCCTGTTTCTGCAATGTGGGAAAAATGGTGTTCTAGAGGTCTGGGATTTGTTAACCTCCTTGCTCATTCCTTCAAGGCCCTGTTGTCAGAGCAAAGTCTTGCCAGCATGGAGGCTGTTTTACAAAGGAGGGAAAAGATTAGGGTGGAATTCTTAGTTCATATTGTTTGATTTTGTATATCCTTTCCTTTCTCTCAGGAAATGAGCATATATACATATATATATACATATATATATGTATATATATACGTATATATATATATGTATATATATATACGTATATATATACGTATATATATATATACGTATATATATATGTATATATATATATATATATATATATATGAATGAAAACTTCACTGGATGTCTGGATGTGTTGCTGTAAATGGGTGTCAGGAAGTTTACAAAAGCCAATTTAGGGAGACCAATTAAAGTCACTTAAAAATCACATTTTTATCTCAACTTATTCAACACCCTATGGGTACATTTCTTAAAGGCAGTTAAGATTGAGGGCTTCCTTGTGAGTATCTGGAGTCGTGGTTTTTAAAGTAATGACATTAGGGAAGCGATGAATGCAAATGAATATGTTTAAAGGAATTCCATTCTTTGGCATTTAGAGGAAAAAAAAATAGTTACTATGCCTTTAAATCGAAGTGAAATTCCTGTGACTGTTCAAAAAGACTGGCTCGAGGGTCACTTCATTTTTTAGTTTGCAAGTAACCATGTTGATGACTGCTGCTTAACAGACAGAGGAGCCCTTCTGAAAGATTGGTGATGTACCTTTTTAGTTTCCCTTAAGAATATCATTCAGGGGCTAAGAGACAGCTCAGTGGTTAAGAGCACTGGCTGCTCTTCCAGAGCTCCCAGGTTTGATTCCCAACACCCACATGGCGGCTAACAGCCGTCCTAACTCCAGTTTCAGGGGATCCAGCACCCTTTCCTGGCCTCTGCAGGCTTTGCATGACATGGGTGCACTTACATATATGTACGCGATATACTCATATACATAAAATTAAATAAAAGAATGTCATTCAGATTCTTAGAAGCTGTGGAGCATATGGAAGATTTCTCTAGAGTTAAGTATTGTTTGATAACATAATATGACCTAGGCTTTTGACCTAGAATTTCAAAAGGATTTAAAACTACAGGTGTTTTTATGTTAGTTTGTCTTCTGTAAGATAGAGTCCTTCTGTTATGAACATACTTTTTTGATGGGAACATTTTCAATATTAATGTGACTTATGCCATTAAGTGGTAACTAGAAAATGAACATGAGCAGTTCATTGAAGAGCCTAGGGGATTTCCTCTAGCATGAAGAAAATGCAAAGGTGTCCCAAAGCCCCTGTATACTTCTGGTTTGTACCAGGAGGTTCTTCATCAAACAGAGCAATAATGCCATTTCTCTGAAACCTTCCATCATAAGCGACCTTAATGCCATTGGGAAAATAACTTTCTCGCCCTACTACCGGGATACAGGAACTTCTGGCTAATTTGTAAAACAGCTTAGGCAAATCCCCAAGTCATTCCCTAATAAAAGCACATGGTGGACTTCTATGGCATTCTCATTCTCATTCTCACTTCGTGTATGAAGTGTTACCACAACCTCTCAGTAGCTCTGGAAAACTGTCCTTCATGTTGGTTTTGCTTTCCTATGAACAGCTGGGTGTGCGACCAAGCCAGGGGGGTGAAGCACCCCGAGAAGAGACTTCAGACTCAGGAAGCATCGTTGTGTCTGGCTTGACTCCAGGTGTGGAATACACTTACACCGTCCAGGTCCTCAGAGATGGCCAAGAAAAGGATGCACCAATCACAAACACAGTGGTGACACGTAAGTAGAATGCTTTTTTTTTTCTTTTTAAAACTATTTCCTTTTTAAAAAGATGAATATGAAAGTGAGGCATGGTGGTGCATGCTATAATCCCAGCACTTGGAAGGTAGAAAAGAGAAGGATCAGGCGCTCATGGTGAGCCTCAGTTACGTCTCAAGGTGGGGACCAGTCTGAACTACATGTTTTGAGGGAGGGAGGGAGGAGGAAAGGGAGGAAGGGAGACAGGAAGGAGGGAAGAAGAAAGACGTAAAGTACCTTGTAGTAGCAGTGTCTCTGCTCTCCTCTGAGAATGAACAGGGGAAATAGCCCATCCCTATATATATTGTTAGGCACCTCAGAGCTTGTAGCAGGTCCAGCTCACAGCATGTATTCCACAGACGTGTTCCTTCCATGCCAGGAACACTTCTGAACTGGCAAGCTGAAAGCAGTTTCAAAAGTGGTGTAATACCATTCATCTTAAAACAATCTTCTATCAGAAGTTGACTGTCCTACTGTGTTTTCATAGTACAGTGTCTAGATTTACACTGACCCTTGAGGGAAGGGTTAAAAGAAGGAAAGAAAGAGGGAAGGAGGGAGAGACGGGGAAGTAAAAGAAACATGTTACAAGCCAAAGTCATTGCCTTACCTTTAACTTTTCTTTGTGTATAGCTCTGTCTCCACCAACCAACTTGCACCTGGAATCCAATCCCGACACTGGAGTGCTTACAGTTTCCTGGGAGAGGAGCACCACCCCAGGTAAGCTGGAATGGAGCTGAGGAGAAGGTATGCACAGTGCTTTCACAAGACAAAGATGTTAGAAACAGTTCCATTCAGAGAAAAATAGAACAGAGTCCAAAGATGGGCACCAGTGATCAGCTTCCCATGACTGATAGGGGAGTACGGAGGTGTTCCTAGGACTCAGGGAGTTTTAATGCATGTCTTCTCAATGCACAGGAAAGAGAGCAATGAGGTGCTAGGCTGTGGAAAGAAGGCAGGCCCTTACACGGCCTACGCTGCGGGGAATCATGGGCCCTGGTAAAGGCATTGTAAAAGGTTTTGTTGTTCAGTGCTTTACAAATTACCAAACAAATGACTGAAATTATAGTATGTAATTTCTCTGCTGTGAGTTACCATAAATCTTCAATTGTTTGCTCACTGAAGTTTTATATATATAGTCATCCCTTGGTATCTGTGGAGACTGGGTCAGGATTCCCAGTGATTCCAAAATCTGTAACTGCTCAGCCCCTTACATAAAATGGTGTTGTGTTTGCTTATAATCTTAGATGGTCCCCGGGTTACTTAGACCCTAGTACAGTGCAAATGCTGTGCAAGAGGTTGTCCTAGTAGATTGCCTAGGGGGCAGTGACAAGAGAAAGTCTGTTCAGTACAAATCAAAGTTATTTTCAATCCATGTTGCTTGAATGCACAGATAATGTAACTTATGGACATGGAAGGCGTACCATATTATGTCATGAGCTGTACCACAAAGAACATAAGGGAGACAAGGATAGGGGACAGCTCAGGGGGCAATGGCCCTTGCTCAATCTGAGTTCAGTCCTCGTGACCCACATGGTAGAAGGAGAGAACTGACATCCCGCAAGTTGTCTTCTGATCTCCACACACACATCATGGCATGTTCACACACTCACATAAAAATATAAATAAATGTAGTGAAAGTAAATAGAATTGGTAACAAAAAGTATTTAAAATCCTGAGATGTAAAAATATGAGTCTAACAATATTCAGGTAGCATACTGCAGCATAAGAAGGTAACTTAAATATATTACATTTATTACATTAAGTATAATAAAGTGTGTTGTAGGAACTTCTGCTGCCATACCAGTTCTCCAGTGTTGAGAACATTCTAAATTGAACCAAGACGAAGTTGCAATACATCCATACCTCCTGTAGTTAATTGGAAGAATATATTTATTTTATATATTAATAAAAACAGTTTATTAAACTGTTTTTTAATTTTATTGATACTGATAAAATTTTTATAAAAGTAAAGCTGTATTCCCAACCCTCAGAAAGCCGAGGCAGGAAGATTATCATGAGTTCAAGGCTAGCCTGACACATACAGTGAGTCTTAGGCCAGGCTGGACCACAGAGACCCCATCTCAAAACAAAAACAAAACAAGAATACACATGTGTATAATCTTGTAAAATCTCTGCATGTGATATATCCATGTCTGTGCATGTTTAAGTTTATAGGTACAGGCATATAGATGCCACTGAGTGTCTAGAGGTCAGAGAGCAGCCTTGGGTGTTGGTCCTCGCCTGCCAGCCTCTGGAGACTCTCCTGTCTCTGCCTCCCATCTCCCTGTAGCAGTGATGGGATTATAGACACATGTTGCTGTGTCTGGATTTCTGTGGGTTCTGAGGAAAAGAACTTGGGTACTCATGCCTGACTCGCAAGGGTGTTATTCTCTGAACCAAATCTCCAACCCATAATTTGGTTTTTGTTTTGTTTTGAAGTAGAAGCTGGCCTGGAACTGGCTATGTAGACCCCAGGCTGGTCTTGATCTCACAGAGATCTGCCTGCCACTGACTCTCTAGTGGTGGGATTAAGGGTTTATGCCACCATATCCAGCCCCCATAATTTGTAAAAATAATTTCATATACAATTCTTACCCTTGCTTGGGCATCCAGCTAAGGCAATTATCTTTAAATGTGTCAGTGTTTACAGTCATATGAAATAAAAATAGTTCAAAATATTCTTCTAAGTCTCCCTTTGAATAGAATGAGTTTGAAGAAGGCCTTCTGTGGAAATGTACTTTATAATGTAAGCGACAGCTCCACTGTTTCCAGCCCAGTTACTCTGGTTTTGAAGCTTACAGCTGGCAGCTTTCTTGCTTGTTGGCACCTCGATCGTTCATCTCTAGTCTTAATGGCCTGCCTGTTCAGATGGTCACTAGCAAGAGAAGTGACCTGAGGGTTGATTTCCTGTTCCATTGGGTTTCCTTGCATGTACCATGACAGTGTTCGCCTTTTTCCTAAATGACAGCATGTAGTCATTTCCTTAATAAGTTAGCACCGTTTTCTCTCCTGCCTTTCGACCTGGGGCTCAGAGGTCTGCTCACCATCATTGGATGTATTGGAATGCCTCCTTCCCCCGCAACACTTTCACTACCCAATTTCCATGATACTTGAAGTTTTTCTGCAATTAATATTCTTTTAAGAATTAGTATCAACACTTCCATTTTTCACTTTTCCTCCTTTTTTGATTCTCGTCCTAAAAAAATCCCTTAGGCTTGAAGCCTTTAAATTTAGAAGAAACACTCTTAGAAATTGTGCTTAGGTTTCAAGTCCCATAGTAGCCAGGTAAAATGGATTCTTAAGCTCTACCATGTCTGCCTCCTTACCTGTTCTTGTTTGTTCGTTTGTTTTGGTAGTTTTGAGACAGGGTCTCTCCGTAATCCCAGCTGGCCTGGAACTCACTATGTAGAACAGGCTAGCCTTGAACTCAGAGATCCACCTGCTTCTACCTCCTGAGTGCTGGGATTAAAGGCATGCACCACCATGCCTGGCCTCTTTATCTGTTTGTTTGTTTGTTTTAAGGTACATTATTTTTGTAATTGAGACATAATATTTGTGCATATGTAGATGATATTGTAAGATCATTCAGTAGGTATGTATGATATAATGATCAGGTTTGCATTTCCACATCCTCAGACATTCATCATTTGTATGCGCTGGAGACCCTAGATTCTTTTAGTTATTCTGAAACACATCATAAATTGTATAGTCTATAGTCATTCTACAGGGTTGGAGAAGATGGAAGCTAATTACCCCATTCTGACTTGAGTTTTGGTGCCTTTATTAATCTCTCTGTTCCTCCCCCTCTTCCCAGTCTTTCGTGACCACTAATTTACTCTCTTCCTATGAGATCACCATCTTTAGCTTCCACAGATGAATAAGATACATTTGTACCTGGCTTATTTCACTTAATACCTTGTCCAAGACTTTCTTGACACTTGGGTTTTTAGTCAACTTCAAAGAGTTGTTACAAGCACTGAATAGCTGTGTTTTCAGTAAAAGCCAGATCATTTCCCCGCCCCCTCTTCCCACTTGTGCCTTAGTGGGTCCATCACTGGACTATCGTTTAATATGTCCTGGGTCATAAGTTTTCTATGTGGTAACTTCTTCTCTTCTATTCACTCCAGATATTACAGGCTATAGAATCACCACAACTCCCACAAACGGGCAGCAAGGAAGTTCTTTGGAAGAAGTGGTTCACGCTGATCAGAGTTCCTGTACTTTTGAGGACCTGAATCCTGGCCTGGAATACAATGTCAGTGTTTACACTGTCAAAGATGACAAGGAAAGTGTCCCTATCTCTGATACCATCATCCCAGGTAATAGAAAAATAAACTGTTATCCTCAGAGTGGCAGTTTCAATAGGATGAGGATTAGCATCTTAATCCCTAGATAGCTGAGTGTATCAAATATAGTTGGGATTTAATTCCAACCTCCCAGTGCATTCTCCAAACCCACAAAGCCAAAGCGACTGTTTGGACAGAGGCTTTGCTGCTAACCCTGCTTCAGTGTCTGTGCTTCCCTGGGATGCTGTGTGTCGCGATGGGTATGTAATGGAGTGCAGCCATGGCATTAACTCTGTACTGTTTGCTCACGTGGAAAGATTACTAAACAGTGTCATGTGTCTGTACTCAGTGCTGACAGGCTAAAAGTAATGTGGTAAATGCATCCCATTGGTACATCGTGCCCAATTTACAGTCCATATCCATTTCTACCAGCTATCTATGAAAACGGTTTTTGTCTCCCTATGTGAGCACTGAAATGGCCCTTGGTTGACAACATCCAATTCTTTATCTTGCAGCTTCAGATCCTTTTTGAAATTGGAGGGGGGTGAAAAAGACAGAAAAAGAAGTAAAAGTCAGGCCTTCAGGGAGCTCTTTCTTATGAACAGAAAGTCAGCTTTGCAAAGGTCTGTCTGGGGATAGGTTTGTCCAAAATTGGATTGTGGTAATATGAAAACACTGGGCAGATTCTGTCCTCCTTTGCACTGTTTGATATGAGTTTACAAATACTAATTAAATTACATGAATTAAAATGTTGGCTGTAGCCTCGGCTTGGTGCAGTCTGGCCTTGGCCTGAACATGCTGTTGAATGACGTGTTTCACAGTATACATTCCTAATGTAATCATTAGCATTATGGTCATAATTATGTCATGAGTTTTGTACAGGAAAAAAAGATCAATTCACCAGCTGATTTTTAAAAGCCTTCTATTTACAAGCTTTTATTTTCTTACTAAAGGTTTTGGATTTTTTTTCCCACTTTGCTAATATCTACTACAGATATTATGTCTAGGTTCTCAGAATGGTTTTGACATCGTAAGCATGCTTATGATTTTTAGGAATCTGAGAATTTCAAACTGTACTTTCTAGGGACAGTTTCTAAATGCAAGAAAATCCCCAGAAAAATATGGTAACCTGCTCTATTGTCCCAGGGAAGCAAATTATTCATGATGCTTGGGAAGTCTTTTCAGATAATTTTTGAACAAATTGCACATTACCATCATTGCTTTACCCTCCGTCAATTTTACTACTGGTAACCTGATGTACACTGCTTTATTTTTTCCTCTTTTTTGCCTCTACTTTCCTTTTGCCTCCTCTTTGCTTTGTAACTCAATAGAGGTGCCCCAACTCACTGACCTAAGCTTTGTTGATATAACCGATTCAAGCATCGGCCTGAGGTGGACCCCGCTAAACTCTTCCACCATTATTGGGTACCGCATCACAGTAGTTGCAGCAGGAGAAGGTATCCCTATTTTTGAAGACTTTGTGGACTCCTCAGTAGGATACTACACAGTTACAGGGCTGGAACCCGGCATTGACTATGACATCAGCGTTATCACTCTCATTAATGGCGGAGAGAGTGCCCCCACTACACTGACACAGCAAACCGGTGAATTTTGAAAACTTCTGTGTTTGAGACATGAATAGTGTTGCATGCTGCCACCTGTCACTCTGGTTAAATATGGACCTTTCTAAAGAGAAGCCAGTAATTGGCATGTCGATGGGTTGGGAGATAAGGAATCAAATGCATTCATTAATCTATGTATAAGTATGTATAAGTAGTCTTATGCACCTTCATTCAATCCACAAACAGATACAAAACTAGAGAAATCTAGATATCTGAACTATTAAGTATAAAAGAGCAAGTAAATTTGCAGACCCAGAGGTATTAGTTTTTTGAAGTATCTGACATGAATACCAAATTACTTCATGAGCACCAGTTAACACGGAGATAAACTTCCAAAATACACCACTATGCTCTTCCTTTTGCCTTTTGATAAACCTCCAGGTTCCTTTTTTGCAGCTGATGAAGCACCCATCAAAATTTACAGTAGATTTGAAGGGATTGTTTTGGGGTAGGAAGACAGTAAACTATAGGGCCTTGTTGATTATACTGCTATCAGAAGGTAAAGAAACTCCTGTTTAACCACAGTCTGGAGACCAGCATGCAACATTTTCAAGGTTCTCTGCCCTGCATGGTAAGAAACATGCCGAGAACCAATTTGCATGAACCCTCTCACTTGTAAGTAGAATTCATTGAAGGGGATTATGTTTATGACATTAACTTATAGATGTCTCACTCGGGGAGATTTAGGACCCCTTGTCCATTTGTCTGTGTGCATGCAGTCCTTTGGAAAGTACCGCTATGTTTCTTTTTGCTGTGTGGCAACCTAAGCCTCTTCAGCCTGTGATAAAATCATCTTTAGCAGTATTAATAATGTACTTAAAACCAACCTATTTGAAAGTAGGCTAAAATTATTCTTTACAATATATTAATGATGGCAGAAAGGTTAAAGGAGCCTAACAGTATTGTGTGTAGTGTTTATTTTTTAACAGTAGTACACCATGATTTAGATTAGACTATTTGCATGATTATGATTGTTTCCTTTATGCATGAAATACTGGTTTTTCCCTTTTCAGCCATTTTTGTTAGCTTTAACTTTAAAATTACATTAATTTAGTCTTCCTTCTTATTTGAAACCAGCTGTTCCTCCTCCCACTGACCTGCGATTCACAAATATTGGTCCAGACACGATGCGTGTCACCTGGGCCCCGCCTCCATCCATCGAGCTGACCAACCTCTTAGTGCGTTACTCTCCTGTGAAAAATGAGGAAGATGTGGCAGAGTTGTCAATTTCGCCTTCTGACAACGCAGTGGTCTTAACAAGTAAGCACGCAAACACATGCGTTATAAATGCTAATCGGGAGCATAACGAATCAATTCTGGATTCTTATGGCAGAGGATTTTAGAGAGCCATAACACTAATCTCCAAGTTTAATATGCAGCTCTGTAAATTCTGAAAGATGTCATGTTTATTGCTGTCTTGATATACCTTTGATCGCTACAACGTTTTTAAAAAAGCATAGCAAAAAAAAACACCAACAGCAAAGTTCCAAGACTTCAAACACATTTCGTTTTTAATAAGCACATGAAAATTAAGCGAATATCAAAAGAATTACACAACCAAGAAAAATTGAGAAAGATGGTCCCATCATATCTGTTTTATTGTCTTTTTTTTTTTTTTTGGTGAAAATGTCAGCAGGTAATCTATTTAGCATTTGAAAACTTAGAAACAGTGACTGATTTCTTGGTAGAGATCAGGATAAGGGTCAGAAGTTTAATTTATACTTCAGAAAACATCTGTTTACAGGATTTCCCAGAAGACTGAGGACTTAGAAAACAACCAACATTAAATAAACAGTTTATGGAAATTCTCTTTCATGTTCCTACCATTTTGGAAGAGACATTTTTTTAATTGAAGAAAGTAAGAGGTTGCAACATAGTGCTGTGCTGCACACAAACATTGCTTTTTATGTTTTCACTGTTGTAGTAGAATGTGTGGGTACAGCAGAAGACCCCACATGAGAGGAAAATAGCCTACATTTAGGTATCCCCCCCAACAGTGGTCTGAAAGTCTCTCCCTTTCACATGTGTTTTAGAAAGTGAAATACAAAGAAAGCAACTAAGCATGACAGTTTTCTTGATTTTTCACCTTGTGGCCAAGGGCAAACACATGCGCACACTGGCCTGACTGTGGCCACAAGGCTGCTTCTGTCTGGAGTCAGTAGGCACCTCATTCCCCAGAACTCGTATCACATGTTGGTTCCACTTTAGCCAAACCCCTCCACATGTTACTCATGTGCTCTAAGAATTTATAGTCCTAATGCTGTGTTCTAGTTTGATTTTGTTCTTGTGATAAATATGACCAAAACAACTTGGGGAGGAAACGATTTGTTTGGCTTATAGGTTACAGTCCATCATCACCCTTGCCAAGGAAGGAACTCAAGGTAGGAAGTGAAGAGCCCATGGATAAATGCTGCTTGCTCTCAGGCTTCTGTTCAGCCAAGATTCCTACACAACTTAGGCCTATCTGCCCTGGTGTGTTACCGCCCATAGAGGACTGGGCCTTCCTATATCAGTTAGCAATTGAGAAAATGTCTCTCAAACATGGCCATAGGCCAGTCTAATGCAGTTCTTTAGTTGACACCCTCTCCAGGTATGTCAGGTGGACAACTGAAGCTAACTATTCCCACTTAGAGAAGTCAGTTATTCCCTAGTTTAAAGATTAAGCAGCTGGACATGGTAACTCAGGTCTGTAATCCAAGCATTAGGGAACCCGAGGCAGGGGGATTGCCACATTTTGAGATCATAGGTAGGTAGGTAGGTAGGTAGGTACATGGATGGATGGATGGATGGATGGATGGATGGATGGATGGATGGGTAGGTTTTAGGCTACACAGCTGACCCAGATTCAAGGAAAAAAAACCAGACTAATAAAGATGAAGCAGATGAAGTCTCCCTTTGTCCCATTGTTAAGTTAAATTGCTGTGGACCCGAATGGGAAGAAGTGAACTTCAGACATCTAGCCTCTAGTTCAGTTCTTTTCCAAAACTTGCAGGATTCTCTATAGAAAGACTAAACGTCAGAGAGCACTCAGGGATGATACTGTCGTAAGCAGGAATCCAGAGTTAGAACCTTTACTCTGTACCTTTTGAGCAAATAAAAAATGGGAATGGCATCAGCCAGGCGTGATGGCTCACTCTTAATCACAGCACTCGGGAGGCAGAGACAGGCAGATCTCCATGAGTCGGGGCCAGTCTGGTCACATAGCAGGCCAGATAGGGCTAAGTAGTCAGACCTTGTCTCAAGAATCAAAACAACAGCCAGAAAATGAGATCAAAGGATATTCAGTGATGCACATTAAAATATTGGTACATTTGAACCAATATTCTGGTCTCACTTTAATATAGCAGAACCTTTGAAATGTGGCTCTTTTCCAGTCAGGTTAACTGTTAAGAACATTGGGGCTGGTCTGGATCAACTTCTGTATGATATTGGGCAAGTGAATGAAAGGAAAGAGTAACTTCTGTGTGCCTT
Organism: Eospalax fontanierii; assembly: GCA_035773235.1. NCBI lineage: Eukaryota > Metazoa > Chordata > Mammalia > Rodentia > Spalacidae > Eospalax > Eospalax fontanierii. Next base: position 24,100,331 of record CM069530.1, read on the forward strand.
GGTTTTCTTTTTGTATCAGGGGTAGTTATAATGACCAAATATTCAGAGGTAGTGGCCATGTTCACATCATAACTACATTGATGGTCCCTCCAGGACACATGTCGAAACTTGTCAGATTGTACCTTAAATATATTCTATGTCACGCAGTTGCCACCTCACAGGGTTGTTGTGATGGGTAACTGGGTCAATGATAACGTACAGTTCCACTACAGTTATCATCAGATACTCTTTCAAATGGATGCAAAAATACTAATTCCCCTTAACTATACATTTGGCTGAGTTGTATTTATAGAGATGGAACTGAGAAGCTTACAGATGCTACAGGATAAGGTAACCTTAATTACAGACCATCTCCAGGTAGGGATGTTCATTTAGCTCTAAGTCGGCTGTAGAACAGAATGCCTGGATATTCCATCACTAGAAATAGTCCCTGGAGTACTTTGGTTTTTCATGTTTTCAAGTTTAAAGTGAGTCCCACTTGTCTTTCAGATCTCTTGCCTGGGACTGAATATTTAGTCAGCGTCTCCAGTGTCTACGAACATCACGAGAGCATACCTCTTAGAGGAAGACAGAAAACAGGTGAGTCACGCTGGCAACATGCGTATCAAGTAGTTCTCAGCTACCAGTTTTAAACAAAATGATCTGCTGCTTCAGAAGCTGTCTCCGTCTTTTGTGGCGGCGGGACACTGTCAAGTTTTTCAGAAGTCTACCTATGAAACCACGGGAATTTTCACGTTTTCTCTCTTGGTCCTCCGACTGCTCTCCCCGTTCCCTGCCCACTTCTGCCGGCCGCTTTCCTCTCTGAAGTAGCCTCCTTTCTGCTTCATGCACCTGTGTTCTGTTACGTTGTTTTCCTTCTACCCCCCACCTTAAGACCTCTTTTCACTTTCTAGTGTCATGATCTATACTCCCTCCACACATTATGTACAACCAAGATGAAAATTCAAATCTAAGATCCACATATGTGAGAACATGTGGTATTTGTCTCTCTGAGGCTGGGTTACTGTGCTTAAAATAATAATTTACATTTCCATCCATTTCCCTGTTAGTGTCACAATTTCATTCTTCTTAAAGGCTGGATAAGATTCCGTTGTGTATACGTGCCACATTTTTATTGTCTGTGCATCTATTGATGGACGTCTAGGCTAATTCCACTTCCTGGCAGCAATGAACACGAATGTGCAAGCATCTCTGGCAGAATTTATTTAGAGTTCTTTGGGTTCACGCCCAGGAGTGGTATAGTTGAGTCACGGTGCTCTGAGAGACCACCCTACTGCTGTGCCTGTGTACCCTCCCATCAGCGCAGATGTAGGCCCCTCTTTTCCTGCGTTCTTCGCCATTTGTTGTCTGTTTTCTTGATCTTAGCCATTCTGACGGGGATGAGATAGAATTTCAAAATACCATTTATTCCATTTCACTGATGGCTGAAGATGTTAAACACTTTTGAAAAGATTTATTTTGCCAGATACTGTACTCAGAAATTAATAATTACAAAGTAGCAATTCTGTCATTACGATCCTACTCTGTGCTTCCGAAGAGGAAGCTGTTAGCCAGAGTTGGCGGACACACACCTTTCATTAGGCAGTTCCGTCTAATGGCTGACCCCGACACACATTACCAGATAAGTATTGTTCCACCTTTACGAACAGACAAATTTATATGTGTTCTTCACTTGATGATGTACCTTTCACTATAAGGAGGAAATTGAATTGAATCCAATAAGTAGTATGTTCTTTCTTATGTATGAGTTCTTGTTTTAAGTTTTGTCATTTAAAAAAGTATAGTTTAGTCTATTCATTGATTTATTTAGTTTACTTGCTGCCAAAAAGGAGGTAGGATATCTCAGTTTGGTTTGACTGTGTATTATTGAATCAAGTTAGTGCATGTTATAACTCAAACACAAAGTAGCTAATAATCCCAGAGAGGTTACATGATTACAATATGAGATGAACACTGAATTGCTCTTAATTTTTCACACTTGGAGGTTGGGAGTGTAGTGCTTGCCTAGCATGCATGTGGACATGGGTTCAATCTCTGGCACTGCAGAAAAAGAACAACAAAATACGACCAAGTCTCACGTCATAGGGGATTACCTGCATTGTATTTTGTTCAAGACGATGCCTTTAAGTTCCAGAGGGTCTCATATGTGTGGCATCATTACCAGTCTGTTGACATCAGTTAATCTTACACACAGAAACTTCTTTGGGAGCCAAAGGTTTAACTTGAGAATGCTTTGCTTCAAGAGATACACTGAGAAAGCACACATGGAATATGTAAATGCCAAAGCCCTTGATAATATCAGTGCTCACCACATCTTAGAAGCATCTATATTTAAATGTGATACAGATATCTACTGTAATTACACTCATGTGTTGCTCTAATGACTTAGGAAAAAAATAAGTAAATTAATGTGTGAGTTGACTGTGTTTGTCAATTTACAGTTTCAGAATTCATGTGGGACTTAGAATCAGTCTCAATGGCTGACATGGTTACTTTTCTCTGTCTCCCTCGTTGTCTAAGCTGGTGGTGTGTTTTGTCTTTTTCCCCCTCTCTTGGTGGAAAAAAACAGGTCTTGATTCTCCAACTGGCTTTGATTCTTCTGATATCACGGCCAACTCCATCACTGTGCACTGGATGGCTCCTCGGGCTCCCATTACTGGCTTCAAAATTCGCCATTATCCTGAGCATGCTGGTGGAAGGCCCCGGGAAGACCGAGTGCCTCCCACTCGGAATTCCATCACCCTCACCAACCTCAATCCAGGCACAGAGTATGTGGTCAGCATTGTTGCTGTTAATGGCAAAGAGGAGAGTGCCCCACTGGTTGGCCAGCAGTCCACAGGTAATGTGTATTCTGGTCTGCAAAGAAACCTCTTAGGCGCTCCTATAAAGTTAGTGTAGTCTTTGAAACAGTGTCATGTCCTCTTGAGTCATCATCTCTCAAAAGTTAGATCTGCTGGAGCCATGTAGTAACAGAATGCGAGGCTAAAAATCTCCCTCTTAGAGTACATTTCAAAAGACCTTACCTTGAGAATTTTCACCTAATTCAGAGATTTATGTGTTAGTATTCTTGTTGTTTTCATTTGTGGGTTTGTTTAGAGGTTTTGTTTGTTTCATCTTGGTTTTTTGTTTATTTGTTGCTTTTTGTATTTTGAGACTGGGTCCCATAGCCCACCCTGATCAGAACCTGGCTCTGGAGACCTGGCTTGTCTCAGGATCCTCTTATACCTGCTTCCTGAGTGCTGGGACTGAGCCACCACTTCCAGTGGGTATTTATTGGTTTTTTATAAAGCCTTACTCAGATACATATTCTGAGACATACTTCAAAGTTTCAAAGTTACCTTAAAAATGCCATTTGAATCCCAGCTACATAGGAGACTGGGACAAGAAGATAGAAAGTTCAAGGACACCCTTGAAACTACAGGGTTAGTTCTAAGGCCAGTGTGGGCAACTTAGTGAGATCTTGTCTCAAAATACGAAGTTTAAAGAAGGGGAATTATGGGAATTATGGATAAGTGGTAAAGTACTTTGTGTGCATGTGCACGCAGAGTGTGTGTGCACGTGTGTGTGTGTGACATTTTGGGGAGACAGATGCTAAACTACCTAGAGGAGAAGTGTCATCTTGACAGTTTGTATCTTGGTTGGAAATACAGAGAAGAGAGAGAAGAGAATGTGGCAACAAGAGGAGAGGAAGCGAACGCACTCACTCTTAGCTCAAAGCTAAGAGGAAGGGGCACGGGATTCACTACAGCTTTTACAACTTTTACGTGATAGAAATGTTTTTCTGCATAAAGTGTTGAGGAAAAAGAAAATCTTTCAACAAATTTGAAAGATCATTTATCGTAGTTTGGGCTCCTTAGCCCGTAACTTACCTGGAATTATTTATATATTTTTTTCTCCCAGCCCCAAATTACTTAAAATTTTTAATTTCTGCTAATCTCTCATAGCATTTATATTTGTATGAATAAAACAATTATTTAGGGAAAAATAAAGAGTGACGCCAAACTTTGTATGAAAATTACGATTGTGAAATACTCCTGCGTTTTTCCTAGTTTCTGATGTTCCGAGGGACCTGGAGGTCATTGCGTCCACCCCCACCAGCCTGCTGATCAGCTGGGATGCTCCTGGCCTCCCAGTGAGGTATTACCGGATCACTTACGGAGAAACAGGTGTGTTAGTTATCTGCTCTCTTACACTGACTGGAGTCCTGGGATAACCTGGAAGCCCAGCAATGGACATGAGATTAAAGAAATGCTGGCAGACCCAAAACTACATAGGTCATAATTGGTTGTAAAATCAAGTTTAAAAGGTGTTTATAAAATACAACAAGACAAGAGGAGCAAAGAGGAGATGAGGGGGGAAAGACTATAAGCTCACAATATATCATCATTGGTAATTCTTATTTTTTCTCCAAATTTAACTAATATATTCTGTTGATGTCTTTCAAAAGGCTCAATGCATTCAATCCTAGGTTGAGTGGGAACTCACTTTCTCCACTCTTTTACTGTTAATCTATAACTCAGTGACATTTTAAGCCAGGAATGTTAAAATGATAACTAGCTTGAAATTTCTCCCAATTTTTATAGATTTATCAAGGCTTACTACATGCACCAAGAACACTTTCCTTTACAGGCTGTGTCAAAATAGCACTCTTTAAAAGGGAATACGTAGTGGTTTGCATACTGCTTTCAATAGGTTAATTAATAAATAATATACAAGCTACTCCCAGACCCTTATTCTCTACTAACCGCTTTCATGCAGGAGGAAATAGCCCTGTTCAGGAGTTCACTGTCCCTGGGAGCAAGTCCACAGCTACCATCAGCAACCTTAAACCTGGAGTAGATTACACCATCACTTTGTATGCTGTCACTGGCCGTGGGGATAGTCCAGCCAGCAGCAAGCCAGTTTCCATTGATTATCGAACAGGTACAAAGTCCTCTTCTGGAGTGACACAGAGTCATTTTTATAGTGTTCTCCTGAGGTGTTTTCTTTACTGTGAAACTGATTTTTCTTCTGTTTTGTATATGGTGTTGGGGATAGAACCCAGTGTCATGTGTGTTAAACAGGTGCTCTGTCACTGAGCTAAACCTTCAGCCCTGATTTTTCCTTCTTAAAAAGACAAAGCACTGTAGCTAGCAGCTCCTACATCTAAGAGTTTTGAGACAAATGTGTAATGAAGACCCAAAAGCGGGCATTTTACATGTGTTTTTTACTTGCTATATCCCACGTGCCTGCCATAGAGATGGTCATGGAGGGCAGTCAGTAAATGCTTGTAGAAAATGAATGGATGAGTTGATAAGGTAAGAAGACAAAGACTTGCTGAGATGGGTGTGTGTGTGTGAATGAAGCCATCATGTTGAAATTAGTTGCAGTGATGTTTGGATGTATGCCCATCCTTTCCCCAAAGTTAACTCTATTCTTGTCCAAAGAAACACCTGGAAGATATTATCAGGAGTAAAAGATGATTTGAGTGTACACTAGAACTAATGACAAGAGTTTGTCCCCATTTGTCCTCAAAGACTGGGCTTTCACCAGTTTCTTCTTTCTTGTATATGTAGAAATTGACAAGCCATCCCAGATGCAAGTGACCGATGTACAGGACAACAGCATTAGTGTCAGGTGGCTGCCTTCGAGCTCTCCTGTTACAGGTTACAGAGTGACCACCGCCCCCAAGAATGGTGTAGGACCATCAAAAACTAAAACTGCAGGCCCAGGTAAGAATAACCAGCAAGTCATATACAACAGAATCAGAAGAGGACTCCACAGGTTTTCCTCTGGAGTCAGTGGTCCTGTATGCTACATACCTTATGTCTGCTGTTCCCATTCATAGGCCAAGGCTCCAGATAAGCTGCCAGCTCACTTGGCAGTTGAAGTTTGTGTATCCATACATTTCTGGGTTTTGTATGCACAATTTTATATAGTAGTATATAGATACCTTAAGTCCTTAGATCCTCTTCTGTGACTTTGTCCTTAGAAGAAAAGGATGGACTGACTTTTTAGATCCTTGTAGGCTTGATATTTTTATATAAAATAACTTGTAAAATTAGGATTTCAAGACGATCATTTCAGGTCAAATTAATCCCCCCCCCCCCACACACCAGAGTAGCATCATTAATTGTTTAGGGACATCATATTAATTTCTCAAGCTTATTCTTGAGAGTGACTTTGCTTCAGTATACTAAACATTTGTTTTCTTGGTAGTTTTGTTTTGTGACAGGGTCTCATGTAGTCCATACTACACTGTGTAGCTGAGGACGACCTTGAATTTCTGTTTGTACCTCTGAAGTGCTAGGATTATAGGCACACCTGGTTTTCTGTGGTGCTGGGGATTGAATCCAGGGTTCATTGTAGGCAAACATCATTTATCATAGGCAGACATTCTACCACCTGAGCTACATCCCCAGCCCTAATATGTTAAACTTGTATTAGCAATGAACAGGTGTTTTCAAAAGGAAATTGATGAAAACTCTTCCATGTTTTCATGATAATTCTGCAAATGAGAATTCCAGGTTTATCACATGCTTTTCATCTTGCTCTAGTTCTAGAAGTCGCTTTGATGGCTTAAGAGTGCACAGATGCTGCATTTGCTTTTCACTTCCATTGCAGATCAAACAGAAATGACCATTGAAGGCTTGCAGCCCACAGTGGAGTATGTCGTTAGTGTCTATGCTCAGAATCAAAATGGAGAGAGCCAGCCCCTCGTTGAAACTGCAGTAACCAGTACGTAACCAAATGCTTGGTTTCCAAACACAGTTTTACTCTTGTGTGTCCAAATGCCCCCTGCATGATTCTTACAATTATACACAGGGAAAGTCATCTTGTTTGCTAGTTCATATCTTGAGATGAGCCCTTGACAAACATTTTTCCTTCTCAGTGCCGCGTAGTAAGCTTACAGGAAAAACAGGCAAACAGTTGCACTGCTCCTGTGGACAGTTGCTGTGCTTTGGATTTCTTTTGCTCAAATGGCCTCAGCAAAATCTTATTCGCCTTTAGCAAATCTATGAAATGTTTTTCTAGGACCTGCTTTTCTATGACTGGATGGTAAAGTTGATTGAAGGATGCCTCATGAAGCTGATATGTTTGCAGGACTGTGGCCGGACCAGTATTTAACATGCTTACTACAGAGAAAAAGAGGAGTTTGACAAAGATTATAGCAACCTAAATCTAACATTGGAAATCATCTTTACCACTTCCAAGATATAGAAAACCCAGGTCTATGAGACTAACATCACATTGCAAAAACAAATCTTGGTAGAATATCTTTAAATTAATATAAATAAATCTCCAATGTGGGGACATTTGCAGGATGTCTACATAGCTCTTGCACACCTAGGTTTTAATAAATCATGTGACATTAAATGTTTTCTAAGCCAAAAGAAAAGACTTAAAGAAATGACAAGTAACTTTCTATTTTAATAGTGAAGTAATTGGAATTTAATTCATCAAGGAAAATGGTGTCTGCAAAACTGCTTTGCATGTTATAAAAAAATTGCTTATTTCACAACTTGCTTTTCACATAACCTCTTACCATTAATTTGCCTAACAGACATTGATCGCCCTAAAGGACTGGCATTCACTGATGTGGATGTCGATTCCATCAAAATTGCTTGGGAAAGCCCACAGGGGCAAGTTTCCAGGTACAGGGTGACCTACTCAAGCCCTGAGGATGGAATCCATGAGCTATTCCCTGCACCTGATGGTGAAGAAGACACTGCAGAGCTGCAAGGCCTCAGGCCGGGTTCTGAGTACACAGTCAGTGTGGTTGCCTTGCACGATGATATGGAGAGCCAGCCCCTGATTGGAATCCAGTCCACAGGTATATCGTTAACTGCACCACCTAGTGCTCACGGGAGCAGTGGCTTTATGCCTTGCGGACGTTATACTTTATTGGGCTATTGATTCCCACGTAGGGGAGACTAGAAAAATGTCCTCAAATGCTCTATGAGGAAAGACCCTCTTTAATGAGGAATGGTCATTAACAATAAAATTTCAGTGGTATTTAGGTAATTGAGTCTAGTAAAAGAAATTTGAAGTAGATTAGCTTATATATACATAATACACACACACACACACACACACACACGTATATAGATACCACAGAGCAAGACATTTGAAGATGATAGTAAAATTGTGGATTCTTTCCTGAATGATGTCCCCTTTTGTTTACCTTCACCACGCATGAATGGAGAAGTTTAGCATCACAGAACTTACACTGAAAAAGATCTCAAACCAGGGCATTTCATAGCAGCATGATTTGAGAACACATGGGTGAGACCTTTCTTCCCATACTAGATATCACATGCTGGTGTGTAATTTGCTTAAAAGATCCTGATTCAGACACATAGCAAAAAGCTGTGAGGGCACGTGCTTTCCACAATTCTTTATCCTCCTGCGCCTCTCTCCTGGAGCAGAGTTGGAATGCTATAAACCTGTCGCAGTGACAGCGTCAAGGGAGAGGTGACAGTCTGTATTACTGCTCTTTGCTTCTCTTCTGCTTCTGTTGTGAACCAATTTTCTTATGCTGCACTGCAGAGAATACTTTAAATTTAGCAGTGATATCTGCCATGGGGTTCAAATAACAGAGACAATAAAAACATAATTCTATATCTTTTAGATGGAATACCTTGTGAAATGGTTTTCCATATGAAGATAATTTATATAAAAAAGGGTCATTGTTCATCTTTTTCATACAAATAGAAAATTGATCCTAATGACCAGTGAGGCAATTCAGCTCTTCAGGTTTTCTAAGGCGGGCATAAAAAACCTTTTAAAACCCAAAGTCTCTTGAAGTTCTGGCACTTACCTGGGTGTTTCCAGTGATTCTGAAAATTGGTGGCTATAAAACACATTCCTTAGCAAACACTTTCTTATATTCCATGTTGTGACTTTCTTTCCTGGGCCAGAGAACCCACCTACAGGAATAATCCATTCTACCTCTTGAAATTCACTTTATTTTCCCTTTCCCCATTCCTTATACGATAATCTCTAACCAGTGACCATTCCAACAGCCATTCCTCCTCCAACCAACCTGAAGTTCACTCAGGTGACACCCACAAGCTTGAGTGCTCAGTGGACAGCACCAGACGTTCAGCTCACTGGATATCGAGTGCGGGTGACCCCGAAGGAGAAGACAGGCCCAATGAAGGAAATCAACCTTTCTCCAGATAGCTCAACTGTGATTGTATCAGGGCTCATGGTAAGAAGTGACCTTCTGGGGCTAAAGAGCTGGCTCAGTGGTTAAGAGCACTGACTACTCTTACAGAGGACCCATGTTCGATTCCCAGCAACCACATGGCAGCTAACAACCATCTGTAACCCAGTTCCAGGAGATCCGATACCCTCTGAACTCCACAGGCATTGCACGACATGGGTGCGCTTACACACATGCAGACATTAGACTCATATACATAAAATAAAAATAAATAAATAAAAAGAAGTAACCTTCCATCATTGGAATAAGGAAGTAGGTCATTTCTTATAGTTTATCAGGTAATAAAAGTGTCACCTCTTAAGCAATCTAGTGTTCTTCCCCTACCACCAAATAATTTTATTGTAAATTTATAATGATAGAATTCTTTTATGTTAATCTAAGCATTTCCAGATGACTATTGGAAAGGAATGGTATAAATAACTCTAGATTTTTGCAGTTCTTTGAGAGAAGTATTCTACTTTATCTAAAATGATTGTGTATATGTAGGGAGCAATTTATATATCCATAGGCTGAACTTATACATTTTATAAGTGGTGTTGTACCAACTTAATTTGATAATAACTTCATTAAAACATTTAAAAACCTTTCTGCACATGCATGCAGAAAACTACAGAATCCTATGAGATTTATGTATATCTTGATATAAGATCAATTCCAAGGGAAGCTACAAAAGAGCCAGAATCAAACATTTCTTTCGTTCTCTGTGATCAGAAAAATTCATTATTGATACCTGTCAGATCACAAAAGGAGAAAAAACAGGCTAAGAATGACTTCTCTTTAATTTTTTTTTTTTGCCAGTTTATCATACATATGTATTTTGTGGCTTACTTGAGCTTAACTCCTGAGAATATTCTAAAATTCATTTAAATGTGATGTCAGTTATCCATAAAAATAGGAGTGAAATCCAGGAATTTGCAGTGCTGTGGGCTTCGTTAGACTATGTAAATTTTCCTGTATAGCCCTGCATTGCTCCAGTGCTTTAGGAGGACTCCCTGGGCTTCATGCAATGACGTTGCAGAAGTTTACCCTGCCCTTATTTCTAGGTGGCCACCAAATATGAAGTGAGTGTCTATGCTCTCAAGGACACATTGACAAGCAGACCAGCTCAGGGAGTCGTCACCACTCTAGAGAGTAAGTATCTAAATATTGAGAAACCTTTTGTATAACCAAAATTAAAATTGATAAATGATTTCTTAGACCACCAATTTAACAGTGGAATCGGTCTCAGCTTGGAAACTGATCTGATCAATAATCTACCTTTCTGCCCTCCAGAAAATACTACTGAAACAAATGGAATCACTGAATGTTGTTGGTGCTGATGAGTGAAGACTAACAGCTAGTTTACACTCTGAGTTTGCTTTCATAGAGCTTTTAATGAGGATGAACTACTTCTGCTGTAGGAAGCGTGGGGCCAAATTAGATCGGTGTTGTAGTTCTCTGCTTTATTGATAGCTGGATGTGCGCTCTTCTAGGACTCATAGGAAGTATCAGTTCCATCATCTATAAAGCAGAAAAAATAGAAATCTTTTCTGTTGAGAGGAAAGATGTGAAGCCTTATAAAAATGACAGAATGCTAATAATAAGACTCACTATGCATATATTATTGCTATGTGGCTATGTTATTATAATTCCTACCACACATTTTTACATTACAGTAAATTAATCATTGTAACACATATTGAAGTATTTGTAGACACATAAAGTCAGCCCTGGGAGCCACTGGTAGGATTTACAAAGCTTTTCATTTCTTCATAGGAAAAATTTAAGAAGTGAATATTTTCATATTTCCAAAATTCAGTTGACCTTTCTTTCTGGATGCCACAGGAGATAACCTATACACTGTTAGTGTGTTTTCTGAAGTGAGCGCATTCGATGTGTAATAAGAAAATGTTTTAAAATATCTAAGCCTAACATACATAAGCAGGCACTGATCTCCAGCTGTGATTCCATGCAGATGTCAGCCCTCCAAGAAGAGCCCGTGTGACAGATGCTACAGAGACCACCATCACCATTAGCTGGCGAACAAAGACCGAGACAATCACTGGCTTCCAAGTAGATGCCATCCCAGCCACTGGCCAGACCCCAGTTCAGAGAACCATCAGCCCAGATATCAGAAGCTACACCATTACAGGTCAGGGAACTCAGAGTGGAACTGTTTGTACACTTATGGTGTAAATTGGCCTATTAGTTATTCTGTGGCCATTATTGTCATCCCCCAATCCTTTGAATCCCTGACCATGTCTTAATTTTTATCAGAGAGATGGCTCAAGCTTTTTTCATCAAATACCCTGTATCTTTTTATTTTAAAATTTATTATTATTTTTATTTTCAGTGCATGAGTGTACTGCCTCAATTACACATGTTGTGCAGTGCCCAAGGTCAGAAGAGGGCATCAGATCCCCTGGAACAGCAGTTTTGGACAGTTGTTAGCTACCATGTGGGTGCTGGGAACCAAACCTAGGTCCATTATAAGAGAAGCCAGTGCCCTTAACTGCTGAGCCATCTCTCCAGGCCCCTGCCCCTGTATTTTTTTTTTTTTTTTAATGTGGCCACACCTGTAGTCACAGTACTTGAGAGGCTGAGGCAGGAGGATCATGAGTGTAAGGCCAGCCTGGGCCACACAGTAAAATCATGGCTCAAAAGAAAAAATAAATAATGCTTAAAGCCAAAGATACAAAATAGTAGTGTATAGTTTATAGCATTAGCATAATTAGATTGAAAAACGGGATAAGGAAATTATAATTACAAATAGTATTATGTAATAAAGACCAAAGTTGCAATCAGGGAATGTGTCAGGTCCTTTTTGAGCCTTAAAATTCTGATTCCAGGTGCCAAACAGGGACTACTTGCTTAGGTTAAGAAAAAAGCCCACTCAATGAATCACTAACCCTCATTCTCCATGAATATGATTTCTAAAACAGCCTTTCAATTCACTTTAGTCATTGTCTTTGTCTGCATGGGACTTGCTTTTGGGATAGTTTTCTCATTATCAGTTAATGTCCATACCATGGTGTACTTTACTGTTCCCATGTTCTCTTGGGGACTGCTTCTGTAGTCTACAAAAAGGTGAGATGAGGTAAGAATCAAGGAAACTGCAGGCAGGCTTGAGAACTCTTGTAAAACAAGAATAAATAAAAACAAGTCTTTTCAAATTCCAGGTTTACAACCAGGCACTGACTACAAGATCCACCTGTATACTCTGAATGACAACGCCCGGAGCTCCCCTGTGGTCATCGACGCCTCTACTGGTAACTATCCTTCCTATTAAGGAAATGTTACTGATGCATAATGTGATCAGAGTGGGAAGCTGAAACTTCCCTGTTAGGTCCCAGAATTCACAGGTTCTCCCCGCTCTTTGTAGAAAGCCACAGGCAAGCCTGAGAGATTTTCATGGTCATTTTCTAAGGCTTTGTTTTCTTTCAGCCATTGATGCACCATCCAACCTGAGGTTCCTGACTACCACACCCAACTCCTTACTGGTATCATGGCAAGCACCCCGTGCCAGGATTACTGGCTACATTATCAAGTATGAGAAGCCTGGGTCCCCTCCCAGAGAAGTGGTCCCTCGGCCGCGTCCTGGTGTCACTGAGGCCACCATTACTGGTATTTCGTCTATGTTGTAATTTTTCTCTTTAATCCCAGATACTCAAATTCCTGGTGCTCTCCCCGTGTCTTTGACGCTCTATCATAAGAATGAGATGCCCAGTGCTTTAGAAGGCATTCTGTTTAGGAATAGCGGTGCTCTCCAAAGGTAGGAGTTCATGTGCACGCTATTTCAGTGCTGTCACATGGCATAGCCAGATCTGTTGTTTGCTACAAGTTATACTCCTGTCCAGTACTAGGAAAACATACTTTTGAAAGCAAACTAGCTAATTGTGATCTAATCATCATCTTCAACTCCCTATCGATCTGGTGCTCCTGTGACCACTACTGGCCCCAGAATCCATTTCCACAGACTAGGTCTGGTGGGACAGCCATTCAAACCACCCATACTGGAGGGAACGCCTGGAATGGAGAGTTGTTCTCCTTCATGGGAAAGATTATAGACCTCTAGTATTATTTTTGCCAAAAAGATAAAAATAATTTCATGTGTAATATCATCTTGATGTTAAAATCCCTACAGAACATAGATAGCAGGAAACACTGCTTTTTGTTGCACGGGAGGCAGAGGTAGGAAAATAGAATCCGATGTGGGAAGACTTGAGCTGAATACTTCTTAAAGGGGCCAGTTGGAGACTAATGTCTCTCACATTACAAACCTTTCCTCTAAGTTTTTCTCTGTATTGAAGGCCACCTGGTTATTAGGCCTAAAAAGACTCATGTATGATATCTGCAATAATCTTCCCGAAATGTATATTCCACTGGTGATTCACCAACATAATGAAATGGCTCTGTTCTCCGTTAGGTCTGGAGCCTGGAACTGAGTACACCATCTATGTCATTGCTCTGAAGAACAACCAGAAGAGCGAGCCACTGATTGGACGGAAAAAGACAGGTAAAGAGCTTTCTGGGTATCAAGAAAGAGGTTAAGTCAAGCCTCATAACAGATGGTCAGTTTTGCAGTGTGACATTCTGTTTTGATGTGTCTTTTTCCAACAGCAAACATCTATGGCAGTATTTCACAGGAATCACTTATCATGCTTTGCAGGGGCCCGATTTATTTAACTTCTTTTCTACAGCCGATCAATATAAAGTCTTGTTTTTCTTTCAGAAATTCAAACTAGATAGGTTGAGTATTGTCTTAAAAATGTTTAATTTTTTTTTTTTTTTTTAGTAGAGGGAGTGAAATTCCTATTTGTATTGGTTTATTATTTGGTTTCTGAGACTTAGAACCAAATAATGTAGTACTTTGTCGTCCAGTTTAAGTGTAATTTGAAGACAATGCTATCTATGTAGTAATAACAAAATTTATATGTGTATGTGTTCTTAGCTATTTTTACCGTTTCAAACCATGAAATGCTATTAAGCCAAACCGCATACTTCAGACTCTGATGATCCTGCAGCTTGCTTCTCCTACCTAAAGGGGGGGAAAGAAGGGGAAGGGGAGGCTGCATATTTCAATTCCATAGGCTTAATTTGAGCAAAGGCAGCTTAGCTTCTATGGGGCTCAGCGGTTCAAAGCTTTGTCTGTATGATAAATTCATACTAACACTTTTTTTTCATCTAAACTATAAAGAAATAAATCTTTGAGGAAAATCAAGATTTCTTTCTAGAAAGTGTTTTGTGATCTGAGGACTGCTGGTTTCCTGGGGTCTTTGATCAGGTGGATGTACAGTTGTTGCTTGAATTGATAATGATTGTTGCTGCTTCTTCCTGAAGCTTAATGCGCTTTGCTTTTTTGGCTCTAACCTCTCTTGGCTAGATGAGCTTCCCCAACTGGTAACCCTTCCACACCCCAATCTTCATGGACCAGAGATCTTGGATGTTCCCTCCACAGTTCAAAAGACCCCCTTCATCACCAACCCTGGGTATGACACCGGAAATGGTATTCAGCTACCCGGCACATCCCACCAGCAGCCCAGTCTCGGGCAACAAATGATCTTTGAGGAACATGGTTTTAGGCGGACCACACCACCCACCGCGGCCACCCCTGTAAGGCATAGGCCAAGACCATACCTGCCGAATGTAGATGAGGAGATCCAAATCGGTCATGTCCCCAGGGGAGACGTAGACCACCACCTCTATCCTCATGTTCTGGGGCTCAATCCAAATGCCTCTACAGGACAAGAAGCTCTCTCTCAGACAACCATCTCTTGGACGCCATTCCAGGAGAGTTCTGAGTACATCATTTCATGTCATCCTGTTGGCGTTGATGAAGCGCCCTTGCAGGTAACTAGTGTTTCTCTTTATTTTTCGCTCTGCAGCCCAGAAAGGGAGTCAAGTAGGTCACAGAAACAACCAGAGCTCTGACGTAAAATATCGACTCTACTAGGATGCTTAGAAAGACAGCACATTTAAGCTCTGGTGGTTTTGTGTTTGTCCACACAACTCTACTCTGGAGGATGAAGCAGAGAATGTCCTTAGCTTTTATTCAATAGAGAAGATGAAATAATTTTTATTATTGTCACACACTGGAGACTACTTAGTGAGATGGATAAAAAGTTGATCTCAGAAAAGAAGGAAAACTATTCTACCTGAATCTTCTTTTGTGTGACGAAGTCTGAAATGCCTGCCTTAGCGTTTGTCCTTGAAGAGCTGCATTATTTATACTGGGTCTAGGAAGCTTAGGTGAAGCTGTGCATTTCAGCTGTTATAACTGATTGATTTTCCAAAACTCTGTTCTTTAATTTGTCCCGCAGGTGCTAGAATCAATTTTTATTGTGTTATTTTTAGAAAGTGGCAGAAATTTAAAAACTGACTGTACTGTGGGAAATTTATGAGCTTAGGAGCATGAGTCTGGGGATGTGCTGATGTTACGGACAGAGCTCTGGTCTGACGGCCTCTTGCATGGCATGCACTGCTATCCCATGCCATCCATGTTTTATGTAGAGGGAGTATGACAATGGGCTCCAGTGAGCTTGTACAGACCCCTGACTGCCACAGGATCCAGAGGAGCCTGGTATTGCTGAAGGCTTCTGGTAATTATGGAATAGCTAGGTCAAAAATCCTGGCAGAAATGATGGCTCCTCACTCTCATTTGATGTCTCTCCTTGGCTAGCTGAGAATCTTGTGTCCTTCTTCTTTGTCTCCCTTTGCTCTGTTAAAACAGGTATAGTTATTAAGCAATAGAATAGTGGAGCCCATGCCTCTTCCTCACTGTAATGCTTTCTTCCCGCTTTGCATGTACAGTTCCAGGTTCCTGGAACTTCCACCAGTGCCACTCTGACCGGCCTTACAAGGGGGGCCACCTATAACATCGTAGTGGAAGCACTGAAAAACCAGAGGAGGCACAAGGTACAGGAGGAGGTTGTCACTGTGGGAAACTCAGGTAGGTACACTGCTCCTCTGTTCAAGCACATGCTTCTTGCTGGATTACCCCAGAGAAGGCTATGTCTATTGTTCTTTGATGTTGTCTTTGAACTTAGGAAATTTAGGCTGCACATGAGCACGAAGCTAAAGAACAGCTTTAAATTCTACTATTTTCTCTTATAGTCAGTATCCCAGGATCTTCACCAACACATATACATAATTTACAGGCCGTCAGTGACAAGATGACAGGCCTGGAAGGGACTTACCTATTATTCAGTCTAACATCTGAGTCCTTCCTAGTGAGTGTCTGAGTTTGAAGTATGTAGTGGTTTCCTGATATCTTTTCCTGTTTCCTCTTTCTCCTCATCCTGTGCTCCTTTAAGTGTTTCTTATCCAAACAGAATACCTAGAGAGAAACGTCTTCCTCTGCAGGTATTAGGGGTGCTGGGTTTTATTCCTAATGTCAGATGCTACCACAATACCCCATTTCTTTCCAAAGAGTTCCCTATTCCAAAGTTCAATTTTATATACTTATTAACATACCTTATGATAGATAATTTTGTTATATACATGCAGAATCTTAATAAAGGATAAATTGTCATCGCTTCTTCTTTATATCCTCTGAAAAGTCCTTTGAAACCAATCATGTACCATGTGGCAGGAGCACCAAGGAACATTAGACAGGGAGCAACTGAAATTGTGCATCCCAGCCTTTCCCACATTGTAAGGAACAATAAACCCACTTCTTCCAAGTGGCAGGACTTCTCGCTAGAACCCATTCAGCCTCCTCTTCTCTGATAGAAGACTGCTGTTTCACAGGGGTAAAGTCCTGTGAATTAAGCAATTGAGTATTTAGTAAGGCAAAAGTGGGCAGATTATTTTGTATTTGTTGCACTACACATACAGTAATACTTAGATTTTGCCTTTTATGGCTGCACTAGTGAAATGCCACATGAAAGGAATTTTCAGGAGTATAAGGATTTTTGTGATTGTTTTTCCCCCATTTCTTTCCTTGAGAAGGGTTTCAGATAAGATCTTGCTGTGTAGCCCATGTTGGACTAGAACTTTCTTTGTAGCCTAGGCCCCACTTTTTAATAAAAATATTCTACTTCTATGATGTCAGAGCAGAATTTTAACTCCTGAATATTTTTTCAATAGTGAAATCCCACTGAAGAGTTTCAGCACCTCCATTTTCTTTTCCATCTCCTTATCCCACCAGTGGTTTTCTTTCTAGCTAGACTTTCTTGGCTTTGGAACATGTCAGAGTTTTTAGTCCCTCCAGGGGGATTACTTTTGAAATACTTGGTGTTTCAAACAGCTGTTGCATTCAAGCTTTCGGTTTCTGTATTGTTAAAAGAAATTTTCAGCCGGGTATGGTAGCACAGGCCTTTAATCCTAGCCCTTGGGAGGCAGAAGCAGGCAGATGCTGTGAGACTGAAGCCAGCCTGGTCTACATAGCTAGTTTCAGGCCACCTGGGGTTACAGGGAGACACTCTTTAAAAAAAGAAGAAGAAGCAAGAAAGAAAAAAGTTTAGTCACAATCAATGTTTGACATGTGCTTTATTTATGCATATTATTTTAAAATTAAGGTTCTCTAAAACATAAAGACCTCAGGGAACACACTGAGACTTTTACTTATTCCTAAGTCATCTGTATCATGCAGCTTCCTCTTAGTTAAGAAAGTCAATTTTATCGATAAAATAAAGCAGCTTTCTCGTACTGTACTGCTACACAAAACATGCTGCAGTAAAGTGAAGAGCGCAGCATAATGGCATATGAAAGTGCTAAGGTTTCTGAAATATATATAAGCAAATAGCAGTGTCACAATAATTCCTAATGTAGTCAGAACTTTCTACATGTTGGAAGGCTGATGCTTTAAATTCGGATTTCATGTAACCTCCAAGATCCCCAGGAGGTAGAGAGAAGGAAAGAGAGGCAGGGACATGTGAAATAATTAGCTCGAGGATACTTGGGTATCTTGGAGAAGCATCACTGTGAAAGTTCTCAACCAGCTTAAATTGCCTGAAGAGGTGCAACATGTTCTGTAAAGCAGATTTACCAGAAAAGATCATGCTTTGAAACTGAAGACAGCAATGAAAGATGGGCTTCATAGTACCATGTCATGTCAGGTGCCCACTGGCTCAATCAAACAAAGCTCAATCAGAGCATTGCTATGGGAGTGACGGATAGGTTGCTAGGACAGATGAATTCTTAGTGGTACTATACTAAGTCATTGTGTATAGCACTTCTGTTTCATCTCATGGTCCAAAACCACCAATAAGATGTTTTTTGTGTGCTTTCTCCACTTTTTCTTGATAGTCAATGAAGGCCTGAACCAACCTACAGAAGACTCGTGTTTTGACCCCTACACGGTTTCCCATTATGCCATTGGAGAGGAATGGGAGCGATTGTCTGAATCTGGCTTTAAACTCACATGCCAGTGCTTGGGCTTTGGCAGTGGTCATTTCAGATGCGATTCATCTAGTGAGTAGCTTGCTTTTCCATCCGCCTGTTCCTCCGTCTCTTTCAGTCTCATGCATTTGCACTAGTCTGCCAAGGAAGCATGTTTGGTAGACATGGGCTCTTCCAAATATGACGCAAACAAGATACTGTTTGACTCAAAGTAACATTTTGCATCATGGAAAAATGATGGGAAATTTTACTTGTTGAATATTGCTTCATTGCAGACATATGCTAATTTAATTATTAATTAAAATGTGTTTATAGTGTATGATTTTTAAAAAATTTTTACTTAGAAATAAATCAACAAAGTTAAAAACTCATTGGGATTTTGTCTGAGAAGATGGGAGACAGAGGCCCCAAATCCCTCTCAATCCCAGTGTTGAGGTCAGAAGTGAGCATTTGTATTCACAAACACCATCCTTTATACCTCAAACATGTATTTATCATAGTAGACACACTGCACACATGCATCAGGAATACAAATCACACACACACAAATATACTCCCTACAACTACTCAGATATCCTGAACATAGCTAATAATAGAAAGGAAAATATATAATTAAAGCACTTGTTAATATTTAAGAATAAAGTTTTGAGTCAGCAAGATGACTCAGCAGGTAAAGGCACCTGCAGTCAAGCATTGGTGATCAATCTTTGACCTACGTGGCGGAAGAAGACGACAGCTCTTACAAGTTGTCTTCTGACTGTCACGTGTACACCGTTGTAATTTGTACCTATAGACGCACATACATACACATGAAATAAATTTAATAACTTTAAAAAATCAGCTTTTATTGAAAGATATTTGATGTTTCAAATTTTATAGATATTTTTAATTTTTCAAATTATTAGTGAAAGTAATCTTAGGAATTATCTTGCGATTTAGTATTGGAATTTATAATCTTACATTGATTTTTTTTCATTTTTAGAGGTGTAATCATTATTGGTGTTTTGTTTTATCTGGTAAACATTATGCCTTAAAACCAACCTCTAGAAAGCAACAGAAATCGTATTCGATGGTAGAGAGTTAACAGATCTTCAAACTTTTATCCAAAACATTTTACATCACTTAATCCAAACTGAAAGTTTAAAACCATGACGTGTATTCAGTATAGACTTCTCTGCCTGGATGAAGCAGTGGGTCACGCCCTGTGTTGGAGTTGGGAGTGAGAGAACATTTGGTATCAATTGGGTGGTATTTCACTTCCAAAACTGAACTACTTTG
The DNA here is from genome assembly GCA_035773235.1 of Eospalax fontanierii. NCBI lineage: Eukaryota > Metazoa > Chordata > Mammalia > Rodentia > Spalacidae > Eospalax > Eospalax fontanierii. The sequence continues at coordinate 24,120,138 of CM069530.1, forward strand.
AAGTTTGCAAATTGTTCATGTATGAGTACTTAATTGCCATTGGAGGAGGCATACCACACTTCTATGTGAGCCTCTGGCTCAAATGACACTGCTGAAATGTCAAACTGTCTAGTATTTTTGACTTAAAGTTTAAGGAGGGCTGAACTGTTGATAAAGAAGTAATGCATTGCATAAGTCCCTTAAACATATTGTTTAGTATAACTCTTACAGATTAAAAGGGTGTCTTTTATGTTTGGCATTAAGGGCAACTTGTGATGGCTACTTTTTAGAACTTGTCGTCTATTCATAGAAGCCTAATTCATTGATTTGTCACTGTTTCGTTGTTACCTTTGTCTCTCTTCCTTTTCTCATTTACATGAGCAGGTTGTGCTGGTGCACCCAGATGATCTCTTAATGTTTAATTCAATGACATTGTGCCTAGGACCTGAAAATCCAAAAATTTTATTCTTTTAAAAAATATTTTATTTTATTTTATGTGTGTGTTTTGTCAACATGTAACAGACCATGTATGTACAATGCCCATAGAGGCCAGAAGAGGGCATCAGATTCCTGGGAACTGGAGTTACAGATGGTTGTTAGCAGCCATGTGGGTGTTGGGAACTGAATCCCAGTCCTCTATCTACAGGGGCAGGCAGTGCTCTTAACCAATGAGCTATCTCACCAGCTCCTATTTGATTCTTACATGACTACTCCAGTCTTATTTTAAGTTTTCCATCATTTTAAACCTTAATAATAAAGATATAAATAAAGTCACTGACTAGTTCTATGAAATGATTTCGGCAGCAGTGTGAGCTTTAAAGTGGGCCTAGGAAATATCAAACAGTAGGAATATTATTTTAACATACAACCAAAGAATTGGAATCCTGATCTTTGACGTCACTCCGTCCAGCTTTGTGACATGTCCCAATGCCGTGCCTGTTATGTGAGTCAGAACATAAGCATAACTCTTTGCCTGTGATCCCCCACCCCGCCCTTCCCACAGAATGGTGCCACGACAATGGTGTCAACTACAAGATTGGAGAGAAGTGGGATCGCCAGGGGGAGAATGGCCAGAGGATGAGCTGCACGTGTCTCGGGAATGGAAAAGGAGAATTCAAGTGTGATCCCCGTACGTCATCCCAGTCATTTCTAGTGCTTTGTTAAGTGCTCCCACTTTCCTAAATGAGCCAAAGCCCTCATTCACAGGGTAGATTGGAGACTTGAGGAGTAAACAGTGGGTTGGTTAATCTTTTGATCTAGAAAAGTGGCAGCATACTTCAAAAATGAGTCATGATGGAATGTTAAGACCAAACACTTCTGCACTTTGATAACCTGAGTATTTTGACCACTATCTACAGTGCGATGTCCTAAGTAAGCTCTATTTGTCATAGATTCAACTTTTAAAATATGACTTCGATCTTCCCATTGAACCTCTTAGGCCAAGGCTGTGGAAATGCTGCCTTGATCTGCACAGCAAGGCCTCTTTTAAAACTCACCTAAGTTTATGTGATTTGAGCTGTGGTGATACGAGTCTAGGACAGATGCATCAAGCTGAGCCTGCATTATTGTTCTTGATCACATAAGTGCTTCTGATTTGTGCCCACATACAGACGAGGCAACGTGTTATGATGATGGGAAGACCTACCATGTAGGAGAACAGTGGCAGAAGGAATATCTTGGTGCCATTTGCTCCTGCACATGTTTTGGAGGCCAGCGGGTAAGATGGGGTTGTCGTGCTTGCTCCCCACAGTATAGAAAATACATGAAGGCGCTTCCTGCATGGCTGCGTTAGATGCAAAGACAAAGTCCCTAAGACTGGAGTATCTCTCCCCAGTTGTTCCCCTCCTTGATAACTTCAGCTCCTCCTAGAATGAAGACTCTCAGGGTTCCCTGCTTTTCTGCACCTGCCGTTGCTGTGTAGCACTAAGCCTCCAGCTCCACGCTGATAAGCAAGTCTATCTGTGGCATTGTTGTAATATTTAATAGTACCTTAGATCTAAGCAAATACCACTTCCTTGAGCTCTCACTCAATCCAAAAGTAGATCCCTTATTGTCCCTCTAATGCTGTGCTAAGTGATAATGGACACAGGAGGAATGAGACGTGCCCTGGATCTTAATGATATACTTATAGAGACATTGAGTTAGTATGCATTGCCAAGTCCAGCTAATTATATGAGACTCTGACTAATACAGTACAAGATGGGCTGGAATCAACAAGGAATATTTCATGGACAAGAGAAGCATAAACTGCCTGGGGCTTAGGATGGATGAGATTGGCTTGGGAAAGGGAAAGAGGTAGAGACCGTGAGCACACCCCCTGAGCTAGGAGAGAGCTGGCTCAGATGGGCTTCAGTGAGGCCACCTTCTCCCTGGTATCTTCTGGTAATAAATCAGATTTGAAGAGGATTATGGAGGGCTGAGAAGTTCATTATATAAACCAGTATGCCTCTGCCATTTCTAATATGTGCCCACCTTCAATGTTACAAAAACTGCCATGCCTTCTTTTAATAACTGAAATTTCAAAATGAAACAACTCACAACTAAAAAGCAATGGGCATGATAGTTCTTCCTTTTTGATAAAGACATGACCTCCTTAGCCTGACAAGATGGCTTAGTGCGTGATGGTGCTTGCTGCCAAGCCTGATACCCTAAACCTGAGTTTGATCTCTGACACCTACATGGTAGGGGAGGCCCAACTCCTGAAAGTTGCTCTCTGGCCTCTACATGTGCTAAGAAAAGGACCTGACCTCTTCTACAGTTCCCCATGTTCTGATCCACGAGGCGCATGCTCTCCTACTAGAACTCAGTCATCTTAGCCAAAATGTGTGGTGGCCAGTGACTGTGTTGGGAAGCATGCAATGTCTTTCCCTGCATCTGATTTCTTTTCAACTAGGGCTCCTACTAATGGCGTCACTGCTCGCCTCAATTAACCAGTTTTCTCTCTTCCAGCTCAAGAACAATGAAAAAGAATCCATCTTTCAGCATAAGTCTCAGGGGGGAGTGCCATAGGCCCACTGTGTTATCCTCGCATGTCTAATCCCATCTCTGGCCAGACATGTCTACAGCATTACAAACTGGGGGAGTTTAGGAGAGTAGAAAGAACATGACCAGTCACCCACTCCAGTTTGGCAGCCTGGCTCCACATTAGGTCTACTGTGTGCTTTCTTACTCCTTTCAAGCAAGTCATTCCTCTCCTGTGGAACTGTTTCTCCATCACAGTGATGGAGTTTTGTCCATATGATCTCAAGTCACTATTGGAAGCTCTATGAAACGTCTTCCATCTAGAGCCAAAACCCAACTGAGGAAGCTGGGACTGGAATGAGTCTTAGCAGATGAGTGGAGTTTTCATAGATTTCTGTATTAGTTGCTTTTCTGTTGCTGTGATAAAATACCATGACCAAGGGAACTTATAAAAAGAAGAGTTTATCTGAGCTTATGGTTTGAGGAGAATTAGAGTCTGTCATGGTGGGGAGGTATGGTGACTGGAGGCAATAACAGAAAGCAGAGGCTCACATCTTCAATCGAGCAGGCACAGGAAGCAGAGTGACTGGAAATCCCATAAGGCTTAAGAAGTCACTAAGCCCACCTCCAGTGACATGCTTACTCCAGCAAAGCCACACCTTCTAAGACCTCCTAAACAGCACCACCAGCTTTTTGCATAGGAAGAGAAGTAAGGGTATTTCAGGAGGAAGGAAAAATATGTAGACAGATCAAGTAAGTGTAATGTAGTGATAAGAAAAATGTATCCTAAGGGTTATAAATGCATGAGAGCATCATCAAAGCTTCCTGAGTTACTAACTGCTGATATTTTGCCAATGCCTAAGAGCTGAAATTCTTCTTTAACTTAAGTACTAATTCCCGTGTCCTCTGGTTATCATAAACCCTATTTGACTTCATGACTCTTCTCTCAGGGCTGGCGCTGTGACAACTGCCGCAGACCTGGGGCTGAACCAGGTCCAGAAGGCACCACTGGCCACTCCTACAACCAGTATACACAGAGATACCATCAGAGAACGAACACAGTAAGTGATTGCACACCCCAAGTGTCTCCATGAATGAATCAGATGCACAGCTGGGAATCTCTGTCTACAGCTGCTTTTCTTCTGAGTGAACCAAATACTTTTTATTTGAAAAAAGTCTCATATGGCTGGGGAGACAGCTTAGTAAAGTGCTTGCAACACAAGCACGAGGACCTGAGTTTGATTCCTAGAAGCCATGTAAAATGATTGAGTGGTATGTCATGCATTTAGAATCCCTTGTAATCCCAGTACCAGGGAGGCAGAAATAGGTGGATTCCAGAGGCTCGCTATCCAGCCAGTTTAGCCCATGAGAGATGCTGTCTCAGAAAACAAAGTGGACAGAATCTGAGGAATGATACTTCTGGCCTCCATGTACATATGCCGATACAAACATATATATACAAAGTCTTAGAAATGACTTACACAGAACACTGTATCCTACAGCAGAATTATAACTTGAATGATAATTTACTAAATTCAACATCTCCTATGGCTCAGAACATTGCCAGGTTTTGGAAACCAGATAGTATCCTTTCTATAAGACTGTTGTGACATGTCTCCCCTTTGTTACTCTTCAGAGTATTTGCTACTAATGTTTCTCTTCCTCCCTTTTGACAGAATGTTAATTGCCCAATCGAGTGCTTCATGCCTTTAGATGTGCAGGCTGACAGAGAAGATTCTAGAGAGTGATATTTGTAGCTGAAGGAACAAGTGCATCTCTCTGCCATGGTTGCACCACACAGGAGTGATGCTAGCAGACCCCATCTTTGAGTACTCAGTTCTTCCTTAAGCCTTTTGCTCTGGAGTCTACTTCTCCAGCTTCAGCTCAACTCACAGCTTCTCCAAGCATCACCTTGGGAGATGTTTGGAGACTTTTCTCCTAAAATGATGGCAGTTTGTCGCCTCGATTTGCTTCAGAATATTGAATACCGCTCAGTATTGTTAAGATTCATATTGTAATTTGGTTTGGGATCAATAGGGAAACATAGGTAGCCAACCAAGTAATATTACCCAAAATCTTAAGTGAGAAAGTTATCCAAACCCTTGTGCTTTCATTTAAGTGTCTGACTGCAACATCGTCAGAAAAGGTATGCCCTGAGGCTGTGACGTAGATGTCCTCACATGCTTACTTTGTCCAAACAATCCTAATTGCCTAGAAATATCTTTCTCTTACCTGTTATTTATCAATTTTTCCCAGTATTTTTATACGGAAAAAATTGTATTGAAGACACTTAGTATGCAGTGAATAAGAGGAATTCAGTAATTATGGTTGGTGATTATTTTTTATACTGTACATGCCAAAGCTTTACTACTGTGGAAAACAACTGTTTTAATAAAAGATTTACATTCCACAACTTGAATGTCACTTCCTTTTTAACAGTAAGTTATTTGGAGAGGAAATAATCCTCATGAATGTTCTTTTTCTTTTCGGTTCAGCAAACATTTGAGACTCTGTATGAGCTAGGCTCTCTGGTTATTGGGTGATTGCTGGGAGAGAATTTCCACCTGTCCCCAAAGACACGCAGCTTCACTTTTGTCATTTCACATCCTCAGTCGTGGAGGAAGCTTTATTATTTCTGCCGGAGCAGATTCAAGTGGATTCAAAAATGTATTGTACTTGCTGGCCAGTGCTTTAAAGTAGAACTGAAGCAACCTTCCACTGTTCCTTCCTAACCACAATACCCTTTTCTCCCTTATTCTCTTTTAATTGAATAAGCATCTATTCAAATGGATGACTTGCTAGGAAAACAAAGGATAGCTGAGCTATTAAGATTAATATTCTAGAGAAGTTCTGTCCTATGGAACCCCCTTGGTATAATAACAGGTCAACAGGCACTTTTGAGGTGAGCTGGATCAACAGTTTGTACTTGGTGTGCAAAGATCATTTTTTTCTTTTTAATTCAGGGCAAGGAAGGTAGTAAGTGGCTCAGTGATTGAGCACTTACCTAGAATGTATGAGGCCTCATGCTCTCTCCCCAACATCACTGAAAAGGATAGAGGAAGGCTAGAGAGACAGCTCAGTAGTTAAGAGCATGCAATGATTTTGCAGATGATCTGAGTTCAATTCTCAGCACTCACATTGGCTCCAGGGACTGGATGCTTTCCTCTGGCTTCCTCAGCACCCACAGATATGCAGCATACACAGATACAGCTAATATATGTGCATACACATAAAACAAAATTGAAAATCTGATATTCCAAACAATAACTTGTAGCATAGGAAAAAATTGTTAACCAGTAAAAGATTTAGGGAGCAATTTAAAAATATACTAGTGTTCAGTAGAAAGAGTACTAGAAAAGAATATAAATTCAGAAAGATCTAAGTACTAAGTCATATTGGACTTGATTAATAGTTTACAAAATGCTTTGACAGCAGCTCATTTGGAGTTTTCACAGGTTAATTTTATAGAGAATGTGGCTCGGATGAGCTTTCCTTACAAACCATACCGAAATCCAGACTTATTAAACATCAGTAATTCAGCTTTTCCAACCCAACAGTTACCAAGCTAGCCACAGTCTATCAAGAAATATCCTAAAACGCGTTGGATTATGCCTATGATCCCAGCACTTGAGAGGCTGAGGCAGAAGGATTGCCTGAGACGGAAGTCAGTTTGGGCTACACAGTGTTCTAGGCCATCCTGGGCTACAGAAAGTGAGACCCCGTCTTAAAGAAATAAAAAAATCCCAGAATAAAACATCACAGGAAATCAGGTATTATGGCACACACTTGTAACCTCAGCCCTTGAGAGGTGGGGGAGAGAGGATCTTGAGTTTGAGACCTGTCTGGAACTGGACTATGTAGCCAACCTAAGCCACCTAGGAAGAATGTGCCTTCAAAAAATCAAACCAGGTCTGGAGATGTAGCTGAGTTGGTAAAGTGCTCACCTAGAAGTATGAAGCCCTGTTTTCATGACTGTATAAAACAGGATGTGGTAGTGCATACTAGCACTAGTGGGGTGGAGGCAGGAGGATCAGATAGAAGTTCAAGAGTATCATCAGCTATATAGGGAGTTCAAGACCAGCCTAGATTCCATGAGACCCTGCCTCCCCTGCCCCTAAAAAAGCACTGGCAGGACAGATCCAGGTAATATTAAATGACTGTCTTACATGAAGAGAGGATTTGACTCATATCAGTCTACACTGCAGCAATCTCCCCAATGATAGATGGGGAAAGGCTGGAATCTTCATGAATGAAGTGGTCAGGCAGGCACCTCAGCTTGAGCTTGCCCAAAGGTCTTTTTATTTTAAAACACAAAGAGCAGTAGCAGGGTGTGGTGGCTCCTGCCTATAATCCCAACACTGTTTGGGAGGCAGAGGCAGGAAGATTCCCAGAGGCTGAAGGCCAACCTGGTCTACATAGTGAGATCCTGTCTCAAAAAGCCAAACAACAGAAAGACAAAACAAACAAAAAAACAGCAGGTTTGGCCTAACATCAATAATGCTTCAAATCATTTGCCAAACTACAAACCAAAGTAGTTTCCCTAAAATACAGCACAACAAGGTCAAGTTGAACCAATTCAATTAAATGAGTAACCAGTGACCTTGACTTCTTTTATGTGGAAATATAAAAATCACAAGCTCCATCATTAAGAATCAAGAACATCAATAAAGGGCTGGAGAGATGTCTCAATGGTTGAGAGTATCACTCTTGTAAAGGACCAGAGTTCTGTTCCTAGCAACCACATGGGCAGTTCACAATTGTCTGTAACTCCATCTCCAACACATCTGAGGCCTCTGGCCACCATGGACACCTGCACCCAGGTGCACAGACACACACAGTGAGTGATACATTATTTAAAATAATGATAGGGCCAAGCATGGTGGCCCATGCCTTTAATCTTCGCATTTAGGAGGCAGAGGCAGGCAGATCTCTGTGAGTTCAAAGCTACCTTGGTCTCCACAGTAAGTTCTAGGCCAGCTAGTACTATATAGTGGACCCTGTCTCAAAAAACGAATATCAATAAAATAATAATAAAACAATGTATCTTTGTACCCATGTCATATAATGCCCTTGGAGGTCAGAAGAGGGTTCCCTTGGACCTGGAGTTACAGACGGTTGTTAGTCTTGGGTTCTCTGCCAGAGCAGCCAGTGCTCTTAACCACTGTGCCATCTCTCCAGCCCCTTTGTTTTTATTTTTAAAGACAGAATCTCATTCGTAGCCCAGGGTAGCCTGGAACTCACTGTGAAGGTCAGATTGACCTTAAATTCATTGTGATCCTCTTGCCTCAACTTTCCAAGTGCTAGGATACAGGCTCATGCCACCATAAGGAGTTATTCACTGGATTTTCAAAAGCAACACATTAAATTTGGGATAAATGAAGGAAATTTAAAGGGCCTTTTCTGTTTGGGCCGCAATACAAAATTGGGAGAGCTCACCTTTTCATGGCTATTTTTCAGCAAGATTATTCAACAGGTCAGTCACCTAGTATTTCCAAAGATCTTGACAACAGTTTTCACTGACTCACATTCCCAGGCCCCTAGGGACTGCTTTTAGCAAACCAGATGCTTGCCTATGTTGGATCTAGGCAAGAAATGGACAATGTAAGAAAGTTCAGGTAAAATTGGTAAATATTATTAGACTTTTAAAAAAAAGTAACAGTTGTGAAGTTTTACTGTGCCTTGCTGAACTGGATTTGTAGTGAAATACATTGTTCTGTATTTGTATTGTTTTCAGCTCTGATGACCTAAATGAATTATGCAAATTAGCCTATAATAATGCTATCACTATAAGCCTGCAAGGCACACTTTCTAGGGAGGTGAATAAAGAAATGATCAGGTGGAAATCACAAGTATAGGAAATGGCTTTTTCTATTTAATTATATTTCCATAGAAAATTCTATTCCATTCCTAGCTGTATGAAACTCATTAAGGTGATTAAGAAACATCACATCAGCACATTTAAGTGCTGAAATTGCCTCGTGTTCAGGAAGTTCCCATTACTGCGGTAGGGAAAGTGGCAGGCTACAATTATTAAAAGTCTCACTTTCGTGGATAAAATTCAGCTGTTAAAAAATAAAAGCACTGTTGGGACTTCTTATGTTTGGGAACATTTAAAGACTACCATAGGCTGGCAAAACAGAAGAGGCGTGAAGATGGCCTCGAATAGACCGACTATGTTCTTTACCATTGTGTGGCTAAGAGTTTGTTGCCAGGCCTGACGATGTGAGTTTGATCTTCAGACCCTCTTGGTGGAAGGAGAGAAGCAACTCCTGCAAGAATCCACTGGTGCTTTCATTTGAAACGTGAGTGCTTTTCATTGTCATAATGCCCCAACTTTATCTTCATTAAAAGATCCTATTTGAATTGCAAAAAAATTTGTTATCAGTTACAAAGGAAGAGAAGAAAATACTGTAATGAACAGGAGAAATGATTCTCCAGCTAGAAGCCCCAAATGGGAAATCCTTTTCTTTAAACACTTCTCAGTAGTCAGGTACAAGATATTAAAGGGTATTTTATATTTCCTTGAATTCTTTCTCACTCGCTCTTTAGAGACAAAAAGGTTTTAACACTCCTACAGCCAAATTTGTCTCTAAAATAGCTCATGTGTGAACCATCCAAAGCCTTGACATTAGCACTGATGGGAGACTGCATGAGGCAGTCAGTCTGGGGTCATGATTAGCACTCTGTACTTGTTGGGGCTTGGAGTCACCTGTCCTACAGGCTGCCCACCACAGCATATTCCATCAGGTCAAATGCCCTAGAAGTCAAGGGTTCTACCAGTGAGCTCTGCATCACTGTGCTTTGAAACGACCATTGGCCATTTCATTCCAGAAGGCTGCATGGCCTTTGCTAGATGTAAAACAGGATTTAGAATGAAACCTCTGATCTCCCAAATACTGAGAAGTTATTTTTGACCAAAACCCATAATTATCTGGTGGAGGAACTGCAATGCTCCTATACTGCCAGTGAAAAGGTAGAATGGTACAGTTCCTATGGAAGAGTCCAGCAGCTCTCCAACAAAGATAAATGTAGAGTTACCATATGATCTTGCAACTGTAACTTAATTTGTGTAATTTAATTTGGCCTCCAACTTACCGTCCTCCTGTCTTGACATCCCAATCCTGGGGTCACTAGTGTGATGCTTTGGTTGTATTAGAAAGTCTATGAATTGGTTTCCTGCATCCGTCCCCCAAAGTGTGGGACAATACACAATTTTAAAATACTCAAAATGGCAGTGGTTGGTGGAATTACATGTGTAAGCTTCATGAGGCAACAAAAAGTTAGGCAGACAAAACTGTTTCAATTATACTTTTTTTGAGACAAGGTCTCCTTGTAGCCTCAGCTGACCTGGAGCTTGCTATGTAGAACAGGCTGGCCTTGATCTCACAGAGATCTGCCTGCCTCTGCCTTCTGGGTGCTGGGATTAAAGTATGCACCACCATGTCCAGTATCCCCAATTATACTCTTAATATTAACTTACAGTCAAGCAAAATAACTAGAGAGAATCAGCACATTTAATATTTTATGAGCCAAAATCTGTATTAGCTGTTTATTGCTACACAGTAAGTTGTAAAATGTTGTAGCTAACATTTACCTGTGTCTGTGAACTGAAGATTCATAAACTCCTTTCAAACTGAGGTTCTAACTCAGTGGCAGAACACTTACTTAGCTTATGTGAGGCCCCAGATTCTGAACCCTAGCACTGCAAAAGAACCACCAAGTTCCTTTGTATAGATATGACTAAAGTACCTTTTAAGAGGTGAAAACCAAGGTCTGGAGAGATGGCTCAATGGTTAAGAGCACTGGCTGCTCTTTCAGAGGATCCGAGTTTAAATCCTAGCACCCAGTTTGTGACTTACAAACTGTTTGCAACTCCACTTCCAGGGGATCAGACGACCTCTTTTGGCCTCTGTGGGCACTGCATGCACATACATACATGTAGACAAAATACACACCTGAAAAAACATCTTGTGTGTTTGGGGGGTGCTGGAGAGATGGCTCAGCAGTTAGGAGCACTGGTTGCTCTTGCAGAGGACCAGGGTTCAGTACCCAGCACTTACAGAGGCTAACAACAATCTCTAACTCCAATTCCAGAGATTCAGTGGTCTCATATGGCCTCTTCAAACATTGCATGGCATAGGTTCACTTACATCCACGCAGACAAAACACTCAAAACACACAAAAAATATAAATTTATAAAAAGAGGTGAAAGCCAGATGTTGGCAAAGGTTTAGAGCTGGAAGATCCATTTTCAGGGTATCTCAGTTACAAAATTAGCAGTTAACACAAGATTGATTATCTTTTCATAGAAGGCTGCTTATATCTCCTTACAAGATGGCCTTTACTCTGTAGCAGCAGCAATCCAAGAAATGAAGGCTGAGGCTACACCGTCCTGTGACAGAACACAGAAGCCACATTTTTCCTGTAGTTTATTGATTATATAAGTCAGCCTTGTTTCAATGGGTAGATACAAGAGCTGGAAGATTAGCAATAAATCACAAAGACGACCTTTAAAAATACTCAGTGTTTAGGGAGGGAGTGGAAGGAGGACAGGGCTGATCTACTGAGGTTAACAGAGCTCAAAGGTTGCAGCTGACCACAGGTGTCCTCTGTGTGAACAGTCAGGACCACAAGGGCAGGGACTCAGATGCATAATTATGTCCTGCCTGGCAAGGGAGGCACAGCCCTCTGTGTGCTCATTTTTGGTGAAAAGCTGCAAGTAGAATATTGTGCCCACTTCTAGGCACCAAACATTTATTATAGCTAATATAGTTTTTATGCAGTTCCATAGGGAAGATCTTGGGTTTGTTGAAATTATGGGCAACATTTCACCTAAGAGAGTGAAACCAAGTATCAGCATTATCTAGAAGGATCAATGGGGCTTACTAATGCCTGCTAAAGATCCAGTTTCCAGGACCTTATCTGTTTTAGAGGCAGTCAGGCTCCTCAGAGGCCTGGTGAACAGAGCCCTGCCTAGAGGAATCCCCAGGGGACACTGCACAGCTTGAGACGTGTGCCATCCTCAGGCTGCTCAGCTGCTCCAGCTCACTTGCAGTTCTAGGTGTCACACAGGGAATGCCATGGGTAACCCAGCTCCAGGAGGGACAGTTGCCTTTGTGTTCCTCACACACAAGCCTCCTTGTGTGATCTGTTAGACTGTCTGTACCTTTCAGGTAATGAAACCCAGCTACCTAAAATTATAGATCCAATTATTAAGATGCAAATGATTTATTTTTTAAAAGGTACTTTCAAAATGTCACACATGATTATTCATTACACACAAGCAAGCAGTGAAAGGATGTGAAGATCAGTGGTGGAAGAGCCGAAGATCTGTATGAGCCAAGATGATCCCCAGTTCATCACAAGCTTCAATCACAACCTTGTCAGCAGCGGAACCAGAAGGAGCTGCAATGTAGGCCACGCCACTCTGGGAGAAACAAACAATACTGACTTTCAAAAGACAACAACACGCACACACCTACAAAAAAAATATATCAAAAAATCCCCCTCTAAAAAGCATAATCCAATAAATAACTCTTTCAGGCTAAACAACAGGATTTGGGTTATCCAGACATCAAATAGAGAAGTCAAATAATTCTCTAAATCATTATACATTGCCACAGCTTTGATGCTGCAACTTTAGGAAAGTTAAAAATTGGAGCATGATTTCTCTTTTCTTTTTGTGGTGCTAGGAAATGAACCCAAGTCCTCACGATACTAATCAACCTCCACTGCACTATGCCCGGCCTTCAAAGTAGGATTTCTGAAATCTTTTCTACACGATGCTCACTTACCCTTTTAGCTCTGTCTACATTATCCCTGAAAGGAAAGAAGGCATCGGAGCTGACAGAAACCTCACTCAGTTTGTCGACCCATTCTTTCTTCTCCACCTCGGTGAGTAATTCGGGGACTTCCTCAAACAGTGCCTTCCACTTCAGCAAGTCTTCACCCTAGGGAGTCAGAGAGACAAGCTGAGTCCAACACATCTTCAGCTGTTTCTAATAAGAGACCTGGGTCAGAAAGCACTTGGGTGTTTTCCTAGAATTCTTATTAAACAATGACATATCAAAGTTCCTATTTTTAGAAGCTCTTTGATGGTTTTAAAACCATTTTCATTAAGAAGATAGGTCATTCAAAGACAACCAAGCAGAGGCTGTATCTTACTTTCTAACTTTGCTAATCCAAGGCAAACTGAGTTCTTGAATCTCTGAAGTTCAATCTACTACTCTTTATACCTGCACCAAAGCAAATAGAAAGTCATATTTCAAAGCATGTGAGAATTCTTCATATACAATTAGGAAGAAGATAAGAGCAGATACTATGGAACTACAGTCATACAATTAGTTTCGGGTATGAAGTTGGCTGTAGGAAATTGAAACATGAGCCATAATATTTATTACTGCTTTGGATGTCTGTGTTACCTCCAATATTCATGCTGAAAGTTAAGCCCCAATGTAATAATATTAAGTGGGGCCTTTACAGGAGCATGGTAACACATGTTTATAATCCCATCACTCAGAGGTCTGAGTTCCAGGCCAGCCTCAGCTACACCGTGAGCCAGGTCAGCCTCATTTCAAACAAACAAAAAAGTGGTCATTGCAGGAGACAGTACATTGAAAGGATTTTTGTTTAAAAACATAAAAGTAACAAACAGAGCTAGTTGTTAATGGCATTTGTACAAAGTGGTGGGAGAAGAAGCAAGGCCACAGTCGCCTGTTATCGGGTCATTTGCATAAAACAATGACTGCACACTGTTAAGCAGCAAGTCTCTGCTGATACTAGGAAACACCTTAGGATGGTGAAACCAGTCCTTACCATGGCAATCTCATAACTCACAGGGGAGGTGTGGTGGCATGAAATTAGGCTAATGTTTATGACTTAAAAAGCCAAGGTTTGTATTTCAAAAGCAGATATATCAGTGACCCTAAATTACACAGAAGATGGTGGGGGTGGGAGGATGCTTTGATCCGTAATTTTAGACAATCAGGATTTCAAGAAAAATACTGAAATTTTCTCCCTGCAGAGATGAAGTGAAATAGAAAACAAACACCACACCCACCCAGGGTGCGATCAGCCTTTACCTCACCAATGGTGCCAGTTACATATTGATCAATGGCATTGGAGATCTCTGCTCTCTTCACTCCAGCTTTGAACTTCATAGAAAGTACTCGTGGATGGTGTCTAAGCCACCAACAGTTTGCCTTATCTCCTGCAAGGCGGGTACAGTGTATCCGAGACTGCTGTCCTGCCCCAATGCCAATAACCTAAGGAACACAGATATTCTTCAGTGTTGGCGGCAAAGTGGCTGTGTGGCCTTACTGGCTCTTATGAGACCCAAGCCCTTGGACTAGCAGCTACAGGCTCCATGACTTAGGAATGAAACTGGTAATTTTAGCAGTTGTCAACCACTAACATTTTGAAAGGTTCTTCTGGGGTACATGCTACTATTTATTTGGTTTTAATATTTATTATAAATCCAGTTTATGAGTGAAGTAATTTTAAAAATTCCAGAAGATAAGCTAGAGATACCGTGAGAAGAAAGCATGCTGTTACAGTCAAGTTCACTCTCAACTTAGGAAAGGTCTTCATGATGAACTAGCTTGATGTTGCCGTCCACGGCTGGGATGGAAGGTAACAAGCTGGCAGCACTTGGTTAAGAAATGTTCAATGCATAGGCCCAGCAAAGTGACCCAGTAGGCAATGGCACACAAATCTGGCAACCTCAATTTGATCCCCAAACTTATATGGTAGAAAGAGAACTCCCCAAAATTGTCTTCTGATGTCCATATGTATAAACAACTCACTGCCTCCCCAGACAACATATACAGATTTCATTTTTTTTTAAATAAAAAAAGGAATGTTGAATACAGACACTGAATTAACAATGAATGGGGTTTTATGTCCCATGAAACACACAGCAAGGTGGGGATGTCTTCAGTAAAAAATGGAGCAAATATATAAATACCACAGTTTAGCATAGTCTACTTTACACACGCTTGGAATACTGACTTTGACCTACAGTTGGGCAAAATCATCCCATACAAAGAATACTTTGTAACTAAGTGGTAAGGAGACTCATGTAATTTACTGTACTGAAAGCAAAACATAATGAAAATAAACATCATTCTAAACTTGCAAAATATTCTGTTTTCAACAATTTTACAATGGCAACTATTTATCTTGTCTGCAGCAGTGACCACCCAACTGTATAATCTGTAAAAACTGTACATTTATAACAGGTAAATTTTACTGTGTTCAGACTGTATTTTAATAGAGTTAATTTTAAGAAGACCAGGTTAACTACTAGTTTTTACATTCAACAAATTCTTGAGAACACAATGTAGGAGGCTGGGGGTGTATTTTGCAGGGGAAGCAAATGCCTAGCACACGTGGGACCCTAGGTTTAACTCTTAAGGCTGTAAAAGATACATAAATAAAGAGCTAACACAGTAACATGCTGAAATATCATGCAAGCTGCAAAAACAGCCTGAAGGGAGGCAGTCCCATTCTATCCTCCTTTATCAATGGAAATAGTACCAGAAGCCAGTGTCACAACAGCTACAGAATCCCCCTAATCCAAAATGTGACAACCCAGTCAAGGCAAGAAGCAATGGGACTCATTTTGGTACTTGGTTCTGGAGCTGCTTCTCTACAGACCAAAAAGGTGCAGAGTAAATGCAGATGAAACCAAAGGAGAAAAACTTGGCAAAATTTCCCTTTCAAGATGTCTAGCACCTGAGGCAGGTTGAGTTTTGAATACCATTTTATAAAACATCAGTCCCCATGTGGTGGGTCTGATAGCTTGGTTACCTGCCCATCCTTGGCATAGCACACGGAGTTAGACTGAGTATATTTGACAGCAATGGTGGCCACAATGAGGTCTCTGAGGGCAGACTCTGGCAGCTGAAACAAACAATAGTGAGTCTTACCAGGTCTTTGAAATCTCATCAACAGACCTGTAATGCAGTTAGGTCATGAAATGACAGTGACATGACGATCCACACCACACACTACCATGCTTTACTAAAAGGTTCAGACATCCTAATATATTTGTGATGGAACTTACTACAATGTTCAATGTGTCACTCTCAAACTAATGGCAATTATTCAGCAACTTTGGATTAAAGTCATGCTCATCAAACAAAATATGAAATACTGTATTTTGTTTAAAATAGCAAATCATATTTTTCTTGGATATTATGATGCACACGCCCCACCCCCAATGTCCCGGGAAAGTCAAATTAGGTATCATTTTGTGCCTTGTTGAGAATATTTTAAGTAGAAGCTATTTAATAATATTTTACAAACTCTTAGGTCTACACACACCAACAAATCTGGAATAGTCCTGAGTGTCACTGCCTTTGCTATGGAGTGAACACGAACTGGGAAAGAGGAGAATGATTTATATGAGTATTCTAAGCAGACATAGATCGTTATTAGTACAGCTAAACACACAAACTGCCATAAACAAAAAGGAACACCTGCAATCCCAGCAATCAGCACTAAAGGCTGATGCAGAAGGATCAATTTTCAAGGCAAGCATAGACCACACAGAAAAGAACAAAGCTATGTCACTCTCAAGAAAATGGATGCAACTGCAGATAATGACATCAAATGAATCAAGCCAGTCTCAGCAAGACAAAGAGCACTTCTATCTGTGGTTCTAGACTTTGTACAGATACATCAAATTGTGTATGTATAGTCTATATACATACTCTAGGGAGTGAGGTGAAGTTAGAAAAGAAAGGGTAAGGCATGGGGGGTGGATATGCTCAATGCACAAGAAATATTTGTATAAACCCCCTATGTAACACAGTACTCATGTACAGTGAATATACACAATGAAAGTATCAAAATAAACAATAAAAAGTTAAGTTTGGTTTCATTAAACTTAAATTTTTACTCTGCAAAAGACCCTTTGTCCCCTTCTTAACTAGGAGACATGCACACATAATTCTTTAAAAGATGGAAAGACAAAGCACAAATTGAAAAAAAAAAAAAAAGCAAGCCTTTTAACTTATAAGAACAAGGCTTTATAATAAAAACTCTCAAAACTCAGTAACAAGGAAACCAATTAATCTAAACAGCAAATATGCAAATGATAGGAAAAGACATTTCACCATAAAGGCTATACAGATGGCAAATGAGCACATGAAAAAATGCCCTGAATTCCTAGGAAACGCAATTAAACTGCAGAGATATTACCACGTGTTATTAGAATGTCTAACAAAACCATAAAGGTGGCAGAGACAATCATCTACCCACTGCTAGGATGGAATGCCAAATGGTACAGCCACTGTGGGAAACCAGCTCAAAGAATTAATCAACTACCATGTCACAAAGCAGCTTAGCACCCAGGGAAATGAAAACTTATGTTCCTACAAAAGCTATGTGCAGCGACTTAAAATTACAGAAGACCAGATCAGAGGTCTGCCCAGGTTACGAAGGTGGAGACGCGAGCCTGACTGCCAATGACAACAGAAGGACCTCGTGGTAACAGTGATGCTCTGCGTCTGGACTCTGTCACTATCCACCACAGCTGCCCCTCTGGATTCTGTCAGAATGTGAGAATTACGAGGAATGCAATTATAATCCCATGACAACTTCCTACAACTGCATGTGACCTACAACTTCTTAGCTTAATTTTAAAATATTTTTTAAAGAATTTATAGTTCTAAGGTGTTATAGTCTAATCAAACCTATCCTTTGCATCTCTTGTTTGAGTCAACAAGTACAAACCTGACACCTTAGAAGGCCAGCCTCCTTAGAGAACCACTTTCAATGTACCCCAGCATTGAGTTAGATCAAGGAATACGAGAAATGCCTGTGGAGCAGGAGCAGAGGAGCTCAACACAGGAAGCATGATTTTACAAAAAAAGTGGGGGGCATTGTACTTCAAAGGTGTTCAGTTTTCTTGTCCAACTCTCAAGACTAGAGCAGTTTCAGTCCTCCTTTACCCTCTGATACAGTGACTGGCTTATGGGGAGACCAGTCCTCCAGTATACACAACAACAAAGGACAAAAGCCCAGAGAAACTGAACCCAACAATCTATATACATTTTCCAAATGGTATGTGATAACTTAGAGGGAAAAAAACCAAGCACAGCTTTCAGGAGCCTGAGGGACAGACTGAGTTCAGGGTACATGAGTGAAAGACAAGAAACCCAGGGCTTCCACAGAGCAGAGCTGAACCAAAAGTAGACCCGATCCCACAAATACGGAAGTCCAAATTCAAAGCAACTCAGCTCCTGACAGCAAGAGATAAGCAGTTCCTCCTCACCTGCCTGCCAGGAGTGTAAATCAAGTCTCTGGAGGAAAATAACATGACCTAGTCCCTCAGGATATCTCCATGGCTTCTCTACACCCAAAGCCCAGCACTCAACAAAAATTCTAGGCACATCAGCAGGCAAACTAGAAAACAAAGGGGCGACAGCTTCCAAGTACTGAAAAAAGAGTACAGGCGACTTAGGCCCAGAAAAGCACCCTTTAAAACGGAAGATCCCATTGAGCCTTCCAAACTGAAGGCTCACTGCCCCAGGGCCGGGCCTGTAGCTCCGTGGCTGAGCACATACACGGTGCATCCGGCCTGAGTTCAACTCGGCCCTCCCCTCTATTTCCCGATATTGTAACCTGGGAAAATTTCTTAACCAGCTTATCCCTCACAATTCCAGTCTTCACAGTAGACATGACAGCAATCTCCCATAGTGCACTGAGATCATGTGAAACATAACACATAAGTAATTTCCCCCAAATCATCATTATCCTAAGACTAGATCCCTTTCCAACAAAGTCACAAAAAGCATAATCATATAACCTGTTATATTTTAAAAAACTGTCAAAGCACTGAAAATGGAACCTAAATACCCACCACAGGAGGTATCAATACTCGGCTAATCATGTGGTTTTTGACAGAGATCTAAAGCACCACTTACCAATACAGAAAAACACCCGTAGCCTAGAGTACGTGCACAGACACACACAGAGAACAGAACAGAGCAAGTTACGGAAGACATCATCTCACTTATGTGACTGAAGGTACTTATTTCCATGCATGGACTTGCACACCCAGGCTTCCAATGTGGCCTTTTAATCATCTTCTAAATGCTCAGGCTTACATGACAACTCAAACATGAGCTGGCTGCTTACGTATCTGCCAGCTATAAATACGGGCCCTGATACATGTATAAGCTTACAAACACTGAAGACAAATGCACTGATGTTATTAGAACTGAGTCCAGATATCTTCAAACTTACATCTTTATTCTTGGTAACAACGTTGCTAAACAATGACTTGTCGATGACACCATTGTTTCTCTTCTGGCTTAAACGAAGACCAAAGAGTGTTCGAACTTCATTTTCATCTGGTTTGTAGGATGGGTCCATCTAAGACACAAATTTAAAGTCACCAGTACTATATCTATATTCTTTAGTATTTTCAAATAAAAAATTTGTTCTTGATGAGCATGGTGGTGCACTGACTGTACTCCCAAGGACCTGAGTAGCTGAGGCAGGAGGATTGCAGTTTAGAGACTAGTTCTGGGTGAGTTCCAAGCCATCCTAAGCTACACAGACCCTTTTTCTCAGAAAAACAAACCAAAGTAAAAACAAAAGACTTCATTTTTAAGTTATATCCATTTTTCCAATGTAAACAGGTATGACATCATTTCAATATGGGCAATATACAATGACTAGGCACCGATCTGAATACTGTGAACTTGGTATCTATTTCTATTTTTTATATGTATGTCCTTCTGTGTGTGTGTACAGGTGCCTGCAGAGACCTAACGAGGGCATCAGATCCCCTGAACTGGAGATACTGGCAGCTGTCAGCCACCTGAGGTAGGTGCTAGGAACTGAACTTCAGTCCTCTGTGAGAGTAAAATGCTCTCCTAACTGCCTAGACATCGCTCTATCCCAAACTTTGGTATCTGGACAAATTCCCCCAAACCACTGAGAAATGATAATATACACGTAGTTTCCACTACACGGAACAGGGCTACACAGTGCAACCCTGTCTCAGAGGGAAAAAAGTAAGAAAAAATTCAACTGCAGTAAACTGTGATGAATTAGGGGCTGGAGAGATGGTTCAGTGATAAAGCGCACTAGTTGCTCTTACAGAGGACTGGGTTCAATTCCCAGCATCCACATGGCAGCTAACAACCATCTGTAACTCCAGTTCCAGCAGATTAAACACCCTCTTCTAGCCTCCGCAAGCACTGTAGGACATGGGTGCATTTACACACATTTAGGCAGTATACTCATACACATTAAAAAGAGTGATAAATTAGAAGATTGTGCCTATTAAATGCAGGGGTGGAAAAGTGCACAGAAGACCAAATTACACCCCCTAGACAGGCTTTCACTGACCTGAAGAACACAGTAGTTTCCATTCTTCTTTTTAGAAAGTATTTTCAAGGCTTCTTCATCATATCCTGTGGCAACAATACCATCTGACACCTGTAAGTACATTAAGTGGTAATATTTATTTATTTGTTTGTTTATTTGAAACAAGGTCTCACTATATAGCCTCAGCTGGCGTGGAACTTGCTACAGAGACCACCCCAGGCTGCTCTTGATTTCACAGTGATTTTGCCTCTGCCCCTGCCTGGGATTAAAGACATGGACCATCACATCTGGTAAAATTTTTACTTTTAGAAATCAAAGAATGATTATAAAATTAGGCAATATAATGTACCAGGTTCTATCAACAGATAATGTTAGTACTAAAGCTCAAAGACAAAACCCTGTTAGAATACACACTGGGGCTGACTCTATTTTGTCTGCTATTCTGTCAAATTTTCTGTAATTTGTCTTATTTTTAACTAAGAATATACATGAATGATTCTCTCTCTGACATGTGCCTTGAGAAGAAACTCACCCTTCTGATCTTTTCTTCATGGATGGGGCCGAGACTAGCATGACCATGTTCCAGCCTGGCTTTGCTATATCTGGTCACTTGACCACAGGGCCATTCCTCAACACCAAGGCAGGAGACTAGATTCTAGAGCTTTATCATCTACTAACTAAAGATACAAATATCAGAGTGTTGCTGTAACCTGAGTGGCATAGAGGCCGACCTTGGCTGGGATGGTTTAAGAACATAGAAAGAATCCCTTAAGTAACTAGATACTGCTACGCTGCAAGCCTTTCTGGCCTCTGTTTTTCCTCTATGTTTAGCTCTCTTGTTCTCTCTTTCTGTCTCTCTGGCACCAACATCATTGCCACCTTTCTGAAATGCTAGTTTGGCTTAACGTTTTCCCCATCTACAGTCTGTCAGATCTCTAGTCTCTAAAGGTTACAATGAACTCATCATTTCACCACTATCCAAGATGGCTCCGCTCTTCAGAGACAATAAATTTGGCATTAAGATACACCCCCAAGATAATTTAAAAGAAATATATCATGAAAAACTTTATCAAGACAGCCAAATATCCACTTGATACATTAAATCTCAAAATTATCAAAAAATCAAAGATTTGTGCTCTACATAAAATCTCAGTATCCTACATGGTAATCTAATTTGCAGGTCACACCAACACCGCAGGCGCTAGTTTCAATGAAGCCTATGAAAAAGCAGCTGTTTACTCAGTCACACATGGATCAAAATACTCGAACATCTACTAACTTCTCTGGAGATAATTTTCGCAGTCGGGACATCACAGATGTCAGACAATGCAATAAAATCACCAAATGAAGACATCCTATCGGCCCCTGTAAATGAAAGTTAAAATAAGGTATTATAAAGTATCCCTACACAGAAAACCCTGTAGGACCACATCCGATATTTCTTTTCTTATTCCTTCTTAGTTTATAAGCTTCACTGAATGCAACATTCGCCTCCCCATGCAGTGTGGAAAACAAAGTTAAAAAACATAGACTTTCCTTCAAATTAAGCTTATTACTCACCTAAGATTTAAATAACAGATTAATGTCATTTAACAATATCAATTAAGTGATCAGTAAAAGTACTCACTAATTTTACCTTTTAAACTAGTATTTAGAAATTTTTTCTGTGAAGGGCCAGATGCAAATATTTTTAGAGTTTTGGAGCCACATGACCAGCTATTCAACTCTACAGTTGTAGTTCAAATCAGTTACTGAAAAAAACTAAGGCAAGTGGCCTCCATCCAATCGAAGTATATTTATAGAAAGAGGAGCAGGTGGTCCTCAGCATAAAGGCAATCTCGTTTGCCGCCTCTCGATATAAGTGCTAAACCGAGGCAGGGGCCTCAAAAATCTCCTCTAAACATGATACATACCAGTCATCACACTCAAGAATTTGATGTTTCTGAATACCCAAAATCCAAATCTAACAAAATTTAATAGGATAACTATAGAACTTTAGCCACATAATAAAAATGTATCCAAAGGTTTGATCTAAAATAAATGTACCAAATTTGATGATTTCATTTACTACATTAAAATCTAACATATACGTCTAGAGGTATTCTCACATATTATAAAAGCAACAAGAGATAAACTTAAAATAATAGCTAGTACTGTTTTATCCTATTCAAGATAAACGTTGCTTTTCCTCTAAATGACAAAACCACACTTCTGACCTCTCGCTCTTGCATATGCAGTGGATACTGGTGAGAGGCTTGGGTAGAGGTCATGGACCATGCAGACTCTGGCCTCGTCTTCACTGAGTGGAATTCCAACAGCGGCACCTGGTGAAAAAAGCCAGAAAACAGGGCTGGTGAGCTAGCTCACCAGGTAAACACTTGCAGCACAAGCCTTACGATCCAAGTTCACTCCCATGTAAAGGTGGGAAGAGAGTCCTCTGACCTCAACAGGGACACCATGGAACGCATCCTCCACTTACAGACACACACACACACACACACACACACACACACACACACACACACACACAGAAGCCCTAAAATAATAAACCTAAAACCTCAAGTTGTTACTCTTCAGTTGCTACACACAGAACATTTTTGTTTGTTTGCTTAGTTTTTTGAGACAGGGTCTCACTATGCAGCCCTAACTGGGCTGAAACTCATTATGTTGACCAAAGTAGCCTT
This sequence comes from Eospalax fontanierii, assembly GCA_035773235.1. NCBI lineage: Eukaryota > Metazoa > Chordata > Mammalia > Rodentia > Spalacidae > Eospalax > Eospalax fontanierii. The sequence goes on from CM069530.1 coordinate 24,143,108, forward strand.
GAACTCACAGAGATCTTTCTGCCTCTGCCTCCCAAATGCTGGGATTAAGGAAGCAAGCCATCATATCCAGCTTGCAAAACATCAAAGTCTGGGGTAGTGGTCAGCGGTAAATCATGTACAAAGCTCTGGGCTCAATCCCCAGCACCACAAAAGGAACAGAGAAACAAAGCAATTTTAAAAAATCCACATTAAAAAGATTTTATTTTTCTCTTTAAAAAAAAAAATCTTCTTTGGGAATTTCATCTGATGCATTTTTATCATACTCAAACACCCTCCCCACCCTCTCTGAGATCCACCCACCCTTCCACCCCCATACTTCCTGTCCTCGTCTCCCAAACTTCACTTTGAGACAGGGTCTCCCTGTAGCCCCAGCTAGCCTGAAACTCACTATGCAGACCAAGCAGGCCCTGAATTCAGAGGTCCGCCTGGCTCTGCCTCCAGAGTGCTGGGGTGAAAGACGTGCATCACCACAACTGGCTCAAAACCTAATTTTTAAAAACACCTAGTCTATGCATATATTTTCTAATACTTAGGCCAAATTAAATAAAAATCTACTTAGAGGTAATTTAAACACCCAAAATACAGAAAATACAGTTTTCAGGGGACCAAGGCATTCCCTCTGGCCTCTGAAAGCAAAGTGCCCAAGACCTGACTGTACCGGCCTGTGCAGGAAATGAGATAACTCCATTACCGACTCTGATCTGCTTGATGGCACACACCATCTATTTCTTCTCCACTAATCTGGCTTTAACAGTCAATAAATACGAAGAATAAATTATCTGTTAGACTGTCAGCAGACCCGGTAACATTCGTGGATAACCAAAATATACAGTGAAGGACTTGAAAGTAGAAGCAAAAAAATATCTCATACAATAAAAACAGAAATAGTGCTATAAGAACAACCTCTTTATGTTTACTAAGCCACACTTCTAACAGACAAAATGACCTATTTGGGTCTAGTACATTACATCACTCAAATGTCATTTCTAAACTTTCAGGTTGACACTGCAAAGGAACCAACAGCCTGATTTTCCTTTCTCCTACTAATGTCATACAATTATGTGTGTTTATTAAGTTATTCTGATTACATATTACTATAGTAACACCATTATCAATACACTTCCAAACAGTGGCTTAGGACCTTACAGAATGTCTAATTAACATCAAAACTTACAATCTAGAGAATTTTTAAAAGAAATGTTCTAGAGCATTCTGGAATGCAATGCCTTACCTGCTGGGCTGACATGCTTGAAAGAGGCCGCAGCTGGAATGTCTAAAGCTTCTTTGAGTTCCTTCACCAGCTGCCAGGCATTCAAAGCATCACATAGGTTTATGAATCCTGGGGCTCCATTGAGAACTATATGCAAAACACATATAATTTACCAAGCAGGTTCAGTAAGGTCAGATATATAAACATTCCTTAAAAAATAACTTATCTAAGCTGCATACATCAATTCAGAGACAAACAGGTCCTCACAAATGTATCAGTAACTTGACAGTAAAAGGAGCAAAGCAGTGGAATTTGACTGTCTTTTAAAAAGAGGAGAAACACACACACCCCACTGGAAGACCCGGACTAGAAATAAATCAGTAACAGCTGCAGAAAAGGGGGAAATGACCACAAAACCAGCCATCACTTGGACCCATGTAAGCTCAGAACAAAGACTAACCAATTATAGCAATTACAGAGACAGTATACACTGTAAATTATCAACCTAGTCAATTAATACTTCATTACAAGTTAAAGTGTTATGGAAGGGAGGAAGGCAAAGTGCAAAGAAACTGGTGTTCTCATTTTTTTAAGCAGGTGCAACAGACTTTGCCTACATTAGTAGAATCGCAGTTGCTGTAAGACTGCAGCTACAGCCAAGCATTAGTTGTATATTCTTGTAATCCCAGCATTCCCCAGGCTGAGATGGGAGATCTTCTGACCTTGTCTTAAAACAAAACAAAAAAAGACTCCAACTTCAGAATTACCCCCACTGGTCTTTTTTGGGGTGAGGGGTGGTATTGGACTTTGAACCCAGGACCTCCCACATTCTAGTCAAGTGTGCCCCCACTCTGCAGTATTCCCAATCTTCTTTTTGCTTATTATTTTATAGATAGGGTCTCACAATTAGTTGCTCAGGGTGGCCTTGAACTCATTCTATAGCTCAAGAAGACCTTTTAATCCTCCTGTCTCAGGCTCCAGAGTTTCAGACCAATGCCACCAGGCAGGGCTCACTGGGCAGGATGTTTTAGGAACTTATGTCTCGTGAATCAATAGAAGTTCAGCACACACAAAGAAATACAGAGCCACCACTATTTAAAAACAGAAATGTATAATTTCATCTCTTTGATGTATTATCCTAGGGAATCAACTTTTCAAAGTAAAACCTTGACAAATGTTCAGAAACTCAAGCACAGTATGAGCACTGTTTTGGTACCTGAGCAACATAAGGGAACACTATACAGTACTTCCCATCCTTCACCCCAAATCACTGTCCTCAGAGCTCATGGAGGAGGCAAACAGGAAACAAAGCAGGTATAAATGGTAAGAACAAAAGAAAATATTAAGTATTTATCTAAATGAAGTGAAAACCTGTCCATACAAAATTCTGTGGAGCTGGAGAGATGGCTCAGCAGTTAAGAGCACTGGCTGCTCTTGCAGAGGACCAGTGTTTGGTTCCTAACAATCACATGGCAGTTGACAACCGTCCACAACTCCAGTTCCAGGGGAACCAACACCCTCTTCTGACCTCCGAGGGTACTGCATGACACAGGTGCACTTACATACATGAAGGCAATAAACTCATGCATAGCCAATAAAATAAAATGTTTTAAAAAAAGACAAAATTCTGTACATAGGTACACATGGAGTTAACACCTCTGGGCTTCTCTGTAGTAGAAGCCTACTCTCAGGCGGTCCATACTCTGACTGGCATTACAAAACACTTACAGGGCAAAGCCTCATCCCTAACTGCCACACCAGCCTTCTTACATGTCAGAGGACATTGAGATGGCTGCAGGACAGTGATGATGCAGCTAGAACTGATTTAATAGCACAGTGCCACACTATTATCAATACTTAAGGTATCTTAGCCTGCTTCAAGCGGCAATAACAGAATGCTATGACTGGGTACTTTACAAGAGCCATGAAGGAACTGAGGTGTGTGAGGAGGGACATGCCGGAACTTTCTAATCTCTGTGCATTTTATCCGTAAACCTAAAAGTTCTCTCAAATCAAATGACTTTTATAGTTTCTCTAACCAAAAGAAAAATGTCATGGTCCTCATGGAACTTAGACAACAGGCACAGAGAAACAAACCAGGCAATAAATAGGAATCTGTAAAAGTGGAATGCCTCACAAGGCATACAACAAGCAAAATAAGAGAATCCATCCGCATGGCTCCCATCACTCTCTTCAAAGCTTAGCAAGTGACAGGGAGTGGGCCAAACTCTTGTCTTCTGAAACACTTCACAGAATACTAGCTCCCCTTCAACTATCAATTTCCAGACAGTAATGACTGGTTAGACATACAGACAGTGCTATGGAGAAATACTTCAAGTCGTTTAATCTACTAAATAGCCGAAACAAACAGGAATCATCTCATTTCCAGTTGTGAGAAGCCAGGATTTACAACCACACTCAACAAAGCCAGGCATGGTACTGCATGCCTCTAGTCCCAGCACCCAGGAGGCAGAGGCAGGGTGACTGTCCCAAGTTTGAGCCCAGCCTGATCTTTTACATAGTGAGTTCCAGGCCAGTCAGGACTACATAATGAGACCATGCCTCAAAATAGATAGATAGATAAATATCACTATAAATATCAAAAAGATTATCCATCTGTACTCTTTGCTTCAATTTTGTTCTAGGCACATGCACGTGGCAGAGCAGCAACAGAACCCGAGATCCCTGGATTTGAGAGGCAGGAGGTGAGCACCAGAAATTCTAACACCTCCTCCCTGGCTGCTTCCATCTCCCCCAGGCAGGTGACAAGGAGAAAGAAAGCCACTGCTACTAGACTTCACAGTTCTAGTCTAAGGAACAGCTTCTTACGTCATTCCCCAGACAAACAGCTGTCCTCAACCCAATGCAGTGCACAGGTTTTCCTTGGCAGGTTCCCCCTCTGCTTACCCACTATTCACAGAATCACCCCAAAACTTGGTCTGCATCCTTTTCTGAGAAATTTGAGCCACCCACCCTCTCTCTTGTCCTCAAAATCAACTTCATGCTGAAGACATTCCAGTCTGCATCTCCAACTTTACCTTTGTGGTTTGTCAGACAGGGCGAGAAGCTGCACAACCCAACACTTAGGCTCACAGGTACAAACAGCATCTTGATTTGGGATGGTTATGAGGTATTACCTAATTTATCTTCTATATGTGAACTACTTTTTCAGATACAATATAGAAAAGCTAAGTACCCAGATACACATTGACTCCTCAGGCTTTACCTGTGATGGGGAGCTTGGGCTTCAGTGTGTACAGCTGGGCAGGAGTCTGATGAGGGTTCATTCCGTACCTCAAGGGCAGCTGGGAAATTCCTTTACCGTACTGTTTCCTGAAGTAATCTGAAATAGCTTCATCATATTGTGCAGTATGAGTAAATGCCTACAAAGAATTAGATTTTGTGAGATATTAGCAGCACGTTCCAAAGATGCTTTTAAGATATATAACTAACTACATGCCTTAGCCATGCATCTCTCCCCAGACAAATACACAAAGATACCTATTAATAATGAATGGTTTAACTAATCCCCTTTGCCTCTGAAACTCGACAGAATATTCCTAATACCTGAACTCTCTATAACAGAAGGATACCAGTGCCAAGCACAGTGAGGGCAGCTCATATAGCCGAGGCAGCACTGAACACTGCATGGTCTGGCACAGGCACTGGCTGGATGTTATGTACGGTATTACAGAGGAGCATCCCACCTTTAAGGCTAAGTGGCGCCTGGTCTCCAAGGAGGTGTCCTTGCTGTCAGAGCTCTGCATCTCTGTGGACACAGCCACATAGTCCTCTGGTTCACACACAACTGTCACTCGAGCATGGTTTTTGGCTGCAGCTCTTAGCAAGGTTACTCCACCTTTGAAGGACAAAAGACATTATTTTCTTTGGTATTTTCCTAACAGTTGATGAAAGTCTCTCTTCCAAAAAAAGTCACTAAGCACGATTCCACATTCATTCTTGACTTAAAAAAGGAAAAAATAATTCATATGAACCACTAACAAACTATACACACACACACACACACACATACACACACACACACACACACACACATACACACACCCCTAATAAAATATTTGCTAAGCTGGATGTGATAGCACACACCTGAAATTCCTATACTAGGAGACTGGGGCAAGAGGATCCCATGTTTGAGGGCAGTGTGAAGGACAAACGGAGTTCAAGGCCAGTGCTGGCTCTGTGTTAAGACACAAAGACTTACAAAACAAAACACAACTCCTCATTAAAAAAAAAAAAAATCAAATGAAATCTCATTAGACTTTAAATAATCCCTACCCCCTGCCAGTCTTCAAAATGGTTTTTCCGACTTACCAATGTCGATCTGCTCAACAGCTGCCTCAACAGTTACATCTGGGGAAGCCACAGTATTCACAAAGGGATACAGGTTACAGGCAACAACTCTGCAACCAAGGAGTTTAGTCAGCATTAACAATCTCAACCTCTGTGGTTTACAGCTACTCAGGAAAAAATAAGTTAGTATGATAAATGTGACTAAAACCCACAGGGACCTAAAGTATAAACTGTGAGCCAGAGATTCTGAAATTCTTACGAGTTATGTAGGGAAGTCGGAAGCTGAGCACACTTGCAGAGAACAGAATTCAGCAGGTGCTCCGGATAGAGCCACATCATTCCCAAACCACCCTGCAAAGTTGCTGCTTGGGTAACCTATTAGTATCAAGCCATTAAAATGGCAAACATTTTTTTTGCTGGGTGTAGTAGCATACACTTGTAATCCTGGCATACAAAGAAAGGTCAGGACTTTGATGTCAGTCTGAGCTAGAGGTAGACCTCATTTCAAAACGAACAAAACATTTAAAAAGATATAGAAATTATAAATTATAGGAAATTCTCATATTAGACTATGATGTTATTATCCAGGACATTCACATTTATACTATTTTTCCAACAGATTGTTTATAATGATGAAAATAATGAAATTCTAAGGGTAAAATACTTGGATTGCCTTCAGAGAAGTCATAAAAATGGTAATAGGTCAAAAGAATATCCAGGGGCTGTAAAGAAGGCTCAGCAGGTAAGAGCTTTTGCTGTTCCTGCAGAGCACACAAGTTCAGCTCTTATCTTTGGTCCTTAACATGATCAAAATTCAGTTTCAAATTTTTACCTTATAAGGTTGAAATCAAGTCTGGCCATGTCAGCATTATCTTCTGGAATATTGCGTGCCAAGATTCCTAATTAGACAAAATTAAAGAAAACGTAAGGTCAAAGACTCGGGTAGTTCTTTCAGTAAGGTAAACTCTATTATTCTTTTTGCTTTTTAAGAGAGGATCTCACTATATTGCCCAGGCTATCTTAAACTCCAGCATCAGCCTCCTAAGCATTGGGATTATAGGAACATGCAAATGTACCCAGTACCTTTAAAACCCTTAAAGAACACAATACACAGCTGGAGTTATGAAGTTAAAATTAATGAGTACATTTAAAAATCTTTAGTCAAGCTCAGTGGCACAGGGTCTGTATACCAAGTATTCAGGAGGCTAAGGTGGAAGGACAGAAGTTTGAGGCCAACCTGGACTACACAGTAAGACTCTTTCTAATTAAAAAAAAAAAAATCTTTTGCCATCAATGGCTAATTCCTTCCAGGCATGGTGGCCCAAACCTGTGATCCCAGCACTTAAGAGGCTGAGGCAAGAAGACTGCTTAAGAGTTGGAAGCCATCCTGGACTAGAGAATGAGACTGTCTTAAAAATCAAATCAAACCTAAATCCTTTTTCTTATGCAACTGTAAAAGGAATTTTTACTTAAGTTTTGTCAGGCTTTAATCTAGGCCCATGGCTTGCCTAATAATCCTTAGCCTTTCCATCTTTATTCAGTCAAATTTTACGGAGCTGGCTAGGCAGCAACAACTTACTGCCATTTTTGTTTACATGGTTTACTGTGTCAGACAGATGAACAAAAGAAGAAGACTTTGAAAAGAAATTCTTTTGAAGGGCAGTGGTACTGTTAAGGCTTTGTCCTCACTTTCAACTATTTTAAAAGTCTATACATTATCGAAATACTGTCCATTTTACAATATCAGAATATTTCCAGTATGGTAAAAATGATCATAATCTATATTAGACAACCTAGTTATTAGGTCAGGATGAATGAACGGCAGGCAGAGGAAAACAATCTGAATGTCATGCAACAAGGCAAGCCACATTTTAAGCAGATTCTAATATATTATGAAATCTAATGGCAAATGTGACAAAACCAAGACCACTTGGGAAGCCAACTTCTTAAAACTTCTCTGAGCTTATGACATTTCTTCTTCTAATGTTCTATGAAATTATTGACTAAAATATTCCTGAAAACCAGAGTATTTTAAACTGAAGGCATCAACCACTTACCAGCATGGACTGCAGGATGCAAGGTTTTCACACGCCCCCCTAACATTTCAGGAAACCCGGTAAGCTCAGATACATCTCTGAAAACAGAGTAACAAAACATCACTCCAACTTCTAAAGGATTATTCTCCATTATCCAAAGCATCTCCCCCAAGTCTACTGGCTTCAGTTAAAGAATAATAATTCATTTTAAAATATTTTCACTATGCTAGACTTCCTAAATAAAATCATTTACTTAACAAAAACAGTCACATATTTTCTGACTGGTGTGTTTTGGGGGAGAATCAACTGAGTATTAAAGCACTGGCTTTGCAATTTCCAGAGAAAGGAATCCTAAGCCATTAATAATTAGTACTAAGAAATGATTCAAGGTTGGAGAAATGGCTCAGCATTTAAGGCTAAAGACTAAAAGGTCTTGAAAGGGACCAGAGCTAGGTCTCAATACCCCCATCAGACAGTTCACAACTGCTGTAACTCTAGCCCTACAGGATCTGACAGATACCACCTTCTAGAGTCTGTGGACACCCACACTCACATGTACATATCTACCCCCCAACATATTCATATATGTACAACAAAAAAAAATAGAAATAAATCTTAAAAAGGTAAATAAATTCAACTGAGAAGCATTTATAGAGAATGTAACAAAAAACAAAAAGTATCTTTGGACTGGAAAGTGTAACTCAGGGCTAGAGAGCTTGCTTCTCATGCACAAGGCCCTGCACAAACAAAAGAAACCAAAGCACTTTAACTATAAAACCAACCAAAGGAGCAATAAGAAGTGAATTTTACAAGGTCTGGAAATACAGCTCAATGGTAGAGCATTTGCCTAGGATGTGTGAAAGCCTGGGTTCAAGTCCCAGCACCAAACATAACTGATGAGAATGGAAGTTCTTTGCTGGATGTGCAGCATAGCCCTGTAATCTCGGCACTCTGGAGGCTGAGGGCATAGGAGCTGGACTTCTAGGCCAGCCTGGGCTACATAGTGTGTCTATGTGTGGGTGTGTGAGATTCTTTTGTGCCCTAGCCTGCAAACAAACAAACGATAACAACAACAAAAAAAACAAAACAAGCAAAACAACAAAAACCTGTTAAATAATAATACCACTAGTTGGTATTAGAATAACTAGCCAAGTCCACATGAAAATAAATACCTGATAAATCAAAAATTTAAGAAGTTTAAAAAACTTTACTAAGTAGTCAAAATTAACTGTGAGGAATGTTTTTCAAGCATTAAAAAAAGATTGGCAAGATCCTATTTCAAATATAAAACAAAAAACCCTTTTACATAGAAAAATTAATTGCAAAAGCATCACAAAAGATGAAAACAGGCTAAATGAAGAGCAATATTTATAAAATTAGCCCATATAATAAAGCTGGCCTTCAGAAAGTGGTAGTCATGAACACTTTCTGGCAAAATTTACAGATTTTAATGATGTGGAAAAATACCTATGATATTAAGAAAAAAAAGCAAGAGGTAAAACTGAATCTGTGTGATCTACAAAACAAGTATCTACCTATAAAAAAGACTACAAATATTATAGTATAACTTGTTAAAAAGTATAAGCTATTTTTGCTATCTTTATACTTTTCCACATATTTTTAAAAATTTTCTACAATTGTCTTTATTACAAGAAAATAATTAAAGCCAAAAATTCTAACAGAACACTGAATTTCCTGGGCAGACTCTTCTATTAAGGACTGGAATACGCAAATAAGCACTGAGGGGCCAAGACCATACACAACTGTATCATCAAGGAGACAAACAGGTTTCAAATTCAGAATTCCTACTGGGGCTGGAAAGATGGCTTAGTGGGTAAAGTGCTGGCTATGCAAGCATGTGGACTTCAGTTCGGATGCTGAGCACCCACATTATAGCCAAGTGGAGGGTAGGGTGGGGTGGGGAGCAACCTTTGGCCCTATGGCTAGGTGGTGCAGAGACAGGGGGATTACAGATAAGCCAGTCCAGCCAAAAACACAAGAACTTAATCGGGCATCAAGTAAGCCATCTGACAGGTGGATGACTGTGAGATGGAAGCCACACTGGTACACATAGCAAGTCCAAGCCAGCTGGGGCTACAGGAAGAGCCTGTCTCAAAAAAAAAAAAAAAAGGTTAAAGGGTCATTGAGATGGCTCAGCATGTAAAGGCACCTGCTGCCAAGCCTGACAATCTGACTTCAATCCCCTGCTCTACAGGGTAGAAGAGAATCAACTATAAGCTGTCTTCTCACCTACACACACAATAAATCAAAATGTAATAAAAAAATTTAAAAGCTCATTACTCTTGGTAGTCTTCATTCAACAATCACCTCACTCTGCATACGTATGAGATACAATCTCAGTGGACTGCACAAAGCAATGGTTAACTTCCTGGGATAAAAGTTTGTCCTCTTATTAGCTATATGATTTTGGACAAGCTACTTTTCTGTGTCTCAGTTTCCCTATCTATCCAAAAGAATACTCAAAAATAGCTGCTGAAATTATTCCAAACCATGAATTAATAACAGAACAGACCTCCTATTTGTCTATATTCCAATCCATGAGCTTCATTCATAGCTTGAGCTGGGCTCTACATACAGGATTTAGCCTAGACACTCTCACTCTAATAGGAAAGAAACATCTCAGTTGTTAAAAAGATATTCAAAGCTGAACATGGCATGCACCTGTAATCCCAACACTTACTGAAGGAGGCTGACGCAGGAGGACCACAAGTTTAAAACCAGCCTGGCTCTAAATTAAAAACATTTTTAAGTAGGAGGTATAGCTCAGTGAAAGACTAGGGGAGGCACTGGGTTCAATCCACAGTACCACCAAAACCAAAAAAGAACTACTATTATGGGGAAGCAGGGACTGCAGCGTAGCACAGAATTAAGACTGAGCAGCTGCTAGGCCTTTCATCCAGTTGACATTTAGTGTAAGAATTCAATGTATTTTGCAATTTTGATTAGTATGAAATGTTTCCATAATATAGTGTTGTCTTTGTTTTTTTGAGGGGGAAACTACAAATGAACACTTTCCTTAAACTTGAAGAAGGCCAACAGCAGACCCCCAACCTGGCCCAACTGAAACCCAGTTCTGACTCTGCCCTCACAAAAACCCATAACAGAAGATGAAAAAAACAATAAAACATACAAAAGTAAAGGCATTCTTGCTCAATGAACCTGTCAAATCAGAGCTATGAGTTGCTCGGATAGGAGTTATGAAGCTAAAATGGATAATCTACCCCACAAGGATCACCTGGAAAGCAAGAAGTAAACTTCCACATGGCAACAAAGGTAGGTAGGCCTTCTTATTTTTTGAAATACTCCCCAGGGGTGGGTGCATCCTCCCTCTGAACTCACTCTGTGGTTTATTACAGCTGTCCTGTGATCTTTTTTCCTTTTCTAGTTTCCAGTAGCTCAGGATCTCCTTCTCACTGATCGTGTGTGCATTTTATCCCATATATACATATATATATATATATATATTTAGTTATTTATCCCTTTCCACTGCCTCTTCAGGTAATGAGCAATTTATAAATGGTCAATGAATGCCATCTATCTTCAAACGGTTAAGGGACATTCAGGAACCAGGCGGATGAAAATTTTCATAACACGGTTTCATCAAATAACCAGTTAAAGCAAGGCCAACGTAAACTTTCAGAAGTTTGAGTCTGTGGTGCCTAACAAACTGCCAGTGTAAGTTATTTTGTTAATTACCAGAAGAGTGGCAGAGAACTAGGTTCTAAAACCAGGACTCCCTGGGCTCCAATCCTACTTCTACCCGTTACTTTCTTTACGACTGTGCAGTTACAGAATCTGAGTAGCATTTTTCTCCTCCAGAGTGAGGGATGTATCAGCCTCCCAGGGTTATGGTGGCAGATGGTATTTTTTTTCTCGCAGTGCCTGGACCACACATTCCTTCCTGGTTAATGCGATCACACTTCCTTTCTGCTTCGACTTACCTTACAAACTACCTAGTGCCTTACCTGACTGTCAAGCCAGCATCCCGGAGAGCTTTTGCGGTGCCTCCGGAAGCGACTAGATTCAAACCAAGAGACGCGAGGTTTCGGGCAAATTCCACGAGGCCAGTTTTATCAGACACACTGAACAGGGCTGAAAGAGAGGACATTTCTCGTTACTCGCAGGCCGTGGCCCTGCGTTCCCCCGTGTCTGGGGAGGAGATGCCGAACGCAAGGCCACACCAGGGCCAGCGGTCCACAGGCCCAGCCAGGGGCCTTGCCTGCGCACCGGGCCGAGCACGGGGGCCGGGCCGAGGGGTCGGGTGCTGTCCCGCCGGGGCCTCACCGAGCTGGTCGGGAGCCATGGCTGCAGCACAGGGTCCGGGGAGCGGCGGGACACAACACGGGCCACGTGCGCGCCGAGACAGGCACCGGACCCGCGGTTCAGGAAGCAGGTGGGCGGGGCGGGCGGCCTGCCACGTGATCAGAGCCCCCCTTCCCTTGGCGACAAGCCGGAGCCTTGGACGGAAGGCGGGGCGGGGCGGGGCGGGGCGGGGCGGGGCGGGGCGGGGCGGGGCGGGGCGAGGCTGCAGTTGTACTCAGAGCAGGCTCCTGGAACGCGGCGTCTAGCGGCCTGCGAGCCCCGCATGTGGGCGCCTAGCCCGCGATCTTCGCATCCCCCGGTGGCTACTATGCCATGTTCCCGGTAGGGAGGCCAGAGCGCTCATGGGAAAGCAAGGACAGGCCTGATCCTCAAAGGGGCAAAGCTTGAAATGTTTTGGTAGACCTCTACTAGTCTTCTTCCATTTTAATAGATTTGGGAAGCAAGATCGAGACCTACAGATTTAAGGCATTGACTCCACAGGCCAGACGGAGAGCCAAAAAGAACTGAAGTGGACATTTGAGGTTTCAGTGCCACATTATAACATTGCCTGGAGTCTACTTCAAGATTGTGACTTCTTCCAAATCTGCAAATACCATCCTTCTTTCCTGACGCCCAAATAAAAAGAATGATAATTATTAATGGCTGCTACAAGAAAAAACAATATATATATATATTATATTGTTATAATATATATATATATTCTTTGAGACATGGTCTCCCTGTAGCCCCACCTCTCCAGTAACTTACTATGTAGACCAGGCTGGTCTCAGTCTCAGAGATCTGCCTGCCTCATAAATGACTATGTAGCTTTTAATTCTTAGTATAGATACTGTCTGTGCACATGAGGTGTGTTGAGAGGAACTCATGCTTAGAGACTTTTTTCTTAACTGTAAATGATATGTATTCAGTTTGACAAATACCTATGGAACCTTTTTGACCCAAGTGGCAGAAATACAGTGTCATAAAGACAGAACTATCTCCTAATCAACACTCAGTAACTCAAGATGGAATGGAAGTGTAGACACATGTCTGGAGGCAATGAGAAAACGTTAGTTTTTAAGTTTTTTTTTTGTTGATGTTTTAAGGCATTAAGCTAAACTTATAGAGGGCCCCTGGTAATAGCAAAACACAATTGCTTTTCTTTAAAGCTATTACGATGACTAGCTCTAATTCACAGTTTTAGAATACAGGCTTGATGGGTGCTTCATATGTTAATCGATGGAAGAAAATAATGAGGTTTTTAAAAATTAACTAGCTTTATCATTCTGGCCAAGCCATTTCTTTGGCTGTGGGAGTGGTGGTGGGAGGGGGGTGGGGGTGGTGTTCCTTACCTTACCTGTAATACTGGCCTATCTGTTCTGTAGTTCTCACCATCGTGTATGAAGCAAATTAAGTAACCTATTGAAAGAACAAATTATAAAGTTACTAATAAAGATAATAATATACAAGTAAAACTTTTTGATCATTTTCTTGATGTAGTTAACTACTTGGATATCTTTATGACCTTGGGAATATGCCCTGAAAGATGCCAATTGCAAGCAAGCTAGCATCTTAGAAGTGGGTGAGTCATCATCCATGAAGGGCTAATCACTAGTATTGCTATTCCAGGCAGACTCTAAATCAAAACATAGAGACACCATAATCATTATATTTTCTATATTCTTATTTCATATACCATCCAAAGGCAGCTTGACAGCCCTAAAGTCACATTACTCTACCTAGAAAGTTGCATCTCTATGTTCTTTTAGTCATTGAATGCACTACAGTTTTTGTTTCATGCTGTAAGTTTTCCTTGTGAGAACTTATCACTTCTTCAGGTAAGTTTCCATCCTACTCCCAAATCTAGGCTCTCCTGTTGGGCTCTAAGGACTAATAAAATGGATACACAGTGGCTGGCTTGCTCCAAGGGTTTGTGCACCCTAATGGGAAGAGTCTGTCATAAGAAGCAATTCTCTGGGGGTTAACTTATTGGATGAATATATTAGGTATTTTCTACAGAATCCCTTTCAACCTTAGTTGAGAAGGTTAATCTATCAAAACATGTGAAGAAATCTGAGCATTTTTCTTGAAGTCTGGGGAGCTGTTTGCATACACAAAGCCAACAGTAATATAAAGACTGAATTAGAATGGCTGGAAGCAAGAGAAACCCCTTGGGAAGGTTTGCACTAACCTGTGGTAAACCAGAAACTCTGTAGAAGCTGCCTCTTAAAGATTCTGCAAACATCAGATTATGGAGAGACACAGTGTTCAAAGTCAGTATTATTTGAGGCTCTCATACCCTTCACAAAATAGCCATTTGCTTTTAAACTTTGCATCTGACCTAAACTTCTTATGACTACAAAGTAAACCCATAAGGATGAGTTTGCTGACTGCACTGATGTATGATTGTCTTTGTTCTTCGGCTATGTAACCTCTTTCTCTTTGGAGCAGATTATTCAAGAGGTCTCGAATCTAGATTCCTAAGTCATTGTCACTCATGTATGACTGATAATAAACAATTTCTTACTCCTTTAATGCAGAATTGTTATTTTACCTTATGACCACACCAACTTTGAAACAAAGGTTTGAGACCATGGGAAAGAAACAATCTACATGAGGGTCGGGCACATAGCTACGTGGTAGACTGTTGCTTCCTAGCATGTACAAAGTCCTGAGTTCAATCCACAACACCCAAAAATAAATAAAAAGAACTTTATAAGATAAAATCAGAGGTAAGGATCAATAGGACATGAAGGTCATAGGAGGCAGGAAATCCATTATTTCTATATTTTGATTTGAATATATGCCTAGGTAAGCATCATATGCATTATTATATACCTATGCAAATGAAAAAAATGGGTTTGGAAATGTGTATATTTTATGCAAGGTCAATGTGAGAAGTCCAAATGTATTTGTGTTTCTCAATGTTGATTTTGAAGTACAGATAACTGATAGGCACAGTTAAAAATTATATGGGTGGTTGTTGAAATTATGAATGCAAATTAGCAATGGAAGAAAAGCTAAAGGTAAACACATTTGGAAAGTTAATGGTGTTGAAGACCTAGAAGTTGATGAGCCTAGAAGATAAGCTTGCTTCATTAGGTTTAGCAAACAGAGTGAACAAAAAAGAAGGCCAAAGACAGGAAATTGGTTCAAGCAAGTGTTTAATGTTCTAGGAGTGTCTGTGGATGTAACCAGTAGAGTTCATGTCATTAATACTGTAGCTGATAGAGCAATAAAAATGTTACTAAAGCAAGTGATTATCTGACAAGCATTCTGTAGCCCTGACTGTCCTGGAATTTGCTATATAGACCTTTGTGGCCTGGAATTCACAGAGGTATGCCTGGCCCTACCTCCCGAGTACTGGGATTAAAAATGTGCACCACCATAGCTAGCTATGAGAGTATTTATCAAGGATGTTGTTCATTCATTTGTGTGTGTGTGTGTGTGTGTGTATGATGTTAAGTATTGGGGTACATGCTGATAATCCCAGCACTTACTGTGGTGGAAGGAAGACTGTGAGCCTTAGACCAGCCTAGACAACATTGTAAAGCCTTCTCTAAAAATAAATAAGAAAAAAACTAGAACAAATAAAAACAAACCAACTAAATAATAATAGTAAACCAAACAAAAACTGTTGAGGGTCTACTCTTTACCAGTGGCTGGGGGCGGTGACAAAGGGAAATTCCAGTTCTCATAGGGCAGAGAAGGAAAGAATCAATAAACAAATGAATAAAACTTGCAGAGTGGTCCATGAACACATCGATATCTCTATGGAAGAAATGAAGGAGCTAGCAGGAACAGGCCCAAAGGGAGCCACAGTTTTTTACAGGCATGCCCCATAATGGTCAGCTCAAAGAGCTTCGATAGGCTTGCCAGATAATCTTTTCACTGGCGAAGTAGTTTTAAGTAAAGAACTGAAGGTTCAGTGGGGGATAAAAAGCCACAGGGAACTTGGAGGAAAATGTTCCAGGCAAAGAAAACAACAAGTGCAAAGGTCCTGCATAGGGAGTATGCTGATATTGTTTGGGGGATAACAAGAAGGGCAATATGGTTGCAACACAGAGAGCAAAACCATGGAGAAAGTGATCGGGCAGCGGATGGAATAGGGCGCCACAGGCCGCCGTAGAGACGCCGGCTTTGCTCCCATAAATGTGAAGGTAGCTGTGGAGAACTTTGGGCAGGAATGGCCCTTAATTTGTGCTTTTTTCGGGTTATTGGAGAATACAGGCAGATCCCAGGGAGGCTTGCAGTGGGCTTAGTTCCTAGACACCAGAGCATGGTAAGAATGGCATGGTTCAGAGCTTCTACAGTGGCTCTAGATATAGATTAGAAATAATGAAGGAGAGAGATGGGCTAATAAAGAGGAGGAATATTCATGAATGTTCTGAGAACAGGCTTGATCTTCTTGGAACTCACATGCTATTTTTTTTCCCTTCTTTCATGGCCTTTCTAGTCATGATGGTGGGAAGAGAGAAAGGAGGCGGGTCCCGGTCAAGTTAGCCCGGTGCTATAGCTCTCAACAAAACACTTCTCAGACAACCAGCATGTCTACAGGCAGAGCTGAGGGGACTATGCCCCACATGAAGAAAGAGAAGCCAACCCTTCTCAGCTTGTTCCAGGCACCCACTAGACGGCAGCAGGCCCTGACTGAAGAGTCAGAATTTTCAGCAAAAGTGGCCTTTATGCCCCTAGAAAATAGCCTGGGTAACTGTTTTCATAACCTACAGAACAGAGGTATTATTTGCAGTGAGGTTAATGGGAAACTAATGAGGTATTGTCTAGTCGTGTAATCTCCCAATTAGGCATTTAAAAAAATATCCATCCGTCCATTGATGCATCCATCCCTATCTATCATCCATCCATCTATCTATCTATCTATCTATCTATTTATCTATCTATATCATCTATCTATCTAGAGACAAGGTCTCCTGTAGCCCCAGCTAGTCTGGATGTAGACCAGGCTGGCCTCCATCTCACTGAGATACTGTGCAGGCATTAAAGGCATGCACACCATGCCCTGCTGTTTATTTTTATTTTATGCGTATGAGTGGATCTTTTGCCTGTTTGTATGTAAGTGTACCATGTGTGTGCAGTGGTTGTGGAAACCAGAAGAGAGCATCAGATCCCCTGAAACAGGAACTGAGGACCATTGTTAGTCATCATGTAGGTGCTGGGAACCTAACCCTGGTCTTCTGCAAGAACATCAAGTGCTCTTAACTGCTGAGCCATCTCTCCCGCTCCAAGCTCAGCCTTTTTAAAGTTACCTAAAAGCTGGTTAAATTATAGGGAGTGTTTAATTTTTTTCCTCAGTAATATGATGGGAGAGAGAGAGAGATGCTACAAAGGGATGAGTGAGGCAAGACTGAAAGAGAAGGAAAATTAAGGGAACTCAGGGAGTGAAAGAAGCTTCTTACTCAGTAGTCTGGTCTAAGCTTCTTCCCAACTGAGAGTCAAAATTTCCACAGAGTTGTAAAAATTTGCTAGGAAGAAACGATACTCCATTAATACAGAAATAGTTCAAATAAAAATGTTACAGTAGCAAGGAACCATGAACCGTGTTTAAGTCCTGAGCAGATGTGACCTTTAGTATGACCTTTCTCCTTTCCCAGATGTAAACCTGCAGTTTTCTAGGAATCTCACAAACAAGACTATAAACTTCATTTATAGCAAAAAGAAATTTTTAACTCCCCTGTGTAATCTTTGTGACCTATATTTTTTTTTATCTTATCAGTGGTTATTCTGTCCAATACACTTCAGGAACCACCTTACAATCTCATTTAAGTTCCTTAGCAACCATTTGAGATATCACTTCAGAAGCCACCAAAATTATGCCTACAGTTATTGTGATACCTAAATGCAACTCTCCTGAGGTGCGCATGCCTACGGTGGGTATGCACTATCCTTTCCCGAATCACCTTTCCTTCTATTAACTCGGGCTTAAATCTACTTTAAAATCTCTTCTTAATAAACTCCAAGTCTGGGCTACAGAGATGGGTCAGTGGTTAAGCATGCCTGCTACTCCTCAAAGGACCCAAGTTTGGTTCCCAGAAACCACGTGGATGGTTCACAACTGCCTGTAAGTCCAGCTCCAGGGGATCCAAGGCCTTCTTCTGGACTCCACATTCACCTGCATGCACATGTATATTTACCCCTCCATACATAATTAAGAAGTAAAATAAATTTTTTTAAAAACCCTTCAATTCTGCACCATACTGACTGACTCATTCTGAAATTCTTTTCTCTAGTGACGTCAAGTATTCTGGCTTCTTCTAAGTAGAAGTTTCTGAAAAGAATTCCTTAGGCTGCTGTAGCCTATGACTGCTCTGACAGACTGCCTAACATCCAGGTTGATCCTTGGAACTTGTTGCAGCATCCACAGAAAGAGGCAGTAATATGGACAGGGTGGGGAAAACTTGAAGTAAATAGTTTTTTGAGTCATTATCTTTCAAAACTATGTTTGTGACCAAAATGTAAAAAATAAATAAAGACTATGGGTTTAGCTCCAGGATAGAACACTTGTTTAACATCCTTGAGGACCTATATTCAATTCCCATCATCTTCCCCAATAAATGTTTGTTAGATGGAGGAGAGACTGTTTTAGGAAGAGAAGTCAGTGTGTACTAAGGCCACGAGGAAGTTGGGGCCACAGTCTGTGTTAGAGCTAGAAGAAGCCTTGTGTGTTTCCAGTGTAAGCAGTGAGAGAAATAACACAGCTGGAGTATTGAAATGAGTCAATTCAAATAGGCTTCTGTGGATTTTAGTCTAATGTTAAGAACATGATTAAACTATTGGTTTCAATTTTGGGATTTAGTCAGCAGATAGTCTCTAAAATATAAAATGAAAACAACAACAACCCTAACTTTCTGTCTTTAGAAGGGAGGAGAGGGCATGTAGGAGACGACTACAAGAAGAATTGATGGTAACAGGGATGGGAGTGGAGGCAAAAAAAAGCGAGTAGAGGACTGGGTATGGTGGTGCACACCTTTAATCCCAGGCAGAGGCAGGTGGATCTCTGTGAGTTCAAGGCCAGTCTGGTCTATATAACAAGGAGAACCGCAGAGGGAGAAGGAGGCTTGAGACAAAGTGCCAAGAGCAAGTAGCTGAAGGTACTGGGAAAGTCAACAACAGGAGTGAGAGTTCTATCAGTCATTTTTAATATTCTGGGGAAGTCATATGGAAACCAAAGAGAGATTTGGAATTAGCAATATTGTCATCAAAATCACCGGTGAAAATCACTGGCTAGGACACGTTGGTGGAGTGGTGGCAGCGGAAGGAAGGTAGGCTGGAGGAAGCAGACTGCCAGGCATTTTTTCCGTCCCATTAGAAGTTGATGATGGTGAATTTAGAGAGCACGGAGACGTGCAATTTGCCTACTGCTGCTCCAGCAGTCCTTGTGCAGGCACACACACTCGCGAAGGCAGATGGTGCCATTCATCCAGGACTGGGATCTTGCCAGGAAGTTGTGATTCAACAAGAGTCAAGGGATTTTGGCAAGTGTGATGGGCTTGATGAGACATGAAAGCTGAGCAGGACAAAGAGGGGAGGCAAGAGGAAGGATGTCAATCAACTGTGAGGATGGAGGGTAGCTGTCAGCTGTGGAAGTATGGTTGTAGAGAGTGGGGTTTGGAGAGGTGGTCGAGCAGTTTGGGTGTTGATATTCAGAGTACGATCGTAGAATGCATGGAGGTTATTGGTGTGCCTGGAACACTGTATGCTTTTTTTTTTTTTTTTTTTTGTCTTGGGGTGCTGCTAACAATGCCAATGTCTACTTTCCAAAAGTACACTATTAACCATAAATTATAGTTCAAGTGGATTTTTTGTTGGTAGTAATTTCATGAATACCATAAAACAGCATGACATGCCAATTCTAGTCATTTATTAAGTAGGAATTTTTCAAAGGTAATTGTTATGTTTTATGTGTGGGTCCTGGTAGCATGTTTAAGATTTTAATGTATCCTTATTATTTTGATAGTTCCTCTAGCTGTTTAATAAAGAATTTAAAACAAAATCAAATTATCAGTGGCTTACCACATTTTTTCTAATACTTGATTGACTGCAACCTCGGCTGCTGTGCGGTTGCATCCTCTTTGGATGATGGACATTAAGGGCAAAGATTTTTAAAAGTGTCTGGTTTTGGTTTATAATCTGAGCTTCTTTTCCCACCACCAATCATTTATCACAGTAGTTCTCATGTGTGATTGCCGCCCTGCCTTCTCCTTGCCAGTCTCCCTGTCCTACTGGTTCTAGTCCAGGCTGTCTGGATTTGCACGTACTTGTCCCACTAACTATTGTGGCTTATCTAGGTCAGGGTCTCAACAATCTGTCCTTATGGGATTAGAGATTACTCTTTAGCCCCAGATCCCATCCCATTCTGTACTGAGCTGGAAGCCAATGTCAGCTTTGGTAGCTGGAATTCTCTTCTCAGAACCAGGACTCCTGTGTCCTAATGATTATTTAGCTCCAAGATAGAACAAGTAGTTTTTTCTTTCTTTCTTTCCTTTTTTTTTTTTTTAACTGTGAAGACTGTCAAACCAAAACTCTTGAGTTGAAGGAGGTCTATCTGAAATAAAAGGACTTATTGAACCCTTACAAATATTAGCAAGGAAAAGATCAGGTTCTGGGACAAGTTCTTTAACTACCAGGACAAATAGCAGTGAAATGTGTCTACCAGGAGGATCAGAAGTTCAAGGTCACCCTTGGCTACACAGAGAGTTATAGACAGCCTGGGATATGTGAGTGTCTCAAAAATAATTAAGTAATTAAATAATTTAAAAATCTAGATTCTGCATATAAGAAAAACCCATGGAATTTGGCTGAGTCTGGCTTATTTCTCTTACCATGAGGATCTGCAGTTCTATTCATTTTCCTTCAAATGAATGACATAATAATTGCATTATTATAGATAAATAAAACTCCATTGTGTATATTTACTACATTTTCTTTATCCATTATCTGATGGTGGGCATTTGGCAGGTTTTGGTAGCTTTGACTCTCCACGGTTCTTTCTTTTCTTTGATCCTGGAGCTTACTTCAGTTGTAACATATGTGCTCTTGTAACACATAATATTCTATTATAGTTGCATCTTTGTAAGAGTGTTTGGTTATCCTTTATGAGCATAAACTATGTTCTATTTCCATATGTTTACCTAGTTTCCCTAATTTAATAACTAGTAGATAACATATACTAAATGTAGAGGATTAAAAAGTCAGATTCTACTCCCATATTTTTGACTGGAGAGATGGCTCAGTGTTTAAGAGCACTGACCGCTCTGCCAGGGGACTTGGGTTCGTTTCTCAGCACTCACATGGCTAACAGCTGCCCATAATTCTAGTTCCAGGGGATCTGACACCCTCTTCTGACCTCTGTGAACATTGCACATGCAGTCAAAGCACTCATACACATAAAATAAAAATACATAAATAAAAATTAATGTAACTGTCATTAGGAAAAGGAAGCAGAAGATCTATGTTATAGGCTACATGGTGAACTGTGAATGTCCAGTGTACACCTGGAAGCCTCAACCCCTAGAGCCCCAGAATGTGACTTTGGAAATAGGGCTCTAAAGAGGCAGTTGAGGTTACATGAGGTCATATGGGTGGTCCCTGATACAAAGTGAATAGTGTCCTTTTAAGAAAGAAACCAGGCATGCATGCAGAGAGCAAAGGCCAGGTGAAGACACAGAGCGAGCTGTTTGCAAATGAGCTAAGAGACATCAAAGTCTTCCAATACCTTGACTGTGGCCTCCTTGTCTCCAGGATTATGTGAAAATAGTTTTCTTTTGTTAATGTACTCAATGAGTGAGGTTTTATTTTGGGAGCCCCAGGAAAGTCCTAGGAAACAAAAACAGAGTGTTTGAATTTCTCTGTAGAAATCAGAGGTTGTCAGTGGTGTGATGAAATCAGAGGATGTCAGTGTGTGATGGCTGAAAAGCAGTCACCATATGAATTCATTGTTTACTTTAGCTTTACTTACCAATGTGCCAATTTTGCAATTTTAAAGTAAAATAGTTGAATATATAATGAAATATTTGAAAAGGTAAATTTCCATATTTTAGGATTTGAACAAAATTTGCCTGAACTAATTTTTTTATACTGCTAGCAATTAAAACTAAGACCTTCTTGCCTGCATTAATTTTATAGGAAAATTCCACTTCATTAATTTCATATGAGTTTAATCAAGAAAAGATGTTCTCTGATATCTAACAGTATAGATAGGTTCATTATAATGCATAACTGTAGTAATGTCTATGTGCCCATTATAAATACAAAACTACCAATAATACATATCTTACTGCCTGCCACATATTGCTTTCTATACTTTACATGGATGATCTCATTTACTTGATATATTTTCTCAGAATTCATAAAAATCAGATTTTTCAATAATGTATCATTTTTCAAAACCTGAAACCATCATATTAAGTATTTGAATAGGAAAGTTCGGTTTGTAAGGTTAATCTAAAATCCACAAAAAAATCAATGGCAAAAAAAACCTATTTTACATCACTTGAAACAATAAAAGCATAATAAAATACTTGGTTGTTTTTCTTAAAGCAGAAAACACGTCACCGTTCAAGAGCAGGAAAAGAAAAGGCCCTGTATACTAACTAACCAAAATGAAGCCCACCTGTCATCTGTCATGTCTCCTTCCTCCCTACATAATCTAGTTCTGGATTAAGATTATATAGCAGATGTGTGTTAGTCAGTTTCTCACCTTATGATGAGACACCTAAGAAAAACAACTTAAAGAAGGAAGAGTTTATTTTGGTTCACATTTTTAGATGTTTCAATTCATGGTAAGTTGACTTCACCATTTCTGGGCATGTAGTGGGACACGATGGGGGAAGGTGTG
This sequence comes from Eospalax fontanierii, assembly GCA_035773235.1. Taxonomy (NCBI): domain Eukaryota; kingdom Metazoa; phylum Chordata; class Mammalia; order Rodentia; family Spalacidae; genus Eospalax; species Eospalax fontanierii. The sequence continues at coordinate 24,165,843 of CM069530.1, forward strand.
GTGGACAGAGCTGCTTACCTCATGGTAGCCTGGAAGAAGAGGAGGAGGAGGGCGAGCAGAAAGAGGAGGGGGAGGAGGAGGAAGAGGAGGAAGAAGAGGAAGTGGAAGAGGAGCAGGAGAAGGAGGAGAGAGAGAGAGAGAGAGAGAGAGAGAGAGAGAGAGAGAGAGACTGACTGTGCAAATGTGCAGCCTTTGCCCAGTGAATGACCTACTTCTCCTGACTACTCCTGAGGCTTGACCTCCAATAGTTCATCCAGCTATGAATCAGTCAAGAGATTTATCTAACTATGAAGTTAGTACCTTCATGAGAATTACCTCTCATATTCACACCAGGGGGAGACCAAGTCTTTAACACATGCACTTTGGGAGAGGAGAGGGCACTTCAAACCTAAACCATGATAAGACTGAAGAGATCATATACTACATATATTTGTTGTTAAGCCTGGATGTTAACAGATGGTTTAAGCAAAAGCGTAATTTGGGAAAAGCATCAGCATAAGCTAGTATCACATTTTTTATTACTGAATGTTAAGGGGTATGAAACATAGATTATTAACGTAAATTTAAAATCTAAACATAAACTACTTGAACTCTTTAATGTTAGTTTTTGTCTGTTTGTTTCTGTAATAGGGTCTCAAATAGCCCAGGTTGGCCTCAAATTTACTATGTAGCTGCTGATGATTTTGAACTCCTATTCTTCCAGCTTCCACCTCCCAAGTGCTGAAATTACAGGCATGACCCACCACATAGATCTGTAATGCTAGGGTTTCCACCAGCATTTAAGAATGCATCTCTGGAGCTGGAGAGCTGATTCACCGGCTGTTCTTGCAGAAGACCCAGGTCCGAATTCCAGTGATGGGGTGGCTAACAACTCTTAGTGACTCCAATTTCAAGGGATCCAACACCCTCTTCTGTCTCCTTGGGCCTTGCACAACACAGGTGCACTTACATACATGCAGACAGTGCATGCATAACATAAAATAAAGAAATAAATTTTAAAAATTTTTAAAAGAATGCATCTTCTTGAGTTAGGTATGGCAGTTTGCAATCCCAGTACTCAGGACAATGAAGGAGGAAGAAGATCATGAGTTCAAGAGCGGTGTGGACTATATACTGAGACTTTTTTTTTTTTTTTTAAGCATCTTGTTTTTTTTTTTTTTTAAGCATCTCTTTGCTGGGCATGGTGGTGCATGCCTTTAATCCAAGCACTTGGGCAGCAGAGGCAGGTGGATCGCTCCTTAATTGGCTTTTGGATTATTTCAGCATGGAAATGAACACGAGGTCAGCAGGGCAAAGACTAGTGTCCTAAAGTAACAATAAAGAATAAGGACGGATTTTGTCCTCAGGAAAAACCTTCAAGCTGGTCAAGGTTCAAAGGAATCTGGAAAGTGCTACATTAAAGACTTTATTCTTAGTTGAAGCTAGAAAGGGGCCAGAGGACCTATAGTCAACAGAAAGCAAGTATGAGTTGGTGAATGCCCATGGCACAAATTCATGTATAGGTTGGCTCTGCCTCACTGAAATTTCCTGCTTGCAAAGACATGTCAGGGACAAAGATGGGAATGGATTAAAGGCAGTCAGGTCATTGAGGCCTCAGTAGAGTAGAGAGATAGAGAAGCTTAAGAATGTGTAACTGAATTTGCCTAGGTTATTCTTTATTCATTCTTTATCGAATGAATTCATAAAGTTGTTCTACCAATATATTAGGCATATCAACAGAAAAGCATCTTCTCAAAGTATAATAATGGCAGATTTAGTTCCAGGAAGCATATACCCAGAACACATCACCACTAGGGTGCAGCAAAGGATCTCCTTGGGGCATCAGCACCGCTTAGGATGCGCTCTCTCAAAGAGAGTCAACAGTGCTTCCCAGGCAATGAAGTGCTCTCTTCACTCATTTTCATTACAACCCAAGGAAGGACTTTATTTTTCAGATGCAGAAAGTAAAGTCCTGATGAGAAGCTCAAGGTCACAAGTGTTGGGGGGAGGGGGGCAGATAGGGGGTGCGGTAGGCTTGAAACCATCTTTATTGACTCTAAAGTTATCTTGGATAATTAGGAATAGAGAGCTTTCAGCCGATAAAGAAATAACCACTGACATCTTCACTTCTAACATGCAACATTGATTTTTATAACAAGAATTTTATTGTTGAGGAGTGGTATCTTTGTTATTGAAAAGAGGTATAATAATACATATTAATTTTAAGTTGCACCTACTTTTAGAAGAGTAAAACAAAAAAATCAAGTGTTTCAGTCATTTAAGGAAATGATGTATATAAATATTTCATATAGCACTTTGTATGTGTGTATCTGCAGGTGTGTGCACAGACACATGTACAATCTTTTAGAGAATGTGGTACAGTGAACAGTGTGACCATACATTCACATCTTTTTTTTAAGACAGGATCTCACTGTGTAGCTTTAGCTGACCTGGAACCTGTTATGTACACAGGTTGGCCTTGAACTCACAGACATCTGTCTGCCTCTGCCTTGAATCTTGGGATTAAAGGCTTGGACCACTATGCCTGGTCCATACATTTACATCTTTGACCTTATATCTTCCTAATTATCCCTGTTCTTGCTCATATTGAAACATACTCATTTTATAGCCTTAAGGCCAGTCAGGATTCAGCTGAAATTGCAGAATGATGTTTGCCAGATAATTTCCAATACAGTAACAAGGCTAGGAGAGCATCTTCATGTTTCCTTTCCTTCTCAAAAGTTATATTTTTCCTTTAGAACAGAAGGGCAAGTTCAATTTTAGGTTAAACAGTAGTGGTGGTTAGTGTCAAAAAAAAAAAGATATTTTGGTGGAAGTTGTCTTTGGATCACCTCTCAATAGCACTGTGGGGCGGAGGCTGGCTCCATCCTCACAGAGGATCAGCTCTGCCTTCACCTGTGTGTATTTCCGTCTGCTAGTGATGACCAGACAGTTTTCAACAAGTAGAAGAATAATTGCCGTGACTGGCAGCATTTTGGAAGGGTTGAGAAACTTTGTGCTAATATTGAAATGGAAGAATTGGATTAGATCTAAAAGATTCACATTCAAAAAGCATTTCTTAAATATTTACTGTGTGTCTTATATTAAATTGCCCTTAAAAAAACATTAAGAAAATAGTTTTCAGACAAAACAAAACTATGTAAAATAAGAAAATGGCTTCCAAAAATATCCATTAAGCTCAAAACAGTGCCAACATTATGCAAAATAGAAGCAGAACATTGTCAATGATTTTCAGAGTTGATAAATACTTTGATTTTATAATTATGATGGTGGAGAATGCCATTTCTTATGAAAACATACTACAAAATGGCAGAAGTCTATTTGGAGACCATTTTAGAACTGGTTGGAGATGCTATCCTAATCCCAAGCCAAAACAATTTAACAATTTTTTAACGAAACTCAAGGAAGCAACTCAGGTGGCAGTTTTTAAAACCAAACATTTTAATATAATACCATGCAAAGATATGTACATTGATACTTACATGCCACAGAATAATGGTAGAAAAATACTAAGTCTTTTACGTAAGATCAGAGAGCTTCGTTGTCAGGTATAGTACTGAAATTCACAGCATACACTGGTCGGGAGCTGAGTGGTTGTGTCTTGGTACTATTTCTTAGCACTATATGGTACGGAGGAAGGTTGCAGTGAAGTTTCCTACAACACAGGTGAGCACTGCCACACACACTTTGGATTCATTAGACATTTGCTTTCGAACTAATTTTTGATTGTTGCACACCATAAATCTTTTACTGTTGTCAAAGTTTTCACAACCCCCACATTAGGTTATGCAGTCCCATATAGGGTTGGGACCCATGGTTCAAGAAGCTGTGCTTTTGATAACCACAGTCTCTGATCACAAGCTCAGAAGACACCCTGAGCCAGATCCATAGCTTAACCTCTTCTGGACTTTGGGCCCATAAAAGCTGTGATGTAATAATATTTTGTCACTTTAAGGTTCTAAATTTGGAAGTAATTTGCTATACAGCCATTATAGTTTTGAAATGAAATATGAGGTAGAATCAGATTCTGAATATGTAGAGGTGGCAGGGCCCAAAGGAATTACAATTTTGCATGGTTTATTAAAGATCAACATTGACTGAATCCATCGAAGTAGCTTATTCAATTTAACATGAGTGTTGGAATATAACTATAACTTGGTAGTGGGGCAGGGAACGCTCTCCCCTATTTTCTACTCTTACATCCTGGCCTATTTTCCATTTTCTTTAACTCTAAAATTTCCCCAATTTTCTTTTGATAATATTGATGAACTTAATACAAATTAATTGCATAATAATTACATTTAATAGCAATAAATTATATAAGTAATAACCTAGTGAAAAAGAGAACATTTTAAGAATTCCTTCACTATTCACTTTATTTATCTATCCCTTTTTAATATATGTGTGATTATGTCTGAGTAATTCACAAATAATTAATAAGAAGCATTATTCATATATCAAAGGGCCATGATTTTCTGTTTAGTACTGATAAAATAATGGTGCAAATATTCAGCCAATAACTTTTTTTTTTATTGAAACAGGGTCTCTCCATATAGACCAGGCAGTTCTCAAACCCGGAATCCTAGTTCTCTGATTCCAAATGAGTATCACTATGTCCTGCTCAATGGTATCTGTGAGTAGATATAGAAATACAGTTTTGTGTAGTATCTTACTGGGAAGATTTTCAGAGTCATTTAACTTTGAATATATATTAGTGGAGTGAATACTGAATTGTGTCAGTCTTAGAAAAATGAAGAAACATGTAGAAAAATGTAGAGACAGCTGTTGTGAACTTTACAGGATGGTTTGCCATGGGAATCTAGACTTTAATTCTTATCTTTGCAAGTTGTCTAGGCAACAGAGGTGATACGGCATTCGTGGGGAGAGAGAGAGGGAGAGAGAGAGGGAGAGGGAGATAGAGAGAGATAGAGAAAGATTAGAATTTGGTAGAAAACTATTATCTCCAAACCCACAAGAATGCCTCCCAGTATCTACCCACTTACTCAGGTCAAATATTCTGAAGATTCTCTTATCATCTTTCTCTCAAATGTCAAGCTTATTATGTCAGCAAGTCTGTCAACCCCATCTTCAAAATACGCACAGAATTTAGCTATTTTGTACTACCTCCGACTAGGCCCAAGTCATCGCCATCTCTTCCTGGTTTATGACCACGTAACTGCAGTCTCTATTTCAACTTTTGTCACTGCAGTGTATTTTAAACAGAGCAGCCAGGGAATTCCTTTAAAAAGCATTTCCTCTCATGACACACCTCTACTCTGACTTCCAAAGCTTCTCCTCTCACTCTGAGTCAAAGCCAAGGTGTGACCTGCAGACTTGACACAATGTGACCCCTTGTTCTCCTGCCTTCTTCTAATCACCATCATCGTTACACTGCAGCCTTGCTGGACTCTGCTCTTTATCATTAGGGGCAGGTGTCCACTGCCCACGCCCTCTCCAGCCTCCTGCAGCTCCTTATTGGTAGCCTTTCAGAGAGGCTGTCCCTCATGGTACTTTTCATTCATACCCCATTTATTTATTGAACACTATTCTGTGCTGTGCAGTACTCTAGTATCTTGGGAGTTAAATAGATTTAAAAAAAAATCCCTCTCCTTTTGGGGACTAGGTGAAACAGATAATTAGGAATAAACATAATAAAGATATACATTTGATCTCAGGAGAAAGAGAAAATAGACTATACTATAGAGGGTAAGAAGGAATGCATTTCAAAAAAATCTGGTTACTAAAATTAAATTTAAAGCTGGGTATGGTGGTGAATGCCTTTAAGCCTAGCACTTGGGAGGCAGGGGAAGGCAGATCTCTGTGAGTTGGAGACCAGCTAGTCTTCATAACTAGTTCCAGGCCAGCCAAGGTTGCAGGGAGACCCTTTCTCAAAAAGACCACTCCCCCAAATAAGATGAAATTTCAGGAAAGACTAGAGGAGAGTTAGTTATTTAGGAATTTGCAAAATCCTTCCACACCCTCCTGTGTGTTCTCCAACTTCCACACTCAACTTCTTCTCCATAGAGCCCTATTCCTACCTAACACTATAAACTTCATGTATAAATGAGAGCCTAGAGGCCCATCAGATGGCTCAGTAGGCAAAGGCACTCGATGCACAAGCTTGGCAACCTGAGTTTGCTCCTCAAAGCCCATGTGAATGTGGAAGCAGAGGAGTGACTCTACAGAGGTCCTTTGACCTCCATTTGCTACCCCAATGCACACAGAATAATTAAATAAACATTTTTAAAAAGTGAGAACATGATTTATTAACATAGTTTATCTTCTCTAATGAAATCATGAAGTTGCATGTTCTATTATACATTAAATCAGCCTTGATGATACAGAAAGAAAAGGGAGGGAGGAATTATTAAGCTAGAACTTCTTTTTACAAATATTTTTTATTTCAAATTGATATTTATTATACACATTTACACGGTACAGTGTGATACTGCAGTTCATGTGCTGTGCGTGACAATCAGATGGGGCAGCTGGCACATCTAGCTTCTCAGTGATCATTTCTTTGTGTGGGGAACATTCACAATCCTTTCAAAGAACTATTTGGGGATGTTCAATTAATTGTTGCTGACTGAGGTTATCCTGCTGCACTAGAACCAGACTCTGCTGCTCCTATTAACTGCACCTGTTGGGCAAGAGTGTCCTTTCCCAACTGGGATCAGACAGCTAAATAAGAAGTGATATTTGACATTCACAGAGCATGCAGAGATAGGTGCCTGAGTTCTAGTGGTGCGGTGGGGTGGGGTGGGGGCTGGCTAGCTACTGGGGAGATGGTTCAAAGAATGCTCCTATACATGAATTGTCCCCATTTTTTCAGATTTTCTGTCTAAGATTATCTGTGGGAGAACTGCCAATTGCCTGTGACTGGTGGGTTCAACTACAGCTGTTATGATGATCAGAATTAACATCTTCTGAAGAAGTGAAACGAGGGGCTGGAGAGATGGCTCAACAGTTAAAAGCACTGGCTGCTCTTGCAGAAGACCCAGGTTCGATTCCCAGCACCCACATATCAGCTAATAATAGTCTGTAATTCCAGTTCCAGGAGATATGATGCCTTCTTCTGACCTCTGATGACATTCATTACATGATACAGGTGCAGGCAATACACTCATACACATAAAAATAATTAAAAAATTTTTTTAAAGGAAAGAAGCAAAAAGATAGGAATGAAGCTCAGATGTGAACTTAACCTGGAGAATCATACTAGTGACAGACCCAAGATATGACCTGTCCCCAGGGGTTGTGCTCTTTCTGTAGCAGCACGTGCTTTCCCCTGGGTCAAGCAAGGGCAGGTTTCCAGGGCTTACAGGCAACACCTGCAGGCCGCACCCGCTGTGCTGTGAATTCAGCTGCATGGGTTTGGACTTCCTCAACCTGACTGAACACACAGGGATCTGAAGGTACAACTTGGCAGGGGGTGTGATGGGCAGTGGTGTGTGTGGCTGCAGGAGCACAAGGTGTCCTTTGTGGCGCCATGGAGGGAGTGTCCTGCCAGAGGCCCCGTTCTGTGGAAACCAGGGAACACAGCACCCGGAGAAATGGCTCCATTGCATCATAGTCTTGCAGTACTCAAAGTGCAAGTCCAGGTCTCCCAGGGAGTGTTGCCTAGAATCACTTTGGAGGTGGGGAGTGAGGGATTTGATAAAATGTTTTTAAAAAATTAGTATTCCTTTGGTGTATCTAAAGTAAATTGCTGAAATCTGCCCTCATGGTAACTTCTTGAGGATACAAATAATCTACTATGAAACAAGCATGGCCTCCAAAAAAAAAAAAAAAAAAAAATCGGACCATCCGAAAGGAAAATAAATAAATAAAAATAAGAGCAGTGCTTGAATTTGTGCACCACACAGAAGCACTTGTGTAACTGGGAAAACGTGCTCATCATAAGGGCCTCTGTCACCTGAATTCATAAGGCATTTAAAACAGTTTCCAGATAGGGCTGTGCCTCACTGGCAGAGCGTTTCCTGGCAGGCTTGAGGCCCTGGGTTCAATCCCCAGCCCCACCCACACTGAACCAAAACAAACTAAAGCAATGGCAACAACAGCAAAACTGGGGCTGGAGAGATGGCTCAGTGGTTAAGAGCACTGGCTGCTCTTGCAGAGGACTTGGCTGGGTTCCCAGCACCCACATGGCAGCTAACCATCCCTAACTGCAGTTCCAAGGGACCTGGTGCTCTCTTTTGGCCTCTGCAGGTATTGCACACACATAATGCACTTACTTGCAGGCAAAACACTCATAAAATAAACATAAATACACCTTAAAAAAAATTATAAATAAAACAACAGAAAAACTACCAAATCTCACTGAGAATAGACTTAGATAAAAAAGCAAGATCCTACAGCAAAGGAATAAAGGCTTCAGGGGTTTTAATATCCTGTAGAACTAGTTGTTTTGATGACCAGACCCACAATCTCTGTTATGCTTCATGAATCCTGAGGGTGGGCTAGGGTCACATGAAGCTCAAATTTATAACAACTGATGAACAGAGTAAAAATAATTTTTTTTCTATACAAGGGAAGCTATTTATCAATACTTTGGTGGGCAGATTGTTAAAACTAAAGCTTTCTATGAGATTTCATGATGAACATTCTTAACTTTCATTTTAAAAAAATGCAAAAGGGAAATCATCCTCTCTAGCTGGTTCTGGGTTTGACACACTTCTGCAGGCCTCACACCATGCTCAGGAAGCTGTCAACCTGGGGACTTGGGGGTGTGCAGCTGCAGTTCAGAGGCAGATGGATTTTTGCCACCTCATCTGGATTTCCATTAGTTTCCTGTGACTAATGACACAGAATAAATTTGTGAGACCAGACTGATCCTTTGAGAATCTGAGGTCTTGGCCTTGTGCAGGAACTCACAAGCTGAATTAACTGATCATCACCGAACCATAAATTATAGGAATACTACTTATGACACATCCAAAGATAAATCTTAAAGTATATTTCTGGCAAATATAATATTTTGGTTTATTTACAAATTCAAAAGACAAGAGAAATAATAAATAAAATAGCACATTATACTATAGACATGAGATTCACATTTTAAATATAAAAAATTGCATTTTTTATATCCATTGCTGTTTTTTAAATAAACAGAAAATTCTCCTGTTCTTACTGAAAATCATTGCTAATATTTTTACACTTTCTGCAGGGGGAGGTCTTTTGAGACATAGTCTCCCTGTAGCCCCAGCTGGCTGAACTTTCTATGTAGACTAGGCTGGCCTCCAGCTTCCAGGGATCTATCTGCCTCTGCCTCCCAAGTGTGAGGATTAAAGGTGTGTACTATCACACCCAGCTCTCATTTTCATATTCTAACATGCTAAAATAAATTTATGAAATTATTCAGTGTCATCAAATTTAAAATATATAATGTTGGAGCTGGAAAGATGGCTCAGTGGTTAAGAGCACTTGCTGCTCTTGTAGAAAACCTGGGTTCAATTCCCAGCACCCACATGGTGGCCAACAACCATCTACAGCTCCAGTTCCAGGGGATCTGATGCCCTCTTCTCTCCTCCATGGGTATTGTATGACACAGGTGTCCTTACATATTTGCAGGCATTACACACATACACATAAAATAAAAATAAATAAACTATAATGCTAGTTTTGCTTCTTTCAAATTTTAAATGCAATTCCTGAGATGTATTCTTTGTGCCTTTTCCTTTCTGTTCTTCTACTTCTAGCCAACCAGACACAAAACTGAAAGTGTCATGCCTTTTGATAGGATTTTCTACAAATTATTGCAGGCATCAAAGCATTATTTAGAAATATAAATACAGTTTGCATATAAGTTGGTAGCATGGACCAAGCTTTTATTTAATCAGGTTAGCAAAGCCAATGCAAATGAGAAGATCAGTCTGACATATGTGGTAAGTAAAACAATAAATAAGACTTGAAATTAGATTGCTAAATCACATGCAAATCCAGTTAGGGCCTCTATGTGATAGCAGACCCAGACCTATAGACGTAGCTTCTCTTCCTGTCAGAGATTATTTATAGTTCCCAGTTTCTACAGGTTAAATAGCTAACTTCACAGACCCTAAGTGACAGTGACCATCAAATAAATCAAAGAAAGTTATATTCTCCTATCAGATAGACCTGAGGTGCACTGACTTAGCAAATATTAAAAGGTAGCAGAATTGATGGGTGGGGAGGTGGCTCAGTTGGTAATGTACTTGCTGTGTGAGTATGAGAACCCAAGTTTGGATCTCCACTCACATAAAAGTTGGTCATGACAGACTCACCTATAACTCCAGTGCTAGTGGGGTGGAGATAGGCAGGTTCTGGAAGCTTGCTAATCAGCCTGGCTAACTGAAGCTGTAAGTTCCAGGTTTAGCAAAACAAACCTGTTTCCAAATTAAGGTTGAGAGGTATACAAGAAGGCACCAAAGATGACTCTGTCCCACCCTCTCACATGCAGATGAGCACACCTGCATGCGCGCGCGCGTGCACACACACACACACACACAGGAGAGAATCATATTTGTGCCTCTTCTCCATATTTTTCATATCTTTTCTTCATACAAGTTATAAAAACATGAAATTGTAATATGAAATAGTAAGAGATGAAGAGTTTGATAAGTTTTTATAGATGTTTAGCTAGCATTACAGTCCTTTAAAAAAAAAAACACAGTGTCTCACTGAACAACCCTGGCCAGCCTGGAACTTACTATGTGGACCAGGCTAGCTTCAAACTCACAGAGATCCAACTGCCTCTGCCTCCTGAATGCTAGGATTAAAGGTGTCACATCACCACACTCAGCTCCATAGTCCATTATGTGCATATATGTGTGTGTGGTGCACCTCTTGTGACTGGATTCAGAGGATGTTGACATCTAATTCCATATTCCTTTGTTACTCCATCCTGTAATTCCATACTCTAGCCATGCTAGACTGTGAAGATGTTTCCAATTCATCTATTATTCTGGAAGGTAATAGAATTATGATACAGAAGAAAGCATTAAACATATGCTGCCTGTTATGACTCCCGCTACCCAGGGAAGAGGTCCCAGAGAAAACCTTTGTGAAGGACTCCCTTTGTGGGATACAGCTCAACTTCCTGCCTGATCTCCTCACCACCACCTTTCTTGGCATTTGCCCCTATTCACACCCACAGGAGATGAACTTCTAAGGCTTCTAAAGCACTTCTCTGCCCCTAGGAATCCCCACAGTCATCTTCTACTGTGCAGTCTCTAGGCATCATAATCCCAGTCTTGGAATTTTGGAATCTCTGAATTCAGCATATTTGACTCTTCCCTCTGGGGGCATCAATGTGACGCCATATGGTGAATCCAAACCTCTTCTTAATCCCATTTCCCACCTCTGTTCCATTTTAAAACTTCCAACTATTAAGGCTAGTACTTATATATTTCCCAAGAACAAAGGTTTTTCAGAGAGGAAGCAAAATCTTTACCAAAATATAAAATAATTTCCAGGGCCTCTGCTCTCACATATGTAGCATCTTTATTACCTGATCAGCAATTGTTTCCAGTTTGTTGTTCCAAATTTTGCCTCTTTCAAATACTTTTGAGCTATCTTCCCTTTCCAACCCCATGTGCTATTGAAGGATTGAGTCAACTTTGAAATGATCACATTTCTGAGAGCAGATTGGAACATCTGTACTTCATTTTCTTTATGTAGAAGGAAGAGACATGGAAGAATTTCTTATCCTCAAGCTCAGGTATCATCTTTTCTTTCCCAGAATTCAGTGAAAGAGTTCTTCCAGTGAAATGTATTGTGTTTGGCAAGAAAAAAGTAGAGTTCTTCAACATTGTTATGAGCTAAATCAGTACAGAGATGTACTGATATCTTAATCCCCAGTACTTATACGAATGTGACTTTATAAGGAAATAACGGATAAATGTGATTAAGTTAATGTGGGGTGGTGCTGGGTTGGGAAGGACCCTAATCCAATGTGAATGGTGTCCTTATATAGGAAGAGGAGAAGAAATATACCCGCACCAACAAGAGTGTGTATACTTATGTAGACACACACACACACACACACACACACACACACACACACAGCCATGTGAATACAGAGTCAGAGAATGGAATTAGGGTTCCATCAATCCAAGGCATAACCAAGACTACAATATGGTGGAAAAGGCAAGGAAGGATTGATCCTCCCTCAGAGGCTTGAGAGAAAGCATACCTGTGCCAACACCTAGATTTTAGACTTCCAGTCTCCAGCAATGTGAAGAATTAGTCTGTTGTTTCCAGCTACCCAGTTGATGACACATTGTCACAGCATTGCAACATTGCCAACGTCATTTTAGGCCCCATTGATGACACCCACCATATGACATCTGTTGTGTCACTTGCTTGACTGAATTTTGCATTAGATGAGAATATAAGTTCTAGAGCACACATTCCTGGGTGCAAACTTTAGATCACAGTTACTAGGTGTGTGATCTAGGGGAAGTTATCTGACTGTCACGTGCTATTTTTGTTTTCTCAAATCATAATTAAAGCCTTAAATGCTAGGTAATACTATCCCCACTTAAGAAGAGAGCCTTGTGAAACAGAGCAGTTTGCCATGTATCCACACAAATGCAATGTTAAATTTTATGTTTCATTTTTCAGTTTGAAATGAGTTCAAATTTAGAGAAAAATAAAAATAATAGTGGGAATGTAGTTGTAAGGTAGGGCACTGGTGTAGCATGCACAGGGCCCTGGGTTCAATCCCTAGCATTTGAAAAAACTAGAAGAAGAACACAGTGAATTCTCTTCTTTTACCCAGACTCCTCAGTTGATTACCTTTTTAAAAGGGTTTATTAATTTTCATTTCCTGTGTATGAGTGTTTTGCTTGCATATATGGATGTATACCATGTGTACCTGGTACCAAGGATGTCAAAAAAGGGTATCAGATCCCCTGGAACTGGAGTTACAGATGGTTGTGAGTTGTCAAGTGGGTGCTAGGAACTGAACCCAGGTCCTCTCCAAAAGTAGTAAGTACTCTTAACTGATGAACCATCTCTCCATTCCTCTACCACTGTTTCTTTTTTCTTATTTTTATTATCATATTTTCATCATTGGCTTTGTCTATTTATCTTATATTTTTTTCTCTATAAAATTTTTATGTGTTTTGGGATTGGAGAGATGTTCAGCAGTTAAGAGCACTGGCTGCTCTTGCAGAGGACCTGGGTTAAGTTCCCAGCACACACATGGGCAGCTAACAACCATCTGTAACTCCAGTTCTAGGGGATCCAGTGCCCTCCTCTGACCTCCATGGGCTTTGCACTTCCATATATGAAGGCAATACACTCATACACATAAAATAAAAATGATAAATAAAATATTAAAACTTTTCCATGTGTTTTTATACACACTATATTTTCATTCCTTTATATTTTATATACATTATATAATATTAATATACATTCTGCTTCTATATATTATATTTTTATCCTTTACTATTTCAGCATATGGTTTCTAACAGGAGCACTCTTCTACCTCATGAGTGTATGACCACAGAAAGGAGGGAACTTAGCGTTGATAAAATATCATGTCAAAGTTTTATTTGCAATGCTGGGGATGGAATCCAGGGATTTGTACATTCTGAGCAAGTGCTTTGCCACTGAGCTACAGTTCCAGACCCAATACATTTTTAAATATATATATTTAAAATATATTTTAAAATATATACATACACCCCCATATATATATATATATATATGGCTGGAGAGAAGAATCCATAAATTATGAGCACACTGCCTAAGGAACTTCTGCCAAGTAGGTATACCTTCCTAAGAGACCCTTCAGGAAATAGTTCCTTATCAGTAGCCATAAGGGCTGCACCCTGTGCCCCATCCCAGTCACTTCCTTCTCTTCAGAAGTAACTATTACCTTGACTCTGTCACCCTAAATTATCGTTGTCTGCTTTTGAACCTCATATAAATGGAACTATATTATATATATCTGTTTGAAATAAAAAAAATTCTAACTTCTTTCATGAAATACTGTATATGTGAGATCCATTATTATTGTTGGGTATATCTGAGAAGTGTTTATTTTTGTGGTTGTATAGCATTTGTGTGTGTGTGTGTGTGTGTGTGTGTGTGTGTGTGATGGGTATATATGTTGTGTATGTACACATGTATGTGGATGTGTGCATGTGAATGGGGGCCACGGGAGGATATGGGGTGTCCTGCTGTATCACCTTCTAAGCAGTCTCTTCTTGAACTCAGAGCTGGCATTTATCTGCCAGGCTGGCAGTCAGCAAGCCTCGATGATGCTTCTCTCTCTTCCCCTCACAGCATTAGAGTTATAGACAATATAACTCTATTATATGTGAGACCACCCCTGGTTTCTAATGTGGATGCTGGGACCTGAATTTAGGACCTCATGGTTGCACAATGAGTCCCCATAACGGGTCATTTCTCCAGCCTCTATCTAGAAATTTTTGGTATGACCACATCCTAGTCTATCAAGTATACTGCTATTGAACATGTGAGTTTTTCCCTGGTTGGGGCTATTGATCTTCTTAGTCATTTTGTGCAGACATTCCTGTTTCAGAACTAGAAATGGAACAGCTAGGCCATATGGCGTGTTTAAATTCAGGCTTAATGCCTATTGTATTGCCAAACAGCTTACAAAGTGATGACAATCTTCCACAATGTGTGAACACTTCAGGTGCTAAATCCTTTGAAATACTACTGTTCTTTTTATTCTCAACATTCTGGAGGGTGTTCAACTATATCTCACCAAGACTTACCTTGAATTACCTTAATGGTAGATAAGGATGAGAACAATTTCATATATTTACAGAATTCCGTGCGCATCTTCTTTCAGGGGATGCCTGTGATGTATTCGGCTATAAATTTTCCTGTCTGATCCCTGAGTTGATACCCTTTTTTTTACTTTGATATTCTAAATTTTTCTGATGCATTATGAAATGAAGTTTTCCTTGGAAGAACTAAGTAAATAAAAATTCTAGTAACATAAAAGCATCACTGTACCCACTTAAGGTGTATTAGTTATTTGTCTGGCTTCTATGGCTGGTGAGTTAATGCTGATTAGTGGCAGGACATCTCAGCTCCTCTCACTGTGAGACCATTTCCACAGGGTTGCTTGAGTGTCCTCACAGCACGGTGGCTAGCATCTAAAGTGGAAGCAGCAAGTATTTTATGACCTACACTGAGAAACCACATGCCATCATGTCCCTGTATGCTGCTGGTACACAGATTAGGCTTATTTGGTATGCAAAGGGACTACAAAGAGGCCATCATTGAAAGAGACTGCCATGGTTGTCATAAATTTCATTCCTCAAATTCTTTGTTCAATGTAAATAAAGGAAAATCTACTTACTAATGCACATGCATTCTTTGTAAAGAAGATTATTGTATGTCTGTGTGCATGGGGTGTGTGTGGTGTGTGTGGGGTGTGTGTGTGGGTGTATGTGTGTGCACATGTCATGGTATGCATATGGAGGTCAGAAGACAGCTTTGTAGTGTCAGTTCTCTTCATATGGGTTCCAGAAATTCAACTCAGGTCAACAGGCTTGTGGCAAACACCTTCACCTGCTGAGCCATCTTGCTGGCCCAAAACATATGTACTGTTTTCTATGCTTTCTCACAAACTTGCTTACAGGAGTCTCACATATTTTGACAGTCTAAAATGTTCTCATTCTTTCTCTTGGTTATATATCAATCTGGAATGTTCACTTTAAAAAGTTTTTTGAAACAAGCTCTCTCTATGCAGTAGAAACTGGCTTTGGCCTCATGATCCTTCTGCCCCTGCTTTTCAAGTGCTGAGATTACAGGCTCGCACCACCATGTCTGGCTGGAAAGTACTCTTTAAAATGTAGTTTCCTATTACCATTTAGAGTCTTCTTGGCATTTGTCAAAGTTTAATAATATCAATGAATTTAGATCAAGGCTTTATGACTTAAAATGTTCATTAATGTATCAAAAATAATTAGTATATACTGTGAAAAGTCATATACTGAGATACACTTTCCTATTCACCATTTTCTTATTATCACAACCCTGTTCTTATCTCAACTTTTGTAGATGAGAAAATTTTAGGTTAGAAATATCAAATTGACTTGACTAAGTGTTGCATGAACTTGTCCTCCGCTGGCAAGCTATGGACAAAGCATTCATCTCAAGCCTGGGGCCCCTGTCGCCCAGGATTATAAACGTGTTGACTGTCTGCAAGAAAAGGGAAAGCTGGGAGAGTCAGCTACCCCTCCCCAACAACCAAGGCCTGCGCTGTATGTGGGAGAGGCACTAATGGTGCGAGCAGAGGAAGTTGGGGAGAGACCAGCCCCTTCACCATCTTGGGCAGCAGCCAGTAAGTCACAGGGTCCCTACCAAGATGTAGAATTTGCTTTATGGTGTCAATAAGGGATCCCCCCTCCCTCACCCATTGCTCTGTAAGTAAGTCAAAATAAACTGGTCTCACAGACTCTAGTTTGGCGAAATTATACCTCACTTTGTCATTCGGGACCTAGAGAGGAGGGTGGGGGCTCACGCGGCTAGTGCTGCCCTGGGAAGAATTTTAGCAACACTAAGGTCATATAGTGACAGAGGCAGCCAGGATTTGAACCCAGTCTGATAGACTCTGAAACCATCTTTCTCTCTATACTAGATAATAATTCAACAACAGGAAAATCTCAGGTGCATTATGACTCTAATACCATGCAATATTATGCAGCCATTGAAAATTATCGTCCTAAATAATTTTTTCTAGATTAAAAAGGTTTTATTTATTTATTTATTTTTATATTATGTGTATGAGTGTTTGCCTGCATGAATGTAAGTGCACCACCTGAGTGCGATGTCCATGGAGGCCAGAGGAGGTTGTCAGATCTCCTGGGACTGGAGCTATGGACTGTTAGCTGCCTTGTGGGTGCTGAGAACCTAACCCAGGTTCTCTGCAGGAGCAGCCAGTGCTCTTGACAACTGAGCCATCTCTGTAACCCCTCAACTAATTTTTATTTATATTTTGATAGTAAGTGAAATCACATGCATGTTCGATTAGTCAAGTCATCTCCCACAGGCCTGCCCAGAGGCTGGTTGGTCTTTCAGATGAATCTAGGTCTCATAAAGTTAACAACTGAGATTAACCATCACAATACTCACAAGAAAAAAAAATGGAAGTAGTCTATCCAAATATGAATAGTCATATTCATATATACATAATATATACAAATATGGGCAGACTATTGATTCTCATTTTCATATTTCTCTATTGAATATATATTGATTTTATACTCAGAAAAATCTCTAATTTTTACATGCATGAGTGGGAACAAGGGTAAGTGGGGGTAAAACCTAAAAATCAAGAAATGAGAACAAGAGTGGGTGATATTAGGTGATGAGGGGGACTGGGGGTGTGGCGTAAAGGACACTTGGGACCTGAGAGGCAAAAAGAGATGCGGAGGATGTTACCAGAGGAAAACAGCATAGAAGGGGGATGGGAGATGGGGAGAACCACAGAAACACACTCTGTCCAAACATATCATAATGGTATCTACCACATTATATTCTGATTAAAAAACTTAAAGAGAGAAGCCTAAAAACATCTCTAATAATTATGAGAAACTATAAAATCATGATTTGTATGATGAAAGAATTATTTAATCGCTGCTGTACCCATAAACACGGTGCAAACCATGCTCTTTGTGATCAGTTTCTGATGTGCCTAGCTATCAGACATTCAGAGACAAAGTTATATTCTCCTGCTTGCTGAATTCTCTACCTTTGTCTGCCTTATGCTGGAGATAAAGAGGAAAGTGTGTCTCTCATTGGGAGGTTGGCATTAGAATGAGATGACCGCTTTTCTCAGCTTAAAGAAGATAAAAGGCGTTATCAAGTAATGTTTTCTTTCACCTAGGATGTCCGTCCCACACCAACAATTGGAATTGATTGAACTCCAGTGCTTTCAAATTTAAGAGCCTAACACTGGGGATCTACTCACTCTGAATTTTACAAATCAATGGATAAACTCAAAACAAAAACCTATTACAGAGGACCTTAATGTTTGTCTGCTGGCTAGATAAACACTTGTAACCAGGCATTTTCAACTGTGAGTTTCAGTAATAACAATATGAGATCTGTACTGGATGATAAAATTCATGGAGAACTATAAAGGTAAAATAAACACAAAGGAAAATATTGTTTTTTTTCTAAAAACTTAAGTATTTATATTCTCAATTAAATTTTGTTTAATATATACGCTAAAATCGTATTTCATGACTTTGCTAGCATTTTTTATTACTATGGGATGTAGCAGCACATGAAACATGTGCAGTTAATATTTGATCAAATGACATTGCTTTATTGAAGCATATAAACCCATGAATCCATCAAAAAAGCTGATATTAGAAAGCATTATGGGAGTTGTGTGAAATGGTACATGTCTTTAATCCCAGCACTCTGCAGAAGGAGTTCTGTGAGTTCAAGGTCTACATAGCGAGTTCTAGGACAGCCCGAGCTAATTTTGAGAGACCCTGTCTTAAAATTAATAAAATAAAATAGGAAGCATTATGTCTGATGAATGCAATGGTTGCCTAATTTGTTAGTTACTCCTGCAGTTGTTAAATCTAAATCTTGGCATTCAATTTTGACTTCAACACTTTACTAAGATGAATCAAACTGGAAGAAATGCTCTGAAAAGAAGGTATTTATCACAGGCAAGCAGATCTCTGTGAGTTCCAGGCCACCTGGGGCTTTAGAGAGACCATGTTTCAAAACAGACAAAAAAAAAGACAATACTTATTAGGAATCAATACCTTTGCTTAAAAAATAGCTGTCACATTTCAATCAGCAAACCCAAGAGCCTTAGCTTAGTATCGAGATCAGCTCTTTACAAAGGGTTTTTGGTGATGGACTCCTTTCTCAAGGAGTTTCTTGTAGACCAATACTTTTGTAAAATACAGAAAAATTGAGTCACTAGAGTGATGGGAAAATTAAAAGGAAGACATACAAGAAACACTTTAGAAACATTGCTTTCAACAGATGTACAATCTTATCGAATTTTTCTAAACGTTGTAAATTTATCTTATCACTAGTCTCAATCTTTGTGCGTTCTCTTCCTTTGGCTTCTTTCTTTCTGTTTTGTTCTACTTTGGTACATGGATTGAACACAGGGTCTTGAAAATGCTAGGTAATTGTCATTTCACTTAGTGACATTCCCAACCTGTTTTGTTTTATTTACTTTGGGACAGACTTGAACCAAGTTGCCCAGGCTAGCCTTGAACTCCTTCTGTCCCAGGCAGGTCTTGAACTTGTAATCCTTTTGCCTCCATCTCCCAAGTAGCCATGATTAGAGACTTGTAACCACTGGGCCTGGCTTCCTGTACTTATCTTCCCATGAATCACTAACAAATCATTCTCATACCTAAGCTTATGAGAAGACTTGGCTTTGAACATTGCTGGTATGGATTCCTCTGTGTGTCTTTCAGTCCCACGCTACTGTTTGGCCTGGCCTAGGAATCTGATTAGCCAATGGAATGAGGCTGAGTTCATTGACCTCAGCCCCACCTTTCCTTGGAGAGGCCTATAGATTATAATGACACCTGTGTGGGAAATATCTACCTACAGTGTCCTGTTGCAAGTGCCATGTTTATAAACACAGAGAGGCATGTGTCCTCAGACTTTAGCTGGCTTTGGTTTCAAATTGCTCCAGTGGATGAATGACAGCGGATCCTAGAAATACAGCACCTTGCAGAGGAAAGGAATAATCCCTAAGTGCTTTTCCTGTCTGTGGATGAGACAGTTATGAACTCCTGCACAACGTGTGACACTCATGGTCTCATACAATTTTCAGGATTTGGCTACTACTGTTAACATCACGGGCTTGCTGTGGCTAGTACCGGCAACTGAATCTCATCCATTTAATTTTCTCACAGTTTCAATCAGCAGTCCTTCATATTAGTTCAGGATTCCGAATCCATTCAACATTCATTCAAACTCCATTTTGAAGCTGCTTCTGACGGGTTGATTCTAACACCCCAGGGAAAGGATGAAGTCTGCAGTTGGGCTTTGGGAAAGAGATAGGAAGCACTGCTGGGTGTCTTCTAGCAGTGCTGGGTATCACTGGCTGCTGGGCTGTTCTTGATGTAGTGCAGCAGGTGCTTAAGAGCTGGACAGCTCGGATCCCGGTAGCTGCTCAGTTTCTCTCTAATCTCTGGCCTGCTTCGTGGAGTTTCTTGGCTGGTAGTAATGCCATCTGTTTCTTTTGGGCATATTGTGCTCTTTATCCAAGGGGCCACTGGAACTTCAACACCAGGATATGACTTTGGAGCTTGGGTCTGGTTCCTTGGCTCTTTTCCTGTGCTTTCTAACCCTCCCTGTATAAAGGCAGTGGAGTGGGAGAACTCACCTGGCAAGGCTTCAGCCTTCAGGGGACCAAAGGAAGAAGCAGGTGGATAGGAGATGAGAGGCAGGGGAGAAGGTGAAGGGCTTGGGAAGGGAGGAGCTTGTCTAGATCACCAGGTCTTGGACAAGGGATGGAATATTCTCATGGAGTGGAAAAAGATGGTTTTGCTTCCATCTCTCTACGGGCTATCATGGGTGAACTACTCTAGACATAGACTCTAACTCTTTTGGACATGGCAGCTACCCCAGCCAGCCTTACAGAACCCCTCTCCCTAATTCCTTCCTCCCTGTTTCTTCTCAGGGAAGGGAGAGGACAATGTGCTATCATGCCAAATCCAAGTCAGTCCTCAGTTATCTTTCATCCACTAAATTTCCTGGTTGTGTCTCTGCAAAGTAAGGGTATGATATTCATGTGATTCCTCCTACCAGGAAACTTGGAAGCTCCATGAAATCCATGTCAGGTGAAACTAACACAGGATGTCTCCAGTCAGGAGAGTGGTTGGCAGCATCTGGGAGGAGACTCGAGAAGCAGAAACCATTCTCTTCGTTCACCGAGACTGTTGCTTATATTGTTGCATTTACTTTGTGAGCTATTTGGCCACAAGAACTTTAGTGGAATTTTCTCTGTATTTTCTGGCACCTAATAAGTCATAATAGTTGAGCAATGGCCTGGTAAGGTCAACGGATTCTCCTCTAGAGCCTCCAGGAAAAAATGGTCTTGCTGACAGCTTGATTTTAGGACTTCTGACCTCCAGAACTGCAAGATAACAACTTTGTTGTGTCTTAAGTCATGAAGCTCAAGGCAGTTTGTTATAACAATAAGAGAAAACTAATCTAAGCTTGTTTTAAAGGAAACTCTTTTTTTTTTTTGAGAATCTGCTAGGTACCAGGAAAGCCCTAAGTGAAAAGATAGCCAATAAGTAGAAACTTTAGAATTCCAATTAAAAGTTGCCTGCATTCAGAAAATGCAGACTTTTTTTTTTTGCCCTATTAACCTATTTTTTTTCAACCCAAATAAAATGTGGTGCTCTAATAAGATTGGTGCTAAAAACCTCTGGATTTCTGTAAGAAAAGTTCTAGAAGCTCAGAGTGTGACCATGTTGCCATAGATCATCACTGTGGGATGGTCCTGATGTCACATTGTCCTGGTGCTTTTACTTGACTACTTGCTACTCTGAGCCCCACCAGTAACTTGGTGTATGCAAAGTAGTTGAAGAAGGGTTACTTCATTCCTTCTTAACTAGGAATCAACTCTCAGACTGCAGAGCTCTGTCTAATGGAGGAAATTCTAAAGTGAATTCTCAGGAGGGGTAATAGAGTACTTGGGATGTAGCTTAGTAGGAGAGTGCTTGCCGAGCTACATGCTAGGCCTTGGGCTCAATCCCTACCACCACAAAAATAACCATAGAGATTAATTAATACAAGATTGTTTGCCTTTAAAAATAATCATGTTGCATGGTAGCCCTTTAGTCCTAGCACTTGGAGGCAGAAAAAGGCGAATCTCTGTGAGTTCAAGGCCAGCCTGGACACTATTCCAGAACAGCTGGGGCTACAGGGACACCCTGTCGAAAAAAAGACCAAAATAAATAAATAAATAAATAAGTAAATAAATATGCTAGCTGTGCATAGTGACATGCTCTTTTGGTCCCAGCACTTGGGAAGCAAAGGCAGGTAGACCTCTGTGAGATGGAGGCCAGCCTGGTCGACACAGTGAGTTCCAGGCCAGCTGTGACTTCAGGAAGATCGTGTCTGAAAAAAACAAACTAACAACCACAGAAACAGAGGTAAAGTAGGCTAGTTCTCCATTTTACTAGTTTTTCTTTCCCTCCCTTCCTCTCTTCCTTCCTTTTTAAGACAGGGTCTAGAGCTTGCTAGGCGTACCAGACTGTTCTTGCACTCTGATGACCCCTCCTACCTCTGCCTCCTGAGTTTTCTGGGATTAGGGGCATGTACCACCATGGATGTAGATATAATTTTAAACCAGAGTCAGGGTTGGCTTGAGAACAAATCGTTTACTACGAATGGAACTTGCTTTGAGGGGCTGGGGATGTAGCTCAGTTAGTAGTAAGCTGGGGTTTGATCCCCAGCACTGCATAAACCAGGAATGGTGGCAGTACATCTGTAATCCAAAAGGGAGGTAGAGACAGGAGGATCAGAAGGCATTCAATCAGCCTGGGATACATAAGACACTGCCTCAAAAAGAAAAAGGGAAAAAAGAAGAAAGAAGGAAAAGAAAATGGAGTTGCAAGAAAGCCATAAAAGCAACACACAATATTCTCCTGTTCAGAGATATAACTCAGAGGATTCAGAGCTATCACACTTAAGATGGCGGTGGTGTGCGGGACTTTGTCACCTTCCCACACTGTTCTAAGAGTGTATGTCAGCCATTATTGAGTTGATTAGGCCAGGACTCAAGATCACCAATACTTAATTAGTGACAAGGGAGGGCACAGCCTCACCTATTAAGTTGTCCACAGGCCCACACATAGTGCTGACAGGGCCTGCCAGACTCATGCCTCCTGATTATTGGGGTTTACATTTGATGTCAAAAATTTCCATCTGGGGGTTCTAGAGCTCTAGCGCTAAACCTCTGTGAGAAATGCTCAGGGCTGGGAAATCTCCTAGGTGTCTTTGTCAATGTTATGCCAAAATTTTCCCTAGAATTTTGACTTAGTGACAAAACGTAGCGTAATAGAGGTAGAGTAGGCAAGATGGATCAGTAGGTAGAGATGCCTGATGCCAAGCCAGATGATCTGAGTTTGATTCCTGGTACCCATGTGACACAAGGAGAAATCACCTTCCGCAGTGGTCCTCTGACCTCCCTCCTGCTGTCATCCTGGTGCAACATACGCACCCAAATACTTACATTAATTAATGAATGGTAATAGGTGACTAAGACCTACAGTGAGGAACTGAGGGGGTCCAGGCCAGGTTTTCCTTTGTAGGAGAGGATGGGGTGGGGTGTGGGTGGGGAACATGGAGAAAGAAACAGATGAGAGTTCTTTATTAGTGGGAGGCACAGCAGCTGACCCGGAAGTCATTCTAATGAAACAAAACAAAACAAGACCCCTAAGAAACCCAGTCCAACTGTTGAATGTAGCCTAGAAAATATCAGAAGCATACCGTTCTTCACCATACTCAGAGTTCGGTCCTCTCACATTAATAACATCTTTCCTGAAGAGTAGACCACAGTAAGACCGGATTTGACCCTAGAAGCCAATCATGGGTATAATTCCATGGTGGGTAATGATACTTATCACTGACCTGGGCACCTGTCCGGTGTTACCCACGTGGAGGTGAACCGGAAGCTGTTCCTCTCCCTGGGAGCCCTTTTAGATTGCCTGTTCTTCCCCATTCCTCTAGTACTTCATCTTGACCCAGGAAGGCCCAAGGCCTGCTGCTTTCCTTTGCGAAGGGCTGGGCTGAGAGGCATCCTGGAGTGCTTAGGGAGGCAGCGGCTGCAAGCAGGAATCAATTAGGCAGCTATTTGGTCCAGGCTCTCAGGCAATGACATCACTGGCTTTACGCTGACTTTGTTATATATGAGATCCCCGAAGAGAATAATTCCTTATCTAAACTTTCATTATATTTTATAGTACAACGAATATGGATCAATAATAAATCTTGTTCTAATATAACATTAGTTTCAGAAGAATTTTCTCCTTTTCTTCTTTCTCTTTCATGAAATCAAATTATAACCGTAAAAATAAAGGCTTTCTACTTAAGGACTCTGAAGAGAATAATGGTCTGTTTCAATATTAATATCTCAACTTATATTTAAATTATTGCTTGGATGATTTTATACAATATAGAATTAAGTATGCTTTTCAGAACATGTACTTGAATGTTTTAGAAAATTAACCTTTTTACAGTGCTAATGAATTATATCATATATTATTAAAATGTAATTTTACTTCTAATTTTTTAAACTGAGAAATAAGTATAACAAATATATAAATAAGAATAGAAAATTCTTTTTCGCTGGAGAGGTGGTTCAGCAGTTAAGAGCACTGACTATTCTTGCAGAGGATTCCGGTTGTATTCCCAGAACCCACATGGCAGCGAACAACTGTCTATAACTCCAGTTCTGGGGAATCCTTCACCCTTTTCTGAGCTCTATAGGCATTGCATGACACGGGTGCATTTACACACATGAAGGCAATACACTCATTTGAGTGGAATAAAAACAACAAATAAAATATTTTTAAAGAATAGAAAATAAAAAATGAAAATCCATTATCTATACACTACCAAACTAAATTAAAATAATATACCATATATACTTGAACAGTTTGGAAGATATGATCTAACATAGATGTACAGGAAGAAATGATGTAACACAAATGTAACAGGAAGAAATGATGTAATACAGATGTGACAGAGCCCACCTTTATTTTTAGCCTCAGTACCTCTTCTCCCGTGCTTGAAGGAAAGGACTGTCTTGAATTGTGCTCCTGGGGCCATCATTTGCATATTTTACTATGCATATTCAGAAACTTCAGTCTTACTCTGCATACTGCACAGGTCATTCTCCAATTTGATCTTTAAATTCAGACTTTTAGACAGGGATTTTGGCTTGTGCAACGCTAACTTAGCTGGAGTTGCTGGATGTATGTTTAGCTTGGGCTGCACAGCCTTCAGGTAGGATGCGAACCTCTGGAGTTCTAGGTCCATCCACGTGTTTATTCTGAGAAAAAGGTCCATTGCTTTTATGAAGTTACCAGTTCCATCTTGTCCTGACTTGTCCGTTGCTGTCCTTACTTGTTTTGAATCAGTTTCTTTTTAATGTTGGAGGGGCACAACGAGGGCGATACCCTTCTTTCCCTGCACAAATGGGGATGCTCCTACACTAAGGTAGATCAGCAAGAGGAAAATATAAAGACTTTATTTGATTATTGTTTTCTAGTCAACGTGGTTGTCTTTTTTTCAGAATGTTGAGAGTCCATTAAAGTACTAAACTGTTTTCTAGCAATGATGTATGATTTATTTTCTTTAGTTTGTCCTAGGTACATTATCATAAAAACTGGATCTCATAGTTTTGGGTGTCTGATTTCTTTCTCCGTTTCAGGGTAATGTTTTTGGTGGACCGTGTTTTGAACACTGGGAGATTTAATAAAACTGTAGATACCATTCTGGACGCTAGAGGGCACTAACACAACTGCAAACACAAGAAGGCAAATTTTTGGAGGAACATAAAGACCAAAGAAGCAGCTTGCAAGATCTTCGCATATTTATTTATTTATGTTTACAGATTTCTGCATTGAGCTTCTGATATGTTTTAAAACTTTCATTCTCAATCTTTCATGTAACCAGGCTTGTAAAGCAAATGTAAAACAGGCCTGGAAGGGAAGATTAAATCAATGGAGCAGGCACAGTACAGCTGGGTTCAACCACTTTTCTAGTCATGAAAGTTTTAAGACATCAGTTGGTGGTCGATTAGTTGATATCTTTATTAATAAAAATATTGATTTGGAACTTACGTAGAAAAAGACAACATCTTCATTTAAGACTACTAAAATCACTGTCATAATTTTTGCAATTGTGTCCTGCATTCACTGTGGGAGAGCACTCTGTATCTTTCTTCTGCAATTAAGAATACCTTGAGCATTTTGCATCCTGAAGGCTGAGGTGCTGTGACTCTGGCAGAGAACAGCTATTACACATCAGCTTTCCCCATCACATGCTTGCTTTCCTGCATCTACACAGGGAGCTGGGGTAGGAAGGATGGGTTTTCCTTCTCCTAATAGAGAACTACTCAAGGGCTTTATGTGCTAATTGCCAGTTAAGAACCACAAGGTTAAGGGAGTAACCAACCACTTTCTGATTGGGTTTAAGGCCTTCTTCACAAGGTGGAGCTCATACCTGGCATGTAATCAGGACAAAGAAATAGACAGGTCATAGTCCATAGGGGAGGATCTGTATTACTGTATTACCCTGAAAAATTGCAATAATATTCAACCAACTTTTTAATGACTTATTGTTATACCCATAGATTAATACACCTCTCAACTCTCATCGGAGAAGCTTCTTGTAGCAGATGGCAATCAGCACAGAGACCCATAACTGGTCAACATGCAGAGAATAAGAGATTACTGAATGCTTAGTCCTAAATGGGAGACATATATCACATCCTATACTCCGAAGGCTTGGGGATCATTGCCAAAAATAGGTAAGAAAAACTGTAATAGCCTGAGGTGACGATGACCATAAGGAAACTGTTTTCCGGACAGCAGGGCTGTGACACATCGAACTCACAGCAATCGTGACGCATGTACAAGACCGATGTAAACTCAACCCAGACAAAATCCCAGTGCAGAGGAGAGGGAGTGGATAAGAAGCCCCAACCCTAGCTGAGGAATTATTGGCAACTGGTAACAGCTGGCAGAAGGAGAGTCCGTTTTCTCTAAGGGTACGTTGAGCAGGCTCCAGAGAATGAACCCACTCCCAAGAATATTTGGGGATACAAATTAGACTCCAGGGGTCTTAAAAATAAAAGTAGAGAATATGAAGTCGGGGTGGAGGATAGTCAGGTGGGGTGGACGGGGTCTGAATATGATCAAAATGTCTTGTACGAAATTCTCAAAGAACAGTAAAAAGATTTGCTTTGTAAAAAGACAAAAAGAGTCAAGAAAGGCCAAGGTAAACTATCATTTTAACATCAACATGTGGAAGTAATTCATATTTATAAAGAACTTCACATTTTGAAAACAAGGATTATTTGCTCAGAAATCTGACAATAACCCCTTGAGATAAGAAAGTAATATATAGTTTTTCCCAATTTATAGAGTAGGGAACCCATGTGTCTAAAGCATTCTGCACTGTAGACTTTTGAAGACCTTAGTTGTCTCGGGGTCATGTTATTAATATGTGGTAAAATAAATATGTCTCTGGAGGTTTTCTGAGTTTTAGCTCATGAAACTTTTCCATTCCTTATCCACTGCTTTCCTTATTCATTTTGAGTAACTTATTTTTTTAATGTTGTGAGGGCAGAGAAAGCTATGATATCTCTTTCCCATTCATCATACAGGATCATGGTGAACACCCTCATACAAAGCTAGGTTAGGAAGAGAAAAGCATAAGAAATTTGAGTATAGTTTGATATGATATAGTTTGAGTATAGTTTGAAGGTCTCACAGGAGCCTTCAAAAATTAAGAGCCAAAGTGAACTATACATTAAAAAAAATACCATATATGGGACTGGAGAGATGGTTCAGCTGGTAAGAGCACTGGCTGCTCTTGCAGAGGATCCAGGTTTAAATCCCAGCACCTGCATGGTGACTAACACCCACCAGTAACTCCAGTTCTAGGAGATCTAACACCCTCTTGTTTCTCTTCCAGTACTGTATGACACAGGAGCACTTACATACACACAAAATAAAAATAAATAAATACCATGTATGAGTTGTATAAAATAAGGGGTTTATATTTTTATACATGTATATAATGTACTTTGGTCATACTTCCCCACCCCATTACCTTGTCATTTTCTTCCTTCTCCCTCTTGCTGACCCACTTCCTCTTCCCAAATAGCCCCTCTTCTACCGTCATGTCTTTTTCTTAAATCTAGATTCCACATATGAGAGAAAATAAGTTATTTATTTTTCTGCGTGTGGCTTGTTTTGATTAGCATGATGAATTCCAGTTCAATCCATTTTCCTGACAGCGATGTGACTTGTTTTGAATGACTAAGATCCCATTGTGTATATAGACCACACATTCTCTATGTTCTTAGCTGCTGATTTTACAGCTAACTTGGTTTCAGAGCTCAGCTATTGTGAATAGTGATGTAGCAAACACAGGCGTTTGGAGATCTTCGCTGTGTGTTGACTTTGATTCCTTCAGCTGTACATTCAGAAGTGGAATAACTGGCTCACATGATATGGGCAACCCATTTTTAGGCTTAGGATTGGTGAAGCAAAAGGTATGTGACAGATCTATTCTGAAATGAGGGTCTTATGATCTCCATCAGACAAGGCAGATCAGAGAATCTTTTTATGGCCCCCTCCAAGACAGAAAGGCAGTCTAAGATGAATGTTTCCAGGCTTTGCTTTATAGTTTGCTTTGAGGAAAAGAGGTTCTAGTTTCTGTGACCCACCTTGTGGAAGTAAAATTCTAGTTTGTACGGCCTGCACAGGGGAGCAAAGACGGAGCAGGAGGCCAGAGTACAGAGAAGGTCGGACACTTTGCTTTGGATGCCTCCGCCATCGTGTGAACTCTTTTTCATTTTATTATATTGTTTAATCAACTTTTGGGGGGTCGCTTAGAGACAGGGTCTCCCTGTAGCCCCAGCTGGCTTGGAATTTGCTATACAGACCAGACTGGCCTCAGTCTCATAGAGATCCACCAGCCTCTGCCTCCCAAGTGCTGGCACTATAGGGGTGCACCACCATGCCTTTCTTAATTTTGTTTACTGGTTTTTCTTCTGAAACTTTATTATTTTTTAAATATGATGTGATGTGATGTGTGTGTGTGTGTGTGTGTGTGTGTGTGTGTGTGTGTGATGGGAACTCAGGTCTTCAGGCTTGTGTGGAAAAGACTTTTACCTTCTAAGCTGTCTTACTGGCCCTTTAGCTCTGTTTTTAGAATTATTATCATACATTAGAGTAAGTAGCTATTTATTTATTCATATACTCTATTATATAAGACAAAGATCTTCATCCACATGGAGCTTTCATTGTAGAGGAAAGAGGGTGTATAAAAACAGTAAAGAAGAGGATGGATGGATGGCTCTGTGGTTAAGAGCACTTGCTGCTCTTCCAGAGGATCCAAATTCAATTCCCATCACCCATGTTGAGCAGCTCAGAGCTGCCCATAATTCCAGCTCCACAGGATTAGAGGCCCTCTTCTGGACTAAATGGGTGACAGCATACAAATGGCACTCACACACACAGACATGCACATACAAATAAAATTTAAAAAATCTTTTTAAAATGGTAAAGAAAATTATGTCATGTGGTAGAGATAACCAGTGTGTGGAATAATAAGGAAAAAGAGTAGAAAGAATATGGGATCGCGTGGGCTACAGTGCTAACTCAGTGGGCTTCCGGAGAGGAGAGTGAGGGGCTGGTCCTGAGAATATTCAGAAGTGGATCTGGAGAGCAGGTGTAAAACTGGCCTTCAGGTCCGAGGGTTCCTGAGTGCTGAGTCCCAGGAGGGAAGAGGTCAACCAGGATGGAGAAAATAGAGGGGACAGGACACGAGGAAGGTCAGGAATTACAGTTATGATGTGGAGGTGGCCACGGAAACTTTGGCTTTCACTAAGAATGACATAGGTGGCCACAGAGAGGAAGGACATAATCAGAGCAAATTGTTTTACAATATATATTTTTATTATATTTGTGCATTTCATTCAACATATCTTAATTGTATTTAGGCCCCCCCATCCCCCATCTGCAACTCATGTAGCCTCACCCACCAGATTTCATGCATTCTGTCATATATGTCAAAGCCTATCAAGTCAAGTTTGTGTCCTGGATGTCCCTCAGTGTGAGTTCATCTACTGGAGCTTGTTCAGCCTGCCTAGCATTGCTCCCTTAAAGAAGAGCAACTCTCCCTCACCCAGCAGTGATCAGCTGCCAATAGTTCCTCAGCTAAGGTTGAGAATTCTTACTCATTTCTCCAGTTTTCTGCTGGGTGTTTGTCTGGCAGAGCAAACATTTTGGCAGAATCCTGACAGGTATGCAGAACATGGGGGTGGTGGTGTGTGTGTGTAGGGGGTAAATGTAGAAGTTAAACCAAAGTTTGATCACTATAGGAATCCAGAAGAAGGACAACATCACTCCAGCTATGGTGGTATTTGCTGGGGAAGTTTTCTGGGTATCTGAATTTGCACTTATTTAATTAATTGATTTATTTTTCAGTACTAGGAATCAAATCCAGGCCCTCACATGTGCTAGGCAAGCATTTTACTGTGCCTCAGCTCAGCATGATTTTTTGATGGATTCAAAACGTGACTGTAGCTCCCATGGTGTGGGCCTGAGTTCCTGAAAGGATGTGGATAGCCCTCAGTGAGGAGAAGAGGACCACGCTGTGAGCACAGCTGTGTGGTGTGTCCAGGGACAAGACCAGGTGTTCTGTTTTGAATGCATTAACTAAATGCTCTTCAATGCATTTAGTTAATGCATTCATTTCAGTGCAGAAATTGATTCATCAATGGGAGTGAGAGTTTGGAGTTCAAGAGAGAGGCTGAGGGGAGTTATCAGTGTTGCAGGCAAGCCACTGAACATCACTGAGCCAATGTGCCTGAACAACCCAGTGTTGGTCACCAGGACAAGCTGAAGAGGAGGAGCTAGGGAAGGATCAGGAAAGGAAGGAAAGTCCAGCTAATAGGACAATGAAAAATCAAGTGACCTGGGGAGATGGAAAAAGAAAGGAACAAGAAGAGGCTTCAGCTACCTAGTGGGCTCCATCACTGAACATCATAACCCTTATCCAGAAATGGGATTGTGGCTTTGCAGTGTGGAAAGTTAGCTCCAAAGGAGAACACCATGGTCTATGCTGCTCAGTCCAATCCCATCCCAGTCTCCCATAAGTCCTGCCATTTGTTTCCTGAATGTGCTCAGTGTTTTCATCACTTACCTTTTGCATACACGTTTGCTCCTTCCCATACAGAACCAGTCATTAAGAAACCGTAAAACGTGTGCCAGATATGGTGGTATATACGTCTGTGCTCCCAGCAATCAGGAGGCTGGGGCAACCTGGCCTAATGAGTGAAGCTTTTTCTCAAAAATTATAACCAAAATAAAACAAAAGAAATGTAAAGGCATATGTATCAGGCACTGAAATGGAGAATGAATTGATAGCTAAAAATCTGTCCTATCAAGTTATGTGGATGTCAATATTAAGTTACCTCATGTTAAACTTAAATCTGCAAACAGATGTGTTTCTCTTGGTTTTAACAAAATTCAATTTTGCATACAACTGCTAGTTTCAAGCTGCAGAGTTAGGGTTTGAATGTGTGTCTTTGTGATGGAAGAGTCTACAGTCTTTGTCAGGTAGGACTTTGTGTAAGAGTGGAAGCCTGTGCACCAGGAAGAAATCAATGTCACTGCCCTGACCTAGGGCGGGCTGTCATTACAGGTTTCGAGATAGACAGCTTTGGGGGACACACCACAGAGAGTGGGATAAGGGGAGTAGCTCCCCTTTGGGGACAGTCATGGCTGTTTGGGGAAAATTTGAGTGCAGGAGAGGGTCTCTGTTCTGCCTAGATCGCCCTTTATATTTTATCTTAGACCACTGTGAGCATACATCAACCACCTGGGAATGCCCCAGAACAGTGGAGATAATGGGCTTCCATTTGTACACACTGGGAGTTCAGACACAGTTCTGGGAGGGGTTACCTAGTTACACGGATTTGACTCTCCTCCACTTGAGGCCAGTGAGGTCTTCATCTCAAATTCCAGAGATGTCATCAAAGTTTCTATTTGCACTTGCTATAGGGCTGGTTTTGGAATCAGGAGCATCATTGAAATGTAATTTAACTTTTACAATAAGCCTATGGGACATTGAACTGTGCTGTCTTTGTATTTCAATTTTATTATTAAGGAAGAAAAGGCTGATTGACAACATTTTTCCTGACAATAACTCATTAGCTGCTGTCAACAGCA
Source organism: Eospalax fontanierii (assembly GCA_035773235.1). Lineage (NCBI taxonomy): Eukaryota > Metazoa > Chordata > Mammalia > Rodentia > Spalacidae > Eospalax > Eospalax fontanierii. The sequence continues at coordinate 24,197,792 of CM069530.1, forward strand.
AAAATTCTAATGGACTCTAGCGATGCGAGCCAGATGTGTTATTCCTTTTTTTCTTACCCCTAGGGCCATTTAGAATGAAAGATTCTTTGGAAATGGAAACATATTGCCAAGTTTGAAAGCATATGGAGGTGAACAGGAGTCTAGTGAAGGCTCATGGTTTTATAATCCAATATTTATAAGCACTGAAAGTTCACCAAAATCTATAAAAACATGCCACAGCTGTGAGTCAAATTAGTTCCTTGACCTACCCAATTAGACAAGAAAACATCAATATCATAATTAGGCAGCCAATTCTTTTCTTAGAATCAATGTAAATAGTGATTATACTTTAAAATCAAATGAACACTGTATCTTCAACATGAAGAAGAGCCCTCTGCTAAGAGTTGTAACTTCCTGGGTGAAGGAGATTAACTTTACCTTTGATTAGTGGATTGACCAACGGAATTACTTTTTGGCATCTCAGCAAAACTTTCCTTTTGATTCCAATCAATCTCACTCTCTTTTACAAAAATCGACTGTCCATAGACTTAAAGCCATTGCTTTGTCTGTTCATGTTGAAGAGCAAAGAGCTTCAAAGCTTCAAGCAGACCATCGTTGAATTATTTATAAACTGCACACCCTTCCCAAATAAAAGTGTAAGTAACAGCTAGTCCTCTGCTGTTGAGGTCCTTCGTCCTTGTCAAGAGGAGATGTTTCAGACCTGGAGCTTCTATTGTGATGGGCAAGTAAAATGATTCAAGTGCTTACTTCCCGCTTCTGAAAAATTTCAAGACTGCCATCTTCTTCTGTTCATTGCCCAGTTTCCAAGTGTGGAAACAACTTAAGATGCATGAACTTGCCAATACACTTTGGAAAACTAGCTGAGGCTGTGGAGAGCAGGAAAGGTTTGTCCTGAGTTGTTAATCTTCAGTTGTAAGGAAATTCTGGAATCTTCTCCACATGGAGGGAGAATTCATCAGAATTCTTTTGTTCCTCTTAAGTAGCTGTCCCTTAAGGCTTCTAAGGCCAGTTGCATTTAAAGCACGCTTTGATAGGAAAGTGAAGTGATAGACCCATGCAAGGTTTGGGGTCAGTCTTCATGACTGTCATTTTGTGGCTATGTATTCAAAACATCCCACGTGGGCTATGAAATGAGCCGGCCTGGTTATCTGCACTTCAAGTGGATTTGTAGGATGTATTTTAGGAACAGCCTGTGACATACTCTTAACATTTTTATTATTCATCTTTGGGATTTAAGAGTCACTTTATCCCATATTATTATTATTATTATTCTCCCCTGAGTGTACTTGGCACTTTACAGACAACTTGAAATACACATTTTTTTTGAGATTTTTGAATTGCAAGTGTAAAATATGTTATCAGTATTACAGATAAATCTCTACCAGAGAGGGTCTCATAATACAGCCTAACAGTGTTAAGGCTATAAATATTACTTGAGGATGATTCTAGAGGTGAGCTTTTGTATTTAAAATGCTGCATTTACCCTTTTGGGTGTTATATTTCTTTTTAAAGTATTTGATTTGTGATTTTTATTTTGTGTGTATGAATGTATTGCCTGCATGTGTGTAAGTGCACTCATGTTGTGCAATGGCCATGGAGGTCAGAAGAGGGAGTTGGATCCCCTGGAACTGAGTTATAGATGGTTGTTAGTCTCCATGTAGGTGCTGGGAATTGAAACTGGGTCCTCTGCAAGAGCAGCCAGTGCTCTTAACCTCTGAGTCATCTCTATAGCCCCAAGTTATTATTTTTCTCCAAGCACTCAGGAAGGGTAAAGGGATTCTCTCTCTCTCTTTCTCTCTCTCTCTCTCTCTCTCTCTCTCTCTCTCTCTCTCTCTGTCTCTCTCTCTCTCGTCTTTTTGAGACAGGGTCTCGATATAGCCCCAGCTGTTATGGAACTTGCTATGTAGATATCAGCCTAGCCTCAATCTAACACAGATCCTCCTGCCCCTACCTCCCAAGTGCTGGGATTAAAGGATGCACTTCTTAGATGGCTCTTAAAATCCTTTTTAGTGATAATTTACTTATTTCAGAAAGCCAAAATTGACTATTGTACTTCTGCACATTGAATGCCATATTTCCAAAATTTCTTTAGGGTCTTTATTCATCAGGATTGAGAGCATTAGCTATGGAGTCTTTATATTTATTGACCAGAGTCCAATTTTTGTATGAAATAAAAATATATACATCTCATATTCAGAGAAGACTGAAAAACCCATTCTCCTGTTGTAATTTTAAAAGTATTTTAATTAATTAATTTAGAGACAAGGTCTCACTGTGCAGCCCTGGCTGGCCTGGATCTCACTACTAGACCAGACTGGTCTTGAACTCTCAGAGATCTGCCTGCCTCTGCCTCTAGAGTGCTGTGTTAAAGGCGTGCACCACCTTCCCAAGCTGTGCTTTATTTTAATTATATGAATGGTGTGTGTCTGTGTGAAGGTGTGTGCACATGAGTGCGGGTGCCTGCAGAAGTCAGAAGAGCGTGTCAGATACAAATGCAGGTCCTCTGCAAGAGCAGTGCATCTCTCCAGGACCTGCTATTGTTTTATTAGCAACAAAACCACTGGATTTCTGCCAATAATATTTTCTAGAAATTTGAAGTTTCTGTTTGAAATAGAACGATGAAATAATTTTGCTACTTGTTAGTTGAAGACGTAAGAACTCAGAGAATTCATTGATATGTTGTGTTAGCCATTTTCAGCACATTCATACTGTATTTATAGTCTAATCTTCATTGTTTATGTTTTGATAGAGGGTCTTACTATGTAGACCTGGTTGGCCCAAAATCTCAGTGTTGCCCAGGCTGGCCTTAAACTATGACCCTCTGGCCTCAGCCTCCTGAGTGCTGGGATTGCAGGTGTATGTCATTATATGCAGCTCTTGCTTGTAGTTTTAAATACAATTTGCAGAAACACTAGGCATCATACTAAATATTTGGTAAATGTAGAATGACAGTGTTAGTGGTCAGATAGTGCATTCTACCCCCACCAGCTTGTTCTCCCTCTCTTCGTCCTTTGTTTCCATGTACATGCTTACTGTATATAATGTTCTATTCAACTTGAATATACTGTTCTTTTTCCCACAAGGAGCTAAGTGAGGAGCTGAAAATGTAATCTATTTCATGATTCATAAACTTTCCTCAGTAAAGACATATTGCTTATTATTCATTTGTACAGTTTTATTCTATTGTTTTTGCTGGCTATTTTTGTGATTTATTTGGTGTTAATTCCCTCAATCACCTCTTTAAAGAAACAATTACTTGTGTTTTCTTTTATTCCCTGAACAACTTCTCAGTTCTTCTAGACTTTATAGAGATAATTCAGGCTGTGGTGAATTTGTTAACAAATTCCTTTCATAATTTAGGACTCTTGTCAGACCTGCCAATGTGTACAGGACAGACACAAAATAAACATTTTCTCTAACTTTCTACTAAATAGAAAAATAAAAAACCAAGAACAATGAACTCCAGTTCTTTTGCTGTTCTTCTTTTAGTTGAAATTGTCTGTTGTTACTTTCTTTCAAATGAAGTGTTTTTTTTTTCCCTTCAGTCTTCGTATCCCACAGCTTCTTAAACCATGGATCAAATCCCCAGTATGGATAGTGTGACGCCATGTGTGTGGGATCCAAAACTTTGGCAACAATAAGCAGATCTCTTAATCAAGGTTCTCGTTTTACTTTTGTTGCTGTGACAAAACATCTTGACAAAAGGCAACTTGAGAGAAAGGTTTTACATGGCTTATGATTTCAAGTTGCTGTCCATCCATGAGGGGGAAGTCAGGGCAGGAACTCAAGGAGCCAATCACATTCCATCCACAGTCAAGAGCAGAGAGCAATAATGGCTCACAGGCTCACAGGCTTTCTCTCAGCTGGCTCTCTCCCCTCTCATACTGTTGGGCTGAGTGTTCCTACAATTAACAGTCAAAACAACTCTCACAGACATGCTCACGGGCTAACTTGATTGAATTAATCTCTTATTAAGACTCTCTTCCCAGGTGTGTCTAGGTTGCATCAAGTTGACAGTTAAAACTAACCAGCACAATGACTTTCTTTATTAGATTATTTCCTTTATGTGTGTGTGTGTGTGTGTGTGTGTGTGTGTGTGCGTGCGTGCACATGCCACAGTGTGTGCATAGAGGTTAGAGGACAACTTTTGGGAGTCAGTTTTTTCCCTATACCATGTGGGTCCTTGGGATCCAACTCTGGTTGTTGGGCTTTGGCGCTAGGCACATTTACCCACTGAGCCATTTCACCAGTCCCAGTAAAAGATTTCTGAACACAGAATAAACAAAGGTTAATTAAGAATTGAATAAATGAATCCAGAGCTTTTCCAAGCCACACTCACCTGTGATGCATCATGTGAATTCACTGCAGTCTTGGTTCTGAAAACATGGCAGGTGCCTGTTGCCCTGCTGGTGTCACACCACACAACATCAAGGAAAGCTGCCTAAGACACGCTGCCTCAGACACTTATGCTGAGATCCAGAGTATTGTTATGAGATGATTACAGAATTTTATTGTATATGCAAAGTTTTGTGCTCTCATAGAAACAGTGGTTTAATTATAGAAAATGAAGAGTTTTAATATTTTCCTGTCCTCAATTTTCAACCCGTAAGTACCACAGAGGTATACTTTTGGACTTTATGGTGCAAGTATGATTGAATTTTAAAACTGATGTTTGAGTTCCTGACATGGATTTCGTTTTAAAAAATCATTAAATTCTTTCTGACTGGGGATTAGGACAGAAGTTTCAACAATTTCTGAAATAGTCCTAAACATAGCCCAGCCATTTTGTCTCTCATTTTTACGAGGGTGTTCTTAGCACTGATGGTTGTAAAGTCAAACCCTCGGTCGACGCTTAAAAAGTGCCGAAGATGCTATAGATCTGACAGTAACAAATATTCAGCCAAGAATTAGTTCTTTATGTAAAAAAATCATAATCTATCTCATTTGCATGTAAATTTAAGTTCACTTTTAATAAATGGTAAAATTATATGGATACCAAGTAATTGTTTTAAAGTAAATTTCTTACCAGTGTACGTCTGCCTATTCTATATACTTCCATATACCCACAGTCACCTAAAACTTTCTCTGGGGAAAGGGGCCACACAAGTGGGAAAACTCTGAAAAGCCCTTTCCTGGACTATAATCGCTTGAAAAATTTTCACACTCCAGGTTTCATGTAGCGTTTTAGAGGAAAGGTAATCTGAAAACCTCGTTTATTTTCTTAAAAAGTGTTGAGCTGACATTAGTGTCTGATGGTTAATAACAATAATTATTGCTCTATGAAAATAATTGATACTCAAAATTCCCATTGCTCATTATCCTTGCTTTTCACGTCTCCTGAAATTAGATTCCTCTATGAGTTTGCTGGTTCACCACTGCAAGCCTATATTTTTGGTATCCCACAGAAGCATTAATCCAAGAGGCGTTTGAATATTTAAAACAAAAAAAATCTTATGAATATAAATATTCAATATTATTGAGCTATTCCACTAGACTTTAAAAATTACTTCTTCTTTATATATTATGGAAAATGATTATTTACTTTCTATATTTTTAGCTGTTGTCACTGATAGCTATCTGATTTTTAGACTTTTAATGAATTCAAATGCTTTCGCTTTTACCAAAAAGTTATAAGAATAGTACAGTGAACTTTCTGTGCTGGTAACCCGGATCCACCACTTGTTAATGCTTGCGAGATTTGTTGTTCCATAGTCTCTCTTTTCTCTCTGTGTGTTTTTTATTCACATCTATTATATACCTGACTGTATATATGGCTATCTATCATTTACTTAGAGGTCTAAATAGAATATACATTTTCTCCTTGACCATTTGTTGAGCAGGCTGCAGGCATCATAGCCCCTTAGTCTCAAGTACCTTAGCGTGCATTTCCTAATAATAAGGCTGTCTCTTCCACAATCACAGTACAGTGACCAAAATCATTAGTTCAGCTTTCACCCATCATCAGAGATACCTCTTGTGGTGGGTGTTGGTTAATACATGGCATCACAACTGGTCAAAGTGGAGTGCTCAGCACTAACAGGACATCTATATCACACCTCTCTCCCCATGGCTCAGGGAACATTGCAAAAAAGGAGGGAATCTCCTAAGCAAATAGCAGATTGTGCCCTGGGACGGGATCCTTAGCAGGGATTAGTAAGCAACATTAACCCTTCTGGATAATGCTGGTACTTGCTTTTTCTCTCTTAGGTGAAATGCTGCCCATAATTTCAACAGTCTAAGATCTTCCCTCTGGAACTGCATAAAAACTATGTTAGCTTTTAGTAATTGTTTGGTGCCTAGAAGAGGGCACAATATTCTACTTGCAGCTTTTCACCAAAAATGAGCACACAGAGGGCTGTGCCTCCCTTGCCAGGCAGGACATAATTATGCATCTGAGTCCCTGCCCTTGTGGTCCTGACTGTTCACACAGAGGACACCTGTGGTCAGCTGCAACCTTTGAGCTCTGTTAACCTCAGTAGATCAGCCCTGCCCTCTTTCCACTCCCTCCCTAGATAAAAAAAATACTGAAAAAATTGAGACAGCATCTCACTATTGTAACTCTGGCTGGCATGGAACTCACTATGTAGACCAAGCTGGTCTTGAACTCACAGAGATCCATTTGCTTCTGCTGCTGAAGTGCTGAGATTAAAGGCCTGTGCCACTATGCCTAGCTTCCTAAAGATTTAAAAAACCCGTGTCTGTTATACATGGATCCATGTTCCATTTCAAGACCAGAGACTATTCTTCACTTCATTTCCCAATTTTGGATAATTTCTCTTATTAAGTCAAAGTTATATTTTCCTTAGATCTTTTGGATTCTATTCTTCAATCTTTATAGAATTCCTAGCACTCGAGTGGTAGTTTTTTTGGGGTTCTTCCTAAATCTCTCTTATTGCAATGTAAACTCATCTCACTTGTGAAATTAGAATTCATGTATTGTAATAATCCTTCTGAGTAGGAAGCTTATTATTCAAAGATTCTTGGCCTCCTCTTCTTTGATGTAATTAATTCTTTCCATGCTTTCTGTTATCTTTGGTTTTCTTACCTTTCACTGTTGTTCCTTTTTGCTCACATTTGTTAAAACTGTCAAGTCTGAATCCCACGTTCGACACATCTCTGTGATCAGAGCAGACCCATCTCAGTGCAGCGAATGTTTTCTAGGACAGCACTCCAGGTTTTTAAACTAATAAATCAAAGCATGATGTACCATAAATTGCTAGATGTTCTATTTTCTTTGTGTGACTTACTCAGTAATTAATCTATTTAGTCCTGTATTCTTTAAAAAATTTACGATGGTAAAGAATGCATAGCATGGAATTCATTCTTTTACTTGTTTCTTAGTTAAAGATCAGTAACGTTAATTATTTATGTTGTTATATAATCAACTCCCAGACATCATTCATCTTTCAAAAAGTAAACACTATACACATGAAACAACTCCTCATTTTCTTTTTCATCAGTCTGTGGAAACCATTATTCTGCTTCTGTTTCTATGAATGGAAGAATTTGTTCTTTAGATGCCTTTTCCCAGTGACCTCTTTCATTTAGCATAATGGCAACCAGGTAGTAATATGTCAATTCTCTTTTTGTTTTTTGACTGAGCGCTGTTCTAGAACATGATTAGGTGACATTTTGTTGATTCATTCAGCTATTCACAAACACTTAACTGGCTCTCACCTCTCAGCTACTGGGAATAGTAACAGTCGTGTGTGTGTGTGTGTGTGTGTGTGTGTGTGTGTGTGTGTGTGTACTACTGAGGATGGAACCTTGGGCTTCATGCATGCTAGGTAAGTGCTCTCCTACTGTGCTATATCAATGGCTTGGTGGTGTTATTTTAAAAATGAGTTCTCAAGATCTTACTTTCAATTTTTTGTTCTTTTTTGGGATATAGTATTATGTAGCCTAGGCTGGCCTCAAACTCACTATGTAGATGAGAATGATCTAGAACTTGATTCCTTTGCCTTCATCTTCCAAGTGCCTGGATTACAGGTGCGTTCCATCATGTCTAGCCTGCTTTCACTTCTTTTTGGATACATACCTAGAAGTAGAATTGTTTGATTTTATGATGCTTCTAAGTTTTTGAGGACACACCAGATTGTAGAATACATGTGTGTTGCCAAAGCAGCTTTACATTTTGTAGTTTCACTAACAGTACGCAAGCATTACAACATCTCTACGTCTCCACTTACACCTGCTCTTCTATGGGAATTTTCTGCTTGCTTTTCCATGAGTGCATGCGTGTGTGTGTGTGTGTGTGTGTGTGTGTGTGTTCTCCTTTCTCCTGATTTTTTGAGACAGGACCTCTCATTGAACCTGGAGCTCACCAATTGCCTAGGCAGGCTGGTCAGTGAGCTTCAGGGACTTGTCTGTGTCTACCCTCTTAGTCCTGGGTTTACAGACAGGCAAAATGGTACCTAGTTTTTCATATGGGTTCTGGGGATTCAAACTCAGGTCCTAATGCTTGTTAATGCTTGGCTGTCCTTTTACCAACTGAATCATCTCCCCAGTCCTGCTTGTCTTTTTAAAACTGCCATCATAATGAGATGATGTTGCATTGTGGCTTTGATTTGCATATCAAATCAATACTAGTTGTATTAAGCATCTTTTTGTATACTTGATCAATTCTGTATAATTTTCACTTACTTACTTTAAATATCTTATTAGTTTTATTTTATGTGTATGAGTATTATGCTTGAGTATGTAAGTGCACTATATCATGCAATGTCAGAGGAGGTCAGAAGAGAGCATCAGATTCTCTGGAACTAGACTTATGGATGGTTGTTAGCTGCCATGTGGGTGCTAGGAATCGAACCTGGGTCCTCTGCAAGAGCAGCCAGTGCTCTTAATTGCTGACCCATCTCTCCAGCGCTGCATTCACTTACTTTAAACCATTTGCTGAAAGCCTTAGATGTTAGGTTAATTACAAGAGAAGCAAAGAGGAATACAGTAAATTTCTTGACATTCTTCACAGTCATCTTATAAACTAGTGACTTTAAAACTGAACTGGTGAGTATTCTCAGAGAAATATAAACAAAAAGTTCTCTGGTCATCCACCTTGTCTTGTATTATTAGGATTTTTTCTGCTTATATTTGTTTCTAAATATTCTATGGGCTATTTGCATTTTATTCCTTCAGAGATAGTTTAAATGTTTCCCCTTCATCGACTTATACCTAGCTTATAGTTTATGTGTATGTGTATGTGCACATGTATATGTGTGTGTGTACCTGTGTGTAGAAGCCAGAGAACAACTGGAGGTGTTATTCTTCTGGAAAACTGTCCATCTTTCCTTTGAGACAGAGTCTTCTATTGGTATGGAATTTGCCATGTAAACTTGGCTGACTAGCCAATGAGTCCCAAGGATCCATCTGTCTCAGCTCCCTCAATTCTGGGATTATAAATGTGTTCCGCTATGCCTAGCTTAAAAAAATGGATTCTAAGGGTGGAACTCAGGTCTTTCCTGGTGATTGCAAGGCAAGCAGTTTACTGAGTAAGCCATCACCCCGGCTCTAACATCTATTTTTTATTGGTAATTGCAGTTGAATTGGTATTTTCAATTAACCAGAATAAAGTGAAATAAGTCTCTGAAGCTTATGTCAGTCATTACTCAGCTGTTTCTGTGCTATGTCAAGACCTACCTGACACGTTGCCTCACTGCCAGCTCGTTTCCCGTCTTACCTTGAACTTCATTTCGAAGACCAGCATTCTGCCCTTTAGCAGTTGCTCTGTACTTCCTCCCGTGTAAACACAGTGCAAATACAATTTCACTCCATGTTCTTGCTTCTTCTTTGACATAAAATTGGGATAGGTCAAGAAAAATAAAGAAGAACATGGGAGAAAATCTGTTACTAACATGGGACAAATTAACCTAGGGCCTGTCTTATATTTGTTTGTATTTGTGCAGTACTGGAGATCAAACCCAGGGTTTTTGCTCTAACATTCAGCTGCAATCGCCCCCACCCCCTTTTTACAAAAAATGTTTTTGAGACAAGATCTCACTAAGTTACTGTCATGGGTGGCTTTGATGGTCAATTTGACCTGCCTGGGAAGAGGGAAACTCAACAGGGAAATTTTCTCTAATGGATTAGCCTGTGGCCACGTCTGTGAGGCATTTTCTTGATTGTTGAGTGATGTGGGGTGCCCAGCTTGCTGAGGGTGGTGCTACCTCTGGGCAGGAAGTCCTGGATTATTTGAGAAAATAGGCTGAGTAGAAGCCAGAGGAGCAAGCCAGAGAGCAGCATTCCTCCTAGCTCTGTGCCTCCACATTCCTGTTTAGATATTTTTCCTTCCCAACTTAGTTTTGGACAGTGTTTTATCACAGCAACAGAAGGCTAACTAGAACTATTACCCACGTTAGCCTGAATTCACTCTGTTGTCCTTGAACTTGAGATCTTATCTCAGTCTGTGGAGTGACTGTAATTACTAGACTCAATTCGGCCTATGGTTGTAAATAGTCATTATTTAAGAAAATGTATATTTAAAATTTCAAGTTTATATTCAGCCAGCCATGATTCTAAGGTGTTGAAAATCAACTTCTTGGTTCAAACCATGAGCCTAATGACTTAAAATTACTCAAAAAAGATAGACAGTCCAAAATGCACTTAAAAAGAAATATAGAACTCCACTAGCCCTATGCTGGGTTACTTTTCCTGAGAAGATGTGAACAAAGGTCTGTTCACCCCAGACTGGGCACTGAGGACAGACATTAAGGTTTCCACCAAAGTCCAACTCAGTGAACCAGGAAATTTTTGGGGCTTACTTACAGACGTGGATTACTCAAAAATAGTTGCATCACTGAAAAGTCCCATCCCGTTATGGGTGATGACATGAAGGAAGCCACATCACGGAGTCCCACCTTTAGTTAACCAGCTACTTTTTGCAGACTACAGCACCTCTAAGATCTTGACTGTCCATGTCTACTGGCTCAAAGGCTTCTCTGTTCAATGATGAAACCAACATGTCAGGTCCAGAAAAATCACTTTACTACAACACTCAACAACTATGGACAACAGATGTACAAAAGTATATACGAAAAGCTATGAACTTTTGCAACAAAAATTTTAAAAATCCAAACAAAAGAAGATATTTGCCATCCATAAGTTGTAAGTCTCAACACAATTAAGATGGAAAACATGTCAGGATGATAGGTTTAGGAAAGAATTTTCTGAATACAGCCACAAACACGGAGGAAATACCCCTAAGAATTGATACATGGGATTAACATTAAATTAAAAGTTTCTGCACAGCAAAGAAAGCTATCAGCAGACAGCCTACAGAACGTGAGAAAGTCTGTCAGCTACACTTCAGATCGAAGGTTAATATCCAGAATATATTTTTTAAAACTACAAAAATGAAACACCATAAAACAAAACTGCCAATGAATAAATGGGTCATTGTAATGAACAGTTTCAAAACAGAAGTACAAATTTTAAACTTAAAAGAGTTTAAGCATGAGCATGCAGGTAGGAATGACTGGACTCAGTGGGTTATTAAGAGATAAAAGGATGTGAGGTAAAGCGGTTGGAAAAGGATGAAGGAATGGGCAAAATAGTGTTGAAAGCTGCTCCAAACTGGTTATAAAAAACAAGAGCCCTCAAACTAAAGAGTGGTAGTTGATCACTGCTGATGTTGGACAGCAGGGTTTTGGTTGTGTCTTGTTTTGTTATTATTCTAGGGGTAAGTAGATCTGTATTTTGAAGGTTTTACCAAAGTTGTTAGGGTGAGAACCTGGGCTCAAGCAGTCCTCAATATTCTAATTAAAGAAACAAGTAATAGCAAAAAGCAGATAGAAGGGATTTAGTAAAAGTGGCTCCATTGGGAAGAGGAACAAACAAAGATGTCCTGTGACACTTCGAGTCTATGGGCAGGATTCTGACATGAGGTTAATGTTTACATTGAGGGCAAGTTTCGTCTAATCAAGCAGCATTGGTTGATGTGTGGTTTTGTCCTTCGAGACACATCTTTTTGTCCAGGCTCTGGCTCCCAGTCCATCCTGAAAGTTATCAGCACTGTGTAAAATCTCTTTCAGGGAGATAAGCTCCCCCTCGGGCTGGCACCAGGCCCTCAGCCTTTTCCTTCTTTCCAGCATGAGGTCCCTGGGGGAATGCTCCGTCCTTGGGGTTCCTTGTCTCAGCCTTCTGATAGACAAGGGAAGGACACAGCATGTCTCTTTAGAATATCTGTGCTCCTGTCAGAATGGCTACAAAGGAAAAAGTATGTTCTGGAAAATAGAAGATTGGATTAACAGACTAATCTCTCTGTAGGAGCTTCAGAGCCTTGTTCTCAAGCTATTCTTACAAATCCCAAAATATAAGTACCAGGGCTGGAAGATACTGTCTTAACCATGTGATACAAGTTAGCATCGTTAGTAACAGGATAAAGAAACACACTGCACCCCTAATGTGATTAGCTGAGGGGATCTAATGTAACTTACAGAGAATTTCTGCCAACAGTGGATAATCTGGATTTAGTCATGAGTAAATAAGCAGACAAACCCAAATTGAATTGGCCTGTGTTTTAAAAAAAAATCTGTGCTGTGAAAAAAAAAAGGAAGACGGAGGTTCTGCTTCAGATTAATGAAGACTAAATGTGAATAAATATGATGTGTGGTACACAGCTGGATCTTGAATCCATAAGAGAAAAATGCCATAAAAGATATTAATGAGGATGGGTCTTACAATGATATTAAAGCTTCCTGAATTATTTCTCCTATGATTAGGTAAATAAGATACTCTTCTCAAGAGGGTCAAGTATTTAGGAATAAAGGCCCACAAAGTTGCAATTACTTTCAATTGATACATCAAAACTAAAATACAAACATTTATAATGTACGCATGTACATATACACAGAGACAGTGAATCTGGCAAAAGATTATTGATTATTATTGCAACTTCTTTGTAAATTAAAATTTTTCATAGTTAAAAATTCATGACGTATTAAAGTTGTACATCATGTACTATTTCTTATTACTCACAAAATGTATCATATTCAGCTTATATGAGACTGGCCCCAGAGATTATATTAGCAACAGCACTGATCTATGGCTGTGCTGGATAAGTTCTGTTGTCAACTTGACACACCTGGGTGGAGAAAACCTCAATTGAGGAATTTCCTCCATTGGATTGGCCTGTGGCCATGTCTGTGGGGCATTATCTTGATGATTATTGAACGATGTGGGAGGGCCCAGCCTATTGTGGGTGGTACCATCCTTGGGCAGGTGGTATTGTGTTATAAGAAAGCAGGCTGAGCACAGGCCAGGGGAGTCAATAAGCAGCATACTGTTGTGTTTCGTGCTTCAGCTTCTGCCTCCAGTTTCCTGCCCTGAATTTCTGCCTTGACTTCCCTGAGCAGTGATGAACGGTGACCTGGGAAATGTAAGATAACATAAACTCTTCTTCAAGTTAGTTTTGCTCAGTGTTTTTATCATAGCAATAGAAACTAACTAAGAGAAATTGTTGCCTGATTGCCGTCTCTCTCACTGGCGAGTTCACCTTCTTGCTGTAACATTCTTTGACTGGTAGTAGAACCAACTTTTTCCAATTTCAATGCTGATTAAAGGTTCGCAGGGCTTCAGGAGTTCACCAGGCCTTCAGTGCCACATTGGGCTTGCTGAGATTTTAGTGCACCAAGAAACTACTGAAATTTTAGCCTTCCAGGGTGGTGCAGCCACTGTTAGACTACTCGGACTCTATCCTGTTAGCCAATTTAATAAATCCCTATATATATTAGAGAACTGTAATACAATGGCCATCGATGTAACTTGAAACTTGATTTACAGGGTTTAAAGAGGAACCAGAGAAGGGGGCACCCATGACCTTTCACTCATAAGACAGCCTGCTACAGTTTCTGAGATTACCTTTTCTGTCAAAAATCATCACAGTGCTCTTACAGGACAAATTAAGTAGCTATATTTAACAGGCACAGAGGTCACTGTAATTGGGATGTTGGACGCCAATTTCCAGGCATCATAGGGAACGTGGAGGTGAAGGGGATTCCTTGGATTCTCAAGAAGCACAAGGCCCAGTGTAGAGGCTCAGACAGAATCACAGTATCATAGAAATGGGCAACAATAATAAAAAAGCTTCAGCGAAAGATACACTCTGCTGTGTATCCTAAACTTGAATTCACCAGAATGGTAAGAGCTCACCTCACCACCAACAAAAATGTTAGTGAGATTGACATCTAAGGAGGATATGAGAAAATGGTCATCACTTCACGATCATGTTTCAAGAAATGACACTTTAAGAACTTAGGCATTCATAGTATTTAAGTTAAAGATATAGTTAACTTTGGCTTATTGAGGGTGGAAAAAGGACAGTAATAAAAGCTTAATGAACAGCACAAATCAAAGAACTAAAGGAGTTCTAAGGAAGTGATTTATTTTTAATTAAAAAAAAATTAGGTGTGTGTGTGTGTGTGTGTGTGTGTGTGTGTGTGTGTGTGTGTGCGTATGCTGCTGTGAGTGTGTGGAGGTCAGAGAACAATTTTCAAGAGTTGGTTTTCTCTTTCTACCATGTAGGACCCCAAGATCAAAGCCAGGTCTTGAGGCTTGGAAGTAAGCGCCTTACCTACTGAGCCATCTTGCTAGTATCTAACTAATTAATAATTATCTTTTTGAGTTAGGGTCTCCCTGTTACCTCAGCTTGCCTGGGATTCCCTATGTAGACCTGGGTAGAATCAAACTCACAGAGATCTGCCTGCCTCTGCCTCCCAGGTGGCTGGGACTAAATGCATGCACCACCATGCCTGGTTGATTTATTTATTTTAAATATTGAGAATATTTAATATGGAGAGATATCTAGGAAGATATCTAGGATATTGATCTCTGACCTATACATATACACAATTAAGTAAATGTTTTTAACACTTGATATTTATTTTTAGAAAAAAAGTGTATTTATCTGAGTCCCTAAGCAGAGATATTTGATGTAGGTTATAGAAATAAGCTTCGGAGAATTTGCATGTGGAAATGTACATAGAAGAAAGGGTTTGTATTATTTTCTAAGTATGCCATTGGCTTTGGGTGATAAACACACAACCAAGAAGAATTTAGTAATTGCTAAAGTCATTAAAAAGTATCCCGAAATCTTTGAAGTTTGAACCTAGCTTCAAAAGCATTTGGAAAATATAAGGACAGTTACTTAAGGAGAAAAATGAATGTGTATATATACATATGTACATACATACATATATGGTGTTAAAATTATTAAATAATGCTTACAATCAATTCAGAGAAACAGTGAACTATATTCTGGGTAATGTCATTGATTTAATCCCTCCAAATTTTCCTAATTTTAACTGAAAAAGGTAAATAAAATACCTGCTTAATGTGAGAAAAAAAGAACAGAATATCTAATTATTTTTGTTTGAATATTAAGAAATTTTGAACTATTAATATTTTTGGTAGGTATACTTAAACTCTTTTCAACTTAGTAGCTGCATAATTGCATAGTTCAAAGAATTCTATTTGATTAAAAAGGAGATAATTGTATAATAGGAAGGCAAGTTTATTGACAAATAATTGCTTCTTAGTGGTTGGGGAGATGGCTCAGTCAGTAATGTGCTTATTGCACAAACATGAGGACCTGAATTAGGATCCCCCAGAACTCACATAAAAGCCAGGCAAGCACCCATCTGTAATGCCAGCACTGTGTGGTAGAGATAGGCACATTCCTGGGGCTCACTGACCAGTTAGTCCAGCTGAAATAGCAAGCTCCAGATTTAGTGAGGGACACATGCACATTGTAATAAAGTTAAAATAAAATGCCTTTATCATTTGGCATTATTACTATTTAGAAAAATGCTTCTTTGTGCCCTGTTTCCACTGATAGTATGTTTGGAAGCAACTGTTTAAACACGTTTAAACTTCAGATTTTGAACATATATCCATTTTGCGTTGTTTTCTTCATGCAGCATACTCCAGTGCAAGCAGTAAACTACATAGCCTTTCAAACTTTCTCGAAAATTTAAGTTTAATATCAATGGCTCCTTCATTCGGTAACATCCTGCTAAATCTTCCAGCAAGTTGCCTAATGATGAAAGTCATCTTCTGGCTTTCTCACTGCTGTGTCCTAGAGAGCTTGAAAATGATGTATTCTAAGGAGTGAGGTGAATATTTAAGAGCCAGGAGGAAACTGCACTGAGGATAGCTGTCAATCAAACCAGCCCTCCTGCTCTTTTATAACCAGAAAATGCAGATTAAAATGAATGCAGCTGATGGAATTAAACAGGGAACACAAAGCTGAAAGGTTTTGAGCTCTTCCTAGATTATTGTCACAAGCCATTGGAATACAGTTTATAATAATTGCAGCATTAGAAACAAAGATATTTTACTCCTAGATTTACAAACAGAAAATTAATTTTTTTTCAGATTGTATTCACTTCACATCACTTTCCTAGGCTAGTGTATGAGACTGAGTAGAGTTTTTGCTGGTCTAATCTATGAAGTTTAATGCATGTTAGCTTCCTATTGTTGCTAAGTTCTGGGTTTTATATAGGTTTGGTTCCTATTAGAGAAAAGGGGAATATGAAGGTGGATTTGCCATTGTTTTACCCTGCAGTTTTAATCAATCTTCATGCTCTCTGGGATCACATTTTAGCCTTACAGTCACAGGATGTGAACTAATAGCAGTATGGACAAAGGCATACCAAATTATTATCCTCTCTGATGAGATGCCTAATCTGTGAAAAATAACTTGCATTGATTAGGGCGAGTCTGCCTGACTCGGTGGTACTCAGATCTCGAAATATTGTCCTTCATACAGGAAAGACTAGAAACATTACTCATGTATCTCTGAGCTTTTTTTTTTTTTTTATCTAAATGCTTTTGGGTAATGGGGAAGACACTAGGTGATAGCTCTGGAGGTGCTTTTGATACTAATGGTAGTTCATGCCAGTCTTTCCTATTTTCCTTGCCTGCCCTGGAGTTAGGGACAGTATCACTTTAAGATGGAATTTTTTTTCTCCTAAGGAAAATATTTTAAATATGACCTTAGAAAAATAGATGCAGAAACATGTCATTAGACTTTGGAATTAATATTTAAACTTTCGGTCCTCCATTGCAAAAGAATGGAGGAAAGGTGTGGTGGTTTTTGATGGAAAAAGCACAAGCCTTTAAATCAGAAATAATTTGGACTTAGAGACAGACAGCCTTCTAATTCTAATATACATTTGACTTACTTGGTCTGTTGGGTCAGTCATCAAAAACTTTACTTACGGGAACTTTCTTTCTCCTTGTGCATCAGTTTTATTGCATGCCTATCCACAAGATTAAGACTGTCTGAAACTTTTGGATCCTAGACCTGAATATATAAAGGAAAAAAAAATCCTGAAGTGTTACTTTGCATATTTTTATGTTCAAGTAAGTTGTGTACTTTCAACTTACCTCATCTTTTAGTACATGGGGATAGATGGAACTTCTGTTTATACGTTTAGGCTATAAGCAACTCAGGGGCACATGCAGACAAGCCAACCAAATCAGACTTCCTTCATTGTCAACATAATGAAAAAAGAACCATTGTGTGGGAGGAACAAGCATTGCCCACTACTGAGGAATGCCAAGATGGTGAGCAACGTCTTTGCTCCTGGTTTTGAAAATACTTGAATCAGTGCTTACAGAATTGGCAAAACAAACAGCTATTTCTTCATAGGCTATAGAACTGGCTAATTAAAAAAAAAATTTGTGTGTGTGTGTGTAGTATAGTCAGAGGACAGTGTAAGGAAGTCAGAAGTTGATCTCTCCTAATGTGTGGGGGGTCTGGAGATTGAACTTAGCTCATCAGTCTTGGTAGCAAGCCCCTTTACTGCCATCTCACCAGCCCAATTGCAAGATTTTCAATATTATGAACATAATTATTATTAAAGTTATGTATTGAGTTGTTCCCTGACTCCATTTCCTTCCAGTTTTTAAAATTGTAATTCTGACTGATGTCCTTAAGCTCTGGAGAGTCTTCCTGGTAAACAACTTTCAGTAGGATGGCAGACCTGGATCTGATCTTCAGAGTAACTCGCCATCCTCTCATTCCTGACTTCTTAGCAGCTCTTTGAATCGCTAGAAGACAAAGGAGATTGCTACCTTTAAGACAGCTGATAATTATCTTCCACCTTAACTTGTGAAATATTTTATTTTACTTTTTGTCTTTTAAAATACTTTATTTTTTATGGGTATGAGTGTACTACCTGCGTGTTGTAAGTGAACCTGTCATGCAATGTCCGAGGAGGCCAGAAGAGAGTGTTGAATCCCCTGGACTGAAGTTATGGAAGATTGTTAGCCACCATATGGGTGATGGGAATAGAATCTGGGTCCTCTGCAAGAACAACCAATGATCTTAAACCACTGAGCCATCTCTATGGCCCCTCAAATGTCTTATTATTGTTATTTTTATTGAATCTTTGTGTATTTCATACAGAACATCTCAATCAATGTTAATCATCTTTATACCATCTTTCCCACCAGCACCCCATAGCCCCTGCAACTGGAATCCATACATTTTCTCATAACCAATTATTTATTCTCTTAGGCCTCACGTGGATGGATAATAATGCCACATTTCCCCCTAAGATTAACTTTTGAGTGAGGTATAAAGTTAAACAGAAGTAGCTAACATGTCCCAAATTTTACTTGTGACCTATCATAAGCATACAACTGTGTATGTACCATATATGGACAAAGTACAATATGTAATAAGATGGACACAAATGCTCTAGCCAGATTAGAAACTAGAACTTGATAAGCTCCTTAGGGGACTCGCAGTGCCGCCCAAACTGCATCTCCTTCTGACCCAGCTCCCACTGCAGGCTCTCATTATACTGAATTTTGTGTTAACAACTTCTGTGGTTTTATTTATAGTTTTGCTACTTAGGCATGCACTTTTAAACAGTATGTTTGCTTTTGAATTTTTTGAGTTACATATAAATGGTATCACGTAGCATGAATGCTTCAGGGGGCTTTCTTTTCTGTTCTTGATTCTGATTCTGAGATTCCCTCATGCTGATGTTTGAGGTAGATCTCGCTCAGTGTTTAGCTTATTTTCCCACCTTTTAGAATTGTTATTATTTGATGAATAAAATGTTTTAAACTTTGATATAGATTTAATAGTTTTTCAATTGGTTCTTCAAGGTCAATGATTTTTTAGGTCTTGCTTAAGAACTCCTTTCTCCTTAAAGGTCATGAAGTTCTTTTCATATAATTGCTGAAAAGTTATATATTTTGCCTTATAAAGCTCTAATCACTCAGTAATTAGGCTTTTTTTTTTCCAAAAAATAATTTACTTATTTTTATCTTGTGTACATAAGTGCTTTGCTTGCAGGTGTGTCAACTGCACCACACGTGTGACTGGTGCCTGGGAGGTCAGAAGAGGGCATCAGATCCCCTGAAACTGGGGTTGAGGATGGCTGTTAGCCACCATGTGGGTGGGACCAAACCCAGGTCCTCCACAAGAGCTCTCAAGTTCTGAATCAGCTCTCCAGCTCCAAGTTTTTTTTTTTTCTTTTGAGAAAGGGTCTCATTTGGCCCCAGCTGACCTTGAACTTACTATGTACTCGACGATGACCTTTAATTCCCTATCCTCTCGCCTCTATCTTCAGAATGTAGATATTTCAAACTTATTGTACCGTCCCTAGTTTATGTGGTAGCATTGATCAAACCCAGAGTTCATGCATGTTCTTCATACAGCTACATAGTCAGTCTTTCAACTTGTAATTCGTTTTCATGTGGTTTGAAGTAGAAGTTCAATTCTATTTTTCCACATGAATGTAGTCAAGTGTTTGAGGGTCATTTCCTCCCCCGGCTTTCCTCCACATCATCCAGGGCCAGTTTCATTATATCACCTGTGTGGATCTGTTTCTGACTTGCCCATCTGCTCCACTGGTGAGCTTATCTAGGCCCATGCTAATACACCCTGTCTCAAGTATTTATCTTTACCATATTCCTTGAAATCTAATAGTAAACTTTTTTCGTTTTTCTTCTTCAGTAATATCTTGATGTTGGTTCTAAGTACTTTGATAATAAAGTTTTAGAATGAGCTTAGCAATTTCTATAAAACAACCTTTGGGAATTTTAATCAAAATTGCATTGAATCCCTTGATCAATCTGAAAAAGTGACTTATTCAGCACAGAAAGTTTTCCTCCACAGGAAAATTGCCTGCTTCACCACTTATTTAGGTTTAACTTAATGTTTCTTAATGTGTTCTATAATCTTTCTTCATAGCGTTCTTTCCATCTTTAATTTATTTATGATTCAATATAAATGTTGTTGTAAATTTTTTGTGTAAAAATGCAGTGTATTTAAAAATCTTTTTTTTAAATATGGACAACTTCTTTGGAGTGCCTTTTTCGTTCTGTTCTATTAGTATGTTTTGAGTATCATTTGAGTTTTATACAGAGAATAACATCTCATCCACAAGTAACAATGTTCTTCATTTTTGATTTTATACTTGTTTGCATTTCCTGATTAAAATATCCTAGCAAGGATCTCAGGAGGCATTCCAAATAAGAGCAAGGACAACCAGGTTCTTGTTTGATTCCTGATTTAGAGAGAACACCCTCAACTATCACTAAATACTTTGAGCCATTATTTAGATTTTGCTGTTTGTAGACACCATTTTTTGCTAGGAAGCGTTCATGATCTCCGCAGGCTCCTCCTTACCCTGCTTGGTGTCCTGTGGCCAACCTGTGTGGCTCACTACTTTTCTAGGTTTCCATTGGCTCCTATTGGGTTCAGCCAAGAAGCATGACTGGCAGGGAAGGGAGGAGGGCATGGAGGGAGACAGCTGCAGGGGAGCTCTTTATTGTCACAGCACTTCACTGTGCGTGTGCTGGGGTTTCCCTAGGAAGAAAGTCTGGCTGTGTGTGTGTGTATGTGTGTGTGCTTGTGTGTGTGTGTATGTGCTTGTGTTGTCTGTCTTGTCTGTTTTCCACCTTATAACTTCTGATTAATAATTTTAACTTAATTCCATTGTAGTCAGTGTGATGTTTGATATTTTTAAGAGTTTTTGAGGGTGTGTTTACAACTTTGCTTATGGTCAATTCTGATATAATATCTGCCTAAAAACTGTATTCTTGCCAGGTGTGGTGGCACACATTTGTAACCCCAGTGCTTGGTGGGGCTGAAGCAAGAGGATTTTGAGTTGGAGGTCAGATTTGGCTAGATAGCAAGATCCTGTCTGAAAAACAAAGTAAAACAAACAAAATTAAAAATTAAAAAAAGTCTATTCTGCCTATTGGATGCAATGCTCAATGTGTTAAAAAATATGAAGATTATATGTGCTAAGCATCATGCTAGTTGATGTAAGGATACCTCAACAGAGGCAAGATCCATCGACTGCAGTGTAGCTTGGTGGTAGAATATGGGCTTTGCCTGCACGAGGCTGTGGGGTCAATTTCCATCTCCAAAAGAAAAAAATAAATCTGATTGTTGGGGAGCACATTTTAAGAGAAAGATGAGAGTACAAAATAAAAATAACGTAAAATCTATCATATATGTGAGGATAAGAAGGGAAAACAAAAAAGGAAGAGATGTGCTACAGATAAAATTCGATACTATCCATCAAAGTTGGCTTCATTAAAAGCCTGAAGAAAGGGCGGGCCAGGCAAGAGTTGTGAAATTGAATGAGCAATTATCTTCTAGTATTAGCTTTTATTGCAATTATTTTATTAGCTACTGTTCCAGATATTCCTTCCACTTCTTTGAAAATTTCTAGAAGTTCCTTTCAAAGTTCTGAAAGCTATTCATATTTTCTCCATTAACCTGAAAATAAGTCTTTTTTTCCCTAAAGAGACTATAATTAAGATAAATTCTGAAAGGTTCTCTCCATCTAGATATATTTTCTTTAAAATAATATTGTTTCATTATTATTTTAAATGATTGTTTATGATACATTCATGGTGTTTAAGTTGTATTTCTTGAATACAAATATTTAAAAACAATTTCCTCCCTAGGAAAATCCCTTCTCAGTACTTCCTTATGTATGTTGTTTGTTCATTTTTATCTTGATTGCTTTGTTTGTTTTTGGCGACAGATTCCTACTATGTATCCCAGCCTGACCTAGAACTAAGTATGTAGCGCAGGCTGACTCTGAACATGGGATCTTTCTGTGTCAACTTCCCTACTAGTGGGATTATAAGCATACACCACCACTTTCTCAGTTCTGGAGAACCAACTTATAATTGCTACAAATAATACCATATATGCAGTATTTAATTTGTGCCTAATTTGGTGAAAATTTCCCTTTATCTTACTACAAAAGGTTTAATGAGATTGAAATAATTTAATTTTAATGCTTAATTTGAATTTTCTAGTTAAAGTCAACATTTCATAGATTGCAGAAAAAGCATATTTTTCTCTACTAATGAATTAACTAAGGAGTTAGATATATGTGAGTAGTTTAATTCTGAGCCTTATTTTTTATCAATTAAAAAACAAATTGGTTTCAAAAAGACAAAAAACAAAACAAGTTGGTGCACTGATTTCTTTTTCTTACCAGTCTTCTACATTTTTCTTTATTGAGATCGAGAGAAACAAAGATGACACTGTAATTCTTTTATTTGTGTTAGGGAAATCTTTCTTTTCTTTCATTCTTTTTTCCTTTTCTTTCTTTCTTTTTTTTTTTTTGTTTCTTTTGAGACAAGGTCTCACTCTATAGCCCAGGCTGGCCTTGAACTCAGGATTATCTTGTCTCAATTTCTCAAGTACCTAGGATTATAGGATGATTATAGACATGGCCTACCACACCTAGCTTCATTTGGGGAAATATTTAGAAGATAATTTTCAAAATCTCTATGGGGAAGGGACAAAAGTAACAAGAGGATGAAGAACCTACAGCAATGTGACGAGAGTTGAAATCTGAGCTGATCGGAATTTGCAGAAGGTTATCTAAGGAGACTGATAATTTAAAATTCTGGAGCTGGAGAGATAGCTTAGTGATTACAAGTGTGTCCTGCCCTTGAAGGGGACCCAAGTTCAGCTCCAGCACCTGGGTCAGCATCTCCAAATCCCTTATATCTCAAGCTCCAGGGTATCTAACACCTTTGACCTCCATGGACACCTGCACTCACAAGTACATATTCCCACACAGACACACATGCATATTCATATTTAGAAATAAATCTTTAATGTATTAATGTGAGCAGGCATGGTGGCATATGTCTGTGATCCTAGCACTCATGAGGTTAAACCAGGAGGATGAGAAGTTGAAGGCCAACCTTGGTTACAGAGTGAGGTCCTGCCTCGAAAAAAACCTTTTATGCTTCTTTAACATAAATATTTCTCCATTTTGCAAATGTTCAGAATATTACAGTATAATTTTGAAAGTTAACAATATGGCTTTCATGAAAATATAAAGTGAACACATCAAATATTTTATTCAACCCATTAATTCAGGGAGTTGCATGATATTCAGACCAATTCAAATGAGAATTTGAAAAACAGCTATAAATATGCAATCAGGAATGCTTAAATGAATTTGCTAATTGATGTGATGCTGCTTAATTTTTAAGGAACAGTAACGTTTTGTTTTATGTCACTCTTTTTCATAAGTTAAAAAAATGAACTGTTTTTATTGGGCAAAATTCATGCGTGTTTCTTTGGCCAAGATGTCTTTATATTACTATAAATTTTCCATGTTCTTTTGAGAGTTATAAAGCAGTCAGTTAATAGAAAGCTAGTGAAAGGTGCACACCCACATAAACCAATGTGTCCTTAGAGGATCCACCAGACCATGCCCTGACCTCCCCTGAAGGACACACAATGATCTCTCTTCCTCATTTTCAACTCATGTAAGTTTTTCTTGGCAGAAAAGACAATATACACACACTGATTTGTAGAGTTTTTAAAAGGAGGATTGAAATGCCTATCTGAGCTGATATGTGGGGAAGAATGATGTAATCATCCATGTAGTAATGTAGTTCAGTGGAAGCCAGAGCGCATCAATTTAGATGAATATAAGAAGAAAAGCCTGATGGAAGGCCATGGGAGGGCACTCGACAGCTTGTGAGCTATGAATACGGTCCATGGGATCTCTCGTCTGTTTTTTTAATGGGCAGGATGATCACAGTCCCTGATCTTTTTGCTACATTTGCCATAAACTGGGAAAGTTGAGTTCTACTCTTTGTGTGTGTGTGTTTTTGAGAAAGTTCCTCCCTGTAGTCCTGGATGTCTAGAACTGACTATATAGCCTGGGCTGGCTTTGAACTCACAAGAGAGCTACCTGATTCTGCTTTCTGAGTGCTGGAACTAAAGATATGAGACACTTTTTAAAAATTTCTATGAAGGAGTTTTGGAAAATAAAAATATTCCAGTTATCCATCAGTGGTAATATCTTCTAGCATCGGAGCAATTCCACTGCTTTTCTGTAGGCCAGTCTAGCACCCCCAACAGGAGCAGTGCCAGAGATCTGCTCACTTCAGCTGTGCTTTTGAGTGTCCTGCTCATAGCAGACAAGGGTCTTCCTCACCTGCTTTCTCTGACCCTGTCACTATCAGAGATTGTGGCTCTCCTTTGGGTGATCTTGGGGGTTAACACTGTGTTCGGAGATCAAACTGCATATGGTTCCAGCAATGAAATCTAATCTGAGGCTTGTCAGCTGGATACTCTAGATTCTTAATTCTGGAGTGTTCAACTGGGGACTCCTTAGGAGCATTTCACAGCTGATTCCAAAAGACAACATAGTAAAGTGGTTAAGATTTCTGGTGCTATAGGCAGACTCTGGGTTTGAATTTGAATTTTACTCATTACACGGCCTTAGGGAAATCATCAAACTTCACTCCTCCTTAGTTTCCCTAGTTGTAAAAGATGGGCAGTAGTTTGGCCTTTCCCACAGAGTCAAAGTGAGGATTAAACAGATGTAAAGTATGTCTAACAAAGAATAATATTATGCACATGTTAATTTTTACTCTAAATTGATAGTTTTAGTTTTAAAAAAAGACTGAAGAAATGTTTCCATAAGTAGTCAACTTTCAGCTATGTTCAAATACACAAAAATCTGTATGTTGATATGTGTGTATGTATTTATACTATTATACATAGATATTATATATAGATAAACTTATCAGAGGGAACATTTTGTAGAAGAATTGATTGTACAAGTGTGAGGACCTGAGTTCAGGCCTAGAGCCCACATAAATCTGGATGCATCATTAATACCAGTTCTACTATAGCAAGAAAGGAAGTGGAGGCAGAATCCCTGGAAAGACACAGCCCAGGTAGCTTGAGATACATATGGTAGAAGGTGAAGAACAGCATCTTAGGTTATCCTTTAACCTCCATGTGTGAACATACACATGTACCCTCACATCTATGACAACAACCACATCAACAACAATAATAAAGAATCGGTTTACAAGCTTGTGATGTCTACATAAAAGCGTGAAATCCATAGGTCAAGTCCAGAAAGTTAGAAAATCTTGGGTAGCTGCTGGTTATGCAGGCCGCAAGTGGAATTCCTTCTTCCTCAGGGAAACTTCATTTTGCAATCCAGGTCTTTCAGCTGATTATACCAGGCCCACTTTGATTCTCAAGGATCATCTCCTCATTAAAGTTCACTGCTTATGCACGTTAACCACATGTGCAGAGTATCTCCCTGATAACACTGAGGTTGGAATTCCATGGACTATGTAGTGCTGTGGCCAAGCAGATATAATGCTAATCCTCAGAAGACTGCTTGGTGTTGGGCTATTTAGTTAAGGATGTGGAGGAAGTCCTTCATCCCAGCATGGCTTCCCCTGCTTTGATTCTGTTTTTTGATGTTGATTCTGAAAGATGCTATCGAGCAGTAATTTGTGGTACCATCCAGCTACCAGCCCCCTTTACTTTTTATTTTGTTCTCCATGTCAGAAGCACTTAAAGGAAGTCATCAGGAAGAAGTCAGCTGTTCTATGTACAGGGTTTGCCACTGTCTCGTGTTTTGGTTGTGAGCCTGAGCCTTTAGCTGCTGTGCCAGCTCTGCAGCCCAGGTTTGTCAGTTTCTGCCATCTGAACTGGGGGATTTTATCACACACGGTACCTAGAGAAAGATTTGGAGTTATGGGAGAGAGGTCTTGCTTTTCTTCTATTATAAATTCCAGACTTAGGGCTGGAGAGATGGCTCGGCAGTTAAGAGCACTGATTGCTCTTGCAGAGGACCTGGGTTCAATTCTCAGTACTCACATGGTGGCTAATAACCACTCAAATTCCAGGGTAATCTGACTCCCTCTTCTGGCCTCCGTGGGCATTGCACAAAATGGGTGTACTTATATACATGTGGGCAACACACACACACATTCCAGGGTCAAAGAATGTCAGGGGAACAGGCATATTCTTATTTTACAAGATGGGAACCAGTGCTCAAATTGTCCCAAATTACAAAGAAATCTGAAATAGGAGTGTGATGAGTCTTTCTAATTTCTAGTTGTCTTTAATTTTTGAATATTTTTTGTTGGTTACATTTTTATTTGGCACTTTCATTCCAGGTATATATCGTGATTACTCACCCTACCCTCTATCATCTCTCTCCCATTCATGTCAAACTCCCACCCCCATCCTCCATCTCTGCTAGTCTTTTTCTCAGAGTCATGATTTGGGTTTTGTTTAAGCAGGGTCATCTCTGTGACAATGGAATTGGAGCTCTTCATAGTTAGCAGATGGGGTCATCAGTGGGTACACAGCGGAAGGCAGTGGTTTCCCCTCTCCCTGAACCTAACAGTAGCAAATAGTTTAGCATTGAGAAACAGGGACCCCTGAGCTCCTCTTCCATTCACACCAAACTGCTGATGGATCCATTCTTGTGCAAACCTGTGCAGGCATCTGTAGCTTCTGAGTTCCTGTTTGCAGTGACTGTGTCTTGCAAGACACAGAAGATGCCATCCCAGAAGATGGCAGTTCACAGCTTTATCTGTATTTTCTGGCTCTTATGTTCTTTCTGCCCCTATTAGAGAAGATGGCGTGACTGTCTTGTTTAGGGTTGAACACTCTTAAGTCACTTATTCTCAGTTCTTTGTACACTCTGAATCTCTGCCTTCACCACAGTGGTAGGATGGGTAGAATACTTGATAATATGATGCTACATAGCATAAGAAAGCCTACGGAGAGAATGGATAGAATTATGACACACTGAAATTAATTTCTGTGTGTGTGCGTGCATGCGTGTATGTGTGTGCACGTGTGTGTGCTTGTGGAGACCAAAGGAAGATTCAGGTGTGTTTCTTCCAAAGCTTCCCACATTGGTTTTTTGAGACAGACTCTTCACTTGGCCTGGAGCCTACTATGTTGGCCAGGCTCACTGGTCAGGGATTCTCTGGTTGTCACCTCATCAGGCCTAGGATTATAAGTACCACCACATCTGCTTTTTAAATATGGGTTATTGGGACTGAACTCAGGTATTCTTTCCCAACTGAGATGTTTCCCCAGCTCTAATATTTATCCCTAACTGATGTAAAAATGGGTTTAAAAAGCTTTGTTCCTTTAGTGTACACATGCCATGAGAGTGACAAAAGTTCTCATTCAGAAATCACCAAGACTCATTTTATCTGGACACCTATCTATGTGAATATGACAAGAAGTCTTATACTGCAATTACATGTAGGTTTGATTGTTCCCTGCAGCACCATATGAGACTGTTGATAATCAAATGCCATTGCTTTCTGTTCATCTTGAGTTCATAGGGTAGCCCTTCTCATATATGTGACTGTTCACATGGGAGATGCATTATGTGTATGCCTAGATACAATTACGGTGTCCCGCTTGCCTTGGTGTCTGTGATTGGTAATGGCCAAAACTTCACTTCCTACACTTCCCAATTTCCAAGATGGCACACGTAGCCATCAATTACAAATTATTTGGATATATATTAACTCTTTTCAAATATTAACTAGGAAGAATAAGACATGAAGATAATATGGTTTTAAAATTACTAACATTATTTGTCTTCTTCATACCGAATGGAGATGGGAAGGAAGGTATGGACTGTGTGGTTACTTTCCTTTTTCTCCTACAAAAGGGTTTAGTGATAAAGTTACTAAATGTTTAGCATTTACTCAGTGCACACTGGTTATGCATCTTGCTGGCTCGCGGCTCCCACACCGCAGTTGCAGGCAGCGTTGTAGCTTTCCGCACTATTTCACATGTTCACAGGACTTATAAAGGTGTCTTTATTCTACTGCAGGATCAAGCTTGTGGGAAGGAAAATGGATGCCTAAACCCCAGGGTTAAGATCAGGGTGTCCTGACCCACGTTACACCAGAGCATGAGGAGATCCTCTCCTTGCTGAATGTTATTTCTCAGCAGGGTCTTAAAGAAAGGCCTATGTGAGGGTATTTGCTGAAAGCGTAAGCTATTTCGAATTTGGAAACCATGAATTATTATCCTTACATAGATGTACATTCCATCAAAGTTTATTTTTATGAATTTTTAGGTCAAGTTCAATTTTAGGAAGTTTGTTTATATCAGAACAAAAATCTGTGAAATGTATCACGTTGGAATGTTTTGATTTGCAAGCTTCCTGACCAACTTTACATGATCTTAATATGTATTTTCTCACAGTATTTTGAGCTAGCTGTGGGTAGTGCTATCTGTCACTTTTGACTAGTACATTATTTTTTCTCATACCTGATGGTACTTGATGTATAGTAATGGCAGTAATGATTTCCATTTATTGAATATTTATTTAATAGTCACCCATTATATTATTTAATTATATTAGTACTGTTAATTAGTACAAGCTATATTTAATGTAGGCATGACTCCAGGCATTTTAAACATATTACAGTTTTTGATGTTGTAATACCTCACAAGAGCAGAACTAGATTTAGATGTGAGGGTCTAAATTGAAAATGTCAGAGCCAAATTCTAACAAACTATCTGTCAGAATCCACTAAGTCTTGTATTTGTTTCTCATGAGTTTCGTATGCAGTAAAGTGTTGGATTCATCTTTTCATTCATGAAAGGTTCTCACTTGAATATTTATTATTCAAAGCATGT
This sequence comes from Eospalax fontanierii, assembly GCA_035773235.1. Lineage (NCBI taxonomy): Eukaryota > Metazoa > Chordata > Mammalia > Rodentia > Spalacidae > Eospalax > Eospalax fontanierii. The sequence goes on from CM069530.1 coordinate 24,226,740, forward strand.
TGCTTGGTCTGCACTTAATTTTAAGGCAGTATTGGGAATTACAGCTTTCAGGAACTTTGGCCTTGTTCTGATAGCACTGGAAGTAATTAATATTCCAGCGCTCAACCTGTGGATGTGGCCAGTGATTCTGGTACCACTTCTCTGTTCACACTTGCACAGCACATGGTTTGTTGTCACACACCCACCAAGGAGGAAACTCCTTCTTCCCTGAGACACCTCCCTGGAGGTCACCACTTCGGCACTTACTCAGCTGAGGTCATTTTGGGTAAGATTTTGGATTTTAAGATGTGGTGGGCTTAAGATCTAGCTCAGTAGTTCTGGAGCCCAAGATATAGCTCAGTAGTGGTGGAGTCCTTGCCTACTATCATAACACATATGTGTGAGACTTTGGGTTTTGTTTTCAGCACTGCCTCCACCTCCCAAATATGATAAATTAACACAATTCTCATCATGATTAAAACATGTGAAATACAAACTCCTCTCTCCGTCTCAGTGAAGAGTTCTGCTAAGTGTCTCATAGGTATTTTCATTGCTGCCAGAAAGAATGCCCAGGACACTGTTCCAGAATAGGTCAACTTGGAATCAAGTTTTGTAAGGAAAAGAGGAAGTGTGGGGGTTGGAGAGATGGCTCAGCGGTTCAGAGCACTGGCTGCTCTTGCAGAGGATCTGGGTGCCATTCCCAGGATTAACAACCGCCTGTAACTCCAGTTTCACCCTCTTTTGACCTCCTCTGACATTGCACAGCACAGGTGCACTTACATACATGCAGGCAATAAATAAAATGTTTTTATAAAAGAAAGAGGAAGTGATTGTGCATGAGAGAATAGAATTTTTATAACAGGTTGTTATCTTAACACATTGTTGAGTAAAACAATGGCCAAAGAGTGCCAATTTGTAAATTTTATATACAACTTTCTTTTCTTATCTATACATTTTTTTGTTTTGCTTTCTTTCTTTTTTTTTGAACAGGGTCCCACTATGTAGCCCAGGCAGGCCTTGAACTCACAGAGCCACCTACCTCTGCCTCTCCAATGTGGGATTAAAGGCATATGCCATGGCATCTAGACTTTTTTCTTTTTAAGAAAAATGATTAATTTGTAAGTATATGTGTTTGGGTGTACTTGGGCCATAAAGTCATCAAGCAGGATTATGTTCTCTCCTTCCACCACATAGAACATGGGGATGAAACTCAGGTCCTCAGGCTTGGTGGCAAGTGCCACCTGCTAAGCCATTTTGCCCACCATTCTGCACTTTTTCCTATATGCCAGGACATTCAAAGTGATCTAGGTGAACTTCTTCATTTGATCCCTCACTTGAACCTTCAGTATGGAAGATGCTATTAACTTCATTTTGCAGATGAGGACATTAAGCAAGCAGAGAAAGTTGCCAAAAGCCACACAAATAGAATGGCGTTGAGGCAGGACTCACACCAGCCTCGATCTAGCTTCAAACCCATGTTCCCACATTCTCTCCAAACTGCTTCACAGAAATCTATATTGCCTTTAGGGGCAAGAAACTTTTGCAGTGCAGGAGGCCCGTTAGCATCTGAAAATTCCTGTACAACTGACTTTCTGTCCTACCCTCGGCTCTCCTGTCTTCCTCTCTTTCTTGTTACTGGCACAGCATTCCCAGGTACACTCAGTTTACTGGGCTGGCATATCCCAGTTGTCCCTAATGTTTTTCCTTTGGACTCTGCACTTGCTTTGAATCTCTCACTGTCCCCCCTCTTCCTCATCTTCCATCTCAGCACTAGGGCTTCTAATCTGGAATCATAAGGTCGTTTTCTGATTAGTCTTCCAAATCCTTTATTTTATTCCTGTTGTTACTATTTTAGATTATCCTGTCATTATTCTAAGATTCACCCAAAGCAGAACTGATAGAGGATCTCTTTTTAAATAAGAAGATATGTTTTAAAGATTAATTTTTTTATTTTTACTTATGTGTATGCATGGGTGTCTATGTGGGGTATGTGCATGTCCAGCTGCTCTTGGAGGCAAGAGAGGATGTTGGCTCTCTTGGATCTTGAGTAACAGGAGGTTGTGAATCACACAGCATGGTTTCAGGGAACTGACTCAGGTCTTCTGTAAGAGGTGTGCGTGCCCTTAAGAGCTGAGCCATTTTTCTAGGGCCTCTGTTTCTCAAGTTTTATAAACAATATTTAACTCATCTTTTATATGGATTCATGTACAATGACCTTACTTAATGCCGCGCCTGCACGGCCCTGGGTCCGAGTCTCTGCGAGGGACGTCGAGGTTGAAGAGAAAAGTATACACACACACAGAGAGAGACAGACACTAGGTAGGAGGAAAGGAGAATGACACACACTGACTTTATTCAGAGGTAGCAAGCCTTATATACCCTGAGGGCGGGGCTTTACAGGAGGTTAAAGGTTCAGATTCTCAGGAGACATCCTCTACTGATGACACACAGCTGTACACAGGAAAAAGGAAGTTGTGGTTGGGCTAGCTTAAGGGTCAAGTTGTTTACTTGAGCTTTGCAATTGACAAGATCCTGGCTAGCCCTTGGCCAAGAGTATAGCACTAAGAGAGAAGGGCAAGCAGGCTAAGCTGGCTATTCTCTGACCTGTGGCCTCCAACACTTAAGGCTGCAGTTAAGGAACTAAGATTCTATTTCCTGCTGCATCAGGAAGGGTTTGGGAACTTTTCCCACCAGAGAGTCATTATGATCTAATGTTTTGGCTCTTATATTTAAGCAGTGACTGCTTCCTATCATAATAAATCCAGGGCTAACTATTGGTTCACAAATAGGCCAATCAAGGCCACTTTACAAAGAGAGACATGATTTTCTCATAGGAGGTTAAATTGTGTTGCTTTAAAAATATTTTTATTGGATTTTTGTGTATTTTTTTTTAAAGTTTAATTTTATGTGTATGAGTGTATTGCCTGCATGTCTGTAAGTGCACCCATGTCGTGCAGTGCCAAAGAGGACAGAAGAGGGTGCTGGATCCTCTGGAACTTGAATTAGGATGGTTGTTAGCCTCCATGTGGGTGCTGGGAATCGAACCCAGGTCCTCTGCAAGAGCAATTGATACTCCTAACTGCTGGGCCATCTCTCCAGCCCTTTATCCTCTTTATACCCCCTGACCCATAGGCACTCTCCCCAAACTGTGTTGTTTTTAGAAGCATGTTAATGTTTGTTTTAGTAAGATGTTTTTGCCTCAGGCAACTTGTAAGGAAACCAGCCCTAACATCCCCTTGTCCAACTTCTTGCCTGTCTCAGGAAGATCACCTGCCCTTCTTTTAGAGCCTGAAAATCCCAAGCAGGGAGTCTTTCCTATTTGATTGTAGACCACACCTCTGATGCTGGTCCAGAATGCAAGAGGGAAGGTGATTATTTACTTCCAGGGAAAGGGTGAGGCTCTGAGCCTGCAGAGTACTAAGTTCAGATAAACTGCCTGAGAGAGATGCCACCTTTCTCTTTGCCAACCTGTGTAAGTAAAAACTCTTATTCAGATTCTTTTGTCCTCCCCTTCCTCTTCCTCCTCTGAATGGCAACTCACAGGGATCTGACAAAGCAGGTCTCAGAAGAGAGGGACAGGTCCTGGTGCTGTTTGTTGCCATTAGGTAGAGGCACTATGGACCAACAGACTACTTCCCAAGCATGCAAGCCCATAAGGCCAACTTCCCTGATACTCATTACATATCTAACTGTGATGGAGATGTATAAATACTGTAGAGTAAGAGGGGAGCAAGGGTCTATAATGGCACCTGGGCTACGGAACATTCATGGGATATTTTGCCAAAGAATCTGGCTGCCTTCCACCCCTGTCCTAAGAATTTGCCTGATGTTGAATTAAAAAGTAGTGGACTGATTCCTTGAGGGAGGAAATTTCAAAACAGTGTAACATTGAATCTGTGGCATTGTTATTAATGGTGACTCATGCAAATCTACAATGAAGAAGAGCAAGTAGGGCAGAACGAAACACAAAATACACAGTTTGGAGAGGAAAAGAGCACTAGAAATCTTACTGTTGCAGCCAAGGCTTGTGCTGGAAGAGAGGCTTTAATTAAGAGATTGTAGCCATTAAGAGGATCCTGCTCTGCATCAGGACATTGGGAAGGGTGCTCTCAGGGCAAGACCCCAACTCAGATAACCTTCCAGTTTGTGAAAGGAGAAAGTCTAGGGGGTTACTCCTTAAAAAAAGCAATTGCTTCAATATGCAAAAGCAGCTATTATGTTGAAGAGGGCCAGGGTCCATCCCAAGCTGGTGGCTGAACTTGGCAGTATTAGCCATGTGGTTTTTGTTTTAGAAGCCTGGGAAATGGAAAAGTGAGGGGGTCAGTTCTTCCTCTATGGTTTCAGACTGCTGCTGAAGCCAACAGAGTATTGCAGGGGAGTCCCTGTGTAAAGATGGCTCTGGGAGGTCATTTGCTAAAGTTATAAAAGTGAAGCCTGCGTTGTGGTAGGGACCTCAGGATGTTTGAGCTTCGTGATCTGTGAGACAGCCACAAAGGAGAGCTGCATACAGGAGGTGAAACCAACCCCAATGAGAGATGTATGTTGCAGGCGACATAGTCAGAGGGGCAAAACCATCTAAGCCCTTTGGAACTAATGTCCCAGCTGGGCATGGAGCTGCAGGGTTTGGTGCTTGCACTGCTGGGTTTTGTTCTTGCTTTTGTCCAGAGTCCTTTCCATGTCCCCATGCCTCCCTTTTGGAATGGGGATATGTATTTTGTGCCATTGTATTTTGAACGTATATAATTTGTTTTTTTTTTTTATTTCAGAGGAGGCCACAGTTAAGAGTTCCTCGAGTCTCACAAGAGATCTTGGATTTTTGAACAGTGTTGAGACTGTTAAAGACTAAACTTGGACTAAATACATTTTGCATTATGAGATAGTTATGAGCTTTGGGGATCAGGGAATGGAATGTGGTGACTTGAAAGGGAATGTTTCTCCTAGGCTCAGTATTTGAACACCTAGTCTCTGGTCTGCAGTGCTGTTTGGGGAGGTCATGGACTCTCAAGAAGGCGTCATCTTGGTGGAGCAAATGTGGCACAGGGAACTGGCCTTGAGAGTTCCTGGCCTGCCTTCTTCCAGTTCTGCTCTCCATTTCACATTTGCAGTTGCAGATGAGCTCTCAGTCTTCAGCTCCTGTCACTTGCTGTGTTGCCTCCCTGCCAGGATGGGCTCTTAATCCTCTGAACTGAGCCAGAATAAACCCTTTCCTTCACAAGTCATGGCAAAGTAGCTAATCCACTTGCCTTGTTGTGGTATTGTAATTAGTTGTTATTTTAAGTATTTTTATGAAATCTTATTTAAGGTAACTATTTCCCAAACTCTCAGTTCTGAGGATCTTTGCGTTTATATGTTTCTCTGGAATGATTTAAAGCATGTTCTACACATTTCAGTCCTCTAGTACTGTGTATAACCATATACACAGCCTGGAGACAAGTTTTTGACAATACAAATGAAAGAGAATCTTGTATAAGAGACTGGGTAGCCTGGTGTACTTGTTACCCTATTGAGTGCCAGGAAGGTGTAATTAGCCTGATTGAGCAGGCAGAGCCCTCCTTCCTTCCCTTCTTCCTGAAGTCTTTCTCTTGGACAAGGAAAGTGAACTTCCTGGCCACAGAACTCAGGCATGAGATAGATACCTAATACATATTGAAAAGAATATTCTGTCTATAGAAAGAGGGGTTAGTTCCCTACTCTTCCTTGCATTCTAACAAAGGAGATGAGAGATGTCACTAAGAACAATACACCAATCACCGGATAAGTATGAGAGTTACATCAGTTCCTCCAGTTTTGCTTTTTAAAGTCAGAAATATGGAGATACATCGTCTGAGGAAGAGGAATTTTAGAATTAAAATGACCATGTCCAACATTTTCCTGCCCCTTTATTGCCCTATAAACCTACTTTTTGTGTATTTTCTATCTTGGTTATTGCCAACATCAATCACCTTCCCAAGAAGCTGAGGGTAACCCTTGGTTTCTTCTGCTTTAATTCCACATTCCCAATCAATTTCCAGCACTTGTGAAATCTACCTCTAACTAGGTCTGCATATTTCCACCAGTTTGTTTAGTATTAGCACACTACTGTAACAGATTAGAAATCTATTGAGAAAGAAAAGAGAGCAGAGAACTTGAAAGCCAAAGACCCCCAGGGCTACGAAGCGAGGACTTAAGGACTCAGGTCATTATGCTCTCTTAGCCCCAGCCATTTATCCTCTGTATCTGCAAGTGTTTTGTTTTTTTGGGGGGGGGAGGTGAGCAGAACAAGAAGAGGAAATTATGGGGGCCAGGGAATGATCTTCTACCATTCTATCACATGTTAAACTTCAACATTAGAGACTGTATTCGACATAACTGTTGATTGTATGATGATTTCTATTTGCCCCCCTCTGCTTCAAGTCCTATTTGATTCAAGTGAGGAGAGAACAGAAGACCCAAAGTCGTATTATAGGAAATGAGTCAGTTGGGACCATTAACTATGAAATTATAGTTGTAATAGGAGAAAAAAGGAATGGTTTCTCTTAGTAAATTGTTCCAGGTAAAGTAGCAGGTGAGACTGGACCGAGTGACACTCACTTCCAGAATTCTAGGCCTTCAAACATGTAGGTTTGTGATGTGGGTTGGCTAAAATATCTCTGGGCTCTTTCTATCTTTTCCCCAGAAGGAAATGATATATTACTGACAAGCCCAGCTCTACCCTTAGTATAGAGCATAAAAACATTCAGTAAGTGATATCCACAGTAAAGACCACGCGGTAAAGATTCAGAAGCGCAAAATACGAAGACCAGCTTGGTCATTATCCACAAAGTATTAGTTGTTGGGTAGCTTTCTCAAAGAAAGCTTAGATACCCACTAAGTACTGTGATGGCTTTCCTATACTCACACTGGTTATTGGTTTCATAGAAAAAGTTTCTTATTTATATTCACAAAAGGAACAAGAAGACATTGTCACAGAATATGATGAAGTGTTACGTTAAAAAAAATTGATTGGGCTGGAGAAATGGCTCAGTTAAGAGTATTGGTTGCTCTTGCCGAAGGTCTGGGTTTGAACCCCAGAAACCACATGGCAAATAACCATCTGTGGCTCCAGTTCCTGGAGATCCAATCACTTCTTCTGTCTTCTGTGGGCACTGCATGACATGGGCACACTTATACTCGTGCATATAAAATAAATAAATAAATAAATATGTATATATTTGATATATTCTATAGACCAATCAAATCTTGTTACTGCCACTGCTTAAACACTACTGCTTAATTTTTCATGGTGATGGCTTCCTGGAAATTGTCCATATTTACAGTATATAACTTGACGAGGTGATTTTGGCATATATTGTAAAAAATATTCCCTATAATCAAGATAATTGAGACAATTCACAAATTAGTATTTTGGGTTTCATATAAAAAGTTTCTCATATTTATATTTGTTCAAACAAGGAACAAGAAGACATTGTCACAGAATGTGATGAAATGTCATTAAAAATGATGGGGCTGGAGGAGTGGTGGGTGGTTAGGGGCACTGACACTGGTCGCCCTTGTAGAAGGTCCGGGTTCAAGCCCAGCACCCACATGGCTAAGAATCTACTTCTTAGTACAACTTCAGCATGGCTTCTTCTAGGCACCACGTGTCAACAACAGGCCCTAGATAAAGCTCACTCCCCAAATAGCAGAAACTTATAACCCTCGACTGACTGACATCTCCCAAATCCCCATTTCTTCTGCTATTTGTTGACTTCTCTGATTCTAGTAGTTGGACTATTTGAGGTTCCACATGTAAGTGAGACATCCAATATTTGTCTTTCTGTGCCTGCCTATCTCACTTAACATGTCCTCCAGGCCTGTGCTGTGATGGGTTCTGAGCCCTACTGTCCCCTGTAGCACACCAATCAGCCCAGTAATTTGCACCTGAAGAGAGGTGCCTCACATACCTGTCTATCACACAGCATCTCTCATTTCTAGGTGACCAACTGCACTTGTTTATCTACTTCTGAGTTTCCCTGTATGGCCTTGTCCATATTAGCTTGTTCACATATCTCTTGGCCACTTGAGTTCTATAGCAGCAGAAGGCATCTGCGTAGGGAAAGATCTAGCTTGCATTAACCATGCTCTCCTGTTTGGCTAGCTGCTACTGATGTGAATTTTAAATGATTTTCAGTAGAAGTTAGAAAAATACTCAAATATCAGTAAGAAGAGGAACTGGATTTGGTCACACAAACCTATACACCCAGTTGGAGTATACTCTGGGCTATCTAGTATCAGGCCAGCCAGGACTACATTGCAAAATCAGAGACAGACAGACAGACAGACACACACACACAGACACACAGAGAGAGAGAGAGAGAGAGAGAGAGAATATATGAATCAGAATAAGGAAGAAAAGCCGGATGTGAGGGAGATGTGGTTTGGCATCTGAAACCCCCTGATCACTGGTTGATTTGTCTGGTCTGGCTGGCTAGGCAGATGCCTAGTGCTCCAAGTGTGTCCATCCCAAAGCCATGCACTGCTGGGAGAGGATAACCTTCCCTGATAGAGGACCATTCCTCAATCAAGGGATTACAAGTAGCTGGCTTCCTTGGCTCTCAAGCTTGGCTTCCAAACAAGCTCTCAAGAGAGAATGAAAGCAAAGAAAGCCTGGACAATCCATAGCTGTATCCAATAGTCTCTCCTGAGCTGTGGTTTCCAAGGTTTTAGTCACAATCATGGTGTGAAAATATTATATGGGAATTTCAGAAATAAATCATGCATTTCAAATAACTTATCACAGTATATTATAATTCTATCTTGCTATTGATTATTTTTGTTGATATTTTACTATGCCCAGCTTTACATTAAGCTTCATTTTAAGTATGTGTATACAGGAAGAAACAGTGTATGTTTCTTTTTAGTACAATCTAAGGCATTGGCATCTGTTAAAGTCCTGGGACAGATCGCTCTGCCTCTCCCGTCTGAAAGGACAGAACCACTTTTGTATCATTAATCATTTCTTTTAAACTTGGACTTAAGAAATTAAAATTTAAAGAACATTTTATTTTGGATTTATTCAACTGTTTCTGTGTGAAGTCTTCTAGAATCAGATTGTCTCTAACTCCCCCTTACAGACATTTTTCTGTGTATTGGCTCATGGTATTTTTATAGACATGTACTGATTACATGTAGAATATAATATTTGAACTTGATAGCACCTACCATTCTAACAATCTCTGATATACTTTGTTTGTCCAAGGGTTAAGTATCATTGTTGTAACTCTTGAAAAAATAATTTATACACAAGGCCACTTTTCCCAATCTGTAATTCAGTCATCATTCTTTAAGCATCTAGAGTTTGGAAAACTATTTTTAAAAGAATTGAACATCTTCTTATAGTAAGCTGTGTATTGAAATACGTTCTCCAGGCTAGTTAAAGATTCTGCGATATTTTAGACCATCTAGGAATTTTTCTGTCCCGTTAATTTGATATGCACAGGTCCTATTCAAACTTTCAGATTCACTTTTCAAGCCTGAATGTGACTAGGAAACCAACCAGCCACCAGTGTGGCGTGTGTATGGGGAAGGGAAGGAGTTTGAAAATAAAGAGGGCTGCAAGGGAGAAATCACTATAAAGAATGTAGATATTGTGTATAGTTTAAAACTTTACAAGAAAGCCATAAGCAAGGTATTAGTTACAGTTATTCCTATTAAAATAGAAATAATGTTGTAGTTAATCCTCTATACTTAGAAGCTTTATTATGCAATAAATTGAAAATCTATACAAGTGAAGTTCAGGAAAGGGTCGTTCCATGAAAAAGTAATAATGAGAAGTCTTACAAAAATGCCTCAAACACCAAGGTTTGCACTATTTATAGTGCAATTTATAGTGCAAGACAAATGCTAATATATAAAAGTGACTCTGTATAAAGAATTCTTGAAACTAAACTCACAAAATGGTGTACTTCTCCTCTGTAACCTTTACCCATTTAAATGACAGATAATGTCCCATTTTGTATTTGCAGAGCCTTCTTAGAGTTAAATTTTCATAGATACTATTTGGTGAGAAGTGAAATTTGCTTTCCTGAGGACCATTCCAAGATTAACATTATTACTAATTTGTTCTCTCACTCTCTACCAAGAAAACTGCTCTCTTGGGTCAGCTGTGGTGGTTTTTGTTATGGAAGTGTAGGTTACACACCATTTGAACTGAAAATAAAGCCTCCAGTTCCTTTCTAAGTACTTCCGTCGCTCTTCCTTTGAACTGCTGCCACTAAGGTTAGTGCCACTTTTAATTTTCTTTTCCTCTGATATAAATATAGCTCCCCTCCCCCGTGATTATAAAGATTCCTCAGTGCTGGTTTAGTTGATGAGGTTTCTGTTTGTTTATTATTTCTTTTTCTCTCTCTTTCTCCTCACTTTTCTTAAAAAGCTGGGTGTGGTGGCGCACACCTTTAATCCTAGCACTTGGAAGGCAGAGGCAGGTGAATCTCTGGGGGTCTGAGGCCAGCCTAGTCTACATAGTGAGTCCCAGACCTGCTGGTGGCTACAGGGAGACTCTGTCTCAAAAAAAAGAAACTGTCTTGCTGGCCTCAAACTTGCTATCTTCCTATCTCAGGCTACCAAGGGCTGGATACAAGCGTGGGACACACAGGCCCATGCTGTTACTGTGGGTTGTGTTTACTTTCTGGAAGATCAAAGCTCAAATATCTTTTCACTTCCTAGAAACTAGAGATTTTTTCCTTCAGAGGTATTAGTTAATCTTTACCAACCCAGTTACCTGCCATTCATTCGGAGGGAAGCTTATACTTTGTTATGAGAATACAGTTTTGGACTGGACCATTTCCTGGGCTGAATTGCTTGTCACTGAGCACATTAAGGCCGCTGTTTTTCCACAAAGAGCGTGAAAGATGAACAGAGTCCACGGCATGAGCAGACGTATGCAGGAATGAATCCATTGTTCGTCAAGTGTGCCCCTAAGTTTCTAGGAAATTAACTTAGAATAGGAAAGGTGGACGAATGTTTTCTCAGGTAGTCATTTGTTACATTTATTTGCTTCATGATTCAGTTTGGGGTTCACTTTTTCATACTTATTTCACATACAGTTCAAAACAGAAAAAGTGTATAAAATGTATGTTTATAAATATCTTATTTCTGTGTATTCCTATACATACGTATTATTTGCTTTTAGTTTGTTTTCCCATGTTCTTCCTGTAAAAATGAGTGTGTGCTATTCATGTTTATTTGCATGTATTTCCACTTTCCTATAAAAGGCAGCCTACTCTGTACATTCTATAAATTATGTATGGCATATGCTAAATGTGCTGGGTATACCACATATATACTAGCACTAACAGCACCATTTAGAGAGCTTTCTTCTCTATTTTTGGGTAGCATTCCATTGTATACATGTATACATGAAGAGTTTTGCTAAAAGTAAAATTCTAAAATAAGGGGCTAAGAAATGAGCTCAGTGATGCAGTGCTTTTCTAGCATGGTGAAGGCCTTGAGTTTTGATTTTCCCAAACTAAGGGAAAATCCCCAAATAAAACTGACAGCAATAAAAACGGCACGTTACGCAATCTGTGAAAGATAAAAAACAAGGCTAGCCAGACAGCTAGTTGGGTAACACACGTGCGGCACCCGCATGAGGACCTCAGTTGGGATCCCTAGCACACATGTAAAAAACCAGGCATGACATCGCAAACCTGTAATCTGAGAGCTGAGAGGCAGAGACAAGAGAAAAGAGGATCCCTGGGACTTAGTGACCAGGCAGTCTAGTCAGTCAGTGAGCTCTAGGTTTAGTGAGAGACTCTGCTTCAAAAATCATGAGGTGGAGGGACTGGAGAGATGGCTCAGCAGCTAAGATCACTGGTTGCTCTTTCAGGGGACTAGGGTTCAAGTCCCAGTATCCACATGGTAGCTAACAAACATCCCTAAGTCCAGTTCCAAGGGAATCCTCCACAGGCATTGCATGACTTGGGTGCACTAACACACATTAGGCAATATACTCATACACAGAAAATGGAAATAAATAGGTAGAAATAGAGTAAGGCAACTGGTGTTGACCTCTGACCTCCACTTATATAGCTACACATGGACATATACACAAACATGTACATGTGAAAATGCATACATGAATAGACCATGCACACACATACACACATACATGATTAAGACATGGAAGAAGCATATCAGAAAAGATTAAATGATATTAGAATTGGTGGAAACAGCATACAAACATCCCCAAAGCGAAACCTTCACATGATGCGGTTTCTCAGTAACAACAACAAAATCATACCAGTATCAGATCCTTTGGACAGAATCTAGGTATGTTAAATTTGACCTGAGGAAGTCAGACTTGTTAGAAGAAAATGTTCCAGAGAAAAATCACAACTGCAGATGCTGTAATTGGAAAAATATGAGGTTCTGAAGAAATCCAATAGAATGATCATAGCTTCAGAGGAATATTTAAGTTAGAAAGAATCAATCTCAATATATGTAATTATCAGTTATGTCACAGAAAAAAAATGGTGAAAATAATGAGCTGTACTATATAGAAAATTGATCAAAAAGCCAAATTGGCCTAATGGAATAACAGCTAAAAATAACTTCTTTCTTTTCTTTTAAACTATGAAGCACAAATTTTCTAAGGGAAATTCTATTGATGGATCTAGTTTATTCCCTCCCAAAAGGTGAATTACAATCAGTCAACATAATTCAATATTTTTAAAAATTATTTTTATTTCATATGTCTGAGTGTATTAACTGCATGTATGTAAGTGCACATGTGTAAAAACCAGGCATGGCAATGAAATCTGTAATCTGAGAGCTGAGAGGCAGAGACAAGAGGATCCCTGGGGCTTAGTGGCCAGCAGTCTAGTCAGTCAGTGAGCTCTAGATTTAGTGAGAGACTCTGATTCAGAAGTCATGAGGTCGAGGGACTGGATGCCAGTGAAGGTCAGAAGATGGTGTCGGATTTCCCTGGAACTGTAGTTAAGACAGTTGTTAGCTGCATTGGGTGCTAGGAATCGAACCCAGGTCCTCTACAAAAGCAACCGGTGCTCTTAACTGCTAAGCCAGGTCTCCAGTCCCATGAAGATTTTATTGTCTTCATAACAAGATGAAGCCTCATGCACACTCATGTGTGGCTTTCTCTTCACACTCAGTGTTCTTTTTGGTCCACATTCAGCCCACAACACTAACCTGTTTGTACTTTTAGCTTGTTTTCCAGGAAGTTGATTTCATCTGCCTAGCAGAGCCTCTCAGCTTCCTGTCCTCATGTCTTCCCATGACCCTTCCTAGGCTTCTTGCTGTGTGGTATTGGAGTTTGCCACACTTCTTATAGAAAGTCAAGAATGGTGGCCATGCTTGCTCAAGTGCTGCTAAAAGAAGAACCAGAAAATACTTTCTCAATGAGAGCTGATTATGCTTGTATAGTTCTGTCTAAATGTTTAACCCAGGATCAAAATATTTTTTAGGTCTGTTATCCAAGGGTCCTGATTACATTTATTTTCTTTACCAGTTAAAGAATTAGAAGGCAGGAAAAACTCAGACATAGCAGAAGCAACAACAAATAACAAACTTTCTTAAAGTCCTCCTCTCCTAATTTTGGATTGGTCAATTTAAAGAAGATAGAGCCCATAGGTCATAGCTCCATGCTGAGTGAGATATGTCCAGGTCTAGTTTTGGTCTTATCTAAACTGGTTTGGACTGGTCAGCCATAAAAGGAGTCCTACCTGTGAGAAAAGTCTTGCCAGGTCTTGGTCTCAGACCAAGAAGATGCAGGGTAAGCCCATTTGCCCATCAGGGATTTAGTTCCTTATAGGTCATAGGGTAGTGTTGTAACAAACTACACTGATGTATCCTCCGCTCCTTTCCTACCTACAAGTCTTGCCTGGGAAGTTTTCATCTTCTCCTTTCTATTCTCTCGGAGTCTTTGAGGTGAAATTTCAGAGCTGTTCTGCTATGAATCAACTAATCTTTTCTCTGAAGTATTTGTCTTCCACTTCTCAGTGACTCAGAGCTCTTCCCCTTCAGGTCATCCACGTCATCAGGTTGGTCCTCTTTTCCCCTCCCCATCCTGAATCACCCATCACCTTTAAGACAACTTGTGAAGTTCAGATAGACAGCATGTGGAGGGAGTACCCAACATTCTTTATGAACATCCTGCTGCCTGCCTTCGACACCTGCCTCATCTTTCTGGATCTCTATCCTCATTGAACTCAGCCCAGCTCTGGATGGGACCAGTTCTGTTCCCAGTCTTGGCAATCCCGGAAGTGCTTAGGCACAGGCTCCGGTGACGGAGCGTGTCTCCACTTCTAATGCAATTCCACACTGATCTTGTGCCGGAGGGTGATGATTGCTTAGGCTTGTGCACTGTTAAATGTTGCACTGTATGCTATTATTCTGAATTCTATGCTCTTACCTTCTTACTATTTTTTGGCTGACTAGTTAGAAACAAAAAATCGGTGTTGGGATTGAACCACTGAGTTCTGAGTTTCTGCTTTGATAGCTTCCTGTTCAGTGAAACTATATTGTCAGTCTTTTTAATTCCTACTCATGGATGATCACCTTAGGTTTGAGACCCTGTTTCCTGCTTCTAGAGTTTCCTGATGTCTGTTGGTCACCTTCCTGGCTTGACCTCTGGGAATAGCCTGTAACAGATGGTCCAGGTGTGCCCCCATCCTTTATCTCATATACCTATTCATAAACCTTTGATTCAACTCCTCCCACAGAGCTCACATTTAAGCTGAGTTCTTCATATGGAATACGGTTTAAATGATGTTTCTTTTTTTCTTCTACAATGGCACCACTCTCTTGTACCTCCTCAAATCTAAGAAGCAAGTTCCATGTCCAAGTCTTAAGATAAGCTTTCATTTAAGATTCCTATTTTGACAAAAATTTAGCATATCTAAATCCCTGTACTACAGCAATATATAGTTATATCTTTATATTCTTTTTGTGTTAACTTTTAAGTCCTTAATCCCTTTTGGGAGAGAGCTTTTTACTGGTTTGCTTAAAATGCTCTTAAGTATCTTTAGAAGAGCAAATCATTCTGTCTATATCTGTTCAAAGGTTTCATCTTGTTGCTGTTCCTCAAATAGAAAGATCATAGGAGATAGTCTATCAATAGCTTGACATTAGAATTGAAAATAAGATACAGATTTTGTGTTTAAGGAGTTTGCACACTGCTCAACTGCAATAAAGAGTAGTAAAAGTTCTTCCAAGCGGAATGGGCAACGAACTTTAAGACAGAAGGAAATGGTTTGATTATCTGCTTTGATAAGGGAATCAGGGGGCTTCTTCACAGCCAATTTGTGCTAGTACTTGAAGAAAAAGTGTTTGCCATAAGAGGGCAGCGACAGGCTTGGCAGAAGAAACAGGAAATGGAAAGGTACTCCTGCATGCTGGAGCATGGCCCATTCCATTGGGGGAAGCATGAATAATTTGGGTGGCTCCAAAAGAAACTGTTCTGAGGGGGAGGAACAGGAAATATGGCTGGAGAGACAGGTTGAGGGCACTGGTGAGAATCTGACAAGCTATGCTAAGGAACTGAGACTTGATGCTGAGGCGATAGGGACTACACCCTTAAGTTGAGCAATTCTTCAATTGCCTGATGGAGTAACCCAGTCTTTCTTGTCTGCTCCAAACCATATCTCAAGAAGAGACCAAGAAGTTTATGCTCTACAGGCTGCATGTAGCTAGAAGGATCTTTCTAAAAGGCAGGTGCCATCCCAAGCTTTAGCTCTATACATGTCCTTTTGCATAGTTTGCATATAAGTATTTTTCCTTATTTAATGAACACCTTGTGGAAAAATATACTTAAAACTATAGTTTTCCTGAACACAATAGTGTGTGCTTGTAATCCCAGCTGTCTGGGAGGCTGAGGCAGGAGGACTGCAATTTTGAGTTCAGTGGGGCAGCTTTACTGGATCATGTCTCAAAAACTTAAAAAATTTAATAAAAGTCAAGAAAACAAAAGTACACCTTAGATCTTCCTGACATTTTGATATTTATTAACTTACATTTGAATTTTGTGGTGAATATAGAGTCTTTAAAAATTTTGGCTATTCTATTTTTGAATGTTTAAATCATTAGTGTGTGTATGTGTTTGCACACGTGTCAGTGCATGTATTTAAGCCACAGAATAACTTTTGGGAGTCAGTTCTGTCTACTGTGGATCTTGGGGATTGAACTCACATTGTTGGGTTTGCCAGAAGCACTTTACCCACTGAGCCATCTTGCCAGATGTAGAATCCTTTCAATGGAGGGTGTAATTGTGTGTGTGGTCTCCCACGTGCACCCAGTTATATTCAGGAGGAGGTTGGGAGAGACACAGATAGACGGGTTGGTGAAGAGGGTGGGGGAGAGGAAGATGGGAACAGCATCCTGATTTCAACAGGCATGTTTTGCTTTTCTTGGAATTTTTTTTCCTCAGTATGGCCTTTTCCCTAATTTACTATGAGGATAAGATCTCAAAACTTCTGACAAAATGACTACTAATTTTAATTTATCATATAGCTCTAGAAAAGGAATTTTCTCTCAAGTAAATGTAAAAAGCATTTTCGATGCTTTTCCCTTTCACAAATACTTTTCAACAGCTGTGCTCTAGAAAAGTATCAAGAAAGAACTCCTGGGAACAGTTGATGTCCCCCTTGTCCCAGCAAGTCATAGTAACTGCCACAGGGTGGTGGGTCACATCTTGGTCTCACACATCTGCACCACTTGCTCAGAGCTGGGGTAAGATGCACAGAGATAAAGGATGAGCCCTCTTTGGGAAATCAGCTTGATACCTATTGGTCCCTTTTCCTCTGGCCTCTTAGGATTCTGGCTGCCTTACTCCTGTAGTCCTATCATTGTATTCTTTAAGGCTTCCCTCTGGAGCCCACTGCTAACACCAATCCAGAACAGAAACCCTGTGGATGCTTACATCCTCCCAGGAGGGCTGTGGCCAATGACAGAGAGGGAGCTTGGTCTGTAAAGGCCACTGTGCCTGGTGTCCCATTCTCTCACATATGTCCTCAACTGCTTTTCCCATTTCTTTTGGGAGAACCTACAGAGAGCTGGTGAAGCATTAATTAATGCAATCCAAGATAAAACTATGTATCCGCCAGAGAAAAGAGAATCAATGGTATGTAGGCAGATAGGTAAATATATGTATGCATATATCTCTGTGTCAAATTTTGTTATTCACAAGTCATAGTAGTTGTATTTTTTTATGTTGTTGCAAATACTGAATTGGAATCTGAACCATTTTTCCCATGAGTAATGGGAAATATGGCAGGAAATACAAGATTGCATTCCTGATGTTTCTGGTCACAATATTTTAATCAACTGATCAGTACATAACCTTACTTTAGGTATGCTTCAGTTTAGAGACTTTGCTTAATATGTATTTTTGATTCATTAGCATTCAGCTCATGGCCAAAGGCAGCATAAGTCCTGCCTGAACAGGACTCATGGAGCATATGTATTTTGTCTGTCAGGCATATCACAGCCTTCTTGAACTTGGAAAAACTAGCCTACACTCCAGCAATATACCAGAGGGCCATTTTAAATGGCAAAATCAACAAAATGCACCATCACCACAGACACTAGCATAACATCCACCGTGAAAAGGACACTTGTTGGTACTCTGAGTTCAAACACAAGGGCATTGCTTATTTGACCTCAGGGGAAATGGGAGTGAAGGTGGGGGCAGCTCAGAGCTGTCACTACTCCATGAATGTCCACAGTCTACCAAACTGCACTGCATATGTGAATTTTCAGGTTGACAAACTGGAGTATGGAATCTGTGGATAAAGAAGATTGGCTGATTGTATTTAGGCATTGCATATGAATAAGCTGTTTACCATAGCAACAGAAATGAAACTAGAACAAGGGTCCAGGTGAAGAGGCCACATGTGGTAACAGTCTTCTTGCAAGAGGGTTCAGAGGCAGTGCAGGGGGCCACATGGTAATATGCAAGGGCCATGCCACGTATGTTCTCTGGTCTCTCCAGAGAGACCCTAATCTTCAAAAGGCCTCACCTCCAAACAGCTACGTTTCCATGCCAAGAGTTTTGGAGAAAACAATCTACTCAAACCACAGCAATGCAAAGCTGCTGTGTTGGTTCTCATTTTTCTCATGCAATGCGTTTGTGCTGTGACCACCACCTGCTTTTCTGTCTTAGTCACAAGCTTGGGTTTTGATGTCTAACCGTTCTAGAGCAGTTTTCATTCCAAGACTGCGCTCTATGTTTCCCTTACTCCTCTTTGATGCATGCTTTCCCCCCTCCTGCACCTTAGCTGCTCTCTCCGCCTACGCGAGTCCCATTCATTCTGAATGGACAATCTCAAACCGATAAAGTATTACATTTGCTT
Source organism: Eospalax fontanierii (assembly GCA_035773235.1). Taxonomy (NCBI): domain Eukaryota; kingdom Metazoa; phylum Chordata; class Mammalia; order Rodentia; family Spalacidae; genus Eospalax; species Eospalax fontanierii. The sequence goes on from CM069530.1 coordinate 24,245,042, forward strand.
CTGGCTCCCAAATAAATATGCCCAAATTATACCTGAATTGTCATAACTATCTCAGAAAACACTGGTCTAAATTCCTGGAGATAGAAAGTAATGGCAGTGATCATAGAGATGTGAGCTCAAGAAATGAAACGTTGGCAAAGGAGAAAGGCCTGGAGAAAGAAGATATGAAGCATGGGCCTTGAGAGAAACAGCCAGTAGAGATATCGTGTGGCACTGGAGCCAAAAGATAATGAAGAATGGAAAAACTAGATAGCAAGGTGGCTCTCAGCAGGTAAAAGAGCTTGCTGTAAAAGCCTGATGACCCGAGGTCACTTGTGGAACTCACAAAAAGACAGAAGGCTGACTCCTCCTCCTCGAAGAACTACTCTAACTAATCTGAGTGTTAATGAAGGTTTTTGAATCGATTGTCTTGTCATGAATTCTAAGAGGAAAGTCTAGGATCCCAGAGTGTAAGGGAAGGGAGAGGGAGTACAATCAAAAAAGAAGGTTTGGGGGTAAATGTTTAGTCATTAAAGAGCATACTAATACTAATTGCCTCATTTTTCAGTTGCCACTTGAGTGACAGACCAGGGGAGCATCTACGAGGCAGGACTATTCTAAGCATAGCTGCTGGCGTGCCTCACAGCTGACTAGAAGGGAGGGCATCTGCACATGTGAAAACAGCCTCTTCTCTCCCTTTTAGAGAGACCCAGGGAGAGTGGAGAGCTAAGTGTATCTCTGTTGTGTTCCCAGCCTATAGAAAGCACAAAGCGCAGACTGAAAATGGTTTTCCTTTTGTTCTCCTTCTGTAGACCTGAGGGATCTGGGGAGATTTTTACAGGCGGTTCAAATCCAAATGGATGCTGAGTAGTTCTCACTTTCCAGAAAAAAAAAAATCCTCCAGCAAGTTGCCTCCAGGTGCATTGCAAATGGCATGTTGATTGACTCAGCTCACAAAGAAATTAGGAATGTAAATGTGTTTGAGAAAATTATTATCCAAATCACAACATCCTCTTCAGACTGCTCGATGATTGAATACTAAAAGGAGCATTAAAAGTCTTGCAGCTGAACCCTTTACTAAAGTATTAAGTGATAAACCGGTGTGAATTCTATTCTTGCCCTCCAAGGAAAATATCTTTGTCTCTGCTGTTAAGTCAGGTTTGTTTGCATGTGTAATTCACACACATTTGTTGGTGGCCTGCTATTGAAATATGAAGTTTCCTATCTAAAACTGTTAATACTGGAAGTGATGTAATGAGTCTTAAAGTTATCGGTAGAAACAACTCTCCTTAGCAAATTGGGTGTGGATAATGAATCCCAAAGGTATGTTCAACCTGACATGATGTAAAAAACTTTTCCTGTGGGTGTTATGGTTAACGCCTTCAAACACGTTTTACAGTTTTTTGTCTTTTTAAAAATAGAGACCTAATAAACACCTGCACTTTTTTTTGACCTTATTGTTCAGTTCATTAATTCTACTGTCAAAAGCTGTTTACTGTGTGGATGCAAAAACACATCTCTCTGCTCAAGAGAAATGTATGATAGTTTGTTCTGGAACTAAATATGAGCAACCACTGCCTGGAAACAGATTCGGGTTACCCCAAATACCACATTCCAACATGGTCATAGTTTCTTGAAGTTTTTATAGTAACAGAACAGAGAAAGCTGTAAATCAAGATGCTTTTGAAATGCATATGTGGAAACATCAGATAGGCAGGTTACAGCAAAGTGAAGAAATCTGTTACAGGCCTCAGATGCTCTCTGAGGACATTCTTAGCGTTGGGGTGGGTGGAAGGGGTCTTGTTTGTACATTCCAAAAGGAATTACCTAATAGGTACAAGGATGTTAGGTCATACATGGAGGTGGCCAATGAATGACTATTTAGGGGGCTAAAGCTAGTTCAGTATAATTTGGCTCATAACCTGTAACATTCCAGCTCTCCATAATCACAGAAGTTATAATCAGTCAATCAGCCTTGTAGAACATTTGACACTAGTGTGGCTTTTTTCTGGGAACTTCAGTTCACAAGTGTTAGACCCTGGACATACGGGTCTAACAGTGAGGGAGATAGACAAGGATGATGTCTGTGAAGCTTACATCTGGGAGGAGACAGACAAGATAAAGGATTTTTAAAGGCGACTCTGGCCCTGAGTTCCAGCTCCTCTCTATCACCACTGGATACAGCGGAGGTGATTAGTCTTATCAGCAGCATTCGTCACTTTAAATAATTGCCTTATTCCGTTGAATTTCACCTGCAAATTCTTAAGAGAAATGTGTGAAGTGAGGAGGAGACAAAACTCATGTGGAGAAATCCTTCTAATGGTTTGTGCAGATATATGTGTCTTTACGTGTTTTGTGTATGTGCTCATGGAAGACAGAGGTTTCCATTGCTCTTCAAATTATTAATTATTATTATTATGAGACAGTGTCTCCCTGTAGCCCCAACTGGCTTAAAACTCAGTATATAGATCAGGCTGGCCTTGAACTCACAGAGATCTGCCTGCCTCTCTCTCCTAAGTGCTAGGATTAAAGGTGTGTGCCACCACACCCAACTCTGCATTATTTTTTGAGACAAGATGTCTTCACAGAACCTGGAGTTTGCCGCTTGGGTTAGACTGGTTGGTCAGCGTGCTCCAGTGATACTTCCTGTCTGCCTGCCCACGGCTGCCCTTACAGGGGCATGCTGCCACACCCAGTTTTTATGTCAGTGCCAGGGATTCAAACTCAGGTTCTCATGCTTGCACTTTACTGACTGAGTCCCCTCCCCAGTACCCTAATGTTTTATAAATACCAGCAGGTTGAACTTTTCCTGTGCTCACTGAAGGATGATCAGGTAATTCTGGGAAGACTGAGCTGTTATTTTACTATTACACACTGAGTCCTTTCATGATGCTTTGTTCATTCAGGTTTCCAGAGTCTAAAGAACATGCATAAAGGCCCATAGGAAAGAGGCATTTGATTCACAATCTATTCATTTGACCAGTGAACCCAAATTATGTATTGCAAACCCTTCCAAAGTATGTGCTGTGCCTAATAACTGCAGTTTTCAATACACAATCAAATGAGTTTATTTTGACTTTTAGACTGACTGAACCACCCACCTTTCCTGTTCACTGTGTCTTCAATAGGTCATTCTTGGTTCCTCAAGAATGACAAGTTGAAGGCAAGAGGATCAGTATGCACAGGCGCAGAGCTATCTGTGGCCTCAGTCCCTGGCCTCATCTGTTGGGACTTGTCTTCTCTTTCCAGAGGCAATATACTTTCTGAGGGAAGCATGTGTAAAACATTGAATAACAAGAACTGAGATCTGGTAACATGATTGAGCAGGCCACTGGTTAGACTGCAGATCTTCCTTCTTAGAAGCAAGCCAAGCAGCAACCTATTTAAATAAGAGTCTGCTCCATCTTCACACATACAAGGGTAACAGTGTCCATACCTCTGTTTTCCTGGTAGTGATGCAATGTTCTCCTCACTAGAGGTGAGAGAAAGACACTCAGACAATTATATTTTTTTGACTTAGACCAGTTCTGAAAATTATAAAATTGCAGTTATTAGTAACAGAGAACTGTTTATAGAAAGGGTTTGATTTAATCACTTTAATGAAATACCCCAATATACATTCTCCCTCCATTTTGTCACATATTTTTAAGTTGTGCATGCAGATCTATATTCTTCCTTTGGGGAAATAATAGCAAATTGAAATCCTGTTGGTAAAAGAAGTACTAGACAGGATGGCGGAATTCCAGATTCTAGCTCACATTGTTTCCTATCCATCAGATGCAAAGCTTCTTAACTGAGCTCCATATTGCATTGCTAGCAAAACAAAATTCTTCACTTACTTGTGAACCAGTTCATGTTAGTGAGACTGCGGGACCCTCAGATCCTGGCCCCATCTGCAACCAACTTCCAATCCCATTCTTTCTAATTGGGTATTCCAACTGTCTACCAATGAATTATAGAAATATCCATAGAGGGAACTGGAGAGCTGACTCACTGGTTAAAAGCACTTGTTGCTCTTGCATAGGACCTGGGTTCAGTTTCCAGGACCCACATGATGGCCCAAAACTGTAACTCTGGATACCTGCTTCCAATTTCCATGGGTCCCAGACAATGTGATATACATGCATACATACATCCAGGCAAGACAGTCATACACATAAAATCAAAATAAATACATCTTAAAAATAAATATTCATAGAGGTTACAGGAAAGGAGGACATTTGAAAATTATTCTGACTTGAATATTTATATTACATTTTATTAAAATTATTTTTATAGAGAGGGATTGTATAAAATGTCCACTGTGGGCATTGCATGACACAGGTACACTTACACACATGCAAGCAACTCATCCACATGAAAAATAAAAGTAATAAATTTTAAAATTTATCTCTCTTGTCCCTGTAACTCATAATTAAATGTTCAGACATAACAAAGCCTCTTACTTTGCCACTCCTCAGCTCAGGAATATTTAAGATAATCAGAGAGCTATTTGCATTATAGGACAAGATAGAATATAAACCTGCCAATAACTTTAGTCCTGTTTTAAGAAATACCTTTGAACCCTCTCTTGGAATTTCCTCTTCTGCTGTTTTCCAACTGAATGGAACTCCTGATCTTTTGTTTCATTTCATGACTGAGTCTCACTGTGTAGCTCAGGCTGGCTCAAATTCTAATTCTCTGCCTGAGTCTCCTGTCCTGGGGTTGCAGGCATGTGCTGCCACCTGCAGCTGTGACTTCTGGTCCTTGCATATTGGCCATGTGGTGGTTCAGCCATCTATTAGAAGAGATGATGCCATCCCTGTGATGTTTATCCTCACGGCATCTCAAAGCTTTACTGCCCTCCTGAACTGGCCTGAGACTCAGGAATCAACCACCTTAGAACTGCTCAGAACCGGAGATAGCTGAGTTACATCTTAGGGGAAGGTTAATTTTTCATCAGTATGAAAGGAAAAATGAGTTGTAGCCAAAGTTCCTCCCTGAGTTTCTTTAGGAGGATGCCAAGTTGGAGGCTAGCACTCTGTCTTGTAGTTGAACCCAGCTCTGCCAGTTCCCCTCCAGCTTTGGAACCAGTGGCTTTTTCTTCAGTTGAGCTGCAGATGAAAGAGTTGGCTTGTGTGCAGTGGCCATGTGGTGGGGAAACCATCTTCAGCATTCAGCGCCTGAATTCTGTTTGGGGTATCTGATTCACATACAGGGGAGCCTGGGAGGAATTACGCTAAACTGAGAGAACAGATTCAGGTCTCTCCTGTTCATCTTGGGCCCACACTCGGCGTATCAAAGGAGTGGCAGGTGGGATTTCTGGCACCTTTTTAATTGTTGTCTTTCTGTCTTTCATGCTAGTTTATTCCCTCCTTCCCAAAGTATACAGTTGGATTTCTGTGGAAAAGTGTTGGTAGTTTACTTGGCTGTGCTGTGTGGAATAGCTAGTTTTGTATTCTTTTCGACTTCTTCACAATAAGATGGAGAACATTGGATGGATTTTACAGTTTCTTAATGTCTAGTGGCTCACTTGGCAAGCTCTAGGCAGTGCCTTCTGCAAGCAGCATAGCTGATGAACTTGCCCACAGAGCCATCATATCCACAGTGTTCTTGCACAAGTGAGAAGCATTGTCTTTTGCTTCTATCTCTGAGCTGCACCTCCTGAGGTCTATAAATGCTCAGGCATATTACAGAGCCGGGCTCATTAAAGTCTAGCTGTAGAGTAGAGGTGATAATAGAATATGTTGTGTTACGAGTTCCATTTTCATCTTATGAAATGATAGGGTGTTATTCATTGGAGAAATATTAGATGTTTGGGGCATGTTTTTACACAATCAAGTTCACAGAAGTGAAAAGTCCAAAAATTTGGCAAGATAAATTTCCAAGTCTATTTAATAATAGAAAGTAAATGCTAATTTCATGTAGTATACAACAGTATATAAAACAGGTAATGACTCATAAATGTACCCAATAAACTATGCAAAAAAGTAGACTGGCGGGGATGTGAAAAACTGCTAGCATAAAGCCTCACATGGTAGGTCTTCATTAAATATTAAATGTTCTCTCTTTGTTCACTTTGAATACTCAGTATCTGGAAGATGAGTTTGTTAAAAGCCTGTCATGTAAAAAGAAGAAATGCTTAAGAAGTAAAATTAGTCCTTGACTCTCCCATTTGCAGGTTTATTTGGGAAAGTTAGTATGTCATAACAGAAATATAAGGAGACCAGGTCACTTCGGTCTCTGCTAGTTGTGTGACTTTGAGTAAACTATTTAATTTTCTGAGCATCAGATTCTTATTCTCAAGATGAGAGAATATTCTGGAGCTCTAATGCAGCAGATAATGACACTGTTTTGCCAAATTGTTGGAACAGTCCAACAACAGGCTATTAAACATTCACTTTATTACTTTTTTTGGTTTTTGTTTTTAAGATTCTATTTATTTTTATTTTGTGTGTATGAGTGTTTTCATCTGTATGTATCTAAGTGCACCATGTGTATGCAATGCAGTGAAATCACCATGGAAAAGAATACGTCATTGATGCAGATGTGGATCTGTTGTCAAACACTGGAATGAGGTCTCTTCTTAAATTAATATTCGTTTCATAAATACTGTTAAAGCCGCTTTCATTGCTTCTCCCAGAGAAGGATCTGCTCTTTATATATAGGAGTAAAATTAAGTTTTTGAGTCTGCAAGGTGTAAACTAGCAGCTGAGGTTATAAATTCAGCAAGACAAGGAATGCCACCTAGAGACCTGGATGGAACAAATAGCCCCTTTTCAGACTACTGCTCTCCTGTATATCTACTAGGTTTTTTCTTGCAACTAATCATTGCAACTAGACATAATTTTAAAATAAATGCAGTTCTAAGCAGTGAAAGCCCAATTCCTGCTATTTAGAGCAACCATTTCCAAACTCTAAAAGCTATTTTTTTTCCTGGTATTTATATTTCTGAGTTGATAGTCCTGCTGTGTTGATTTCTTGTTCTTTAAAGTTTTAAATATTCTCTATTTTATACAATGGAAGAGGAGTTTTGTCAGTCTCTCCACACCAACCAATGCATATTGATGCTGTTAATTCACCAGATACACACGGACAAACAGACACACACACACACACACACGCACGCACGCAGAGAGATAAAGATAGATAGATACACCTTGTATACAATACAGTATATGATCGGTATTTTATGTGTGCATGGTGATTGTAGCTGAGGCGTCACTGCTGAGACTTTTGGCATGTTTTTTTTCCCCGTACATCTTTTGTCTCTTTCTAGATGAAGGGGTCTGTCACCCCTTAAAGTCAAGCTAGTTAACAAACAGCTGGAGCATTCAAATATCAAAAAATAATTACACTGAATAGACTTACGGGGCTTTATTTTTTACTTTACTTTTTAAACAATGTTTGCTCTCCATCCTTCTGCACCACTTTCCAACCCCTATTTTGAAATTTAGCTTCACGTCTCAAGATCTCCACTCTGAAGTTTCTCTCCGTGTCTGGAGACATTCTGGAGACCGCTGTTCTGTGAGCTGGGCTCCAGGAATCCCAGCCTCTCTCTCCTCATTCAGCTTTCCTGTAGGGCTGTACCCCTTAGGGACAAAGGCTCACTGCTAAATTCCGAGTTCATAACCTGAATTTCCTTTCTGTTATCACTGTTCCTGTTGTTGCTTTTTTCCTAATCTAAAATATCAGGACTCCATTATTTGCACATTCTTCTTGGAGATGTACTTCCTGAAGCCTTGTCCTGTGACCACCAAGGACTCCCTTGTATTATGAATTCTCTCAAGGTGAGGCCCGGCGTTTAGCCCCACCCACTCCACCCCTGGGTTTGAACCGATTGAGCAGACAGAGAATGCTCTTAGAGAAATTAATTTATTCTGGGTTACTTACAAAGGATTCATGCTGGGGGAGAGAGACAGAGATTTCGTATGGTAGAGCCTGCATTTTGATCATAAGTCCCCCGGACCTCTGGAACACACACCCAAGATGGAGCCCTGGCCCTGTGTCCCCCCTCTCTCCTTCCCAGCCTTCTCTGTGCTTCTGCTAGATGCACGCCCTCCCCAAGTCATTGGTTAGTGGGCTGTCAATCACATTTGGAAGCCTGTCCTTCACAGCAGAGAGGAAACTATAGATCTATCCAACACCCCTTAATGTGGTCCACTTCTTTCCTTTCTGGGACTTTTCATATCCTTTTCATTCCTGATTTGCTTTCCTATTCTGAGGAAGCACATTCTTCTGTAGCTTTTTGGGAAAGGGTTAATGAGATTTTTTTTATATATATATTTCAAAGTATCTTTATTCTGATCTCACACATTATTAGCTTGACTTCATATTCTAGGATAGAAATCACTTTTTCTTTAAATTTCCAGCTTCTGGTTTTGCACTTGGGTGAGTCAGATGCTGTGATACTTGCTTTTTTCAATGACAGCTTTATCAAGTGATAACTTTATAGTGATTATTGAACTTTTTTAAAAGTCGGAGGATGTTTTTTATAAACTCTGTGATGACTTTTGCAATCTAGTCTCAGTCTCTACTACATGAATTTCGTATGCTGTGGTTTGGTGTAAATTTATTAGTGAATCCTCTTAAACCTAGAAATGCATGCTTTTCATTCTAGAAACTAGTTTTTGTTTTATTCTTTGCTAATTGCTTCTGTTTTCTCCCTATTTCTGGAACTATTATAATTTAGATGTTGAACTTTCCATATTGACTAAATAAGTTAAAAATACCCTCAGTTTCAATAACTTTGTGTTTCATGTCTACTTTTTTCATTTTTCAGAGTTTCAGTCAAAATATTTTTTCTTCTCGGTTACTTTTCAAGAGTTCTTTCTGTCCCTACTGCTTAAACAACAACAACAACAAAAACTGACATGGTATTAGAGTCTTTCCTTTCTTGACAGCCTGATCTTTTTTATACTTGCAGTATTTGAGCCTGTCTTCTAGATGGAATCAATTTAAATGTTTTATAGTAGTCGTTTGTATCTTCCCCTTCTCTCTGTGCTCCCGTTTCTGCTCGCTTAGATTCTGTCTTCGTAGCAGGCTTCCTTCGGTGCTGGCTCCCTCCCGTTGCTCGTGTTGAAAGAAAATCTTTGGAATTCTGTTTTGGGGCACAGTTTTCCAGTTTGTGGGCCTTGTCACAGAGTGAGTAGATGGGGGCATTCTCCCCGCATAAAACTTTGTAGATGGATTCTTTTTATCTTCTGGGAAGGAACTCTCTGTTCTCCTGTTTTATTTTATTGTAAAATAAAAATAAAGTAAGAAGTATTTTGGGAGTCCAGATGAAAAAATGCCGGGGAAGGGGAGCGGAGTGTGGAGCCACACATCTCATTGACTCTTTTAAAGTTAAAGGCTCTGTATGGAATGAGGCTACTTTTGTGCTTTCTAGAATGTCTTGCAACGGTGAACGAGGTACTTTGCATGTGTGCTGCGAAGACGTGGACTGTGTGGTAGGAATATTTGCTACACTATTATGTGCCAGCACTTGGTGGATGCTCCCTGTGCATCCCTTCAGAAACCCTGACAAAGAGGAGGGCCTTTGACAGCAGAGGCCTGCTCTTTGGTTAAGGTGGGGATACTGCTGAGCCTGCAGCTCTAAATCAGAAAGTAAACACGTGTATACAGCACTTCGAAAAGTTCCTGGGCTGGTAACTACTCTTACACATGTAATTATCAATGATTTGGCATCGCTTTATTGAGTAAGTTCATCTTTTGTGCCTGTGATTTTGCTAAGAAGGTCTTGGCTTTGAACAAGACCCTACTTTCAAGTAGCTGATATTTAGCAAGAGATACATGAAAAACGGATACATTGAATAATTGCAGGGAAAGCACGGGATAAAATGCAGAATGATGCCTGTATTTTCGGAGACAATTGCAGAGATTCAAAGAAGTCACTTTGCTCAAGGGCAGGAAGCGTCTTTTCTGCACTGAAGGAGAATCTTGTGCTCCTTCCTCCCCAGTATCGGGGCTCTAATGCACACATTCTGCCTTTGTTCTTACTCTATTTCCAAAGCTGTTTTGAAATCCTTCAATTCAGAAAACCCACCAATTCCCCCAGGGGTGGGGTCTCACTCCCACATTTGCTTCCTTGACAGCATGTCTGTATTCTTAAAGAGATACTGACATTGAAGGGTGGGTGTTATTTTCACACAAACAGGAAACAGAGGCCACCCAGTATCTCTCTGATGAGCACTTTAGTGATTTTCGGTTTCCCTCAAAGAAACAAGTTGCACAGAGGATTTTTAGCAATAGGGAGCAAAAATGATTAGTGTTACTCCTTAGGGAACTGAAGAGGATAAAGGAAGGCATTACCACACAGGGTCAAATGATGGGAACTAGGCTAATCTTGTACTGGGTTGGACTCCTGTATTTTGAAGGGCAGCTCTGAGACTTAGTAATGCATTTTGACAATGGCAGCTGATCTTCCCTACATTTGTGGGTTTTTTTGAGAACAGGAAAGTTTGTATTCTTGAAAGAGATGCCTGGCTCAAAAAGAGACTGGTTTTTTAAAAGTAGCTTTTGGAAAGACCTGCTTTGGTCACCCATGTTAAATCCAATGGATGTGTTTATCTTTAATGTGAGTACAGTTCATTCAAAAGGAGTGCTTTCTCATGCCCAGGGTTACTTGACCATCTTCTCCTGCTATGAGAAATAATTAAATATTATTCATTTAACAAAAATCTACTGATAGTCTCCTATGTGTGAAGGACACACACACACACATAAACATATATATATATATATATACACACACACATACATATATATGTAATATGATATATCATCCCAATACGTCAAGGATTCTGGGGTTTATAGCCAAGTGGAGGGAGACAGAAAACAGTGAACTATCACACAGCTAGAATGAGTGCTAGGAAGAAGATAGGAACAGCTCTGTAAATGTTAAGGCAGACGTTTTTAAAAAGTCACCCCCCCTCCAGAAATGTAAGTGGGTACAGATCTAGGAGAAGATGGGATGGAGGCAAGTACAAGACAGTATGAGGAAGAGGCACTAAAGGATGTCTAGTGGAAAATGTTCTAGAGCAGGAAGGCATGCAGGTTTGAGTCATAGCACAAACGATTGTGTGGACCATTAAGCAGCTCTGTTTTGGTCCTTAATACAAAGAGAACCTGTTCAAGGATACTGAAAGTGAGTGATGTCTTAGGTCCGTGCTTTTGAAAGACCATTATACCTCAGCTGAGCAGGAAGATGGTGACTTTGAAGCCAGTGTGGGCTGTATTAGAGGAGCCTATGGGAAACCGCAACAAAATGAGAAGTGGTGTTGGCTGTCATCTAGGGGATAGTAGACAAAGGCGGATTCTATATCACAGATCAAGCCTTAGTGAGCACTGCTTCATGAGGGCAGCATTTAACATATAAGAGAATACAGCTGAACAGAATGTCAAGACATTCAGTACGATATTCTCCTCAGATCAGTAGATGTTGAAACCTTTCAGAACAAATGACTTCATAAAGCTCCCAGAAGAGAAAAACCCACCATATCTCCTGGGAACAGATACTGACATTTGACTTTATTATAGGTGAGCCCATTCAGTATTTTAAAATGCCATCTCTCTTGGTGCAGGAAGTCATAACTACGCTGAGAAAAAACATGGCATCATAATTTCAATCTTACAGATGTAGAGTTTAGGAATTTAGGTGCAAACAGACCTAGCGCCCTGACTTAGGGCATGTGACACTGAAAGGCAGTGGTTAATTGTTGACTTTCTTTTCAAGATTTCAGTTGTCTGTGTTACCTAGATGACTGTATTGGTCAGAAATGTCTTGGAGCCTGTAGAGTAGGATCAGAGCAAAGGATAATATTTCAGATGTCTGCTAATGGACACCTAAGGTTGTTGTAAGCACAGAGATACTCTTGACCTGTGATTTTATATTTGATATATGTATGTTGTGTATTTCCCACTTAATTTCACTACCCCTCTATGATACTTATTAACCCTCAAGAATGTACCAAGGCAGTTTGGTACATACTAGTTTTATGGACAAAATAAAGATTTGCAAAGCTTTTAGCCAGAGCCCACACTGATTTGGTCAATATTATTTATCTTAGATCATGCACATGGTAGGATCGTCAGAGTTGATATATTTTAATCCAAAAGGAAATGATGTAAATGAACTTTGACCTTCTAATGCAAGTTTTCATTTTCTTCGATGATAAAAAATGCAGTCCATATATTGTTTTAAAAATTACTGATAACAGTCTGGATGTGGTGGTGCATGTTTTCAATCTCAGCACTCAGGAGGCAAAGGGAAGCAGATCTCTGTGAGTCTGAGGTCAGCCAGGGCTACATAGTGATAGTCTCTTAAAAAGTCAAAGCCACATTAATGATAACAGTAATATTCATTCATAATATTGATGTTTACCAACATCAATAATGACTACTCATTTTCTAGAGTTTCCATGAAGCTTTACAAGTATATCATTCTCTAAAATGGAGCTTATCCTTGCCTGCTGTTGTATGCCTTTAATCTTGGCACTTGACAGGATGATGCAGGAGGATTATGAGTTCAAGGCCAGCCTGGTCTTCATCGTGAGATCCATCACTGCAAACCCATGAATGATTGAAAAAATGAATAGTGAAAAATTAAAATTAAAAAAACACAAGACATAGGGTCTGGAGAGGTGGCTCAGTAGTGAAGAGCTCTGTCTGCTCCTCCAGAGGACTTGGGTTTGGTTCCCCGGACTCAAATGGCAGTGAACGGCAGTCCATAATTCCCATTCCAGGGAGCATTTTATGCCCAGGGTGCACTTACATACATGCAGGCAAGACACTCATAGACATAAAATGAAAATGAATAAAATAAAAAAGTTTTAAATGAAAGTAAAAAATCAAAGCTTCCTGGAGAATGCTCCCACTTTGTCCTCTCCATGGAAGCATAACTTTTGTCCTAAAATTAGAATTCAAGATTTTTCTTATTAGTTTTTATTTTAACTGCAAAAGAGAAAGAAGTTTGGATAATTTGATTGTTCACAGTGTTCAGACATGAGCAGAGAAGAAAGTGTTTCATATTATGAAAATACATTTCCATAGATACTGAAATTTGTTTGAAGTGTTGGTAAAACATATGTCTTTATGTCTTGTTTAACTTATAATTATCTAGATAAATTTAAGCAAAAGCTCTTTTGTTATTGCTGTTGGCAAATGGACCTTGTATATGTTAAGCAACAGTCCAGCATCAAGTTACATTCCCAATGCTTAAAAGGTTTTATAGTTTGAGACAAGATATTATGTCAACCAGGCTGGCATTGAACGCCCCATATAGCCCAGGTTGACCTTCAATTTGTGATCCTTCTGTTTTAGCTTCTTGAGCAGCTGGAATTGTGTGTGTGTGTGCCCCCGTAACATTTGGTCACTAATTTGCTTTTATTTAAAATACCCAAGCAACAGAAAGAAGTCTTCATTTTTTATTAAAATTATAAATATATTTTTTTCACATACTCTTTTTCTATACACATTTTCAATTTTGCTATTATGTATCAAAGTATTTTGAGCTCTTTAAATTTTGTAGTAAACTAAGCATAAGCCTGGAAAAGTGATTTAGTAGGTTATCTTATAGGTATAAGTTTAAAGAGAAGCAGGATTATTTATGTAGCCTCAAAATGATCTGGTCAAACAGTCATGTTATAGTGGAGAAACTAGAAGACTGCTTTAACCAAGGGCTTAAGATGAACATCTTGAAGGAATGGTTGAAAGCACTTGCTGCACAATTGTGAAGTTTGCAGTTTGGATCCTAACACCTACATGATAAGCGTTCCAAAATTGTCTATGACTCCAGCTTTGAGAGATCCAGCACCCTCATCTAGCACCCACGAATACACAGATACAGGCATGTGCCCACATATACACGTATATCCATGCACATAAAGATCAAAGACAACTTCTTGAAATAATGATATAATGACTCTAACAAGTCCAAAGAGAAACTTCATGACTCACATCTCCTCATGATCGAATAAAAGCCTGTTGATTAGAATCTCTGCAATGTTTATTGGTAGGGGTTAATCTTTGCTTGACACAGTTACTTATTATGCCTTCTCTACTTAATACGTATTCAGAAATAAGCAATTATTAGTTCATTTGACACCCACTGAACATCTATAAGCAAGTCTAGATAGAACACACATACATATGCATACAAACATACAACACAAACATTTAACAAAGAACCCTGAGAAGAACGCTGTCACATGATTGAGATTACAATAGGTTCTGGAAATCTTAAGCATTTACATGATGTCTTCCAAGTCCAGATATTTTTAACTCTGGATCTTATAAGATGAACAAAAATTAGTTAAAATCAACTGAAGTTATGCCAGAGGGTGAAATGAATATCCTCACATCTCTATGGATATAAATATATAACAATAAATATACAAATGTTTAAAAAAAGTGTTAATGCTTCCTTATTGAAGAATTACAATTAGTGATAATGTTCCTTGGAATTAAACATACTCACATATGATCCAGCAGTTGCATATCTTGGTTTATTTACTTTATTTACTCAAAGGAGTTTAAGATGCATCCACACAAAAGTTGGTCCAAAGATAGCAGTTGTCAAACTTTTCCTGAGGAGATGTGAACAAACTTCCATTCACCCCAGTTAGAGCACTGACCACGGACTAAAGAGAAGATTCCATCAAAAGCCAGTATGGTGAGCCAGGAGTTTATTGGAGCACTGTTGAGGGGTTAGTTACAGCATGAGTGACTCACAACAAATGGCGTCACTACCATCTCTCCTCATTGTGGAGTATAACCTCAGGGAAGCTGCATCGTGGTGACTCATGTTCTGCTGGCTTTCCACATCCAATATACTGTCTCCCAAGATCACCTGCAGCTGGATAGGGGACAGAAGGGAGTAATAGGAATCCCAAGGGTCTGGTGTTCTCCTCCTCCTCTGTAGTACTAACAGCTTCATTCTAGCACCATAAACCTAGCTATCTCTGCATTCTGCTTATTTCATTGGCCAGGGCGACTGGGCCAAGGTTATCTCAACTCCAAGATGGTGACAGGATGCTTACAGGAAAAACTGGTACTACAATAGCAATTTTACTGTAATGGTCAAAATTTGGAAACAACCAAGGTATCCTTCAGTGGGTAAGTGAATAAATAGCTTGGTATAGCTAGTCAAATTTTCAGTGTATTATATAAATGAGCCATCAAGCCATTAAACAACATCGAGGGAAGTTGGTGACTGAGAGAAACAAATCTGAAAAAAGCTGTAGACTACATGATTCCAGCTATTCTGGAAATGGCAAAACCTTGGAGACACTGAAAAAAATTATGGTTGCTAGGGATTGCGGGGAGGGAGGAGATGGACAGGCAGAACACAGAATATGTAGGGCACTAAAACTACTTTATATTATACTTTACAGGTAGCTGGCCAGAGATTGTTATCTATTTGTCCAAATCCATAGATTATATAACATTATGAATGAACCTTAAGGGGCTGGAGAGATGGTTCAGCAATTAAGAGACCAGCTGCTTTTGTAGAGACCTGGGTTTGGTTCCCAGCACCCACATGGTAGCTAACAACCTTCCAGTTCTAGAGGATCTGACACCCTCTTCTGGTCTCCACAAGCATTGCCCTCTTGGATGTGCATTTAGACATGCAGGGAAAATACTCATACACATAAAATACAAATAAAGTCAAATGAACCTTAGTGTAAAACTACTGACTTTGGGTCATAATGAAATGTCGATGTGAGCTCATAAACTATGTGACTGTATCACCCTAGTGGGGGATGGTATCAATGGAAGCCATTCCTGTGCAGGGCATGGAATGTATGCAATCTCTCTGACCCTTCCTAACAGTTTTGCTGTGAACCTAAGACTGCTTGTTACTTTTTTAAAAAGTTGTAGAAGAAAAAAGATGATCTGATCTTGTCAAAGAGAAACAAAAAGCAAATATAAATCAATGAGCAAATACATGAATAAGAATAAATGAGAATCTATACTGATATAAATAACTGAGTAAGTATACAGCAGAGGACAAGGGTGATACTTCCTTACAGAAGAATTACGATTACTAATGCAGAAGGAAGGTAGTGAATATAGAAACACTACAACCCTACAGTACTAATTGCCTCAGGCAAGACTGACAAATGCATGCTAAAATTAGCAAGTAAAATCTTAAGGAGGATCGGGATACATGCATCTCAAAGTATTTCTTCCCAAAAGTCATTTGCCAGTAGAGAAGCCGGGTAGATATCTTCACCAAAGGCTCCTGATGTGTTGACATCATGAATCTCTCCAATGGTGTAACCATAGAACACAGGGTCCCCTTTATGAGTTCTTAAAGTTAAAAGAAGGAAACTTAGGACAAATTTTATTGGTGTTTGAGAGAAAAACAACAGGGATCCTTAGGAAGAGAGAAAGTCATGTTTCAAGAAAGCAGTAAGGCTCAGCAATGAATCAGAAAACAGCTAAGAATGCCTAGAGTGTTAGGGCTGTGGGGATGAGTATTTGTATAATGGAGATAGGAAGACGACAAAAAGTTCACTTTCTAAGTTAAGGCTCAGAAAGTGGTTAAAAGCACTGGCTGCTCTTGCAGAGGACCTAAGTTCGATTCCCAGCACCCACATGGCAGTTAACAACTGTCTGTAACACCTCTTCTGACCTCCGAGGGCATTGGATGACATGGGTACACTTACATACATGCAGACAATACACTCATATACATAAAATAAAAATAAGTTTTAAAAAGACTCAAAGTGTATTGGCTCGGGACAAGTGGTTTGAGGTTGTAGCTTAGCAACCGTGGATCCTTACCTGGGTCCATCTACATTCTCTACTCCAAACAAAGCAAGGACCAGTCTGCCATAAATCCTTAGAATCCCCTAGCACTTTTAATCCCTCTTGTGGTTAGTTTGTTGTGAAACCCATCCCGAGACATACCCTTGAAGTAGAAACATTGCATTGAGCTAGTCTGGACTGGTTTTAAGCACATGTGCAGCTCCTTCTGCTTGACCCTCATATATAAGAACATGGCAATGCAATTCTCAGATCTCTTACATGTCTTCCAGAGACTTTGCAGGGAAAAATGGTGCCAAGCGAGATCTGGCAACTTTCCCTTTATGGCCTGTGATTCTGCAGTGTTTGACTGTTCTGATTACTTTCTGAACATATGTATGGTAATTCCACAACATGGTGAAAAGATTAAGTGATGCAGTCTTTGTAGAATTAACAATATAGTTTGGAAGAATTTATGATGATATAATTTAGCAACATGTTTTCTGGAAAGATGCTTCATTCTTAGGATTCATCTCATCAAATCTCAGTTATTCTTCTTCAACTAAGGAAAATGTTTGCAGGCTATGGCTGTTTATGTTTTAGTCTTAGACTCTGAAGTACAGAAAAGCTTTTAAGTCTTTTTAAACTTCATTGTTCTTCAGTTTGATTAATGACAATGAAATATGTTTGGGTCTCTCATTTTTCTTTAATATTTCTCTTTTTCATAGTTTTCATTGTATCTAGATCAAAGATAATTTCTCATGGATATTTTTAGAGATCATATTGGAGATTTTTTTCTTAATGGCAAGTTTGAAGAAACAAAGTTGACATTTTGATTTTATTTTCTCCTCTCAGAATATAAATTATTCCAAACTGTGATTTTTTTTTAATTACTCAAGGACTAAGTGTAACTAAATAACTAAAGGTTGAGTGCAGTTCTTAAACTTGTATCATTTAATGCATACAGTATATTAGATTCTAAACAGGTTAGTATTTAGATGATTTGACCTCAGTCATTCTGATTTATGAGCGCTTGAATTGGATTTTAAAGTATTATATTTATGGTTAATTATGATAATTATGGATTACGGATCAGAAGTTAGTCCAAAACTCAATGGTTTTTAAAACATTTGTTTATTTATGCGTGTGTGCATGTGTGTGTGTTTTACTAGTCTGAGTGCCCGTGTATGTGTGTTTGGTATGCATGTAGGTGCTTGACCTGTGTATCCACGGAGACCAGAAAAGAGAGTCCAGGAGTTGCAGGTATTGGTAAGTTGCCTGACATATTAAGTGTGTGCTAGACTCTAAATTCTAGTCTTCATGTGTGCCCAGTAAGATGCTTTCTTAGTTTTTAAAAAGTTATAGAATAAATGATGACCTGATACTGTCATAAAGAAACAAAAGCAAAAATTAATAGATGAAAAAATACATGAGCACAGGTGTGGAGGCCAGATGTTAACATCCAGTGGCTTCCTCAGTCACACTCTACCTTATATATCGAGACAGTCTCTCACTGGAACCCAGAGCTCACTGATTTGGCTTGCTCTGGGAATCCTTTGTCTCTGCCTCCCAAGAACTGGGATTACAGGCTGGCGCCACGCCTACCCTACATGTGTGTGGGTGTTAGGGATCTGAACTCTGGTCCTCACATTTGGGTACTGGTTTTGCTCCCTAATCCATCTCCTGACTCTGGTTTTGTATGGAGACCCCATTTCCTCCTGACCTATTTCTCCAGAGCATGCTTGAATGCCTTTCCATCACAGTGGATGTCTTCCTCTAGTAAGGGTAATCCAAGGCAAAGGAAAAGTACAGCCTTGGTGTCTATTTTGACAGACTCCTAGAAACCTTGCCATGAAGTCATTTCCATTCTATTTCACATTGTAAAGTACTCTGCAAAGCATGACTAGGTGGGGAGGACTCCGCCATCTTAGAAGTTTGTTGCAAACAGTCTTCCTCATGCATCCATGGCTGTATGTTTTCTCCTAACATTCACATTAATTATTAATAAACTTCCCTCTTGGAACTCTAATAGTCTTCCTAACAGTTAAGTGAATATATTTTCTTTTAGCATCTACAGTCACTGTAAATATGTTTTTCTATTTAACCATTTTGAAATTTTTAATAATTATTCTTATACATTAAATGAATGGTTTTAAGACCTATCCTTTGAGTTCACATTGTACTGTTGTTATCATAAATACAGCTTTCTGTCTCAGTTGAGACACAGAATTTCAACACAAATACACAAACAGGTTTTACTTCAAACTCTGTCTTGAATTTTACCAATATTTGAAAAGAGCAATCAGGTAATAACAGCAAATTCATAGAACCTACCTTACTCATGTTATTCATAATGTAATTCCACTTAGGTATAATTGGTTCATGCCTGATGACCTAACCATTAATCATATACAGGTTCAGAGATGTCCTAAATGTTATTTACTTTGGCATTTGACTCATCTTTCAATGGCTAAGGCCATTGAGCAGATTTGGGTCAAATAATGAGGTCAAACCTTGAGATATTTTCACTATATAAAGCCCTTGGTGATCTATAATTTGAGCTCCCTGTCTTCCCCAATCCATGACCATGAGATATATTTCCATCTTCTAGTGTCTTCAACTTTCTTATTCAGTGCTTTTAAGTTTTTAGGGTAGGTGTCTTTCACCCTCTTGGTTAGGTTTATTCCTGCGTGTTTTTTGAGGCTGTTATAAATGAAATTGTTTTTCTGATTTCTCGGCATGCTGTTATTGACACATAGAGAGTTAGTACATTGACCTATTACACTGCTATTTTACTGAAAGTGTTTATCAGATCTATGTACTTTCTGGTGTACTATTTTGCATCTTTTAAGTATAGGATCAGAGGGATGGAGAGATGGCTCAGTGGTTAAGAACACTAGCTGTTCTTGCAGAAGACCTGGGTCCAGTTCCCAGTACCCACATGGCAGCTGACAACTGTCCTTAACTCCAGTTCAGGGGATTTGATGCCCTCTTCTGACATCCATGGGCATTGTACAACACGAGCGCATTTACACACATGTAGGCAATATACTCGTATAGATAAAAATGAAAATAAGGAATAAAATATTTTAAGTAAGGATCATATCATCTACAGATAGGGATAATTTGAATTCTTCCTTTCCCTTTAATTTCATTCTCTTGCCTTATTGCTCTGGCTAAGTATTCTGGTATTATATTGATAAGCATGGAGAAAGTATAATATCACCTTCCTGATAAATAGCAATAAGGACTAATTTTTCAAATTATTCCCTCAAGATCCTCTGGCTTTCATTGTAATTGTCATAATGAGCCTCTTTTGTTTCTGATTTTATAAATTTGGATGCTCTCTTCTTTCTTGGGGGGTAATTTGTCAATCTTGTGTTTATTTTGAAAGAAATTTTCATTGAATGTTTGCATTCTTTTTCTAGTCTCCATTTCATTGATTTCCACCCTGACCTTTATTATTTCTCTCCATCTACTAGCTTTGGGTTTGACTTGTTTCTGTTTTCCTAAGACTATGAGGTCACAGTTTATGTGCCTTCTCTCTAAGTTGCGGATATACGTGGTCACAGATATTTTCTTCTTTCTTGGTCTTTGCTATAGTCCATTTGTTCAGGTTAGCTGTGTTTTCATTTTCACTTGATTTGTCAGTATTTCAAAATTTTCTTCTTGATTTCTTTAATGACCCACTGATTATTCAAGAGAGTTATTTTCCTGTCATCCTATGTTTGCGCTGTTTCTGTAGCTTCTCTTGTTCTTGACTTCTGGTTTTATTTTATGATAATCTGATAAGATACAAGAAATCATCTCAGTTCTTTTGTTTGTTGAGACTTGCTTAATGATTTAGAATGTGATCTGTTTTGGATAAAGTTCCTTGGGTGCCTGGAAGAGTATATATTCTGTAGTTTGGAGGTGGGGCATTCTGTAGACGCCTGCTCAGTCCGTGTGCTGAAGGTACAGCTTAACTCTGAAATTTCTTAAATTCATCTTTTGATAAGAATGATTTACTTATTGATGAGAGAGGGACATACAAGCCACCTACTGTTATTGTATCTGTATTTATCTGTTTATATATCTTCCCAGCAGTGACTATTTTATGAAAACTAGTTGCAGTTTGTTATGAAAACAGTCAGGACATATCTACTTTCATCCCATCTTCTTGCTGTACTGCTTCTGTTATTAATATGTGATCATCTTCTTTATCTTTCTGATTAGATTTTGTTTGATCTCTACTCTGTCAGATGCAGGAATTGCCCCTCCTGCCTGCTTCCTGCTTCCACTTCCTTGGTATGTAGTTTTCCCTACATTCACTTCTAGTCTGTGTGTTCTTTCCCAATGTGGTGTGTTCCTTGCAGACAACAGAGAGTTGGATCTTATATTTGGATGAATCTGCTTCTCTACGTCCTTTAATTGGGGAGGTGAGGCTGTTTGCACAGGATTGTCATTGAGAGAGGTTTTCTCTGCCGGTTCTCACTTAGTCATCTGCTCTTTTTGAGTTTTTTGTCTGCCAAGCTTGCATATTTGTGATTGTCTTTCTCTCTCTTTTCTAGCAGAGTTCCCTCAGGACCCTCTGCAGAGCCGGCACAGTGCTCACGAACGGCTTAGATTATGTTCATCTCAGTAAGTCTATTTCTCCATCACTTTTTAAAGACAACTTTGTTGGTTACAGCAATCTGACTAGGAAGCTGCATGCTCTCAGGGTTTAGATTATATTAGGAAATATTTTATATTTCCTGGCTTTTGGGGTTTCAGTTAAAAGAGAAAGGTCTCATATTATTCTGGTGAGCTTGTTTCTTTGTTTTTTGTAGTCTAAGCATTTTCAGTTATAACAGGACATGGAAAGGCTCTTTTCTGATCATGTCCATCAGGAGCTGTAACCTCCTCCTCCAGTACTTAAGCACATTCATATGTTCTCCGAGGCATGGGAATTTTCTCTATACTTTCTTTGGGTAAGTTTTGTGTGCCTTTTCATCCACATCTCAGTTTCTTGGTCTGCCTCATGAGCTCCTAGAATTGGTTTGTTGTCATGTTTAAGAGTTCTTGAACTGTGTGTGTTTGTGCTTCTTGTCTTTATTTCTATCTTAATGTAATTTTCCCTCCACTTTGTCTTCAAACCTTCATATTTCTTCTGTTCCTTGATTAGTCTATTGATTCCACTGGGTGCTCTTTCATCGGCTCATCCAAATCATCCTTGAGATCATTGATCCTTTGTAATATTTTATCTATTATTTTTACTTTATGTGTATGAGCATATTGCCTGTATGTGTGTGTGCACCCATGTCATGCAATGCCCGTGGAGGTCAGAAGAAGGCATTGGATCCCCTGGAACTGGAGTTTTGGACAGTTGTTAGCTATCATGTGCATGCTGGGAATCGAACCTGAGTCCTTTGCAAGAGCAGCCAGTGCTATTAATCCCTGAGCCATCTCTCCAGCCCTCATCAGTCCTTTTGAAAAGCAGGTTTTGAAGTCTTCACTCAGCATTCTAACCATTCCTGTTTCTTTGTTTCAGTGACCCGGGACTGATACAGTGTCAGAGGTCTCACATTCTTTCACATTCTTTGTGTTTCTGTGCTGTGCTTTTTGCCTATCTTGGGATGGATGGGTCTTTAACTTTTCTTTTCTTACTATTTATTTATTTTGTTTCATGTGGGACTTCTTAGTGGGAAGTCTTCTCTTTGACTTCTGTTTCCCACTACTCTGTAGTGATAAAGTAAATATCAGTAGCAAAATCAATGACTTGATAGAAGCTAGTTTTAAAGTGTAATAAAAATCAGTTAGACACTTTGTACATGTCACTGGTAAGAATTAAACAAGACACTTAATCTGATAAGCTAGGAGTTTAAAAATTATTAATGCTAAAGGTATTAATCATTCATACACAAAAGAAAGAGGGTACATAGAAAGGAAATAAGACAGAGAACACAAGACAGGAGCCAGAGTAGAAGCATATGGAAGAGAGGCAGAAGAGATGATGGTTAGAGAGAACAAAATACATTCAGAGAAAGATAGAGCAATCACAAGAGCAGCTAAGCCCAACAAAACCAAGAAAAATGAAAGAACACAGCGATTCAGTGGAAAAGAATAGAAGACTAATATACCAGTCAATATTTTTTCCAAGTTCAGATGCGTGTGGTTCTTTCTCCTCCAGAGTCTTTCTGTGAAGCTCATTCTTTTGTAGGATGGGAGCCGCTCATCCCTGGGGGTCCAAAGAGTTTAGAACAAACAGGACAGTTTGCTGTGTGAACTTGGTACTGTTTTCCCAGTTGGACTGATATCTTTTAGAAGCCACCTGTGTCCCCATTCCTGGTGTGACCACAATCAGAGCTAGGGCTATGGATTCCGGTTCCTGGTGCCTGCTGGGTTTTCTCTTTGGTACTGCTAATCATCTTGCTTTTTCTTACCCAGGGAGCCCCCAACTCAGATTACATTCAGGACCAGACTTTGCTGTCTTACTGTAATAGACATATGAGGTAGTCTTACCTACAGGCTTAATTAACTCCACTGAACAGTCTGGGCCACACTTTTTGCTCTGTGCTGAAGTGTATCTGTGTTCCTAAGACAGAGCCGGTCCACTTTCCTGTCTCCTGGGACACAAGTTCTGGAGGTAGGAGTACTAATTAGTTCTCTCTGTGTGTGTATAGGGGAGTGCGCTTTGGAGTTTAGAAATACAAATCAGAAAGTCTATTGTTTTCAAATCCAAGAGACTTGATTTGAGTTCTCTCCCAGATGGCTTCCCTTTGCTGAATCAGCTAGCCGGTTAGAAAAGCACAGTGGTCTTTTCTTTGGTGTCTGCTTGCCATGACACGCGAGGGACCCCTGGTGACTTCGGTTTTGCAGAGTTTGCTCTTTCCTTCCTTCCCTTTTCCTATCACTTTGTTCAGTGCTCTGTATTGGGGCCCATTATTTCCTTTAAAAATCTACTGTTCAATATTTGAGGATTTTACCTGTGATCTGGTTATTGTTACCACCCCTTGGCTTTCTGTTTGACTCAGCTTTTCCGGCAATGGTATGTCCCATGATCTGTTGCAGATTCATGGAGATGCAGGGCAGTGTTGGGGTCTCTAAGCCCTGTCTTCCTGGTCATACTCACAAAACTTTTTTTTTTTATGATGGTCCACTGCTTCCTTTGAATAAATTCTAGAATTTCATCTCACCCTACGAATCTCATTAGGATTACATGATAACATTTGTTGAGGGCTTATTATGGTCATAAAGAGGTCATGGGCCCTCTAAGGTTCAGGAGATAGGAGGGTCATGGATCACCTTCTGAATCCTCATTAGGGTTTGCTAGAGAGACAAATCTGGACTCTGTTTTGAATTTATAATCCCTAAGACAGTTCTGTTTTACAGTTGGGGCATCATACTAATATGTACTATTAATGGCCCTTTGCCAAGTTCATTTGCCCAGACTTGTTCTGTATTACAGCTTCTTTATTCAGTGGTTTGTAGAGATTATTTGAAACTTTTTCAGTTTTATAAAGATAGATAGATTTTAAAAATTATTGAGGATTACGGGGCTGGAGAGATGACTCAGGTGTTAAGAGCATTGCTGTTCTTGCAGAAGATCTAGGCTCAGCTCCTAGTATTCACATGGCAGCTGACAACCATCTGTAACTCCAGTTTCAGGAGATCTGACACCCTCTTCTGACCTCCATGGGCTTTATATGACGTGAGTGTACTTACATACATGCAGCTAAAACACTCATACGTGCAAAATAAACAAAAACTTAAAATTGAAGATTGGGGCTGGAAAGATGGTTTAACAGTTAAGAGCATTGACTGCTTTGACAGAAAACCCAGGTTTGATTCCCAGCATGTACATGAATGAGAACTGTCATCCTATCTCCAGTTTCAAGGAATCCATCACCCTCTTCTGACCTCCACGGGCATTGCACAATACGTGTGCACAACCTTCATACAGGCAATACACCCATACACATACAATAAAAAAAAATTAAAAAATATTGAAGATAACACTTTTTCCATTGGCAATACTGGGGTAAAGGCATAATTATTTCAAAAACATTTTGAAAAGCAATAATTTTAAAAATGGTTTTGAAGTATTCATGGTTAAATACCTAGAAAATTCTGCTAAGTTAAAAATTTTAATTGGTGTGTGGAGTTTAATATAGGGACCATTGCAAAAGAGTAATCAGAAAATATATAAGAGCCAGGGAGAATTTACATGACAGTATGGACTTAGAGTCTTACAGGCTCTATGGTACCTTGCTCATATGAACCTACAGCCTTGGTGTCAGCATGCACAAAACCCATGCAACTCAAGCAGACAAAAACCCAGCATAGAACTATGGTAATAGGCAGCAGGCCCCAATCTGAACTGAAGAACTATTGGCAGTTGATTACTTCTAGGTGAAGAATTGCTGATCTTCTTAAAGGGAAGGACTCTGGATACACTTACTAGACCTCAATGAGTGAACTTGCACTGACGGACATCTGGGACACTCACTTGACTCAATAGGCCTTAACACAAATGACAGAATGCAGAGATTCCAGTGGGAGAGGTTATAGGAGTATGCCAGTGGGGAGAGGGGATGTAAAGGTGATTAAGATGTTCTGTTTGAAATACACAAGTATTCAATAAAAAATTATAAAAATTTTAAATCGGGAATTGGGGAAATGGCTCATTAAGGATCCAAACTGCAGTCATTATGCTTGTATGGCAGGCATGGCTAGAGTTTGGTCCTCCAGAATCCATGTAAAAGCCAGGCAGGCATTCCAGCACTCAGGAGATAGAGTCAGGGGATCCCTGGGGCAGGCTGGCAACTAGATTAGCAGACATCCACAAACTCTAGGTTCAGCAAGAGACCCAGCCTAAAAACAACAAAAAAAGAATGACTTAGGGAGACACTTGATGTCAACTTCAGGTCTCCACTTGCATAAGCACATGTGAACGTGCACCTGAACCTACATGTGCACCCCGACACGTGTAGCATGTGTACATGCACACAAAAAATAATATAGTAAGAGATTTATTGGAAGAAATTATGTTACACAACAGTGGGGACTGATAAGACAAGTCTCAAAGCTTTGGAAAAGATGTCAGGAGAGCAAGCTGGAACTCTGGGCTGAAGCTGCTTTATCAGGTAGGCTTCAATTCTACTCTTAACAGTCTTCCCACTGGTTGAGTCAGGCCCACCTAGATAACCTGGGATATTCTCCTTTACTTAAAGTTAGCTGACTATGGGTTTTTATCACATCTACCAGATACCTCTATAGCAACAAGTCTTTGAATAACTGGGACTTAGCTTAGCCGAGCTGACAATCAAAAGATATCACAGGTCCCAGTGCTGCTCCCCAGGATTTCTCAGTGTTGCTTGTAATCTAATTTTTGGTTCTTTATCACTTCTATATTTGGCTTTGTGTAACTGTTTACTTGGTACTTTGGGATATTTAAATCATTGATTTTAATTAATAAGGAGCAGTCAGTATAGTCATTATATTCTAAATTGTTTTCATGTAAATCATATGTAATGATATTACTGTCACTTAGACTGCATTTACCAGCTTAGATTTTATATTTAATAAAAACTTTCCAAAGAGTAATGTTCATTCAAAGTACAACTAAGAAACTTCAGGCTGGGCGTGGTGACACATGCCTTTACTCCCAGCACTCTGGAGGCAGAGGCAGGCTGTCTCTCTGAGTTCAAGGGCAGCTCGGGCTACAGGGAGACCCTATATAAAAAAGACCAAAAATTTTTTAAAAGTATAACTAAAAAATTTCAATTGATCTTCAAGTAGTCTTTAGACTTTCATGAAAAAGTACATATTCTGGTTTCTTTCAGCAGTTTGCTGACTGGCTCATTAATGAACATGTAATTTAAAAAAAAAATTCATAATGAACTTGTTCCATACTACTGTGAATGTGTAATATCCATATCAAGTCTGCCTCCTTTTCCAGTGTAATGAAAGAGTATTTGCTACCCTTCACCATATCATGTTAATATCAAATCAAAATATATGAATGCATATGTATAACCCAAAAAATGTCAATGGTGTAATATTATAAAGAGAAGTACTATTTTTATAACTTGTAAACAAATCTCACAATTCTTTTGAGTTTCAGTTACATAGCAAATATATAACAATTGCTGTCAGTTTTACATTAGAATATAAGAAATTAGATAATCTTATTAAGTCACTGAAAGGTTAAACATTTCTACTGTAGATGATCACTTCATACTTAGTTGTTCATATAGGCTACTCCAATGAGGAGAAATAGGCTTCATTAATTTTTTAAAGGGTATCATAAGCATAAAAGCTATCAAAGAAGTCGTAGGGCATCAAAGTAATATAGGGTGCTGTAAATATGAAAGGTACCAAATGGTATTATATATCAAAAGATATCATACATATGAATATCATCAGAGTATCAAGGGATATCATAGGGTATCAAATGATGTTCATATATATATATATATATATATATATGTATATACGTATACATGAACATTATCAAAGGGTATCAAGAAATTCCATGGGGCATTAAGTGGTATAAATATAAGTATCAAAGAGCATCATAAACATCAAAGGATATTAAAAACATGAAAACAACAAATATTAAATCTTGAAAAAGAACTGGTATACCTCTGAGAATGTGCCACAGATCCCAGAATGTTCCCCTCAAGCTGCCTTGGGTATAAAGAAAAATAGAAAGTGGCAGTGTATTTCATGTGCCTTGCTGTGCACTTGAACATTGGTTTGAATTTGAAATAATTGATGTAGAATTAATCTCATTATCTTTCTTGATTTATCATTGTTCTGGAGGTTCCAAGTGATCAAGCATTATTTTAGTTACTCGTCATTGACTTTAAGGAACAGGTGAACCTTTTAATCCTTTAGGAGCTGCTATCAGAGTTACTCATACAGGAGAATTACAGCAGCTTTCTTTTTAGTGACTAAGAAATCTTACTATGAAAGCTCTTCTCTGGAGTCTGGAAGTTAGGAGGCACCAAGGGTTCACAGCAGCATGCGGAGATTCTCAGCAAGAAAAAAAGAGGGGAACTTAGTTGTCATCAAAAGGGGAGAAAAAGAATGGTATAAAAGCAAGAAGGAAATAGAAAAGGGGCAAGAAAACCACAGACCCTACCAATTATGGGCCTTGCTGATCCCCATTGAGGGCTTTGAATTCACCAAGTACTTAGTGAATGTTTTGGTTTCTTGTTTTGCCTTCAATTAATGTGTATCACCGATGCATTGAGTTCCCATGTGGGTTATATAGGGATAAACCCATTTTCATTTTGAGTTATATGTAAGTTCTTCCCCATAGGAAAAAGGTTCATATAACAACCTGATGTTCTGAATTATTTAAAAAAATGAATGAACATACAGATCTGTAATTTCAGATGGTTTGAAATTGTGTGTTTAGAAAAAGTATGGGATTGAATATATACTTTGTAGACACATGAACTTGGGGCATTGAGGCTCAGTTCACATTTGGGTTATTTTGATTTGTTTGATCCTTTAGTTTAATAATGAATTGTGGACCATGAACAATGATTTCTAATGATAGCAACTGAGGCTCAGAAGCCAACCTGAGGTAAGTGATAAACATATTCTACACTCATCTCATCATCGGAGTATCTCTGCGTAGTCCCTTCCATTCTCTGTCTCCTTATCAAAGCATTCTTCAAATAATCCCCTGTGGCACTCTGGCCCTTTGCAGTAAGTTAATGCCTTCTCTTTTAACGGAAATTGACATTTCTTATGTAGCCCCTGGTTTAGGGAATGAAGTTGCTCTAGCAAAATGGAATCTTGCCAATGACCTCCAGAGGCTGTGGAACCACAGTGTTAACAGAACTCATTTCATGGGCTTCTTGTGCTACATAGAAGACTTGCTGTTTGCTCTAAGCGATGAACTTTCATTATTGGAAGAAGGCTGAAGAATTGAGGGTCAAGGTGTAGCTGAGAAGGGGATTAGGTTTCCCATAAGAGCCTCAGTGGTTGAAAAGTTTGTGTAAGCCTCTCAGAGAGTTTTGGATAATTTTTTTTATTATAGTCTACATATGAATCACAACCAGCTTTCAAAACAGTTCCATGATCCAGAAAGTAAGCACAGGTGATACCAGCACACAAGAGAAACTTTATCATTGTCATTTGAATTATTATTCTAAATTGAATTATATTCCTATTATATTACACATGAATGCTTTTCCTATTAGAAAAAGGATAATATACAAACCCGATGTTCATAGTCATAACAAAAATTAATGAATGTGCAGTTATTTAATTTAGAATAGTTGGTATTACTGTGTTTAGAAAAATCCTGTGGTTGGACCTATCCATTACAAAATTTGGTTCAAAGTATGTGCTCCATTCTCTATAACAAAACTTTGTAAATACAATGGCCATATGTTGGGTTTTTCACATGCTATCATTAAAATACTCATTAAAATGCATATCTAGAGAGCCAGATGCTTCATTTTTATTAGATATCATTTTCTTCACATTTGTGATCTATGTATAGTTACATGGCAACTAAACTTTTGTAAATGTGTATTTATGTAAAGAAGTATACAAGAATATACATTTTTATTGATAGAAACACAAAATTGGGTATTTGTTTTTAAAAATATGTATTTCTTTTGTGTGTGCCTGAGAAAATATATGTGTACCATGTACATGCAGGAGCCCATAGAGGTCAGAAGAAGGTGTTGGATTACCTGGAGCTGAAGTTACAAATGGTTGTGAACCGTCATGTGGGTGTTAGGAACCAAACTCTTATCCTTTACAAGAGCAGTAAGTACTTTTTACTACTGAATCTCTCCAGTCCTCAAATTGATATTTTTGAGTGTGGCCTTGTGTGTTTATTCCATCTTAATTAAAAAGTACTTTCTCTTGTTCAGAAGTCAAACTACCAGATACTGATACATATAACCTCATCTCATCTCATCTGTTCATCTCATCTCCCTGATTCTTGCCTTCTGATTCTCTTTCCCCCTGATTCTCTGCTTCATAACCATTGTTTGTGGAGGACTTGATGGAAAAGCAGTGCTATTGAAGGAGGCATGTGAAGGAACATAAAAACAAAGACCTCAGTTCTCTACACACTGGCCAACTGGTGCTTGAGTTTTCATCTAAAACATGTTTTTACAGCTTTGAAGTCGTTGGATAGTCACATCTCCCTAGACTTATTAAAGAAAATCTATACGAAAATTGTATGCATGTTGTTCAAGATTGAATGGCTAGATAACTGGGTGACATTTTTCTTACACTGAAGGTTGAATTTTTTAAGTCTTAGAAAGTAATCATTTTCTAGCTTATTTATGAAAACTCTTGCAGCTGGAGATATGACTCAGTGGTTAAGAAGCACTGGCTGTGCTGGGCAGGGCCACCTTTAAAGCCCGGCACTTGGGAGGCAGAGGCAGGTGAGGGTCTGTCAGATCAAGGTCAGCCTGCTCTACATAGTGACATCCTGGTCTACTAGTGCTACAGGGAGACCCTGTCTGAGGAAGACCCTCCTTCTCCCCCAAAAGAGAGCAGTGGCTGCACTTGCGGAGAACTCTGGTTTGGTTCTCAGCACTCACATGGCAACTAATAACTGTCTATAACTCCAGGTCCAGGGGATCCAATGCCCTCGTTTGGCCTCCATGGGCATTGCATGTACATGGTACACTTACATACATACAGGCAAAATATTCATGCACATAAAATAAAAAATACATAAATCAAAGAAAAAAATCTCTTCTAAGGCAGTTTTTATTGTCTTCAAGATAATGCATGGTACCACTTAAATCTAGACTTTAATATTTATGAATGTTTCCCCAATTGCTCAAAGAAGAAATGCATCACCAAAGAGTAAAACACATACAGAAATTGGTCTACTGAATATTTTTCATAAAGAAAGAAGGAGCAATAGATATACATATAAGTATGCTTTAAGCTGCTGTAGATGTTAAAGAATGGAAAACTAAATTGAGAAAAAGTGTTTTTAATTTTCACTTTTTTGCCTTTAAAATGAAGAATTGGTTGAAATTTCAATTACAGAAAGGACTGACCTTTCTTGATACTTTATCTCAAATATTTTCTTCATTCCTAAGAGTTTTTTTTTTTTAGGAGGAAGATACCTATTTTTAAAGCCTTTTGTCACTTTTTGCCATCACAGGATGACTGCAATATATGTAGTGCAACTAATTCAGCCGACGTTACCTGTTTAACCAACTCTGTTACTCACTTGAGTAGGTGAGCAATTCTTCGCAAGATTATGAATCACCTTGAAATTCCCATGCTCATATGGTAGAATAATCACCTCGTTCATCAAACTGGCTGTCCTGGCATGACTGTGCCATTTGTGATGGTGAATTTTGTATCGTTGTACCATCTTAGAGGAACTAGTTATCTTAGAACTTAGCTTGCAGTGAGTGAGTCTAGATGAAGCTCCTTTAAACCGTATTTTGCTTTTTTGGTTTTATTGCCCAGAATTTCTTTTTCTAGTTGCTTCTTGACACAATTATTCTGTCTACATTTTCAGTGGAGTGTCTCAGTGCTGATGAAACAGCTGATAACTTTGAATCTGATTGCTTCCTCCCACCTACCTGCTTCATAGCATTGGCTATCAGTTCCTTACATTGCAGGTGGATCTTAGGTAATGATGTATTAGCAATTGGTGCCTCATTATCTTAATCGTTGGGTGGTGGCTTAACTCCTTGTAAAAGGATGCTGTTGTTATTTTTGCCAGGAGTTAGCTGCAGTTTCCCAACTTATTGTGCATTTCCACCTGAACTGAATTCATCTTCTCACAGTTTCTTACCCATGTCTCCTTTATAGGGGCCAAGTAATGACTAGGTCTTGTAGACATAAGGACCTGGATTCAGATCACTGTTCTGACAATCATTGGCTGTGTGACCTGGGAAAGCATCTTGACCTATGCTTCCTCATCTATGGGGTAGAAAGACTAAACTGACCTCATAAGCTTATCATGTGGATTAGATCCTGTGGGAGATTATCATCCCATAGCATCTTAGTGTAAGTCAGTAGCTAAAATAACTAAGTTCTGATCGACACTGACTGGACAAAATAAATAAATAAACAAATAAACCAGTTTGGTAGTGAAGGAGTAAATGGTGGTTCTCATTGCCACTGGAATTTCTAAACTATATACTTCAGTATTCCACGTTTTGTGAATTGAAGATAAGGGTTTTGGGTCTTGACTTCAATTATTTTTATCTGTGTCTATGTTTCCATCTTTCCACAACATCAGTTTTGCTATAATACTGTCTTTGTAGAAGGGTTTCCAGAAACTTCATAGTCTACGTCCTCATTGTGGCATCGTCTGTTCTTCACTGTTAGGTCTGTAAACCTTCACCTTAATCTTCTACCTCAAACCAGCTCTTTAATCTGTAGTCTCCCATTCTCCAGTGACAGAATCAGTCAGTCCCTAAGTATTGACATTCCCTAAGACATGGTTGCTGTATCGCAGGGTATTAGAGTGTCGCTGGAGCCAAGGTGACTGTAATAGAGGGTAATAAAGAGTTGGTTGTCTTTATGAACAAAGGTTTATGGGAAAGCTGATGAAAGATAATTCAGTTGGGGTGGAGCTGTGACGGGTGGAAGTGCCCTCAAAGAGGAAGCAGCTTCTGAATCAGTCTTTTAAGAATGAACACAATTTCATTTTGGTCAGCGGGAACAGGATGACAGAGCCTGAAAGTGAGCAGTTCTCATCTCATCATGGCAGATTGCAGGATGGGTGGCTGTGGATGGAGGCACCCTGATGGAGTGCTAAACAGTAATTGACTACTGTTGAGCAGGATATTTACTTATTTTTACGGTAACAGGGTAAACAAACTGAGGCTTTGTAGTCTAGTGATTGAGGTTTATTATAACTATTATTAGTATATAAAGAAAATCATTATTAAATACTATTAAAACAAATTAATGTGTTCTAGCCATATCAATTCCCTGTTCATGGTGTTGGACTGATTGACTTTTGCCAAGATTTGGAAGTGTGCTGCATGGCCGAGAAGAACTCCACACCCAGAGTTCATGTAGATCCTCATTCACCCCATGGCAACCTTGGTAGTTTCATCAGTCTACCTGCCTTAGAGGTTACAGAACTCTTTAGATAAAAAGAATCTCAGAAAGATGACCATACTTGTCTACAAGTCCTGTGCTTGGATTAGTCTACCTTGGACTGACTGAGCTTTTCCTAAAACTTGTAATGAGATCTAAGGAAGGTAGAACTCTAGAGCCCTCATACCTCAAGATAAAAGAATCATATTTTACCACTGGTAAAATGAACACACAAAAACAAATCCTGTTGAAGGTGGGGTAGCCTTGGCACATGAAAGAAGACAACCATTGATCTCCATGGAGTAGAGGCAGCAAGAACAGAGAAAGGGAATTTAGGAAGATGTGATGGATACCATTCTTAAAGACAATGCTCACCCCCAGCAGAACCACTGAATGGTATGCAGCAGGTCTTCAGAATCAAGTGCTATTTTTCAGTACAACCACAGTGTAATATCTATAGGAGCTTACTGGATAACGAGCTTTCGCTGTTGTTTTACTTGTTTTGTTTTTTTTTTTTTCTCTATGTAGTTCCAGCTGTTTTGGAACCTGCTTTGGAACCCAGGCTGGCCTCTTGAACCTACAACTGAATGCTAGGATTACAGGCAGGCACAACCATGCCTGGCTAATCAAGGTTGCCACTTTCTGGTGTTTCATACATTGTGTTATTCTAACTTTGCCTGTTTATTTGCTCTAATGCTGTGGATTAATTCTCTGAGGGACAAACCAGGTGGATGAACTGTGGACAAACACCCCCTTCTCAGGCCATGTGGTGTTTACTTACCCAGGACTACCTTTCTCAAGAAAAAGAGGAGCTGGGAAAGTCAGATGCTCTTCTAACCAGCCCACTGGCCTTGGACGTGAGACAGGCAAAGGCTAAACTGAGGGTGCCGTGAGGTGGGCTCTTTTTTCCCTCCCTCCTTCCCATTTTTTGTCTGACCACCTGGAAGTCACAGAATCCAAGCCTGGTTGTGGACTTACTGGTGTAATTTATGGAGGTTGAGGAAGGTGCCCATTCTTCTGTAAGTAACCCTTTACCCACTGCTCTGTTAGTAAGCCCAAGTAAATTAGCTAGAAATGGCCTAACTGTGAATTGGGGGATTTGTGTCTTGTTTCTTGTAGGACCAGGAGAGGAAGAGACTAAACATAGTTAGCACCTCCCAGGAGGAATTTTAGTCACAGCTCTTCACTTTAGTTTTTCCTTAAAAATATGTTGAACAGCTATATATTCTGGGAGCAGATTATTCTTGGTTACCCATCACCTTCTTCCCTCAAGGAAAATCCTAAGGTGTCAGCAGCACCTCAACCTCTAATCAGGACTGGGGTCCATTGCTCCATTCTCCTCTGTGTGATCACTGTCTTCCATTGCCTTGCACACTCCTTCTCCTATTTCCTTTGGGTCAGCCTGATTACTTTGAGTACTTTCTAAACAAGGTTTATGATTCTTAATTTAAGTTATAGTTTCTAAGACTAATGTTTAGGCTATGACTTTAAAAAATCATCTTTGAAAATGCCTTCTTTAAAAGGAATAGACAAATTTAAAGAAAATGCTAGAAACAGATTTAATCTAGAGATTCAGAACTGGGCAAGGTTGAAAGCCTGATTGTTAATTTATCCCAGCTTAACTATATTTTGTAGAAGGTTGCTAAGTCTCCAAAGAAATATGTGTGATATTTGGACCAATGACACTGTACCTTCCCATGCCCAGAAATATAGAACATCTAACATATAACAGGGAAATTACTCTGAAGAATTAGATCTCGCAAGAAGTCTTGGGTTATAATACAATAGAATGCTGGAAAATCAGAGGTAATATATGAAGGTGTCTGGTTAAAAGGACAACTTGAGAAGGCCTTTCAACTCAAGTTAAGCAAACAACCATAAAACAGAACAATTCCAGGATTTTACTGTCAAAGCCACAAAGCAGCTTCTCGGCAGCCATGTGGTACATTTTCAGCTCACCTCTCACCTGCATCAGTCACGTGATGAGTCAGAGCTGACCTGAAGTTACCTGAGTGAGGAAAGCCACCATATGCCTGCAGTGTCCCTTAACATGTAGAATCGCATCCCCGGTCCTACTTTGTCTTCACAAGTAAGTGATGCGCATTTGTGAGCCATTAGTGAGGTGTGGGTTGTGACAGAAAGCAGTTGAAGATGGCAGGGAAACAGAAACTCCAAGTCATCTTTAAGGATTGTGAGAGCCAGACAAATCTCAGCTCTGCACCCCAGGAGGGTTGAAAGAATGCAGTGTTTCAGAGACTCTCAGTTATCCCAAGAACATCTTGTCTTCAGTCTTGTCCAGAAAAAAATTAAAGAGCCACATTCTAGACATTCAGGACTGACTGCCTAATAGATTGGCTTGGAGAGACTCTTCACTGTAGGGACAAAGCCAAAGCTGAGGTAATGGGCATGTGCCCTCATGGCTGCAGTCTGCCCCAGGATGGCTGCTATCAAGCTCTCACAAGTTGGCATGGAGACCAGGCAGCAAAACCAGCATTTACTCTTGGTTTGAGGGAAGAACTCCAACAATGCTTTAACTGGTTTTATAAGCAGTGTCTCAATCAGTCAAGGCAAGATTGAAAATCAAATGTGAACTTCACCTTATTAGTTGGCTTAAATGGTGTGTTCGGTTATATTTGGCAGTGATTATTAAGGGCTCATCATACATAAAGCACTGATACATGATCATTTATGTCCTCATAGAATTTTTAAATGAATGAGGTTAAACTGAGACATGAAAATAGGGCAAAAATATTAATTCTTTACAATAGATAGTAACAAAGAGTTTCAATGAGTTAAAAAAAAAACAGGGTACATATATCTGACAAGATTATTTTTAAAAGGCTTTACAGCAGATGCCAATTTGGAGATTTTTCTGAAAAGGACATTCTTTTCAGAAATGTGTGTGCCCAGAACCTGTAAAATCCTCAGTGGCTTGTCCCTGCTAAGGCAGGCGATATGTGTAGGAAAGAAGGCAAGGGAATGCAGGACAAGTCCTACTGGTCCGTCCAGGGTTCCACCTAATTCCCATGACTCGCCTAGTGCAGGTGACATGTTCTCTAAGGTGTGGATAGGCAGTTAATTTCATAGAGAGTAGGAGGTTCATTTTTTTTTTTTTACAGTGGAGCATTATCTGAATGATACTCATTCAGATACTCATTCTCTCTGGAGTCTGGAGTGTGGCCTTTACCCAACAGGCAACCACTGGGTATCATTTTACAATAAGCTCAAGCCACTGAGATACACAAACTGGGTCCTTGTTTCTGAAGAAGCTTTGGTTAAGAAGAAATTCTTGGTTAAGAATTTACTGAAAGGAAAATCAAATCCATCAGGAAGAGAACTGTGGGTCTCCTACCCCAGCCTCTACGAAGCTATGCCGTGAAAAGGCTCCCGACCCACTGGCACAGAGCAACTCGGACGGGGCTCCAATTCTTTTGATTTGTTGGGTAAAAGAAAGGAATTTTCTTGTTCGAGGAGTGTGAAGGATGGCTTCCCAGTTTCATCAGCTTCGGATCCTTGTGTGGAAAAATTGGCTAGGTGTCAAAAGGCAGCCGGTAAGTTTTTTTTTTTTTTAGAGTGGGAGTGGGGGGCACGTGGCAGTACTCCAGGCAACCCTAAAATGTGATGTTAATGAGAGGTAGGCAGAAAGATCTTAAAGGCATTTTTCAAAGCAGGAAATAAGATATTTAAACTTCATCCTTCCATCTGTCTTTTATCTAATGGGATGAGTTTTAACATGCCCCCAACACAGCCCTTTGAGTTTGGCAAATTAAAAGCATAAATCAGGACAAGCCCTGGGCAAAGAAAAAGGCATAACCTCTTACTGGATGAGTTTGAACTAGTGTGGAGATCTGGATTCAAGCCAAAATGCTTCCAGAATTTTTCTTAGTGACATTAGTTAAAAATGAGATGAATCCATCCACTGGAGTCTGGTCAGGCTATCTAGAGATCAAGAGAAAGAGAGAGAGAGTATACTTTGAAATGGATAGAAATGTACTAGAAAACCAAAAGTTGGTTAAAAAGTAAGATAGAAATAGTTTAAAGGCTGTTAGTATGGAAAATCTCCTAAAGACACTTTATATTGTCTAAAAATCATTCACTGTCTAAGTGAGGCTATGCCTGGTATTTGTATGTGTATATGTCATATATATGCGAACATATCATATATATATGACCTATGTTAAGAATAATTGATTTTGATGCATTTAAGTTAATGTTTGCTTAATGAATTACAAAGGAAACTATTCAGATCCTCATCAGACAGAGTTCAGGGAGACTGAGGCACGAAGATTTTTTCTATGAATATTCAGAAAGATGTCTGAAAACTAGGAAAATCCCAGACTGCATTCAATCCCCTCCATTTTAGAGTAGTCATTCCAGCTTCAGTTGGGTGATACAGATTTACAAATAAGATGGATCATAAACCCCAATATTTTATCTAGGCATCTTATGTCACTCCAAGCTTGCTTACTGAGTCTGAAATCTCAATATCCTAATGTACCTATTAAGAGAAGGCATTGATTATATATTTTATGTATCCTTATGAATTTAATGGGAAGGATTTAAAATGATAAAGTATCATATAATTATGTAGGTATAATGGATATAAAATGATAAAATCATAAACATTTCTGGTTTAACTGTAAAAATACCATACAGAGGAAGAATTCCCCTATACTTCTCAGGTGGGTGGTTCTGGGTAGCAGTCAGCAAAGCTGTAGTCCTGGGTATGCGGACACCCCAAGCATGAGCAGGGGTCTCCTTTCATAATGTATATTGCATCTAACACCTGAGTACTGGTCTTCCCATTTGTAAAATGGGCAAAAGTCTGCCAGATCTAACCCATACTATGAGAAGACCTAAACATTGACATGAAAATCCAACTGCTTTATGAAATGATTATAGACTACTAAGAAATTTGGAGTAATGTGAGTGTCATATTTTATTCAGATTAATGATGAAAGGAAATCCAGGAGAACAGAGTGCAGGAAAGAGGACATTTATACAAGTTTGGAGGTGATAAAAATTCAATAGTTAGAAATGAGCAAGAAAAAGAATTAGAACTTTTATATTGTAGATAAACTGAATTCTAAGTTTGCATGCTTTCCTAATATAACTTCTGAAAATCAATCACCAAGCCCCCATGCCCCATGAAGGGAAAACCACCAAATTTCAAGTGAATAATTTTTTATCGAGAAATTTCTATTGTTTATTTCGATACAAGGTTTTCCTATATAGCCCAGATGGACTTTGAACTTTCAATTCTCTTGCCTTAATATCCCTCAAAATTATCTTAAGGAATTATGCTCCATGCCTGGTGATAAAAAAGTTTATCCTTAGAAATGTCAACAAGTTTCTTTCTCATCTGTATGGTACTAAGTACATGTTGATACTTCAGGATTTCCCTTGACTGTAGTCAGTTTCTGATAGAGTTGGTGACATCCTTAGAGGAGATGCAAGTCAGATATGTGAAGCACATTTTCATCATGACAACAT
This sequence comes from Eospalax fontanierii, assembly GCA_035773235.1. NCBI lineage: Eukaryota > Metazoa > Chordata > Mammalia > Rodentia > Spalacidae > Eospalax > Eospalax fontanierii. The sequence goes on from CM069530.1 coordinate 24,283,268, forward strand.
CATTTCCCATGATAACATATATTTTATAAGTGATAGAGTATACTATTCCTGTAGTTCACTCTCCTTAAAAGCCCATGATGACTGCACTTTTCCTAGGGCAGAGAAATACTCGAACTATTGATCATTTGGGAATAAAGGATGATTCAGGTCTGAAATACACATTAAGAAAATGGGTCCCAGGCCCTGAAAATTTTGTTTATAAGAAATAAGGTTTTCCCTCATTTTAGGGAAATATAGAATGTCTACATGAATATACCATGAGTATCCAGAAAACAAGAAAGATCTATAGAAGATGGGGGTGCCAAAAGGAGAAGGATAATGCCAGGAGAGCACGAGGATAAAGAAAGATACAGCACAGCTCTGCCTAGGGCAGCTCCACCTCTCAGTGTTGCAAAGGAGACTCGAGAACTCAGGTAGACAGTTATACATGTGTAGCATTTCACTTACGAGGGAAGAATGAGGAAAGAAACTGGGAAATTGGGATAGACTATCTCAAGGGAGAGAAAATGAAAGGTGAGTGACAACACAGTCCAATTAGAAGACAGATAGTGCATAAGAAGTACCAATAATTGGTGCCGACGTAATCTTTTTGTTCTAACTAGACTGGGACATCCATTAAGCTACCTTTTGAAACCCAAGTATCTTTACCTATATATGTATTTAGAAAACGGACTTTCATACCTAAGAAAATACAAACTGAGGTGTGTGACACTGGAAATGTATTGTCCTAATTGAATGTTAAAGAAAAGTACCAGGATCACTACTGTGGTCACCTTCCTTAGTTTTAAGAGCTTTTATCACAAAGAAAGATGGTAGGAAGCATATGGAGCATTCCTCTAAAGGAAGAGTGAGGATCTGTGAGCACAGAAACAATGACACACAAGAAAGAAAAAGAAACATCAGAAAATATTAAGGTAGATGGGTGCCACAAAAGAAGTACAGATGTGAATGCCAGGACAAAATGAGAAGAACGTTACAAACACCTATGTCATTTGAAAAATAGAATCAGAACAGGATAATTTTAAATATTCAGTTTGGGTAAAATATTGGGCTTGACCTCACTGAAAAACCCTACTGGAAATAAATTTCTCTCTTATACAGTCAAAGATCAGATTTCTGAAATATTTAGGATTATGGAACTGACAATTTTACAGAGTTCCAGAGGGCTCAGGGGTCTTGTCCAAGATCACATCATGAATTCCAGGATCAAAGCCAGATTTCCCCAATCATGAATCTGCTATTTGCATCACCACTTTGTTATTTCTGAGTTGAGTTTTCTTTCGTAGTTTTCTCTGATCCTTGTGCAGATTTCAGCCCACCAAATAAAAGATCATGTCTACTAAGTAGACCATTACTATTGTTATTTATTTTAAATAATCGAGGTAATATTAATTCTCACTTATGCTGGGAAAATGCATTAAACACCAACAGCAATGTTAGGTAATAGAGAAAATCAATTTAATGCAGTTGTTTCCCTGATGGACTTGCAATTTAACTATAAAAATAATGGAAAAATGAAGATGCACTCCAGAGGGGCTGCATAGCAGTGAGGAGCTCACTGATGAGACACTGCTTAATGACAGCACATAGTCTTGGGACAGCAGAGAGCTGCAGGCTGAAAGAGCAGATTATCCAAGGCAAGAACTTATCTTCTATTAAGAAGATAGGTCCTACATAGGGACTTGAAGTCTCGTCAGAAGTGGACTCTCCTTGCAAACTTCTCACCAGAGGAGGAAACATGAATTAATGCCCGCTGGTTGGTTTCTGTTCTAAGTACTCAGGTAGGGTTCATACTTAAGTTCAGTTGATGCCAAAACTGACATTTTGAACCAAGTTATCTCTTCCTCCCTCAGTCTCTGCATTATTTCTCCATCCCCCTTTCATAGCGACTAGAGGAAGAAAAGGGAAATCTAAACATAGGCTAAAATAAATTTTAGACTATAACAATATCAACTTAAAAGAAAGTAGGTGATGTACACACTCCACTCTGACAACAAATGTTCAGTCCTTTTACATTGTCAAGATCAGGATCATTTACTCCTTTAATTCTTTTTAATTGCTTAAAAAAATGTCCTTTTATCCATTGGTTATGGCACCTGATACATAGCAGATGTGCATATTTTTAATTCAGTCAATAAATATAAAGCAAATGAGGCAGAGGTGTTTCTGAAATTGGAGTAGTAGAGAACCCACCAAACTGTGTTTCTATATGCATCATGGAAAGTTTACCAATCTCCAAAATGCATGGTAATCCCTAAAAATGAAATTCAGAAAAATGACCAATCCTAGCTTTTGACTGAGTCATTTATATAGATGACAGCACTGAATAACTAAAAGCCCAGCTGACTGAAGACTCTATGTCATCTGTATTGCCTTACTTTGTAGACAGGACTAAAGTTTATTACAGATTTAAAATACCAGACTCTTATTTCAGAATGTGAATCTTGGAATCTTTCGTTGCTTCCAGTAATCATCATTCTCATCTTAGAATGCAAAAGGAAAGGGACAGCGGAGGAAGGGACAGTATACTTTATGTTATGGAAGGTTGGGCAATTTTTATTTTCAAGTTTGTAATAAAAAGTTATGATTCTAGATTATAAGACCTTTAAATGACTTTCAATGCTCTCTAGCTTTGAAATAATAGAAAACTCTTTTATTAGTCTCAAGAAGGAACTAATAAAAGTATAATGCTCAGATCAAAGAAAGCCAGTATTCTCTTCTGTGATAGTTTATCTATATAGCTTAGTGGTTAATTGCACTGATTATAAAGCCAGACTCTAGGCTCAAACATCATCTCTACTACTTTGTGACTTCTGGATACAAAGCTTATTAGTCTCCCCTAAATTCCAGTTTCACATCTTCAAGAAGAGAGGAGCTTATGTTAAAGCAAGATAAATTCATGGTGTGTTTAACAGTATGCTGCATATTCAAGGCAGTCAACATATATTAGCTCTTGTCATTCAGAAAACTACATGGAATTCTGACACTAATCACAAAATGACAACTCGACAGCAAGACTTCCTTCTGGGAAAGAAACATATTTTTGAATTACATGGTGTATGTCTGTGGGTATGTGTACACATGTGTACTATGGTGCACATATGAAGGGCAGCAGACAACTTATGAGAGTCATTTCTCTCCTTCAAATATGTGTGTTCCGGGGATGGAGCTCAGGTTGTCAAGCATGACAGCAAATGCCGTTACCCACCTGAGTCCCTCTCGAGCTCAAGAAAAGCTATTTTGAAACAAGATTTAGTAGAGCGTTGAGATCCTGAAAGAAAAGAGATCTTGTCTTCAAATACTTTCAAAATTCTCATGTGGAAACAGAGGTTAAACTAAAATGAATGAATGGTGTCCAAAGAAAGGAAGTTTTTTTTCTTTACTTGAATATAAACAAAAAATATTAGAATACTTTGTGCAATGATGCAGTCTCATAGGACAGTGGACTTCCTGTCACCAGAAGCATCCAGTTGAGACTGAAGGAAGATATCTCTAATATGTGGTTATCCATTCTTGAGATATCCTCTTAGCTCATTTTGTGAGTTGCCTGCTCCTGCAATATTCTTCCCTTTTTTTCATCAATGAGTCTTCAATTGTCCAAATGTCTGCTTGAAAGATTCCCACTTCTGTCTTACATTCCATCCAGTCTACATGTCTTTCCTTCTGCCCTTTGCATCTTTCAGGATTCAATTCATGTTTTCTTTTCTTCCCTTCACACTCTTTGCTTCCTATACTGGAGCATTTTGAAATGCATTGTAATATCTCAGCTATCTCTGAGGGTAAGGCAGAACGTGACCACCTGAAGTTCAAGAATAAAAAGGAGAGAATACTACACTTATGATGAGACAGAGAACATGTGCTCTAGTTTAAGGTATTCAGATCCCATTAAGAACAACAATCTATGTGTAATGAACAAGAGTCTAATTTGGCCTATCTTCAGGCTGTTTCTGCTCTAGGATGATTTAAGATGTAGTAATTAAATTTATGATGGCTCTAAATAGTACTTTTAAGTAGTTTTTCTCAAGTTTTAAAATAGGTAGTAAAACCTCTCAATTTAAAAGTTAAATAATTTTCTTACCGTTTAATGAAAATACTAATAAAATATTAACAATGTTAAACACAAATAAAATTGGATGGACAAGCGGGAATTAGAACAATTCTGATGAGGCAATGGAGTTAAGAATGACCTAAAGTTGAAATGATATTTTTTGCCCATTAGTTTTGTGAAATTTTTAAAGACTTGAAACAATAGTTCTTATTGATGTAGCTGTTACTGGATAATTCAGTCTACTTAATAGGTACTGCAGATCAACTCTCAATGGAAATCTGTGGGTGGATTTATATTTGCTTGTTGTAATTTAGTGTGGATGATTTGTAGAGTATAGGTCAATTTAATTATTCTCTAGAATCCATAATTCCTCCAATTTGGAGGTAAGAGCAAAGGACATCAAGATACGTATATGAAAATCTTATAAGAAAATCTGTTATTTTACTAACTAAACAATTAGCTAAAATCAGAACAAACTAAGAACCCAAAAAACAAAGGGCTGCATGTAGCACAGTGTAGAGCCTAATGCCTAATGTGGTAATATAATGAAAAAACGAAACGCACACATCCTGCCTTCACATTCACTCAACACACTCTCTCTCCTCTTACACTTCTCTCCACTTCATATGACCCTTCTAACTATTGACCATTGCCCCATGGAAGAAAGCCCCCGGTCACTCCGACAGTCCAGTAAGAGAGCTTGCAGCTGGGCGCATCAGAAGAAGCTACCCAATGGCCTCTGATGATTAACCTGCTCTGACTTCAAGCCTCACTGTCTGATGAGCTTGGGCCCTGCTGGCCCCTCTGCTTCTTCGTTGTTGTTGTTTGTGCCCAAGCATCCATGCACTTGTCAAACTCTTGAACAGACTTCTCATGTAATCGAATAAAACTTACAACAAAGCTAAAATGTATCCTCTAAATTGAACATCTCTGTGCCTAGACAAGTAGAATTTCTGGAAATGAAGCATGTTTGCTATTCATTTTCCTATTGTGTCATCTTCATAATTAAAAAAACACTGGGTCTGGATTTTTCAAGAAGAAATACAGAAATCTTTAAAATAATTTCAAGTCTTCTTTTTAAAATAATATCAAATTAAAAGTTGTCAGAACAGTACAAATATGTGTTTTTGTAGATCCATTTGAGGTTGGGGTCCTGGTACTCAGATACTTGAGTGTGGTTTGCTCTATATAAACATCACCTGGTAGCACCATCAAATTCTCAGACTCAGTTCAAACTTTGCTAGTTGTTGAAAGAGAATCCCATTCAGAATCATAGGCCGCATGTGGCTCTCATGTCTTTCATCTCCAGTCTCTCAGACTTCCCTTGACTTCCATGACCCTGACACTCCTGAACCCTCTGGGCCATTTCCTCATTTTCACAGTCAGTCCATTCATCTTGGGTAAGAAAATCATGTTCTGTCTTCTGCTCATTGCATCTTATTAGTAGTAAATAATGATGTCAACTTATCCCATGTTGTAGGGGAAATGTGTGCATATTTCCCATTCTTCACTGAGCATTCAGTTTGTCTACTTGCTCATGTGTTTATTGATATCTGCAAAGACTTGGGGATACCTAGCTTGCCCTATTAGATATTTCATTTCAGCACAACATTTCACTCTTTATATTTGGCCACCAAATCAAATCTGATGCTCCTATTTGGCCATGGATTTGTGTCCTTGGATATATTCTCATTATTTGAAGGTCTTTGGGCAGTGTAGCTCTGAAATACCTTCTGTATACCTGTCTCCATCTGTTGATTGATCGACTGATCAATCTCACTCTCTTTATCATCTATGTAATGCTTTAGCTCTGTCCAGCTCTGGAAATAGTGACATTCCAACAGCAGTGATCACTCTTAGCTCTCAAATGTTTTCAGAAAGAAGCTACGATTTATTGGAAAAATTACTGTTTTCAGGGCTGGAGAAAAAAGTATAAAATGAAAGAGCTTTGGAACCAAGAGTAGAAAAGCAGGAAATAACACCATTTTGTGTTTCTTTATACATTTTGAGGAATCCAACACTACTGAATTCATTCTAGCTTCTTTCATCTTTATGTTTATAATTCCCCTGATAGTGAGAATCCCAACTCCCCTAATGGAGCTATTTTGGTCAACTTCATTGTGTGAAACTAATTACCTACCACTGTCTCTTCCCTTTATTCTTGCACTGTGTTCTTCACTGCACTGGGACTCTGACATCTCACACTGACCTATCCATTGCTGGGATCCTCCTCATCTTGTTAAAAGTGAACTGCCCTCACTTGGCCACTGTGGTTCAAGTCCTAGTGTGATGCTTACCTTGATAAACTTTACCTAAGGACTTTGGAAGTGAATTACCTAGGAAGGAATGGAGAAATAGCTGAATGGGACATTTGAGCTAGAAAATTTAAACCCGAAGAGTTTAAAGAACACAAATATCATCTCCCACTAAAGAATTTGTAATTTAGTGTGAATATACCCTCTAATGTCAAGAATGCTGGGCGATGAAATGCAAATGAGCTATATAGCTGTAGAGTGAGACAATTAAAATATTAGCAAAATGCTGAAGCTTTAGAAATGGCTTTTCTCAACGGGCTAAGTAGCCCTGTGTTTGTATGTGTAAAGTCGATACACCAGCCCTTTGTCAAACAAATGGAAGTTGCGGATCACCGGTTTAGTGTTTAGATCTTTGGCAGTGTATTTGCTTCCAGGTTGCTTACGGTAATATTGGGTAGTACTGAGAGCAATCTTGCTGTCAAGGAAATTAAAATTTTATTTCTTGCTTTTGTGATTAATTTCTTAGCTTTAATACCCCCAAAGACCACAAGATAAAACGCTAGCTTTGTATTATCCCACTGAAATTCAGTATACTGAGATGTTCTCAAACTTCTGCCTCACATTCTCTGGTTTAGATTGCATTTTTGTCTGAATTAAAAATTGTTCTAAAATTAATTACGAAATTTACCAAAACACTCAGGGGTTTTGGTAAAGCATCCAGTTAGATCCATCGAAAGAAAACTTTAGGGTGTGCCATAGTGTGTGCCCTTTACTGGGACGTGAATGGGTATGGCACAGTTTATCCAGTGACTGAATTCTCATGAGGTTGCTGTAGAAGATGAACTGAGGCTTCTGAAAGTAGCTAACAGACACCATTGTGTCTCCTACTCCAAAGGAATATTCTTTTTAAAAAATTGCTATTATTTCATTTACCAAATTAATAAATCCACAAGCCCTAAGTTTGAAACTTAACTCCTTAGAGTCCACATGTCAAATGCGTCACATCAAATATGACACATGCCCTCTTTCCAGGATGTTTGAAAAACTGGATGCTAATTGTCAACCACTTCAGAGATGAGGCTGGAGCAAGAACAGCTTGCAGTTCTGTGGACCTCATATTTTTCCAACATGCTTTCCTAAATTATTTTTTCTTTGCTGCTCAGAGCAGCACAATAATTCTAAAATGTCTTGTCCTGCATATTTGAGATTTACTTCCTGGTTCCATTCTGCATTCCAGTTGAGTATATGACTTTGGACAAGTTATACCAGTCTTCTAAACCCAGAGAATAAAACAAGGGAGTTGAATTAGGTCAAGGATCCTTAACATCTTTGATGGTATGGTTGTGTTTGGTAGTCTGGTCTAGACTATGGTCCTTCTAAAATTGATGTTTGACATTCATAAAGTAAAAAGAAATAAGTAAGATTATAAATTAGCCAACTGTATTGAAATTATCATCAAAATATAAAAGGACAATTTATGGTAGGATAAAATGTGGGCTTTAAAATATTATAGAATTAAATAAAAGGTCTGTGGCATCTCCATAGTACCTTAATTTTAACATGCTGGTAAGTGTAAATGGCATTTGGTATATATGCAACAATCCTAATGTGATTTTCAACTGTCCATGAGTTCTGATGGTAACAAAGTCACAGGTACCTTTAATGGTTCCTCACCTACATTTATGATTGATGGAAATTATAATTACGATCTATAGAAAATAACGCAATGTTTTCTGCCATCTAAGATTGTAAATGTCCTAAGTTCTGTTCATCAGATGATTCCAAAGAGACTATACATCAAAAATATTCTAGGAATCCTTCTAGTTAGGTAAGGTAATGTATGTCTAGCTCCAGTCTAGCCCCAAGTGTAATCTGTAGGCCATCAGCACGACCTACACTGGAGCTTCTTAGACATGCAGACCCTGGGGCTGGAGAGATGGCTCCATGGTTAAGAGCACTGGCTCCTCTTGCAGAGGACCTGGGTTCTCTTCCCTGCACTCATATGGAGGCTAACATTTGTCCATCACTCCAATTCCAGGGGATCTGATACCCTCTTCTGGCCTCTTTGGGGCATTTGGTGCACTTACATACATGCAGGCAAAACAATGGTACACATAAAATAAAAATGACAAATAAAATATTAAAAAAGAAATGCAGACCATTAGGGATCACTTCAAATCCACCAAGTTCAACAAGCCCACAAAAGCACATTTGCAAGATCCCCAGAAATGTACACATCACTGTCTGAGAAGTGGCTCTATATGTTGAGCACTTCCACCTGTCTGGGTACATCTCAACTGTGATCAAACTGAGCAAGTCCAAATGTCTTAGATCTAAAAAAATCTTATTCAGTTAAAAAAAAATTCCCTTATACCAAAAGCCTACCTATTAGGAAGGAGAATAGTGCTCTTAGAAATACAACAGAGATTTTAGTAGAAAATTTAGGTTAGGAGTTCCTGAAAGTTCAATAATTGATTGAGTTTGAGTTGTTTCAAGGCACTGAAGAGACCCGGGGAAAAATTCAAGATTTGGTAAAAGCAAATTGTCTCTGAAAAGTGAGTGAGGAACGTTAACAAGTCTGACTACGTAAATGGACAGAAACAGTTTCAAGTGTAACTTAATTGAATGCAGGCAGGATTTGGTTTGGTTTAATCACAACTATTTGGGCATTATAGTTCATGTGTTTGAGAATATATGGTTTTCATTTCTATGGAGCCAGTTATAGGTCTATAAAATAGTAAGCTTAAATTTTTTTTTTCAAGCTGGGTAGGGTGGCGTACACCTTTAGTCCCTGCATTTGGGAGGCAGAGACAAGCAGATCTCTGTGAGGTCAAGGCCAGCCTGATCTGCATAGCAAGTTCTAGGCCCATAGGGAGACACTGTCTCAAAAAGACAGAAAAAAGTTCTTTTTTCAGTACTGGAGCTCAAACTTAGGGCCTTACACATGTTAGAAAGTACTCCATGAATGAGCTGTGTTCTTAGCCCTCTTTGTATTTTTTATTTTGAGAGAGAGTCTGACTAAATTACCCAGGATGATCATGAAGTCACTCTGTAGGCCAGACAGGATGTGAACATGGCAATCCTTAGCCTCTCTAGTAATTGGTATTACAGGCCTGTGCTACCAGGTCTAGTTGTGAATTTTTTATAAACCTTCTATACTACTAATTACTATTGTTAATAATAATGTGTATGTGTATGAAGTGTGTGCAGGTGCACATATACTACAGAATGCACATAAAGGTCAGAGGACAACTGTGGAATCGGTTCTCTCCTTCCACCTTTATGTTTGTTCCAGGAATCAAACTCAGGTCATGTGGTCAAGCTTACATAGCAAACAAACACCTTTCTCCCCAAACACCCAGCTGTGTGTAAATTGGGAGAGAAGGAAGCCACTACTGTGCCTGGAAGTGAAACTCTCTCAAAGAAGTTTCAATGTAGTATACATTTCTTAAACCTGCTTTATACAGACCAATGAATACAACATTGTCCTTACTCTAAATGAGCTGTTTGTATATTTTGGGAACCAGGCAACCATTACAGTAAATTAAGTTCTCCAGTGGAAACACATAAGATGTTACAAGTTAGGTGGTGAAGAGCTGCAGGTCACCCACTGAGTCAATTATTCACTTTCTTGGCTCATTCATTCACTGCTTTGTTCAACAGTTTTATTGGAGATTGTTAAGATAGGTCCAGGCTGAAATTATGCTGACTTTAATAGCCCCATTTGGAATGTTGAGTCTTGCACTACAGGCGTTCTAGAACAGTCATATGATCAGTAACTAGAAAGGGAACTTCAAAAGAACATTGAATACTTGGTCTGGAAAGAGAATTCTTATGAAATCTTCTACATTTGTAAAATTCTCATTCTTTTCTTGGTAACAGTTCCTAGAAGATGTCAAATATCATGCTTGTGTTGGAATATTCTAGTTTGACAGGCTTCTTGTACTCAGTGGGTTTTGTGGTTTGAGTGAATTTTTTCTTAAATTTATTGGTTAAGTACTACAACTAACATTTTTTTTTCTGTCTCTACATTGCAGCTTTGGACACTTGTCCTAATCTTATGGCCAGTCATTATTTTCATAATTTTGGCTATTACTCGGACCAAATTTCCTCCAACAGCGAAACCAACATGTAAGTAAATGTTTGATTATTTCATGTTTGTATTCTGCTTTAAGTTTTTTTGGGTACCATGTCAGTGCTCCATTCTAAAACTTATTTTTAATAATGTTTCCACTTGGCAGATTTGCATAAACAGTTTCTGTGTTTTTCCTCCAAATTTCCTAAATCAAGAAGTTTGAGTCTGAGTCAGTTGTGTTTTTGTGTAGTTATAATCCCAGCTCTTGGAAGGCTGAGACAGAGGGTCATTAATTTGAGTTCAGTCTGGGATATGTAACAAGATATTATCTTCAGGGAGAAAAAAAAAAAGAAAACACACACTGAAAAGTTGTATCTGCAATACTTGTCTAGAAAAATATGGAGCATATGGAGGCAGAATGGGTTTAAGTCTTTGTCAGTTTTCACATCATGACTCTAACCATGCTACACAAGACGCAAACTGGCAGTGGTCTCGGGCTCTGCATTTCTTACTTTCCTGGAAAGTAGAAACCAGGGACTTTTATTTGATCAGTTGAACAAACAAAATCCTGGACTGTAAAAATCTCTTCTAGTCTTCATGGCTGGTAGTTGGGGATTTAAATGTGTCAACTCATTTTGTTTAAAAGAAGATCGTTTCCTAATTAGTGCTGTTTCACTTATATGAAGTCACTGCCAAGTTATAAAATGGGCAGACCGCCTAACTCTCTTCATTATTTTCTTTTGGATCCAACACAGAAACACAGGAAGGACTCGGAAAGTCCTTCGCATTGAGAGGGAGAGCTTTTAGCCTCAATGGTTAGCCCAGTGTGCTTTTTTGATATTTTGTTTTGTTTTCCCTTTTGAACTGGTTTTCTTAGTATGGGAGCAAAAGTCAAGCCAGGTCTCTCAAATCAACCATCTCCTCAAAAGATCCTTATAAAATAAGTTTAAAAAACAATGTATTTCAGATAAATTATGGCAATTAGCTATATAAAAGAATGCAATGCTGAATTCTTTTGTAAAAAGAGCAACACCCTAGTGACTTTGAAAAGTAAGTACAGTGCTTTGCAATCACCCCATCCTGAGGAGTAAGATGCAAGCCACAGCGGCATCTGCTTACTCCAGTTGTGAACAGCAGTATAATTCAGAAGACATCAATTCAGGTAGTATAATTCATTTAAACTCTTAGAGCCATCGTCAGCATTTCCTTACATTTGAATAGCATGTTGTGTCTAAAGGACTTTGCACAATACATTATATAGAGTTGTTGATATTAAGTTATTTATCAAAGCACTTCATTCTCTCCATCATATGCATATTAGCTCTTTCCAACAGACTGATTTCATATGTAGGAATTTATGTGTCTTTGTGTGTCTTAAGATCTAAGAAGTGACGTATGGTCTTCAGAAATAACACACTTAGCACATAGTGGGACGATTACTCTTTGAATTGTTCTGGTTTAAGACCCTAATGATTAATTTGCTGATGATGATCATGGGTTTTAATAACTCCCTTCATCTCGTTTTCACCAGTTTCTTGTTTTTAAGGATTTTTTTTCAGTTAAAATTCTTGTGAAACTTCCAAGAGAAAAATATAAGGTTTGTGTACTAATAGTCTTAAACTAATTGGTGTTACTGGATGATATTTAGAGATTTATGGAGGAAGTCATGTGGAGGTCACATCATCTCACTATACCAGCAAGAAACTAGAGAAACAAAGTTAGCAGAATCTCCAGGCCTAATCTGGAGGGTTCTGGAAAAACATGATATCAAAAACAAGATGAAAAACCATTTTGAATATGTAGCTATTGCCATTCTGTAGTAACAATTGGTTATAAACTGATCGTGCCTATAGGTAGGGGAAGACAAAATTATAGGTGAGTTCAAACACTAAGTGTGTGTTTGTTTGACTCTTAGACCATATGAACCTTGACCTAAAATGTCAGCTGATTGGTTTGTTATCAGGATCAGAAGGGACCCTTTCATGTTACACATAGGAAACCCAGAGCCCAGAGAGATTGTGGTTTGCCAAAATTCAGTCTTGTGGGCACAAGAAAAAGGTACTGGAAATCGATTACCTTTACTTATTTTTTGTCTTAGAGATTTGGAATCCATCTTTTTTAAAAAATTTATTATTATTTTATGTGTATGAATGTATTGTCTGCATGTATGTAAGTGTGTCTGTGTTGTGCAGTGCCTGCAGAGGTCAGAATTAAGTGTTGGATTCACTGGAACTCGAGTTATGGGAAGTTGTTAACCACCATGTGGGTGCTGGGAACCCAACTGGGTCCTCTGCAACAGCAGCCAATACTCTTAACCACTGAGCCATCCCAGAATCCATCTTAAGTCTCTCAGACACTAATTCTTTCTAGGACTGGGTAAATAATGACTTCAACTCATAATTAATTGAATGTAAAATGTGATTTTACAGCTGAAGGTGCTTTTCTGGAGGGCAACTTAGGGAATCTAAGACTATAACATAGTCTTACATGTTACCTTCCCCATTTCCCCCAGCACCCTATAGTAGAAAGGCATAATTTCCAGAAGACAGTTTGGATTTAGGTGTTTTTATGCTGTTGTTTTATTTGATCTTGTTTTTCTTTGGATCACCTATTTATTTATGATTCTGAAAGATTAAAACTAGCTAAATGATGATGATGAGGAGGAGGAGGAGGAGAAGGAGGTGGAGGAAGAGGTGGAGGAGGAGGAGGTGTTCTCTATCTCCTACTGTATGTTAGGTGGTGACTGGGTTATTCATTTCATAGTTGAAAAAGCTGATACAGAAAAGCTGAGTAACTTAACTAAGATTGCACAGTTAATGAGCGGTGAGGTCAGATGCAAGCAGTCTGGCTATTGAATCTGGTCCTAAGCCACTGGACCCATAATTCTTACATCTAGTAGTTAGCACTCATTTTTCATGTTGCATCATTAACAGCAAGAGAGGACTAAACATCGGGAGTTAAAAATATAAGCACCTGTGTCATGGAATTAAAAATATGGGTAACAGGTCTCCGAGATGTGCAACTCAGTCTTCTTCAATATTAGTATTCGGTGTAGCATGCTCTGACTCACTGTGTGTCACTATGATTGTGGTATGACAGAAATCAGATCCTGTTTTAAAGAGGTAAAATCCTATGTTGTTAGTTGGGCAATGGAATAATAAGGGTGAAGCTTTAGACTACACCCCTCCATGAAACTTGGCCATGATGAGAAAGACACTTATAATCCCAAGGCCACATCCTGTGCCCAGAATAGCTTGGCAGGTCTGTAGGACTTCATAAACCACTTGGAAAAATACAGTCAGTGACTCAAAGGACGCCCTCTGTCCTCTCTTGACTGTCAGTCACCTGGAGAGGTCTGTATTTGGGGTGAATGAGGAAGCTGCTGTCGTCTCCAGTGCCCTGGGAAGCTGCGGTGCTTACAGTACTTAATGCTTGGTATCATCTACCTTCTTTCACTCTCTTCTGTGTTGCAACAAACGGCTCTTGTGAATTGTAAATCCCAGGGAATAAAGCCTCCCAAGCCTGGTAGGCAGGCCCTGACTCCTCTCCTTCACACAGGCAGAAATGGGCTGTGGTGCCAACTTTGAAGTCTGTCCAACCTCTTGCAATCTCCACATGTGGGAACTTGTCAAGAGGTGAACTTCAGAGAGCAGACACCATGCTAGGAGCAAAGGCAGACAAACAAACAAAAATTCTCTAGAATGCACTTAGACTAAGCTCATCTGTAATATTCCAAATATGCGTCTCCTTTCAATATACATACACCCATGAAAGTCCAGGCAGGTAGGTGACTACAAGACTTTTTCCAAGAACAGTAAAATCTGGCATCCTAAGATAAGTAGATGCTGAAGAATGCCATCCTGCCCAAAAGGCATCACAATTTTTTGTGTCTTTAATAAAAAATATTTTTTCAAGTGCTTGAAAATATTGCTAAAGGCACAATGGAAATTATACTGTAAAAATATGAGTGTACACTGAATTAAACCTCAAATACTCTAAAACTGTACTTCCTAACACCCCTGTTCCCTCAGAGAATCACAAATTTATCTACCTCACATTAGATGATTCGAGGTGGTACCAGTCAGGGGTCAACTGAGTCACATCCAAGTCAATGTTTTCATAGTCACACTGCCCTCCATCCATCTGAATGTGACTTGATAGCTTTGATGACATCAATGTCAGCTGACTTTCTGAGCATGTCTGTTGACCACTGAAGCATACTTTTTGTCTTTAGCGACCTATGAACATAGTAAGACAGGCGATGAACAGTCACTGGACACTTTACTGCATGGGGGACATTATGCTGATTCCTCTGCATTTATTATCTCAGTTAACAATCTCTTGAGAGATTTTGAAGGTTAAAAGAATGAAAGCACAGTAAGTCTGAATAGTTACCAGTGTCTGGATTTTAGCCAGTTCTCACCTGCACATGGGCATATTGATTTTCCTACCGATCAGCATATCTAGGAAACAATGTTATAAGGAAGATTGAAGTTGTTGATCAGTTGCTGATTTGTGGGATTTGTGGTTGCTTTAACTATGAGGTCACAATTAAGAAGCTATTTTGTCTTTTGCTGACATCTCTGTGGTGAAAGTTATAGAAGTCAGGGAGATGAGGCCGTTTCTGACTTTTTCTGTGGTGTTGTCATAAAAGGGAGGGCAGGTACCTGTGTGCAGGATGCCAAGGTAGATTTGCTCTCCAGCATTTCCACAAGTCCATGGAAACCATCAGAGGGCTTAGAGTTCTTAATCTGGCTTACGATCTTGATTGGTTCAAAATTTACAGATTGAACTTGACTGCGAGAGTCGGCTGTCTGTTTCTCTGTCAGCAGGTTTAGGGGGAAAAATGAGAAGGAAGATTGAAGCTACTGATCAACTGGTGGTTTGTGAGATCCATACCGACTGTTGTACCTAGGATGAAAGGGTTTTTTTGTTCAGGGAAGATCAGTACTCAACACTAGTCATCACTCATTGGGCATTGCCCCACCTGATTGCTCCATTCTCAGGAGTTCCAGTGCCATTGGTCCATCTCTCAGCTTAGAAACACCTAAGTCATCTTTGACTTCTGTCTTTCTTCACCTCCCATAAGCAATAGCACTCAAGTCAGGATCTGTCTTATGAAATATATCCTGGGGTTACCTGTACCTTTCCATCCTTCCTGCTACCCTTTGACATCTAGATCCTATTGTTTCATGCTTGAATTGCTTCTCTATCTGAGAGAGAAATGCTTATCATAGAATCCCTCTAATAGGCTGTGGGTTAAAGACCTTCATGATGAGGATTTCCTCAGTTTCATCTTTCTGTTCTGCAGTAGGGTACCTGTGTATGAAGAGAAGGCAGCTGAGCATCCTTCTCATTCCGTACCTATTAGAATAGATGTTCACATCTTAACCCCTCTCTTTGCCTGATTACTCAAATTCTAATTGTTCTTGTTATGTTTCTTTGTTGAGATAACTGAATTATAATTTGATCTGCAGGTTTAATGCCTCTATCTTGACTCATTTAGATAGTAGGACATCGACAGCGGAGAGCACATCACACCAGAGTCTTATCAGAGACAGTCCTGTTCCTGACATAAGGAGCAAACAAATTCAACAATTCAAAATAAGATGCAGTTTGGAAGACTGATAGGGGAGATTGGATGGTACAATTGACTCAAAACTGATAGTAAAAACATTCTATGTGAATATGTGACTATGAGTAAGGGGCAAATAGTTACTTTGATTTGCTTTGCTTTTTACTTCTCAGACCCAGGCAAATATGACCATGTTTCTAAAAATGTCTATGATGTTCACATTGAGGATGGAAAATGAATGTAGAGTTCCATTATCCCTCTTTAACTAGGAACTGGGGAGTTTCCATTACTAATACTTGGGAATTATGAATGCATAGGAGACATTTTTATGTAGGAGATTTAATAGTCTACTGCTTTCTTAAAATGTTTCAGAAAATGCTAGAATACTTTCTGAATTTAAGCCCCCATTCTTCAATCAGCAGTCAATGACTCTTTTGGAAAGAAGCTTACTGAAACTTACTGAAACTTGGCATGACAACATGAAGATGAATTCTGTGAAGCACATAGGAACTGAGATGGGATGTTCCCCCTGACATTTTGCTCAGAGCTGTCTGAAACCAGCAGGAGATGGCTAACGTGAACACAGCTTTGTCTCATTCCTCCCTGGCTGGCTACACAGGCCTGGCTGCCAATTGCCCATCTTCCCCAGCTCCAGTTTGAGTCTCCTTCAGTGCAGATGGACACACCCGAAAGCCAGGCAATGTGATGAAAGGATTTCTCAACAAGGTTCTCTTGAGTTAAATGCACAGTTACATCAGAGAACCAGAAATGCCTTTAAAGAATAAGAAAAGTTATCAACTAGAAAAATAGGAGAAAGAATGGCTGTTGATTGCACTGATAGGCTTGTGTCTTTAGTATCCTTCTGTATCACCCCTGCTTTGGGAATTGGTCTGACAATTCTCAGAAGCTGCTGCACTGGAACTTGGTATGAGAGCCATACACATGACTTGTCTTTTTCTCTTTTCTCCTCTCTTCAAAACAAGCAGGGGACCTACTGTTACACTGAATGGAGCGTGAGTGCCCACATCTGTAAATAAGAATAATTGAGTAATTATTTGAAATGCTCTTATAGAACAGTAATATCACTTCCTGGTGTTGCCAAGCTCACTTGCTGTCTCCAGTGTCTGTTCAAAGTCAAGATCCAGAATTGAGAATATCATTTCAGCTGATTCCCGTTTACTTGGGAAGCAGGGAGCCCAGTTTGGCTCATAGGTGAGGGCCCAGTGACACGGTTGGCTGACCACATCTTCCCAAGTGACTGTTCATTAAAACTTTCTTCCAAGCATCACTCAGGAAACCTGGCCTACCAAACTTTAGTCATTTCATGCTACTCTCACTATTTAAGTTTTCTCATTCTCTCTGATTAGGTCACATCATGTCCTTTGTCTTTGATAAATGAACCAGTGTATTTTTAGAGCAAAGTATCCCATGTGGAAGAAATGCCACAGCACCTAATAGTCTCTTTTTTGGTCAGTTGGAGTTTCATTGTAGATTAGAATAAGAATGCCCTATAACATTTTCACATTTTAAAATGTAAGATCCATTTTTATTTTGGTTATATACTTATATATTTATAGTCTAAATAAAATTAATATCATTGTGAGAGTTAATATAGACATTGAAAGATCAGATTCTGATATAGACTGCCTATTTAAACATACCTTGGGAAAGTCTGTTGGATGCCCCAAGCCTCAGTTTCCACATTTGTGTGTAAGTGAAATATAGTAGCATGTAGTTTATGGAGTGGCTGTGAAAATTAGTAATTCTTAAATACCCAGAAAGTTCTTGATAACCTAGGGATAGCAGCCTTAGTGCTGGAAAGTATTTATATAATATATTAAGTAATAAGCTATCCCTGATTATTTGAAAATCATTAAGCTTTTCTAGTGTCTGGTCATTATTTGACAGATGAGGAACACTTGGTTGCAGGTTCTCAGCTTGCTATCAATGCATACCTACAGAACACCTGTTAGGTGTCTGACATCCTGGTGAACCAGGAGCGCTGAGTGCGTGAAGTCTGAAGGAGGGTAGCAGTGTACAGGAAATGTAAAGAGTGGGGTTCGTCCCATGGTGATGCAGGGCCAGGACCAAAGGCATCAGACAAGATAGAATTCATAACTTCACCAAGGATCTAGACGGAAGCCGCAGGGCAAATACAGCTCAAATCTAAGTAGGTGGCAAAAAGCTCAAAGCTCAAGATCAATTATATTTTAAAACAATGACTTTAGAAATCAAACGTCAATGCAAAACTATACAGTGAACAAAATGTGAAAATTTAAAGTAAAATCAGGAGTGTCATGACCACTTTCCCTTTGCTGCAGACTCCACTGTGGCCCAGAGCACTGCTTAGACTACCATGGAATCCCTTATATAGAAGTTCTGTCTCAGCAGGAGTCCTAAGGGACTGTAGGAATTTGTGACGTATACAGTTAGTACCTTTACATTCCTTACAGACATCAGCTATCATGAGTGGGAACACACGACAGGGATTCATAGTCTAACATGCAAGGAGGAAGCTTATTACACGTGTAGGTGATGGAACTGAAAGTATCAGTTGAAGTCTTCATTTCAAAGGGGATGAGAAGCCAGTGGAATTTTTTATTAAATTTATTTCATAATCTTTGTGTATTTTTCTACTCAAATTCATTAAAAATTAAATCTAATGAAGATAGTCATATTGTAAAACATGGAAATCCTGCATGATTTTGCTCTCTAAAGAGAACCATTGTTGACATTCAGTGTGCAGAGATTCAGACTGTTCACTGCATAGACCAAGAATACAATGTGCATACACTTTCACACATGCAGAACACACAACCAACTTTGACTCACTGGGCTCAGGTCCGAGGTGGTTCAGAGGTTTAGGAGTAGATGACCCAATTGGGCATGGAGCTCTGGAAACTCCTTTGTCCATTTCACTCTTCCTGATGTCTTGATTGTTCTGGAAATGTTACAGAGCTGTAGTGTCTATAGGTACACAGTTAGATAGTTCCCTGGTTTTTAAAAACACACTTTTTAAAATTTCTTTACTTTCCATATGTTGAAATTTCAGGTTTCTTTTTTAAAAACAGAACATCGTAGTGCTGATTGTGGTAACACATACCTTGAATCCCAGTACTAGGGATGCAAAGGCAGGCAGATCTCTGAGTTTGAGGCCAGCATGATCTACATAGGGAGTTCTAGACCAGGCAGGACTACGCAGTGAGATCCTGTCTAAAAATTAACAAGTTTAAAAACAGAGAGTTATCTTTTACAGTGCAGAGACTTTCATATAAGGCTAGTCACGTTGTCTAACTTCACAATACCATCGAAATGAAATCGACACAGTTGAGCAAAGAAGCGAGAAATCGAAATACAGTTAACTAAAGAGAAAATAATACAAAAGTCGCATGATTTTGGCAGTAGTTTTCTTTTTCTGTTTTCTCTCTCTCAAAAAGTACTGTCAGATCGGTGAGAAGGGATAGAAATGTTTACAATCTCTTGAGCAGGTATTCCTCCAAAATGATTCCATGGTTGTTACTTGCCTAGAGGAACCTAGTTTCACATGAGCAAGTGCTTCACACACAGACAGATAACACTATGCTGCAGCTCCATATCAGAACAGTGAGACATATCCATATTTCTTTGCTCTTTTGAAATTGCTGCCCTGTGTGGAAACAGTGCAGAGATGCCTCTGGAGATTCATATGGGGTTTGGTCTCATGAACAGGATGGCTTCCATCCTTAAGCTGCTCCCAGCCTAATTGTGGAGTGAAAAAGTACACATGAAAGGTTGTGTGTCATCATCGATCAAAATAGTTAAATATACTTAAAGAACAGTATTTGGTATAGTACATTGGTATAGTATATTGTATAGGATAGACACTCAAATATTTACTGATTAATTAACAGGAATATGTGAAAACAGTGTAAATGCCTGGGTACTAAGTGTAATGTTTGAGTATTGAAGGATCAACATTAAGGATGAACACTACTAAATGTTTTAAAAAAATAAACATTAGGTCTGTTGCATAAATTTTCTCATGGCGGGTCCCAGCATTCAGCCTCACCCCGTCCTCCAGGTCTGAACTGGCTGAACTAATAGAGAATGCTCTTTTTAGAGGATTGATTTATTTAGGGGATTTACAAAGTTACTGGTTACCAGCGGCTTGCTGGTAAGGTCTGGCTCTTAGTCCGCAGCGCAGAGCCCTTTGTCCATGGCTCCAGGCTCTTTGACCATTCTCAGCCAGCATTTCGCTTCCACTCATATGATCCTTAGGACTGCAGGGACTTTGAACGCTGCCTCCTGGGTTCTGGCCTTCTGCGGGGGCCTGGGGCCGGGGCATTTTTCTTCCCGTGTGGATTCAATCAGTGCCTCCCCAGGACTCGCCACCATGTTGTCCCTCCTTTCTCCACACCTCCTTGCCCCCTTATTGGTCAGAGGGCGAGACTTGCCACCGAATGAACCAATAGAAAAAAAAAACCTCAGAGAGAACACCGTATTCACCATACAATCCACCCCTTTCTCTCTGGAAAACAAACAAAACATAACAATACAGCAATAGACATAAAGGAAAGCAGTAACATTCACATAGACCATTACAAAGACAACTGTCTAGACAGTACTCAAGTGGATGTATCATATTCACCTCACAAACAATCACAGTAATTTCTCTACTGGGGCCTATAACTTCCTTTAATACCATTGGGAGTCAACCTTTTTTTCTTTTCATATCAGACATGTGTTCCGTCCCTGAAGAGCGGGCCTTAAATCCAATTATGAATATGCTGAGGATGCACATATCAGATGAGCCTCTATTACACCTGCAGAGCATCTGACAGTGAAGCACATAAGATCTGGCATTAAGCAGAGCTTTTCAGGACCATTCTCCCATGGTGGTCTGCGTAGCGCCCTCTAACACTATGAAGGCCAGCCATCCATTTGTAGGGAGTCTTCAGCTCAGTCCCAGCTAGATCTCTCTTTCCATGCTTGAGCCATGTCACATTTTCAGTAATAGGGCCTTACCATCCATTTCCAGTGCATGACCAGCATTATAATGTGGCAACTGCCTTTTGTTTTGGTAGAGGGGACTTTCAAAACCCCATTGTCCAACAGCTCATAGGGAGCGTCAACCCATGCCTGGTACTAGAATTGCTAGTTAATAGTCACATAAAGTATACCTTTACTCTTTGACATCTGTAGGCCTAGGCCCATAGAACTCCCAGAATTCCATAGCTATACTTTACCCTGGTACTCTGTATAAGTTACATTCCATTCTTATTCCTTCAGGTATACTTGACATCTCTCAATTGGGTTTCATATCTGTAAAACACTCAGAAGTTAACATTACATACACATACAAGATCTAACACAGCATGGAAAATTAGCCAGTCCTTTACTGTCTTTAGTTATTGTCAGGAACCCATTTAGTGTCCCAGAGTTATCACATGGATCCTCTATGCATTCCCGTATCCTTGCCAACCTCGTTGATGTTGGCCCAAACTGCCTGGTCCTACATAGGGCCAAGGAAGAATAAGGTTTTTCTTGCCCCGGTTGCACTTGTTGATTCCTAGGGTCAGAGAGGCCCTGGACCTGCTTCCTGACCCTAGCCACACCTGTGGTCTCTCCATTGACCACACCTGGCTGTTGGGAGAGGCCCTGGCCAGGCAAATTGCCTCCACCCCTTGAATAGCCAGTCACAGGGGAGAAATGCATCCTATTTATTCTGGCGGGGTTAGCATCCATCCCTGGGATAAGCTTCATCCTCTGTGTACATTTTGTGAATTGTTTCTCAAGGCTCAAAGCCTCCCAGAGCTGCTTTAGCACAGAATTTGTCTTTTTATCAATCTTTTCTTTAGGAACTTGGGCTAAACACAAGTCTCTCTACATTTGTCTACGAGTAACCCAAACAGACCTCCCTTTCTGGTTTGTCTCCCTTACATATCTTTTAGGTCTCTATTTTTCTACAGACATACTTCACATGCTGGCCCATATTGTTTGAACCTGTCAAAGCCTATCCGGCCTTGTAAAGCTCCTGCCCTACCTGGGATTCTAGTAAGGACACTAAATCTCCATACCAACGTCGAGGTCCTTGTTCAATGAAATCTGTCATTAGATCTCTAGTGAGCACAGTCCTATCAGGCCCAGTGAAAGGACTACTGTATATTGCTTTCCTCATGCCCAGTTCTCTTAAAAGCACCTATCCTTCTTGTGTCGTACTCGAGCTCCTGGAATTCATGGGATCTCCACTGGTGATGACCAAGTGTCTCCTGTGGCATGCACAAGCCAGTCCATCAGTGACTGCTTTCCTTTGTATTGTGCCAGATTATGCAGCTTAAATCTCAAGAAGGGATGAGTGGTTATGTTGCTCAGCTGTCTTGCTTCTGCAACATTGCAAACAATTTCATCTGCTCCTCTGTCCCATATTCTCAGAAACCAGGTGATGACAGGCTCTTTTGCAGCTTGTTTGAATGTCCTCCCTATTTCCAGCAGTTCTAAGGCTGAGAAGCCTTTAGGGGAACTTTCAGCTCTTTCTGGTTTGCTTAGTTCTTCCCCGGGGTTCCAGGTTGTGGCCGTGTCTGGGCGGTGGAGGCGGTGGTGGCGGGGGCTCCACCCCGCCCCTCTCTCATTCCTTTTTGGCTTAAAAAGTGGCAGGCTAAAAGTTCCATTTCCTTTTCTCTTTGATCCAATTTGCTATCAAGCTTAGTAGCTAGTATTGAAGAAGCGAGGCTTATATCTTTCTCTCGATTTAATTCGTCTTTCACAGTTTGAATTTCCTCTTGTGCTAAGACCTCATCCTGAGAACGCCTTCTCACCTGCACCGGCTGGTCCATGGCGTCTCTGGTGTGCGCTATCCCCATCCGTATCTGTCCCATCCATCTCATCTGTACTATAGAACACCCCAAGCATGCAATGGCAGCCATACACACCAGGCCTACGGGGATAATTCACCATGTCAAGATTTCTTCTGCTCATACTCTTTCCCTTGATGATTCCCATGTTAACTGAGGCTCCATAACTCCTTTTTACAGGAGCATTCTCTTTTTGTCAGGCAATCCTGCCAACTACGCCATTTGTTGCATAAATTTTCTCATGGTGGGTCCTGGCATTCAACCTCACCCCGCCCTCCAGGTCTGAACCAGCTGAACTAATAGAGAATGCTCTTTTTAGAGGATTGATTTATTGAGGGCATTTTCAAAGTTACTGGTTACCAGCGGCTCGCCGGTAAGGTCTGGCTCTTAGTCTACGGCGCAGAGCCCTTTGTCCATGGCGCTGGGCTCTTTGACCATTCCCAGCCAGCATTTCACTTCCACTCACATGATCCTTAGGACTGCAGGGACTTGGAATGCTGCCTCCTGGGTTCTGGCGTTCTGCGTGGGCCTGGGGCCTGGGCATTTTTCTTCCCACATGGATTCAATCTGTGCCTCCCCAGGACTCGCCGCCATGTTGTCCCTCCTTTCTCCCCACCTCCTTTCCTCCTTATTGGTCAGAGGGTGGGACTTGATGAACCAATAGAAAAAAAAATCCTCAGAGAGAACACCATATTTACCATACAGGTCTATAGAGATGGCTCAGCTGTTAAGAGCACTGGCTATTCTGACAGAAGATCCGGGTTTGAATCCCAGCACCCACATGGCAGCTAACTATCCAGAACTCCAGTTCCAGGGGATCGTACGCCCTCCTCTTTCCTCTGTGGGTATCAAAAGACATGAGTGCACTTATACACATGCAGGCAATACACACATCCACATTAAAATAATGAATAAAATATTTTAAAAGAAAACATTGCTTTGAGTTAGAGTGCTCAGGAATTACTCCAGAATTAAAGTGTGCTTGTGAAGGAAAGCATGATTATGCAACAGGAAAAGTGACATGAAGGGAGGCAGGAGTTCAGACTTCAGGATTAAAGTACTGTCTTGCTGGAGAGAAGAGCTCTACTAGGCTGGAGTTGGACTGAGTACTAGACCTGGAAGTGTGGACTTCATCCTTCAGTCTTGGAACCTGTGAAGATCTGTGGGCAGTTATTTCTTTTTTCATTTTTCAACTAAAGAAAACTAGAACGGTTTCTTTCTTCCACAATTGTTTGTATTAATATATAGACAGATGTTTCTATCATTAAGTCTTGTTGTCTGTTGCTCTGTAACATCCCCTATCCCCAAATTAATAAAGACAGTGAAACTGAACTTGCCCTCACATTCCCATGGATTAGACTTTAGGGAGTAGCTTCACTGTGGGTATGATTCAAAGTTTCTCATAATCTTGCATCAAGATTTTGGTGAGGGCTGTTAGGATCTTAAGACTTAACTGAGGCTAGGTCTCTTTGTAAGGTGCATTGCTCTCATGACTAGTACATTGCTGATTCTAGTCATTGGGGAGTGGTTTGTTTCTACCAACGTAGTTCTTACTATGGGCTACTTGAATGTTTTTATGTATTAAAACTGACTATCTTCAAAGCAAGTAATCCAGGAGAAAACCAATCAGAAATTTGTTTCTTTATGACCTAGTTTTGGAAGGTGAGGCCAGAACATCACTTCTGCTATATTCTGCTGCATTAAAGGCAAATCATTAAGCCTGACCTATATTCAAGGACAGGGGAATGAAGCTCCCCTGTTTGAGGGAAAAATTCCCATGATTCCAATAATACTATTTGAATAAGCACACAACCTTCCAAGATTCAGTAGTACAAGGAGAGCATCCATAGACTGCGTTTGCTTGAGGTGCATGACCCCATTGGGGCTGAGTCCTTATCAGTTTCTTTAGCATCTAGCATAGTGCCCATACACTCAGTTACTCCTTACATAGCTTTTGAACTATAACTATTTTATAAACAAAGATATTCATGTTGAGAAATGTTGCTGACTGAACTTACCAAGTGTTGAAGTCAAGATTTAATTCAGTTTTACTCTGCAGATCCACTTTCCACTCAGTATGTGATCTGTCAAATAGAATCACTCATATCTATTAGATGTGTTCACCTTGCTGTTGGCATAGCTAACAGAATCACTCTCTGGAATATTGTCTTGGCCCTTAGTGGTCACCTGCCAAATATTTGTTAAGCAAATAGATGAATTTGGTGCAACAATAATTGAGGCTGGAGGTATAAAGAAGTCTGTTCAAATTGATTCACAAGTTCATGGAAAATTGAGGAATAGAACTGACAGCATATCCTTCTTAAGCATTGTGCCATGCTTATTGAAAGGACATCATGTCTGAAGTTCAGAAGTTAGGAGCTAAAATACAGAAGATAAGGAACTCCTGGGGCTTGAGAAACTTTATGATGATTTCTTGCAAGAACTTTATGGCAAATGAACTTTGTATCATGTGAGTATTGCTTTAGACATGCTGTTTTCAAGAGTGGAGGAAGTGAAGGACGTGTGTGTGGAATGGACCAACTAGCGTGAGCCTGCTGGAATTCCTCCCAAAGGCACAGTATACACTGACATTTAACCCACAAAGGCCAATGGAGGCTACCCTTTGGCACAAATATACTTCTCTGTATATCTAGCTCTATCATGATTGTGCCACAATTGAGTCTACCTCTTACAAAATCTGTATTCCCCCCTGGCAAATCCTGTTATCTTTAATATGTTATTTTTAGGATTTATTTTAAATAGAACTTCAAGACCTAGAAAAAAAAAGAGATACATAGCTTTGTTACCTGGATTACATTCCTTCCAAAGGTAGGCCAGGAGCTAAAGCTTAAGGTTTATTTTATTGATTATCTTTACTTGTATGTGGAAATCTGACATGAAGTATGTAATCCAGGTAAACCACAGGAACAAGGGAAGTTCAGACAGGTTCAATTTGTGGTTGTTAGCAAATCTGTGTTAACACAGGCAATGTAGCCAAGCCTCCAGAATAAAAAGCAATCAAATTTTCTGCAATATTTATGCAAATACATTTTAGCTCATATAAAACCTAAAGCAAATGAACAAGGATGAGATCAGACTTATTTTAAACATCAGAAAAGTGGCTTAAAGTGTTAGAGCCATGATTCAATCCCAGTTTTGTTATATAGATTTCCATATACCTCAACATGGGTACCTCTGAACATTCAGCTACTCTTTATTTTATTTTTATTTGTGTGTTTATATATCTCTGTGTGTATGTCACATGTGTGCAGGTACCCAAAGAAGTGAAAGGAAACCACTGTATCTCCTGTAGCTAGAGTTAAAGGTTGTGAAGTGCTATTGGATATAGGTACTGGGATCTAGACTCCAGTCCTCTGCAAGAGTAGTAAGTGCTCTTAACCACTAGGCTATCTCTCCAGCTAATCTCGAGCCAACACTCATCTATAATGACGCCATGTGGAACTCCAAAGAGTACACAGATTTTTAGATTAAAACATCCAAATCAGATCACTGTAAGTGTAAAACTGGAAGACTGTTATATCATCAACCCTGACAGCAAAATAAAAGAACCAAAACCACACTGAGATTTAAAATAGCAGCAAGATCTTGAAGCTAAAGAAGCTAGACAAATGTTAATATTCTAAATAGGGCTCAGTTGAATCTTGAGGAAGATTAATAGGCTAGTTGGATTTTTAGGGAGAAGAGTGAGTTTATGCAAGGACAGAAGGAAATGAGCCCAAATCATGGTGGTAAGAAGGTAGGGTAAGTAAAGTTTCATAGCTTCAGAGAATCTCCTCTGAACCCAAGCAGGATTTGTTTTCACTCCTTCCTGACCCTCCCCTACAATCATAATTTACTGAGTATGTATGGATTTGTTTGATGCCTATTTCCCTGATCTCTCCTTAACAAGGTCTGTGCCAAAGAGTCCTCCCCACTGCACATCAGCTGCTGTTATTAGCACATCACAGACTTTCAGTAGATCAATAAATGCAGCCGGGTCCCCTTAGATTCCAGAGGGAAACACATTGATGTGACTAAAATAGAACCAAGAGATTCAGAATCTCAACTACCAGAGGTGAGACTGGGATATTTTTATCTGATAAACAATGAAAAGTGCATGTGAATAAGACTCTGGTTTTATGTATCCTGATGAGATCAGATGAGAAGGCTCAACTGGGATAAGGAAAGGGTGGAGCAAAAATATTATGCAGTTATTGAAATTATAAAAAGCAGTGGGAACTCTTGCTAATATAAATTGGGAGATCAAAAAATGGGGAAAATGAATACATCTTACAGCTACTGGGAAGAGAGGATTAGCAGGGTATGGTGGAGGTGAGATTTGGAGGGCAAAAAGAACAGCTAGGAATAAAAACACTGTCCTGGTTGTCAACTCAGGGATGTGAGAAAAGAGAACAGAAATAATTGTGCTCTCTTTCCATTCTTCTAACAACCCTGAGAGATTCATTATTGTGCTTCCCATTGTGCCCATGAGAAAGTCAGGACTCTTAAAGATGTAAGTAGCATATAATGGTCAGACCCATGGGCTAGTGTTCACAGTATTAAAATCAAATACCAGCTCAGTCTTTGAGACCTTGGGAAATCAACCGAAGCACTACCTCAAGTGTTGCAGGAGGAGTTAAATGAGAGAATATGACTAATGAAACAGCATCTGATGTGCTAATTCTTGCTATCACAGTGAAGGCAACCGGTGGTCTATATGTGATTGTAGTGGGTGCTCAGTGGGTGCTTGGCAGGGTTAGCTCACTTGTCCTAGATTAGAAAGACAGTAAATACTAGAGCTGCTGTTTTGAAGCTACTTCTTTGGATGCACTCATTATGTATTCATGTTGCTACAAGAGCCTGGAATCACAGGAATAGAGAACTGGGAACATGAGTTGCTTATTGCCCTTCTTTTTTACAGATCATACTTTGAATATCACTGATCTGGTGTTTGGGGGAAAGAAATTAATATTTCTTACTTGATTTCTAGTCACCTAAATTATCCTAAGATTTGAGAAAAGACACCAACTGTTCTTTGATTTCTATATTTATGTGTCAGATTATGTATGTGAAATTGTTCCAAGGAAACACACTGGAAACAAATCCCTTTGATTATAAATTAGTAACTCTGGAAAAAAAAGAAATAAACTTGAACCGTAGTAAAAATCCATCTGTGAGTAGGTGTTAATCTACTTTAGTTCTTTCTGTCTTCTGTCCTAGGTTCCTACATGCACAATGGTGATTTGAAGTACTAAAGCTTTCTTTGAATGCTATGTCCTTTTCTTTTTAAAATTTTCTCAGACTCTTCTAGTTCTTAGTAGATTCACAATAAATTTTGATTGCATAATTGGATAGATGAGTAGATGGATGAAGAGTTACATGAAAGATTTATGGATGTTCAGTCAATGATCAGTGAAGTTTAGAAACAAATCCCAATTCCCCTTTTGCCAAAAACTCATTTGAGGAGTCATTGTGTCCGTCCCATCAGTCAGCAATATTATGATAAATGCAAGATCATATTAAGACCAGACAGTCTTTCTTTCCCCCAAGAACAGGTGTCTCCATTCTCAATTTCATTTCCTTAATCAAATCAAATTTGCCTCTTCCCATTTATTAAAATTCTGGTTTGAGCTGATGACAAATAACTCAAAGCTAAGCCTCTGACACCTTCATTTCCAACCTCCCAGTCAACTCATAAAAAATGAATCGAATCTAGCTCAGTTCCTGCTATTGAGGCCTGATGGCTTTTCATTATGTCAAACTAACTTCTTTGCAATACCTAAAGAAAAGTAATTAAGGATACATGAGTTTGTTATAACTCAGCACATCTAACTAATCCTGAATCATTTATCTTCCTTTCCCCAAAACTGGCCGTTGCATGATATAAGGGATGAATCCACCATGTATTGAATCATTCAAAAGAAAAAAATGGAAGACAGTCTTTCTCTCTACCTCCATATCCTTCAGCCACCAAATCCTGTCAATTTGCCCCTCCAATTTGCACTTGAAACTCTGTCTCCATCTCTGCTGCCAAGGCTCAGTTCACATCTCCACTTGACCATCTGTCACAGTGCAGTGAGTTTTGTCGAATTCCATGCTTCAGTTTTAGACCTCTTCTGTTTACTCTTGATATTGGTGTCAATTATTTTTCTAAATACAAATGTATACACACCATTTCTCCTGACTCCTGACTCAACTTGATTCTCAGATTCTATTGCAGAACACTTTAGACCTTTCATGATCTGACCATCTCCTTTCACAGCCCCGCCCCCCGACCTGTCACAGCTACAAACATCACACTGCAGTCACTTCCAGTCAACAAAATAAAAGAAATGCTGGAATGGCCTTATAAATGGGATCTAAAACATTCGATCATGTTCAAAAAAACAAAACAGGAACCTGTTTTGCAACGATAATAAAATGACCGGGTGAGCCAATTGCTTTATATATCTGAATTCAAGTTATTGCATCACTATGGGATTTTATTGTACTTCAAGCTTCTCCGGGGTTTATTTTACACTCATGCCTTTGCATGTATTATTTTTCCCTTCGCTGTCATTCTCTCTGCCAGCTCCAACTTGCCCTTCAAAACTCACAGCAGCTATCCCACCACCGCGGCCCAGTCTATTCTGTGCCACTGAATTGTACTGAGCACAGATTTCATACGTGGTGTGCTGTGTGCACAACTGTATCATCGTACACACATTATATCAATAGTAATAGTTTACACATTCCTTTCTGAATCCCAGTCCTGTCATTATACAGCCTGTTTCATACACATCATGGATCGTGTCTGCCTACTTAGGGTAAGAATTGCGTTTTTCATACTTATATTTACTCTTAAGATACATTCCAGTTGAGTGTGCAGAAAATTAGAGATCTGTATGGAAATTAAAGATCTGTAAGTTTGGCAAACCATTAGAACAAGCAGTTGACCATACTTTCTAGCCTGCTTAGCATCCTAAGCCAATTTGGCCACTCACAATCATTAGGTCCTTCCCAGTAGACAGTATTAATAATTAGCCACTAATTAGAGAAGGATGATCTCTGTGGGTCTCATCGCCCACAGTCTTGTTGGCAGTCTGTATATTTATAATAAAAACAAACTACACAGTATTCTGTATGAAATACACAAAAATTCAGTTTAAAAGCTCATTTACTGAACGCATGTACCAAAGGCAGTCACATGACACTCTTCATGAAGTCAGCTTAAGTCCCAGCTCCTTTGCTCATAGGCATTCAAATAAGGACATTGATAGCCAAGTACAGCAGAGGCACGTGCAGCCATCCTTGCAGTAGAGAGCCTCAGCCCTGGCGTTTTGCAGTTAGTGATGGTCATAAGCCTGGATAGAAATCCCACCCTGCACATATTTCAGAGTATCCTAGAACCATAAGTTTGCTGATTCTCAGACCCTAACCAGGTAATGGTAGAAAAGCCTTTGTCATTCTATCCCACTCACGGTAGTTGGAACACTAGTCATTTTACTGCTGAAAACCTATTTCTCCTGCCCTGTTCACCTTTGCTGCTGAACATTGGAGGGCTGACTGGAGTCCAGACAGAAGAAACAGTTCCTAACACAGTACCATCCTTGTTTTCCCTCATTTAGACTCAATTCTCTCTGCACTGTGTCTTCCTGATTTGGAAACTTCTAAAACTCCCTGTGGATTGTAGGCTGTAATTAACTAGAAAGTTAACCAAGAATTGCTAGGTTGTAGATTAAAATTAATTGATGTGCTTAGCCCACTGTACCTGATGTATCTTAAACTAAGCTCTAGATCCACTTGAATCCTCTGGCTAGTCACGATGTGTACTTGTAAGACCCTTCCTAAACCTCGACCACAGTAGGTGCTGTTGACAACAGTGGATGTTGGCCAGAATATTGGTTAGATTAGCAATTACACCTTTGTCTTTCCCTGGGCTTATCCTATTCTGATCACTGTCATAGTGCTGCCTTCCTTCTAGGGCTCTTGACTTCTACCACTGTCACTGTCTTTTAAGCTTTATATAAATACCACATGAAGGTTTGTCACTTATATTTGGAGTCTGTCAGTTAGTAATATTGTCTGCCTTCCCAAGTACCTTTGTGTTTAATGTCCTTCTGGGAGTAGATTGATGCTTTATGGAGCGCTCCTGTCCTTTCTCCTCTTACTTCTCCTCCCTGCCTGGTAATCTAGCACAGTTTCTTATAAGTATAATGAGCTAAAAGACCTATAGAATAAGCAGGTGAATATTCAAGTTACAGAAAGGAGTTATCCTCATTTACATAAAGCTACAATGAAGAAGATGAGATTACTACATATAAAAACAAATCAATTTAGGTCAGGTCTTATTAAAATAAAACCCATTATAAAAACATTTGTTTCAAAAATTAACAATTGTATGCCCAGGATTATTGCAAATCTTTCATATACAGCAATTCATTTGACCCACAAACATCCTACTCTGAGGTAGATGCTATTGGCCTTCTTTTAAAAAATATTTTATTGACTATTTTTATTTTATGTGTATGAGTGCATTGACTGCCTGTATGTAAGTGCACCTGTGTCATACAATGCCCACAGAGGTCAGAGAGGGCATCAGATCCTCTTAAACAGAAGTTATGGATGGTTGTTAGCCACCATGTGGGGGCTGAGAATTGAACTCCATTCCTCTGTAAGAGCAGTCTGTGCTCTTAACCCCGGAGCCATGACCTTCTTTTTGTCCCTAATATAAAGAGCACACACAAGCAGTTAGACAAGGTCATATGGCAGCAGAGATCCAGCAGGCTTGGAGTCCAGGCCTCCGCTAACACTACAATATCTCCATCATGTCCTGTTGTGGAAATTATTTTGAAATCTTGATCCGGTTCACTTAATTTCAATTTGTATTTTAAACAGTGACTGTCTGGTACACATAAAGTATAGGACGTGTACCGTAACTGAGATCTGGACTTCACAGCACAAGTTTCCTAGACAGGCACTTAACACCATGCCATTCATTCATGTGCTCATTTGACCGGCCAGCAATAGCTTTCTGAGTTCCTTCTCCAATCTTATTATGACAGATCTATACATGGCATGATATGCATAAAAGCCTTTGAGAAAAGCAAATTGACCTTCATGGTGAGCTGTAACTGTCCATAGGTTCCTGGGGTGAAATGAGCGTATTAATCTAATGCAGCTAGAAATTAATAGTTATGAGAAGCTCTGGGCCATGCTCTTTCTTTCAGTGATTAACGATTTCTATGTGGCCTTGATCGTTGAAAGTTTTCAGTCTGTAGGTGCTCAAGTTAGTATAAGGTTGTCTTTCACCTTGGCATTTGTAATTCCTGCTCCAATTTTTGTCTTTGATTTGAAAGAATTATAGGAAAACAACTGAAGCTCTTTTGTTTAATTTGTGTCACAGGACAATCAGGCTTGAGGGTAACTCAGGCTGACATTTAAGAAATAAAGGGGCATTGTACTCCTGGGGACTCTAAAATAATATCATCTATAAGGTCAAAGTGGGGTTCACATCTGAAGATTGCTACCTGGAGTGATGATCAGAAATGCTTTTTGTAAAAAGGTAGAAGGTAGAGCTTTCATGATGGTAAACATGGGGATCACAAAGGCCAAGCCATGTCAACAAAATTTCCAGTTTTCTTTGTTTAAGAAGAAAATATGCCTAGGAGTCAAAGTCAGGACACCAAGCATGGCATGGCACAACCTTTGTCACTGGGTCGAATACTCACGATAGAGACATTTCTTACATCATGTGAGACACTCATGTAAGATATCTTCTGTGTCTTGCCTCAGTGTGTCCTCTGAGTTGTGACTTTGACATCGTTGTCCATAGCAGGGCACCCTGATGTAAAGTGCACAGGATTCTTGTAAGCATCTTTGAAATAAACAGGAGAAAGCATTGCGTACAGTCCAAAGACAACTGAGCATAGTTCATTTTTTTTCTCCTGTTCTGACAAATTCTTACTTATGGTCCATTGTAAAGAAATATTGTCATAAAATCTCCATGACACAAAATGCAACCAGGGCTTGTGGATCATGAAACACTCCCCAGCCTTTCCCCCTTTCTCTCATAATGACTTCAACCACTCTCTCATCCCTTTGTATGGGACCCTGATATCTAGACAACTCACACTAATGTCCTACTCAGAATAACTTATACTCAGTTACCTTCCTTCCTTATTCAACTTAGACCCTACTTAATCCAATGCCAGGCTCTTTCTTCTGCTGGGAGGGTCTATGTCTTAATGACTAATAGCAGTAATCTCTATGTATATGCAGGTGTCCAGTGCCCTGAGCATCCACTACTCTGATTTGAGTGTACACATCTTCAGAGAATTATTACTCTATCGCACTGGCCATAAAAAGGCAAATGATGCTTATCTCCCCTTGTTAACTGAATGAGACCCAAATGCAGTACTATTTAGGGAAGTACTTTTAAAGCATCAAGACACAGTATAGTTAAATATAGTTGTGTATAATTGTATCAAATAAAAAAGATTCCTTGAGTAAACTCTTTAAGAGACACACAAGAGATCACATGCATTCTGAAGATCCACCGAGTGCTGGCACTAGCAAGGGATGCAATGCAATGATGGGTCTCAGTTAAACGTTGATACATCAGTCTCTTCATGAAGACCCACAGGCTTTTTCAAATCAGCTCAGCTTAAGACTGTCAAGCTGGAAGCAGTGGGGAGAACAAAGACAACAGCTTGAATGAGGAATACTGATTGCCCTGGACCTTAGCTCCTGTGAACTCTGTAGCAAAATTATAAAAGCGCTATTACAAAATATAAACAAAATGATTCACCTTAGTAGGTGGGAGAGACATCCTGTGGTTGGAAATTAGTTGAGGGATGGAGACTGTAATCTTAGTTAATGCTAAACTTTGAGCCCTATCCCAAAGGCGGAAGGGCAGCTTAGGGAAGAGTGTATTAATATGCCAGGAAAAGTGGAGCAGTTTCAGTGTGTAATGCCTGTGTTAGACGAAACTGCACATGGACTTGTGATGTAGGAATTGCACTTTCACCTCAAATTTTGGGTAACACTTATTTTGGAGTCACAGTCTCCCTGTAGCCCCAGCTGGCGTGGAACTCACTATGTAGCTATGTAGACTGGGCTGGTCTTGAACTCACAGAGATCTGCCTGCCTGTGCTGGGATTAAAGGTGTTTGTCACCAGGCCTGGCCCAAATCCTGTATTTCATAAAGGAATTAAACTCCATTATACACTGTGTTTCCTTGAACGTCCTTCTGTCCTCTGTCCCAGCATCTTATCTTACAATTTCATGGGTTTTCCTAAAGATGTGCTTAGCCTTTACTTGGTCTGTGGCGAGCCATAAAGTAAGTCCTATGTGTCAGAACAGAACATCCCAGTCTTCAAACGTAACTCATTATTTAGAAGGGAAACAAAATCTAAATCCTGCCTCCCATTTTTATTTATTAGTTTGTTTTTCTGAGAAGTGAAGGCAAATAAACTCAATTAAGATAAATTTTAACTAGAGCTTTTGAATACAAATATACAGCATACAGGTAATTGGAATTTATTTCCCAGCTAGAAGCTGGCACCATAAAATCAGGCTTAACATAGGAAGCAGAAATTACTGATAGACCAAGTGATTCTCAACCTGTTGATCAACAAATAGGGGAGTTTCTTAGCCTTGGCCCAGAAAAAATGAAATATAATACTGAGGGTGAGGAAAGAAGATGTTAGCTTAGAACTCACGTCAAGGGTCGCCTGGTCCTTTTCAGTGCTGTTTATATGAGACCACTGTTACTCCAACAGGAGGTACATGGGCACAGAGTGGAAAAATCACAGGACCCAGTCCTGCCTTTCAGATCATCGGCCACACTGGAGAGAGAGTGGTTGTCACCACGGCCCAGACAGGCCTGTCTCCATGTGCCATTTATTCCTGCACTCAGCAACTCTCCCTTTTCTAATCTGTAAAGTATATATAAGTATTTTTTCCTTTCTTAAAAAGAAATGGCAATTGTTTCTCAAATTTATAGATATTTGTAGATTTATTTTAAAGATTTATTTATTTTATTTTACTTTTTATTTGTGTGTGTGTGTGTGTGTGTGCACATGTGCATGCACGCAGGTGCTCATGGATCCAGAAACAGGCACTGAATCCCCTAGAGCTGGAGTTATAGGTGGGTTTAAGTCTCCTGTTGTGGGTGCCAGGAAAGCAGCTTGCAGTCTTAGTGGCTGAGCCATCACTCTATGTGTTAGGAATACAATCAAAACTGTGATCTGTGCCTCTAGCCACAATCAATGACTGGTATTAATACTGTTGGTTTGTCCAAATTTAATTTCTTTTCCAACTTTCTATGCTGCTCCTGAATTTTTATTTTATATTATATGTAGGAGTGTGTTGCCTGCATGTGTGTAAGTGTAACCATGTTGTGCAATGCCCTTGGAGGTCAGAAGAGGGCATAAGATTCCCTGAAACTGGAGTTACAGATGGTTGCTGGCTGCCATGTGAGTGCTAGGAATCGAATCTGGGTCCTCTGCAAGAGCAACCAGAGCTCTTAACTGCTGAACCATCTCTCCAGCCATGCTGTACCCGATTCCATCAGTGTACTTTAATGTTGAAAGCCATTTGTCTAGAATTTAGAGTCTTTGCTCTTTTTTTCCCTAAGCATTAAGTAACACAATGTTAGGAACTGTACAGTCTCACCAATGGGAATAATGAAAAGTATCTGATGCCTATGGAGCATCTGTGACTATCTTAGGAACAATAAGCAAAAGCTGGCAGCTCATTTTATTGGCTTGAGGGATAAAAGAGCAGGAAGGGCAATAGAGAGGGAAGTAGCGAATTGAACTGGAAGACATCAATGGCATTCACTCTGATTTAACCCTGCCTTTAAGCATTCTGAGCAGATGGTGATGAAGTTACACCAATTATGACATTTGAAAGATGGAGATCTGATTGAACTTTCAGATATCTTCCCTGCCTCATCTCTGTAATTGATCAATATTCTCCAGAGTTGGCCCTGAGATTGTGATATTGAATATTGGCTATTTAGTGATGTTCTCTCAGTTATCCCTTTATTCTTAGAGCCAGAAAAGAGGTGCATCAATTTCCCAGGTTCCAATCCTTTAGCTCCATATAGGCAGTCACTTTTTGTTGTTTTTTTTTCCCCCTGAAAGAGGTCATCCCAGGATTTTCTTCTGTGTTACAGTACAATTGTCTGCTTCTTTCACGCTTGACCTATATTGTACTGGGAAGAGAAGATGGTTTAGGGATGCAATTTTAGTGTCTATTATCCCTGAAGATGGGGTACAAGAAAACTTCTTCATATCCTTCTGCTTCTCTTCATATCAGTAGGCTAAGAGAATAACAGCCTCTGCTTATGTGAGACTTTGGGGCCACCACAAAGTCTGATGAACAGGCATGAAAAGGACAAGAAGGAAGAAGGAAGACACCCTGCATGACAAACCTAGTGCACTTGCCAGTTCACACAGCAGTTTCTTTCGATCACTCTACCTAGGGATCAGATTTAATTTTATTTCTCCCTTGGAGAAGTCTAATCCTAGAAATTCTAGAATACTAAAAGGCACATCATTGCCTAGAGAGTATTGTGTTGGTTAGATATAACTCCTATATATTGATGGCTCCAAATAAAAATGGGAACAGTAGGGTTTGCTCTGCTGTTTCTAAGGACAGTTACAATTTTCTTTTCTGAAAATTTCCATTTTATGGACTTTGAAGATGTTCTTTGAATGAGTGGACTAAATTGAATGGATAAATAGTAATGATGCTGTTTCTGTGGTGTAGACACAGAGGGGGGCAATATTTAACTAGGAAAGTACAACAACTTGCCGCCTGGGACTGCATAAGACCGAGTGTTTTAAAGCATAAAGGGATATGAAGAAATAGTTATCCATGATTGTAGCAGTAATTCTGTGATGTCATTTGTAGGGTGAAATCAGGTGAGTCTATGAGATTTGTACTCTCTCAGACTGATGGTGCAGGGCAACAAAGGTCAATGTGATACCACATAGTGTTCCATTGGTCTCTCCACGGAGTGGTGGAGACACCTGACCTAAGTCTTCCATTAAAAGTCATTAAAGTCCGGAGGCGGGAAATGGCATTGTTTCTCTTTAACTTTCACTCTAGAAAAATCTGAAGAGATTTCAGAACAAACTCAAAACACCAGTAAATCCATATCACATCATTATTGGTGAGACTGTGTTTGAAGAGCTGCCAGCTAATAGCTAACCTGTTGCTTAAAATGTTATGAGAGAGATTCTAGAAATTCGCTTTAGGAAAGAATATGTTTTTCCCTTGAGCATAGAAAGGCAGTGGCTGCCCAGGTAGCTTACTTGTATCAGGTGTAATAAACTATCTTTCTAATTTGCTGAATTTCTTTGTATGAATGAATATTTGTAGCTAGGAAAAGCTAGTGATTGGCAATGTTTTTGTGATGGTCCCATAATACTGTGACAGAAAACCCTATTATTCTGGTATATAATTCAATAGCAGATGAAAGGTCTTATCCTCAGGAGAGTTTCAAAACCAGTTGAGATAGGCATTCAGATTGAACAGTGAATAGGCTTTTAGAAGCAAGTTAGAAACATGTTCACTAATAATTTAGAAGTAATGCAAATGAATGGTATATATTTACCAACAATAAGAAGTTTGAAGGATTAGGAGAAATTCTTCAAGGACTTAATTAAGCCTGGTAATGAGGTAAACACAATAGCATACGATGCTGGATGGAAAGAAGATAGAGGTGACGCATAATGAACAGTTTGGAGCCACGCATTTAATGAGCTCTGAATTAGCCATTCCTCTTAGGAACAGAGATCCCAGCTAATACCATAATAAACAGGGCAGGTAGGATACGAGGAAAACAAAAGCAATGCAGTGAGGTCAATGAGTTTTCGCAAGATTTGCACAAAGGAGACAGAGTTTATTAACTAAGAGACAATTGTAATAAAGCTATCCTTGAACTGGCTTGTAGGTAAGATTGCCTTATAATGAACTTTCTCTGTTTCTTCTGTAACTAAAACATTCTAACTATTGTCTAATATAATTCTAATATATATATATATATATTCATTAAGGAAAGCATGAAATATTTAGAACACATTGGCAAGCATAAAACATACAAATATTATCAAAATAATGTGTATCCACTACTCAACCTTACCAGTGTCACTTTATATTTTTCTGCTATATTGGACTCAGTATTTTTTGTTGTTGTTCTTGTTTAACAGAAATTCAACATTACCATTGAGACCCTTGTGCAAACCTCTTAGGTTCCTTTTCCTTCTCTTTTAACTTCCTCTTTCCTTACATTATTGAAGGAAACTGTTGTCAACAATTCTGTTTATAGCATTCTCACACTTGCCTTGTTCCCATCACAAGTTTATGCATCTGTCTATGTTATCTGAAGGTTCCTGAACCTCATAGAACTGGCATCCCGTTTGTGTATATGTTTTCATTATACATTTTATACTCCATATTAGATTTTCCTCCACATTGCATTTTATCGATTTATCTCCACTGATATTCATCCGTATTCCCTGCACGGACACACCATGATCTATCTGTAGTGTTTGGGTGGGCATTTACATTTTATTCTAGTTATCATCAGTAGCTGTGATGGACAGTTTCTCCCATCTCTTTTACTCTTCTAGAGTCTATCTGTAGAATGAGGCACGTTTCAAATGTGCATGAATGTGGCCGAGCACCTTCCACAGTAACATCGCTGGTTTATTTTCCCACTATAGCGTGTGAGTTTGCAGTGCTCTCTACCCTCTCAATGCTTGGTACTGTCACATTCCTTACGGCAGAGCTGCTTGCTGTAAAATGGGATCCCTTGTTTATAATTTCTCTCAAGTCTTTCCTTTTCAACAAAAACATTTCTTAGGAAGACAGAAAATATTAATTGCTCTGCCAATTTTAAACATTGATGGATTTTGAACTATCTAACTTTCAAAAATACCACCAGGGAATTTTACTCTGTATTCTCCCCCTTAATGAGACAATGACTTTGATGAACGTAGCTCTAAAGAGGGGGTGGTGACCTATCAAGGGTTACAAAGCAAGCACGGATCACATAAATTGTCTCTTCCCGATTGGCAGGGGTCTTGGTAAGGGAATCCCTGGTTTAGCAGAAGAGCCAAGTCTGATAGGAAGATGGGGTTGCTACCTGTCAACAGCACTGCTTGAAAGAAAAGGTTGTGACACACATTTTCCACTGGCAGGTTGTCACATGTATCATTTGTAAACAGACGAAATATGAATACCAAAGATCTAAATATTACCCAGGCTGATGAGGAGTGATGGGATCCCTAACCAGAGTGTGAGTGTCCCCTGCAAGCACACAATCTGCTAGTTAGACAAGCTACTAAGCATGTGCCTTGTGGGGCTTTGTTTTCTACACGTGATCCCAGCAATTTATGTCCTCTGCTTTTATTTTATGCTATATGACACAAAATTCCCTGTGACAACAACTGACTCAGGTTTCTAAATGAAAAATTCATGGTTAGAAACATACCTCTGTAGGGATGGAAGCTGAAGTTCTTTCCTTCATATTTGATTTCCAAACATAATTTTTCATAGGTGCTTAATGCTTTAGCATGCTAATCTCCTTTTTCCTGGATTACCTCTTACTTGTAACAGTATGATGAATAGATAATCCAGATATTTTTTTTCCCTTGCATAAGTAAGGAAATGGACTCAAGACAGAGGGTCATTGTTGCATCATAAATCATTTGCAAAGTTAGGGCTTGAGTGATGCTTTTAGCTCCTGTTCCTACCTGGCACTTTACTCACTGAAAGAGTTTCTGAAAATTTGGCCAATATGTAATTTCTGGCAACAATTCAGAACTTAGTTTACCCAAATAATTGGGGGGAGAAGTTGGCAAGGACATTTTTTTTTAATAGCCTTATAAGATAGTTCATTATTTGTTTGCCCACTGCTCTTACGAATCATGACAGTACCCCCAGTTAGCAGCAATCCGGTTCTAAGTGGTGCAGAGAGGATAACACCCAGTTTCTCTCCATTATTGTTCTCTGTCTCTCTCTGTCTCTGTCTCTCTTTCTCTGTGCATGTGTGTGCGCGCGTGCGCACGTGTAGGCCAGAGGTCAACATCATTCTTCAACTATTCTTCACAATTTTTGAGACAGTCTCTCCCATTGAACTGGAGCTCATCAGTTTAGCTAGACGGGCTTACCAGTAGGTCCCAGGGATCCTCCTGTCTCTGCTCCTCCCACCCCCAGCACTGGGATGATAGGCAGGAGCCGCCACACCTGTCTTTTTACATGGGTGCTGGAGATTGAATTTAGGTCCTCACGCTTGCATGGCAAACACTTTACCCACTGGGCCATCTCCTCAGCCCAGCTTAATAGCGAACCCTTTCATCATTCCATCCCCATTAAGGACCAACCTCTGGAATAGTGAGTTGCTTTAGGTGATGCCCCTATGCTGGGATGGAAAGAGATGAGGTCAAGCCCTTTGTGCTTGCTGGGTAGGATTCTACCAGTTCAGGAAAAGCCACACCTCTTCCCAACACATCAACGCATTTTTACATTATTATATGACTGCTGTAAACCAGGAGGTACAATTCTGTGCTTCCTTGAATACTTAGGGCTCCAGATCTGAGACAGGACAAGCATCCTCTACTAACACGTGCAGACCTATGGAGAAGCGTGGATTACAGAGCTGGATTTATTTTTCTGAACTTTGTTTGCTCTTCTCCTGAATCTCTCATTACTTGATTTTTTTCCCCCTTCATTATGGAGTGTGTACTTTTATAAGCCTCCTCAAATCCTTCCAGAATGAAATTCCCATCCCTAAGCTATGTCTCAGACAGGTTTTGTGGAGAGACTACCACAGCACTCAAGTGCTTCCTCCAGAATTACCATATCTGCTCCTTGTTGGTGGGGTGGCAGTTTACAGGAAAGTTTCAGAGGTCAAGAAGGACAACCAAGATATTTTCTTATGTAAGATGTTTTAGTTTCAGGCCCTTTTTCAACAGAAATATGCATGATCATAGATTAAGCACTGCCTCAGTGTGCCCCAGGAAATATTCACATCCAGGATTTTATCTAGGAATACCTTTTTAAAAAGTAAGAAAAAGAAAAAAAAACTGTTCTGTGATCACATATGGAAATATGGAAATTACTGAAGTTATTCAAGGTTTTGTTTTTGTGTCTGCAAAACTTTTTAGTCTTTAATATGCAAATATATTCTGTATTTCCCAGAATGGGAGTTAGAGTTTAGTCTCCTAAACTCTTTGGGCCCAAGAGCCTGGATTATGGAAATCCCTGATGCTCCTTCAGTTTCCACCCTCTCAGCTCAACATCAGATCAGAGATTGGGGTAACAGAGTGGGATTAAGTCCATTTAAATCCTCCCATAGCAGGCTTTATGCCTTAGCTGCCTAGACACCTGGGTGATCCGAGATACACATAACCATTCCTGCAGCATTTTGTGTGTCAGTCAGAGCAGATACCCTGGCTCTGTAGGAAGTCATCCTCCTCCAGAGCACTCCTTCCATGAGGTCACTTGGGGTTGCTGGATCTGTAGAGGCAAGGGTGGCTCAGGAAAGAACCTCCCATTGAAGCTCCCAACCCCAGGCACCAACCAAGTATCTCTGCAATTCCCCATCTGCACAGTCACGTCCAGTAGATGTATTCCCAGCCTAATTCAACACTACTACAGGCCAAAGGGCATTTTCCTAGTTAAATATATCCAAGAAAATCAGGAGACTATGTTACAGCAAGATAATTATCTTACAATGAAGGAAGTAAGGTTCTAGGGTTTATTTTTTTCTTAAAACTTTAACTTAGATGTAGAGTGGAAAATAGTTGTTAAGATTCCGTATTCAATTGGCAAAAATGGGGAGTTGGTTTTTTTTTTTTTTTTTTAATGAAATTGAGTCTTTGTTACTCAAAGGAAAGTTTCAGAAAAGAATATAAATTACCATTGAGCTTATCTAGGATGATCAGGAGAGCCTCTAAGATAAGCCATGGACCTCAACCTGTTTGCAAGTAGGAATATTTTGAAAAGTGTGGCT
Organism: Eospalax fontanierii; assembly: GCA_035773235.1. Classification (NCBI taxonomy): domain Eukaryota; kingdom Metazoa; phylum Chordata; class Mammalia; order Rodentia; family Spalacidae; genus Eospalax; species Eospalax fontanierii. The sequence goes on from CM069530.1 coordinate 24,325,063, forward strand.
GAGACTTTTATTTTTAGTTTCCCCAGATGCAGTCCACTGGGTGTTTCCTGTCTGCTTGGTACCTGTTTCTCTTGTGTCTGCCAACCTTGACTCAAAATGTTTTGTTTAAATTTAAATAGATCTGGGTATGGACTGGGAACTCCCTACCCCCAAGGCTCTCAGTAACTTTTAGAGAGAGATTCATTTTGTTCTGGACACCCAGTGAGGTGAGATTCTAGAGCCTCCTAGGCTGAGCAATCAATTCAAGCCTATACTTGAGGGTCAAAGAAGCAGCAGCTGAAGGAACAGCAAGGTGCTGAGTCCAGACTGTTTCCTAGAAAAAATTCCCCTGAAACCTGATGACAGGAATAATCCAGATTTGAAAACGTCAGGGATCTATTCCTGCTTGATATTTGCAGCTAGTTCCCAAAATTATCTTCCTAGGGATACTTTTGCACCTTTCAGAATCTGTCTGACTGCGTACTTGGCAGTGGCTTTGAGGGCTGTTGGCATGTGTGAACAATCTTATTCCTTGCCTAAGTGGTTCAAGGTCTGATTTTGTTTTATTTGTTTGTTTTTTGTTTTTTGTTTGTTTGTTGTTTTTGAGACAGTAGCCCCAATGGGCCTAAAACTCATTCCATAGAACAGGCTGGTCTTGGACTCACAGAGATCTGCCTGCCTCTGCCTGCCGAGTACTGGAACTAAAGGCATGGCCCACTACCCCCAGTCAAAATCCATTCTTATTCTCTGTGACTGTAGTCACAGAACCGTTCAGATGACAACCTTTTGTTCTGTTTTTACTGTGCTGGGAACTAGGGCCTTGCACATTCTAGGCAAGTGTACTTGCACTGAGCTATAGTTCTCAGATGCCACCTTTTTGAACATAGCACTTACCATTTGCTTTAAGGATTAGGCATCCTGTTTCAGCTCTCACTACCAGCTATAGTCTACACATTACCAATGAATTTGAATTTGGAAAAGCATCTGTCCCATGAAGCAAGACTTGCCTGGGGAGAATTCGGCAGGAGGTATCATGGCACCACACCCACTGAGCACACTGTAATTGAAGTGCTTCTCCAGTTGATGCAGGTGTGTATTATGAATTACTAGGCAGACACATCATGCAATCCTCCTGACCATTCATTGGCTCAGCGCACAGAGTTGGGAGACCAGGCTGAGCAGCAAAGCCTTGCTGCTGAATGGCAAATAAGACTAATGGTGCAACAGCAACCAGATAATCAAAGCAACTGGTTTCTATGGGCCTGCCTACCTCAGTGCTCATAATGCCTTTCACAAGCTTTATCTAATTAATCTTTCCTGTGCCTTGTCAGGCAGCAAGAACCATTATCCTCAGTTTTATAGATGTGGAAATAAAGATTTACAGAGGTTAATTTACCACCTGTGATTCAGGAATCCAACAGCAAAACCAGAAATGTACCTGTCTTCCCAATCCTCAGCCTGTCCACTCTGAGTCACAAAAACCCAGCTGAACAAAATGCTTTCACTGCCAAATGTCCTATGTTGCATGTTTGCCATTCTCTTGTTCATCTGACCTTAACTTTGTTTGATCTACCAAATGGATGGGACACTGGCCCTGCCCACCCTATAGGATTGGCATAGGATTTATGAAAAATAATATGTGTTAAGTTCCCTTAAAAGTTATGAACCATTAAAAGATGTTTTAGTATTTGTTGAAAATGTGGTTTTTTTTTTTTGTTTTTTTTGCTATACACAATATTTCTGGAAGTTCAGGAAAACAAAGAATTTCCATTTTTATTTAGTAAAAGTAATCCTAGCACTTGGGAGGCAGAGGCAGGCAGATCTCTATGAGATTGAGGCCAGCCTCGTCTACATAGTGAGTTCCAGGACAGCTAGTACTATAAGAAAACGCTGTCTCAAAAGAGGCCCCCCACCAGTAAAACAAAAGTGTGATGAAGTTGAAAAAGAGGCAGTCTCACACTCTCTGTATCATTTCTTTATCTCCTCCCCACCCCATTTCATAACAACTATTTTTAAAATGTTGGATAGAAATTTTCGTTTTACAAATGGAAGCATGAGCCTTGCTTTACACCTTACTTGGTGTCAGGCAACAAGACTTGTTTAGTAGATAGTTACTGAGTAGATGGTGAGCATAGGTTCAGGGCTTGGTATTATGGAAGCCAACGTGTAGTGGTTTCACTTTCAGAAATAGTAACACCTAGTGGGTCTACAAGAAGGGGGTTATTGGGTTGTTTGATCAATTGAGTCTATCAATTTTTATAAGACATATGAATACAAAGCAGTATTATCTATTGGATTTATATTTATTATACTTGCTGTAACATTTGGATAAAAGTAGACACTTTGGTGTACATATAATAACATAAGTTATATATTACACTAAAGTCTTAAATCATGCAGGATTCCTGTGACTATCAGAAGTTAATTATTAATTCACATATATTTAGTAGTTGTTCACGGTGAGCACTGTGTTAAGCCAAATATCAGTTTTTCCTTTTGCAAGGAGATTATTCTTTATCCATTGTCAAAAAAATTGCAATTTTGCTGAGTGCCACTTTTAGAGGGTTCAAAGTCATATCAGTTTCTTCCCTAGGCTATGGCCACGCTGGGCCACGTAGGTGCTGAAGCTTTTATTCAGAAGAACTGGAATGGTGGGGAAACAAATGCATTTGATTTTACCCTCTGGTGACAGCAGAACAGGAAACTTCCCCTGCAGGAACAGACTGGTGCTCCGAGTGGAAGCTGTCTGGGAAGAAAAGCACGGTCGTCCACGCCCTCAAGCAGTGTTAGGAAATAATTTGGAAGGCCACATTACATCCTTCACAATTTAAATGATGTCTTCAAAAATGTAATTAAGAACAAAATTTGCTGAAAAATTACAAGAGTGAAGACTTGCTTTAAGAAAGTATTACAAATATACCTCTGAGCACCATTTATTTTCCCATTTTGTTGCATTCATACTTGAGAATTTAATTACTTGCACATGATATTTCGGGTCTTCACTCTTGTTGAGATGTTGAATATTTATGTTGTTTAATGAAAAGACTCAGCATTTGCATGACCAGAAGTCCTCACACTTATTCTGACAATGTGACCCTGTGTCCAAAACGTTAAGAAAAAATAGAATTCCTTAAATATAATAACTCCATATGTTTCTAGTCCAAATTTTCTTTGTAAGACTTATCATGCATCTCTTCATTGGTACAAAGTTGTTCTTGTTCTTTTCACCTGGAAACATAAAAATACCACCTAGGTTGAGTTCTGACTTGTTTTGAGAAATATACAAAGAAACACAGTGGAAACTCTTCAATTCTTCAATTACTATAATATCTATAAATGTCACCAAGGCAGCTTACCAAACACTTCTGGAGCCTAACGATGTCAAATGGAAAGGGCTTCATTACTACAAAGACTGACATTTCTATTTTCGACAATGCAGTAAGTGGGAAAAGAGCACTTGTCTAGACAGTGCCAGTGAACAACATGCTCCTGACTTCATGGGGAAGTGGAGAAAAATCTTACTGATATAAAATAAAGTAGAAAGGGAGGCTGTTTGGAGAACACCAGCACATTCTTGGCCACATCAAGGACAGGGTGAAGTTGAAGATCAGGGAGAAATGAGAGGAAAGGAGGAGACAGAAGGAGGCCTGGAGAAAGCAAAGAAGAGAAGAGTGAGACGTGGAGGAAAGGAATAGAAAGTGGACTAACCGCAGCGAGGGACGAGCACAGACGAGAAGCCAACGCCACGCTGCCTGTGCACTTTATCCATTTAAGAAAATAACTTGTCTACTCCGTGGTGGCTGCCCACTACATCTATGCATGGTGCTACTTGCAAACTAAGACACTGGTCTTTAGATTTTAATTGCCACTCTCTTTATTCCACTTCCACACTATGTTGGAGTCTTGTAAATTTGACCTATAGTAGCTTTTCCCCCAGAGGTGGGAAAAGCTACTATATTGTTCTGAGTGTGAGATCTTGGGATATCGTGGAGCCAAGGATTTATCCTGCCTAACATCTTGGTTCCCTGAGATCTGTTTGCCTGCGTGTTTTACTCTGGTTTACTTTGTGATTCTCCTCTGTTTCCTTAAACATGTTCTCTGGTTATGAGGATGAACTTTGTCTCAATGTATAATGCTGGGAAGTTTTGTTAAAGGTAAAGAAATACTTCTGGTTTTCCTTCATCTTAGTATTTGAAAATATAAAAGGAAACATTATTTTAGAATCTGAACACAACAGAGCTACCTTTAAGCTAGGATAGGTTAAAGGTTAAAATTAGCTGCTCTTTAAAACATGTGACAGTTTGATTACAGCTTCTCTGGTTACTTCCTTGTATTCATCACTAAGAAGGGTGCAAGATTGAAAAGTCCATTTTCTTTCACAAGAAATGATAACAAAGTTTAATTCTCTCTGAATTTTATTTGTTAGTGTTACAGAATTTTCATGTTTTGTGAAAAGTTAGTGTGTATGAGAAAAGAAATTATGGATGTCAAGGAAGGATGACATAATCATATGTTACATGTCTACCATAGTACGTGGCATGCAGAATTGTTACTCTTCTGGCAGCAGCCCCCTCACCTTGCTGGGTACCCAGTTGCTAAAGCTCAAACTTAAAAGATGAAAGTAGGGGCTGGAGAGATAACTCAGTAATTAAGAGATCTTGCTGCCCTTGCAGAGGACCTGAGTTCAGCTCCCAACACCCATGTTAGGTGATTCAGAATCTCCTCTAAGTCCAGTTCCAGGGGAATCCAATGCCCTGTTCTGGACTCTCTGATCACCTCCACACATACAATGAACAGAGAGAGAGGCAGACATACATATACACACACATACACACACACACACACACACACACACACACTCACACATAAATAAAAACAAAATAAATCTTTTAAAGTGTTATAAGCCAGCCATGGTGGCACATGCCTTTAATCCCAGGACTCAGGAGGCAAATGCAGGTGAATCTCTATGAGGTGGAGACCATCCTGGTCTCACCCCAGTGAGTTCCGCACTAGCTGGGGCTACAAGGAGGCCCTGTCTCCAAAAAAAAAAAAGTGTTTTAAAAGGATGAAGATAAAGTAAATAATGTAGGCAGCACAGTGTGCCTGGTACTTGGTCATCACTGAAGTAACTCTTCATTTGCATGATTCCATTAGGACAGCTTACACAACACCTATCAAAAATCACTGCACAGTGTTGTCATCTGTGCTTTCCACACTCTGGGAGCTTACTTCTAAAGAAAACCTGTGATAAAATTTCTTTTAAAAATAAGTTGATCCTTTTTATCACATCAAAGAATGTTGTGAGTTTAAGCTTCTTCAGACTCCTCTCAAGTGACTTTCAAATGAAATCAACTCCAGGAAAGGTAAAATCGGATGCTGTGCTCCACCTCCTCCCTGGACGTTGGTCCTCCTTGCCCTCTCTTCAGGTTGTGACGTCGCTCTTCTTAGTTTCTGCTCTCTTCGGCATTGATGTTGTCAGTCACACCACGGCACTGATACATGGCCCAGAGCGGAGGGACTGTCTGGGGATATTTCTGCTGCCCATCTCTTACTCCCTTTACAAACCAGTCTCCATGTGTTTGAGATAGAGTAGCAACAAGCTCCTCAGCAGATCCAAGTGCTGAGTGGACATCCACAGCTGGGATCTGTGGAACAGGGCAGGTGACCATTAATAGTGAACTTGGGCTGCAGAGTATAAAGGTCTTTGCTGTATGAAGTTGACTGTGGGGAAAGTATCCTACAGAGGGGTGAGTCAAGAACCTGACAGGCAACTTGGTTATTCCCTTCTAGCTGGTTCTCAGGGTGGCTTGCTGGAGGAAGACAAGGAAATTGTTGGTTCACTGCAGGCTGCAGGCTTTATCTGTGTTTAATATTAGGAGTCTTTATAGTGCTGGAAACTGGGGCTTCTTAGATAGTGTTAGGAGATAGTCTAATCTCTTCTGAGTTTTCAAAACTACTGGTATTAGTTTTTGTATTATTTTCTTATATGTGCTATAACAAATTACCACAGACAGAGTAGCTTAAAAATAACAGAGCTTATTACCTTACAGTTTTGGGAGGTCACAAGACCAGAACTGAATCTTCATGAGTTCAAAGTCAAGGTGTGAGCAGACTGAGCAGTCTTCTGAACTGTCTGCAGGAGAGTTAGCTTTTTTGTCCTTTTCAACTCCTGCAGGCTACCCGCATTCCTGGCCTAGTGGCTCCTCCATCTACCTTCAAGATCAACAATACAGCTTTCTCCAGAGTCTCTCTCCGTTTGTCCCCTCTCACGTTTCTCTGGTCAGCTTTCCTCTGGCCCTTTCCTTTTATCTCCTCTTCTCTCTTTATCTGCAGGTCTGTATTTAAGTTTCTTGCATGACATTCCCAGCATCACCCTCTCTGCTTACCTGTCTGTACATAGCTTTGTTGTTCTTCTCATTACATTTATTTCTTTCTCTTTAAAATGAAAACAGACCTGCATTGACATTCTCTTTAACAGATTCATGAAGAAATGAAGGCTTTCTTGGTGAATCCTCAGTTTGGAGTTTCCTAGATAGTTCTCAGACCTGTTCTTTGTTGGTTTGTTTTTTCATTATCTCCATCTTCTCCTACAGAGAGGAGTCTAATGTTTTATAAACAAATCTGAGGAAAGACTTGACCTCCCCAGCTTGCCGAATGCCTTGTTGGCTATCACATTTTATAGAGGGATGGCTAAAGTAAACCTGTCACCATCACAATTCTTGTTTTCTTTTTTAAAAGTTTCTATCTATTATTTTTATTTTATGTGTATGGGCATATTGCCTGCATGTGTCTAAATGTACGTGTGCCATGCAATGTTTATGGAGGTCAGAAGAGGGTTTCAGATTCCCCTGGAACTGGAATTACGGACAGTCGTGCTCTGGCAGAGCAGCCAATGCTCTTAACCACTGAGTCATCTCTCCAGCCCCAGTTCTTGTTTTCTGTGACTAATTTTTGGGAAATCTGCATATCCATTCATATCACTTAATATTGTTTAAAAGCTTATTAGATTACAAAGAATTAGTTTTCATTATGGCATTTTTCAAACAGCTTTTGTTTTTATTGTGTCTGCCCCACTTTTTCCATAGCACGACTCTTCCTTGAGTCCTTCCACCCCATCCGCTCCCTCCCTTGGGTTCTCCCCTGACTCACCCCGTTCCTCCCCCCACCCCACAGCTCCTTTCTGTTTTCTTGTTACAGGCAACTTTTTTGCACCCTCCTCCTTTTCAACACCCTTTGTTCCCCCTGGCTCCCCTATCTAGTTTAATGGTCTATACCCACTTTCACAGCCCCTTATTTACATATTACATACAAGCAAACATTTAAAGTTTGGATCCACCTATGAGGCAGAACATGCAATTCTTGTCTTCCTGAGACAGGGTCACCTTATTTAATATAATAAGGTTCTGTCTGTTCTGTCCATTTCCTGTAGACTTCATCATTTCATCTTTCGTTACGGCTGAATAAAATTTCATGGTGTTTATGTGTGCTTCGTTTAATGCTTTCAGTCATCTGTTGGTGGCCATCTAGGCTGGCTTCATCTTCTAGCTACTGTGAACAGAGTAGCAGTAAACATGGATGTGCTAGTATCTCTGTGGTAGGATAGTCTTTTGGGTAGATGCCCAGGAGTGGTGTAGCTGGGTCATATGCTAGTTCTATTTTTAAATTTTGAAGACCCTCCCATACTGATTTCTACAGTGGTTACACTGCCTTACATTTCCCCAGCATCAGATTGGAGTTCGTCTTTGTCTATAGCCTCTCTAGCACTTGTCATTTGTTTTCTTGACCATAGTCATTCTGACTAGAGTGAGAAAGAATCTTAGAGTGTGTTTAATCTGCTTTTCCGTGTTGGCTGAAGAGTGTGAAACATAAGAATAACACAATTTATTGGCCCTCTGTATTTTTTCTTTTGAAAAATTTCTGTGCATTTCATTAACCATTTGTTGGTCTGCAGTTTTACGTTTTTGCTATTTCATCTTTGCACTTTTTTTTTTTATATTCTAGATATTAACCCCGTGTCTGAGGTATAGCTAACAGAGACTATTGTCCCATTCTGTAGGCTTTCTGTTTGCCCTCCTGATAGTTTGCCACTATGGGGGGGGGACCGGAGAAAAGAAAAACTTGCATATTTAAGAGAATTAAAGTGTTAAAATGTGAAGAGACTAAAGTATCTCTCAGTGTCTGCAAAGCTGACAGCATCTATACTCACTTTGACTACAGAAGTCGCGGTAGGTATGGTTGGAGAGGGCTCGGCAGTTAAGGGTATGAACTGCTCTAGCAGAGAATCCAAGTTTGGCTGCTAGCATTCATGCCAGACAGCTCACAGTTGCCCAGAACTCCAGTTCCAGGAGATCCAAGGCCTGTGGCCTCCGAGGACGCCGGCACTCATGTACAGGTACACACAGACATACACATAATTAAGAATAATAAAAATAGATCCTTTCAAAAAGTAGACATATATATATATATATATATAGTGAAAAAAGTTAATATGCAGTCAATAAGAAGTAAAAGAATCATGTTTTTGAAATGTATCAACCAAATTTAAAAAGCCATCATGCTTTTTTGTCTGATCTTTCAGGTTTTTAATACTTAAGTGATTATGTGTTTTTAAAAGACTGGGAATATTGTGTTCATAATACCTTAAATATATATATTTTATAATTAACTGGCAAGCTCAATGACTATGTTATGTTTTATCATATGTATATTTCATATCATATGGAAATTCTGATTTATTTTTAAAACACTCTAGCAAATGTTTTTGAAATCACCTTTAATTATTTCTTTAGAATAAACTCTAGAAAGAAGAGTCCATGTGGCAATGGAAATTTTTAAATTCTTTGATTTCTTTTAACAAATCTAGAAAATTTGAGTTACCCCTCCCCCCGTCCTGTTCCTACTCCATGGTCAGTGTTATTTGAAGATGCAGGGCTAATTTGGAGGTTCACAGGGTCTTATCCAAAAGTTATTTTCATGAAATTGAGTTATCACTTTTCTTTCCCTTCCCAGGTATGTGTGTCATAGTGGTGTAATTACTAATTTTTAATTCCAGGTTACCTCGCACCACGAAACCTTCCAAGTGCTGGATTCTTCCCATTCCTACAAACCCTTCTCTGTGACACAGACTCTAAATGCAAAGACACACCCTATGGACCACGAGATCTTCTTCGTAGGAAGGGGATTGATGAAACACTATTTAAAGACAGGTAGGAGTACTTAAAGTATGTTGAGCTTTTCTGAAAGATCAGGGGGATTTTTTCTTATGAGATAACCAGTGAAACCACCCTGGAACTATGTGCGACTTCATTTTCTATGTCTGTGGTATAAATATGTGAAGATGGTAGAGCAGGGTTAGTATAAATCATATTACTGTCATATGAGATTGGGCTCAATCTATTTTGAGGAACTTAGTCAAATTTTGCTTTTTAAGATGACTGGTGAAGTTCCATTCTCCATTTCTCAAAGATCCTCTCTCCTCCTTTTGTCAGTGACACATTACTTTAGGACTTGATACGGGTGTAAGCCGAACACCAGAGCCTCATCTCCAGGAAGAATGACACATTTATATTACCTTGCATGGTCTTTTCAGCTACAATAAAACCAAGAAATGAAAATAAGGAAATTGAAGTTCTCAAAAGTCAGTGTGATAAATCTGAAAGTACACAGACTTAAACAATTGCCTTTACATGGGGTTAAAGCATGTTCTGTTCTGTGGTGTGAGAAGCAGCTGAGAAATCAAGCTAGGCAATGGAGATGTTTACAGCATGATCATTTATAACCTCAGGTTTTCTTCCAGTAACTCTTAATCCTAAAGAGATGCCCAGGGGCCTACCTGTCCATAGAGCTGAAACCAATATTGTAATTTGGAGTCACTGTGATAACATTCTGTTAGAGATTATTTTTTTAAGGTTCTCTGAAGAAAAGATAAGAAATATTAGGTTCTCAAACTTGAATATTAATTCTTTGGCAAGTAGCACAATGTTTCCTTTATCTCTATCAGCATGATTTTGGTGATCAGATAAGATGACTGATATTTTAAGAAAGAGCAGCTACAATCTGTTTAGCATAAGCTGTAAACATGTCAAGAACTGTCATGGGAAACAACTTGGAACACATAATTGTATTAGGTTGCTGATTCTCACAGGTTTTATTGTTCTTCAAATAAGTTAATTGGGCTTGGTGCTTAGAACAACTCTGAAGTTCATTCCTTTGTTTATTAATTTATTCAACAAATAATGACAGAAATACTTCCATAGGCAGACACCAATCCAAGCCCTTTGATATGGCAGTGGAAAAGGCAAATTCCTTACACTTATAAAGATGAACAATCAAATAAATAACTAGCATAATGACTTAATGATACGTGTGCCAGGAAGAAAATTAAATAGATTAAGAGGCAAAAAGAAAATGTGGGATTTAGTCAGGTGGTAAGAGAAGGTGACATTGGGTTGAGATCAGCAAGGGCAAGAAGGTACCCCATAGAATATGAACATCTGGAAGACAGTGTTGCAGGCATCAGCAAACAGTTCTGAGGTGGGACTACCCTGGCCATGTAGAGAAGTGAAAAGTCAGCTGATAGGGCTAAAGCACAGTGGCGGGTGCTCAGAGTGGCAGAGGTTAGGCTGTCAAGGAACACAGGAGACAGAGCACCCAGAATGACCACAAAGGCAAAGGTAAGGGATTTGTGTTGTGAGCATAGTGAGAAGCTACAGAATGTTGTAGGCAGGGATGTGACCCAGTTACCGGAACATCAGGTTCTAGGTGTGTGTGAGCATTCTCCCAATGTGTGTGTTTCTTCTATAAGGACACCAACGTCAGCTGGAGTCTGCCTCTGTTGTGCAGTGTAAAGGGAGACAAAAGGACTGAGCTAATAGTCTGTGTGTCCCTACGTGGGTGAGGCGTGAAGCCTGGGTTGTACAAATGCTTTGTGGATGAGAAAAGTAAAAAGACATTAAATCAATAAGAATGATAGAAGCTCCTGCAGCAATAACTGCCATAGGTCATGTAAGCCACACACTCTCCATTGTTTAAAGCAGAATGAGAGCTCTCAGCAGTGGCAGGAAGGAAGCTTCTAAGGGGGGTTTGCTATGAGATGGGTGCTTTGTGAACCAAGAATTAGAGGCTATACAGAAAATAGGAACGTGCATCATTTACAAATTGGGTTAATTCTATCTGGATTATTTGTCTATTTATTATGACTTTCTTTTTATGGCTTTTCCTGCTCATGGTTGAGGAAGTATACAAATAGTACACGTTTCTTCAAAGGATTATTTTCCTGTGTAATAGTATAGAGATTGGAATTCAGGAGTTTGTGGGAGATGACAACTGGTCATGTCTGTTTTTTTAAAATTGTATTCTCACCTCTAGGCAGTTTGTCTAGTTCAAGTTGTTTATTGCTGTGTATTCTGTCTTATTTTTTCTGAACTACCAAGTAATTGGAGCTTAATTTAGAAAATTATGTGCAATAATAAAATCATATTAATGATATTTCCCACCATGCTATTAACTTTTATGCTTTATATAGTCATGCAATGGAACTGGCACCTGGTTACTGGGTATACTACTCTACTAAACTGCTTCCCTTTGGTGAAGGGAGATTCAACAGCACAGCCTCATTAAAAACTAAACAGTCTTCCTTTTCTGTTCTCGAAATGAGGAAAGAAACAACACCTTTGGTCTCATCAAAAGAAGCCTGCTATGTTTCCTTTAATAGAACGCTCTTCGGAAAGATATAACCATGCCGCAGTCACTACTGGCTGGCCAGTGGCCTAGTGTTTTGATGTGATTTTGCTTTTGGCACAAGTCTTCTGTTATTAAATTCATACTTCTCCAGGCATTAGCCTCAGAATGAAGGGATTAAAAAAAAATCCAACCCTGAACTCAGCATCAGCTGCAACTAGCTCTCTAGAAAAGAAATGATTACGTTTATGGTTTTCTTGCTCTTTAGTACAATGGATAGTTTGATATCACAGATCTTCCCTTGTTCTTTCTCCTTGCAGAGCTTCTAAGAATACACCACACAGTAGGCACCTCTGGCCTATGCCATTGCTCACACAGTCAGCGGAGGGCAAAGATCACCCCTCTAGAGCTCCCTGGGTCATTATTTGGAGAAGTGACTCAGCATTCCTGGGGTTCCTGGGGAGAGGGGATCTGCCTTTGTGAACTCCAACCATATTCCTGTTCACACTTTTCAATGACCCATGGTTTCTAAATTTGTGCCTCTGCTCCTATAGGATGGCTCATGTAGCACTTGAAAAATAGCTAATCCAATTTTATTCAGGGCTTTTTTAGCACTGGAAAATATAACTGAGTTTAGGAACTAATCTGAAGATATTGGAAACAGGAGACGAGTGGATATGAGCAGGTACAGTGGTCTCCATTTGACTGTAAAGGGAAACAGGAAGTATAGTTCTTAATACTGTTTTGATTTCAAGCTATAGTGATTCAAAGTGGAATTGTATGCAAAGAAAGGTTAAAATTCATTTATCCAAGATGAAATCAGAAGGATTCATTGACTGGTACACAGGCCAAATGGTCTGTCCATTCAGAGACTGCATTGACTGTGTGAGATGTGCTCCAGACCACGTAAATCTCTGTGGATGCAGAGATGAATAAGGCATATCTCATGCTCAGGAAGAATTTAAAACCTAGTAGGAAAGACACAGAGAGACAAAATCCTAGTCAAAGTATCACATGGTATGGTACGTATGAAAAATACTTGATCTCAGTTCTCACTATGCCCAGAACAGTAGACAGAAATAGTGAACAGTGACACAGTTTCCTTAACACACTGTACCTGACACATATGGATCCCTCTGTTGGATTGATTATTCAAGGGGAGGTGGATTCAGGTGGGGAGATGTCAAGAGAGTTCTCTCAGAGACCTTTGAGGATATACTGTGAAAGGCTGGAGGTGCAGAGCAAGGGTTTGGCCATTAGGGACAGATAGGGTGTGGCCACCAGAACAGGAAAGCATGGGGAAAGAATCCCAGAGCTTCACGAAAGAAAGAAAGAGATGGAAGCAAGGAATAATCTGCATGGATTAACAGGCAAGTAGCTGCTCTTCTGACTGTGAAGAATTTACGAAGTTTCTCACAGTCACCAAATGAATCTTCCTGTGTCAGGTCTGAGTAGAACACGGCTACACACTGACATTGGAAGGGCACTCTGTTGTCTCCTGCTCTCTGTTGAATCTTCCTATGTCAGGTCTGAGTAGAACACGGCTGCACACTGACATTGCAAAGGCACTCTGTTGTCTCCTGCTCTCTGTTCCACACCTTCCTAACTCTAATCCATCCCATAACCTCTCCTCATCTGCCCAATATGGTACTTTTAAAAGCCTTTAAAAACAGACTTGGTCTAGTTGCATATTGTAACCTCAAAGTCCTTCCAGTGGACAGAAAAGGCCCAGGACAGGTTGACAATATTAAGGAATTTATAAATCTTGATTAGAATTGGGTCACCCAGAAGATAAATGTTTTGAAATTGAACAAATGGATTATATTGAAAGCATGGATGACCCCATAAAGAATGAAAGTCAGAGTGATTTTCAAGAAGATAATTAAAACATAACATTTTCCTGTGACTGGTCTCTGTTTGGAGGTAATCAGAAAGTCCAGCTGCATCAAATACCGAGAAGACCTCCATGACCATTCTAGTGTCCTGAGTCCTTATCTGCCATTAAAAGTCAGTGGAGAATGATGGCATGCAGACCTGGGATCAGAAGTTAGCTTACAGCACATCTTCTTTCCAGATGTCACTACATATAATTATAAGTCAGAGGTAAAAAAGGAAAAATGCTTATAAAACTGCAACTAACCCTTAGAAATAGAAAAGAATGTCAGAATTTTCTTTCCAGGATTTGCCATATGTCTCTTTCCTAGTAGGGATTCTTTTTATAGAAAGACTTTACCGTGGCACACAGACACCACCTATACAGGTATTTCTCCCTCTCATAGGAAATACCAATACCCGGTGCAAGTGCATAAATTCTAGGATATTATATATAGCATAGAATTATACACACACACACACACACACACATATATATATATATATGACATTTCCTAAATGTAGCTGTTGGTAGACATGTCTGAGAAGTCAAATCTATTCTGGGTTAAGTTTTGATCCTAGCATAGTGGGATTTTTTAATACAAGATATCTTTCTTTCTGAATTGCACACCAAATAGAGCTCCATAAATGCCACTGAGGCAAACTCTACATCCCCATTATCCTAAGTACAAAGCCCTCAGTCAACTCCATGGTACTTGTACATGCAGCTCAGTCCAGTAAAAGTATGCCAGAGACCACTTGCTGATGTGAGTCAGGCCTTCTTGGCTCACTTCCAAGGTTGAATTTTTGGGAATCAGATGGGTCTATGTGTTAAATTCAGAGGCCATCTAAGTTTTGTATAGTGCTTTCATACATTTCTAGAGATATCTAACATGAGATAGACTTTACATGACTTCATTGTAGCCATTCAGAGATCCTTAATAGGATTTGTAAATCTCCCAAGTTGGTCCTAGAGAGTATGAATGGAGATGAGTTATCTCTGAATAATCACACTTAGTGTCATCATCTATGCTGCTTCTCTGCATTGACACAGTTGATACTTGAGATGGATAATTCACTTTGTATGTATTATATGGTGTTTAGCATCAGCCCTCACAGATGCTTGGTACATCCCTTCTTGATTATGACAACTGAATGTGTCCCTAGACATTGTCAAATATCCTCTGAGGGTGTCAAGTTAAGGTGTTGTTCTTGGATGAAAGCCACTGCCTGGTCTAGGGAAACGGTGGGGGAAAATAAGGTATCAACAGGCTTGAATTAAGGTTGTGATCCTAAGGACCTTGCTATAAAAGTGACCAATAGCAATTCTGATTTAGCAGCCCTTGTCATATTTTTCCATCATCCCCCTACATGCCCTTGCTTGGCTATTACCATGAATATATGGAATTTCCTGATCTTCTTATTCGATTTGTCAATTCTTATTATACATAGCAGATATTTAATAAGTGTTGGTAAGTGACATGTAAGATTTTGTGTCTGTGTCTGTGATGCCGTCTCTGGAGATGTTTGCTTTTCTAATGATGCTTGAAAACTTGGCTATGCCTATGATGAGAAGCCCATGCAGATGATCAGCTCACCTATTTTATATTGTACCCACAAACCTCACAAGCTAGGTGTTTACACTTCTAATATACAGATGAGAGAGACAATGGTTGATATCTTTTAGGCAGGGACAGAGCTAAAATTCCAAATATATCCTCTAACTCCAGAGTTCTGTTCACAGGCCAGCAATACTGTCCCTCGGTTTAACCATCCATCCAGTGCCTAGCCCAGAACTATGCCAGGTGCTGGGAGAGTACAGTTGAGTGAGACATGGCACCTGCTCCCTGCTCTCCACGATGCCACAACTTAAAGGGAGAACTTGTAGGACCTAAATATACACAAAGTGATTATGTGGCCAAACGCAAAGGGTACTTCATCCCCCGTCACTCTAAGAAGCATGGACATTCTCATGATTCCCTCAGTAGAAATCTTGAGACTGTCATCAACTCAGGAAGACTGGCTTCACTTTAGCCTCCTTCAGTGGTTTAATAGAGGGATTATAGAATTAAGCACCTGTGCCTGAGGGAATATAGCCACACAAAGGGATTGGGCAGATATGTCACCATGTATATTTCCTGTCACTAGGAGAGGTCTTCCCCAAACAGGAACTTCCTCAGCTCCTTGTTTGGAGCCATTGGCTGAGCCAGTGCTGGCTGGAAGGGAAGGAGCTACCCTCCTGGTAGAAGCAACATTGAACTGCTGCCTGAATATGGGAAGCTGAGTAGCTGGGCTCTGTGGAGCAGAAGCAGCTGTGTGCTTCTCTATGGCCACACTTTATTAGCTCCCTGCTGCTCTCTGTTTCCCCTTCAATACCCAGTTATTTTCCTTACTCCTTTGTTGCTGTTTTGATTTCTGTCATTCTTTGGTTCTTTTCGCTGTCCCTGGTCCTTAAAATTTTTATGAAAGAAGTTGGCTCTCTCTTTTTTTTTTCTCTTTATTTTCAAAATACGTTGATATTCAGTGGTCTTCCTTAGAGTGTTACAAGCTGAACTGGGAAAAAAATGTCAAGAAAAAAAGTAAACTAGCTTTTTCAAACTTTCTAAAACTTTTTTTTTAAGAAGGGAAAAGGTTCAGGTCAGTTCTTATTTTCATCTGAATGGCTTTCCCATCCAAATAGTCAGCATAAGGAATGTAAAAAGATTTAGGGGAATATAGCCATGGTCATGAATAATTCAAATATACATTAGGAATGCAGAACTTTTGGAGCAACCAGTACATTTTAAGGAGAATATTGGAAAAACACTGGGGAAAAGAAACAAATGTTGCCTTTTCTTATCATTTTTGTAAAAAGAACAGACCAAACCAAAAAACTACCACTAAATATATTTTCCCAATTATAAATCACAAAAAACCTTGTTTATAAAACAGAAATCAAGCTGAAACACAATTCTAAGTAAAATTTCTTGCCATTTTATGTATCTTAATTACACTGTTTAGAAACAACTACAAAAAATCACCAGTGTCCAAGAATTCTGAAAGTTATTCAGATCCAGATATTTTATATGTATAATGTACACCTTTATTTTAAGCACTTACTTTTAGCTGTGTCTAGTTTTCAAGAAAATATAATTACCTACATTTTGAGAACTGGGGTTATCGCTCAGTGGTCCAGTACTTGCCTAGCATGCATGAGGCCCTAGCTTCAAGCCCCAGTTCTGAAAAATAGGAAAGAAAATACACTTTTTTTTTTTACATTTGCTACTTGTCATTAACATGGGAAATGTACATTTTGAAAAGGTGATTACTAAATGCTAGGAATGTTCAATACTATTTTCTTTCAAAAATTACTGTGATTTTATGTGCAGGAATTGCCAACACCACAAATCTGTTATCACTGCATGGACACATTTGGTGCTGTTGAAAATGTGGCTTAATACCTGGTACCACCTGTAATGACATCAATTACAATATGTTCCTGGAATATACTAGCTTCTCATTAAATGTTTGTTCTTTTGTTTTGTTTTTTCTCAAATCTGTCTTCTATGTACTAGTCCCCTTTGAATCAAAATGCCATCCATAATTGAATGCAGAAAACTTGTTTTTCTTTTCATTGCTGACAAATAAACAGACTTTGTCTCAGTCTCTACAATACCATCAGACTGTTCTCTCTTTGGGATCTGTCAACTTTAAAAAAAAAAAAAAAGACAAATAACTTTCAGTAGTTAACTTTAATGCTTTATTCAAGCAATTTCTTTTTCTACAGCATTAAAATAAAAATGACTATTTAAAAATATCAGCTAGTTCATTATTACTGAAAAAAATTCACCCAGTAGGAGATCTTGTATATTCATTGGTACATGGTTAGGTGGATTCATCTCTTAATATCCTAAAAAAATAGGTGAAAATTTGCAAGTCCTTGAAGAACTCCTGAATTTTCTGCATGAAACATTGCTTTTTACTAACTGAAATTAATGTGGATGAAGTTATAGAGTTCCTACTTTTTCTTCTCTAGAGAAATTCCAAAAAAGTCATCCAACTTGAAGAGGGACAGCAATTTATCACTCCAGAGCACCAAAGTTCCAGAAAGAAGTCACGCATCACTGGGTAAGCCTGTTCTGTCCTGTAGAGTTTAGAATAGACGTTTGGAGCAGTAGTTCTAATCTTTAAAAGACTTATACTTCAGATTTCTGACAAAGATGGAATTCTGAAACTGTCCCTAAGAGACCCAAGTATTCTCCATGGTTGCCAGAGTGTAACAGTATAATTATGCAAATTTCTTCAGAATAATTATGAATTAAGTTCTTGCTAATGTGCGCTATGGAATCAAATGCCTAGATGTTGAGTCTTGTACCATGTCCCAGAATTGACTCTGGACTTGGTCTGCAATTAGATGAGACTGGGGTGAACAGAACACACATTAATAAAAATGATTTGTAATTATCTCAAGGATTTGTCCAAATTGCATTTTATGGGCAAACTATGAAGCCCAACAAGCGTAAGCATAGGGCCTGTAGTTGTACAGAAGGATTGGTATTGGATGGATGTGGGCCAGTGCTCTCTGAGCTGTATGGTTCTTCTTTTCCCTTACTGTCTGGTTCCAATCTTCAGCCTGATTCTGTGCACACTCCACATCAGGCGAGCAGTCCTCAAATTTGTTTGTGCCTAAACCTTCTTGAGTTACTTCTTAAAAACACAAGCTCCTAAGTGTTACATCCACAGGATGCTGCTGCCTTGAAGAAGCACCAGTTAGAATCTCAAACCCTCGAATCAAAGGACTGTTTTATACTCATTTGACAAATGTTTAGTAGGTGTCTGTTATAATGCATACAGTGCCTTAGGGACTGGGAATGTATTAGGAAAGAGAATGAAGATTCTTGAATATTGGAATATGATTGATCCTCTGGAGGAAAGAAGGGACATACCTGAATCTTTAAGACTATTATAATAAGTGACATTTCAATGCAAGTTGCTAAACCAAATGACAAAGTTGAGTTAATGTTCTAGAAACCTGAAGGTAAATGATTCTGAGGAGTTATATACTGCAATGAATGATCTGTGGATGTTTGGCTGAATAGGTTAAAGCACTGTAGAAATAAGCTCATGGTCTCATGGTCCAGTAAACTTCACTTTGCTCAGTAACCCCAGATTATGTTCCTCTTCCTGGGCAGTTATCTCACAAATGGACTGCTTGGGTAAAAAGGATTAGATGGTAAATTCTTCAGCCCCATAGACTCTAAAATAAAACTTGGGTTCTGCTGAAATGGGTTACTGGTATCTTTGAATACTAAGATTCTTTGTCAAGATGCTAACAAATACTTGTGCCCAATATTTATGAACACCAACATACTTCTTTGCTAGACATCTGTGGCATAGGTATGGGTGCACACATCTAGCTGATACTCCATCTTCAGAAAACTCTACCACATTATAAATACTACTAGACGAGTCCACTTTGGGAACTTCTTAATTAGAATATATTGTAGTCTGAACTAATTGCTTCATCCCATTTATTTGATCTGAAATATCATTCAGAAACCACTTTGGAGAGGAGAGAATTTATGATCCTAAGCAGATTTCAGCATCCCAATTGGATAATTAACAAGAAAGACCATTATCACCAGATGTGCACTGGCCGACCCTTGGAACAGATGTTGGAGATGATGGATCTGTACCATGGGGAGGGGGGTGCTTCAATTCTCCAGGCCTGGATAGGAGTTATTCTGTTTATTGGGCAATAATACTGGTGATGAAATTTAATGACACAAACTGGAGTGATGCAAATGGCATCAAAACGATCTGGGAAAGAAAGGACAGGAGCAGACCAAAACATCACAAATTGATGTGGAAAGAAAAAAACACGAAATCTCCCATGTTACCAGCGTGAAAAGCTCATGGGAGAGGCACATTCTTGCTGTGGGGCATGCAAAATTACAGATGATAGCTGTGGAATCGCTTGTGATTTTGTCCATTTTCATATGTGTGCATCCGTGTGTGTGTATGCATTCGTGTGTGTGTCTATGTGTGTGTGCTTAAAATTCTCATTTTTCCTTTCTTCTACCACAGCCAAAGCACCTCCCATTCCAAGTTCCAATTTGGAAAGGATGGACACAGAACCTTTCAATGGCAGTGAAGTGCTCACACGCATCCTTGGTTTGGAAAAGGTAACTTCATTTGAGTTTGCTATGGACGGATGATGAAGTTAAAGAAAGACATTTAGGTTAATAGAGGTCTCTGCCAAGCAGGAAGGGGCTTGGAGTACTTTTCCTATGGAAGTGCTCTTTCAGGAAGGCTCTTTGTTTAGGCACTTTTCAATCATAGCACAATTTTAAGACAGTGTGAATTTCTTAAGGTCTTCGGCATTTATTTACTGCCTTAGTAAGTCCCTTAATTGAACTTAAGGTTTTCACTTAGTAAGAAATAATGTGGTATTTTATGTGATCTTTCAATTTTCTGAAGCAAGGAAATAAAAAATGAAGCTATAACATTCTTTGAACTTGCTGCCTCATCCATATTAATAACGTCTTGGACAAATTAGAGCTATGGAAAATCTCTCCCCTAAGTAGGAAAATCCTTTCCCTTAGCATTTTTTAGAGTGCTTACCTACAAATTTCTCTGTTTTCTAGAGATCGTCTACTTTATAATTTCCCAGATTGCAAGATAATAAACCCACTTTTATAAGAAATGTGAGCTGGAAGCCTGTGAGCTAAGTGTGTGTGTGTATGTGTGTGTATGTGTGTGTGTGTGTGTGTGTGTGAGAGAGAGAGAGAGAGAGAGAGAAAGAGAGAGAGAGAGAGAGAAATTTCAATGCCTTTAAGGAAGAACAATTACTCTGTGGTTAAGTACATTCTCCATTTTTTGCTATTTTTCAATCAGCCCGGTTCGTGTATTTAAGGTATTTGGCTGGCTTCCATGGTAGTCCAACTTTTTCATTCTTTCCCCTATAACACACACACACACACACACACACACACACACACACACACACACACACACAACTTTATCATGCAGGAATTATTTCATCCTTTTAAATCATGAAACATGTCTCTGATCTTTACTCCTATTCCATTAACCATAGCCATGACACTATTGCTTACTGTGACTTTAGTAGTGACCCTCAGGTTACCATTGTGTGCAGCTGAGGCATTTTATTAAACTGAGTCATGTAAATAAACAAAAAACTGACACAAAAATAGATGTCAAAAAAAGGCTTCATACTCGCTGAGGCAATGCCAACTCTGACAGTTGTGGGCTGTGATCTAAGACTTTCCTACTCAGTACAGCCTAGATGGTGAAAGTTGATGTTATATCATAAGTGAAGTTTTTAAAGCTCCCTGAGTAGCCTTGGAAATTCTTCAGCATTCCCACTTAATTCTAGTCTAAAGCCTCTTCCAACCTGGGTGCACACAAGGAGAATCTGTTCTATTTCATTCGGCTTCTCTAATGCTTCCCAGAAAAAGAGTTTTGCACTGGATCAGATAAATTCTTTGACATGTAGGATAGAAATGCTATTCTTAAAGATAACACTTTACTGTATTGAAACTCCCAAGATCTCTTTTTCATAAGGAATGGCATTTTAGAGTTCTGTGCAGCAGCACAGAGTCATAGATCCCAGGGAGATAGGCCCCAAATGAATTTTATATGTATAGATACATATTTTTAGAGTACTTGGAACAAGGCAGGGGTGTGAGAATTAGGATGACATATTGATGCCTGTGTCAGCAATCTCTCTGCTTCCTTTCTGTCCCTACACTGCTTTCTGCAACCCTAGCAGGAATGAGTAGAGAAATCACTTTGGGGTGAGTCTATGTGCAGTGTTAGAGAAGAGCTCTGGATGCGACTGTGAGACCTAGCAGGGGTGTGCGTCCCACACTAGCACATCCTGTCTAGTTCTATTTTATGTGGCTGTTGAGTGTCTAGAAAGCAGAGTGAAGATTTTGTGTTGTAAATTTAAAGGAAGGAGGAAGTTGGCCCCCACCTCAAAGGGTTAAATGAATTAACTATTAAAGTATCCCCTTGAACATTACATTTAAATATAGTTAGCTTTGTAATTAGATAAACAAATTAATTGTGGTGAATGTGATCAGCATCAGGACTGAAAACAGTGTTTCATCTGCAACTGATCTGCACCATGGGATACATAGGAGAGTTATAAGGATTCCTTTATGAAAATTATTTCCAGTTATTGCTTGTTGTAATTCTAACAACTTACATATTTTCATGCATATTTCCTCTTATTTTTCCATATGTGAAACTGAAAGGAAATATAACCCATTAGTCTATTTTTATAAATAAGCAGTTAGTCCTAAGAGTAGATCTTGAAGTTCTGTCTTTTGAAAGTCTTCCAAAGATCATGACTAATTTTACAGAAAAAAAAATTTAAAACACAGAGTTCGGGCATCTGAATTTCTGCTGCTCAATGCTCAGGAAAAATGATTATGATTATTATGCAGGATGAAAGTTTTGTCAGAAAACAATTGGTGCACTTAGGTTCTCTGGTCAAAGATAGGAAAATAGGAAATAGTTTCTGGCACACAAATCAAATGTGAATCATTTAAATCAAAATCATGGCAATAATTTATTCATGTATATTCTTTCTCTACAATTTCCCAGTGTAAACTCACTGTATTTTTTTATTTTAATAATGTAGGACTTCCAAAATATCTATTGTGAAGCTAGGCCAGTTGTCTTAAAGATGAAAATATTTTCGCTTTCATACTTGCTGACACGACCACGTCTCTATCCCTCCCCCACACGTTTAGCTGTTAAAGCAAAATTCAACTCCAGAAGACATACGGAAAGAATTATGTGAGAGCTACCCAGGAGACGCCTCGGAGGACGCCTTCTCTTGGATCACTCTAGGGAAAAATGTCTTCAGCAGATTTTGCTTTTCCAACATGACCCTTTTAGAGTCTTCTCTCCAGGAACTAAAAGACCTCGTCTCTCAGGTGAGTATAGGTTTTTTGTTTTTTTTTTTTTAATATATGACCAAAATTCCATACACAATTGGAGGGTTACTGCTTCCCCTCTGGATCCCTAAAGGGACTCACCATGAAATTAAAGAACAAGTCTGTAGCCCACATGGACTTTGCAATATTGACTGGAATACTTATCCACCTTCAGCATAATTTCCCCTCACATAGACATTTGTGTACAATATTTAATGTTAAGTAATGTTCATTTATCATTTAAATGTGCACGAGTGAAATGATTTGGTATTGAATTTAAAATATTACTTTATAGTTAATATGCATATGCCTCAGATGAAGTATGGCCTGACTCTGGCGAATAAAGATTGTTTTCCCTTAGATTTGGAAGTGAGATTTTGCAGGCTAGAAAGCAAGTTTAATAATTAAACTATCAAAGTCATGCACTTGTCAGAAGTTAGAATAATGAGTAATATCTTTTTATTTTCTTCTCACTGACCTTAAACTTACTTTGGTAAGCTGAATTTTGAGGAAATAATATATCCCTATCCCCAAATATAGAACCAGTGAAATCCCCACAGGAAGTATTAATGGCCATCTGTGTATGTTAGTCTTAAAGGACAATGGTGAAATGAGAGACCAGAAATCTAATGTTAATGAAACCTATATCTAATGAAAGATTTTTTTTAAATCAGAAATTTTTTGCCTCAAGCTTCTAATGGCCTGAAAGCCTCTGCTTCCCTAAGTTCATGAACCAGCACTGGCTCTTACTATTTTTAGGTTCCTCTCTTCCACAATGGTACCTAAGCCATAGGTGGGTGAGTTTCAATATAAGAAACCTATCCAGGGATATACACTCTGTAGTCTCTTATTCTATAAAACTTGGCCAGTTGTGGCCTTCTCTGAGCACAGAACTATGTTTTTAAGGAAGCTTCACTAGTGAGAGTTGAGGGTTGCTCTAGGTTTCTCTCTACCCCTTGTTCCGTGGTGTTCCATGAGCCCTAGGTATAGAAGTTCCAGACAGTTACTAGTCACTTACTCATATGAACTCAGAGCAACAATGACAGAATACACAGGTCACACCTAAGTTCAAGCCAGACAAACTCCCACCCGGTGAAGTGGGTATGAACCCCCCTGAGGAACTATTGGAAACTGATGGCTCCTGGGAGTGGGGGAGTCAATCTCAACTAAGGGTTGAAACTATTGGTAGGTTAACAAAGTTCCAGTGGATGAACCTACACTGCAGGGTGTTTGGGGATAAACTTGACTCTATTGGAATACATATCTATATGTATGTATATATACATATGTATATGTTAGAGTACATGGAATTGGTTGTGGAGTAATAAGGGGATGAAGACACGGGATGCGAATACAATCAAAATATATAATATGAAATTTGCCAAAATTCAATAAAAAATAATAAAATAAATAATGTTTAACTTATATGTGAATTTTGGGATATTTTTATAGATTAGGTCATTAAAAATGCATATTTAAGAGGAAAAATCAGAATTCTTTGGAAATTCTATGGACAAGAAAAAATAAAACATGCCTTCTAACATTTTCCTCTTGATTCTCTAAATTTCATTAAAAGTAATTTTTAATTAAAAAATATCTCTTAGTAATTTGTGTTTACCCTAAGAACCAGGTGAGAGACATTATTGGAATAGCCTGAGTCCAATAGGAGGCTCTGGCTATCCTTAAATGTATCAGAGGGCCAGAGATGTAGTTCAGTAGTTGAATGTTTACCTAGTGTCTCCAGTGCTGGGGGAGAATCTTTCTATTTAAACTCTGAGGTCATGTAGAATAGACTGAGAGGCCACAAACATACTGATCCAATGAAGATTGATGGAAAGGTCGGCATAGCTAGTGTGAAGGAGGTTATGAGGAGAACAGCTTTGGTGAGACAATAATAAAGAAGTATTTCTGACAGTATGAGCTGGATCCTACGATTCAAAATAAAGCCCAAAGTTGCAGTTTTTCTTGGGAAGTCGATAGTACAGGGAGTGGTTAAATAGATTCACTTGTTCCCATCGGTCCTCCATTATAACCAGTGCTCATGGTATTGCCACAGAACTTTAGAAATATTTTTTGCATTATGTACAATTCTAATAGTATGCCCTTTTGTGAATATTCTTCTACATGTGATAGATACCATATATGTCATGAGTGTATATATACTATATTTCTTGGTTATCTTGCAATATAAATTAGTTTTAAGGAATTTCCATCAAAAACATATGTTCTAGAAAATGATATGGAGGGACGGTATGCCCAGAGCTCCTAGGAGGGAAATACAGAAAATGAAAGCGTTACTTGAAAGCTAATTTTGTCTTAGAAAGTTAACTTTAATTTCCAAATATCTAACTTTAAACACTTGCATAAATTCAGTTTTGTTAATAAAATTTTGAATAATTCAACATCTGGAACTATAAGGAAAACCATAATTATGTTGATAGATGCTTGTAGTTTTTCCAAGGGAAAAAAATGACTCAGACTGAGTAAGGATCTGAAAGACCTGTGACTGTGAAAATCTGGCCTTTTCTTCTGTTCTTTCAAAGACAACAAGCCATGTGATTACAAAAGTTAAAGTCTCTTCTCTGTGATTTTGTTTTTAAAGATGTCCAGTGACCCCAACAACCAGAAGATAGTCTTTCAGGAGCTAGTCAGAGTCTTGTCCTTCTTCTCACAAGTACAGGAACAAAAAGAAGTGTGGCAGCTTCTCTCGAGATTCCCAGATATATTTCAGAATGACACCTCGTTGAGCAATCTATTTGATGTTCTTCGAAAGGCAAACAGGTAAGAAAGTGAAATGTTAAATGGACAAAGTTACAGACTTCACAAAGAAGTCTTTAAAGGAGAGTTCCTGTGAGAATTACCATCAGGTAGACAATTTAACACGGAACAAATAGTCCTTGAGCATCATGTTACAGATTTTAGCAGGGAAGGTAAGTGTGTGAGTTCAGCAAAAGATGCTCGTAGAGGTAATCACGCATCCGAAGCAGGGAGGAATGCTCCCCTCAAAACTGCATAGCTACTTGGTAACTGAGTTCTCAAGATGGAGGCATAAACTTGAACTAGGTTAGATCAGTAACATAGGCTCATTCAGGGACAACATGTACTCTGTACATGTCATAAACTGCCTATGAATAAAGAATCTTAGTGGAATTTTTACTTCACATCATTCAATAAAGTTGAAAGTTTACTCCAAGTCACCTAAAGGAGACTGACTTCCCTCATGGTCATCCAGCTATAAATGGTCCATCTAAGCTGACAGACAGGGACGGTAGTGTTAGGCACATATGCTATAAGGATTTAAAACTTTGCAAAAGACTCCTCCTCATTCTTTTCTTCCTCCTCCTCCTCTTCCTCTTCCTCCTCTTCTGCCTCCTCTTCCTTTTCTTCTTCCTCCTCCTCCCCTCCCTCCTTCCATTCTCCTTCTTCTCAAGGGTAGGGTCACAAATACCAGGCAATTGCTGGCCATGCTGTCGGGAGAGCTTGAACCTGGGTTTCTAACTTCAGAAGCCAGGCTGCCTCTTTAAAAGTTTATTGGCAGCATGATGTATTCTATGCTGAATGTCTAACATATCAGATGAGATTGTTCTCATTTTGGAAATGTTTCAGGTTAAAGTCTATATAACAAGTCCTTTGTTTGTCCATCCTTCTCATTTGGTTCTTACAACAGTCCTTTGAGATTGAGATAACAAAGACTCATTTTGAAGAGAGAGAATCTTCATGGAGGTCAAATGACTTCCCCAGGGTTCAGGAATTGCTATGTGGCAAAGCTAGAATCAGAACTCAAGGAATTCAAATCCAAGCCCCGTGCTCTTTCTGTAACAGCAACCAAACCGTCCGCAGAAGGAACAAGGTTTTGGGACATTTGAGCCTCTAGATTGTACCTCATTTTGCACTCTCAGGAAAGGAGAACAGAACAATTTGTATAGTGTGCCAGTGAGAAGGGTTAAAACAGTATTGATCACAAATAAGTTACTTATACATAGTCACTAAAAGGAGGAAAAATTTAAAAGGTGGGTTATCCCAAGTGTCACCAGGAATGGGGAGCAATTGAAACTGTCACACATTGCAGGTTAGAATAGAAAATGACGGAATCATTTTGAAGGAAGAGTCATCACTTTTTTTAAGTAAAGCAGCACTTCTGCTCTGTGATATTTTCCTAACAAAATAGAAACATGTTCACATGACACTTTCTATCTCAGCGTTTATTCATAGTAGCTAAAATTGAAGGGGCAAATTTCCTTAAGAAGAATGAGTGAACACATTATAGTTTTTTCATATACTTGAATCCTATTTAACAGTTAAAAAATAAAAAATTATAATCAACAATAAAAAAATTAAAAAGAATTAGAGTGCTGCATCATGAAAAATTTCAATATTATACTATCAAGACAGTCTAGGTTAAAGAGCAGTGCTTGGAGTCTGAAGCAGAATAGTGAATTCAAGTTTAGCCTGTGCTACATACCAGCCTGTCTCAAAAATACATGATATATGTATAGAGATGGTATTATTTCATTTATAAGAACTGATAGTATTAAACTGCAGTGTTAGGTCTCAGATCAATTTTCATGGTGTAGAAACTGTAGGAACCTAAGAAAACTTTTTCTTGGTGATTAAAATGTTTCATAGGGGCTAAGGTGAATCAGTCAAAATAAAGTACTTGCCATGCAATCATACAGCGCCCCAACACCCACATAAAAGTCAGACAAGGCAACATATACCAGTAATCCCAGCTCTGGGAAGACAGAGGCTCTCTGGGGCATACCTGCCAGCCATTCTAGCCAAATAGGTAAGCTCTGGGTTCAGTGAGAGATCCTGTCTCCAAAAATAAGGTGAAGAGTAACTGAGGAAGACACCAGACACTGACCTCTGGCTCCACACACAGACACACACATGGACATGGGCACTTGTGCTTCTACATACATACGCACATACATGAACTCACACACAGAATGGCACACCCAAAATGTGCTTTGTATCTTGGCTGGCATTGAGGTTACTTGTCAAACTCTTTGAGCTAATACCTAAAATAAGTTCATCTTATTGTAGCTGAATTATACCTCAATGAAATTTTCATTAAAAAGCAGAAGATAAATGTATGAAAATCCCCAAATCTATAATATACTATTTGGTAACTATAGAAGGTCTAAAATATATTTTAGGCATTATTTTGATCGCATAAGTTGCACATGAAAGAAAGTTCACTGTAACTATTTTAATTTCCTTAAAATTTTAAATGACCTTTTTGCAGATTTTGACATTATATAGTAGAATACCTAGTTGAGTAATGATTAAAATAAAAATGGCCTTCATAATAATCACATAATATCACATGGCTTCAAATTATTCTAAAGCAAATGCATTTGACTTTTTACATTTTTATTGTATTATTATAAGAACACTCAGCATGAGATTAACCTACAATACATCATTGTTGATTTTTGGTTTGGTGTTCAACAGGGATTATCTACCTGGCTCAGCAGGAACCTTATGCCCACATACAAATCTCCTACCTTCTAACTAACCCCTGGCAACCACCATTCTACTCTTTGGTTCTTTGGTATTTTAGACACTTCAAAGAGACGCCATTATGTAGTATTCTCTCTTCCGTGACTGGTTTGTTTCATTTAACAGAGCATCTTTAAGGTTTGTCCATGTTACTTTATGCTGAAGACTTTGTATTATGCTTGTGATTTTTAAATTATTCCATTGTCTCATGTGCCATGTTTTCTTCATCAGTTCACATGTCAGTGAGCATTTACATTGTTTTCCATTAGGTAAATAAAAATAGCACTGGAGTGAGCATAAGAATATGCTTATCTCTTTGAGTTCTGATATTAATCCTTTTGTCTGAATAGTCAGATGTGGAGTTTTTCTATCATAGGCTACTTATGACTATTTTTTTGGAGATACACAGTATTTTCCATAGAAATTGCTGTTCCACTTAGTATTCCTACAAACAGTGTATAAAGGCTTTGCTTTCTGCATATCTTCTCCAATATCTCCTGCCTTTTGTTTATTCAATAAACATCCTGGTCATTTGTCTGTTCTCTTGAGAGAAATATTTACTCAGATTTCAGATCATTTTTAACTTGAGGTTTTAGGGTTTCAATATTGCACCATGGGAATTTACTTACATGGTTTGAAGATTAAGCCTTAATCAAATCTGTGGTTGTAAATATTTTTTCCCCACTCTGATGTTTGTTTTTACAAGGAAGCAGCATTTGACTTTCTTCCAGTTGAACACCATTATTTTCTTAGTGGCAAATTACTGTCAATTTATGTATTTCCTCTTTCCTCTTCTGATAGGACTTGGTCAGTGTGAGTTTTGAGCCTTTGATGTATGCTAGGATAACTGAGGAACTAAACACTGAACTTTAAGAAATTTAAAATGTATGGGGCTGGAGGGATGGC
This sequence comes from Eospalax fontanierii, assembly GCA_035773235.1. Classification (NCBI taxonomy): domain Eukaryota; kingdom Metazoa; phylum Chordata; class Mammalia; order Rodentia; family Spalacidae; genus Eospalax; species Eospalax fontanierii. The sequence continues at coordinate 24,353,952 of CM069530.1, forward strand.
TCAGTGGTTAGGAACACTGACTGCTCCTGCAGAGAACCTGAACTTGGTTCCCAGCACCCATATGGTGACTAACAAACATCCATAGATCCAGTTCCAAGGGGACCAAACTCTGTGGGTATTGCTTAACATGTGATGCACTTACATACATGCAAGCATTCATCACATAAAATAAAAATAAATCCAAGGTTACTACATTAATTGGCAGAAACGAACAATCTCAAAGGTCCATACATGATTTTTGCCTTTTATGAGGAAAAGACCACGTAGGAATGTGAGTCATGAAACCTCTTAAAAGCTTTCTTTACTCGGAAGGCAAATTGTCTTGAATAATTTCCATTTTATATGATTAAGAACAGGGAAAAAGATCTATGAAGTAAAATATAAATATATATGTTGATCAATGCTTCAAAGAATTTCAGAGAGAGAAAGCCAAGTGTCACTAACGTATAAATTTGTTAGAAAAAAGATGAATTCAGTCTATTGACCATTTATTAATAATATCTGTAACAGTGTGCTGGAGGTTTAATGAGATCATTGTGTTAACCCTTCAAGTTGTTAGTCTGAGGCAATAGTTAGGTGAGTTACACCAAGTAGAGAAGTTCAGAGTGAGTTAGCTGAGATCTATGACCTGACCCTGATGCCCGATCGCTTGGTGTCCTTGGTTACCAGGGTTCAGAGACGACTCATAGTCTAAGAACCAGGAGATTCTTAGAACAAACATAAAACTGCCTGAACTATTGATTGACTGAGAGATAGGGAAGAAATGAGAGAATGTTCTATGGCCAGACATTTTAAGCACAACTCGAGTAGTAAGTTGACAGTGCCTGTGGTTCTGTGCATAAATGTTCTGCCTTCCTCCTCCCCACCACGCTGGGGCAGTTGCTCTGCTGGAAGCCACGTACAGTCTTTGAAATTATCCAGACCCCAGCTCTACTTATGACTAACCAGATAGCATTGGTTACTTAACTTTTTTGAACTCTACCCATCTGCAAAACAGGGCAAATCAAGTTGACTTCATGAACTCAGATTTGGGGAATCAAATTTTTGAAATATTATGCATATATAATTTATGTTTATATAAGCACACGTATGCATATCTATTCATGATGCTAGCAAGTGCCTAGAAGACACTTAAAATTTAGCCATCATTCATATCTAGGGGACTAAGACTAAAATTATCTTAGTTAAAATGTTTAAAGATTACAAAAATATTGTAGCATACCATGAAAGTCTATACTTTGAGGCTGGATCAAATGCTGAAGCAAGCATTCAGCTACCTGAGATACTTAATAGAGAAAATCTAGTATTTGTACTGTATCCAACATCACGATAGTAGTTGGTGAGGTACTGCTCAAGTTAAAGGGCTGACTCAACTCTGATTATTGGCATAAATCACAGTATTTGTGAAATTCAGACATTTTTGTGTGGTAGCAGGATTTCTTTGAAAAACATACTGGTGACTATAAAGGGACCAAAGACAGTTCTTGGACAGTTAGTTGTTTGGAAGCATGGAATGAACTCAGGCAAAAGTGATTGCCGATTGTATCTGTCCCTAGGACGGACTGCCCATCTTATTGGTTACACAATTCATAGAAAGACAGTGTCAGTTTGTTTTGATATTAATTTTGAGCTGCCTTTGGAGAAATGCCTACAGCCAGCTGAGAGAAAAAGAACAGAGTCTTTAATTACCACAGCTCTGTTTTTTTTTTAAATATCTCATTTGTTTAGCAAAATACTAATATGCAAGTAAAAATTTTAAATGGTAATTATTCCTGAAACCAGGTCCTTTGACTAGGCTTGACTTTTAAAGAAAATAATTTTCTAGTATTTAATTTTTCTCTTTAATTAAAAAAAGAAGGTATTATTTCATGCAGATCATTTTTTCTTAACCACATAATAGGAAAGTCTTAACAGGAAAATAAAAACAGAGAACTTGACCAAACCTTTACTCCTTTATTTCAAGGTTTTTACTATATCTTTAAAATTCTGGAAAGATAAAGTTCTCTATTCTGATTCACGAACAATTTGTGGGGATTTTGTGCATGAACAGACAATGAAGTAATTAAATTACAAAGGCAGTATCTTGTCTTTTATGCAATAAAGAATAATTTTCTATACTGTAGCCATTTTCTCCTTGAATAACCTTTTGTCTCTGTCTACAAGCCTTGAAACGCAATCTGGTTTAATTGTTTTTCCACTCGTTAGGATGCTGCTGGTAGTGCAGAAGGTTTATCCACGTGTTGAAACTAACGAAGGATTCAACACCCTCCAGAAGTCTGTTAAACACCTGCTGAACACTCTGGACTCCCCAGCTCAAGGTATGTTTCCTGCTTACTGCATTAAATTCAGTGTCACAAAGCCCATCAGAAACAAAGATCAGAGTAGGACTGAGAAATCAAGTATGTTTGGTGTTATTCTTGGGTGGGGGTAAATACTCTGTAAATCCATGTCTCCGGTTAAAATGTGGGGAAAAGAAGCAATGGTTGAGAAGAGGGTATGAGTTGCTAGGATTTTTCTTTGTGTGAAAATGAGTTCTTCTCAGCCTGAAAAATTATGTTTATACTTGGGATAGAAAATAAATATCAGGGAATAAGCCTCAACAAATAGATTTCTACCACTATTTTTTTGGAACAAAATCCCAAACAGAATTGCAAGATTTTTGTTTCCATCCCTAAACTTGAATTTTTGTAAAAATCAGAATCTTTCCATGGGAAAATTGTACTCGCAACCAACCTCTTGAAAATACATAAGTAATAGATCAGTAAAGTTCAATTCCCCCAGTAAGACAAAGTGTAGCATATTGCCTGTGAGGCTGAAAATGTCACCTTTGACATTTTGAATATATAGAATATCATCATCTGCTGATCACATGGAAGCACTCAGGTGGATACATGCAGACACATTCACACACAGATTTGGAGCTCTGAGAATAAATCCCCACTTTCTGAGTAAACACAGGTTAACATTTCTTCTGAATGAATGAATTTAGGATTATGCTTTCTTTCCTAGGTTGTCAATTTTTAAATGTGTAAACTTTTACTTTTGTATTATAAAGCAAGCATTTTGAGAACATAGGTCAAAAAGCTGACTGCCCATTATGTCCCAAAGTACCAGTTTCTATATAAAAAGAAGATTGAGAAGTCTTAAGACTTCTCACTACAGAGTCCAGTACACTCATAGGTGTCGGATTCTGTGGGTCCAGAGATTTTTATACCTACAATTATAAAATTAGTGACTAGCTTGATTGAAAGATTGACTGTTCTTTAATTTAATGGTCTTGATCAACATCAGGGGAGATTTACTTTTCCAAAAATCCTGGCCACAGAAACAATGCACAAACAAACTATTTCTTCCATGCTGTTTCATATTTGCATTTTAAAGGCTTGAGAACTTCACATTTCTCCCACCATTCTTTTCAATTTTTTCATCTTTAAACTTACACGTTTTAATTAATATAAAGTAAAGTGATAAAGTCAAGATTTTTCCCCAAAGGACAAAAGCTTATCTGTGCCTTACAAGCCAAAAGTGTCAACAGTACTTTTTATGAACTAGACAGCAAGACATAATTCAGTTATTGGATTTTCACATTTAACAATGGCCATGATTTATGTCTATGACTACATTAATGATCTTAGCAAGTATTAAAACATGTCTCTGGATGGTCAAGGTACAAGGAAACACAACTGGAAATGGTCATTTTTCCCAAAAAAAATTGAATGTGGCTAACTCTTCTTTATTATTAAAGTTATGCACCTGGGGCTTCATCAGACTGGAGGCAGCAACGCGCCTAACTTCGTGTTTATTCCCACTTGTCATTAGTTCCATGCTTTCACTTGCTTAAAGAGAAATGAATGGACTTTGAAAATTACCATAGGTATTTCTGGGAATTTATCAGGAAGCTCAAGCTTGAACCTGTGACTCCAATTCAACTACACAAGAGTCTTTGTCCACAAGTGTAGACCTGTCACATTGGCCGGGTCACCCAGTGCTTTGTCTCCATGCTTCCTAGGAGCAGTTCTGAAGGGCACATACTTTTTCCCTTGGCCTCACATTCACTTAGGGCAGAGTAGAGTGATGTCTCGTGGCAGACTTGCTTGGCTCTTTAGGCCTCACAGCAACACTCTTTAAAATGAGGAAAATAGTAGTACTTATTGTGTTAACTCTAAGTGCTTTATTTCCTTACGTTCCTCGTACTTTTGAAAGAATTCTGTGAGATTCAGTTATTTTCCCATTCACAGACAAAGAAACTGGGCAAAAGGAAGATGGGCACTTTGCATGTGTTACCCAGTCAGCAGATGGCCAGTCTGAGAGCCCCCTATATCTGCCGATCCTCAAAATCGGGTTCCTTGAGCTCTTTTATAGATGGTGGCATTCATATTCGTATTTCTCTCTCTCTCTCTTTCTCTCTCTCTCTCTCTCTCTGACAGACACACCTGAATCTATACTTTATCACTGGAACATGTTAGTACCAGCCACCACCAGACCTCTGCTCTGTTCCCATTTTCAGCCACTGATGGGCTGTGGCTTGGTGTGTCACATTTCTTCCTAGATGACAGGTTTTCACAGCCCTCCCCCAGCCTTCTATACATCTCGATGCCCATACGCTGCCTCCCATGACCTGTCTGTGATTCAGCTTGAATTAGGAACTCACTTAGGGTATCTTCAGTAGTCTTCTCAGCAGCCATGAAACATACTAATGAATTACTGGAAAGAAGGTCGGCTAACTTTCCATCTTAAGGGATTGAATTCGTACTCTTGCTGGGATCACTGGTACACAGGAAATAAGCGCCAGTGTTCCATTTGTAGAGTGAGCTTTGGGAACAGAGGTTTCTTTTGTGAATCGTGAGCATTTGCTCTTTTGCAAATTCAGCAAGATGGCTCAGGGGCTCACCATAGAAAATTCCTGTTGGCTTCTAGCCAGCATGTCACAGAGTTCATTGCATGTTTCCTGTTGCACCATCTACAATGGCCATGATATGGAAACAGGCTAGATGTCCATCAACAGATGAGTGAGCAAACAAAATATGGCATATATACATGATGGTATTTTCAGATGTAAGAAAATAATGCAATGTAAATTTCAAAAAAAAAAATGGAAGAAAGTGAGGATCATTATGCTAAGTGAAATAAACCAGGCTCAGAAAGACAAATCCTACATGCTTACTCTTAAATGTGGGGTCTGCATTTAAATGTATGTGTGTGTGTGTGTGTGTGTGTGTGTGCGCGCGCGCGTGCACACACGTGTTTATAAGTAGAAGAGAGGCCGTAAGAATGGACAGTGAACTGGAAAGGGAGGGGTGAGAGAATGAAAGAAGGTAACGGAACATGTGTATAATGAAAGCAGAGGGGAGACGGCTTAGAGGGAAGTAGTTCAGCAAGTAGCCTATCTCCCATCTAGTAAGGATGTTGCTGACAAGCCTGATGATTTGAGTTCTATTCTTGGGACCCACATAGTGGAAGGAGAGAACTGACTTCTGAAGTTGTCTCTGACTTCCACACAATGTTCCAACTTCCACTTCTGAAGTTGTATCATGCCTGAGCCCCATCCCCAAACAAATAAATAAATGTAAAAGAACAGAAAATGTCACCATGAAAACCGTTTCTTTGTAGCTAACCAGCAAATTAATAATAAAAAATATCAGTAATGAAAGCACCATTTAAAAGTATGCCTAATCCTATAAAAATTAAAGAAATAAAACTTGCTTTTTAAAGATTTTGAATAAGTCCAATTCACTTAGGTCTGTTTAGTAGAAATACATTATAGGCCAGAATGGCCAAAAGGGAAAGCTTCTTTTTAACCTCAGAGTCAAGTCTCATTGATCACATAAACTTAATTTCTATTAGTTACCCACTTTAATAGCTTGACCAAAAAGAGAAACTCCATAACTAGAGAGAATATAAATGCCAGTGAAGTTGCCGGGGGCATCACACAGAAGGTGGAAGTTGGTGAGCTTTGATCTTGGAGACACAGTTCTGCCTACCTTCCATTGAAAAAGCTTAAGTCTCAATAGATTTCTAGCCTTGATTATTCAGTATATGGATATCAATAAGTAACTGTTGCTACCATTATTAACTAGACTTATTTATTCTGGTCATACCCATGGTTGTTCTTTTAACTTGCTGATACATGTTCTATAGGCAGGACAATAATATTCATTGACCTTTGAATGAAACTCAGGAAAATACACTCCATGGCACAGAAAACTAAAAAGGCCATTCTGACAGTTATTAGAGGCTAAGCCAGCATAAAGTGATTGGTAAAGAAGGGAGAAAAGGAGATTTTGTATTCTGAGATCCTCTTTTTTCTTAGTAGCATGTTTAATTAAATAAAGAACACCAAAAAAGGATGGGTGGCTGCATAGCTGTGCGCTGGGACCTTTTCAGGAAGCTGTAGGATGCACTAGATAGTCCCCATTTTTCACATGAATCCCGTACCAGCTTTCTCTTTTATTATTCATCTTATGCAACAAGTGAATCAGTGACCTTTTCAACTTCCATGGACAACTCTGATGCTGGATTAGATATCACATATGGTTTAATTGCATGCAACGTTGTGATTTCCTTCTGCGTTCAGCACCTTCTTATTTGAGACAAGTCAGCACATCCTGTTTACATTAGCCCATTTCCATTCATTACTGTGTTAAGTGATCACTGTCTGCTTTTTGAAAGAAAGAAAATACAGATTAGTGATGGCAAATGTTTCCCAGTGCTACATTTTAAACAACTGAAGTCCAGAAGAAAAAGGAAAAAACAGTTCAGTGACCCGTAAGATGGAAAGTGATTTCATTTGATTAACAAATTGCATGGTACTCAATCTTCATTATGGTATTTAAGAGCCCATCTGTGTAAATAGGTCTTGGGACACAAAACTGTGGTGGTCTGATGTATGAATAAATTTATTAGAAATGCATGTATTTGATCATTGGAATTATTTTAATCAGTAGACAACAGTTTCCTATAAATATCTTAAATGTGCCCAACAAAAATTGTACTGGGTAGCTTAAGTTGTCAACTTGACACATTTGGGAAAAGGGAACCTCAATCCGGCCATTGTCTCCCTTGGATTATCCTATGGCCATGTCAGTGAGGCATTTTCTTAATGATAATTGATCACTGCATTTTCTTAATGCTAATGGGAGGGCCCAGCCTAGTGCCATCTCTCAGCAGGTGATTCTAAGTTGTATAAGAAAGAAGCAGGCTAGTCAGGCATGGTGGCGCACATCTTGAGTCCTGGCACTCAGGAGGCAGAGGCAGGCAGATCTCTGTGACTTTAAGGTTGGCCTGGTCTACATAGTGAGTTCCAGGCCACCCTGGGCTATAAGATCTCAAAAAGATCAAAAGAGAAAGAGAGAAAGAGAGAGGAGAGAGAGAGAAAGAAGAGAGAGAGAGAGAGAGAGAGAGCAGGCTAAGCGCTGGCCAGAGGGAATGCAAGCAGCATTCCTCCATGGTCTCTGCTTCAGTTCCTTTCTCTAGGTTTCTGCCCTGACTTCTCGCGGTGATAGGTGAGACCTGGGAGCTGTAAGCTGAAATAAGCCGTTTCCTTCATAAGTTGCCTTTGGTCATAGTATTTTATTACAGCAATAGAGAACTAACTAGAACAGAAAACATGAATATCATTTATGAAATCTTTATACTTTATTAATTAGACTTGAAATGATTTCTAGTGAGAAAATTGTCTTTGAACAAAATTTTCAATGTTTACTTGTATGCTATTCCTGTAGATGCTAATACAACAGACCTGTGGAGTGAGGGTGACCAACAGACACTGTCCCCAAGTAGTCTGGCTGCACAGTAAGTCTTTTTTTTTTGGATAGCACAGTAAGTCTTTTTTTTTTTGGATACCAACACCCTTAAAATCTTGTTTTCAGTTCTAAGACTATACAACTAGATCTAACTAGTACATTTGAGTTACTTTAGGTCTTTGAGTAGAATCTTGCAAGAGGTCTCGTTTTCATATTCTGAAGGCCTTTCTTCATGAAGATATGTAAGCATCTGTCTTAGCCTGTTGAATTGCTTATAACAAACTAGCATGGGTTGGCTGATAAAAATAGAAATGTGTTTTTCACACTTTGGGGCCAGTCAGACCCCAAGCTGGGAGCAGATTTGGTGTCTGGTGAGTGCCTGATCATGGATAGAGCCTTCTTTCTAAGGCTGATTTTTGTAAGGACATCAGTCCCATTCACAAGAGTTCTTCTTTCAAAGGCCTCAGCTTCTAAGATCATCACCTTGGCAGTCAATATATGAAAATTTGGGAGACAAAACATTCAGACCATCAGCAACATCCAGGGCATTTTAAAATGTTATTTCTTTGGGTTTTTGAAGAATAAAAATATTTTAAAGCCTAATCAGTATAATCAGTGGCATTCAATGGGGCAAAGCTCACTGTAGATAATTTAATTTTGAACTTCCATTGGGATATGCAAAATCCCAGGATTAGGCAGGGGAAATGACATCAGTAACTATGGTGTCTAAAGACCATAAATGTGAGCAGATTTCTGTAGTACCTCTGAATTAGTATTGGGAATACAGGCATCTCTCTGCTGGCTGGTTGAGATAGATTCTTATAGTTCAAGGTAAATTTAGATAGTAAATGGTGTTGTAGATAAAGGTTCCCTTAAGTCTGATAAGTTATACTATTGCAGTGCAGTTCTCTGACCTTAGTCACCCAAAATATGTTTTTGTGCTAGTGGAGATTTGTGCAAACAAAATCTAATATGAAGATGAAGAAAGGTTGATCAGTGGTACTAAAATAGTGGAGCAAGAGGAGTCACTTCTGCCTTCTCCTGTGACCGTCCTCCTCCTCTAGGGTGGCTGACCCAGGCTTCTTTTAGAGCAACTAAATATTTGGACTGCCTAGAGTGCCATGATTCAGAAAGTGAGGCCTTTTAATATACTTTCTAGATAGCCATCATGCATAATAATAATTTTTAAAAATGCTTTAAGTTTACACAAGTGAACTTATTGTTAATAAACTTAATAAATAAATAAACTTAATAACCTAATAAAGCTTACTGTTGATGCCAGATATCTCTATTAGAGCCTACAGGCATCCACAGAATTGCCAGTACTCAGCACTTCTGTCTTACAAACTCCTCATCAAATGCTAGTTGCTGACAGCTAGCAGTTTATTAGAAAGAATTCAATGTTTCTAAGATGGTTCTTGTGATTGATGAAATTAAGGGATTTCTTATCTTTAAATTTCCTTTCTATTCCCACTTTAAAATAATCACAGCATGGGAAGACTGGCACAAGTTGATAATTTTGATCCAGAGTTTTCTAATGAAAGTTACTCAGAACTACCTGTTTTCGCATAGCCCTCTATCATTGCTCATGTTCTAAGGTCATTTCAAAACTTGCCTTTGTAGGTATGTGTATGTGCACCTATACATACATGAGCATATCAGTAGTTTACATTTTATTGTAAACACTCTGGTAACGAAGAGGAATTTGTGTAAAGGATCTTAAATTAGTGATTTAAAGGAGGACTCGTTGGGTATTATGCAAAAACAGTAGCATTGTTAATTTTGAGTATATTCAATTCATTCTAAAAACTGACATCAAATGTTCCTTTGAAAGTAAGGAAAGGGTTACATGACATTGCTGGTCCATTTCAAGTTCAACTATTCTCTTCTGAGCTTTGCAATGTTTTGAGTCTCTTGTTCTACTCCATCTGGCCTTGGTAAAGGCCTTGGTAATTGAGGACCCTCACTGTCCAAAGCTCAACATTTTGCTGCTGGCCACTGCCCCTGGCAGAACTGGCTGAACACTGTCCTATTTATGGAAGATGAAAATAAACACAGAGGAAGATTAATATTGGGAAAAGAGCAGAAAGGTGAGGACTTGAAGATGACTACCTTGCAGGAACTAGCCCACATGTACCCATCCAGATATGCCTCAGTGGTCACTAGTCTGATTAACAGCTCTGCAGTTACCTTGACTTCTTTTATATAGGACTGTATCTACTCAATGAAGTAGGACATGTACATGCTAAGTATTCTGTGATCTGTGATCTGGATATCGTCAGGGTAAGCAAAGGGTGGGATATAAAATTAAATAGGTCATCCTTTCGGGTTGCTCACAAGAGGCAAGTTTATCTGGAAATCTGTACTTGTTGCTAATATAAAACATATGGGTTATTCCTCCCCCTAAATGATAGATGCACCACTATGCTTATAGTTACTTCCACGATCCTTTTGTCTTTTCTTTGGTGCTTTGTGTTCCTAAATCCTGTCTTTTAGTTTATCTTTAGGATCTTCTTTCTAAGATGAACTTCTGTTTCCTTCAACATGCTTAAAGCTGTCATATATTCCAAAATACTAGCTCAAGGATTTTTTCCTTTCCTTTTCCTTCCTTCCTTCCTTCCTTCCTTCCTTCCTTCCTTCCTTCCTTCCTTCCTTCCCTCTCTCTGTCCTTCTCTCCCTTCTTCCTTCCCTCCCTCCCCTCTCACCTTCTTTCTTTCTGTGTTCCAACAGTACTTTGAAAATATTGATCATTATGACCTTGACTTGCTGATATCATGGGTTGTACATGAAACTTGACTTGGTATTGCATGGTTAATCTACACGGTGAAGTTAGTATTGGTAGAAATCTCATTACTATTGAGTTTTTAATACTTATAAAGTGATTTAGAAATTTATCTGATAGATGGTTTCTTTTGTTTAGCACATGCAAGTTAGTCCAAGTATATACTCTTCTGTCCTTTGTGAATTGAAAAATCGCATTGATTGCCCACACAGAGGCCTTGGTAAATGATGACGCTCACTGTCCAAAGCTCAGTGGACTAAAGCAACCAAAATATGACATTATCTATAGTCTCTATTCTCTCTAGTCAAGGAAATACCTGAACAAAGGTTATTTTGGAATGAATGCTTTAAAAAAATATCTGGAATTTATGAGTTGTATTTTAAATGATGGCCAGCCATCTACCACTATACATTTTTCATGCTGCCAAGTTAGAGAGTTTCCTTTACATTGACTTTTTTTCTTTTTAGAGTTCTTTCAAGATCCAGTGTTGTTAGCCTACATCTAAACATCCTGAGGCTTCTTTGATATCAGTACATTTTCTGACATTTACTAGCTATGCCAGGATGTCTTTCCCACTAGCATTTTGATACGGTTCAAGTTAAATATCTGACAGAACTTGTTATTAGTTATTGTGCCAATTGTTTGGTGTAATTCAAAGTGGATGGCCTCCAAGCAGGCCTTGACATGTATCCTTTATTCACCACACACAAAATGTAACAGAAGACTGTAAGGGAAGAAGGCACAGGACAGAGATGCAGCCTTACAGCTGAGGAGGCAGGGCATGCACATGCGTGCACACAGATACACAGATGCTTATAACTGAGATGACAGGACATGCATACACACAGAGAGATGCAGCCTTACAACTGAGGGGACAGGGCATGGACACACACACACACACACACACACACATAGCCTTACAACTGAGGTGACCGGGTATGTACACACACATATACACGCACATGTATGCAGGCGCTCTCTCTCTCTCTCTCTCTCTCTCTACCTTTATACAGTTGGGCTCACTGAAAAGATGTATCAGATCTCACAGCACCCCAGAGAACAGATCACAGTTTAGATGGCTTCGTTTGTGTTTTACATGACCTAATTACATGTGTTCTTCTAATACTGCAGGCTCCTGATCCTGGAGAACTTTGAAGATGCCATCTTAAACATATCATCAGACAGTCCTTATTTCCCTTACTTGGCATGTGTAAGAAATATGAGAGATGATTTGGCCAGGGGATCACAAGGTAATAGAGTATTCCCTAACTCTGCCCATGGTTTCTATTTCTGTTCTAAAGTATTAAGATACTTGTTTACCAAAGAAAGGCTTTTTAAAAAGGAAAACCTTTTCATATATATATAAATCAGTTTCCACTCATTTACTTAATATTAAAAGTAAATAATCGTATTATGATGTTATTCTGTTGCTGCTACTAGTGACTCTGGTCTCTGGAAAAATTTAATAGAATGGGTTCATACCACATAATGAAATCAAGGTATTCTGGACAAAATTCCAAGCATTCGGAGTCACTAGGACCTCACAAAAACTTTTATATTTTCTGTGTCACCAATGGTCTTAAGTTGTTGAAAGATCAAGAACCATCAAGGGCTTCAAAGCTCACTCAGATTACCCAAAAGAGGCATCTGTGTGCCAGACTGTCTTACTTCCTACCTTCACACATTTCGTTTGTGCCTATGTGAGCAGTTATGAAGATGGCCATTATATTAAATATTTATTTTCTCATTTTAAAAGAAAACAATTTTCCCATATTTTCAAGAGACACATGTTCTTTTATCCTGCACCAAAATATTTTTTGAAACTTGATAATAAACAAACAGCACAATGCCTAGTTAAGCTTGGCATTTGTTTATTAGACATTAATTAATTATGGCAGAAGTGTGAACTTAAACACAGTGATTATACAACCTATTCTCCCCCATTTAATTCACAAAGAGCCCAAACTGTGTTGCACCTTTGCTAGAAATATTTTTTATCTCTAAGCAGGAGATCTGTGAATATTTTAAAAATAATGAACTCTGTAGTCCACACAGTTCAAGGAAAGGTTAATTTTCGCTCATTTTATATTTATAGAGAACTACATTATTATCCTTTAAAAATCCTTAGTAAGAAATCAGAATAAAGATATCTTCTAGATGTGTTTCCCAAGTAACCTTGTGATTCGCATAGAGTAATTCTTCTTCCCTTCTGTACAGAAAATCTAAGGCTTCTGCAGTCCACAATCCGCTTTAGAAAATCTTTTCTTCAAAATGGCACCTATGAAGACTACTTCCCTCCATTTCCTGAGGTCCTCAAATTCAAAGTAAGCCATGAAAGAAAAAAATAAATAAGACAAATATCCACACTCTCCATAATACAAGATTAAGGTTAAAATCTGACTACTGAAAGTGATTTTATTTTAGCTAGCTTTATGCCGGGAAACCAGTGACAAAGGTGTTTGATATTATATAATGATTCTGAATTTTGTTCAGTTGAGGTCTCTGTATAAAATGATTCATAAGAGCCTAGTTATAGTATTTACATGCATCTAAGGATGTATAATAATATAGTTGTCTTATTAAGTTTTATAATTTGAGAAAGAATTTATAGTAAAATTTAAATTTATTTCACATCTGATGTGTCTTTAGTTTTTAAATCTATACAAGTAGATTTTAAAAGCTAATATATTAACTTCACAGTGTAGAGAAGTTAACTTATCTACTTTTATTATTGTCATCAGAGCAAAACCAAAAATGCCATATCAGAATGTGTGATCCAGAAGAGGGGAAAAGTGATCAGAAATGTAAATCTCTTAAACTTGAATCAGTGATGCCCATTTGTCTATTGCCTGTATGTATAATATACAGATGATCATGAAATTCCTTTCCAAAGCAACTCTATTAAGTTTTGAAAACAAGTTTTCCTGTAAGAACAGCAGTATAATTGGATTTATACAGCCTGGGATAAAGCTAAATTAGAACTGGTTTATTCAGGACAAGCAAGATGATTTGCTCTGTAGTAAACAAGCCATCATTAAGCAGGCATGCAAAACACTATGTCCATGTGTATTACCAATAAGTGTGCTCATTAGCTTATCTACCTCTAGCTCTAGTCTTCTGCACGAATCAGATTTTCTAATGTACTAATTTGGTACACCTTAATTTGGCAAATAAGAAAGAAGTAATGCATTCACTTAGAAACCTCCTGTCCATCCTTCAAGGATAAGTGTAAATCTTCCTGTGATATTAGAATGTAACCTTTTCCCTTGCTTCCCAGTCATCTGTAGTTCCTTAATACTGACTGGTTTGTTTATAAAACATCATCTCTATCTCAGAAACGTTCAAAATTAATCCTGGAGAGAAGACAGAAAGGCAGAGTAGCAATTACAACACAGTGAAATAAGCGTTGTGGTATGCGGACAGACAGGGATCTGTGTGTGAAGATGGGTTATCTAACTTAGATTGCAGGGTGCGGGGGTGGAAGGAAGAAACTCAGTAGAGGAGATAATACTTACTCCAAGCCTTGGCTATGTGGGCTTAGGTCAGACTCATGCATTCCAGACATGGAGATTTGTGTTTATAAGAAGCTAGATGCATGAGCCTGAGAAAAAGGTGAAGTCATGTGGTAGAAAGTGCCCATGGGAAAGGCAGGAGAGGGACCATGGAGGAAGGCCAAGCCTGGGTCTGGAAGACTGTTCTGTTAGTCAAAGAGTTTGAGTTTGGTCTTGAAAGTGGTGAATTTGATATAGCCAAAATTATTTTAAGAAGAGATTAGACTAGAAGAAAGTTGAGTGGGCTACGTCTGAAATAATCTAAGCCAAATGAGAGAGCCTCCATGGAGAAGAGGAAAGACAGTTTCAAGTGGGGTTCTGGAGGTCAAGTTGACATGTGGCATCCAAAGAGAGGTGAGGCTTAGGAAGAAGAGCCTCTTATAACAGCTTTTTGGCCTTTGGAACTTGTTGCCTGGAATTATGGTTTGTTGTGTACATAGGATATTTCTCTGATGAAACCAGGCCTTTTCATCTCTAAAACCCCACACACTAGCACACACTAGGAGCTGAAGGCTTGATGCATGAATGTATGGACAGGTGAGGTTGATTGAGTACAGCACTGTGAGAGCATTGAGTTTGCTGAGCCATTGCTCAGTGCAGAGCTGCACTTGGGAAGTAATCAGGATGCACACAATACACACTGGGGAGATGCAAACAGTACATCCTCCATCATTTGTACGGATGGACTGGGAATGGGGCTAAGAGGAACTTGCATCACCATCCATTCTTTGAACATAATGCTTCCCTTGAGCATTGCATTATGAATACAGTTCCAGGAGCTATGGAAAGAATCTACAGTCCTCGTCCCTTGGGTAGAAAAGTCCATTATCATTTACAACAAACATGAGTATTGGAGTTGGCAGAACACATTCAAATCTAGACCACCCTCCATGAGGAACATTACCAGGTCTATCCTATCTCTAGCACTTGGCATACCGTCCAACATGTAGAAACCAATCAGTATATGTCCATGAAAGAATGAAGACAAGCTACCATCTTTTGCTAAGTGGGGAGGCTATTACTTCCTGCCTTGCCCAATCAGCATGACAGTCATGTGGGGTCTATATATCTCCCACTTTTATTCATAGCATTCCTTAGCCAGCAAATTAGACCTTCCAAAGTGCCCAATGCCTGCCATTCACTGGTGACTTTTCCTTCTGTTTCCAGCTTTTTGCAGTAGCCTGATCATTCTGCTCTTGAGTTTCTATATTTTTTCTCCCCTCATTGTCTATTGAATCACCTCTTTTTCTCTCTAATCCCTTTATGGGAAAGAAAACTTCCTGACTGCACAAGATAAATGTTTCCCACATTGGGCAGCAATACATATAATATGCTGTTTTCTTAAACACCATTAACTTTGAAATAGACCCCCCTCTATTTACCTACCAAGAATGCAGGAGTATTTGTGCTTTATCATTTAATGTCCATGATACTTTAGAGTCTTCATGCTGATGTTAATTAAAATACTCATTCTGATGCATCTGGGAGCCACTGCACAATGGGGAAGTCCATCAAAGCTGGAAATGGAGTCAGTTATGGATCATTATCCAATTATAGGCCCTAAACTCTGCTTGTGATGAAGAAAACATGTTAGAGCTTTGGAATATCTGTAATCTAAAGTTGACCTATACTTTAACACATGGTCTCAGTCTATAGCCCAGGTTGGCCTAGAACTTATTATGTAGCCCAAGCTGGCCTTAAACTCAGTCTTCTTGCTTCTTTTCCTTGAGTGATGAATTGCAAGTATATGCCACTATGCCACCACGCCTGGCTTCACTAACAAATACTGTGTGGGAGTGTTACATGCATGGGAGCCTGTGGGCTCACATACCCATGTGTGCACATGTGGAGGCCAAAGCATGTTTTTCTCCACAGCTCTCTACCTTGCTGCCTTAAGATAGGATCTCTCACTGAACTGAAAGCTAGCCACTGAGCTCTCAGGATCTTCCTGTCTCCACTCCCCTGTGCTGGGGTTACAGGTATGAACAACCATGCCTGGCTTTTTTATATGAGTGCTAGAGATTCAAGCTCGGATCCTCATGCTTTGAGACCAAGTGCTGTAACCCACTGACCCATCTCCCTAGCCCCAACTAACAAATACTTTAAAAGAGAAATACAGTCTCTGAATTTGTTTATTATTGATGATCCATGAAGCTTCTGAAAGTGTAATCCCTGTACTGTTATTAAACTAAAGTAGTAAATTATAGCAAATGCTGAGATCCCTAATGTGACTCCTTAGTGTCATGATTCTCATGCATCCCATATTATTGATCCTGATTTGCATTCTTATTTTAGAGAACCAACCCAAAGTTAGCAGTGTAGCCAAATTTCAGATTTAACTACTCCTTCGATAACTTTTTTCTCATCCATTATGAAATATATGGACTTTTACTGGTTTCCTACCTGTAGATGCCAAATTTGTGACCAGAAAACAAATTTCATTTTTACTGCATTAAAAGTCTTAACATTTACTATCTCTCAAAACTCAGTTAAAAATGTATTGATGCAACATTATTTATCCTTTTATTTAAGGGCAGGCAGTAGAGGATGTTATTTAGAGGTTTGGATACATTCATTAGAGGTTTAAACATATCTAGGGGGCTAGAGAGATGACTTGGCAGTTAAGGTCATGTCCTGCTTGCTCTTGCAGAGGACCCAAGTTCTGTCCGCAGTACCCACATCAGGTGGTCACCTGTAACTCCAGCTCCAGAGGATTCTAGACCCTCTTCTGGCCTCCACAGGGACCTGCACTGACACATGCATATACTCACACAGAGACACGCAGACATACACATAATTAAAAATATAAATCAACTAAACATATCTGGTATTTGAAAATTCAAACTCAGGAATAGCATGACAGACATGAAGTTATAATATACTCAGAAATGACTGAGTATATTCCAGGATCAAAATTTCTCATAGCAATAAGACTAATAAGAATTTTCGTGTATGGGAACCCATTTTGGAATATTTAAAGTCAATTATATTAGTCAATACAGTGAAAAATAGGGCAGTGATATTTGCTCTTAGGGTGATCAATGAGTAATTTCTGTGACCTTCCTGTGTCTATCGGAAACCTCTAATTAGAGGCACATCACCAGTCTTCTTCATTGATATGTGGAAAGAAATGTTCACAAACCTATGCCCCTACTGTGAAATATTCCATTTCTATCAAATAGTAATTTCTGATTAGAAACTGATCTACAGCAAATGATACGTACTTTTGCTTCTTTCGACATTGTTTATTTTTTCCTTCTTAGAAAGCTCTACAGTAGCTTCCTTGCACAGCAGAGCTGGCTTTCCCAGAGTTATATGCTTTCTCCCCTCAGGATGTATTTCTTGGGAATATATCCTTAGGATATGCAGAACACATACAGTACAGAAGTATACTTGACAGCTTAGATCCTTAGAGTTCCTTTCTTCTGGGTTTGGGATCGTTGACTCTATTTGACCATTTCCATAGTACAAAAAACACTTCATTTTCTAAATACATAAGAGGACAGAAGAGAATGTTAATAGCAATACAGATACTCTTGAAAATCAGGTGCATTGCTATGCTCTTACTAAAATGCATGCTACAGCTTAAGACTTTAATTTTTTGTTAATTATTTTTTAATTTTCATGAAATAACATAATAGTTAGATCACAACCATTTCTAGCTGAAGGGTTCAGGTACGTGAATTACATTCACATTGTTGTCTAAGCAATCTCCAGAATACTTTTTATCATGTCAAATTAAAATTGTATTTCTATTAAGGAATTCTTCATTTTCTCTCCTCCCAGCCTCTGAGAGCTCATGTCCCTTTGTTACTTTCTGTTTATTGAAATTATACAGTACTTGTCTTTTGTGACTGGCTTATTCCATTTAGCATAGTTTCTTCAAGGTCCATCCATGTTGAAATAGCATATTCTTTCCTGTTTAAGAATATGCATAATTTATTTTTCTGTGATAAACCACCATGACCAAGGCAGTTTAGAGAAGGAAGAGCTTATTTGGTTTATGGTTCCAGGTGGGTGAGTCAGGAAAGGATGGTGGCAGGAGGCAGCCAGAGCAGAGAGCTGAGAGCACAGATCTTCAAGCAGACCCTGAAAGCAGAGAGACCAAACCTGGACACGGGACAAGGCTAAGACCTCTCAAAGCCCACTCCCAGTGACGTGCTTCCTCCAGGAAGGCAACACATCCCCAAATTCCAAAACAGGGCCACAGGAACAAAGTGTTCAATACTTGGAGTTTATGATGGACATGCCACCATGCACACACACACACATACACACACGCGCGCATTCTAGTCTGTTAAGTTGCTTCTACTTCTTGGCTATTATAGATATGAACACTAGTATACAGTGTATTATTTTCAGTTCTCTGAAGTGCAGACTGAGAAGAAAAATTGGGGGGTCATATGCTCATTCTGTTCTGCAGCTGTGAGGAAGTATAATACCATTCTCCATGCAGGCTGCACCACCTTTCGTCTCTACCAAGAGAACACAAGAGTTATACTTTCTCCATATTCTCTTCAAGACTTGTTACTTTCTGTTTTTTTTTTTTTAAATATCAAAGTCATAAAAATGGATGTGGAGAAGAAAAACTTTTTAAAAGATTCATTAAAATTTGCTTTTTCTCTGCCCTCACACACATATTTTTTTATTTGTGTGAAAGTGTGTATGTCTGTCTGTGTCAGTATTAGAGTGTATGTGTGTGGAGGAGGTGCGTGCATCTGTGTGCTTACAGAAGCCAGAAGTGTACCTAATCCATTGGCTCTGGAGTTAGTAGGACATCTGGTTTCTTCTATGGGTGCTAGAATCTGAACTCCGGCACTCAGTATTACACAGTACATACTTACTGAACCACCTCTCCATCTCCCTTAATTTTTAAACTATATTTTTTTCAGTTTTTATTTTATGTATATGAGTATGACCGTTGCATGTATGTAAGTGCATCCATGTCATGCAGTTCCCACAGAGGACAGAAGAGGGTATAGGATCCCTTGGAACTGGAGTTACAGATGGTTGTTAGCCACTATGTAGGTGCTGGAATTTGAACCCAGGTCTTCTGCAAGAACAGTGTTTTAAAGCACTGAACTATCTCTCTAGCCCCTAAAATTACAGTTTTAAACCTATAAATCCACAGTTGGGAAAGACAAGTAGGTTACAAGGTCTTACAAGATTCTTAAGAGAACAACAAATTAAAACAACAACAAGCTCTGCTTTGTAATAAAGGAAGCCTGGTGACAACTAAATATACAGGCAAAAATATTTTTGTTTGTTTGTTTTGCGAGACAGGGTCTTACCATATAGCCCAAGCTGGCCTGGAACTCTCTATGTAGATCAGGCTGGCCTCAATTTCAAGCAATCCTCCTGCCTCTGTCTCGTGTGTGCTGGGATTAAAGGTGTGCACCACCATGCTGGGCATAGGCAGAATCAAATTTGGTTACTTCTTCTCAAATGCTAAATATGCAGAACAATGTTGCTAATCTGTTTTTTTCCTTTCTGGAAAGCTGTCTCAACTTCGAAACTTGACGGAACTTCTTTGCAAATCAGAAACTTTCAGTTCCATAGAGAAATCCTGTCCTCTCTCCAATGTGAGCTTCGAGAAACTGTGTGAGGACCATGCTTTTCACGTGCAGCTCCTTGAGGCAGCAGAGCTGGGCACCGAAATCGTCTCCAGCTTACTGTACCATGACAATATCATATCTGAAAAGCTGAGGGATTTGCTCACTGGGGATCCCAGCAAAATTAGTTTAAATATGGACTGGTAAGTTTTCCCATCGTCTTCTTCCACCGCAAATCCCCTCTCAAGATACTGTTGTGCCTAGGTGAACGTCTTCTGTTTCCTTCTAGGCTCCTGGAACAGGCGTTGCAAATGAATTACGTGGAGAATATCACACAGTTGATACCAACCATTGAGGCCATGCTGCTTGTCAATGCCAGTGCAGACTCTTCTGAGCAGCCAGGTGTTTCCCCCACTTATATTTTAAAGGCTTATTAGAATGCATGTGCTTCTTAACCAAACCTGCTTTTCTATCAGCCCTGACACATGAAGAATCCGAAGCTTTCAAATACACTTGTCTAAAGCAAGCAGGCAGGAATCTAGCAGAGAGTGAAGCAAGGAAGTTCCACATCACAGCAGGAAGATTTTCAGATTTAGCTAGTCAGACCATTTGCCTTTTGTTTCTCTGACATAGTAAAGTGCATTAGATAGTTAGCTGTGTGAACGAGGGTGAGACGCATTTGCTTCTATGAGAATAATCTGACTAAAAAAATAAAAAGATGCACGTGTGTGTGCGGAAATCTCAGTTCAGAACCTTCTATTAGTATTCTAAGCATGATACATCTCCTTTGCATAATACCTAAATACTGAAAAGAAAGGCGTTCTGAATTTTGGGCAATAGGCAGGCACTAAACTGGAAGAATACTAAGTCTAAAAATAAGGTATGTGGCATGAAGGATGTTTAGGATTAAAAAATCCAAAGACATTTGCAAAACAGAAATTACAATTTTCTAAAATAAAATTAAAATATTGTTTATTGTACCATAAATGGCCCAGATGTGAACTAATTATAATTGTCATCCAAAAAGAGGTTGAAATGAATACATTCTTATTGAAAAGTGATAATCATTGTGAAAACACTTTATAAAGTATAGTATGCAGGGGAAATTAAGGAGAAATGGCCTGTGCTATTACATCATGAATTTATCAAACTTTTTCTGAAATTGGCACTATCATGTGATCCTAGGTTTAAAAGCATTTTAAATTTATTCAATGTTTTAAATCAAATGGAGAGATATTTATTTAGTGCATTATGTGATCAAAGTCTGCAAGGAAACCATATTTTCCTTGAATCAACCTTGAGTTGCAGACATCTCAGGAAAATTTATAACCTAGAGCAATCTGTTACCTTGAGTTAATGGTATCATAATAAGAACAAGTCTAAATCAGACAGAAATAGATCTTAAAGATGCAAAGTTTGCCAAACCTGGGAGACATCTGTTTCTAATGAGGCATACGCGCTCAATATATTTTAGTCTGGAAGGTTTCTCTACGTTGGTGTACCAAAAAAGAATGGTAGTACAACTAATATGTGAACTGTGTGCGTGTATATTTTTCTTGCAGGTCAGTTAATAGAAATGTTCAGAAATGTTGAAGAGCTGAAAGAAGAACTGAGGAGAACAGCAGGGCTGTCCAGCTGGAGTGTGGACAAGTTACTAGCCGTCCCCATCCCAGATAACAGAGCTGAGGTACAGAACATGGTTTGTACTCAACGGCAGCTTTTAGAGGAGCACATAGCATTCAGTGTTTTAAGTCCTTATCAAGAAGATACTGACAAGCTGCATGTGAATCTGGTCATTTTTCCATGTGAATGGTCTAAATCTTAAGGGAAAGTAGAAGAGATTTTATGTGTGTGTGTGTGTGTGCGTGTGTGTGCGTGTGTGTGTGTGTGTAGTTCTGGGGACTGAACATACTGGGGACTGAGCTACAAACCCAGCCCCAGTAGGGATTCTGAAGCAATGTTCTGTGCTTCCCTGCCCTTCATTTGTGTTTTTCTTTCTCATTGCTTTCACAGTTCTCTTTGTTCCTGTAACACCAGATAGTTTCAGCAGTCAAGGCCATCAATAATCATATTTACTCCCATAATCACATTATCTGATATCCTACAAAGATATCAAGGTCAGCGGCTTGGACAGCTGGCTCAGCACTTAAGAGCACTGGCTGCTCTTGCAGAGGATCTGGGTTCTATTCTCAGCACCCACGTGGCAGCTAACAACCATCTATACCTCTGATTCCAGGGATCCAACACCCTCTTCTGACCTCCATGGGCACTGCACGACACAGGCGTACTCACATACATGCAGGCAACACACTCGTACACATAAAATTTAAAAATAAATAAAATATGAGAAAAAATGATAACAAGGCCAAACTTCAGTAAGCAAGTTAGGGAAACCATGGAAACAGGTACTTTGTCACAACTGAACTAAAACTGAATATTTATTTTTTAAAAGTCGCAGTGTGAGATTTAGTTTATACAATAAATATGGTTTGTGGGACCATGAAAAAGTTTGTGGTCATAATAAATTTTTTTATTGTGAAAATGATTAATTTTATTTTCTCCTAAGCAAATAATAGGAAAACATCATATCTCTTATCCCTCTCCCCAAGTCTATTGTCTGGAAGTGTCATAGAAATTTTCCAAAAGAGTCACAGAGCTTAAAGTCTCGACCATGACAGAGTGTGTCATTTCTAAGCACTGCCCAGTTATTCTTCAAAATGAGATAAAGTTCATGAAAAGCCTTGCAAGCTTCCTCTGGAAGATATTTAAGTTGATGATGTCATTATAATTGGTTCCCGTAAAAAAAAAAAATCAAAGCCGCTTTGCCTTCCCCTGCTAGCGAGTAATATTCATGCACCTGTTCCCTTTGATCTCGCCTCTTGCTCCTTTGATGTCATTTTTTGTAATTAAGTGTTTTGTTTCAGAAGAGTAGGCTCATCTTAGTAAACAAAAACGTATAAAAGGAGAGTATATAGTCTGATTATTATTTAAAAGAAAAGAGAGAAAAGTTTCTGTAACCCCAAATTTCATAGGCTTTTCCCTTTAATTCAGTTTGCTGGCAATAGAGACGACACCTTACTTCCTGTTCATGTTCTTTCTCCTGCCATCCCTCAAGGTGTCTAGGATGGTTCACTTTAGTGTGTGATTATGGTATGCTGCTGCTGCTGACCTCCTCTTCCTCCTTTGTATTAAATCTCTGAAGTCACAGAGTATAGGATACAAGACTATAACTTTCAGTGACCATCAAAATGAAATGCAACTTGAATTGAGTAAATCTTTAAAATAAACATGAGTCACTAGCCATTTACCCAAACTGACACCCAATATTTTCTAGTGTGATTTTGTGCCCAGTTGTTCAAGCAAAATCTCTGGGATTCTTCCCGGGTTCTTACCTGACCCCTTTTCCCATCATAGTCCTTACACTTTCCAGTGAGCTGTGGGTTCTCTGTAGTTTTGTTAATAGTGATTGGTACTTTAGGGAACTGGGGAAATGGTTCAGTGATTAAGCACAAGGATGAAGATGAGTCATGAAAATTCTCCTGGACAGTGGTTCGCCTATAATTCCAGCCTCAAAAGACAGAGACAGGGGATCCCTAGAGCAAGCTGATTAGTGAGACGGCCCAGACCAGTGAGCTCTAGGTTTGATTGAGAGACTCTGCATTACTGAATAAAGTAGAAGAGCAATGGAGCACAATTCCCAAACCCTTGAACTTCATATGATGAGAACCCACATATATGCCCAGCCACGTGTGCGTAGGCCACCACACACATGCAAACAGGCACATATACATGCACACAGTACACACACACACACACACACACGCACATGAAAATGGAAAGAAATAGTAATTGATGCTTTAAAAAGGTTAATTCATTCCTGAGGACTGTTTATCTTATTTTAAAATATAGAGCACACAAAAGCCTTCTCAGATGATTCATAATTAAAATATTTTTCTTCCTCCCATTTGCAGATAATTTCTCATGTGTTCTGGATGCATTCTTGTGATGCCAATGTCACCAACCCCAAACTGGAAGATGCCATGAAGGAACTCTGCAGGCTGCCTCTCCCAGAGAGATCCCACCAGTCCTACCTCATCGGACTCACTCTCCTGCATTACTTAGACCTTTACAATTTCACATACAAGGCAAGTTGCTATTGGTAAATATGTTTACATTTTTTTTTTTAGTGAAAAGTGTTTAATCACAGAGGCTAGACAGATGGCTCAGCAGCTAAGAGCACTGGTTGCTCTTGCAGAGGACTGGATTCAGTTCCAAGCACCCACATGGTGGCTAGCAACCCCACTAATGCCAGTTCTAGAGGATCCAATGTCCTTTTCTGTACTCCACAGGCATTGCATGCATGGGTGCACTCATAAATAAATAAATAAATAAATAAATATTTAAGCATACATGCTTTCTGATGCCATAAAGTATGAGCCCCATTCATACAGTATCTGGAATTATGGCATTATTTTGGAGCCAAAGAAGGCTTCTGCTAAAGAGCATATATTGCAAATGTGCCCATTTTATAGATGAGGAAACTAATGTTATTGCTTTATTAATCTCAGTTTGTGTATCTGAGAACAGGAATTGAAATCAGTTTATAATAACAAGTTCTATGGCCATTTATCAATGAAAAAGCATCGATTTGGTAAGATAAAATTAACAGAAATATCTTTAAAAAGCAAAAATAGGATTTTGTTGTGTTTTTCAAAAACAAAATGTTTGCATTTCTTTCATGGATTCAGTTTGAAGTAGCCCACCTCGCTTATAATCATTATTTGGAAGGTGTCAACAAAGGCTCTGCTGCAGTAAGCAGACGTTTTGTAAGTGCCTACTTAATACAGAATGCAGAGGAAAATCTAAACAGGACATTAAATGCCTACGTCCACCCACATCCACATTTGGATCAAAACTATTTCCACTTGCTGAAAAATACTGAACCCCCCACCCTTTCTTTAAAAAAAAAGAAAGAAAACAGACAACAGAGCTAGTGTGTGTTGCTGATATACCATTGCTGAAGGGATCAAGTTGTCATGTTTGGGGTTAGTTACAGTTAACTCTGTTCTGAGACGTCATGGCATCTCCCCTTTGCCTGCACATGCTCCTGCTGTCTTCCATGACCTCTCTAGCACCCTCCCTCACCTCCCCACCACCTCCCAAGCAGCAGAGTGACCCTCTTAAAACATAAGTCACTGCAAGTTCATCCACTGAGGTCTAGTCAGCCTAACCACAGTCCCTCACTTTAAGAAGATTAACTCATCCTCACCCAGCAGTAATCAGTTGCCAATATTTGGGGACACTAACTTGACATAATAGACCTTAACACAGATGAAAGAATGTGGGTTATGCTTGGGGCTATGGAGGAGTGCCGGGGGGGAAGGGGCATGAAATGATTAAGACTGAATGAGATGATCTGTACGCAATCCACAATGATTCAATACATTGTTTAAATTTTAAAAATTAATTAATCAAAATTTTAAAAAGGGCACAAAATTGGGAGGACTAGGAAGATGGGGCCTGAATCTTACGGGGAAGAGTGAGGATTGCATATGATCAGAATGCATTGTAGCACGTATGAAATTATCAAAGAATTAATACATATATTAAAATTTAAAAAACCATAAGTCACTTCATGTCACCCCTCTCCTTCCAATCTTCCAGTGATTTCTGCCCCACCATGGAAAACAGCAGCCCCCACTTAGCTGCCCATGGGCAGTGGTTACTGAATAGCATTGCCCCAGGAGGATATTGCCCCAGGGTTTAAAGGGTTCCTCATCCCGATCACCCCTCTCCGCCTGCCCGGGCTGTTTGTTTTCTGTTACACTTCCAGCATTGTGGATGTTGTATTTGCCACCTTTTAATCTACTTTCTGCTTATCATATTTAGTATGCAGATTCCATGGGGGCCTCTTTTTTCACTAAAAGATTTCAAATGCCAAGAACAGTATCTGGTATCCATACATTTTCATCTTTAAGTGTTTAACTGAGGGGAGCGTGTATGCCTGGCCATGTCTCCAGCTAAATCTTGTGTTTGTCATGGTGAACTTTGATGTCCTTGGACATTGAAAAGAGCTTTTTTTGTCCTCAGACACCTCACACATCTTTTTCTCTTCTGAATAGAACTGTCTTTTTTATTCTTGTACTAGTTTGTAACCTTAAAAAAGTATAATTTATATACCACAAAATTTACTTACTGTATACAGCTCAATGATTTAAAATATTTTTTTATTTTAATTATCATATACTAACTGCATATGTTTGTGAGATACCTGAGACATTTTAATATATTCCTATATTGCTTGATGTTCACATCAGGGTAACTGACCTGTACGTTGTCACTGACACTCACTTGTGTTGGAAAGATTCAAAATCTCCTCTACTGGCTATTTTGAAATCTTCGGGTAACTACTGTTAACCATACATTTTCTATTCAGTCCTCTTGAAGAGCACTACATCTCTAAACTGCCAAGCCATCTCTGTAGCCCCTAAAGATATATTTTGTTCATGTATTCACCTGGATTGTTTACACTCTTGGGCTGTTGCAAATGAAGCCCCTGTGAATGTTCAATTACCAACATTTGTTGTGAGCTTATTTCTCTTTGCTTAGGTAAGTACCTAATAATGGAATTGCAGGAATATATGGCAAATCTATGTTTAACTGTTTAGTAGACTTGCAAAAACATTTTCCAAAATAGCTATACTATTTTATATTCTTAGCAATCTGGGGGGTTCCAGTACCTCTACATAAATCATTCATTTTTATTCTCTTTCCATTAGGTGTTTTTCCCTAGGAAAGATCAAAAGCCAGTTGAAAAGATGATGGAACTCTTCATAAGGCTGAAAGAGATTCTCAATCAGTTGGCTTCTGGCGCACATCCTCTGCTAGATAAAATCAGATCCCTGAAACAAATGCACCTGCCCAGAAGTGTTCCATTAACACAGGTAGAAAAGTCACTCAGTAATGTTCTTGCTGAAAAATTCTTCCTGTCATACTGACTTTTATTTAAGATTAGGTACAATAAATTCAGCTCCCAATCTAGTACCTTAAAGAAAAAAAGTCACTGGAAGAAAACTCCTACCTGAGTCACCCTGTGCAGCACTAAAAATGGTGGCTTATCTTTCTGCATTTACATTTGGGATTCATTCGTAAAGAAATTGTGGACATTGTGGATATTCTGAGTGTTACCACTTTTTCTTTCTATTTTGATTTCTGTAGCTCAGATAACATTAATAAGTCTCGGATTTTTGTCTCATAGGGGATGTACGGTAGCACCCGGATAAACTCTCCAGCGGGATCATTCAGTACCATCTCTCAAGCATTGTGCTCCCAAGGGATTACCACTGAGTACTTAACTTCCATGCTGCCTTCATCTCAGAAGCCAAAAGGCAACCACACAAAGGATTTTTTAACTTATAAATTAACTAAAGAGCAAATTGCTGAAAAATATGGAATTCCCTTATATGCCAGTGAGTGTACCTCAAAACAAACATGATAATTATTCTTAATGACAGTTTGAGAGCATTACCCATTCATCATAGCTTTGTGTGATAAATGAAATATTAATTTTACCTCTGAGTATAAACAGAACACTTATACGGACTCGTCTCATGTTCTGCATGTTAACTCATGCACTCTTCACAGAGGCCCAATGAGGTAAAGCCTACCCTACTCCATCTTGGTGAACAGTAGAGACTGCATCATCTAGCCACAGTCACTGAGCTTGGAACAGTCACAACTGTTGGATACTCTAAACTGCACACTGTGTAGTCATGGATAACTTTAAGTAATAGAGATACATTCTGAGAAATAAGTCATTAGGCGACTCGTTCTTTGTATGAACATCATAGAGTACATCAGCAAAGTAGATTGTCACAGCATGAAGAGGAGATATAACTGCACAGGACCCCTGAATATATGCAGTCTATCACTGACCAAATCATTGTTATGCAGCAAAGGTCTATGCTTAGCATCTGTACCTTCCTTGTCAGTAGACAATATGAAAGCTTGCCTTAAATTTGTTCAGGTCAACATTTTGTCCTACGTTTCTAGCATTAGGCATTTATATCACACGTATATGGTATTGCTGCATGCATTCAGCAAAGCGATAAACATTTAGAGGCACATCAAAGCCGTTTACTTGATCTATAAACTTTGAGATGCAAAATGTGATCAGTGGAGCTCTTCCAGATATTATATGGATGTTTAGTATAGCAATTACATTGACCTCTTTTTGTTCATTCAACATCTTTTTATTCATTCAACAAACATCCATTGAATAACTCTTGTGTATCTGGTACAATCTCAATAGTAGGATTTTGTGTATTTTTAGAAAATTAAGTGCTGGTGAAATAGATCTCTTGGAAGCAGTTCTGAAATATGGTTTTCAATCTTTATAGCTCCTCTTGGCAAAATGCAACCATTTATTTTGGGCTTGCTTATTGGATTAATTTTTTTCACCTAAAAAGCTTTGTTATCATGCTTTCTTACTTGGATACCAGATCCCTCACATTTGTTAGCAGTGTAAGAAGTGCTAAGACATATATTTTGAAGCACCATAATAATAATTCAGTATCAGTTTACCATGCAGAAATAGATTTGGAATGTATCTACTAATGATTTTTTGCTCTCTTTTAAATTATAGTCATCGATGCATATTAATTACACTTATTAGCATGTTTGTTAAATGATTTTGTTTTGCTTTTATTTCTAGCACCATTTTGCTTCTCCCTTTATAAAGACATCATTAACATGCCTGCCGGACCTGTGATTTGGGCTTTCTTGAAACCAATGCTCTTGGGGAAGATTTTATATGCACCCTATAACCCAGTTACAAAGGCTATCATGGAAAAGGTTTGACTGTTATAACTTGATGTTTCTGTTTTGAGTGATTTTGTCTTAAAGTAGTCAACATCTACATTTATTTTAGCTGATTCTGACCTCTTTTTTTCTTCTTCAGTATAATTGTTGCTCTTGGCTTTTGGAAACATATAATTCTTTTCTTTGGCCCTAGACCTGTATGGATGGTAAAGGATATAGATTGATTTCATTGAGTGGTAGCTCCTGCAAATGAACTGTCTTGATACTTGAGACTGAAGTTGGATAAAGCAAGACCTCAGACTGTTCAGTTTATCTCAGAAAGTTTTCAAGCAGTGTCTACCTTTGAAAATACATTTAAAAAATCATACTAGAAAAAAATACCAAGTGATTATATAGTTGTTTAAACAAAAATAATTCTAAAAGTATAGATTCTTGGCTCCATATTTAGTTATATACTTTGGTATTGTATATTTATGTCAAAGATACATTCTGAGATAGATAGTAAAAACTGAACTTACTACCTGCCTCAGTTAACCATAATAACATCTCACTTGCAAAGCTGTCTTTAACAGTGGGAATGGAGTTCCTTTATAGAGTGCTTGCCTGTGTGCACAAGAACCCTGAGTTCAATCCCCAGAACTGAAAATGAAAAACAATTAGTAAAATTGGCTTTATGTAAGACATGCGGAGCATACCTATAATCCCAGCACTCAGAAGGCTGAGGCAGGAGGATTGTGAATTTGAGACTAGCCTACGTAGTGAGACCCTCTTTGCAAAAACAAATGTAGCTTTAATGATTTGAATTGTAAACTTATTCCTTCTAAAACTATAGGATGAATGTGTAGAAAAATCCATTTCAACATTACCTGGTCATTTAACTAAAGTTTACAGAATCTAACCTTACTTTTCAGCAAATGAAAAAGAACAGGAAGAAACAACTGAGTGGTTCTTGCTTTGAATGTTGAAATTTAATACCTTGTTTGCCTTGACTTAATCTTTGACTTTCATCTCTCCTCTTTCTCCTTCCTCTTTGTCTTACTCTTCTTTTCAGGTAAATAAAGTGCATGCTGGCATTCAGCATTCACATGTCATCCCATAATTCATCTATATTTCTCTAATTCTTTCTAGATTGCTATGTTGTACATACATTCCCATGCAGAATTCTTTGACCACCATTTGCTTTACTAAAATGTCATTGCATTGCAATTCCTTTCTCTCTACACAATGCTTTCCTACATAAGAAGACATGGTGAAAATCGTTCCAACTCAATAAACTTAGTTTTTTTCTTTTCAAAGGTTGCAATTTTTTTCACAACATGGAATTTGTTGATCCAGTTCTCAGTTGTTGGGCTTTCATCTTGTTCCTGGTGTATGTTTTTCTGCTAATATAAACAATGTAGCCACCAAAAACCTTGTGCATAGGCTGATGTAATTGTGTTTATATTTCAGTGAGATGAATGTCCAGGATAAGAAGATTGAAGGATATTTTATTACTTTAAATTATTGTTTAATTCCAATTTGATTTGATTTGAAAGTGAATCTTGCCTATGTATTCCGAACTAATCTTGAACTTTTAAGATCCTCATGTTTCAGCTTCCCATGTGTTGGAATTGCAGACATGCACCACCATGCCTGAATGCACTTTATTTTAATAGCCCTTATCAGATTGCTTTCTCAAAAAGACTGCAGCATAAAGGTTTCCAGCAATAGCATGCAGCCATATGCTTTCTGCTTTGTATTCTAACTTAAAAATTTTAACTTAAGAAGAACATCCTTCCTATATTCTTGAACTTGAATGCTCTTTAATAGTAGAGTGAAGCTTATCATTGGTTGAAAACTTCTTGAGAACTCTAGGGAAGCATCTGTTTTGATTGTAAATATACCTTGAACATGAAGCAAGTTCTAAATTTTCCAAAATTTTTCTAAATGATCTTAATTCTTATAAAATCTGCCACTTAAAGCTTTTGAACAAATAGAAAATGTCTGACAATGCTTCTTTTCTATCTCTACCTTTTACTACTTTTTAAAAAATGTTATATAACAAAACAATTTTAAGATATAATTTTGAAATATATGAAACATACTAATGGACCCAATCTCTTTTGTTTCTTTTTTACTAAGTCCAATGTAACTCTGAGGCAGTTGGCAGAATTAAGAGAAAAATCTCAAGAGTGGATGGATAAGTCACCAATCTTCATGAATTCCTTCCACCTGCTGAATCAGACGATTCCAATGCTCCAGGTATGGGCCATTCACCTTAGTGAGAATTAAAATTCTTTGAAATTTTAATGATTTTTATTATGTGAAGCTAGTAACTTAGCATCTATATTCAAGAGATTATAATGACACTCCCCCAGCCCCATCCAGAGGCAAAGTCTAAAATGGCATAGAAGACTTATCATTCACGTTTATAACCAACTTCTCCTCTGGTTCTAATGCTCCTCTCTAATTCAGAGTCAAGACATCTTACAGATTGGCCTATGAGAGTCATGTGATCAACTTTTCTAAAACAAGATGCTATAAAATATGCTCAAGTTATTTGTCTTTTAAATTATGTTTTAGTATTTTAACTGAATTAGAATTTCTAAAGTATTAATATTCTGGAAAATATTAAATTTGTAGAATTATTTGGTCAAAACATATAATATACATATTACCAAATTCCAAATTCATTTTAACATACTATGCATAAGGTATGCTCATTAAAGTAGTTAGATAAGCATCTTAAATTCAAGTTCATGTAAAGAAGCAAAACCTATACTAGAGGGGATCAATGTTCTAATAAATTGGCCCCTTCAGAATTTAGTCTTCACTCAGCTCCTCCTAATGTTCAGTCTAGTGTAGTTAAAGATTTGACATCGCAACTCCAACATAATACACATTGGTTTGAAAAGTATAATTTGCAGTTCTTGTAAAAAGATTCAGGCTTTTCTAAAGAGACTGTGAATAGTGTAGGGAAATGTTCCAATCACAAACAGAGCTTTTGACAAGTAAAGATCAAGCAGCAGGGCCAGCCTGTCATCACCTGGAGAAAAGAAAATTGGCAGGAATAACGGCAATGGAGGCAATTCACAAAGGAAGGGATGCGTGGCAAAGAGCCGCCCTTAGAAAACTGTTGCAGCCCATAAATATTTGTGAAAAAAAAATCTCTTCTTTGCCATCATGGTAAGGAAATTGAACAGAGAACGAATGATTCATTTCGTACAAGCCTGTCGGGGAAATTATACCCTTAAGCAGCTTCCTTCATTTTGTTTTGACCAACAGTTAATACATAACTACAATTACAACCTGGATTAGAAAATAAATGATTAAATAAATATAAAAAGCATTCATATATTTAATAACTATAAAACGGAGTAAAATTTCATCAGATATCTTCACTACCATTTGCTATTCAGTTTTGGTTCTAAGTTTAAGCATGCTCATTTGAAGCAGATTTTTCTAGTATGTCTGGGACAACAAGGGCTTCTTGAATAGAATATTATTGTCATATATATTCTCCTAAGTAGAAGATTACTCTTCTCTCCTAAGACCTTTTATCTATGAAGAGGAAAAAAATAGTCTGCACACAGTATTTTATTAGTGAAATTTTTGCTAGCTAAAGTGCTTAATTAACAAAGGACATACACAATAGTTCCAAGGAACAATGTTTAGTAGAACCTCTGTGACCGTGTTCACAAGGGGCGGGGGACTGTCTCATCATCAGATTAAAAGATTTTTATTCTAGAAAAGGATAAATCACAACTCTCAGTTATTGAGGAAAAACTCAGTCTGTAAATGCACACAGAGTTTGACATTTGAAGCTTTAGCCCAAGACATGACTTAATGGCACATGGCTTGCTTAACTCCATTGAAGTCCTGGGTTCAATCACCAGCACAAAAAATATATTCAGAAGATACAGAAAAACGAGTAATAACAGTGTGTATTTCAGATATGGCTGAAAAACAAACGAAGAACAAGTAAAAGCTACATAACAGAGCCTTGCCCAGAGTAAAAAGCACCGACTACAGAATAAAAGTCAAGTCTTCTGAATTGGAAAAAGGCAGCAAAAGCCTTTGTATTTGGACACAGTTTTCTTTAAATATCAGTGTTTCCGTGGATAGAGGCATAAAGGTCTTTCCATTTGTTTTTCCAAGTTCATCTAGCTGTTCTTGGTCTATACAGAACAGCATTACAATAGTGTACACTGATATTTCCCAGGAGTTCTTCATCCCCACTTTACAGAAAGATAACCTGGAACTGGGAAGAGCTGGGTACTAAGCCTCAGAGCTGGAAAGGCATAGCTGGAATACAAATCAGTCGTGATGTCAAACACCATGTGACTGTACACAGTTGCTTACATTTGTCTCATTTGAATGAATGAGACCAGTCTTTATAGTATGTGTTTAAAAGGAAATAATATAGTAGTTCTGGTGTTGAAAGTTATTATCCTCTCAGGACATTTTTAGAAATCTGACCTATTTGTGTTAAAGACAAAAGTCAAACCTTGTATGCACGCCTCCCCAAGTGGGTGCATTGATAATACCTAATGGTAGTTACTTCTTTGTTCCAAGGTTGTATTTAGAGTGACAACCATGAAACATGTTTTCTTCTTGTATTGAAACTGACCCCTATTATTATTAATTTTTAGAATACTCTAAGGAACCCTTTTGTGCAAGTTTTTGTTAAGTTCTCTGTGGGACTGGATGCTGTTGAACTTCTGAAGCAGATAGACGACCTTGGTGAGTCCAACCACCTGGTACTTTCATTTGTAGGCAGGTCAGAAATAAAAACAAACAAAACCTGCCATCCCAGGTGAGAACTTCTTTCCCTTTTCTTCTGTATTTAGTTTATTAGTCATTGGAAGAAAAGTGAGAGCTTGGATGTGTCCATCCATCTTCTTGGTTAGATAGAAGTAGCAATGATTATTTGAACAATCCCTAATCTCAATAATATTACAGCAAGGTTAGATGGTGTTTATGTGCCTTTTCCTTTGATCATAGATAGGCAGTTAGAAGCAAGGTGGTAAGCTTAAAACATTTTCCTCCTTAATAACTCGATGAGAAAGTAAGTCTTTTCACTGGCAGGAAGATAAAATTATTTCTGGCAGCATTTAACATTTGACCTCAGATCACTTGACTAACCCAGAATATAACTGGGAAAGGTTACTGAGTTAGTAAAAGCAAAAAGAAGGCAAATATGGAGATGCAAAAGAAACTCAGCTTAAACCAGTGTTCAAGGTTGGGTATTCCTCATGATCATTTAAAGGAAACGGACTGCAGAGGGTCAAAGGAAGCTAGCTGTCTGAGCCTCTGCATTCCCACCACCAAGTCCCTGCCTTCAACTTAAAGGATGCAAGACATCTAATTCAGGCTGTGTCTGACTCACTGTTGCTATGCAACCACAGAGATGAGAAGGGACTGGGAACATCAGCATTTGGCACTAGCAGAGCACTCACCCCTCCTCCCAGAACCTCTGGGGCATAAATGACTTAGGTAGTATGCCAGGAAGGAGGGATTATTTCTATATTTGTAGAGAGCTATATGGTATATAATGCATGCATTTTGATAGTCAATCCAATTCGATTAACGAAAAGTATTAGGAGATTTAGTCTCTCAAAGTAAAAGGTAAGGAACCATTTGATAAAAATATCAGGGATAAACTATAAAGTTCTTGAATAAATTTGATTATCCCTAACTTTTAAAATAGGAGATGAGTCTTAGAATTTAAAATCAGATTAAAATAAATATGGTAATGAGCCTAGCATGCTTAAAACCCTGGGTTTGGTGCCCAAAATGGAATATACACACATATGTACACACACATCTACATACATATGTATATATGTCAATGAGACTTGGATGATAATTATATATGCAACTTTCTATATATAAGGTGCTACAGAGTTCAAAGTCAAGGGGCACAGCAGACCCTCCAAAGCATTTCTTTGATTCTGTTCACCAGCATGCATACAGAATATGCTTTTAGTGTTGTGTTGATTTCCTGTGCTCACTGGAGGCAGAACTATTCAACAATAATGTAACCCTCCCCCACCAGCACCTCCATTAAGTCAACCATTTCATTTTAAACTGTAAGGAGCAAATCATTTCAAAAGTTGCATTCTGCAAGTAACAAGTCTCATTTTGGATAACATAAACAAGATGTGTGGTTCTGAGAGGAAAGATTTATAAGAGTCACACAACTCAGTCTTCATGATGATCAAGTTAGTAAAAATTTCATTGGTCAAGGTATTTGTTAACTTGTAATTTCATATTTACCCTTGTTCTCCATTGATTTCCTCACAAAGAATCATGAAATTGAAGAGCAATTAAATCTTCTTTCTTCCAGAGTAATTACTTGAAATTAAATCTTGGTCATTTTATCTAGATTAATTCAGTTATCAATAGAGATTAGTCACATAAGATTTGTTTGTTTATTGATGATGATGGTGCCAGAGATCAAATCCAGGACCTTGTGCATGCTAGGCAAGTGCTGTATCACTGAGTTGTACTCCTAGTCCACATAAGATTTTCTACCACAGTGTAATAAGTTTCAAATATATAGCATAGCTCTTCAGGGATCTTAATTGTTTCTGTAGCCCAACTTGATGGGAAGGAGGTGGATGACCTGGAATTCTTTTTCATACTCTGCATAGATTTTCCATGGTTCCAAATTGTATAATCACATTATCACATTTCTTATCCAAAGGAGGCGGGCTTTGTTTATTTTCTTTAAAACTGTAATATTTAGCTCATGGTTTTTATTATCTATATGTATAGATCTATCTATCTATCTATCTATCTACTGTGTGTAATATATGCATATAAATGTCTGTGTGTGTGCAAGTGTATGGACCTGAGTGTCCATATGGAAGCGGAAATAGATGTTGGATGTCTTCTGTTGCTCTTCATCTTATGTTTTGGAGGAGGGTCCATCATTGAACCTGGATTTTGCCAATTCAGCTAGACTGGCCGGTCAGCAAGCTCCAGGGATCCACCTGTCTCCACTCTCCCCAAGTCAGTGTACATGTTGCTATGTCTGACTTTTTCATGGGTGCTGAGGATACAAACTCAGGTCCCACGCTTGCCTGACTGGTACTTTGCCCACTGAGTCATTTCTCCAGACATTATTTGTGTAAAATTTCTTTAAATGTATGCATCCTTAGTCCCTTATGATTTAAATTGTGGCAGAATATACTTTTGCATCTTATATCTCTCTTTGAACCCAGGTTGGCTATATTTCTGACTAGCTTAACAGTCTCCTCGAGTAGTATCTGTAGACTGGACCCATTTTCCTAGGTATAGAATACTAGATGTTTTTAAAGTAAATTCTATAACATCTCATTGTTTCTAATCTAGTTTAATGTTTACCATGTGCCAAAATACCAGCTCTCTGTCTTCCTACTTTTAGAATAAAAGTGATGATATTTCTCATCTCTTTGGCTTTGCTTCTCTAGACATTCTCAGGGTCAAGCTAGAGAACAACATTGGCATCATTGATCAGCTGAACACACTGTCTTCCCTGACAGTAAACATTTCCTCCTGTGTATTATATGATCGTATTCAGGCAGCACAAACTGTAGAGGAGATGGAGATCGAGGCTCAAAAACTCTATAAAAGCAATGAACTGTTTGGAAGTAAGTGCTTATCCATCAGAAATTGAGTTTTTCTTTGTACTAAAGTTGACCAAATTCTTTCCTTACCTCTTTCATCCAGAACTCAAAAAAAGTAGTCTGAAGGTCATGACCCTTTTTCTGATGTTGCTACAAATGTTTTATATAGTCAACCAGTTGTATTGACTAAACATGAGAAGCCTTCAATTTAGGTCTCATTTTACTAGTACAGTTAAAATTAAAAATGGAAAGCATTATTCGTTAGAGGGTAAGGTTGAGTCCACCTGTATCTTCAGTCAAGTTCATTCATTTAAAAGTAGGCTGGTATTTTGTTTGTAATTTTAATAAGTGGCTTAGAGTGATATATTTAATCTAACTACTTAGTTTGTGATTATATTCTTAAACTCCAGCTTTGAACCCTTGAGGTTGACGTCTCTTATTAACAGTCCTTCTAAATCAGGAGCCTGAATCCACTGCCATGTTACTAACTCAATTGACTGTTTGGCTGCCCCCCTAAATAACCTCTGAACAGTGAGTAATACTGCCCATGTTGCACTTCTGGTTTTAGGTGTTATCTTTAAGCTTCCATCTAACGAAAGCTCACACAGAAGCTACAACTCTGAAAATGTCTCTCTTCCTCCTGTCGTAAAATACACCATCCGCATGAGTCTGAAGACTGCACAGACCACAAGAAGCATAAGAACCAAGATTTGGGCCCCAGGGCCACACAATTCTCCATCTCACAACCAGATCTATGGTCGAGCTTTCGTTTATTTACAGGATAGTATTGAAAGAGCAATCATTGAATTGCAAACAGGAAGGAACTCACAGGACATCGCAGTCCAGGTTCAAGCAGTTCCGTATCCCTGCTTCATGAAAGACAAGTAAGGACTGACTCATGATCAGCCAGTTTTAAGAATCCCTTCTGCTCCTGGCTTCAGACATATCAAATGAAAGGGAAGATAGTCGCTACAATTTTGCTGTTTGTTTACCAAAAATGGGGCATACCTTGAAGTTTCTTTAAAGAATAAAACTAATAAGGCCCTTCATTTTTTTAAAGGGGAGTAAGATCAAAAGGTCTCAAGAACAAATTTAAACTCGCACATTAAAAAACAGTTCTCTATATGCTATTTCATTTCTTCTGCCTAACACACCCCACAGGTTAAATAAGCAGTCTTTTTGTCATTCTCTAAGATAAAACTAAAATCCAGAAAGCTTGAGTAATTTGACTCAGATATATAGCTGACCCTGCACTGGGCCTTCCAATGACAAGATCAGCATTTTCTCAATACTATTCCAAACCTGAAACACACCAACTTGAGAGAAACATTACAAGAGAATTGTTATTAATGAATAGGACCCTTTGTCCAGGTCTAGATTTCTGGAACTAGAAATTACATCAAAAGTAGACATGGTCCAAGATGAAATTTATTCAATAAATGTTCCATCAGTGTCTACCCCAGGAAGCAAGCAAGCAAACAGACAAAAATAGTGCAGCTCCTGCTGCTTCCGGCTCAAACACACCCATCGTTCCGAGGGTGACACATTCCTACGCTGTCCACTGAGGAATAATGGCGCGTCATTTTCCCTAGGGGTCTACATACTCGTTCTTTAGCCTCTTTAGCCTCGTGCGTTAAAAGATACTCGTCTTGGGACTTTTCTCCAAATGAAGGCTTCTAAGCAACCAAGATGAAAAATAGATCAAAGTGGAGACTCGGGGAAAACACTGCCTTTACCAGTCCGTTAAAGGGTCCTGGCTCCCTGAGCCACCAGCAACTGCAGTGGCTGCACCTGAGAAGCTTTTCAAAAAGAGCATTTCTGGCCCCTTTCCATTGAAAATGAGTTAGGAACATAGAGCTGGGCCCAGCAATCTGGGTCTTAGTAAGCTTTTTAGGTGTTCCTGCTATGTGGTCAACTTTGAGAAACACTGGGCTTGATCTTCCAGGCAACGTGGCCACGCAGGAACACTTTTGGAGCTGGATGAGGCTTTCCAAGGCCCCTCTAGTTCAGCAAATTACTGTGAAAGAGAGTTCTGCACCATTTAGGAAACACCTTTTTGAATTCCTTTTCATTTAAAATCAAATACTTTGTAATTTCACTTAGGGAAATTTAATTTGTAGTAATTATGAACTTCTTTAAGAGTAAATAAATATAGTTATTTTGGACACTGTAGCTTTTACATAGGTGAGCTAATTATCATTTCATTTTAAATCTGCTATTTAGATAGGAATTTAGTGCAGAAAAAAGAATTTTGTGTTTCCTAATTAGAGCTGTATAAGGATGACTTTCCCAGTCAGGACATAGTCAAATACAATTTAAACAATAGGACAATTTTCTCTAACTACCCAGAGATGTGTCTTCACTTTTGTGGCATCACAGCAAGAAAAGGATAGCCCACTGTGAAGCCAGCTTCCCATTGCATAAATCATGGGGCTGTAGTAATGGTCAGTCTCTTTTCCTAATGGGAGTGTAATTGCCACACCAGAGAGCTGGGCTCCCCACACATTACAAACCGAAGGAGGGAAGAAGGCCGTTCTCTCTGCTCACTGGATTCTTTTGTTCTCCTTCCACAGCTTCCTCACCAGTGTCTCTTATTCCCTTCCGATTGTACTCATGGTTGCTTGGGTTGTATTTATAGCTGCTTTTGTTAAAAAGCTTGTTTATGAGAAAGACCTCCGGCTCCATGAGGTATGTTGAGAATCTTTTTTTCTTATTATGCACAAGACCTATTCATGGAACAGTTAATTACTGTGATTTTTGTCATGCCTAACCAGACTCCGCCAGCATAGCTCACTTCTTGTGAACTGAGAGAAAGACATTTTACAGGTCACAAAGGCAGTTTTATTTTGTTTTCTCAAAAAGTGACAGGAAAGACATTTAACAAGTACTTCTGAGAAGGCAAAATCAGAATAATTGTGAATGATTGTGATACAGTAATTTTCTCCTAAGTAGTCACCTATAGGACGTAGGATCTAACAAAGTTTAAATGCTCAAAAGAATACCAGGCAGAAAGATGGTCAGCGTGGTAACTAAGCAAGTTCATTGTAGATATAGGTCTGGACAGACACACAGACATGTGGCTTATTTTGCCTTTCAAAAAGAAAATTCTCTTTCTACTATACCTTATATCCTTCAGTTATCTTCCCTTCCATTTCCCAATGACTTTAATTTCTGGAAAGGAAGAATTTTAGATTCTTCTGATGACTGGATTAATAATACTATGACGGTGTTTTGTGGCTAGGACCAGGGTCACAGAAGCATGCTCCCTTCTTAAGCATGTCGTCGTTAACCTCACATCCAAACTATCTTACTTCTCTTGAGAATTTATTATACAGTATTGTATAGTGGTTAGATTGTATTTGAATAGAAATTATTTTATCTGCCCATCATCTAATGAATTCTTTCTTCAACTCACTTGAGAAGAAAACTGAAACATTTCAAAACTGGGGCATAATAATTATTGCAAGACCTGGCTGAAAATCTGAAATAATAAGGCTAGTGTCATCTCTTAGTCTCCCCATACTTTTCAGACATCTCTTGCCAAGGCTTCTGAGGCAGTTGATTATCACTGATTCACATTTCTGTAAGCTTAGCCTTGAGCTTGCAGGGCTGTCTCTGCATTTGCACTTACATCCCTTACCTCTTCTCTTTGAATCCTGGTTGCATTTTTATATTTCAGTGACAATTTGGTAAAAGTTCCATCAACTGAGTTGAACCCTATTGTATTCTAGACTCTATGCCATGGTTCCCTAACTGCAAACCAAAAGCTTGAATTCAGACCTTGGGCTCTAATTCTGTTGCCAGCTGTTTCCTACCCTGAACCTCTCAGATTCTTGGTCCTCAGAAGTGAATCTTTCCAAAAGACAACTTGAGGGAGAAAACTGTGATAGCAACTGAGCTATTTTCTACCTGAAAAGAGATATTACTTTAAATATACTATACATGTTGGAAAGAGGAAGCATAAGTATGCATGTGAGTCTTTATATACTTCTGCATTGTATATGTACATACAGATATATATATCCCATACACATCATGTTATTTTGTGTTAGAACACAATGCTCTTTGAATGTATCTATGTATGTCAACAAAAATATCAAAGCCTAATGGAGTCCTTTCACAGCTGAAGATATGAAAGATACATTTTTAGAGCAGTGAACCTGTTGTATATAGTAGCTCTGTGCCATTGTTTAGTAGACAACCACTTTCAATTTCTAACTATGACCTTGGTGTCAAAGTTACCTAGCAGAAAAAAAATCACTGAATTTATAATCAGTGAGTATCAGGCTTTACATCTTCTGGTATCCTAAGCCCAATCCCTAATCTAGCCTTCACTCAGCACCCTGTAGAATGGAGATGTCCTAGAACAAAGGAACCATTTTGTTACCTAGGTTATTTCTATCTTATTAATTCTGACATTGAATTTTCTTCTTTTTTTAAAGCCTCAGAAATTAAGATGCATTTGATATGGTGCTTTGATTTACTGGGCAGTAATTTTTCTTTTTCAGTGGCTGATGTCACATGTCACAGTCAACGATGTCCCAAACTCAAAGGAATGTAACTATAGCATACTGTGAAAGGAGTTAGAGGAAGTGGGTGTGATGAGAATGGACTGTCCCTAGCAGCTCCAGCTCCGCCTCTTTCTACTGCCCATAGTTCCCAGCTTCCTCCTCCTTTTCCAAGAAGAAAAGGCTGAACCCAGGAAGTGAGAGGTGACCTGCTGAAAACCATGGACCTAGTTAATGACCAGGGTCTTGAACATGAGCATCTTGACCTCAGTCTAACCCATTTCTCTACTACAGTTGCTTTTGTTTAATAATATAGACCTTTAAGAACTTTTGAGAATTATTATGGTTAATCTCTTAAGTCACCAGAGACTTGAAATATGTTTTAATACCATCATTTTATATTCAGTTAGCATATAAAACTTTCCATCTCCTAGTTCTCCCTCATTCAAATCAAAGTACAAAAGGGAAGTAAAATCAGTATTAACTTCTTGTTTTCTAAAATCAGAGCAAGAAAATTTATTTAGTTGCTATTCCAGTGAAGGCATTAATGTTTGACTTGTTACGGCATGCCTCTGATGAATCACTTTAAAAGTAACACAGGTATTAATAACCAATAAGTCTCTTTTAGAAATTAATCCTGTAAGTTAAAAAAGCTATTTTAAAATGCCCTTCACTTGTGTTTTGCTCTACAAATTCCTTTTAACAACTAAAATATCATCGCTAGAAAATGTTGATATTATAACGCACATCGAAGAGTCATTTTAATTATGATTGTCATGTTCTAAGAGCTAGTTGCGTGTAGTTGATCAATCTTGGGACTTCCGGTCCTTCTATTTGGTTGGAGACAGAATTCTGGAGTTGTTCTCTCAGGGCAGTCAGGTAATATAAGACATCTGTGAGTTGTTACCAGGAATAATGCAAGAATTTTCAGACCCTGGGGCTTTGCATTAAACGCCATTTTAATGCTTTGCTGTCTACCACTAGCAGGAATCTGGAACAGTCCCAATAATCACAATATTCTTTTTATCTTACAAGATTTTTTTAATACACTAAAATAATCTATAATTAAGAGAATTTGGCTGGGTGTGGTGGCAGAGGCTTTTAATCCCAGCACTGGGAAGCAGAAGCTGGTGGATCTCTGTGAGTTCAAGGCCAGCCTGGTCTACATAGTGAGTTCCAAGCCATCTGGGACTACAGGAAGACCCTCTCTCAAAAAGACAGAGAGAGACAGAGAGAGAGAATTTTGAAAAATGAAATAGAAGATGTCATTATCCCCAATGAATGGTGCTTCACTTAATTGTTGAATTGGATAATATCACTGTCAAGCAAATAAATGAATATTTATGGTCCACTTCTGTGCACAGCCTCTTAGGAGTATAGCACCCTGTTCATCAAAATCTTGTGGAATGTCTTTCTCATTACGTTCTGCTATAAACTAGGACCAATTTTGACCCCTGCCCACCCAGCATTTCCGGTCATCAGGTATTGATGAATTGCTCTGGCAGGTTAGGGAGGCTTGGGACAAGTGACTCTTTGATTACAAAGCTGGTACCTGACATCTGCCATTGTGAGGAGAAACTCATGGCATCTCAGAATGTGCAGCCAGCCATTCTCTGTAGACCATTGTCCACCAGCAAGTTTGGTCTTATTTGTTATCAAGAAGTTGGCAGCAACTCCAGATTATTTATGGATGACTTACATGTTCTTGTTGCTTTCTCTTTATGAGCACAGCTGTCCTCCTGGCATAAAATCCTCAAGTTGAGCCCTGAACTTTCATGCTATAGTTTTCTGTAGTGAATACTTTGCATGCTATAGTTTTCCATAGTGAATACTTTAGGGAGTTTCAATGCAAGGCAAAATGATTAGTCTCAAACTTCTAACAAAGCTCCTAGGAATCGGAAGCCCATATTGAGCTTCAAAACTTTTCATATTACTCTAGTAAGCACCTCTAGCCTTAGTCAAGATTTCCAGATAATCTTTTAATAAGCCGATGGATGGAGAATATTCTAGAGAGATGAAGGCTTTATACTGTACTGCTGGTCATCAGGGAAGAAAGGCCTGCTCAAACTCACAATATATACTTTATTTCATATGTTCACAGATTCTAGATATGGGTAATATTCACCTTGTATAATATACTGATATTGTTTCTTACTGATATACATTAGAGTTGGAGGAAGATTCTTTTACAGGCCATACAAAATTAAATAGTTTAGCTCTGTGGGTTCCATATCTTCCCGTTAATTATAGTCAAGCATCTATAAATTCAGTATAAAAAAAATCCCCAAATACAAATAGCACCAAGGGCAAATAAAAGGAACGATAAATAGCTCTGAAGTGCAGTCATCAAAAATGACTGGGTAAGGGATGGGGAAAGAATTTCAGAAGTAAGTTCTGTGAGTTTTGTTTTGTTTTTTCCATCAAAATATCTTTTTTGCCCAATGATAACAAGGTTTCATAGTAAGGAAACTTTCCGTAGCGAATCTCTGTTCTGTGCAGGATTTTTCGCTTTGACTCGTGCTCCCATTCCTGTGGAAACTTAAATTGAGTCTTCACTGCAGAGAGGACAGGGCCAAGAACAGAGAAGAGGGAGAGAAGAAGGTGAGGGAGAGGGCAAAGTTAAGAGGAATCGTCACCAGCTTGTTCTCAGTGGTGATCGGCTTAAGGCCCACATTTTAGGCTCTTGGTAGGCAGGTAGCTGTTGCTATGGTAACAAGAGTAGCAGAGTTATTAAATGGGATGCATTGCAAAAACCAGAAAGTAAAATCTGCTATATTGACCCATCGAATAAAATATCTAGTGCATTCACTAATGTTAT
This sequence comes from Eospalax fontanierii, assembly GCA_035773235.1. Lineage (NCBI taxonomy): Eukaryota > Metazoa > Chordata > Mammalia > Rodentia > Spalacidae > Eospalax > Eospalax fontanierii. Next base: position 24,397,317 of record CM069530.1, read on the forward strand.
GGTCCTTGTTGTTGTGTTCCTCAACAGGTTTAAGAGAGATATTAAAAAGATTTGCTCTGCAAAACATACTGAACTATACAGCTGTTAGTGGGGAATTTCTTCTAAAGAATGAAACATTATATTCATAAGCTTAATATGAGTCATAAATATCCAGGTATTTCCAAAGTACCACTTGTACCAATCTGTGTCCAGAAGGGTTGAGGCCAGCAGTCTGGTTTTGTGTTAGTGCACAAACAGACCTTGCTGCTTGATCTCCTTAACCTTGGTGGAATGTCTTGGCCCCTAGGGCTGTCACTGAATCATATAGAAGAGTATCAATAGAGAAACAGGCATATAGTGTTTCAGATACCTGAATTCATGAATGCCTTTTTGTGAAACAAGATAGCAAGATAGACAAAGACTCTTAAGAATGGAAGGAAGATGAAGTCATGGCAAGAGGCAGGTTTCTCTTCAAGCCTCCATGCTCTAAATGAATCCAAGTCTATTCAATCTCTCTTAAAACATGAGCAATGATTGTGTTCCTCATTAAGGCTATTAAAAATATATGGAATTTTATTATTTCAATCTCTGTATTGAGCTTGAAGTCAAACAGTTCAAGGTTTTTCATCAAATTAAAATATATATGCTTGTGCAGATGTCAAGTTCATGTTGCAAACCTATGTAGGAGACACCCTGAATTTAATGTTCTGTTCTAAATCACTTTATCTAGAGATGTCAGCTAGATACTGGTTCAAAAGTAGGACTATAATGTATAGACGGATGTGTGTTGTTGTTGTTGTTGTATGTGTGTGTAGATTGAATTCAGGACCTCAACATGCCAGGCAAGTACTCCACCATTTAGTTACAGTCCCAGCCCTGGAAATATGTTGTTGTTTTTTAATAAGATGATGACTGATCTTTTAAATTTTCTTCATTGCTTGGATTTAATTTCTGTATGTTTATGTTGGAGAGAGAGTCAGACAGAGAAAGAGAGAGAGAGAGAGAGAGAAAGAGAGAGAGAAATGAACATGTGATGTGCCCTAGTGTGTGTTGATGTCAGAAGAGAACTATCCAGAGTCAGTCACTCCCTTGTCATCTCTGAGATGCAAGTATTGAACTGAGATTATCAAGTGCCTCTGCCTCTTCAGCCAATTCATCAGCCCTTTAAATGTATGTTTCTATTTTAACAAAAGACCTTCTTCATCAAAATCAATCTGTGTTTGGGTGCTACTCTGGAAGCATACAATCTAACAGGGGCTGGTATAAAAAGCCATATTTCACATGGCAAATGTGGACAAATAACATATAAATCATTAGATGTGTAGTTCTAGGCTGGAGGGATAGTGTATCCATTAAAGGGGCTCACTAACAAAAGACAAGAATGTGTAGTTGCATTTATAAGGAGACATTCTGTCATGATACCTAGGACTATACCAGTTGAAGAAGCACCTGACTCTTTCTTCTTCTTACAGTACATGAAGATGATGGGCGTCAACTCCTGCAGCCATTTTTTTGCCTGGCTTATAGAGAGTGTTGGGTTTTTACTGGTGACCATTGTGATCCTCATCGTTATACTCAAGTTTGGCAATATTCTTCCTAAGACAAATGGGTTCATTTTGTTCCTGTACTTTTCGGACTACAGTTTCTCAGTGATTGCCATGAGCTATCTTATCAGTGTCTTCTTCAACAACACCAACATTGCAGCTCTGATTGGAAGCCTCATCTATGTCATTGCTTTTTTCCCATTTATTGTTCTGGTTACAGTTGAGGATGAGTTGAGCTATGTTATAAAAGTTTTCATGGTAAGTCAATTGTCAGAGTGCCAGTGTGTGATGTAAATGCCCCTTCCTTTTCTTAGTTTACTAATAGAGTCTCAAGCTGAAAGGTACTATCTAATTAAGAAATTTAGTGAAAGCAAAATAAAGAAATATCCTAATCATAGGGTTTTTTTTCCAATTGTTGTATACTATGATAGAAAATCCTTTCTTCCATTGCTTCTAGAACCATAAGTGATGCTATTAAGATATTGTTCCTAAACAGTAAAAATACAACCTACTATGTTTTAGGATCATCAAAAATTCTGACTTAGCCAGGCCATGGTGGTGCTCATCTTTAATCACAGAACTCCTGAGGCAGAGGTAGATAGATCTCTGTGAGATGGAGGCCAGCCTGTTAATATAGCGAGTTCCAGCTGGGGCTACAGGGAGACCCTGTCTCAAAAATATATATAAGAAAAAAAAAGAATGAAAAGAAAAAAATCTGACTTCTCTTTGATCCAAATCCTTACACATTTTAGTAAGTCTAGTGTTAGAACCATTCTCGTGTATAAATAATGCACATGGTTTTCACGAGGTAAAAAGCATAGCTTACAGCAATGATGTTGAATGAACTAACAGGATATACTCAAATTTGAATTCTTTTCTGCTTTTATATTCAAAATCACTAAATTAAGAAATGAGGTTACTTAATGGGGCTGGAGAGATTGCTCAGTGGTTAAGAGTACCTGCTGCTCTTGCAGAGGAACCAGGTTCAAATCCCAGCACTGATATAGTTGCTAATAACAGTCTATAACTCCAGTTATAGGGGATCCTACACCCTTTTCTGACCTCTGTGGGCATTGCAGGACACCAGGACACAGGTGTACTTACATACATGTAAGCAATACACTCATATACATAAAATAAAAATAAAAAATAAATTTCTTACAAAAGAAATGAGGTTACTGATTTTGAGATTTAGAAACCAGAGGCAATTATCATTATATTAAGAGAGTACCTTTATTTTTAGATCCCCTGGAAATGGAGTTATGGATAGATGTTAGCCATCACACAAGTGCTAGGATTCAAACCCTGGTACTCTGCAAAAGCATCCAGTGCTCTTAACTGATGAGCCATCGCCCCAACCCCCCGCCTTGAGAAATATGTTTAATTCAGCATTGACTACTTTAACAAAACTTAAATTTGTTTGTGGCAATTATCAGTATGCAACCAATTAACACTTTCATATATCTTCATTCATAATTATTTTATTACTTGGAATAAACTTATAAACATTTTCTAGTCCTTAATGTTGTCATTTAATTTCTGTAATTCCTTCTCACAAATTGCTGAGCAACATTACTAACCTTAAACATTTATCTTCAACAAGTATTTTCAAATCATAAATTTCTTAGATGAGGTTTCTGCCTCTACCTCTCTTTGATTCTGTGTCTCTGACTATCTATTTCTGTCTGTGTCACTGTCTCTTTCTCCCTGTCTCTCCCTGTCTCTCCCTCTCTCTCTCTCTCTCTCTCTCTGCCTCTCTCTTCCTCTATCTCTCTCTGTCTCTTTTTGTCTCTCTCCCCTTTGTGCAGAGTTGTAGCATGCTTGGTAAAGGACCTCAGTATACTTTTTTTGAGATAGTGTTTCCCTGTAGCCCTGGCTGGTCCAGAATGCACTATGTAGACCAGGCTGATCTCAATCTCACAGAGATCCTTCTGTCTCTGCCTCCTGAGTGCTGAGATTAAAGACATGTGCTACTATGTGTAGCTCTGGGACCTCCATTATTTTAAAATATACTAGAGAAGGAGCATCTCGTTTTTTCTATATGTCTAACATTTTAAGCATCTTGAGATCCCTCTGTGTGAAATGCATGAATTTTCATTTCTTCCCAGAGCCTGCTGTCCCCAACAGCATTCAGTTATGCAAGCCAATACATTGCCCGCTATGAAGAACAAGGCATTGGTGAGTGTGCTTTCTTTAAAACACGTTTTATCTTTAACTGTGATGTATATCACACAAGAATAAACATCCATGTTTAATTTTTTAGGTCTTCAATGGGAAAATATGTACAGATCCCCAGTTCAGGATGATACCACCTCGTTTGGCTGGCTGTGCTGTCTGATTCTAGCAGATTCCTTCATTTATTTCTTTATTGCTTGGTACGTCAGGAATGTGTTCCCAGGTATGAACTTGCTCCCTATTATTTTCATCACTGTAATTCTACTAGTGTACATGCTGCAATAGTTGACTTGTCATATGTAATTGTTAGAAAGATACACTAAAATCCCCAAAGTAGCCAAAATTTTCAGATCAAATTCACTGTTACATTTCTTCTCTGATATCCTTTTAAAGAGGGAATAAATTTTAAAAATCGTGGGATAATGTCAACTGAGATAGCCCAGTTTTTCCAAATAGAAACATGCTGCATTATAAGGCAAAACTCGGGTCTTTTCATTTAATGGAGAACTGACTACTTTCTGAAAGGCAGGCTGGGTTCCCATTCTGGACGTAAAACAGTTATCTTCACTTGAGTGCTGAAGTGTGTTTTCATTCAGCTTTCTTTATATGTATACATCTTTGATGAGAAGATGAATAAAATGGTATGGTTCCACTTGCACAAAGTGATTTAAAAGATGGCTGTGTAGAGCCAAATAGGATATCTGTGCTTGTCTGGGACTTGAAGTAGGAGCAGAGATTATTGTAAATGAATCATGAGAGAACTCTGTGGATTTGTAGGAATATTCTAACACCAGATTATGGTGACTCTTGCATTTATAAATGAACTAAAATACTGTACATTTAAAATGGGTAAATATATAGTATATTATTATACTTCAGTGAAGCTCTTTTTTAATTTTTAAAAATATTTTATTGTCTTTATTTTATGTGTATGAGTGTATTGTCTGCATGTGTGTTACTGCACCCAGGTCATGCAATGCCTGCGGAGGTCAGAAGAGGGAGTTGAGTTTCCTGGAACTGGAGTTAAGGACCACTGTTAGCTGTCATGTGGGTGCTGGGAATCAAACCCAGGTCCTCTACAAAAGCAGCCAGTGATCTTAACCTCTGAGCCATGGCTCCAGCTCTCCGTGAAGCTATTTTTTTAAAAAAGCAAGCTTATCCTTTGGGGTTTGAAAACTGAAGCCACCTTTTCAGTTTGTCTAATATTTTTTCACTGAAAATATCCCATTGTTTAATTTCTGATGTTTAATGTTGAAAATCAATAATCACACTTTATCATCTATTTTTGTTACAGGGACCTATGGCATGGCAGCTCCATGGTATTTTCCGATTCTTCCTTCTTATTGGAAGGAAAGATTTGGATGTGCAGAGGTGAAGCATGAGAAAAGCAACGGCCTCATGTTTACCAATATCATGATGCAGAACACCAACCCATCTGCCAGTAAGACAAGTAGGTCAACACCATGTATTCTTATGAGAGCAAATGACATTAAAAATTACTTGACTAGTGGGTTTAATTACATTTTTCTAAATGCCTAGATTGCCATCCCTTTAGTCATGGATGAGTATATCTACACATATGTGTTTGTACTCTTATGGGGATTGAATTGTGCCTTTTTCTGGGCTCATTAGCTCAGTAAGTTAGCATATGGTGCTAATTAGGCCAAGATTGTGGATTCTTTTGTAGTCCAGTTAGACTCACACAGAGAAAAATTTTGTTCCTTGGCCACAGTCTGTACTCCTTACTCTAGCCATCTGCTTCCTGTCATAACAAGTAACCAAGGAACAAATAAGGGTAATTTAGCATAACCCATGACTAATGTGAAAAAATAGTGCAAAAGTCAGGCCTCACTGACATTGGGTGAATAAAGACATCTCTATGAAGTAAGGACGTCCTGGGTAAGTGACCCTTGGGTGATGCCTAACAGAGGTACAGATAGGAAAATGAACTGGATTCTGTAAGCCACAGATCTGAGCTAGTCTTGCCACCATAAAATCACAACTTGCAGACATTCATTCCATAAATTGGTATCATCCTGTCCAATCAGACAACACAGCTTCAGGCTTATCTTTTGAATATTTAAGATCTGTTGAATAAAAGAGAAAAATTGTAATACTATATTCTGGAACTGCTTTTTCCAACAGAAAAGGTTGACATAACAAACCTTAAAGAATGAGTTTGTTCATTCCAGGAGCAAGTAAGAAGGAAGATGGGAACTGTAACAAATCATTTGTTTCTGATCTTCTTCTAAATGTAAATAATGATATCTATATACTGTTAATTTTAAAGAAAAGTTTAATTCTATTTCTCTATCTGTGGATTTAAAGCTCTTTTCTTGGTTTCTTTTCAGGTCCCGAGTGTTTGTTTCCTTCCAATATTGAGCCTGAACCTAAAGATCTCCAAGTTGGAGTCGCTCTTCATGGGGTCACAAAGATCTATGGCTCAAAAGTCGCTGTTAATAACCTCAATCTGAACTTTTATGAAGGACATATTACATCATTGCTAGGGCCAAATGGAGCTGGCAAAACAACAACCATGTATGTTAAGTTCAATTTAATGCCAAAGAAGAATATTATTAAAACACCTTTTTATAAACTAAGTTTTATATTTTAAAAAATAGAGCTATTATGGTCTCTTGATAGAATAAGATGACTCAACTTGTACACTACAGAATGTAATAAATATAAGAGGTCCCAAACTGTGAGATCTAAGGCCATCTTGGGCCACCAAGGGATAGGTTTATTTGCACCATTGGGTGTTGGCCTACCCAGGGTGTCTTAAAATGTTTAATTCTGTGCAAATTCTCATAATGGTAAATATTCTTGACATGTCTTAGTGTAAGAAGTTCTGGAACACAGAGTGTGCATGTTGAGGCAAGGATTGTAGTTGGTTGGGGCTCATTATGCTGTGCTGTTCAAACCACACAAACTCTCAGGTTCATATCTGGTCATCAATCTGTACTGTCTGTCAGTCTGTCTCACTTATTTGCATTTCTATACAGACAATGTATAAGTCTGAGTTTGTATACCCTGGTACGAGCACACACAGCCTCAGCTGCTCCATCACAGGAAACATTTGCCTTGAGTCATGAAGAAACAAAAATATTACCAGCATCACCACATATAGGTCAAAATCCAGAGCAGTATATGGGCTGTTCTTGCTCTCTTTACTGACTTTCCTGTGTCAAAATAAAGATTAGGATCCAAGTATTTTTGTAGTATTTTATTTTCATTTGTTTATTTATTTTGGTTGTTTGCCTCCAGTGTTTCACATTTCCTTGCTCGGCAGCAGTGTTAAGATGCTGTTGGATTCTGGTCACTCCAGTTTGAATCATCTTAAGTAGGTTCAGTGACTGCGCAAATGTCGAAATTCATATTTTTTTGTGAAAAATGAATGGAGACAAATGAAGGTCATGACATGAGTGAGCATATAATGAAGCTTATTATTTGTATGACCTGTTGAAAGCCAGGGTTGACTTTCTAGTGAGAATACAACACATAAAAGGCAAGGTTTCCAATAGGAGATAATAGGCCAGTGGAAAAAAGAAATCGAGACGGTGTCTGAAGGGCCTGTAGTTTTAGCTGAGAATGCCCTATTTTATCAATCTAGATATAAATAAACCTTTAAATGTAAATGTAAACCTTTACATATAAAAAAATAGGATGTTACTTGTACTCCAGTGGATTGTATGAGAAAATTGCATATTATATTGATTCATTATTTAATACTGTAACAGACTGGCAAAAAATCAGGTCCTTTCCCAGACCTCCTGGACTTTATATTATAATCAAGGGAGGAGATCATTTTTAATAATAATTTCCTGGCCTACTAAGCACTTGAAAGTGAGGAGGGTTTATCTAGTCACAATACAGAGAGAACAGAACCAGGGAATGTTTTGGAAGAGGTAGGAGCTTCCAAATGTGGGCTAGGCACGTGGTGATGCATGGTGCCGCCTAGTGGTAGCTGTGGAAATGGGGAAATGTCAGAGTTTGGAACAATATTCAAAGGTGCCAAAGTGACCTCTGAATTTGAGTGTTGTACAACCAGTATATGCATTTATTTTGCCTAAGGTAAGCAGTGAAAAGGTATGGAATTTTGGGTGATATCATGCTGAATTTGAGGACCATATAAGATATCTCATGTCAAAGTAGCATCATCTATTGGGCTGATAGGACAAGCCTGGGATGGAGTGATGGGATCTGGTCTAGAGATATAAACTGGAAGCTTTTCAGCCTATAATATAAGATTACAAGGAAGCACAGGACATGAGTTTTCTCAAGGAGAGAGTGTACTTTCAATTAAAAAGCATCCACAGTTTTATCATTGTTACTACCCCCACAGCCACCATCATGTGGTATTTACACAACACTCTAGAGGACTGAAAGCTTAAAAATCATTTCTGCTTTTCCTCCCCACTCCATACCGTCTTGTCTCATAGCTTGACCTTGCTTAAAGGGATACACTATAACATTCTTCGTTGTTGTCGTTGTTGTTAACACATGAGATATATTTGGTGTTACTGTCTAGTGTGCAAGCGTGGTCCACACCTGATTCACCATATCTTCATTTCCAGCTCCATGCTGACTGGGCTGTTTGGTGCCTCAGCAGGTACCATTTTTGTGTATGGAAAGGATATTAAAACAGACCTGAACACTGTTCGGAAGAACATGGGAGTCTGCATGCAGCACGATGTCTTGTTCAGTTACCTCACCACAAAGGAGCATCTTCTCCTGTATGGCTCCATCAAAGTTCCTCACTGGACCAAAAAGCAGCTCCATGAGGAGGTGAAAAGGTGAGCTAAGCCAGGAAGAAGTTCATGAGCTGTTTACCTGTCCCAGAGCCACGTAACTCATTGGTCAAGCTCTGGTAATAATTCTAACAGGAATCTTTTTCCCACAAGCATTTTGTTTTGTTTTGTTTCTACTTCTCAGGTAATGCATATATTTAACATCATCATCCTCCCCAGCTACTTACACAAGACTTGGTCAGCTCTTCTTTGTGGCTCCTGTGTTGCCTCCAATCCTTTGTTTCTATTCTACATGAATGACCAGTCCTCTTAACTGGACTCCCAGCTCCCTCACTTTACCCATTTTATTACAGAGCTGCCAAAACAATCATTGTCAACTCAGACCATGTCATTTCTGCATCACCTCAAGTGTTTTTTGCCCCACTCAGAACAGCACTCCTTAATGCCATTATCAAGGCCCACACGACCCTGCACGACCTGTCTACCTCATGTCTGCCTTTCACTCTCTCCATTCACTCTGTTCTGGGCACATGGCCTACATATACACATGACTACACACAACTGGCTGTCACTACAGGCCTTTCTATCTGCTCTTCGTTTAACTTACCACACCCTTCTCAGCCATTTGACCTACCTCTGGCCAAATGATCGTTTTCCTGATCTCTACTCAAATCTCTCCTTCTTGATGCCTAAAGGAGCACACCCCAGGCACTCTTTCTTATACATCTTACTCTATTTTGTGCCGATTACCACCAGGCATATTATAACTTGCTTGAGATTATGTTTATCTACAGAATTCTCCTCACATTTCTGACACATACACATGTATACTGGAACATAATCTCTTCATGAATAAGAATTTTTATCTGCTCATTACTTTTCTCCAGGACCTATGACACGATCTGGCACATAATAGTCAGATGTTCTAACTGTTTGTCAAATGAGTGAACTATATATTCTTTTATGTTTTCCTTAGTGTTCATTTTATACCAGTAATTAGGTGATAAATGATAATGAACTCTCTATGTTGTATTCTCAGTAATGTATTGTAACTTATTGAAGGCAAATGCATTGGTTAGGGAATATAATAACTATCATTCATTATATTTTGAAGAACTTTAAAAGATACTGGACTATATAGCCATCGCCATAAGAGAGTTGGAACATTATCAGGAGGAATGAAGAGGAAATTGTCTATATCCATAGCTCTCATCGGTGGATCAAGGGTAGTAATTTTGGATGAACCATCTACTGGAGTTGACCCATGTTCTCGTCGGAGTATATGGGATGTTATATCCAAGAACAAAACTGGTATGATACTTTTTCATAACTTCACTGAACAGTCATAACTGTACCCTCTAGGTTACACAAAAACAATCCAAAGCCTTTTCTGTTTGTACTATTCTTTAAATTTTTGAGATGGGCTCTTTCTTCTCCCAAGATTTCTATTCTCTCAGCTAAATTACTGGGTTGACTAGTCAATACCTATCCAGGATTTACTATGAATTGAGACATGTGCATGTTGTCATTGCTGCTTTGAGTTCATTTTAGTAACTTCCCAGTTTTCTGTAAAACTGTTTCCTTGTGATCATCCACCACCTCTGATTCTTACAATCTTTCCACTACCTCTTCCACAATACCTGAGCCTTGGGAGAGACAAGTATGGTATAGGTATCCATTCAAGGATAATCACTCTGTAGTTTTTTATTCTCTGCATATTGACCATCTGTGTCAATCACCATCTACTGAATAAGGACACTTCTCTGGTGAGAGCTGAGAGATACATTAATGTATGGATATAATAATAAATTATTAGAAGTCACTTTAATACCATATCGAGGTAGCAGAATAGTAACATTAGGCTTTCTCCTGTAGCTTGTGTCCAGACTAAGCTCATGTTCCTAGGCCTGATATCAGTGTCAGACTCCATCTTATGAAACAGACCTTAAATCCAATTAGAAAGTGATTGTTATTCCCATAATAGTCATGCCACTATTGCACCAGAGGCCACAGCAGGCCTTCCTGAAAACAAATAGACACAACAGAAGTTCCAAAGTTTTCCTAGAGAAGCATGGGATCTAATTAGAGATACCAAATGTACATAGGTGAAAATAAACTGAACAGACCAAGCGCTCACAGAGTGTGAGGCAAGGGAGTGATCAGACTGGATGGACGAAGAGAAAAGTATTCCAAAAGTCTTAAAAATCATTGCTTTGCATAATGAGGGAAAGGAGAGGGAAGAGAGAGAGAGAGAGAGAGAGAGAGAGAGAGAGAGAGAGAGAACACGCACCTGAGAGCAAGAGAGTGGCAACAAATGAGAGACAGAAAAAGAGAATGAAAACTCAAGGTTTCCAAGCAAAACTCTGACAGATGAGAGTCACCATGGCCACAAAGCACATGACAGGCATTCAGCAGCAGAGCACAGCAAACACTCACTGCCGAATTATGTACAAATGCCCTCCTATATAAAGAACACCCTTCTGAGTTTCCCTTTGATGGTTTTAGAGGTTCCTCTCTATAGTATTTGCTCTTTGCAATCAGGTCATAAAATGTCACTCTTGTTCTCACAGGGCACTGAGTTTACTCTAGACAACTTTCTCTCTTGGGGGCTGTGTCCCCATTTTCACTCTGTTGTTTCAACTGTATTTTCAAGCCAGAACCATCGTTCTGTCAACACACCACTTGGATGAGGCTGAAGTGCTGAGTGACCGCATTGCCTTCCTGGAGCAAGGTGGGCTCCGGTGCTGTGGATCTCCCTTTTACCTGAAAGAAGCCTTTGGGGACGGGTACCACCTCACGCTCACCAAGAAGAAGGTAGGTAGGAGAGAAAATGCAGATATCGTGGGCTTATACGTTAATTGTTTCCATAACATGGAGACAAATTCTCCCAACTTTAGTCATTGCGAAAATTCTTCATCATGGTAGCTTAAGCAGTTCTCAGCAATAATCTTGGGTAAAGCCATCAAATTTCTGCCCCCTTCCTAAGAATGTCTGATTCAGAAAGTCTGGGTTAGATCTCCAGAATCTGCTCAGTTTCTAGTAAGTTCCCATGTACTACCCATGTTGCTGGGATCTGTACAAAATGAGGCCCGTCAAAGGTTATTGATAAACAGTCAGCCTTTCAATTTCCCTAACATTTCAACCTGTGCAGTTAAATTTGTTTTCTTACCTTGGAGAGCAAATGAGAAGTGGGTATGCAGTCACGTCTTTGCTTGGTGATGAGGAGTGCTCACGTGCATGGTGGAGTCTATGGCTGAGGTCACTGTCTAAGTGACAAAAAGTACCACCTAGCAGAGCATGTGTGTTATATTAGGAAAGTTGTGGCTAACATCATTTATTCTATATCTAACTTATCTTGGTATAACTTCTAAAATATGAAAAGCGATTCCTCGTTTTTATTCAGATATCCATGCATTGTATGATGTACCCAACCATTATTCTGGATACTGGGGGGTGGATCACTGAATTGAGGATATGAAGTTGATATTCCGACCTGACACACTTTGTATTGATGAAATGTAAAAAATTCAGATATTACAGCCAATAAGTAAATTATTTCATGCATCAGCAATTAGTGAATAGTAAACTAGTATATTTATTTTTAAAATGTAGGCAGAAACAAACCAGGATTGGGAAAGAAGAAATGGTGGGTAGAATCCTTTTTAAGAAGGATGAGGAAGTGCCAGTTCAGCCATGAGGTGGATTGGTGACAGTATGGGGCATGTTACTCTGTGGGAGCAAAGACTTTGAAGCAGGCCTATGCCTGAGCCTGGCCTACCCTAGCAATGAGAGACAGAAAGTGGACACCAGAGAAAAGGAAGGCAGAGGAAGGAGCGTGGGCAGTCAGGTGGAAGGTGGAGCGGGAGAAGGAATAGAGAATAATGACTTGAGGACAACCACAGGGTCCCCACAGGGGAACACTAGTGGGTGATATGTGATCTGAACGAGCCCTTGGATTATTTCCCTTGGACTGTACAGTGCATAGAGGAGAGCTTGCTGAACTTTCCTTTTTGTCTGCAGAGTCCAAATCTAGATTCAAGCGCAATCTGTGATACGATGGCTGTGTCAGCAATGATCCAATCACACCTCCCTGAAGCCTACCTCAAGGAGGATATCGGAGGAGAGCTTGTGTATGTGCTCCCTCCATTCAGCACTAAAGTATCAGGAGCCTACCTGTCACTCCTGAGGGCACTGGACAAGGACATGGGTCAACTCCACATCGGCTGCTATGGCATTTCCGACACCACTGTTGAAGAGGTACACGGACATTTCCCTATTGTATGTGTGTGTGTACGTATTTGAAGTGCTGGGTAGAGAACACGGCACTGTGAGCACAGGCAAGTGCTCTAGACTGTGTCCCCATTACATGCTCTGTGCGTGTGTGTGTGTGTGTGTGTGTGTGTGTGATTTCTCAGCTGTCCACCTTGTTTTTGAGTGATAATTCAAAGTTAAAATTGAGGTCAAAATTAGAAGAGACATATACTCTTGTTAATGAAAAAACCTGACTTCTCTTTCTAGGTCTTTCTGAACCTGACAAAGGATTCACAAAAAAGTGGTAATATGAGTCTTGAGCACTTAACACAGAGGAAAGTTGGGAATTCTATGACCAATGGCATCTCGACTCCTGATGATTTATCTGTGAGCAGCAGTAACTTTACAGACAGAGACGGTACAAATCTAACCTGTATATTTTGTTTAATTTTTATAAACTATATAAGTGAGAAAATAGAAGATTTTCAGTTTTTAGAATTCATCTTTGAACTTTGCTTTAAAATTAAAATCCTAACACATAAAAATATCCTTTCAATATACAAAATGTTTGTTATCACAGACCTCATTCCCTGTTTCAAAAACAAAGTGACCGTGGGAGCAAAGTGAATGTGAAAAATACCCTGATGTTTCTGCTGAGAGATGGTCCCCCAAATCCTCACAAGTGGGGATGTAATTTCTGTAATTTCATATTTGTGCTTAACAAGTTGATTCTTTCTGCAGTTGGTGCTGTCCAGCAGTGAACAAGGCTGTCTCCTGGGGTACTGTACCCCTGTTATTAGGCCAGCCCAAGTAGAAGCAAAGTCATTTTTAAAAAGTGAAAAAAGAAAATGAGTCACCCCTTTTTAAGGTGCCCACTGGAGAAGATGTCTGGCTTTTCTCCATCTCTGAATCACTTAGGGGGCAAGAAAACGCTTTGCTTGGGGTAAGGTCTCTGACTTGTATCAGTATCTGTATCAAAAGGTTTTCTTGGGTCTGGTGAAATAGCTCAGCTGTTTAGAGTACTGACTATTCTTGCAGAGGACCCAAGTTTGGTTCCCAGCACCCACATGGCAGCTAACAACCATCTGTAACTCCAATTCCAGGAGATCTGAATGCCTCTTCTGTCCTCTATGGGTATAGAATGCATGGGTGGACTTACACACAAGCAAAACGCTCATACACGAAGAAAGAAAGAAAGAAAGAAAGGAAGGAAGGAAGGAAGGAAGGAAGGAAGGAAGGAAGGAAGGAAGGAAGGAAGGGAAGGAAATTTCCTTTTCAAATTTCACATGTGATATGTTTAAAAATTCATGGCTTTTGACATGACTTTGAGGGGTTAAGTTCTTTGAAAAAAAATGGCTTTTGCTGTCTCTTAGTCTCTTTCTGACAGTCAATTTAGACCTCTGGAGACACTATGTACTCGAGGAAGCATGCAGTAAGATGACATGAATTGTAGAGCACACATTTCAGCAGTTTGCTTAAATTGGAAAACATCTCTAGGAACAGAACTTTTCATTAAACATTTGCCTGCCTCTAAAACTCAGAAAAGCCCATCTCTGATGTTTGTATAATTCTAGAATTTGAGTCTCATCTGTCCTCTGCCACATTCCTCATTTATCATCTGTTGCGGGACATAATTGCAGAGTCCAAGGAATTGAGAGCTTTGATTAGAAAGCGGTCATCTGCCTCAGGAAGCAAATGCTGTGTATTTGCCTCTGCGCTTTTTTCACAATTTGAAACTATTCTTTGTTCCAAATGTTCCCCTCATTGACACTATCTTTGAGAATTCACATTTACTCCATTTTGATACACCTGTAAGTCATCCACATGTAATTTCTCAAGAAACAGAAAAGCATACTAATTAGCTCAAAATATTTCAGCTCCTTGTACAATTCCCTTTTGCAGAGATATGAGTTTGCATTTAAACTTGTTCACTCTGTTTAATTGGAATTCATTTTAAATTAAGCAGCTTTGTATTTTCCCTTATCAGCTAAATGAAGATCATGATTTTTTGTGCTGTATAATTTGTGATGGAAAATTTAAAATGTACATAGAGTTGGCGAATAGCATTGTCTTATCATGTGTGAAACATGTGTGCTGGCAGAACCTACGTTTGGAGAGAACTGCTGAATTATTAGTCCCAAGGGCTCCAGCAATGCAGCAGGCAACCACCTTAGCTTCCCTGGCTTCCAGTAGCAATGGAGATATTTTTTTAGCCCTTGGAAAGCATTTCACAGTCAGGGTGGAAGGCAGACATATTTGCAATGAGTTCTTTTGGAGCGAAGCTTTTGAAAGGTCATAATCATTCCAAATTTCTGTAGAGTACTGAATGAGAATTATGCCTCAGAGAAGAGTCTCCTTTCCAACACCTAGAGTGAATTCATTAGAATGTATGTTGGAGCATCAATAACTAGACTAACTATCCAAGTTATAATAGGAATGGATTTTTACACTAGGTTGGTGTTTTAGTTTCTATTTATAATATTTGAACTCGATTTTGACAAAGCTATTTCCTGTATATTCATACTGCATAATTATATATCAAGTCTGCATTGAGACTTTGGAGTAGGGGACAATTTTGTTTATAAACTTCTGAATATTTAACTTTTCCATGTAAAATTAGTATATAGTTATATAATATTTTGTACTAGTAAGTTATAATTTTCAAAACACATTCATATACATCTATATATGCGGCGTGTACTGTGGTTCCAATTTGGGGCTACACTGAGAAATGGATTGCCAAGCTCCCGGTCTGAATACTGAAACTAGAAACTTTTCCCACCCTACCACATGATGCCATGCATTCATGGTTACAGTGAGCTCATAGTACAGCCTGGTTTATAGTGGTTTCCCAGAACCATATCAAATTTCTTTTCCTTACTCAGACAAGGTCTTGACAAGTAGCGAGAAGCTGGATGGTTTTGGACTATTGCTGAAGAAGATAATGGCTATTCTCATCAAAAGGTTCCACCACACCCGCAGGAACTGGAAAGGTCTCATTGCTCAGGTCATCCTCCCCATCGTCTTTGTGGCCACTGCCATGGGCCTTGGCACCCTGAGAGATTCTAGTAACAGTTATCCTGAGATCCGGATCTCTCCATCCATTTATGGGACCTCTGAACAGACAGCCTTCTATGCGTGAGTTGCTTTCAAATAGCTAAGATTGTTTTCATGACGCGTCTACAGGTGGGTCTGTACCTGAGTGAAGGCCGTGGAATAAAGAGGAGTAGAGAGCTTAGAATTATGCTAAAGGAATGACAAGTTAGTCTACTGTAATGTTGCTTCTATCCCCAGCAAATAACATTCATCTACAAATAGAGTGCATATTTATTTTTAATGGCTAGACTTTGATTAAGAAATCCAGGTCATGTGTTGGTTCCCAATTTATTTTAATATGTGGAAACTAATGTTTTATTGGTCTGACAAATACTGACTAGCAGTGTAAGATTTCTGTATAACACAATGAGACATATACAATATGTAATCACTAAACACCATGCCATGGGGGAAGGCAGCAAATGTTGCATCATTCATAAATGTTTAGGAAAATAATCCTCTGTGTTAAAACTCTTGCCTAACATATGTGTGCATCTGGTTCAAATCCCAGCAGAAGAGAAGGGAAGGAGGGGAGCAGGACTGAAGGAAGGGAGGAAAGGGAGGGGAAAAAGTCATGTGGATGACATAATTTAATGTGTTCAAGTTACTAGTGAACATGAGCTGAGTAAGGAGTCTGTGTTGCTTAATATTTCAGGAATTTTGATCCAAGCACAGATGCGCTGGTCTCGGCACTATGGAACTTCCCTGGCATTGACAACGTGTGTTTGAATACTAGTGATTCGTAAGTGGTCGTTCTTCCTTGTTTTTCACTGCTTTCCAACATTCCCATTCGTGTGAGTGTGTAGGAGTGCTTGAGGGGTAGGTGTGCTCTTTGGCTTGAAAAGGATAATCTCCTGATTATAGACAATCTGTACCTAATAGATTTTGCCCAGTCTCTAGCTATGCTATGCCGAAATAATGAACATTAGATTCCTTATATCTATACATCTCTTTTGTGTACATACTTATATTTTACAATCACAACATTGTGAATGATTAATCCCATTTTATTTTTAAACATTCATTTATTTTTATTTTATGTATGAGTACCTACATGGATGTATGTATACCATGTGTGTACCTGTGCCCTGGGATGCCAGAAGAGGGTGTTGGACCCCTCAGAACTGGAGTAACAAGTGACTATTGGCTGCCATGTGGGTGCTGAAATCCAAGTCCAGATCCTCCACAAGAGCAGCAAATACTCTTAACCACTGAGCCATGTCTTTAGCCCCCATGAATCCCATTTTTCTTTGTCTTACAGACAAAGAAAGTAAGGAACTAAGATTTCTGTCTTAGGAAGTCTAGATTGTAAGATGTGAATATAACCTAAGATCCAAGTCTTCTAACTACAATTTCAGCATTTTTGCACCGTGTGGTATAGCTTATTCAGACATTCAGGATAGTGTGTAATGTATATTAATCTGACCTTGGTACATTATTATGACAAAGCCACCTGTCCCTATCACCAGAGAGGATGTGAAGAGCATAAAGAACATGACGAATGAAAGCCCATCCTGCTCCAGTAAGACAACTCATGGAGCTTTGGTCACAATAATAGTTAATAGATGCTCTCCCTAAATCCCCTACCACAAAATGTCAAATCACCAGAAAATCCTAGTTCAGTGCATATCTGAGTTACAAATATCAACTGTACCTAGGTCTACACCCCTATATTTAACACCAAATATTTATTTACATGCTTGGACATGTGCATATGTGCACACAAATGAGAACATGTGCAAACGCACACACACGCTTCATTTCAATATCATTTTCATTTGCAGACGATGTATAGGACAAGAAGGACTGGGAAACTGGAACACCAGTGGAGAAGCTATCAACAATTTTGGCGTTTGCTCTTGCTCAGATAATGTTCAGGTAAAAGAGAATTGAGTTTCAGAAAAGCAATAAAAAGCAGAGACTAAATGTCAAAACTTGAAAGATCTATGCAGGTTACCGAAATCAGTAAAATTTCATTTTATGGAAGGTAATAGCTCAGAGACATGGACCTGGGCAGCTCAGAAAGATTGACTTCAACTTCAGGTCACTGTTAAGTCCAACTCAAGACAAATATCCAAAGGTAGATGATGGTCTTTGTGGACACCTTCTTAAAATGAATTTTTGGTCTTGGTTCTGGTCTAGCTAAGAAGCTCTGCTTCACAGGACAAAAAAAAAATGAAGAAAAGAAAAAATAGTCTAGCTGTTGCTTGGGAATAATATATTGACCTTACCATGCTAGCAGTCAGCTGGGGAGTCAGCCGTGTGTCGGTCTAGACAGGAATGCCCTATGTGGAAAAAGCAACATCTGAAGGTGTATTTTCCAGGAAATATTTCCTGAAAGAAAAATTTTAAATCCAATAATTGCTCCTTCTATCTATGTTCTATAAATACACACCTTAGTGTTCTAAGCTTATCAGCTCACTAAACTCTTAGGAGAACTAAATTAACTGGGCAAGTTCAAGATTTCTAATTGGATCACTCATGTGTACCTTGAACATGCCAGATCACAAGAAAGCATTCTGGTAGAGAGAAGCCAGCATCAGGATTTAAATAAAAATTACAAATCATTGTATTAAATAAATGTATGTAATTAAGAGGAGCAGCTTACAGTTCTTATATTAAAATATTGAAGAAAAGTCACTATTAGTTTCTCTGTATCACTGTATCATCAACTTTTTTTTCTCATACAGGAGGAACCTAGCAATATTTTCTTTGAAGTGTCATATAGTTGTACCATGACTTTCTTATAAGGTTTTAGAATGAAATAGCTTTGGTGGACACACCCATTTTGGTGTTTCATGCAAGATCGTTATTAACAAGAACTAGGATCCAGAAAGATCTTTTGAAATCCTTTAATATTTAAAAATTAGTCTTATCCAGTAGAGTTTTTACTTTCTTTTCTAATTTATCAATTCTTTTTTTAAAAATCTTTTATTTTCTTTAGTTCTCAAGGTCAACTAGCTTAATAGTTAAAATTGGAAGCTAAATAATTTTTATTAATCCAAAAACCATGATAAATTTTAAATTTTCTGTTAGTTAATCTCCAATTATTTAGTAATCATGAGCCATTTTGCATAATTGATGCTGTGCATGTCAGATATATGCTATGGGTAAAGTAAAGCCTTAAGATTTTGTAGGGAAATACACATAATATATATATGTGTATATATATATATATATATATATATATATAAATGTAGTTAAGAAAGTAAAAGGGAAATTCCCAGCATGGAAGATGACATTAGCAAAATACAATAAAGGATGTATCCCGGGGATATATAAATAACTCCTGTTAATCAGCAAGAAAAATACAGCTATCCCAGTAGAAAAATTAGCAAAACACATGAAGGAGCCCTTCATAAAGAGAAAACCCAATGGATCCAATGGGCAATAAAGAGGTGAACGGGGAGTCATCAGTTGCCATAAACTAAAGTCATAAACCACCACCGTACACTCACCAGAAGGGCTAAAATGAGAAAGGAAAATTCCAAGTGTGGTCAAAGATGTATAGGAGCCAGAACTGTTGTGTTCTGTTGATAGGAATTTATTGTGGTCTATGTTTAAAATCGTAATATATACTATGGCTGAAAATATACATACCCTGTGGAACCTGCAATTCCATTCCTATTTTATACCCTTCACAAATGTGACTGGCTTCCCCAAGAAGCAAATATTGGGAAACATAGTATCACGAATGCATTCACCCAAATGTCAACCAATAAATCAAATGTAATTTATTTCCATAGTGTAATACAGGGAAATGGGAATGGCTGATCTAAAAACTATACACGTCATGTGGAGCCAAAGCCCCCAAAAAATCAGACCCCAAAATAGAACTAACATTCATCTATTTATATAAAATATTTCTAAATAAATGGATCTGGAAAGCATCCTGTTAAGCAAAATAAGCCAGACTTAGAAAGACAAATGTTCATGCTTTCATATGCAGAATCTAGATATACATATATGTTAAAAACAAACTACTCTACATTGCTTTGAGGACAGTAGTGATTTCACGATAGTGTCAGGAAGAAGCTTTCAAACCAATCTGGTTCTGTTTGGTTGTTGATTACATGGACGTGTTCAGTTTATCAAAATTCATCAAGCAGTACCTTTATAATACACATGTTTCTATCTATGTCTAATCTAACTTGGTAAACAGCCAAATTTCAGAGTTACTCTGTCTACAAGGTATCTTCCATTAAGCAGGAAACAATGCTGTTCTGAAGTTTGATCTTTACGTAATGCAGCTTGATGTAGGTGAAATCCAGCCTTGACATTTTAGAACAACCTGCAACTTTATATAGCAGGCATTTGGTGCTAGCCTCTGGCTCTGGAACAGTGTGCATGAGAAAAGGAAAAGCTGGTAATGCTAGACTTTCTGCAGACTAAATATCATGTCAATGAAACTTAAAAAGCCAAATGAGAGATAAATTTTCATAAATGTAGAAAGCTATAAGTGTAAAAGTTAAGTATATACAAATAAACTCTAAGCCCAAAGTGATGGCACACATCTATAATCTCCGAACCTAGGAGGTGGCTGGGAGGGTCAGTTCAAGGGACTTCTCAAATACATAGTAAGTCCAAAAGCAGCCTGGGCTACATAAAACCATTTCTTAAAACTGAAAATTAAGAAATAAAAACAAAGCACCAAGAAAATGTCCATGGGAGTGCTAAAATGTTCACAGTGGCCCAAGGGAACACGGGGACTCCTGGTACCATCTCTGTGACTTTTCTGTAAGCCAAAACGAAGTTCCTCAGTAAGTGTACATATATAACAGATATGTGAAATGTATATGTAAACCAGTGTATTAATGAAGTTCTTATTCGGAGATTAGATAGCTAAAACTAATGGACTTTCGTTAACTTTCACTTCACTGCTACCATTTTCTGAGAAATGATTTCTCATATAATATTATCTTTTAATTTGGAGCAGACTTTTTTATATTCCCTATAAATTCTTGAGGGAACTTTGAAGTGTCTCTGTGTTCATATTATTCTACAAGATATATTACTTTGTCAGTACTGTGAAAAAAGATGATACATTTGTTAGCTTGTGCTATTTTGGGCTTTAAGTTAGTCTTGGACATGTATTTGTGTTCCACAAATAATAACTTATAATTTCTTAGCAATAGGCAAGTTGACATTTTGTTAAAAGTTTCTAAAGTCAAAAGATAGTTTTTTTCTCATACTCTAGCATTTTCAGTAATGACCTGATCATGAGACAGAAGCTTCTTGTTATTGCCTGTTTAATTTACATAGGATAGGTGAAAAAACTTCACTTCTAATTATATTTTCCAGGAATGTCCTAAATTTAACTACTCTCCACCTCATAGAAGAACTTACTCTTCTCAAGTGATTTATAACCTCACTGGAAACCACATAGAAAATTATCTTATATCGACTGCAAATCATTTTGTGCAAAAAAGGTAAAATACTGTTTATAACTTTTAATAGCTTTTTAAGTCTGATGGTAACTGACTTTTAAATTTGAAATAGTTGAGGCAGTGGTTGCAAATTATTTCTGTGTTTATTTATGTGGTTAAATTGATAATTGATTGGATCATTATATGATTTATATGATTAAATTCTTCATTTTATATAAATAGCCAATGAAATTTAGGTAATGACAGTAAATTAAGATTTAAGTGTATAAACTAAAATACACTGAATTTTTTTAGGTCTTAAAATATATTTTTGAATGGCAGGGCATGGCGGTACATGCCTTTAATCCCAGGACTCTGGAGGCAGTGACAGGTGATCTCTGTGAGATCAAGGCCAGCTTGCTCTATATAGTTAGTCTCAGGCCAGCTGTGACTACTGGGAGACTCTGTCTCAAAAAGACCAAAATAAAAGTATTGTTGAACTTACATGTTTCTTGAAGAAAAAGAGGATCTATTCAACAGACAGGCCAAACCTACTTGGAGAGTTTCCAAACATGAGTTTTTGTGACAGTTGGCCTGAGTTGCAATAATAGTTCAAAATATAGATTCTCTCTGTAAGTGGACAGATGCTTTCCTGTGTGACAAGGTCATGTGCCTGAGCCCCCTGCACATTTAGCATGATGTGAAGTTCCTGAGCTCAGTCAGTGCTCTCTCCTCTCTTCCACTTCTTCTCTTCTTCATTTCTAAATATAAATAACTTACATTCACTCTAAAATATTTTTAAGCATTTATACCCAGTTGTCCTTCAGTGCAAGTTCATTCACTGCAGTCTATCTAGAGATCTTAAAGAAGATCTACTCTGCCTCACCCAGCAATAATGTTGCCAGCAGTTACCCAGCTAGAGCTGGGGCCTGCCGCCTATTTCCTTCTCTCCACTCCGGGCCCTTATCTGATATAGCTGGCATTGCCCTTGTCTGATTGAACTGGTATGGGTCTTGTACTCCATGTCACCATTGCCACAGTTTCACAGAAGCAAGCTTCTGGTGACCTGAAAGACTTTGTTTCCCTATGTTCATGGACCAACCCTGACTCATAAATCTTTCCACCAATGGTCCTTGAGCCATAAGTGGGTAAAGTTTAACACTGGAGTCCTATCCAGAGACACAGAGTCTGCAGACTTATATTCTCTAGACCTTGACCAGCTGTGGCTTTCTTTGTGCTTTGCTGGTGGCAGTTCAGAGATGCACTAGTGTTCTCTCCACCCCTGTTCTGCTGTGTTCCATGAGCCCTAGGTGTGGAGGTTCCACTGGAGATGTGTCACCTAGGGCGGGGCATCTCTCAGACATCCATGCTCTGAGTGTGTCCAGTTGTGGAATTCTGTAATAGCCTTCGTCTGTTGCAAAAAGAAGCTTCTTTGATGAGTGATGTACAGACACTTGTCTATAAATATAAAGGTCCATATTTAGCATATGGTAAGAAATTTCCAGGTGAGGGTGGGCCTGTGGGGAATGGGGCCTAAAACTGATTGAGAACTATTGTATGAAATGCACAAAAGCTCAATAAAAATATTTTAACATTTTTGAGAATTTTCATATTATGAATAAAAAAGATTTTTAAATACTTATAAGCTGAAGATAATCAAAAGAATAAAAACACATTGTTTCTCTCCCTGTATATAACCACTATTAATATTGTGGTATTTTTCTTTCTGGAAATTTTCCAGTCACAGATATATACGTAAATATTTTTCATAGATGTGGACTTAATTAGAAACAAATATTTTCTAGATTCATATATAAAAATTTTTATACATTTAAATATTTTACTATAAAAAGGGTTTATTATGAGAAAAGTATGCTAAAAATCTGCCTTTAAAAAATATGCTGCAATGTCATTTGCATGTTAAAAGCTTTAGCTCTAAATCATCACATTTAAAATGAGATGATTGAAATGTAAATCATAGTCCACCATTATTTAAACTGACTCTAATTTGGTGGGTATCTAAATTAATCTATTCTGGAAATTATTACTTGGATTTAAAAAATCATTTATTTTTAGGGGACCATAAACTGACATGTCAAACTTGCCTTCAAGTATTCTAGAGAAAAAAAAAAAAAAAAACTCAGCACCAGCCAGTAAGCTAGGGAGAAAACATGGATTGGACAGGAAAATGAGTCATTTGAAAAAAGATAAGAAACTATATCATTCTGGCATTAATTACATAAAGAGAATATTTAAACACTATAATGTTGCATTCTGAGATGGTTCATGGTTCAATTAAAATGGAAAGGATAATTAGATTTTATGTCTCATTTTCATGATGATTACTGCACCTATGAAACTGTTAAACAGAGAATTTCTTTTGTAATTTTTTTAGACAGCAGCCCACATTGTAGCTCAGTGTGACTTGACACTCACTACATATCCAGGGCTGACCTGACCTCACCACAGACCCCCTTCCTCTGCTTCTTGAGTGCTGAAATTACAGTTGTGAGCCACCACACCAGCTAATGCACCTGTTCCCATGAATTTCTTGCCTTAGCTGTAATAGATTCTTGAAACCAAAATAAGAAGAATCAATGAAATGTAAAATACTTCTCAAGTTGTGCTTGACAAGATGTTTTGTGATTGGAAAGGAAAATACTTAAGTATTTTAAATGAACTTATGAAGATTTTTATCTAGTAAAACAAATCTAAATTTTATTATTCTGTGCAGATATGGAGGTTGGAGTTTTGGGCTGAATTTGACTGACGACCTTCGTTTTGACATAACAGCAGTTCCTGTCGATAGAACTCTTGCTAAGGTAAATTGGGGTCTTTCTTTCTGGGGGCGTGACAAAAATAGGAATAGGAAATTGACATATTTAAGCATTTTCACGTGAGAAACAAACCATGTGTAAAATCAGTTTGGCATGATGAATCCCCCATAGCACAGTGGTTCTGATCCTGGGTATATACTCCAGAGAAGCATTATACAAAAGAACCAGAAAACATGTACAAAACTCTACACAGCGGCACAAACACAGCTCCAAATGCCCATCTGCAATAGAATAAATTAGTTCATATTCATTCATTTATTCAATAGAACTTTCAGCAATGGAAATTAAAGTTTTCAGCTCTGTATAGCAAGTAGGATAAATTTGCGCATTACTGATAAGCAAAAAAAAAAAAGAGGACCCAAAAGTAATATACATACATACTGTGATTGCCTTTCGATAAAATTTAAGAGAAGGCAAAAGTCAGCCATTTCAGGGAAAGGGGGATCGCTGCAATCTGGAAGGTGCAGGGAGGAGTTTGGGTTTCAAGTCATTGCTTTCAGTCTGTGTAATGGATTAATAACTGTGCAAACTTGATTTTTTTGTTACATGATACTTTCATACTTCACACACTTTTCTTTCTGTATGTGTCATAACTTTTTAGAGGATGGGAACATGTTTATTTAGCCATGCTCCTTATTGAACCTGGAATGACAACTAAGTCTTGTGGAGATAAACCGTCTCTTGAGCTTTTTCTTCCAGATAGCACATACTTTGAGACAAACTAAAATCAGACATGTGGGAGTATCCAGATGATAAACAGCAACCAGAGAGATTTTGTTTATTTTTAAACATAGGAATGTTTAATGTCTTTTGCATGTTTCTCATTTGTCAATGAGAGGCATACACATTCTAAGAGAAAGTAGAGAGACTGATATTAAGTCAGGGACTGTTAATACCAAGCGCTAGCATCACTTTACACAGACCACCTAATTCCATCTTCACAGCATCCCTGTGACAGGTACTGTTGGACTTATTTTAGCAGATTTTTGAAAGGCTCTATAGATAGGGACCCTGGGAATTTCAATGTCCTTTTCTTCCTCTTCATTCTTCATGCACTGCACAGATATTCTTACACAAATAAAGTTTGTTCTATTTCTAATATGAAATAATTCCTCTCTAGGTCAGATTGCAAACTTGAATTATGAATTTCATTTGAATTGAAATTCACACGTATTTTAAATCACTATGGACATGACACAGAGCTGGAGATAACAACTTCTCTATTTCATTTCAAGCCTTGCCTGTAGAAAAGATCTAGAATAACTATCCGCTCAGTCCTACCACTCAGAATAATCAGCTTTCCAATCTGTGCCCATCTGTAACTTTTAAACCTACAGATTGGTCTGTGATCAAAATTCTAGGGTTATCTTATTATCTTCTTAGATAGGATATATTATTGATGCTCTCATTTTAAATACAAATAAGGTAGCCTACCGGATGTTAAGAAAGCCTAACTTATTTGAATACAATCCAAAAGAGTCTTATTTTGTAATTTAACAGGTGTGGTATGACCCAGAAGGCTATCACTCCCTCCCAGCATACCTCAACAGCCTGAACAACTTCCTCCTGCGAGTTAACATGTCAGAATATGATGCTGCCCGACACGGTAGGGTCACTGATGCAGACGCATCTTGAATTACATCTTTTGCTACCACTCTTCTAGTAAGCATGCATGCTGTATTTGTTTCTCCAGTCGCTGGTATTTTATGGCATCTAAATCACAGGTCCTTACAAAGAGTTTGGAAATAGTAATTCCAGCCAGATGGAACATTCCAGAGAATCCTCTTAACTTCAGGTTAATTTAGTTTCCTCATTTATAAAGTCAAGGTAATAATGCCAGTCTGCTCTCACAGCTAGTAGTGGTGTGTCGTGGAAAATATTTCAAATTATTTACTTGTTTGTAGAGGAAAATTGATCAATTAGTGTTCATAACCATTGTTCATAAATCTAAATATGAAGACAAAACTTTTAAACTAGAAAATTCTATACTTAACCCAAAGTGCTACTATTTATTGAGCATTTATCATAAGACACAGGCTTTATGCAAAACAGCACCCTTCAAAGTGAGTATTATTTTCTCTATTATCCACTTCACTGAGGTGCAGAAGTAAGACTTGAACCTGGGGCTGTCTGCATCCTGCCCATTCCTTTTGCTAATGCTCCAAGCTATTTATTCAGACAGTGAGGTCTGCTTCAACTAGATTTCCCAAAAAGCCTCTGCATCACTTTTCAATAGAGCTGGGATTTAAAAGAAATTGATTTATTTTTTCTAATTCAATTACTGTTCATCAGACCATTTCATCTCCTCAAGCCTTGCTCAAATTATTCTTCCATATAAAAAAATAGTAAGTATGGAGAAAAATGGAGTACTACATTTGCTGGCCAAGACTGAACCTAATAAATAACCTATTAGGAAGGAAAAATGATGTAAAATGTCTTTTATAAAAGCTGACACCCCCTTTTCTTTATCACCCCACTGTTGGGCATACCAGTTTCTGCTAATGTGCTGGTAATTTGTGGTGTCAGACATTCTTTCAGCAATAGAATTTTTGGGAATCTTCTTTACAGAAAACAGTATTCTCTATCCCCCCTCAACTATTCTGGTATCTTCCTAACAGGAAGAACCATAAAGAAAATAACAAGATTGATAGTCCTTAGGTCTAACACATCAATAAAAGACAAAGTCAAAGGTGATAAATTAAATGAAATGGCGACTAAAGCCAGGTGAGTGGAATGTGGAGTGAAATACTGCTGAAAACCTTTCTATGGGATGTTTTATTCAGAGCAGAAGACGTGTATTGTTGTGACAGAGAATGAAAGTATAACAGCTACAGAAATGACTACACAAGATGGAGCAAAGGTATAGAGGACAGGACAATGCCACACCCCTTGAAGGGACAGCTTTCTGAAACCTGTGTCCTGACTTTCTTTGTAATTAGTACTCCTTACTTAGATGGAGGCAATCTGAGACTCTCCAGACTCTAACAGGCCTATTGTCGCTCCTTACCATTGAATTTTAAGTTACAGGGCTTTAACAGATAAGAATTCTAAAACCTAAAACATATTGACCCTAAAATGAAATTTGTTTCTAATTTAAAGATAAATCTTAGGGAGTGTTGTGAGGGCACATGCCTTTAATCCCTGCACTGGGGAGGCAGAGACAGGTGGATCTCTGTGAGTTCTAGGCCAGCCTGGTCTACATAGGGAGTTCCAGGCTGGCTGGGGCTGTAGAGAGACCCAGTCTCAAAAAAGCAATCAGTCAATCTGAGATGAAATTATATAGAGACCAGGAGTGGTATACTTTCTATTCTTTATTAATTTTTGTTATTCACACTTATGGAAGTGATAGCTTTTTACCTTCTCTGGGAGACATTCTATTCCCTTCAAAGAAGAAATTTATGTCACCCTAGAAATGTACATGTGTCATAATGCATACATGGGTCCTCCCATGACAATAGCTTTTGTCTTTAAAAGACAACCCGTTTGCTCCCTTACCATCTCCCCCCGACAATTGCTTGAGGCATCTTTTTTAGATCCTAAATGAAGTGAGATTTTATTTTAGCTGCAAAATCAATTTTCTTTGACTTATAATATGCTAATTAAATATTTTAATTAGCTTTCTTTGGCAATGTCAATATCTAGTCTATTCATGTGGTTCCCTCTAGTGGTTAATTTCATGTGAAAATTCTCTTCTCTTCCCAAAGAATATTGGTTTTGTTTATCTTCTCTGATAAATGTTATACAATGAAGTTGTGACTTCAAACGCACTAACCAGTGCACCTTCTAAGCAGATCTTTAGTTTTATCCTTTGTTATTCTAGCAGCAGTGGCCAATGGGAAATATTTCATTTTAGCTTGGCACCTGCCAAGAACATAGAAAATGCCCTTGGAACTGTATTGTTGTATGTGAGGGAGATGCTAATTGAAAATTGAATATTTGATCAATGAATGTTCTTAAAGCAAATCAATCACTATACTTAAGACTAACTGTGGGTAGACGTAATGGAATCCAGAGAGAGCTTTATGATAGAGGGTTCTAGTCCTGATACATAACTTCATCTTTCAACCAGGTACATGTGGGACCATCTGGTCCCCCATTTGCAAAGATTCCTCTGTCGAATTAAACTATTTCTTGATTCTGAAATACAAAGCATAAATAAAAGGCAGACTTTCCTGTGTCTATAGTATAGTTCAGCAGGTTTTTAAGTAGGACCCCAGGGAAAAGTGACCCTCAGTTTAAAAAAAAAATACAGGATCCATTAATATTCACAGAAGGAGAGCAAATTCCCCTATGATGTGATTAAAATCAAAGGTCAAATTAACTTTATGTTGTTTCCTTGTTTTTAACTGTATATTTTTCTTCAACATGTAGAACTCAACCTCAAAGTGTCACACTCTCCTTAATAAAAGCTATAAGTTTAAGTTAATATAAAGAATATTCTTTTGGATTTATGTATGCTATTCAAATACTACACATAAGTGTCCTAACATTATGAGCACATACGAGGCAAGCAGTAAGTGTGAAAGGTCTTATTCGATTTATGGCTCCTTAGGCAAAGGGGTGTCCTTACTCTCCTCCTCCACCATTCTTTTCCACACTGCGACAGGGAGTATAGCTTTTGCCTTCATACTGTCGTCTTTGGAAAATCTGGAGTACACTTTTGACTGTGGCTGAGTTAAGGAAGGAGAGAAGAGTCTTGCTTCTAACTCAAAGTATAATCAATTCTGTGAGATCCCAGAAATTTGGAGCTGTGTTGCAATTAAATGATGACTTCTATGGATCTAGCCGGAGGCTCTGAATCGTTGTGGACCTTTATAGAAATATAAGACTGAAACTTCCAAGCCTACTCCGGCAGGGCATCAGAACAACAGGCATCTTAAGTAGCAAAAGAGGATGAGAAATTTCTCAGACTACCCTACCATATCTCAGGAAGGAGGGCTGAGGTGGTATCTGCTCTTCAGCAAGGGGAGTGGTGGGGCACGAGTATAATTGATGCCCATTTACATTGTTGGTTTAAATGTATTATGTTTCTGAAGTGCAGCTGAAATGCAAACATACCTGATCAGATAAAAGAAAGTACAAAACAACTGTTGAATGCAGGAAAACGGGCTACATCATTATTGTCTTGTCTCCTTCCAAAACATCCCAGACGCAGTGAAAAATGTTTCTTTTCTTACAACAAATTACACAGCATTGATGGTATTAAGGGGGGAACAATCATTCTCCTTAAAAAAAAAAAGAATCTCTAAAGTAAAATTCTTTGGCTTATCATATACAAAAGAACTATTTGTCGTCTCAAAATTGGTGTTCATGGTCGATGTGCCTGGTAACAGAACTCTCTCCTCCACCAGGGATCATCATGTACAGCCATCCTTATCCTGGCGTGCAAGACCAGGAACAAGCCACGTAAGCAGATCTCCCTGGCGTGACTACTTTCTACTTGGCATAGCCGAGCTTCTGCATGAAGTGCTATAATTGGAAATCACAGTTGTATCTGAATGAGTGTCAATCAAGAAGAGCTAGTAATATAAGTCACTGACTGGGATAAAAGGAAGTTTCTGAAAGAGTGTAGAGTGGGGCTGCAGAGTGGAGCTTGTTGACTTCAGATTCACCCAGCCTGCTGCTTTTATGAGTCGAGTGCATAAGTCCTTCATCATTTCAACTTCCCTGTATAGCATTTAAGTACTGTTTCTTTGCTCAAGATCTACATATCCTTGCATACACTCTGTAACCTTTGGAGACTGAGGTTTTTTTCTATCAGGTATCCCTAGCTAATTCAGATGCACTAGAGCTACATTTATTTCAGGGTCACAGCAGGGTCATGTCGAAGATATTATCTGGCTGCCTTGCAGGAAGCCTTATTTGTGTCAAAGCCAACTCTTGTACTGTTTTGT
This sequence comes from Eospalax fontanierii, assembly GCA_035773235.1. NCBI lineage: Eukaryota > Metazoa > Chordata > Mammalia > Rodentia > Spalacidae > Eospalax > Eospalax fontanierii. The sequence goes on from CM069530.1 coordinate 24,427,207, forward strand.
TGATGGTTTTAGTCATGAATCTTTCTGAAAGGAAGAGAGTTCCAAAGACTTATATGTGCTTGCCTCTCTATTGCTCACAATAGAATCAGCAGTTTAATCGATATTTTAGTGGCGCTGTCCATCCTGATGGGCTACTCTGTCACCACTGCCAGCTTTGTGACCTATGTCGTCAGGGAACATCAGACCAAAGCCAAGCAGCTGCAGCACATTTCCGGCATTGGTGTGACATGTTACTGGGTGACAAATTTCATTTATGACATGGTGAGTAACTTTTGTCATTGCAAGAAAGGATTTATGTAAATAGAAGTTATCAATTTTGTGTCCAAGAGTTATTTGCTCTAAAATTATTCTAATTATTACCAAAAAGCAGTAAGTTAAGAAAAAGCAACCGAGTCAGGCTTATATTCACCTGATGGAGGAAAATTGAAACCAACTTAACCTTATCTCTGGGATTTATCAGATTCCCAGAGTTAACATGTAGGGCCCTGAGCTCCTGTCCAGACCTATTGAAACCACATCTTTGGAGTGGAGTGTGGAGTATGCATTTCAAACAAGATCCCAGAGTGATTTTTAGGCACACTGAAGTCTGAGAATCACTACTGTGGAAAAATAGAAGCTTAGCAGCATTTTCAGTTGTGCCAAATAATCAAGCTTATAAAAATTTAATCAACTAATAGTGAAAAATTAGAAGTAGTAACTCCGGCTGAATGACACATTAAAGAAGATTAGCAGGAAAAAGGAAGGATGTCTCCCATAGATAGCTCTCTCATTTACATAAAGTGTTCCCAGAGTTCAGATGGTCGTTCTTGACTCCAAACGTGCTCGTGTTGGCCATGAGCCCAGATAAGTATGCTTTTGCCTGTGATTATGGTGGAATTGTCTGAGTTGTTGTCAAGATCATTGACTTGAAGAGTTGGAGAGTAATTAACTGCATATCCATTTTGTTAATGCATCCACTGAGGTCTGAAATGTGCTTGTTGTAGAAGCCAAGCTTAAAAGAATGGTAATGACTGCTCTGGACTTAATAGGAGCTTTAATGTCATGGAAGCTTCAAGTGTATACTTCTGCTTAATACTGAGATGCTGCTGCCTTACATGTATCTGGTGCTTATTTCAATTCAGGAGATACCCTTTACTACCACCCTCAAATTAAATCACCACCACTTTCCTTTGTGCATCTTGCTACAAACTCTTCAGTTTTTAAGATTTCTACTTGTTAACAAATACTGAGAAGGTTTTCATATACTTGTGATTCCGAGAATGTGCAGGGTCTTCTACCCTGCTGTTTTGCACAGAGTGTCTTCACACTGATAACCAAACCTCAGAAATCAACCATCGGAGTGAACTGCAGCATTCAAAATGAAATCAATACTTTGAGGACTGACTCTAATACGAAGATCCCTGGCTGTCTTATCTTTCTCCCAGAACCTCTGTTACTGACTGATCCCAAGTCTTAAGCCTCGAGGCAGGAACACCAGGGACTTCTTGTATATCTATATAGGTGGAAAACCGGCTTGACCTCATACAGGAGAAGACAAATTCTAAAGTAAAATCAATGTAAAATAAGCTAAATGTTACAAGCAACAGGAAGACAAATAATGATTCAGTCCTTGAAAGTTTTTATAGGTCAACCCATTGCAGCTTTAAAGTAGATGGGTTACTGATTTCAAAGAAATACCTACCATACATTAAACATTGTTCTACCTCTTCCCACAGGTCTTCTACTTGGTCCCTGTAGCATTTTCAATTGGTGTCATTGCGATTTTCAAACTACCTGCCTTCTACAGTGAAAGCAATCTAGGCGCGGTATCACTCCTCCTTTTGCTGTTTGGGTAAGCTGCTGATTAAGCAATGCAAAAAGAATTAGAAGAATTAGCAGACTTAAACACTTCTAGACACAAATAGGACATCACTGTCATTGGTTAATTTACAATTGTTTTGGGAGCCCATCTGACATGGGTGATGACTAACAATTCATTATATCTGCTAGCTCATGAGCTATAAGTATCATACTTAGGAAATTAATGTTCTTATCATTAACAAGTACTCAGTAGGTGCAAATATTATGCTTACCAATTTACATGAAAATGTAGCTTCAGAATTAACAGAAAAATATGTATGCTTATAAATATATATTGGCAAATTGTATAACTATACATAGCATTATAAAGTATAAATTTGTGTGTGTTTATCTTTTTAGAGTTATCTAAGGACACACATGATATTGTTCCTATATTAAGCTAATACAAATACTGCAGGTGGACATAATCAATGTGCAGGGTAAAAGCTACTTCTACTCTGAAAGCATGGTAATATCTCCTAGTCAACAACTGGGCAAATGCAAGGCCTTTCTCTCTCTAGTGCTATTTAAATTCTCCAAAATTTGCTCAAGGCTTTGCTCAACATAGAACACAACTTCTAACCACACTTTGTCATATGTCTAGCTAACCTATGATGTCAGTATTTTCCCACAATTTTAAATGATAGGATTTATATAGATTGAACTCCTATTTCTGAACAATAAAAGTCTTGCCTGGACTGGGTGGCACCATCTCCTGTGGAGAATCAATTTGTAGTTGGAATGATGGGGAACTACCTGAGCTCCTTAAAAGAGAGGCTTCTTGCTGTCATTTTTATAAAGCATCTTTGGAGAATCTTTTGTCAAAAAGAGGAATGAAAGTAAGACCTAGATTCAGGGCTTGGAAACTCAGCACTAGTGTTTACTTTGACTTGGGAAACCCATCTGAATTTTAGTTTGTTGTTTTGTAAAGTAGAATAATGAAGGCATAATTTTAATTTTTAGTATTATTAACCTACAGCTATGCAACATTTTCTTGGATGTACTTGCTGGCTGGTCTCTTCCATGAGACAGGAATGGCCTTCATCACCTATGTCTGTGTCAATCTGTTTTTTGGCATCAATTCCATTGTCTCCCTGTCGGTGGTATACTTTCTTTCCAAGGAAAAGCCTAATGATCCGGTAAGGTCTTTTATTCATCCAGTTAAACTTCAGAGAATGTATCAGAAACCTTAGCACACTCCATATGAAAGTCTTCTTTTATTCTTCATTTAAAGGGAAAAGAATATCATTTGGTTTTATTAAATTTAGGAAAGCAGAGAGAGCATAGCTTTAAAACATTTTAGCTCCGTCTAGGTTAATACCTATTATTACATTTACTAAGTATCAAAACTAGTGACCTCTGCCTGGTCTTGAGTGGAATGATAGAGGCAAATCAAATATATTATATGGTACTATGTAAATCATGGCACCAATTTGGTCAGCTAAGCATTTTACTCCTTAACAAATTCCTATGGTACTGTGGTGACAAGGAGAATGGCTTAGTTATGTGACTATGGGTTAGGATTCATTTGAACACTCAGAGAGAAAAAAAAAAAAAAAACCTAATTCATTCCCTTTCAATCATGTATTGGAATCTACTGCATTGTAAGCATCACTTTCCATTCAGAGCTGACGATTGTGATCCGTGAGCAGAGAAGCAGGAACAGGGCCAGGCAATGGAACAGAAAAGAATAGAGAGGAAATGAAATGAACTGAGGAAGAGACAAGCACACTCAGAGCCGGGAGGAAACTCATGAGGTAGAAGCAGTTATCCTCAAGTGCGAATAACGTGAAAACAAGCCAGTTGCTCCTCTTTGAGATATGTTGCCTCTCCTTCTACCTCATTTCACTATTCTAGTCCCTGTCGAAGTAAAAATTTCCCAAGGTTCTGAAACTTTATCAAGTCTTCCTCTTCGGGCACCTATGGTACTTTGTTTCCATCCCAATACTCTAGCCAGTTTTACGTCCTCCAGATCTAAGGCGGGTGTTGAAGTGATTTTTACCTCCATGAATGGACCTGATACCCTAGATCATGTCGAGAAAAATAAAATTTTCTGCTCATGTTTCACAATAAACCCTACCATTTAGTTATAGTAAATAGCAATATGCTAATGTGAAATAATTGCCAGTATGCATAGGCTTCTCCATATGTCTTCATCTGGCTTTAACTTTTTGTCAACTTGTTGGAATTCTAACACTAGATTTTGTTGTTACTTCTCTTGCTTCAGACTTTAGAGCTTATTTCTGAAACCCTCAAGCGGATTTTCCTGATATTTCCTCAGTTTTGTTTCGGCTATGGTTTGATTGAGCTCTCCCAGCAACAGGCAGTCCTGGATTTCCTAAAAGCATATGGGGTGGACTATCCAAGTGAAACCTTTGAAATGAACAAGTTGGGTGCAATGTTCGTGGCTCTGGTGTCTCAGGGCACTATGTTCTTCTTGTTGAGACTCTTAATCAACGAGTGGCTGATAAAGAAGCTCAGGTAAGTCAAATGAAAACGGTGTGTGTCATCCATGATGAAACGTAATTGAGAATATTCAGGGACGAACAACAGTCTCATAACATGGAAATACTGTACCCTAAAACCTTTTAAAAACTTGGTAACATTGTCATTCATCTAATGCCAGGAAATAGTATTCTAGCCTTACTGTGTGTCTGCAAGTATTGCTATGGAGCAAAGAACAAAATTAAATGAGCAGAGCTGTTAGCCAAGTAAGAGTCAGTGATGGAGAGAAGACATGTGTGGACACAAAAGATGTTGGGTTTGGGAAGATGATAAATTCTTCCACAGGCAAAAATGGGAGAAATTAAGGATGCAGCATATTGACAATGAGGCTGGGAAAGGTGGCCCAGACAAAGCAAGGAGAGCATCATAAATGAAAGGAAATACACAGAGAATATGTACCCGGACCCAGCACTGCCTTTCTAAGGAGTTTGACAGATAAGTCTACATTTGTGTGTGGTATTATGCATCCGGAGAATTAGTCATCATACTAACCATTTCTAAAAGCAAAAGAATGGAAACAATCAGCATGCCCTTTATTTAGAGATTGATTAAATTGCATACATACATCAATAAATAGAATACTATCAAGGCATTAGAAAGAATGATCCAGGGGCTCTGGAGTTGGCTTTTAGCGTAAAAGTACCTGAGTTCAGGTCCCCAGCACACACAGTCATGACCATAAAGTGCCTGTAACCTAGTGCTGTTGAGAGTAAGAGAAGATAGAGATTCCTAGGGCTTTTTGGCTAGCCAGACTATGAGCCCCAGGCTCAATGACAGGCCCTGTATCAAGGGAATAAGGTAGTTACAGAGCAAGACACCCAACGTCCTTTTCTAGCCTCCACATGGGCATGTTCAGGTATATACACTTATATGTACATGCACATATGTTAGAGAGAGTATGATCCAGTTGTCTATGCAATGTTTGGTATTGTTTCTAAAATTAAATATTCAAGATTAAGTACTATGTCTACCATCTACGATGCAACTCTACACCTAAGGCTCAGGGAACATGGCAGAAGAGGGAATAGGAAGACTAAGACTCTAAGAGCCAGAACAACAGGACACCTGCGGTGAAATAATGCATTCTAGAGATAAGGAATCTGTACCCATGAAATTTCCACAACATGGTAAGCTAGGAAGGCCTGCATAATGGCAACACCAGTTGACATGCCAATGTGAATGGGGGAAAATTTACAGGATCCGTCCTCTAGATAAAGGAGAATCAGTGTCTTTCAGGGACGAGCTCCCTGATAGGTTATCTGATCCCAAGTGGACAGCCCTAAAACATGTGTACACATGAGCACCACTAAATAATGGACTCATTATATATGTTATAATAATCAAAGAAGACAAGAAATTTAGAGTGGGGGCAGAAAGAGGAACAGAAAAGATGCAAATGCAATATTCCTGTATGAAATTCTCAAAAAGTTATAAAAAATGTGTAGTATGTAATATATTACAACATGAGGTGAAAGGAAATCTACATTTTATGCATAGATCCATAAATTATTCTTATTGTCAGTGCTGGTTGCCTGCTATTGATTATTCTCTAGTACTATTCAAAACTTAATTAAATAATAATAAAAGAAAAACAAGAGGAAAATACTGTGGATGATTTAAGAAAAGAATGACATTATGGACTGGAAAGGAGAATAAATGTGCTGAAACAGTGGATCATGGAGACGTACCATGTGGCTGGAGGAGCCGTTTGAGGTTCCTGAGAAATGAAGGGTAGGACAGAGTTTATAACAGAAATAGAAATAGGAGGAAAATGGTCATGGCAGGAGGCCATAAAGCATTTTTTGTGTTTGGAGACTGTATGAGTATGCTTTAGACTAGAGAAGATTCAAAGAAAATGCCACATTTTGGAATCCTGGGGATTATCTTTAAAAGAAGCAGAGACTTTCAGAGAAGACCCAAAAGGACTGATTTGTTGACTTGCAAATTGTTTTGGTGTTTGTTAGGCAAGATACTGAGGTGGGATTGAGATATAGTGAGTTTCCAGGGCTAATAATCCTAACTTATTTCCTGACTCTTAGATGAAGCGTAACTAGGAAACAAGGTAAAGAATAAGTAGCACTCATAGTAAAGATGACTTTAAAAGTGGAGAGCAATGGTGGCCAGCCAACAGCACCAGGCTGGGTCCTAGCCCGGCATTCCCTGGAAAATAAACAGTGTTGAAGAAGGTGGATCTCATTTCAGACTTAGCACAATAAACAGGAGAAAGAAGAGGGTGAGGAGGAACATACTGTGTTCGTGTCTGTTAAGGTAAGAGGGTGGTGGCTGATCTTGGGTTTGTTTGTGCTGACTTCTCACAACTCTGAACTCCCTAGCAGGAACTAGCTTTCAGATACAGATCTCATTGCTACTCAAATTAGGATTATGAATTCTAACAGTGGGTCTGAGAACATGTTAGATGTGTAAACACTATTTCTCAAGGACTGTTGTGAATATATACAAAACAAATCGGACTAATTTTTGTGTTATTTAAATAACACAAAGGTAAAAGAAGCCTAACAATCAACAGTATCCTTTCAGTGATGTGAAAACACATTAAAATGTCAAAACTGAGTAGTATCATTTCAAAATCATTACTACAAATTCACTGTGCTCTTTTTTAGACTCTTCTTCAGAAAATTTGTGTCTTCGCCTACAATGGAGACAGTAGATGAAGACGAAGATGTGAGGGCTGAGAGGTTAAGAGTTGAGAGCGGTGCAGCTGAGTTTGACCTGGTCCAGCTCCATCGACTCACAAAGACCTACCAACTGATCCACAAAAAGATCATAGCTGTCAACAACATCAGCCTCGGGATACCCGCTGGAGAGGTAGGGCTCCATGCTTTGCTTGGTGTAAATTACAACCAAAAATTCTTAATTGTTTTGCTTTAGTTTTCTTCTAGAATATTAAAAAAAAAATCAAGCCCTGAGTAGTTTCATGAGATAGGTGTAGGGTTACCGTATAAATCCTTGTTGTCGTAGGGGAGGTTTCTCCAACCCCCACCACACAGCAGGCACTACGCATCTTCCATGATTGATGTCCCTGGGGGTGGACTGTCAGGCATGAAGCTTGTTCAGGATACTTTCCTCAACTGGTTATTTCTAGGCTTGTTCAGATCTACCATAAAGTCAGGCATTTCCAGAGATGACTCTGAGCACTGCATTCATTTATATTCTTGTGGTTTTCACAGACACAATATTAAGGCAGCTTTGAAAGAAGGAAAAGAACATGAGTATTTCCCTTTAGTTTTCTGAGCAGAGCTGCAGACTTCAAGCATTAAATTTATTCAACAGCATAAAGAAATTATTGCTTCAGTAGCTTTTTTTCAGTAAAGTTGTGATTTTGTATAAATAACATGGAATCTATAAATGTAATTACTTTGTCGAGCTAGCATATCTTACTTGAGGAGTAGTTTATCATGTCATATAAAGGGGTGCTGGGGCATAATATGTAAATTAGGTCCATATATATACACACACACACAAATGTTCAGGTGGTTAGAGAGAGAAGAGAGCACATTAGCACCATTTGATTTAGAAGAGGAAGTCTTCACAAATGCCAACACAGAAGCACACTGTCCATAAATAATTCTAGTGATTTATTTTTCTTGGGAAGGCATTTCACCCAGGACGGAGGGAAACACCATTGCAATGTGTCTCTAAAGCTTACATCTTTGCTTTTCTCTCCCCTGTGTACTAGTGCTTTGGCCTTCTTGGTGTGAATGGAGCAGGCAAAACCACTATCTTCAAGATGCTTACAGGAGACATCGTTCCATCCAGTGGAAACATTCTGATCAGAAACAAGAGCGGGTACAGAAAGCAAATGTGTCTTCTTACTCAGAACAGAATCATTTAGATCATTTAAATGAACACTTATGTAATATTATGGTTATGTCATTAAATCTCCAGGGAGTCAGGGCAGAATCATTGAAGTGACTAGAGAGTTTTATGCCCTTAAGTATGACTCTGATAGTGAGATTATTTTATTCGTTTTTTAATGAAGATGGCTAGATCCCATAATGAGAAGAGAGCCACTTTCCCAATATCTAAGGACAAAGAGATACCTATCTTTAGAAACTCACATGTTCTGATCTTCTCCACTCAGATCCCTAGGTCATGTTGATTCCCATAGTTCGTTGGTGGGTTACTGCCCTCAGGAAGATGCCTTAGATGACCTGGTAACTGTGGAAGAACATTTATATTTTTACGCCAGAGTCCATGGGATTCCAGAGAAAGATATCAAAGAGGTGAGTTAATCAAAGAGGTGCTAATTTGAAGACTGGTACTGTTTCTTTCTGCTTCTCCGCCATCATACCACTGGCAAAACTAATTTGACATGTGGGAAGCCACAAAGTTTTCCTCCAAACAATCACCCAACTTGACTAGGTTGTGTTCTATATCCACACCTATGAACTCAGCTTTAGAAACTTCTAGACCTGAATTTGTTCAGCTACTCTAAGGAGTGGGTGCTCACTCTTGTATTCAGCTCAAAGTTAAACGCTGACTGGTGATACTTGTAATTCTTTGCTGTTCAAATAAGCACTGGTCCACAGAATTAACAGCAAAATGCCTTCCATTTTTTCTTCTCTTTGTCTTTACTTTTAACTAGTGCAGGGAATTGAATTTAGGGCTTCATGCATGCTAAGCCTAAATTCTATCACTAGGCTACAGTCCCAGCCCTGATATTTTGACATTTAATCTGTGACTTTGGGCATACTTGTTACAATTTATCTTTGTAATGGAATGGCTAAACTCTTGGGCCATGTTCCTCTGTTGTTCCAACCCTGGAGACCTGTTCAGCACATCAGACTAGGATGTAGCCATATGCCAGGGTTACTTAACTACAGAAATAAGAACAAGGAGTCCTGGTTCCTAATGCATGACAGTTTTGATAGTGGGTCAGTTCTAAGTAGTGTAAAGGCCTTCACGACAGCTCTATAAGAAGAAGACAGCAATGAGCAAACAGTAAGAAACAACTTTTGAACTCTTCATTCCTTTAAGCTTTGTCAGAGAACCCTTTGGTACCGCAGTCTGCATTTGTAAGCACACATACTTGGGGGAAATTCCATCTGGAAATGAACCTCTGGGCAATCATTTTCCTTTCTGTAAATGAACTGTTAAGTTTTCTTAAGTGATCCTTTGAAGATGAAAATAAAATATATGCTGAGTTTGAATATTTTCATTTCTTCTGAGCCTATAGTCTCCATAAAAAATTTCTATTTACAGGCATATTTTTGTTCTATTTGATGCTTTAATGGTTTGGACAAGGGAGAGTCAACATAATTCCTCTTTTTTTAATCCACAGACTGTTCATAAACTCCTAAGGAGACTTCACTTAATGCCCTACAAGGACAGACCTACCTCTATGTGTAGTTACGGCACGAAAAGAAAATTGTCCACTGCACTGGCCTTGATAGGGAAACCATCCATCCTCCTACTGGTAAGAGAAACATTTTGAATGAGGATGCTAGAAATAGAACAGCACATCCAGTCCTGTGTGTTGACACTCCTTCAGCAGGACAGCCAGCAGCTAGTGAAGTCTCACTATGTGCCAGTCACTGCACAAAGCATATACTCCCATATTAGGAGAATTCATATCAGCAAGTAATTTATTACCATGGCAGTAGCCACAGAAAATATTTTTTGACTGAAGCAGTGACTTGGGAAGTTTCAGAGGAAACAGTCAGCATGTGAGTGAGAAGCAGCTGAAACAGATTCAGGGATTTCAAATAAATTTTAGAACATGGTAAAGTTTAATTTCCACTTATTGATGAAATCGTGTCTCTTTCTGTTTGGTACCGAGCAAGTGAAAAAACAGTTCCCAATTTCTACTGAGGGAGATAGGCACATTTTAGAACAATGCATTGTGCTAAAATTCTTATTCCTTTGTAACTTAAAAATATGAGTTATTTAGCCAGTGAAATGATGGATAATACCATGTTATTTTATCTGAATTTGTGAGAGGAGTCAAGAAATCCTTCCCACATTTATATTTGGACAAAAGCTGCAAAATTGAATTGATCACCTGGAAATATAAATTGCATGTACCAGTGATCTAGTATTCTACTCCTCAGGCCCAACATGGCAAAAAAGATGTTTATTTCAGAGAAATAAACCTTATTATGGAAAGTTGTCTTCATTCAAGGACCTCCAAACTCTGAAAGAACCTTAAGCATATGCAATAAAAGTCCAGTTATAAATCACCACATTATTCCAGGGATTAAGTCATACAGCAGATCAAATCATTTAAACTGCCCAGACAGAACCATCTTTCTATAATACCAGAAGCTTATAATGCATTATATCACTGCCAGACAATGCTTATAATAGAATCCTATTGTGTAAACACCCCTTAAATTGAACAAACATTCCTGAGACGCCCCTGTGAGATAACAGACATAAAGCATTTTAAAATGCTAAAAGCACCACGTCAATGTGGTGCAGTAATGAGCTGAAGGAACACGGGCGATGAGAGAACAGCATTGTGCTTTCTTCCAGATGTATTTACTGTATATTTCATTTTCTTCAAAAATAGAATCGATGACAGCATATCTTTCACCATTTCCCCAAAGCAACATTACTCCTTTTTTAAAAATTTAACACACTTCTATATAAAATAAGCCTCTAATTATCCAATTTTTTACATTACAGATATGTTTTCAATTTTTTTACCTATTCATGACCTGTAATTTGTTTATAGTTAACATCTGGTAGGCTTTACTGTTGCTTATTTAGATTATCTGTTCCTTTTTAAAACCGCATGTCTGAATAATTCTTCAAAGCTCTATTTGCTTTGAAACATATTGTAGATTTCTCTACTTGGGCAACTTCTACAAATCTTATTTTTGTTTTTGCACAGAGTCTTAAATTTCAATTAATAATACTAAACTTAAAACATACCTGGAACATAGTAACTGAAATATCAAGTTGTATTTTCTTCTGCTTCACACGGCACATTCTCTTTCATAGCCACAATTCTGCTTGTAGGAGTAAGATGGCAATCTTGTTGACGTAGCTTCCACTACACATGTAACCATGCAGAATTAAATGTAAAAACTTTTATGCCAGTAACTGAAGTAGAATATTTTCCAAAGAAACATAAGAACAAGATGTAAAGTAACAAGGTGTCAACTTCACTAAAACATTTTTTAAATACTTAATTTTGAGCTTTTTGACAGCAGCAAAAAGAGTCTATTATGTATAGAACAAGTTAGTCACAGGACCTCAAAAAGTGATTTCTGTGCTAGGGAATAAAAATGCCTTAATTCATGTGAAGAACCTCATAAAAAATTAATCAAGTTGATACATTCTTTCTGATTACTCTCTATTAAGGATGAGCCGAGCTCTGGTATGGATCCTAAGTCCAAACGACATCTCTGGAAGATCATTTCAGAAGAGGTGCAGAACAAATGCTCTGTCATCCTCACCTCTCACAGGTAACTGAGGGTCCAGTCCCTGGTCTTTAGGTGGATGGAAAGGTAATCCCGCGTTAGCAGAGACAGATCAGCAATACCCACCATTGCATTACATTATTTATTTGACTGAGTGTATGCCTCTCTCTGTGTGTGTATTTGTATGTGTATGGCGGTCAGAGAACAGCTTATGGGAGTTTGTTCTGACCCCCCCCTCCCAATATGTGGGTCCTGGAGATGAAACACAGGTTGTCAGGTTTGGTGTCAAGGGCCTTTACCCACAGAATCATCTCAAAGGCCCATCTGGAGTATTTTGTTTGTAGTAGTAGGTCAAGATGGAGTTTCATGGTGATAGGACAGAGTGCAAGGTCCCAGCAGACATTTTTACAATAGTTCTCATAACTTACGACTCTCTTAATTCAGCTTATTACTTTTCAAAAAAAAAATTTAGAATCCTTAGGTTTAGTATGTGAGGCCTTCTGTTCTACATCTCGACTCTTTCCCTTTATGTCAATCTAAATGACTCTTGGCTCCATATTCACACTGTCCCTGTCTATCTCCATGTTTTTCTTCAACTATGCGTTTTTGACATTGTCTCCATGAAATCTCTCCAAGTTCTAGTTGAACCAGTTCACATGGCTCTCTTCCATGAATATCCTACTTGGACAGCTAAGTAGGAGAGACACTAACACATTTTATCTGGGTCTCTCTTATGATATTGGCTATGTATTATAATTTGAATTAAGTTCACCTTACATTATAGCAAGCACATAGAAGGAAAAGATTACATGTGTTTATTACCAAGAAACTTGTTTTTATTCCAGCTTCGTCCTCTTCACTCTGAAGCTGATTGTTTCATTTTAATGAAATTTCACATGAAGTGAATAGGGCAGTAACTAAGCTTGGCTCTAGATGTGGCAGTCCATGAAATGGCCGTGCTTGTAATCAGGCATGAGTTAATCAATTATAAAGCCAACAGGCGTAAGAGATACAATGAAAGAAGCTCAGGGTCGTTTTGGAAAAACTCCTTGGGAAATGTGTGTCTTGAGTTAAAGTTTAAAAGAACTCAGAAAAAATACTGGGTTTGACAGTAGAGGCACTCCAGGTAAAAGAGATGGCCTCAAGCTTAAAAGGACAGTAAGAAATTCCATAGGAAGATATTTATTCTAAGTTTTTAGTTCTCCCTCAAGAAAGGTTTCTAATATGCCATAATAAACTATGCTTCAAAAGCATATGCTTATGAACTTCAACCTAATTTTTCTGTGCCCTGAATGTTGTTGATAGAAGTCTGCTCTCTTTTAGCATGGAAGAATGTGAAGCCCTCTGTACCAGGCTGGCCATTATGGTAAATGGAAGGTTTCAGTGCATTGGATCTTTGCAACACATAAAAAGCAGGTAAAGAACAAATACTGTTTTCACATGATAGAGGGTAGTTGATCTAACAGGGCTATAGCTAGTGCTGTATCTCAACTTCCCTCCATGTGACAAATAGTAAAACTGGCTGGGTGTGGTGGCACATCCTTTAATCCTGGTACTAGAGAAGCAGAGACAAACAGCTCTCTATGAGTCTGAGGCCAGCTGCTCTACATAGCAAATTCCATAGCTATCCCAGACTACAGAGTGAGACCCTGTCTCAAAGACAAAAAAGGAAAAGAAAAAAAAATTGTCAATAGTAAAACTAGAATGAAGAAGCTATGTGCTGGAAGTATCATTGACCCACCTTAAAGTTAATTTATTTTACTGAAGATTAATGTATTTTTATTTCCTGACTCCAAGCCTTACAAGGTCAATGGTCATAATAATAAATAATTTACAGCCAAAACAGTCTCGGGAACTAGTTCCAAGATTTTACCCAATAACAAATTAGCCTTGACAAGTACACGAAAACACTTTTTTTTTCTATCATGTTCCTTTGCCATTTGCTCAGGCTTTCGATAAGCTATTTAACATTTCACCACATCGAAACCTTTTAATCAAGAATGCTTTGGGGAAATATGCATAAATATCATATTACCATCACATTAAAATCAAAATATTAGTTGATATTCACCATACTGTATGTGCATTTATACATACTTATGTTAATCTCCAAATTTCAAGATGATACTTTATTCCCTTCCATAGAGCAACTTGGTTGTCTTATAAAAATAGTATTAATGGAGATAAGGAAAAAATGATGCAGAGACCCTGTGCTGCTGATAGCATGAGTGCGGTGGCCTCTTTACAAATTCTACTCAGGAGTTAGCACTAGCATCTTGAATTAATATTTAGTTTTAGAATCCCAGTGACTCTAATCTCTATTGTTGACATCAAATCTCCAATGACCTGGCCCCCTCAAATCTTGCTTACTTTAAATTTGAAAGAATTAACCCTAGAAAGTGACGTGCATTGCTAATTTATGGCTGTCGAAGAAAGCTGGGATTTTAGGCTCTCATTCCAATACGGCTTCTGCTCAAAGATTCTGACATGTTATAGAGGTTGGAAGAAAAGACACGGCGTTGAGCTATTTCCAGTTTGCAACATGCTCTGAACTTTTATGGCAAAATAACAGTCTTTATATAAGGAAAGGGTCATAATGGCCAGCTCGGGACCTATTTCATTATCTAGAATTCCAGGGGAGCTATTTTGGCAAAATGTAACTCATACTGTATTTTGTATTTTTTTAGGTTTGGACGTGGATTTACTGTCAAGGTTCACTTGAAAAATAACAAAGTGAGCATGGAGACCCTCACGAGGTTTATGCAGCTGCACTTTCCAAAAACATACTTAAAAGTAAGTGTTGTCCCCACCTTTTGACCTTCTCTGGCTTTGCTGGTCACAGCCCAATATCAGAGTGGATGTCTGCCATTCCCAAGAAGCTCACAGCTTTGTTACTCACCTTAATCCTATTGTTCCAGATGTGTAAGATAGGAACTTGAAATTAATCTAGCATATTTCATATATATATATGCTTATTAATTTCTTCTTACAAAGTTTTTTTGACCATACAGAACTTATTTTCAAGTTGTATATATTCCAGTTCAGTAATCACAGACAGGCATTAGCGAACAGGTAAATGACCAACAGCATTTCTTAGGGAAATAAAACTTAGTGAGTTCAGAATGCCACACTTAGGGGATTTTACCTCTTCTGTCCCTCTCATCTGAAAAATAAAGCCAAAGAGGTCTGAGCAGTCCTCAACTCCCAGAGTAGTTGAAATATCATAGCATTGACTTCCTTCTTATTCAGCAATAGCCACAGGATGGACACACAGGGATCTATGAGTTTAAATCTTATGTAGCATTTACTTAATGCCCTTGGCAGAAAAAGAGCATTTTGACATCTTTGATGGACAGGCACTTTGCAGAAACCAAAGTCAACCAATAATTGTTGTTAAAAGAAATCATAGTGGAATCGTGAAAGGAAATCAGAGAGCCCTGGGTTGAGCCTGGCTATGCTAAGGCAATATCCAATGACACATGTTAAATCTCTGGAGCTCAATTTTCTTATTTGTAAGCAGGAACAAACATCTACTTCACAAAACTGCTGTCAAAACTAAATTGAAAAGTGTCTTCATAAACTATAGGGCACACTATTAATGTAAGGTGGTATTAGAGAGCAAAACAATGCATTTTTAAAAGAATTATTCTGTCTTCACAAAATACTTTTGCCTCATCCCCCTTAACCTGGAATTTAAGATTTATATCAAAGCCCATTTTTTATCATCTAAGTTTAAATCCTATTTGAAAATTAAAGGACACCTTTCTCACACAAATTTGGTCACATACCTTCAGTCAATTGCTGGGTTGAGATCTCTGTTTACTGAGTAACGAGATTGCATCATTCCTGATATGTTCATCATGGGAATGAAGCAATCCAAAGCAAATACACTGATGATAAAAGCTTTATGTCTCCCTAAGCAAAGTGTCTTTTACAATTCTGCAGTAGTTTCTAGATCTCTTGATGGGAAATATCTAGAACAATCATCTGAGAATTAAAATAAACATGATGGTCAGATTACAGGGATAAGCATAATCCAAATATATGTCTCATGGAGAGCGTAGGTTCTGAACAAGGAGATGAGAAAGAAGTTTTGAACAGCAGGTTGAAATACACTGGCTTGACAGGAGCCACAGACATCGCAGTAGATTCAGGGATAAGACAACATCTATCAAACTAGTATTTAGAAACAATTGCTCTAGCTGCTGTGTCCCAGAATAAAGCAGCAGATTTCATTTCAAGGGTTCTGAAGCTGTTGCAGCAATGCAGACATGGAGTGAGGAATACCAAGTTATAACATGAATAGTGCACACAGAGAGGGAAGATCAAATGTGAGAGATATCTTAAAGGAATAAAAAGATTATTCAGAAAAGCAAGGTATTAAAGATGCTCCAAGGCAGTAGATAGTGATACTATTGACTAAAATTTAAAAATTGAAAATCAGTTTAAGGTGAGTTGAGAAAGGATGCAGCATCAATAGAATAAGGTTCTCCTAAACGATGCTATCGAAGTTGAACATTTTTAGCCCCTATCAGTTGAATGACCAATTCTTGGAATTGTAAAACAATCTGAATGTAAAAGTGAACTTTCTAAAACTGATCTGAGAACTTAATAAACTGATGTGTGAAAAGCGTTTCACCATTTTTCCTCTACATGAGATTATGACTTTATTAAGTGCTCATAATTGCAGAATACTTTGGAATTTTCATCCACTTTTTAACACTTTCTCTTTGATGTTCATAAAATTTTTCATCTCATCTCTACAAGTTGCTAGCTTCAGAATGCACCCGTCATTACAGCACGACATCATATTCTCAGCGCTTTTCTTAGCTCTGATCCGATTGATGCTACCCAGTATTGTTAAACAAGTTTTGCCCGTTTGAATTCTATAGGACCAGCACCTTAGCATGCTCGAGTATCATGTGCCTGTCACAGCAGGAGGAGTAGCAAACATTTTTGACCTTCTGGAAACTAATAAGACTGCTTTAAATATCACAAACTTCCTTGTGAGCCAGACCACTCTGGAAGAGGTAAGGTGTATACTACAACCCATGGGCACAGTGTCACATATTAGTTATTATCCTTCCTAGTTATTTCTTTTTAATGACAGCAATATGTAATCTTGTACCTGAGATATTAAAATATAGATGTAAAAGACATTAACTATTTTTACTGGAGAAATGAAGATTTATTTCCATTACATCTATATCCATAAATGTTTACTTGAATATGGACAGCAAGAAATCACTAGGGTCCCCTACAAAATAAGTAGCTGTTGCTTTCCCTCCTTTCTCCTTGGTAGTTTTCATAAAGAAAGTTTACAGTAATCAGTTCAGGGGAGCTACAGAGAATATGCTGACATTTCTTCAGGTCAATATGCAGTTCACACAATTGATACAGTCAATGAAGATTTCCTTCCTTTCACTTAATTACTTCTACACTCAATACTAGAGGTTTCTTATCTCATTCATCATTTCTGCACTGTCTTAGTTTTGCACAGCTCAACAAACAAGATGTATAGAAAGAATCTTTGTCTTTGAAATGGGTCTGAAAGTAAGTCCTGGCTTTAGGCATCTCAATAGGAATTTAAGACAATTATGGCCTTGCCAACACAGAATAGTTAGTTTTGGATGTATGACCAACTTTAAGAACCATGACTTGAAACACTAGACTCTTGGTAATGTTGGAATAAATCTATGACTGATAGATTTAATGATTTTAAACACATAAAGTGGTCTACTTGTTCAATAAATGGCAAACTTAACATAATGTGCTTTTCTACACAAATTGTATTTTAGTTCATTACCTTCTGAAACTAGTGAACTGACTCCCAATGTTTTGATTAAACAGTTGATGGGCCTTCAAGCTGGGCTCCTTATCCATACCTAATATGAATATTAATGCAGATCATACAGATTTCAGATATGTGGCTATAGATATTCAACTATAGCTTTAAATTTAGATTATGGCTAAAATGTAGCCATAGTCACAGGTAGGGCGTTGTTTTCAAATTCCAGTTAAAGTTAGCTGTATAAAAGAACTTCTAGTGAGGATGCATTTTGTGGGCACATCCAGAGAGAGAGAGAGGAGAATATAAAACCTTAATTTTTCCCTTTGTTTACCTGTCACTAATGGCTTTGTTTTCCTTTAAAAAAAAAACTCAGGTTTTCATCAACTTTGCCAAAGACCAAAAGTCCTATGAAAATATTGACACCAGTAGCCAAGGCTCCACCCTAAGTGTAGACTCACAGGATGACCAAATAGAATCTTAGCACCTACAGAAGATTCAGTTTCAGCAAATGACTAATGGATGGATTTTGAAGAAGATATCATTTATTCAACATCTCTTCCTTTGAAAGTGTCATACTGTATGGCAAGTTCACTGTGTGACTAATATAAGTTATTATAATGGACTTCAGTGAATGTTATTGCTCTTGAAATGATTCCTATGTATTGAACACTGTGCATATGTGATGTAGATGCTGGTAATTAGGCAAAAGGTGAACCACCTCACAATGAATGTCTTAATTTATTACTTTCAATAAAAAGACAGCTTAAAAGGCATGAATATTAGTAGTTAAAAGTAAGACTGAAGAAAAGGTTGGGATAGGAGGAAAATAAAGCTTGGTTATCAAATAAAATAACTTATTTCTAGAAAATAATGTGAATACATAAAACTACTGTGTTATATAAAGGGCTGAATTATCAATGACAGCAAGCAGTGGGCTCAATGTCTGCAGAAGGGGCGTTTGTCACTTTCAGTACCTCTGAATACATGCGACATACTGAACCCCCTGAAGTGCCTTTCAGTAAGAATATAATGCTAGAGTAGTTTACCCTGGTGGTGAACAGAACTTAGATTCCTTTCTGTCATAACATGCCCAGGGAAAAGAACGAAGCCTGTTGCTCTTCAGGAGGTTACAGGTGTGTCACCTGAGCAGACACAGATTTTGAAAAGTGGAAGAGAACTCATGTGCTGCTGGCAGGCAACTTTTTTAAGCTCTTCCAACATCTCTCATCATTCTAGTCTCTCCTCCAGAAACTTTCCTATGGATGAAAAATGAATATAAAACTATTTTTCAGCTTGTTACCTGGCTGACCTAGAATTGTGCATGTAGTTACAGGACAGAATACCTAATAATGCCAAGTTACACAGTCTTTGAAGAAGGTACTTTATATACTCTGTGTGTGTGTGTGTGTGTGTGTAAGTTTGCCAGCTTTGGCATGTTTTAAAATGCAATAAACTCAAAGTGTACAGAAAATGATTAATGATGTCATTTTCTTTTTAAGTAAAGAAATAAAACCTAAAAATAGGAGTTGCATGACCCATGAGGGACCACATGATCTGGTCCCTACTTACCCGTCTATCTTCCTCCGCCCTGTCTCTTTAGGGTCAGCCATGTTGGCCTCTTGCAGTTTCTAGGGGGTTCTGCACTCCTTTCTCTTTCCGGAGTTTCTATACTGTGAATGCTCTTTTCCCCAGTCACTCGACCTGTCTAGTAGGCCTGAGAGTCACTACGGATTCCCAGGTAAGGGGACTTTGCTGCCTTGGGCTTTTTCAGTATAAATTTGATCCCCTGCTCTGCTCTGTGTATTGCTTCCTCACTTTTATGTCAAAATTTGCCTCATAAATTGTCATATATCCATGCTCACAATATATACATCTTAACAGATGGCAACGCAATTTCTCTTGGGGTGTAAAGTGTCTTTGGGGGCCAGACATGATAGTTCAGGCTTGCAATCCCAATGCTCAGAAGGTAGGGGCAGGATGATCATGAGTTTGAAGCCAACCTGGGGTGCCTTATGAAAGGCCGGCATGAATTACATGAGTCCTTGTCTCAAAACCAAGGACTGGGGAAGTAGATCAAGTACCTAGGGTGCACAAGGCCTGGTGCAGTCTCACATTGGAAGGAATGATCTTTGGTGAGTATGAGTAAGCCGTTTGGAGTAGACATGGCTCTCTGGGCGTGGGAATGCTCAAGAACCTCTAATGGACAAAAGAGATGACCAGGTTCCATGAAGAATGAAAGATCTGTCTGCTGGAAATTGTCCTTATTGTGTGGTTAACTGGTTGCTTGCTTGGTTGATTAGGGGCAATGGTAGGAAGGGAGGCCAAGATTTGAATAGGCTTTGACAACCAAGAGTACTTAAATTCTTCACATCCCTCTGCTGTGCAGCCTTACTGTGGACTGGCCCCATTAACATGCCATCTTCATTAAAGTTAGCTACACTCACCATTGTTTCATATAAATGTGTGTCTGTGGAAAATGAAAAATGGATGTGTCAATGCCTTCATTCGATGAGGTACAGAACAGTACTGATCCATCATAGAAAATAAAAAACCTAAACACATAGGAGACCTTGAGACTAGAAGGTTCTAGATCATGTGTTAAGCAACGCTTCTGACCTTCCCAGGACATGGGTCAGGGGTTCAGACGTAGGTCAGAAGTTCCCGACAATTTAATATACTTCTTAATGAGCAGAAAAGTCTGGGCTGGTCTCTGAACTACTTCAGTTGCATATCTATTTGAGTGTTAAGTACTTCCTTCCCTCACTAGACTTGAAACTCAGTGAGGACAGGATCTGTCTAGATCTTCCTACTCTCCCACAGTCTGCAGATATAAGAAATATTTGTGGTACACAACATATATGTGTTGGTGAAATGAATAAATAAATGAGAAAGAAATGAGAAGTTGCCATGGTTGGCATGGAAACCAAGCATCCTGAATCTGTTTAATTTCTGAAATGCAGTGCAGTTTCCCGTGAGGAAACTTAGTCAGAGAAAGGGAAAAAGAACAATGTTTGATTCTGTATTACAGTGAATCCACTGGGATGGGATGATTTTGATAACTTCTTTGGAATCAGAATTCTAATGCTTTGCTTTTGCAGATTTCTGCACATTTATTCCTCCTTCTGTGTCTTGTTGTTCATTGGGATGTACCACATATGAGTTTCATGGTGTCATTTATACATGAAAGTAATGAAGGCATAAGAAAAGTGATCTGAACCCACATCCCTTTGAGCTTCTCCTCAACAGAGGAAGTATCTGAGAATTCCCAGTTCTCTGAGAACTCTCCACTCTCGGTGACACCTACAGAATATCCCTTCTTTACATGAGTTATTTTAATTACTCCTGAGGATTGTGGCAATGTTCACTTCATCCAAAAAATGGAATTTTCGTAATACTAAAAACTGTGTACAAAATCAGAAAAATGAAAATACGATATGTACAGCCATCATCTCCTAACATGCTCCCTGCCTTCTGGATCCACTCCTCAGCAGACAGATGAGGATGACCCAGGTAACAAGGAAGTGGGGAGGCTGGTGGTGTGGGCTGCCAACCTCTCACCACCCCCCATCATCTAATCTCAGGAGCCTGCTTGCTAACCAAACCTTTTCAACATTAAGACATCAAGCTGAAAGGAAATGAATAGAATTTTCTTTGGCATTCTTTGTTACAGTTAATCCAATCATTCTTTCCTTATAAATCCACACTGTTCTTCTGTAGTCTGGAGAATAAAATATACCACCTGTTTAACTAATCCTGAATGTAGTCAATAGTCTGGTCCTATGACGTCTACCTCTTCCCCAGGTACTCTCTGCTCTGACAACACGAACTTCTTTGCTATTCCCTTTGTCAGGTCCTTTCTCATACCACCCCTTCCTCTTGGAAGATCCTCTTCCTTTCTCAGCCTTTATTTAGAATCTTCTTTTCATCTTCATCACCTTCGCTAAGTCTTCCTTCCCAGAGAGACTCAGGCTGATTTCATTATTCTGCACTTTGTTGCAAAAGCATGCACTTCTACTGAAACATTCTATCCTGCATTACAAATGATTTCTGAATGTCTCCCTTGCCCTACAAGCTAAGTTTCCCAAGGTCCTGACCGATCTTTTCACTATCGCTGTGTCTCTCATATCCAGAAAAACATCAACATGTTATGTTACTCAATAAATCTTTGAAGGGGGTTTGAGGAACACTGAGTGGTAGACCCTTTGTCTAGCATTTACAAGGCCTTAGGTTCAATCCACAGTGTGACTGAATAAATAATCTTTAAAGAACCAAAGCAGTGTCTTTCATTAGTAAATTTATAATTATAAGTTATAATTTTGACTTTAACATTTCTGTACTTTTAGGAGGCTACTAAAGTTTAAAGCTAATTTTGGTGGGTGGGGGGCAGTAGTACAGATAGCCAACAATTTTAAATCGATGATTCTGCATAAAAGGAATTTCATTAAAATGCCAAGCATGGTTCACATTATTATTTTTTTTAATAGTGCTGCCCATGATGGCATTCTTCCAAGGATATTAAAAATAAAGATTCCATTTTAAACAAAACATTTTCAATAATATAGAGTTCAACTTAATCCTTCCCATTTCACAAATGGAAAAACTAAAATAGAGTTATAATTAAAATAACCATACTGATCACTGACTGATAATTTGTTATATGTGAGATACGGATTCAAGTGTGTCAGTTATTAAAATACTATAAATATTTACTATTTAATTCTCACAATAAAGTTTCAACTTATTAGCTCCTTGTATTGACTAGAATCACAATTTTCAACAAAAGTAATTGTCTTGTGTGGAAGCTTATGCTCAAAAAGTAAATTGGACTCCTGGCCTGTATTCTGACATAGACCGCACATGCTAAAAAAAAAAAAAAAAAAAGAACTTAATATGTTAATTTAGCTATATAAAATGAGCACTAATTTAATGGTGAGCTGTAATCGTGTCTGTGTTAAGTTGGAGTGGACAACACTGGCCCTATTCATCCTTATTTCTGCTTTCTGACTTCTGTAGGTATCTTTAGAACAACTTTTTGGGATGAACAAGACTTGCAAAAGGAAGTAAAAACTTTCTCAAGTCTCTTTTACAAGGACGCTAATCTAACACCTAATCCATGAGGGCTTTCCTCTCTTGATGGACCTGTCAGGTGCTTATTCCACACTGGGGATTCAGGCTCAGCATGTGAATTTGGAGGGCACACTAGCATTCAAGCAACAGCCACTACTGTTCTAAATATAACTCTTTCCTTGATTTTCTTTTCAGATTGTTCCATTGTTACTGTACAGAATTGCAATGCATGCTTGTGTGCTGACTGTATCAAATATTTTGACGTATTCACTTATTAATTCTACAGGTTTCTCATGGAATATTTAGGACTTCCCTAGTTATTAAGTCATCTCTAAACACATCATTCCATTTCTTCTCCAGTCTGCATGCTATTTATCTTTCTTGACGAGAATGTCCAGTAGTATGTTGAACTTGGTGAGTCTCTTTTGGTTGGTTCTTATCCACACCTCCACCATTATATAAATTTCACAGACTGTGCTGTGTATCCACACTATATCAGCTACTAAAGGAATAATCGAGATAATACTCATTTAATAAGATATATGATAAATTCACCTTTTGCAAAGAATTCTTACACATAAAATCATTTTAACCTCACATTTATGCTACAAAGTGTCATTATTCCTAGATAGGGAGATGGAATCAAAGGAATTAAATAATTGATTTAATAAATGTAATGCATAAAGTGACATAGTGAGCCATATTTTGATCTGCCCAAATTGTTTTCTAATCTCTTTTATGATTTCTGGGGTTTTTTGATTATCGGGTTCCCAGGTTGTCTTGATGACATTGTCCCCATTCCAGCAACTCAGGTAGGTATGTGACCTAGGATGGTCAGAGAATCAATCCTGTTTCTCTTGATCACTTTAGCTTAGAGACTGACATATGTCTCCATCAGAGTTAGTCAAGCATCCCTAAATTAATATTTAAGTTCCTGGGGTTGCTGAAGTGGGAGAGTCTAGGGGTCTGAGTTGCTATCTTATCCAGAACATAGGAAGAGCTTGCCTACCTAACAGAGCCAAGCAGAAAGAAACGTAACAAAGAGAAGAGTGGACTAAGTCCTTGTGACCAGAGAATCCAGCCAAACCCGCAGGACCACTCTGGCAGCTGAGGCGGGTAGAGAATTAAGGACCTGCAGAAGTCAGGACAATCTAGGAAGCCAGTGTAGCAGAGGTTAGTAGTTGTGGATATGTTAGCATGTAGTTAAGTTCTGGGTATACTGTGAAACTTAATGCCAATGGAACTTGCTGCCAGGTTAGTGAGGAATGTGTAAGTAAAGGGGATGGGAGAATAAATATAAAGGTTTTGACCTGAGCAACTGGATAAATGAAGTGTCACTTATTGGGGAATGGGAAAGCTGGAGAGGAAAAGACACCGTCAAAAGAGGTCAAGGGTTGGGTTTAAGATACATTAAGTTTGAATACCTATGAGGTATTCTCAAGGAAATGTTGATTAAGTCATAGATCTGTGTGTCCAGAATTTTAGTAAAGTTTCCTACTAGAGAAAAAATACAGAAGGCGCACAGATGGAATAAAAGCCACAAGTCTAAATGAAATCATTTAGGGGCATGAGAATGGCCACAGCAGAGAAACTATCAAAAGGGAGAGGCCAGAGGGAGTATTTTCTGAGGTGGAAAAGGGACATTCAGAAATTATGTATAAGATGTAAGCCAAGAAAATAAATTGCTTCTAAAAGGGTAGGAGTGGCTGACCTTGTCTAGACAGCTGCTTGTGGGATTAAAATAAAGGCTGAAAATTGACCATTGGGTTTGACATATTCATGAGTGACCTTGGCAAGAGAAGTTTCTATGTAATGATAGGAAGAAAGCTTAAGGAATAAATTCAGTATAAAACAGGAGGGTAGAAAGTGGAAATGAAGTATAAAGTCAATTTCTTCAAAGGAATATGGGAGAAAGACAGACAGGGAACTAGGCAGCCCTTGGAGAGGGATTTCAGGGATAAGAGAGGATGGATCTTAACTGGTCTAGTGCGGGCAGAAAAGGTTCGTGTCTTCCAGGCATTATTACATCCTCTTCCTCTGATCGTCTTTAGAGGGGACAATGTCCACTACTCCCTGGGTTCTGTTGTCCTTGGGGTGAATGACTGAAGCCTGGGCTGCTGTAATCTATGGTTTAGTGTTTCTTTCCTGTCTCGTTCTTCTGCTGGATGTTTGTCAGTTTATTATACCTTTCACTTCTCCCGTGGGTGCTGTAGCTGACACTTAGCTTAAAGGGCACCTAATTCTGCCAGAGGGAATATGTGACAGATCACTGCCTCATGTTGGTGACCATGCTGCACTCAAATGCAGGCATCTGACACCCACTTTCCCCTTTCCTGCACCATTTTGTGCAGTACAATTATTTTTATGTGACATACCCCAGAGTGCTCAACAGTACCTCATATTCTACAACGAATTCATTAACAAATGCTTGACACACCTGGACACATACTTTTATGTCAAAGCCCACAAAGCAGAAACTGGCACTGTGCTCATGCTTCTTAAAGCCTGAGTTGAGAACAGGTCAACTGTCTCTTCTAGAGACAGTTTGTCCTTCTACAAACAGTAAATTTTAAGACTGAAGGCAAATTTTCTTTATGTTTCAGGCAAAACAAACCAGATATTTAGAGAATGTGTTCTCGAACTTAAATATATGTACAAATCACTTCAGAATCTTGAAATCATTATTTCGGTTTCCTAGTCTAGATTTATTAATTTACTGCAAGGACTGGGGGAACAAATGTCAAAGGTATTTAAATAACTTAATAGAAATTATTCTATTAACAAAAGATTTTATTTTTAATTATGTGCATATGGGCGGGACAGGTGTGTGCACAGGAGTCTAGAGGTTAGAGGAGCGGGGTCATGTTCCTTGGAGTTACAGTTACAGGTGGTTGTGAGCTGCGCTTTAAGGGTACTTGAAACCAAATTCTGTTCCTCTAGCAGTACACACACTCTACTGCCAAGAAATCTTTCCAGCCCTGCAAAGAAATTCTTCAGATCATACTCAGCCTTCAGAAGTACTGTTTCATCTCTTATTTTGGTTTGTCCTAAGCAAAATATCACCTTGGTGCTTCCTCCAGATTTTTTTCTAAAAGTGTTCCTGTTGCCTAGCTTCTTCCTCTATTATTTCTCAGTTCCTACCCACCAATGATAAATGATAGATGTCTTAGGCTGGAGTACAAAGACACAGTAATCAGAAAGGCAAATTAACGAAACTGTCATATCACTTTTCCTGGGAAGATGTGGAAAAATACCTGTTCACCCAGATAGAGAACACCAAACAGGGAAAAAATAAAAAAAGATCCTGCCCAACCCAGCCTGGGGAATGAAGGAGTTTATCAGCACTACATACGGAAACACGAATGGCAAAGGCAGCCACATTGCCAAAATGTCTACCCTAGCCTGACTGATAGCTCAGGACAGCTGCATCTCTAGAGTTCTCTGCCCAACTCTACTAAAGATACCCCATGCCCAGCAGTTGTTTGCTGCTTCCCAAACCCCAGGAGGGGGATTTGTGGGTCCTATGAGTTTCTTTAGCCTCGTGAGCCTCTCTCCTCTTCAAGGAGAGGTTGTTTCAATCTGGAGGAAACAACTATACAACCATGATGGTTGGTCTTGGTTGTCAACTTCACTGGGTCTGGAATAACTAAGAATCATGTTTCTTGGCAGGTCAGAAAGGGTATTTCTCAGAAGGATTAACTGAAGAGGGAGGACCTTCCTTCCAGGGTGGGCAGCATCTTCCAGGAGAGAGTCAGACATCAGCAGATATGAGGGAAAAATCTGTTGCCTTCTGCCTGTTGCCTTCATGTTTTTCTACCTGTTGCTGCTGCTGCCATCTTTCACTGACATCAGAAAAGAGCTTTTTTGACCTTCCACCATGGACAAGATCTGAGGCTCTCTAGGAATTCTCTAAGGTAGACTGAGACTTCTGAAATATGCAGCTTCATAGACTGAGAAGCTACTGGGTTCTTCGCCTCTCTAGCAGTATTCAGGCAGCCACTGTTGAACTCCCTAGACCACAGTGTTCAAGCCAGTCTACTAAATCCCCTTCCAACATATACCCATTCTACCAGTTTTCTTCCTTCAGAGCACCCTGACTAAACCGCAACAGGATCAAAGGAAACCGGCTGTGGCAATTCATCTACACAGGTGTCTCCCACACAGGTCAGTGTAACCTATCAGACCCCAGCTCTCTCTGTCCTTAGTTAACACCCATCTCCCAGGGGGGGGGACTCACATTAAATTTCAAAGCATCGATGGACAAAATAAGAGCTAGATTATCGATTTACAACAAAACCTTCAACTGAACACTTCTATCCTCCAGCCAACAAATTTTCTCTCCCTGTAAGCATGCCACGCAGGAAGTTGAGCTTTAATCAGAAGGTGGCTTGCTGAGCAGAGACTTGGGGCAAGTTAAGTTAATGATGTGATTCTGATGTTGACTGTCACAAGGCTGCCCAAGCCTGAGGCACCCATGGTAGGGTACAGCTTCAAAAGGCGTATCCTTGATCATTCTCTGGAAATCTCTTCTCTCATCACCACTGCATGAGCCTTGGACTCTGCACTTCTTTATTTCCCAAAGCTCTTTTTCAACATTCTTCAGCCAACAAACTTCCTTTCAGTAGGCCCTTATTTCTCTAGACATGATAATATAGCGCCTTCAATTAAGATATAGCTTTTTAGGTATAGTGATTTTCTGTCTTCATTGTTTATTGATTAGTAAGCTAAACTCAAAGCAGTATTCCCAAACTTGTCATCATAGGAATCACTAGGGCCCTTTATTTAAGAAAATACTGCCTCTGATTTAGTGGGTCAATGATTGGGGAATAAGTTGTATTCTTGACAAGTGGCCAGGAGGTTTCCGTCTTTAAGGAGATTAGAGAATGTCTGTTTTAGAGAGCAATCGAATCTATTCGACACTCTTGACTAGGGTCCCACCATGGCCTACACATACCCACCACATGTACATCATTACAGCTGCACTTTTGGAAGCACCTATAAAATTGTTTATTTATCATCTCAGGGGCATTGTAAAATAGGGATTTAGAGAATTGCTTTTCAAACAAGTGTTCCTATGAATCACCTAGAAATCTTATTAAAATGCAGATATTGATCATAAGCCTGGGAGGAAGCCCAGGATTCTGCATTTCTAACAAATGCACAGGCATGCCTATGATGCTGCTGTTCCTCAGACAGGCCTTGGGCAGGGCAGCCAGAGGATAGCCTTTAAACCAACTGCCTGGCTTCAACTTCCCGTTCGAAGCTTACTACCAGTTCTCTAGCTAAGCGACTCTGGACACCTCTCTCAACCTCTCTGTAACCCGATTTCTTTGTTTTTACAATGGAAATAAATGCTAATATCTTCCTCATGGGATTTTTTTAAAAAGAGGATTGAATGGATGCTGAAAATGTTTCAGCAAGGCCCTATGGGACATTCTGCATGTGATAGCAGTCTTTGACATTTTGGTGTCATGGCTTGGTTTCAGCTAGCAGCCAACAATGGATGCAGAATTAAAGATACCATTGCTAAGTTTCTTCCCAAAGAAAAGTCCAGGCTAATAAGATGACTCAGCAGGGAAAAGTGCTTGGTTGCACATCTAACAACCTGAGTTAGATCATCAGAACGTATGGAGGAAGGAGAGAATCAACTCTTGAAACTCATCCTCTGACCTCCACAGACATGACATGGCACATACTCACCCTCACACACAAAAGCACATAATAATTAGTGAAATGACAATAAATTTAAAATTTACCAAAAAAACTTTAAGCCAGAAATTTCCATGGACGACAAGATGATTGCTTTTGCTTAATATAAAGCATAAGATAAACTTCCTTCAAGGGGCCAATTCCTGGAATCACCTCAAAATTCCTGCTTAAATAGAAATGTCACTGTCTAAGGTCTGTGGTTGCAAGAGTTATTTGCATCTTATTCTGAACCTTAAATTGTTTTCTTCTTAAAAAAAAAAAAAAGCTTTTGCTTTATTTTGTCTCTTCAGGTTATTTTCACAAGTAACAATCAAATTTATAGTCTTCAAAAAGATGTTTTCCATAACCTAAGATTGCTACCAATAGTTGATATCTAACAGTATTTCCAGGTTCGTGGCCTCTTATTCAAGAACTGAAATACTGAAACAAAGGTTGACAGGGATTGCAAAGCAGCAAGGAAGCTTTATTCCAAGCCAAGTAATAGTACAGATGACAGAGAAGACAAAGCCAAAAGTGACCCTGACTTTTATATGGGGCATTTTTTCTGTGTTTAAAAAAAAAGAGGGGGGTGGAGAGATGGCTCAGTGATGAAAAGCACTGGCTGCTCTTGCAGAAGACCTGGGTTCGGTTCCCCAACAAGGCAACTAACAATCGTCTATAACTCCAGTTTCAGGGAATCTGATGCCTTCTTCTGACCTCTAGGGGCATTGCAGCACACACGTGCACTTATACACATGCAGGTGATATACTCACACACATAAAATATAAATACAATACAAAGTTTTAAAAAGAAAAAGAAGGGTTTGGTGGCTAAGAGGCGCAGTGTGAATGGTTCTGTGCTTTGACTGACAGTCTTGACTTACACAAGCCTTTGTTTGCTGCTCTTGTCCCTTCTCATGATGCACTTGATTTTCCCCACATGCATGCCCAATTATGCCTAGGCATGCCAATAGTAAATAGGGGATTCTTCATAAAAGTTCACTTAGGGGGCCCTGGAGAAATGGCTTAGGGATTAAGAACATGAACTGTTCTTGCAGAGGACCGAGTTCAGTTTCCAGCAACTGCATCTGGTGGTTCACAACTGCCTATAACTCCAACTCCATGGGATCCCATGCCTTCTTATGGACTCTGAGGACAGCTGCACTCATGTGTACATACATAAAGACATAAGTTTTAAGAATAAGTCTTTTAAACAAAGAGTTCACTTAGAAGACAGTTTGCCTTATTGCACATGCATGCAAACCAAATCTAGACGAGACTGACCGTCTGCTTTCATAACCAGATACAAACTATGTTTGGAGCCAGGTATGGTGACCATGGCCTTTAATCCCAGCATTTGGAGGCAGAGGTAGGTGGATCACTGTGAGTTCAAGGCCAGCCTGGTCTATATATATAGTGAGTTCCAGGCCAGCTGGGGCTATAGAGAAACGCTGTCTCAAGAATACCAAAAGGGGAAGAGAAAAACTCTGATGACTGACCATTAAGAGGAAGAAAAACTTATTCACCGAAGTTTGGTGTACGTATATACAGGTGGATGCTTGTAGGGGTTGTAAGTTGTTAACAGGTTTCTAGGTGCACTGTTCTAAGAGGGGTCTGTGCACAGTGTATGCAGGTAAGGTTCCTAGGCTGGCAAGTGCAATGTTAGAAGTTGGCTGTGTTTATAACTCAAGCCAAATGGAGTCCTAGATTGCTAAGCTAGTCCTTGTGCTTCTGGCTCAACATTATAAACTTAGTCCAAGTGCTGATCTATTAAAGTTATCCAGTTTATGGATCTTTTAAGTTGGTAACTGCTGTCCTGTGTGGCATTTCAGTGATGGAGGAAGTGTTGCTGTCTTTTGTGCTGTCTAGTAAAACAGTCGCTAGACACAAGTGGCTTCCTAGCAGTTGTAACGAAGACACTTAGAACAAAAACTGCGTTTTAAATTTCAACTAATTTTATTTTTTGTGTTTGAACCAGGTTCCTGTAACCCAGGCTGCCAATTAACTTCCTCTGTAGCTAACGATGTCCTTGAGGCTCTGATTCATTGGCCTCCATCTCCTGAGTGCTGGGAATACAGGCACGTACCACCACATTCAATTTTTGTGGTACTGGTGATAAGAGTCAGGGCCTCATGTATGTTAGGCAGGTACTCTATCAACTGATCTATACCTCCATTCCAAATTTCAATTAACTTAAATGTTTAAAATTTAAACTGACATGTGTCTAGAAGATAATTTGCTAGTCAACACAAGAATAGAAGACTTTCAAGGAACCCATTAATTTCATTGAAATTTGACAAAAGGTTGGATGCATTTTCCACAGGAATGGTTAATAACTTAATATTGAATGAGAAATTAGCACAACCTGTGATTAAAAATATACTTTATACCTGTGACACCAAAGAAACTGTATGAATTTAGGTGACTGCACCAAAACACATGCATATATGCATGCACCAAAATCTCAGACTATCAGGAACATACCTGAATTCATAAAGCACTTCTGGATAAATGAATAAAAAATACTTTCTATCATTCCTACTTCACCTTCCCTTTCAACAAAATCTGAGATTGTTCCTCATAATATGATATGTTATATAAGATAATGAAAATTATTTTAGGCATACTTACTTTATTCTAGCATTTTCTCAAGATTATTTTACTTCTGTGTACATTTGAGCATCTATGTGTATAAATGTGTACCTGCATGCAGGTTCCCTTGGAAACCAGAAAAGTGTATCCAGTCTCCTGGAAGCTGTAGTTACAGGTGGTTGTAAGCTTCCTGACACGGATGCTGGGAACTGAACTCTGGTTCTCTGAACCAGCAGCAAGTGCTCTTAAGCACTGAGCCATCTCTCCAGCCCCCAGTCTAACATTTTCTATATTAGGATTTAGGATGCACACTGAAACTACCCAGAGAAATACTGATTCCAGAGTTTCACACACCTTTAAAAAATCTAAAATAATTAATTATAATACAGTGTGGTCACTTGGGATGGGGGAGTGCTTTAAAGTTTCTCAGGTGTTGTTAATGAAAGTCAAGGTTTGGATTCACGATTCTGTCTCCTAGGGATAATTGACATCTCACTAAAATGTAAGTTCAAAAACAACATACAACTTCAGAGTCTTATCAAACTTTTTTTTCACTTTGATTCTACTGTCTATAAACTGCACTTCTTCAACACAGACCCATGAAAATTTTGTTATAATTATGTCACTAAATTGGAATTAAAAAGAAGAGCTTTTAGAAAGCTCAAATAATGATTTTAAATTATGTGAAAGGCAAGTTGTTTTAGCTCGCTTCTCCATTGCTGGGACAAAATATTCTGACCAGTACCAACTTGGGGAGGAAAGGGTTTATCTTACTTACATCGCCTGGGTCCCACAGCTCATCACGGAGGGAGCCCGAGGTAAGGAACTTAGGGCAGGAACCTGGAGGCCGGAGCTGAAGAACACCCACCACGGAGGATCACGCTGCTTGCTGGCTGGCTCCCCTGGCCCAGGATCAGTCTGCGCTCTTATATAATAGGCAACAACCTGCCCAGGAATGGCACCGCCCACAGCAGGCTGGGCCCTCCCACAGCACTCAACAGTCAAGAAAATACTCCACAAACAAGGCCACAGGCCATTCCAATGGAGGCAATTCCCCAATTGAGGCTCCTTCAGCCCAGGTGTGTCAGGTTGATACTAAAGCTATCCAGCACACAAGGTATGTTCTACCCTTTACTTATTTAAACATGCTTAGAAACTAATGCAGCCAGAAATAAAGAAATAAAATGGAAGGAACAGATGAGCCTGTTCTTGGCCATTATTTTCACAACGATGCTCTTCTTCACAACTATGCTATATAAAACGATCATGATAAACATTCTTAGTCTTTTGCTTTCCCGGCCAGGTGGTTCTACAGCACTTAGAGGTACCCAAACAGCTTCTGAAGTATTTAGCCCATCTGCTTTGTAGTTGTTTCTCTATTCTTCCTTGTTGCCTTAAAATACAGAGCAGAATATGAATCATGTTGAGCCGTTCTTAAGGAGAAAGCTTTGTTTCAGTGTCATGTGTGAATCACTGAAATCCCACCTAACAATCCAATTAAGTCATTAAGGCATTATGTTATGATCAGTGAGTAGGAACTACCACAGAGAAATGAGCTTTCTTAGTAAGTTGATTGCTTTTAAGAAAAATGGTAACAAGAAATATCCTTTACCTGTGGACTTCAGCAACAGAAAAGCAGACATGTCCTTACCATAGTTCAGGAAGTAATGTCTTAAATGATTTCTCAATTCCTTAAACTTAAGCATCTTTTGATTAAAGTAGGAAGTATAATAATATAAATCTTAAATATGCATATTAAATCTCTACCAGAGGAAGAGCAGCACATAAATAGATTAAGAATCAATAAAGATAAAAATAGAGCTCAGCAAAAAGAAAAACTAAGAAAGAATAAAACAGCAGGTATTTATAAAATTTACATTATGTTTTATTTTATTGCTGTTTAAGTGAATTTCAAATCACTGAATTCTCTACAATTTCTCTTAAAACATGTTTCACATGACATTAAAGTGGTTTGTTGATACTACTCCAATTTGAGCTCCTTCCTCATCCCCCAGGTTAACTATCATAATGGCTTTAGTATGCTCCATTGAGAGCTTAAAATTAATTTACGCATATGCGTGTGCATTCACATGTATTTGCAAAAGGAAACAGAGAACGAAGCTGACTCTGGTCCAAGCTTAGCGGGACCCATCTTTACCATAAGAAGAGAAAGATAACAGATCAAAATCAAACCATAGATGGACTCAATGTGAAAAGACCTATGGGCCAAAAGTAGAGCTGAAACAAATGCCACACTCAAGTGAAATGCTGCTTCTAAGAGGCAGCTGTGGAGGGTGGAAATTCCAGCCCCTGAGGAGTACAGGGTATGAAATCTACTCCAAATGAGATGAAGGGAACCAGAGTTCGGGTAGCTCAGCATCCTCGGGAGTCCTCCCATCTGTAGACACAATGACTACTTCAGCAAGTGCAGAAAACCAGATCAAGTGAAGAACCTGACGACTTGTCAGTATCTCTTGTGAAATGGGAGGGCGGCAGATGTCAGGGGAAGGTCAGCTGTGCTCATTATAATCCTTCTTCTCCTGTTTATTTTCCCCAATTCACTATGTCTCTCCTTGGTTGCTCAAAGGGTGTGTGTGTTCATGAGTGTGTGTACATGCATGTGTGCATGTTGTGGTCAAGGAATAGATTTTGCACATCTAGGAAAATGGCATAACACAACCCATTACTTTGCATAATTAACATACAACATTGAAGTGGGATCTGCCCACCGCAGTGCAGACAAAATTAGGGGGCACATTGTAGAGAAATTTAAAATAACAATAAGACCACCTATAATATTGATTTTTATTTCTCCCAGATGCCTGTGAGTGTAAAAAAAGTTCCTAACCAAATAATACTGCTGTTTTTCACAGGGAGAAATTTGAAACAATTGGTCTGGTTATTTCTGAGTTTTATTGATATATTCGTAAATGTTTGTGGGAGAATTAAAGTCAATCACATAAAAGCAATTGAGGTGTCCCAAAATACAAGGCCACACTGACATGAGAGACCCAGCTCCAGTCATGTCTACCAGCAAATAAACTTTGACCCTGTACATCTTGATACTTTTCATTGGAGCAGATCATTCCAGCCCAAAGACAGACACCAGGGTCATCCCACTTCTAACCAAGAATGTCTTTGTTCTTATCTTCCTCCCTCCTTTCTGACTGGGATTTAAGGCATGTGCCACCATGCCGGGCTACATATATAATTCTTTAAATAACCCAATCTCTTTCTTGCCAGACAGCTTGCTACCCTGCCTGTACTAAATAAACAATATTCTTGAGAAACAGTATAACTATAATATAAAATATGTTTATACATTATAAAAGTAGCCATACTGAAAAGTTTAAAGAAGAAAGTGACAAACCATCCAGTTCCATCACTCATAAATACCAAACTTTTTCAAACTCTCTCTCTCTCTCTCTCCCTCCCTCCCTCCCTCTTAGGAATTGAGCCCAGGATCTTCTGCATCCCAAGAAGGTACACCACCACCTAGTTACACTTTAGCTCCCAAATAATTTGGGGGAGGGGATGCTGGAGATTGAACCCAGGACCTTATGTCCATCCAGCACTATGTGTCAAAAAATGTTTACTCCAAAGGCATTTGAAGCTGCTGAAATCAATCCTAAAGAGAAAAACACACAGAGAATATTGTCACATCTAGAATTTATTGGGAAATTAGATTTTTATAAATCTCTGCCTAACTTATTTCTAAGACTTTTCCTATTACTTGTATAATTGTTGATTTGTGTCAGAGAAGCATTTTGAAATTAAAATTAATAAAACATGCTCTTGGATCAACTAAGAGTGAAGATAACTTAAATAATTGGCCAATCCTTGTTAATGAATGTAAATATGTAAAAATATATTATGATGACGTCATGATGCAGAAATTATTTATGTTATTAATTGAGTGACAGACCAGAATCTAGATGCTAATTTTCCCTTTAAAGAATACATGAAGGTAATTAAGCATTATTGCTTTCTTCTTTGTGGAAGATACTTGTCTTGTAATCTAAATTTATTAATTTTTAATTTTTAACTGTTATAACCATGGAATTTAATAAAAGATAAATCTGTACTGTCTCTATTGCTTTTCTGACTGTTCTTACTAGAATTATTTTATAATTTTCTTATGGTTCAGAGACCTACACATGCTATGAAAATACTCTATCATTAAGCCACTCCCTCAGCTAGTAATCATAATCATTAAAAAAATGATTTTGTGGAGGTAAGGAGATGGCTCATTAGGTAAGAGTGATTTGCCATGTATGCATGAAGGCCTGAGTTCAAATCTCTACCACCCCTTTTCAAAGTTAAGCGTGGCAACTTGTCTGTAACTCCATTTTGGAGCACTTCCATTCTGGAGATCAGAAGATCACTGGCAGCCAGCCTGACTCCAGTATCCAGAGATACTTTCCCAGGGGAATACAGTGAACAGTGTTAGAGAAGGATACCCAACATCCTCTGCATACACTGCACACGTAAACCATACATTCACATACACATAACAGTTTTGTAATCTACAGAAGGGAAGTGCTTTAGAAAATCATTTTCAAAGTCAGATTTGCAGGATAAATCTCATTCCACCACCAAATCTCCCAGTTCCCAAAGCTGATAGGCGAAGAGGTATTAATGCAGTAAAAGACACTGTTTCTAGATTAAGAGGGAAACAGTTAATAAATAGTTCCAGCATTATTAGCGCTGAAAAACTTTCCTAATAAATTCTCAATGAATGGGATTATGGTCAGACGAAAACTCAGAAATATGCATTCCACAAAACCAGATTCTACCCAAGGATGAATTTTAATTAATTTGCACAGTGTTACAGAAAAGAATAAAAAGTCAACATTTATATTCTGGATAATCAATTTGAAATTCAAAGTTTTAGTTCTTGAATGTGAGAAGACATGACACCAATCTATGACTGGCATCAGCTGGTTAGAGTTTGTCCACGGGGATGTGGTTTCAGCCTAGACAACTGAAAGTACTCACAGGTGTGAGCAGATGAACTTAACCTTGCCTAGCTTTATTCCACCCCGAGCCACATACATGACGCATCTGAAATTGTGGCTACGCACTACCCTGCAGGGTTCCTCTTGCCTATCTTCTTTTCAACTTCTGAATAAATGTGTACTGCATAAGAACCCTCATTAGTTTATTCACTGAACAAATATTTGTTGAATCCCCTTTACTACCTGTCAGCTTTTGGCACTAAGTAGCTTTGACAGTAAGAGGTCAGGACAGGGTTATCTATGGTATTTGACTTTGAGAATGGATCTACTTTTGTGACTGAAGCCTGGACTGTGGATGAGCAGGTATTTCTGGAATGAGGTATAGAGTCTTCAGGTTATGTGCCAGACTGATATGGCTGGATCATATGGTAGATCAGCTTCAGTCTCCACTGTGGCTGCACCAGTTTGCACTCCCCTAGTAGTAGATAAGAGTGCCCCTTTTTTCACATCTTCACCAGCATTTGTCATTATTTTTGGACATTACTATTCTGATTGGGGTAAGATAAAATCTCAAGCAGTTTTAGTCTGCATTTCCCTGACAAATAAAGATGTTGAATGTTTTTTTAAGTATTGAGCATTCATTTGAATTTCTTCTTTAGAGAACTCCCTGTTCAGCTCTTTGCCCCACTTTTTAAGTGAACTGCTTGGTTTTCTAATGTTTAAGGTTTTTGGTTTTTTGTATATTCTAGATACTAACCCTTTGTCAGAAGTATACCTGGCAAGGATTTTTTTCCTCTTCTGTAGGTTGCCTCTTCACTTGAATGATGTCCTTTGCTGTACAGAGCTTTTTATTTCATGAGGTGCTATATGCCAATTGTTGGTCTTAATGCTGTGCTATTGGGGCTCTGATCAGAAAGTCCTTTCCTGTGACTAAAAGTTCCAGTGTAGTCACTATCTTCTCCTTTATCAGATATAGGGTATCAGGTCTTAAGTTGAGGTCCTTGACTATTTGGAGTTGAGTTTTGTGCATGGTGAGGTAGGGATCTAATTTCATTCTTCTCCACGTAGATATCCAGTTTGACCAGCACCATTTTTTAACTCATTGTCTTCTCTAAAGTGTGTATTTATGGCTCCTTTATAAAATATCTGGTGGCTATAAATGTGTGATTTAAATCTGGGTCTTTAATTCTACTCTACTGATCAATGAATCCGTTTTTAGGCCAGCACTACGCTGTTTTTCTTACTATAGCTCTGTGGCATAATTTGAGATCAAGGATGTTGTAATGCCTCCAGAAGTTCTTTTATTGTTCAGGATTATTTTGGCTGTCCTAGATGTTTTATCTTTCTGTATGAAATTTGAGATTATTTTTTCAATTTTTGTGAAGAATTTTGTTGGAACTTTAATGGACACTGCATTGAATGTATAGATTGATTTCAGTAGGATGGCCATTTTCACATTAATCCTGCCTATCCATGAGCGTGGGAGGTCTTTCCATCTTTTGGTATCTTTTTCAGTTTCTTTCTTCGATGTCTTAACATTTGGATTGTACAAGTTCTTCTTTTTTTGACCTATTTCAATATATTGTATGGATTTTGAGGCTATAATTTTCTGGATTTCTTTCTCAGTATGTTTGTTGCTGAGGAAAGCTACTGATTTGGGGTGCTAATTTGGGGTGTATATCCTGATACTTTGCTAAATGTATCAACTTTACAACTTTTCTGGTGGGGTCCTTAATGCACAGATCATATCATCTGCAAATAAAGATGCTTTGATTTCTTCCTTTTCAATTTGTATCCTTATTTCTTTCATTTGTCTCATTGCTCTAGCTAAGGCTTCAAGTAATATTTTGAGCAGGAATGGAGAGAATGGACATCCTGGTCTTGTTCCAGATTTTAATGGAAATGCTTTTGATTTTTCTCTGTTTAGTATGATGTTGGCTATGGGCTTTCTGTATGTTGCCTTTATTGTGTTGAGATATATTCCCTGTATCCCCAGGTTCTCCATGACTTTTATCATGAATAGGTGTTGGATTTTGTCAAAGGCCTTTTCTGCATGTAATGAGATAATCATGTGGTTTCTGTCTTTGAGTCTGTTTATGTGGTGGATTTCATTTATTGATTTATGTGTGTTGAATTATCCCTGTATCTCTGGGATGAAACTGGTTTCATCATGGTGGATAATCTTTTTGATGCATTCTTGGAAATGCTTCAATTTTGAACTAACAAGATAGTCCAAAATTATATAATCCCCAGGAGCTGATAACTGTTGGCCATGAGTGTGCTAAATGCATTGTTAGTCATTCTTTTTGATAGCAATGGACTAGAAGACTTGAGGTTGACAAGAACATGTTGCCAGAAAAAAAAGATAGCAGTATAGAATTTGTGGAGGAAAAAGGAAGCACAATTTCTTTCTGTGCAATGTTTTAAACATTGGATGAGACACATTAGTTATAGACCAGATTTTATTTTATGTTGAAGGTCATACTATGGAAATGAAATGATAAACAGTTGTAAATAGTTGTTTGGAGATGCTAATTTTATTGCTTGAATATTAAGATTTAAAAGGAATTTTCTGAGATCATACAAGAACCACACACAGGAACTCAAAGAACTTCCTTAGCTATTTGCTTATTTTCTTTTTAAAACTTACATCGTGTATGTGTGTGTGTGTGTGTGTGTGTGTGTGTGTGTGTGTGCATGTGGATGGAACTTCCATGTCACAGCTCATATGTGGAGGTCAGAGGACAACTTGTAGGAGTTGATTTTCTCCTTTCTCCATGTGAATCTGGGGACTAAACTCAGGTTGCCAGGCTTAGTAGCAGGTACCTTTACCCATGGAGCAATCTCCACACAGCCATATTTGCTTATTTTCTTTAAATGACAAGGAAAAATCAAACTACATACTCAGCAGCCAAACTGAAAACAGAGTAGGTCCATAAATATCAGTTTCCCTAACAAAGATCCAAACCTGCCCAGCAACTCTATCTGTGATTCAAGTCCCCACCCTCAACTCACCCTCCAAGGTCCCAGTGTCTCCAAATGGTGTGCACAAATCTCTCTCTGAGTGGTAGTCTAACTCAGAACAAGCTCATTTTGCAGAAAGAACAGCTTGTAGCTTATTATGTCTCCAAACAGAAATTTAAGGAAGAGGTCAAATGGCATCCTTCAAGAACAAACAGTTCCTTCCATTTTCTTAGAAGGAAGAGGCTATGCAGAAGATACTTTTCCCTGTGGATCAATATTATGTGCTTTAACCTTTTCTGAGGACATAACATTCACTAAGACTTTCAAAAGAAACATAGCACAGGTAATTTCAAAATGGTTTGGATTCAGGATATAAATAGGTGACTAAAACAGCATGCACCTCTCCTACTCAGAGGAATGATGGGCGGATATGAATAAAGGAAAAAGGATAAAGAAAAAAGAAACTAAAAGCAATTACAGCCACTGAGTTAGGTCTGATTTCCATAACTGTTTAAATCTCAGCATAAGTGGCTCTGGTGTTTAATTCAAAATGAATTGGTTCACATCAGAACTTCTAAACACATGGGAGATTTTATTCCTTGCTCCCAACACCAGCTTCATCATGCTGATTTTAGGGACCAAAATGATCCCATGGCCTCTTCCAGGGCCATCTCTCTGCTGCCTGAGATTCTCAATGAAGGAGATTTCTTTTCACCTATAAGACCTTTGTTTCTTTTCTTGTTTTATAAGCTATAAA
Organism: Eospalax fontanierii; assembly: GCA_035773235.1. Classification (NCBI taxonomy): domain Eukaryota; kingdom Metazoa; phylum Chordata; class Mammalia; order Rodentia; family Spalacidae; genus Eospalax; species Eospalax fontanierii. Next base: position 24,466,756 of record CM069530.1, read on the forward strand.
TACTAAAGTGTGATTATCTTTATTCTTTTTAAAATTTTGTATTAGATTTATTTATTGTGTGCTACATGTCACAACTCACATGTGGAGGCCAGAGGACAACTTGTGGATGTCAGTTCTCTTGTTCCACCATGAGGCTCTTAGCGATTAAACTCAAGTTGTCAGGCTTGGCAGGAAGTGTCTTTAACCACTGAGCCATCTCATTGGCTCATTATTCTAAGCATATATCTAATGTCAATAATTCATTTTCCAAAAGAATTTATCCTGGATAGTTTTTACTCATTTACTTTAATTAAGTCTTAAAGATTATATTCCTTAAAATACTTTACAATCTAATACGTTTTAATCAGCATTTGTGGGCCTGAAATGTTTTATACTTAAAGGAAAACTAAAACTTGATCAAGGGTCTTAGAAATCATCATCTTATTACTTTAAAAAGGACATAGTAAAAATGTTTTTAATCATACAAACACATGGAAAATAGTTCTTTACTTTAGAAATAAACAGAGAATTGCCCGTGATGCTTTCTAGGCTTCAGGGGTGGAAACACGATGTCTCTCTCAGAAAAAGCAAGGCATTAACACAATGTGGCATAATTTTTTCCAGGAATCATAGCCAAAGTCTGACATTTATGTTGAAATGCAAAGAAGTTAGATAAAGAGGCAATAGAGGAATGATTCCAAGTAAAGTTTAAAAAGAACATAACTACAGCTCGTTATTACCTACTTCTTGCCACAAAGCATGTACTTAAATTAATTTTATAAAGTACTATTTACACAATGAGTCTAGACTAAATCAAAGAATGAATATCTACAATTTGCACTTCCTTCCTCCTGTTTATTTTCATTTCAACCGAAGGACCATAACTGAGAAACTGATATATTTGGAAATGAACCCATAGAGCATTGCCCATAATAAAGTCTCTGAATAATTTGAATTATCATGGTAATGACCATCAAGTTCATTCTCATAACTTTGATTTGCCTATAAGAACTGGGTATATTGCAGAGAAAAAAGACTTGAGGGAGAGCCAGGAAACACTTTTGCTCAATGATCTTTCTTTCCAATATCGCTTGGTGATCATATTTCCTAGAAAGTCCCAGTGACATTTTAAATATCACCTCTGGAAGATATGTACATTAAGCCATTGTTGGCCTTAAATACATTGTACCATATTATCTTATCAGATTATCTTTAGATAATCTAGAATAGAAGATCAAGAAGAAAGATTCAAGCCCTGGTGATCCTCTACGCTCATCTAGCCCTCCAATGTAGTTAGTTCGCAAAGATATAGTATTGGCTAGCGAATGTCCTATATTTTATGTGTCAACATTTAGAAATGATATTTCTCATTGAAATACTGATTTTAAACTTCATTTGAAAAGTCACCTCTGATACCATTACATCTCCCATTGTCAAATGGAAACAGTCTGCTGAAGCTCAATGTCACTGCTTGTTTCAAATGAGAAGACAGACTCATGAACACTCAGACTGAGAAGCTGCCCCAATTTCCTGAACCTGATGATTTTCTAACCCATGTTACTCTTTTAGCTTTTCTTGATATTTGTCATTCTCAAGAGCATCTTTTTATTCCCAGATTACTTGTTAATTCTTGTCTAGGTATGTGTGTATGTGTGTGTGTGTGTGTGTGTGTGTGTGTGTGTGTGTGTGGTTTGGGGAGGGGTGCCTGCATGTGTCAGGTTGACAACTAAACCTATCCAGCACAGGTCCTCACATTTGTACATCAAGCCCTTTACTCACTAAGCCATTTCCCTAGACCCTGTTCACTCCCTAACACCACTTACACTCACTACGAAGTTTCAATCTAACAATGACCTTCTCTTTCTATTGACCGGGGGCACCAGTTCCTAGAAGGTTACTCTGCACATTAAAAGCACCCTAATCACATCTGTTAGATAAACATATCTACTACCTTCTACTTGTTGTCTTTCTTATAGAACAGAGCAATGTTTTTCCAGAAATCCATTCCCTTATGTATAGGCCTAGGGTGCAAAATTATTCTAGGAAATAAGATCTAATTGAGCTTCTCTTCCTCTGAAGTCTTTTTGCTGTCTGCAAAAACAATGGTGGATAACTTGATGGTGACTAGAGTAACAGGGAAGATCATTCAAGACTGGCAGATCTATTTACAACTGTACAAATGCCTGTCTTAGATTTTGCTCAGATTAAAATTAAATTAATGGAGCATTTTTTCTTTTATATTGAATGGATAAATTACACTAAATTATATATTATGGTATACAATGAGATGTTTTGATGTATGTAAGTATGGAATGATCCAGTGAATCTAAATAAGATAATAATCTCACATCATTATATTTTTGTGATAAGAACACATGAAATTTGCTTTCTTAGCCATTTTGAAGTACACATTATTATTAACTGCGGCCACCATGCTGTTCAGCAGATCTCAGAAGATTACTGTTCCCCTTGTCCCATTCCCATCTCCAGCCCCTTCCCCACCCCCAGCCTCTGGTAGCTATCATGCTACATTGCGCTTCTATGTGTTTGATGTTTATAGATTCTATATATAAATAAAATCAGATTGTATTTGTCTTTCCTTGCCTGGCTTATTTCACTTAGCATAATGTCCTCTGGTTCATCCAGACTTCCGTAAATGGCAGGAAGCTCCTTTTTAAGACTGAATAATATTCAATTTCATATATATGTGAAATGTGTAGCTGTCCCACAAGAGTGGACAGAGTTCAATATACCGATTTCAAATCATTGGATATAAACCCAGAAATGGAATTGCTAGATCCTAATAATTCTATTTTCAGTCATTTTAGGAATGCTCATAAAACAATTCATAATGTCTATACTAATTTTATTTCCATTAACTTTGGTTCTTTTTCTCTCCAGATTTTTACTAGCATGTTCCTTTTGTCTTTTTGGTAAAATCTGTTCTAAGAGGTGTGTGGTGAACTCTCCTTGAGGTTTTAATTTGCATTTTTGTAATGATTATTGATGGTGAGCTTTTTTGTACTTCATATGTTGGTTGGCCTTTTGTGTATTTCTTTTGAAAGCTGTCTATTCAGGTCCTTTTTTATTCAGGTTTTTTTTTTCTTGCTGCTAAGTTGCATATGTTTATCACACATTTTAAGTGTTAACCCCTTATCCAAAGCATAGTTTTCAAATATTTTCTTCCAGCCTCTAGACTGTCTCTTTACTAAGTGTTTTGTTTGCTGTACAGTGTTTTAGTTTGATGTGATCTCCCTTGTCTATTTTGCTTATGCTGCCTGTGAGCTTGGGGCTGGATTCAGAATTCATGCCTAAGACCAACAACATGGAACATTTACTCTGTTTACTTCTGGTGGTTTTTTAGTTTTGTCATTTTGTTTTATTGTATTGTATTGTATTGTATTGTATTGTATTGTATTGTATTGTATTTTTGAGACAAGACCTCACAATAGAGCTGTTCTCACTATGTAGACCAGGATGGCCTCAGACTCACAGAGATCTGCCTGTCTGTGCTTCCTGCATGCTGGAACTAAAGGCCTGCCTGACTAGCTTTTGTCTTCAAAATATAGTATTTAAGAATAAGTTTAGGGACTGGAGTGATGGCTCAGCGGTTGAAAGCACTGGCTGCTCTGGCAGAGGCCCTGGGTTTGATTCCCGACACCCACATAGCAGCTAACAGTCATCCTAACTCCAGTTCCAGGACAATTCGGCACCCTCTTCTGACCTACACAAGCTTTATAGGCAAAGCACTAATACACAGAAAATAAAAATAACATAATTTAAATTAAAAATTAATGAATTGATTTTAAAAAAGAATAATTTGAAACAAAGATGTAAAAGACCTATTCACTGAAAAATATGAAACACTACTGAAAGAAACTAAAGAAGACACAAATGAAGGGAAAGAGATTCCACATTCATGGCTTAGAAGAATCAGTATTGTTAAAACATCCACACAACACAGGGCAAACTACAGCTCTAATGTAACCTCTTTCAAAATTCTAATGTCATTTTTCACAGTTACAGAAAAATACTAAAATTTATATTGAATCAGAAATGTCTCACTTATCCAACACAGATGCAAGTAACAAGAGCTCAGCAGTAGGCATCACATTCTCTGATTTCAGGAACGTATTACAAAGCTATAACCTACTGGGACAGGAGTCTGGGAATGTGTAGTTCAGGTGGCAGTGTGCTCACCTGGTATCCTTCTTTGGTTTCTCTGTTGTTGTAATAAAAATCCATGACAAAAAATCAACTTAGGGAAGAAATGGTTTATTTCAGCTTACAGGCCATGGTCTATCATCAAGGGATGCAAGGCCAGAACTCAAGTCAGGAGCTTGAAGTAGAAACCATAGAGAAATGCTGGTTTCCAGGTTGTGTGACTACCTTTCTTCTACAGCCCAGGCCCACCTGCCCAGGGATGGTGCCCTCCACAGTGGGCTGAACCCTTCTTTGTCAGTTAGCAATTAAGAAAGTGACCCCCACAGATAGGCCCACAGGACAATCTGATGGAGGAAATTCCTCAGCTGAGAGTCCCTCTTCCCAGTATGTCTATGTTTGTGTGAAGTTGGACAAAATCTATGATACCTGGCTCGTGTGAGGTTCTGGGTTCAATCAAACGAAGTCACCTCAACTAATGGAACAGAACTCAGAAATTCACATGCAAACATATATAGTCAATTAATTTTTCTGCCAAAGATGCCAGGAGCACACTTTGGAGGAAAGAACAACCTTTTTTTTTTTTAATGTGTTAGATAAATAAAATGTCCACATGAAGAATAAAACTGGGTCCACATCTCAAATATAAAATCAACTCAAAGTGGATTAAGGACTTTAAAAGGAAGGGAATATTTAAAATATAACACTAGAATGCAGAAGAGTTTGACTCGATCTGTTGAAGTGTCACTGGAGACACCAGACAGTTCCCTGAATAAAATGATGCTTAAGCTGTTACTGGAAGGGAGTGGATATTACCTACATAATGCTTGTTTTTTTCTGGGTTCATTAGCACCCTTGGAGAATCTCTTACAAAGCAAGTTTTAGAATTATTCACTGGACCCTGAGGAAAAAGATGAAAGAGAGGAAGAAGGTTGGAAGTTGAAAGCAGAACTGTGATCAGTTCACTGCTCGGCCTCTGATGTCCATCAGAGAATACAATAGGTGTTCAATAAATATTTGCTGGCTTTCAAACAGATGGAATAATCAATGTCTGCATTCTCAATAGCTTCTGCTGACTCCAGGGCTTAAACCGAATATCTTCAGCTCAGTTAGGCTACAATGAAATGATTATTGGCTTTAATACATTGTGTCTTGGAGGGAAATCATTTATTCCTGTGGAAATGATTATTGGCTTTAATACATTTTGTCTTGGAGGGAAATCATTTATTCCTGTGATAAAAGCTTTGGAATTCCCTGCTGGGATGTATCCAGCTCTGTCCATCTTCATTTTACATGCTGGCCTCCACACATTTTTAAAAAGCATATAAAAGGCTCTGTATCCTGTCACCAAGCAAATCTAGGCAGATTTAGACATAAATATTCATTAGAACTTCCTCCCCACCTCTCCTGAAAAACCTTCTATTGAAATGGAGATTTTGACTTTTAGGATAATGAAGAATATTAAAAGCCTTTATTCTTAAAAAATTAATAGATTAATAAAATGGCATTTCTCTATATTCATTAGGATGGGTTTATTTTTTTAAGTGAATTTTGATGTACTGAATTTTGATGTGCTATCTAGTAGGAAAAGCACCTTACCTTTCAGCAGGTAAAATAGCTCCTTAATCACATGGTGTAATTTCTGTATTCTCTATTAATCCTCAAGTAAATTCAGTCAGTATTGCTCTTATTTGGGTGCTTAGAGGAAAATTTGAATATGTCCTTTGTCTTTGGTGAACATATAGAAGGCTTTAGACTCCTGTTCCTCTAGTTAAGGACTCTCTAAGCTATCTTCAGTCCCTTTCCCAACTCTCAGAGAATCTTTGAGTCCCTGTTGACTCGGTGTTCTTGAGTGACATTTTGCATTAAAGTTTGTTTTTTGGGGTGAGGGCAGAGGAACTTTATGCTTTTAGGATAAAACTAGAAACATGATTAAAAAAATAATCTTTCATAAATTTTTAAGATAAGAACATTCAGAAATGGGTATAAACTTTTGTTCTGTTGTGATTTGACTGGCATCTGTTGTCACTTTTTCCTGAATGGAATCACCCCACTCCTGGAAAATCCAAATTGCCTCTTGAATGAATCAATCCAAATGAAGAGAGATTCTTTACTCTTGCCCCTGCCTCTCAAACTGTCTATAAAATCTAGCTTTGGTTTTGTGCAAGACAGGTGCTCTGGTGTTTTCAGTTTGCATCTGCTGAGGAATATAATTATAGCATTGATTGTCTGTTCAATGTGATTGGTTTCCATTGTGCCTTTGTCTGTGTTCAGGGTCTTGTTTCCTGATCATTTTACTAGTCATTTGGTTTTTGCCACATACCACTGAAAGAGTGTAATTTGGTTTTTCAATTCATCACATCCTATTGTTTTTATTATTTAGAATTGTAGTATCACAATGAGGTTTCTTTTTATAAGAATGCTTAAAGTGGACTTAAAATTTTTGAGAGAAATTCAAGGGGTTTAATTAGAATTAAACTATGAATCTCTCATGAAATGTATCTGTCACTTAGTGATAAAATTTCTTTTCCAAAAACAAGCAAAAGTTTACTTTAAACAAAATTACACTTAATTCTTGTAACTTTATCGTATCATGCTATAGTCTGAAGAATGTGGAATACATTCCAAAAGTACATGTGTCAATGGCTTGATCGATATCTAATGTTGCTACTGAGAGGTGGTAGAGTCTTTAGGAGGTGGGATCTAGGAGGTCACTCAAAGGGGACATGCTCTTTAAGGGGATAATAGCGTCTCTCTCTCTCTCTCATTCTCTCATGATGTGATGGTTTTGCTTTATTGTGTGATCTTTTTTAGTTGTGCTACATTGCCACTTGCCTCCAAATAACTACACCAACCAATCAGATACTGCAACCTCTAAAACCAAGAGCCAAAATAAATCTTTGTAATTTAATTATCTGGGGCTTTTTTTTTTTTTTTTTGTCTTTTTGAGACAGGGTGTCTCTGTAGCCCCAACTGGCCTGACACTCACTATGTAGACAAAGCTGGTCTTGAATTCACAGAGATCCGTCTACTGCTGCCTCCCCTGTTCTGGGATTAAAGGCATGTGGCACCTTTACCAGCTGGGGGCATTTTTTCATGACAGCTGACTAGTATTACCAAAACTGTGTTCAAATGTGATATAAATTGTTGATAGACAGTCACTCTTGTCTCCCAACTGTCATAGTCTCCCTTCCTCCAAATCTTCCTTCCTGGCCCAGATATCATGCTACTAAAAGCTGCCAAAATGTCACACCTCATTTTAACTTTCCTTGTAACTAGATCAAGGCATATGACCCAGTTTCTAGCAAAAGAAACCCACAGGAACGTCTGCTAGGGAAAGCCTTGGAAAAGTTTTCTGTCCAAAAAGATATGCAGCAGGAAACTGTTCATATTTCATGGTGACAATTCCCTCTCCACATGTCATATCTAAGCTGCAAGTTAACTCTTACATCCAAGAGATTAACTAAAGTTACAATCAAAGACTCTAAGGGCTGGGAGTTGAAATGAGACAGACCAGAATGTTTCATAGTATCACTAAATCTGTTGAACTTGCCCTGAAAGAATTATGAATCTAGGCTTCTTTAGGGATGATTTTTTTATTTATTATTTTTATTTCACGTATATGAGTTTACTGCCTACATGTATGTGGGTGCACCTGTGTCATGTTGTGTCAGCAGAGGTCAGAAGAGGGTTCAGATCCCTTGGAACTGGAGTTACAAATGGTTGTTAGCTGCTCTGTGGATTCTGGGAATTGAACCTGAGTCCTCTGCAAGAGCAGCCAGTGCTCTTAACCACTGAGACATCTCTCCAGGCCTGAGATAACATTTTTGTTTCTAAATTTAAGTTAGGCATTCTATCACTTACAGCCAAAAGAATTCAATGAAAAAAATCACCACATCAATTAACAGATAATTTGATTATTTTTAGTTGGCACAGAGCTGTGTCCATGTCAAATAATATTGACCTAAAATTCTAAGTTACATTTATTTGAATTGTGACTACTAAATTTTCTTGTTTAAAATAAAAGGAACTTCTGATATTATTTTTCTGATTTTATAAAAATAATCTCATTTAAATAGAGTCACCTTTTACTGACATTTTGCTCTTCATAGAGTGGTTTTTGCTATTTTGAAAGAGAGCTTCTACAATGTCAAACAGAATTAAAATCCACTGACATCTGGAACTGTTTTAATTTGTGCATTGTATAGTTAAATACACTTCCAACAATGTAAACTAATGGATTGCCATTGATAAGCTCTTTTTCCAATGTGGCCTAATCCTACAGTTTGGTTCATTTCATGTAAATAAAAAGAAGTCTTACATTACTTTTCTCACAACCTTTAACCTATGCTTCTGGAACAAAAAAAAAAAAAGATCACTTCTTTTAAATTCAGACTAACCATACAAGCGAGTCATTTATAAGAAGCCCATATCAGCTGCCGGTGATCCATAATAACCAAGTTACCTGATTTTTGCAGCAAGGTTGGAATAGAGTTCTAATCTATCAAGGGTAATTTGGATGAAGAAACTGGCTTTAGGAAGGAAGTAAACAAGCATTCCACTTTGGCTGATAGCCTAGATAAATTTAATGTGTGAGTAGAGTCATAGAAATGGGATAAGGATTAATGGAGAGAAAGAAACATGAATTTCACATTAAAAAGATTAGGGAAATCCCAACCTTTATTATAAAATATCTGTGAGCCTATAAAGATGATTTATAATACTGGAAAAGCTTTGGTTAATGCTCCTGGGAGGCTCAGAAAAACATAATCCAATTTACTCATGGTGTACAAAAGAGATATACTTTAAAATAATTGCTGTTTTAAACTCTAGCCTTCACGAAGCTACTGGCATCTAACCACAACATAAGGATTAACCAAAATTGTTAAACTGCTGCTTTAAAAGCTGTGCTATTTTTGTGTCATGTATTCCATCCACAGCCCGTGGCATGAAAAGCCAGCTGTGCAAAAGAATTGTGTCAGTGAACACAAACACCTAGTTTTGGCCTCATCACCTTGAGGGGAAACAAACGGAAGTCAAGAAGCTTATCACCCTTTAATTAACCTTCTGAGTCATCCAATTCCTATTCTTTGGGAAAACAAAACTATGACTGTTGCACAGAACTACATTTTTGCAAACATGTCTTTTCTTCAGGCATTTAATGTGTCAAAACTCCCTAGAAGATTCAGAATCATTTTAGTTCCAAGATTAATTGTAGGAGCAAATTAAAGCAATACGAGAGATATATTTACCTGTCTGGCTCCTCAGGCCATCTTATTTGTCTCTTAAGGAGTAGGAAAGCAAGTTTCTTAGAGGATTTTCACATCGTAAATCATGCTTTAGAAAGAAGCAGAATTTGGACTTATATCTGCATTACTTTTGCCCAATCATCAGACCATGAATGTCTTTCTGCTACAGGCTACTGTGATTGTTTATTCCATCTTGACAGTCAGTTTTACGACTCATGTATTAAAGTAGCATCAAACCAGAGTCAAGCAATTCTGTTCTAACCCCGTTATGGGTATGATGGACTATTCAGTATTCAACCTAATACAGACTTTAGTAAACAGTTTCTAAGGGCTAGAAATCTACCACAGTTGAAAGTCATTTTCATGAATGATTTATCCAAAAGTAGTGCTTCACAACCAAAGAATCCTAGCAACTCATCAAGAGATATTATTCAGCTTAAAAAAAAAACTTTAATATTTCTGAGCCTCTACCATCCCTCTGATAATAAACAGCAGATGCTAGTTTGATAGTTTTTGAAAAACAATTATGATATTCCTATTTGAATCAACCACAGAGCTTGAATTCATTAATTAGGGCTCTTTGCTGTAAGCCTATAAAACAAAACCACTTACATATAAATGGAATGTTTTGCCATTCAATAAAAATTAAATACCCCTCATATTTTAAGTATTGTTCTGAGTTACACAGGTGAATAAGAAAGATATAGTCCCACATTTGCTCTAACACAATGAATTCCAGTACTCAGGAGACTGAGGCAGGAGGATTTGAGACCAACTTGGGCCAGATCCTGTCTCACTAAAATAAGGCAAAATAAAATAAAATAAACAATGTGGGTAGGGAGTGATGAATTTAAGAGATGGTAACAGATTAAAGGAGGGACTTTTGAGGAGTCATTTTTATATATAAGTAGAAGTTCCAGAGGGTTTGTTATTCATTTTTTGTTTACTTCTGAAATATTTCATCAAGATATTTACTAAAGATAATAGAGAAAAATTATAGAGGTTCAAAACTTTAAAAAGAAAGAATATGTAGTCTCTGTTATTATGGAGCTATAATCTATCAAGAGGTGCTCTGCAAGAACTTAAAGATATTGAAGGTAAAAAAATATTCAACATACTATCATTAATCATTAAGAAAATGAAGACTGAACAGAAACCACCACCTCTTCCTGAATTCTTCTCTTTGTGATTCCTTGACCCCAACTGGCTGAACCAGGGAATCTCCAATTGTCTTGCTTGACCCAGAGGCCCATGGGGTCTGCAGTCCATCAACTGATGAGTGAGTAATGAAAGGATGGTACATTTACATAATGGAATATTATGCAGCTGTTAAGAAAAATGAAATTCATAGATAAATGGATGGAACTAGATAGAAATCATCCTGACTTAGGTAACTCAGATCCAGAAAGACAAAGCTCACATGTCCTTTTTCATAAATGGATGCTAGCTTTGAATCCTTAGATATGTGTACTTAAATTGGAAACCCATAGAGGTCAGGAAACTAGTAAATGGCCAGGGCAGAGGGGGTGCCTTCCTTGAAGGGGAGGTAGAATGCAGTGATATAAGGGGGTTGAATAATGGAGTAGGAAGGGTTAAAAGAGATGAGGGATGGGAGGGGAGTAGAGGGAGAATGGGTGGGATTAACTAACACTAATGGCCTTTAGAAAAAGTCATATGGAAGCTTACCACTACAGAACCTTCTTAAAGTATACACGTATACAGTATAAAAAGATATCAAAAGTAGTTACCCTGTAAGAAAGAGGCATTGCCCTACCAAACACCAAAGCCTAACAAATAAAAAGTTCAGTGCCAGAAATGGGCCCCCTCTTTGGAAGCTGTTGATCTGGGGTCCCAAAGACCCTCAAACAATACTGGTTTGCCCCTGCTCTTGGTTACCCAACAAACCTGACAGTAGGACCCTATTGCCAACTTGGGCCAGATCATACATTTGTAATAGAAGAAACAAGGAGAAATTAAGCTGGCACTGATCTCAAATGCAATCTTTACTGGCTAGCTTCCATTGTACTGGAAGGTGCTATGCATGCTACCAAAAGAGAAAAGTAACCATCTACCTTGCCCAACTGTGACTCTTGCAACCTACAATAATAACTAGCCTGGAAAGATATGTCCACTGGCACAAATGTTATGAGAGTAACCAACAATTTTCTGATTGGATTTAATGATCTGCTTCACAAGATGGAGTTATACCTGATACTGATATCAGGTTTAGGAACCTAGGACTAGATAGGTCACAGGCCATATGTGAGAACCTACTACTATTATTCTGCTAAATAGACATAATTTAAAGCCAACTTCTAATGACTTATTATTATACCCACAAATTAATGCATCTCTCAACTTCCACCAGAGAAGCTTCCTTATGCAGTGGTTGATGATTACACAGAGACCCACAACTGGTAATCATGTAGATAAGAGATTACAGAATGTTTAGCCCTGAATAAGACATCTATATCAAAACTTTGCCTCCCAAGGCTCATGGATTATTGAAGAAAAGGGGACAGAAAAAGTGTAAGAGCCTGAGGTTGTGGATGACCACAGGGAAACAGAGTTTTCCAGACCGGGCAGAACTTAGAGCCATGGTGACAGCATGCACAAGACCCACATAAGCTCAAGCCAGACAAAATCCCAGTATAGACATGGGAAAGTAGGTAAGAATCTTCAAACCTAACTGAGGGATTATTGGCAACTGACATCTTTCTAAGAGAAGGACAGTCAATTTTCTTTAAGAGTGTGACATTGGGTAGGTGAACCAGGCTCCAGTAGATGGACCCACACCAAAGGGCATTTGCACATACAAATCTGACTCAATATATATGATAAAGTGCATGAAATCAGGCAGCGGATAGGAAGGGGGAGGAGAGGGGAGGGTCTAAATATGATCAAAAAACATTGTATGAAATTCTTAAAAACTCAATAAAAAGGAAAACTGAAAATCAAAATCAGTACTACTATCCTTAGAATGGCTGAAATTGAAGATAGAAAATATGAGTACATGGAACCGTTATTAGTTCTCACTCAGGTAGCAGTAAAAAAAAACCTTTTCAGAAACACTTTGGAAAACTACTTGGAAGTTTATTTAAACATTAAACATGGGGTTGGAGAGATGGTTCAGTGATTAAGAGCACTTACTGCTCTTCCAGAGGACCTGGGTTCAGTGACTAGCACCCACATGGTAACTGCAACCACCTGTAACTCCAGTTCCGGGTAATTTGTGGGTACCAGGCACACACATGCTGCACATACATATGTGCAGGCAAAACACTCATACACATAAAATAATCTTAGAAAAAGTTAAGCTTCACCTACAGTGTGACCCAGCCACCTCACTCCTAGCTAATTACCCAAGAAAATGAAAACATGCCTACATAAAGACTTATCTTGAAATATCATAGAAGATAATTATAACAGCCCCAAACTGAAAGAACCCAAAAAACTTTTCCTTAGTTCTTGAAGGAACTAAACAAATTGGGGCATATCTATCTACTAGAATTCTAGTCTAAATGACTGCTGTGTTTAGTATGTATGAATCTCAGAAGCATGTGCTCACTGAAAGAAAGCCATCTTAAAATCCTGCATTCTATGTGCATCTGCCGATCTTGCTGTAACATGCACATACAGCATTCACAACTGCCCAGGAGCACCGAATTCTGGTAAATCCACAAAGCACAAAAGTTCAACATGTCTCAAAGCACACACACCCACAAACTATGTAATAGTTACACCTGAATGAGCAGGACAGGGACTGTCCACAGAGGCTGTGTTTTTTTAAAACCAGAGCTGTTTTGTATTAAGCAAAAGTAGACAGACACTAAGGTCTAAAGAAATAAGAAAGTCTAGGGAACTCAATATTTTTCTTTCTTAGTTCTGTTACTGTCTCATACTATGTTGAAAATAATAACAGAGAGAGAAAGAGCACTAGTGGAATGTGTGCATACCAAAAACTGAAATACAAACACCTGTCTTGGCTTTATGCACCATTTCTGTATGTGCATGTATGGGCAATAAAATATATAATGTATAATTTTGGTGTATCTATACTTTAAAATTTACATTTAAAGTTTGTATTTAACAATATAAAAATTAATGGTAAAATTTGCTCTAATAATTAAAAAATAATGTTTTCTCCATTTAAAACATTATATGACATAAAAATATCATGTTGGTGGCGAGATTAAAAAAGGGGAAAAATCTTTTAGTGTTTTGTCTAAATGACAGCATTTTCTCTGCTTTCTGAACCAGTGTTACATTTTCACTTTACAATTAGTCCCCCAAATTATATAACCCTGTGCAGACTCAACTCTGAAGGACAAGGGAAAACTTACTCTGAGAAGAAGGTGGTGTATGGATTTGTGGGCAAATGTATTGGACACAAGTAACACAATTAGAATGACAATAATAATGCAAAAGATGGATAGAAAGAAATGGACACTGAAACGCTGAATGTTAGAACAAACAAGACTGACTGAAATGCCTTTATAACCTGCCCTACACTGAAATCCAAATCTTTAAACTGCTCCCAAAGCTTTAGCTTTTAAACAGTGTTTCTCAATTTTTTGGCAGCTGTGAACTAGTTAATGTGTGTCCAGCCTCTACAGAGACCACCAATTTTTCTGTTTCAATGTGTATTTTTATTGAATTTTGTGCACTTCAAACAAAACATGTTAATGATATTTATGCCCCGCCCCCTGAATTTCATGCATTCTCTCATATATGTTAAGGTCAATTGAGTCAAGTTTGTGTACCTAAATGTCCCTCAGTGCAGGTTCATCCACTGGAGTCTATGGTAAACTTAATGATCTACCACGATAAAACTATATTTACAAACTATGGGGTCAGCAGCCGTAGTTAATCAACACTTGCCATAGATTAATTTTTTTCAACTTTGCTGAAATTCACTGGGAAAATTTTTCATGTACATCAGTCTAAGACCTATTCCCTAAGCCTCTCATATAATCACCAGGAGTAGAGCCCAAGTGTTTGCCAAAAGGTCTGGCTTCAATTTTTATCTGATGCTCTGATAGAGAATACCTATCAATTATTGCTTCATCTTTTAACCACTATCATTGTCAGGAATTCCTTTCTGGTTTTTTGATTGGTTTGTTTTAAGATAAGGACACGCTGTACAGTCCAGGCTGGTTTCAAATGCACAGTAATCCTCCCAAGTAGGAAAATCACACCACCATGCCTAATTAATGCTGAGTGTTTGTTAAGAAGAAAGAGTTAAATGTGTTGGTTCCTTCTTTAGTTTTATGTAGCTTTAATACTCCTGCCTGCCCTTTCTCAGAAAAGATTTATGACAACATGTTTTGTTTACACTTTCAGTGGCCTAAAGGCTCTGAATGCTAACAAGATAATTTGGCAATAAAATTCAGACTGATGCAATTAAATCATGACCTGTAACAAACTAACTGTGTCTTAATTGCAAGGTAATTGAAATTCATTTTTTTAAAGAAATGCGGGGTAGGAGAGAAAGTTTATTTAGTCACCTGGCCAAACTTTTAGTAAAATGTTAAAGGGGGAAATGGACATATTACTCTCATTCATGTGATTGTAACTGTGAAAAAGTCTATATAGTTCAAAACCTGTTAATCCAGGAATTAAAGAGTTCCTGGTATATTTGAGTGCTGAGATGTGCTATGATTCAGGTATAAAATAAATCTAGTGGTGAAAAAAAGAGAAGGTCATAGAGAGATGGTAAAAATCCGATTGCAAGGGTGTTCTCTTAGAACACCCTGATAGCTACAAAAAATCAGTTAAATGGAGGACTCTTGGACAAAACTGAAATCTTGAACAGATTTGCAATTTAATCTCTGTGTAGCCTGGGCTAGCTACTTACATGGTGTGCCTTAGTGTCTGTTACGATTTGAACTCTTCATATCTCCTGAAGAAAGGAAAAAGCCATAAGGACCAGAGAAAAGTTCAGACAACATGGTGCCAGTGTAGTTCTCCAGAATGAACTAAGATGGCAGAGAACAGACATCTTGGGAGCCTGGAGTCAGTTAAAGATGGAAGCTCTCAGATATCTTGCAGACTATGAGTGGACAGTAAATAGGACTATGATTTAATCTCTTATGTAACTATTTTTTGGCAAAATGCCACTTTTGTATGATTTTTTGCATAAATATACCCTTGAGACCAGGGGCGAATGCCTTTACTCCGACTGAGGGGGGAAGGGGGGAAGGGGGAGGGGGAGGGGAGGGAAGGAAGGGGAGGGGGGGGACGAGGGAGGGGAGGGGGAGGGGAGAGGGAAGGGGAGGGGAGGGGGAGGGAAGAAGGGGAAGAGGGAGGGGGAGGGGAGGAGGGGGGGAGGGGAGGAGGGGGAGGGGAGGAGGGGGAGGAGGACTTCCCTAGACCCCAATTATGAAGGGTTTAGGAATAAGGTATCAAAATAAGATCTCTAAAACCAGAAATCAAGCATGAAATCAAGTTAGAGGACTTATGAGAATTGGGAAAGGGGTTCAGAGGGGCTTGGGAATAAGGGGATTCCAAGTTATTTATTAAGGGACAAAATTTCAGTGTTTGCCCATACCATGGGGGGTGGAGAGATGTCTCAATGGTTAAAAGCACTGGCTGCTCTTGAAGAAGACCCGAGTTCGATTCCCAGCACCCACATGGTGTGACATGGGTACACCTACCTACATGCAGGCAATACACTCATACACATAAAAATAATAAGTAAAAAAATAGATCCATACCATAGATAACTCAATGCTGAGCCTCAGAAAGTAGTTCTGCATGTTTTTAAGTTTCTGTTAACCTGGAGATTGGGCTGAAGCTGAGCCCCATAGAGAAAGATAAGCTGGCTCTAGGGATTTGCAGTGTGGGGGAAAGTAGGTTATGAAAAAGCAAAGGATAATGCTAAGTGCTACAAAGCATTTAGACCTAAGAGCTGAGGTGTTTCTTAGTCCTGTCATTGAACCTACTTCTAGCAGCATTTCCTGTTTCTGGGAACTTTGTATTACTCACTAAAATACCACAAACTGCATTTTTTTTAATGGTCTATCAGGCATGATTTAATGAGTTCTGAGTCAGTCCTGAAAAGCCTCTTATAAAGAAGTGGATAAGTGCTAACATGTAGACTTTATACTGCTATTTTGACTGCTTTGAACTTTGTGAAGTTTTATTCAGTGTTGTACCTTATGTCTGAGACCGACAGTTAATTGTTGTCACTGCAGTGTGGGGTTCACATTATGTCAATGTATTCTCCACTTTCCAGTCAACGGGCCCACAGAAATTATTCAACTTCCCTCCCTTCCCCCTTCTGGTGGTAGCAGTTTTCCTCTTTATAGGAAGGTTTGATGGTTGGATCTTGCTGTCTCTGTTGAATGCTCTCCCTCCAGAGTTCACACATCATGCTGTGGAGCATCTCTCTTAGTTCCCAGCTCTGTGTGGAGCTACCCTTTGGGAATGTCACTGACAGCCTGAAACCTGTGTCACAGTGTACTCAGTAAGCTTATAAGGTCACAGTGGGGAATCACATATGTCCACAAATGTGCTTCTATCTCTCTCACTGAGAGGTATGCTTTAATTCCTACTGTTCAATGCGTGCTGGCCCTAGAGACTTATTAAGCAATATGCTGTGGCAGAAATGACATTTTAGAATTCCTAAGGTATAAGAACCTTTGTAATCACTTTCATATCTACACCCACTGCATACAAACCTGACCTCCCAGAGCCATTTTGTTGACAGTCTGTGTGACACTTGTAGAGATTCTGTGAGACTAGGTGAGGAAGACACCCATGCCCAGCTGCTCCAACCTTCAGTCACTGACGATCTCTGCAGAGGTCTAGCCCAGTTTCCAGTCCTCCAGCACCCGTCACCTCTCTGTGATCCTACTCACATCCTTCAATCACTCTAACTCTTCCTAAATACATTGTTCTTCCTCTCTTAAAATAAAGACCCATACCAGACACTTGCAATGGAGTAGAAGACCCAGAATTTGATCAGATAGTCTGTAAGGCTAGTGGATCCTCAAGCATCACAAAAACAGATGAGGAAGGATGGCTTGAAACAGCATTGAATTCAGTATTTTTACAAGTCTATGCTGCAGTTGAGATGGTCCTTATAATTAAACAACATCTGAGTGAAACTCATATCTAAGAAAAGTTATTAACTTGGGGGGAATGGGGCATTCTAAACTAAGAATTATATATGGACACATTCAGACTTCAAGCAGTTGATAGGCAAAATGGAGTCACTTATGCAGGGAGATGAAGGCCACAGCAATGTGGAATGAGCAATGGCTTTTGCACAGGGCACAGTTGTTTCATCCTTCCAGTCATTGCTATTTGCAGGAATGTAGTTTCCCCATATCGTTCTCTTTCTTCAAAAATCTAAATTGACACCAGGCTTAGTGGCACATGCCTTTAGTTCCAGCACTTAGGAAGCAGAGGCAGGCGGATCTCCGGGAGATTGAGGCCAGCCTTGTCTGCGTACACTACGAGCACTTCAGTGCTGTGGATACCCATAGTTCCTCAGGGGACTGCAGACGTACAGGCTTTTCATGAGTTACCCATGCTGTGGAGGAGATTCCTCCACGGCACAACAGTCAGTTATATAGGGGACCTCCTGGTGCTGCGTCTGCCTTTAAAGCACCCTGCTTCTGTGAGTAGCCCCAGTAAGCTCACTGGTTCACCAGGCTACACTAGTGCAGAATCGTTCCTTTGTCTGTTGGTGCCTGTAGGGACATTCTTCCATCTCCCCAGGAAAAGTCATGAGTACCACCTGACCTACAGAATATCTTAGCTTAGTAACAGAATGCACAGTGGAACACAGTAGTTTGCTGGGCATAGTCATATTAACTGGGAGCATAGCTTGCTGCCTCTGCCCAGCATGATAAGAGCAGGTACCATACATCACTAGCCTGAAAAAGATCAAAATTCAAAATTTAATGTACAGTTTCTACTGAAGATGTATTGCTTTGGCATCATCCTAAAATTGAAAAATTCCCCCTCCAAGAACAAATCTGTCAGGGACTGACTGTAGCCCTGTGAACTGCTAAGATACCTCTGCATTTCCCGGAGCCCCACGATGGTATTAATTTCCTTCTCACTGTGCATGTTTCATCCAAATAGCAAGCTGATTGAAACGGCCTTTAATATTGACTCCCATTTGTTTCTTAGCATGATTCTCAGTTATGATTCTTACAGTTCAGTCCCTGTAACATGGAGAGTGTGGTGTTTGCCATTTTTTTCTAAGTTTTAAAGGTGCTGAGATATGACTTTCATTACCATGTTATTTTTGAAATCTTCCATCCATCCTGTATTGATTTAAAATTTCTGTATTTATTACTGGGGTGTGTGTTTGTACATACAATGTGTGCGTGTGAAAGTGGTTGCCATGGTGCACATGTAGAGGTAAGAGTAGAATGAGTCCTCTTATTCTTGCTTTGCATGGCTCTAGGTATTGAACTCAGGTCATCAGGCTTGCACGACAAGCACCTTTACCTGCTGAGCCATCTAATCAACACGAATTCATCTTGCTTTATCATATTCAAGCAGAACTACATTAACCAGATAGTCATTAGTCTCCAAACTAGTGTTTCTATTATAATGCCTGACTAGGGTTCTTCATTTGAGATATTACATTGAAAACAATTTAAGAAGCCACGTAAGGTAAACAGCCTCTGATATGTCAAGATTTTTTAGAGGCATACAAAATTAATTTCTTCTATAATGTTAATAAATCCTTCAGTGAATATCTAGGACCCCTCCTTCCTCGTCCTTAATCGCTCCTTGAAGTAATTTCTTACATGGTGTGACACAGTGTTCCAAGCTCTGCCATATTTGAAACTCCCTCCAGTCTAAATTGTGCTTTCCGTCCTTTCATTACAACCACATAGATAGGGAGAACCCATAAGGAGACCTTAGTCTTAATGCTTTTCAATTGTAGCATCAATATATGTCCAGATGATGAAACTGTTTTCAGTCATCTAACTAAAAGCAGGCTTTCAAATCATTTCAATTGCTTTGATCCCCCCAGTTAGCACATCTTAACTCCGTAGGAGAAGGCACCTAAATCCTGGAATCTCAATGGGTAAACTCATATAAAGTCTTATGGTCCTGGAGATATTATGACTTGAGGGCTGGTTTTAATAAAAAAGAAAACAAAAGTTTCAAAAAATCATATTCAAAATACTCAAAAAATAAAACATGAAGATTTCTTCATTTGAGGGCTTCTGTTTTGTTTTGCTGATGTGATTTTATTTGTTGCTATGCTAAGATTAAACAGGATCTCATCCTTTGTAGCCAGCATTCTATTACTGAACTACGTCCTCAGCATTGTTTGTTTTAAAATAGGATAAGGTAAAGGGGAAAACTCTCTGAAGTGGTAAAACTAAGAAATATGATCCAGGGAGCTATGGTGTCTAGATTCACAGCAGTATTGACTAATTACTTTAGAACTCAATAAAGTCTATATTTAGCAACATTTATGAGAGACAGAAAGAAATGGCCTTGTGGTTATTTAGCAGCTCGTTCCATAGTCATTTAAAAACATTTCAGTTAGAGAAACAAGAAATGATACACACTCATCTAAACGACATAGGTCATAGTCTTTGTTTTCAAGTTTTACATGATTTAGACTATAGAAATTGTAATACCTCTATCATATTGTTGCATAGAAAAGCGGTTTTCTCTCTGTCTGCTATGAGGGATGTGTTTCCAAATGTTATTGACAGCCAACTAACCAATGACTTAAGGGGGTCAGTGTAGTGGAAACTCAGGGAAGGCTGGG
The DNA here is from genome assembly GCA_035773235.1 of Eospalax fontanierii. NCBI lineage: Eukaryota > Metazoa > Chordata > Mammalia > Rodentia > Spalacidae > Eospalax > Eospalax fontanierii. Next base: position 24,486,901 of record CM069530.1, read on the forward strand.
AAGGAGAGAGGTGGGCGCAGTGCCAGATCTCCATCTTGAGTGCATGTTCCAGAGTTCCAGGGGGACTTGTGATCAAAATGCAGGCTCTGCCATACGAAATTTCCGTCTCTCTCTCCTTGGGGATGAACTCCTTGTAAGTAACATGGAATAAACTAACCTCTCTAAGAACATTCTCTGTCTGTTCAGTCTGTTCAAACCTGGGGGTGGGGTGAGGCTGAATGCGGGGCCTCACCATGAGAGAATTCATGATACACACATATAGATTTACTTATTATAAAACAGAGTGGAAGATGGTGGTGGGAGCTGCCAGTATGAACAAGGTACAGTGATAAACATGAACAAGTCATACGGAAACCCATTATTTCATGTGCTAACTTAGATGTTAATACAATAAGAACAACAGAAATAAGCCTCCAGAGAGAGAGAGAGAGAGACAGAGAGAGAGAGAGAGAAATAAAGAAACTTATCTGCTGATATTTTACCATATCTAATCTATACAAAGTGAAGGACACAATGCAGCAAGGCTTAGGATTGTCTATCCTGTGTGTACTGCACAAAGATAAAGAGCATTTGTGAGAGATGAAAAATAATCTAAGAAAATTCACATAAAAATAAAAAAACAGAAGTGATGAAAATTAGTAAAATTCAGAGGAATAAAGAACAGAAATTCAGATTTCTATCCAAACCAGTAACTTCTGTTCTGAGGTGGCCCTAAAACAAAATCATAATTCGTCTGATAATTAGTCTTCTTCTACATAGACACCCCAACCATCCCCATCAGAAGATGATCTCAGGTCACTCCAATACAGAAAAAGGAACTCACAATACAAAGCAAAGGAGCTCATTTAACTCACCATTTCGAAATTTCAAGTTCAACATTTGGCAGCCCTCTTGGTTTGGTTTCTGGTGAGGGTGATATATCATGGTGAAATGGTGTGCAGGACCAAAAGATCAGATCTGAAATAGAAGCAGAGGGAGAAAGAGAATGAATGAATGAATGAATGAATCACCAGTGCCTGGATTTCTCCAAGGGTATAGTGACCTAAAGACTTCCCACTAGACTCCACCTCTTAAAGGTGCATATCACTTCATAGTACCAATACTTTGGAGACCAAGTATATGAAACTTTGGACATACTCAGCAGCCAAACCACAGCATCAAAACACTTGAGTTTGATAAAATCCAATTTCAATTTCCTAATGACTTACTTGGGAATAGAAAGGTAAACATTTCTTCCTCTGCCAACAAGAGGAAACAAGGAGATGCCCTAACAAAAGCACTTTATGGAGAGCTGTAGATGAGACTCATGCTCTCTTGAGTCAAATATTCAGAACATATTTTCAGAAAGGAGATTCCTCATATGAGAATAATTGAAGCTCCTTTAGCTCCATCTGTTCTCAGGGAAAAATATTTTATATGTCAGTAAGAATGTTAGCAGGAATTTAAATGGAAGTTTTTATAAAGACCTTGAATACATTTTTTAATCCTGTCTTATGCATCAGCTTTGCTTTGTCACTCTTCCCAAAAAAGCTCAGTTCATTCCATCTCTTAAGCCATCCATCTATCAACTCCTCAAGAGCTTTTATCTACGTTTCATATTCTTGTTAATATAGAATATACTTTCTATGCAACCTTAGTGTCTATTTAGAATCATTTTCACTGGATATTTGTATAAATTCTTATAAATTTGCTTTACTTTTAGTTTTTATTCTATTTCTAAAATATTGCCATATATTGCCTTAATACTTTTACTTCTGTGTTCAAACTGATTTTATGTATTTTCCTATAGTCTATGTCTTTTAGGTTATTTCTGGTCTTTCCTCTTGCCATTGCTATTGTCTTTGGGGCTGTACTTTTTGTGTTTTGCTGTTTTTCTTGTTGTTTTTGAGACAGGGTCTTACTGTGTCACCCTGCTGACCTGGATCTCTCTATGTAGAACAGACTGTCCTCAAGATCACAAAGATCCTCCTGTCTCTGCCTCCCAGATGCTGGGATTAAAAGTGTGCTCTACCACTCCCAGCCATGTTTCCCTCTAATAGCCCTGATTTAGTCTAACAAGACAACATGTGATCACGTAAACCCTCTTGTTCAGAGGTATTCTGCTTTCTACACCCTGACTTTACCTTTCAGAGCATTTAACTTCTCATTATTTTAAAGCACACTGATACTGTTTTGAGGCTATTAGAACTGCCACCTTGGAGCCAGGTGTGAGAGCTCACGCCTTTAATCCCAACACTAGGGAGGAGAAGCAGGCAGATCTCTGTGAGTCCCAGGCCAGTTGGGGCTACAGCAGGGAGACCCTGTCTCAAAAAGATCAAAAACAAAATAAGAAAAAAATGCCATCTTAGACATTTTTGAAAACTTTTCCTAATCATACAAATATTTTTAAGTATGCATGAGGTAGTTTGAATGAGCATGTCTTGCATGAACTCAAGTATTGGAAAACTTGGTCAGATGCTGGTGCTGTTAGGGGAGGATCATGGAACCTGGAGGTGTGACATTGTTGGAGGAATCACATCACCGGGGGAAGGCTTTGAGAGTTCATAGCCTTATCCCACTTCCAATCTATAACTCTACTTCCTATAAGTACTTGAAGGTGTGAACACTCAGCCTGCTATTCTGGCTGCCACCTCTATGCCTCTTGCCATGATGGATTCTTATGCTTCTGGAACCATAGACAAATTAATTCTTCCTTCTACAAGTTGCTTTAGACATGGTCTTTTATCACAGCAACAGAAAAGTTACTGATATAGCTCACTATTTGAGAGCCCCTAGAAAGAGCTGGTTAACAAAGATTCCAATGGAGCTATGTTGCCCTCTGATAAACTCATCAGGAACTACCCTCTTGTTGGAAACATAGAAATGCATGGACATCAGTCTGCTATTTATAACCCTAAATCATTTGTGCTTATAAAGGGATAAAGATTCGCTTTCAATGTTGAAGAAATTAACTGCCCACTAATTGTCTTTTTTCTTTCATTCTCCACTCACATAATTTATAACCTATTTTCTACGTGGGATCTGTATAGAACACTGGAAATAAGATTATTGCATAAAAGTAAGGGAAAGCTCCCTATCTGGAAAGAAAAACATTGAGGTATATGTCATAGTTCATTGGCAATGACCAACGGTGGCCATGGTATAAAGTGGTGTTTAGCAGTACGAAGTCTCCCATCTGCTAAATAAAGTGTAATTGAGTTGTGTCACTGATAAATACTCCACTATACAAATAAATTAGCACATTGAGTAAGCAGTGATATGGAAAGTTGCGATTATTTTTTGACCTCATTTTTCCAAACTGAGTTTTGAGGATTTATCAGTAATGCATTAGTTTTATTTTTAGAGAAGTCAATTGGTATATTTGTGGTGACTGGTTTGAACTGCAATACATCTTATGCACACATCCAATTACTTCCCACAGAAAAGGTTCATAAAAGAATCAACATATGAAAGCAAAGCCTTGACTTTAGAAAATTTTCATACTTTGGTGTTTTTCAAGTTTTTTTTTTTAATTGAATGAAAGGTAAAGTTCTGCCATTTCATAACAAAGTTTCATGTTTCTTCAAGCTGGAATGACATTAAAATAAAGTTTTTAAGTCTTTGTACCCAGTTAATCTTTTCTCTCCAATTTTAGAATATTGTCTTAACAGTAAGAAAATTTTAAATAATGCCAACTTGGAAAACTCCTCTAGGAGAGGCATATTGAATTACCATGAAAGTGAACCAGAATCTAAATCAAGTTAGATTTCTGAGATACAGCAAAGATTTAGTATGAACTAGTCAGAGGTTATGTCTGGAAGCTGTGAGCAATGAATTTCAATTTATTGGTAACTGAGGAAATAGGATTCAGGTCACAGCAATATACTCTAGATTAGTTCAGAGGTTGGCACTCTATTTAGTCTGAATGACTACATCAAAGTGATGTAGAAAAATAAAAAAAGCAACAACCATAGAAGATTTGAGGGAAGAAGGCTGACTACAGGGAAGGAGGAGATGTATAGGTGGAGTTCAAAGATCTAGAGTGCCATGAACTGACTCCAATTTCCGTCTTCTCTATTTTTCTTACTACTTACTTTTTTGTACCCACTATTTACTGTAGATAGGAAAAAGAACTTTTTCCATTTCAGTGTCTGCATCCTAGGCAGAGGGGAGTGGATAATGGAATCTATATATGGGACACTGATCACAGATACGAGTGAAACACAATACTACAGTATTATTTCCTAACTCAGCATTCAGCAATATCCCAACATACTTCCACTTGAGTTTTCGCTCATGGACTGTGACCATGATAAGTGTGGTCCCCTCCATCCAAGACAAAAGATAACTTTAGAAAATAACTTGTATTCGCACAATAGAAATGAGATTAAATCAATACCTGCAGAACATAATAATGAAACAATGAACATTTCAACTTTCTGCAGTGTCCATCAACAGTGAGATGAGGTGATGATACCAATATGAAGAGTTAAAAGAAAGTACAGCTAACCCAGGCAAAAACAGAAGTGTGGGTCTCCCCCCAGTCTTCCCACTAATTCTGCCTTATTTTCTGTCCTGATGACATACATGCCCCATTCCCAATATAAACTTAGCCGTGTCTGCTCTGTTCTTCCACACTGTGGAAAACTTTTCTTTCCTCTAGATGAAATGACTGATAATCATTATCCACCCTAGAGCAAGCTTTATTACAATAAGAATCAAAGTAGCATCCCAAAAGCAATCTGTAAGATGTGACTGGAGGCCCCAACCTCCCCTCCACAGCCGTTCCAGGACAGATACCTTGGTGACTCCAGCCAGACTACCAGAGCCCACTGAGATCTGAAAAAGGAGATAAGATTCTCAACCCAGAATTCACAAACAGCTGTAAAAAGGGATTGCTTCCTGGCCAAAAGTTTTACAATCTCCCTTGAACATCAATCAGATATCATGGGAACCTCAACCCCCTTTCCATAAAAGGGCTTCTGACCAGCTAGGCTGGAGGCTTACTCATCACTCTCTGTGGGAGTTAGCCTCTCTCACTCTCCTTGAGAGAACTTCTCCATCCTGATCTAGAGCCCGGTTCCCCAGAGCCGGAGCCCCCAAGATGAGGGGGCTAGTCTCCCCCATCTCCTGGGGGGAGGCTAGTCCCAGCTGGTCTTCTCTTAATAAACCAGTCCTGTTAGCTCCTAGCAGAGGCTCTGGTCCCTTTGTCTGCTGCATCTCTCAAACTCAGATCTTACACAATCATCAAATACAATGTGTATCCCTGTGCACTTTGATCATGGTGGACATAGAACAGCATGGAATTTTCACACCACTACCACATGAAGTCACAGAACTTTCTCAAAACTGGCATTTCAGGTCATCACAAAAACCAAACAAAATGGACAAGCAATTTTAAATACATTCAAAATCCAAGATCAATGCCTTAAAACTCAGGTGGTCACATTTTAAGTATGAATCAAGGTGTATGAATACAGAGAAAAATCTAAAATACATGGAATGATAGAAGAATTATAACAAAAGAATGATAGGCCATATACTATATTCATCTAATTGTATTCTGTAAGTTATGAATTATGATATTAAAAAATCAGTAGTCACTGAGGGAACTCATAGTAAGAGCAAGATACACGCATGTAGGCAGTAACAGGAACTCTGGAGATCATGCTCAGAACCTTAGGTGTCAATTGTTGAGCAAAGATTCAGGGATTGTCTAAAACTTTCTATTTAAATTTTTATTGTTATAGTTGTTTACAGAAAGGATAGCCATCATTTTCTTCACACTTGATGTATAATGTGTTTCCACCCTTCAAGAAACCAAGCAGAAATTACATATCCAAATTGCTGTATCCCTTTCAGAGTAGCTGCCCTAACAGGATACACATTTATTCCAGCAGTACAGCCATTGCTTAAAGCAGTTTTAGAACTCTTGAAATTGCTTTCAAAGCCGGAAGCTAATTTCTTTGACTATCATCAATAGTGACAAATCTTTATCTTTTGACAGGGGATTTGATTTTTTTTAGTGCTTGCCAAAAGTTAAGACTAGTGAATGAAGTAGTTGGTTAAATTGGATCACGCTGTTTGGGTTTCAAAATTAAGGTGAGGTAAAAAGTAGTCAGCCTAGGTTTTCCTTCATGTAGCTCATAAGACATTTCAGAAAAATTCACAAAAGTGAATTTTTAAAAGTAGGTTTTTAGTTCCCTCTTTCATAAAATAAGTGGATACCACTAGCTAATACCCAAATTTCTCCTAGCTCGGTGCATCTATAATTCAGTACTTCCTCCATTTAGTCATCTTTGAAAGATTTAGCATGACTCTAAATGTAAATGAAACATCTCAATGTGACTGAAAACTTTTTTATTATTTCCTATTTGTTTCTGAAAACTTTTTTTAATCCTAAAGGGACCATTCATCTGAAATACTGTTATAGCACTGACAGTCAATGTTAACTATCACTGAGATTCATTTTTCTCTGCTGTAAGATGAGAGAGGATCTTAGATAGATGACCCTCCCACTGTACGATAATATGCTACTGTTCTAGTCTCACTTACTTTTCCTGTTTTGTGATAAAATACATGGACAAGAGCCAGGTAAGGAAGAAGGGGTTTATTTTGCCTTATTCCAGTCCATCAAGTGAGGGAGTCACAGCAGCAGGAAGCTGAGCAGCTAGTCACACTGCTTCCCCAGTCAAGAAGCTGAAAGCCATGAATGCTCATAAGTGATCAGCTCAATTTCTCCCTTTGTATGCAATCCAGGATCACACCCCAGTGAATTATGCCACCACTCATAATGGGTGGCTCTTCCCACCCTCACCTGACTTAATCAAGATAACACCCACAGGTATGCTAAGCAAGAGGCCCATCTCCTAGGCGATTCTAGATCCCATTAAGATGACATCTGAAATTAACCAGCACAACTAGTTAACTATTTATAACAAATTATCCCAAGATTTAGTGACTCAGAATAACAATTTTTAATCTCAAAGTTCCTGTGAGTTAGTTAGGACCTGGTCCTGCTTACCTGTGTGCTCCTTTCAGAGCATCTCACAGGCCATCACCAAGGTGTCGTCTGAGGTAAAGTCCCCCCTTCTTCAGTTGAAGAAGATTTTCATCCAAACTCTGTTGATTCAGAGCTTCATGGTCCTCAGTTCTTACAGGCTAGCTGCAGGCTAATTCTACTTCCTTGTCACATGGGTCCTTACATAAATCATCTCACAACATCACTTGCTTCAAGGAAGAAAGTTAAGAACATCCAAAGACAAACAAGATGGAGTTGTGGTCTGCATAACCTCATTCTATTCTTTATAATTCAGTAATGAAGGAAGGAAATGCATATGGAAGTGAGCAATAGAAGGAAGGAGGAGATGTGTGCCGGTGGGAGAGACATAAAAGAGGGCAGAGAATATAATGGAAATTCACATATGCATTAATGAAAATCATAATAAAACTCATTATTAAATATAATTAATGTTTGCTAATAAAAACTTTTAAATTAAAAAAAAAAAAAACACCACAACCACACGGCTAGAGAGATGGCTAAGCAGTTAAGAGTACCTGCTGTTCTTGCAAAGACCCAGGTTCAAATCCCAACACCCACATGACAGCTAACAACCAACTGTAACTCCAGTGCCAGGGGATTCATCACCCTCTTCTGGCCTCCATGGCTACTTCATGACTTTGGTGCATTAACACACATGCAGGTATAACACTATACACATAAAATAAAAATAATAAATAAGATATTTAAAAAGAAAGAAACAGCACATCCACATAGAGTAGAATTCAAGAGTCTGGACTTCAAGTTTATTGCTAGTTACAGAATTAAGAATCTTGATGCAATTAACTTTAAGAATTAGCATAAGTTTTTTCCAGTGATTCTTTTAAATATTTTTATTTTTTATTTTATGTGTATGACTATATTACCTGCATATATGTAAGTGCACAGAGGTCAGAAGAGGGTGACAGATTCCCACAGAACTGCAGTTACAGACAGTTGTTAGCCACCATATGGGTGCTAGGAATTAAACCTGAGTCCTTTACAAGAGCAGTCAGTGATCTTAACCACTGAGCCATGTCTCCAGCCCCTTTTTCAGTAATTCTGGTATTACATTTGGGTATATTTGTACACTGAAAGATTTTATCTTTGAGGATCTTTCACTAGATTAGCCTCAAACAGTGTTGGCTTTGCAGATAGCAATATCGCATTATTAGAAATCACATAGGTTCAAATACAGCACATTAATCTATTTTGGAAGTAATAATGCTCTCATGAAAGGGTTTAACATGCACACTTATTCTCCTAGAACTAGCAGACTAATTTTTGAGATCCAGGAAAAACCTGAAAATATACTTTTTCACAACAGGTTTGAAATCAGAGCTCATGTATTGTGAAAACCATTACTAACTCAAAGACAAAATATGGTGCAAAAGATTCACATCAACATCATTATCATTGGACACAAAGATTTGGGCAAGTCTGTCACAACTAGCTATTAGATCTACAAATGTGGTGGGATCCACATATGAACCATTGAAAAGTTTGAGAGAGGATGCTGAGATGGGAAAGGTTCGTTGAAGTATGTCTAGGTCTTGACCAAACTGAAAGTTGAGCATGGTATTATGTGACTATCATTGACGCCCAGGACACAGAGACTTTATCAAAACCATGATTATAGGCAAATCTAGGGCTGGCTGTAACATCCTGATTATTACTGCTGACATTGGGGAACTTGAAGTTCGTAGCTCCAAGAATGGGCAGACCTGTGAGCATGCCCTTCTGGCTTACACATTGGGTATGAAATAGCTAATTGTTGATGTCAACAAAATGGATTCCTCTAAGCCACCCTACAGACAGAAGAGATAGGAGGAAATTGTTAAGAAAGTCAACACTTACATTAAAAAAATTGGCTACAACCCTGACACAATATAGCATTTGTGCCAACTTCTGGTTGGAACATGCTGGAGCCAAGTGCTAACATGCCTTGTTCCAAGGATGGAAAGTCACCTGTAAAATGGCAGTGACAGCAGAACCACACTGCTGGAAGCTTTGGATGGCATCCAACCACCAGCTCCTCCAGCTGACAAGTCTTTGTGACTGCCCCTCTAGGATGACTACAAAATTATTATTACTGATACTGTCCTGGTAGGCTGAATGGAGACTGATGTCTTCAAATTTGGCATGATGGTTATCTTTGTTCCAGTCAATGTCACAACTGAAGTAAAGTCCAATGAAATGCACCCTGAAGCTTTGAGTGAAGCTCTTCCTGGGGCCAACAGGACCATCGACATAAAGAATGTATCTGTCAAAGATGTTCGATGTTGCAACATTGCTCATGACAGCAAAAATGACCCACCAATAGAAGCAGCGGGCTTCACTGCTCAGTTGATTATCCTAAGCCATCCATGTCAAATTAGTGCTGGATATACCCCTGTGCTTCATTGCCACACATCTCACATAGCTTGCAACTCACTGAGCTTAAAGAAAAGATTGATCGCCATTCAGGTAAAAATGGGAAGGGAGCCCCCAATTCTTGATATTTGGTGATGCAACCATTGTTGATACGCAGGGTTCCAGGCAAGCCTGTGTATGTTGAGAGCTTCTCTTAACTGCCCTACTCTGGGTCATTTTGCCATTCATGATATGAGGTAAGCTGCTTCTGTAGTTTCTTAGGAACTGTTGAAGGAATATCATTACTTTATTTCTGTGAACTTGTGAAACCCTAAAGATATGCTATTTGTGCTCCATCCACTACACCCCCAAAACAGTGTCAATATAAGCAGAGAGTATCAAAAATAGATATTCTTGCTTCAAAAGGGAGAACTTGAAGAAGAACCCATTTTATATGTCCCTTTCATCCATTTCTGTCCCTGCTGGTAAAGTTTTTCTGGTTTGTGTTTTTGGTTGGTTGGTTGGTTGGTTGGTTAGTTTAAATTTTATTAAGTTTAATTTAGTATGTGTTGGGGGGGTAGGCAGGTAGGTAGGTGAAGGTCATGGTGCATATGTGGAGGTCAGAGAAACAATTTGTGAAAGTTGGTTCTCTCCTTCCACTATGTAGGTCCTAGGAATTGAACTAGGGCATCAGATTTGGCAATAAGCACCTTTGCCCCTGAACTATCTTGTTGGCCCCTCATTCATTTTTTGAGACAGGGTCTCACATAGCCTAGGCTGGACCAGACATTACTATGTAACTGAGAATGACCTTGAAAATCCTAATCCTCTTGCCTCCATGTTCCAAATCCTGGGAATACAGGCATGTGCCATGACCCTTGTTATGGCAATATTTTTGCTAATATGGTTTCTCAAAACTTCTGTAAGTTTTCTGTGAATCACCTGGATATTTCACCTATTAGACAAGGCCAAATGTATACCTCTTTGTAAAAGAGCCATTCTCTATTTTGGGCTTCTACTGAGAGCCTGAAAAGTAATGCACTTAATAAGCTTCCTTTGTTCAATTAAGATCATGGGGCACATCCTCAACCTTTTTGAAAGTCTTTTAAGGGCCAGTGAGATGGCTCAGCATGTGAAGGCACCTGCTTTGAAGCTTGACTATCTGAGCTTCCTGGAGCCTGCATGGAGGAAGGAGAGAGTCAACTCCTGCAAGCTGTCCTCTGACCGCTTTCTTTTGACCCTCTGGAGTAGGGCTTCTTAAACTTTTTCCATTCGTGATCTCTTTTCCCAAGAAATGTTTATGTGACCCCAGGAATATAGATATATAAAATAGATATACAAAGCAAACATTTACTGATAATGAACCACAAAGAAATCTATTCTAAATTGATTCTTTCATATACTTTTACCATTCATTAAAAAGATAAGCAACTTGTATACTAATGAGGTAGATGTGCTTGTTTATTTTCACAAAAAGAATTAATTTTCTTTTTTGGTCTTTTTGAGACAGGGTCTCCCTGTAGCCCCAAGTGGCCTGGAACTCACTATGTGTCTGGCCTTGATCTCACAGAGATCACCTGCCTCTACCTTCTGAGTGCTGGGATTAAAGGCCTGTGCCACCACACCTGGTTTTAAAGAATTAAATTTTGACTTCCTATTTCATACCTTAGGATGTAAAGCAGCATCAGCGGTTTTTCTGGATTGACTGACATTTTGATTCTGTAATCATCCAAGATGATAATGCCACTTCCCATAAATATGCAGTATAAATTCCCATAAATATGCAGTATAAAATAACAGAAATGTGTGGAAGGACAGCTTAGAAGTTGTTGAAAATCCTGCTCTAATCTCAATCCAAAACGCATTTAATGGATTTTTTTAATGACACTTAGGTCATCCACACAAACAGAAATTTTTAAAATCAACACTCTAATATGAGAGACCCAAAGACAGACTAGATTTATATTTATATGCTCATAAATGATGATGGGAAACTATTAAGTTTTGTTTTCCAAAATTTAAACTATTCCATTTCTATAAGAGCAAAAAGCTTTATGTGAACAGTAAAAAAACAATGTAACTCATAACACAAGAGTCTCAAATCTAAGCTGAGGTATTTCAAGCAGTACTGGTGTTGTATGGTCTTATAGCAAGCGCAGTGCAAAGTGTGCATGTTGTGTTTAGAACCCAGGATTCAGTGATACCACTTGATGCAGTAATGTGTGAGATCTGCCAGAAATACCTCAGATTAAGTCATTAGGTGTTTCATCTTTTAAGTTAATTTTTGGCCAGTGTCCATTCAGAAGCCTTTTACTCTTCCCAGTTTCTTTCTACTGTTCCCTCATTCCATTCCATGATCCCACATGGGGTTCTTACCCAAGGTTTAGGAAGGGGAGTGATGAGGATAGGAAAAGAGTTGGAGAGCAGAGAGTAGGGATGGATTTGGTTAAAACACATAATATTCATGTATAAAATTCTCAAAAAATAAATTAGTGAGGACAGGACATACTTCAGACACAGAACTTGGAGCAATGGAGCTGAAACTGATCTAGAAGCCTCCTTCCCTGAAGGTTAGCTCTCATAGTTTTAGAGGGCACTATGTAAGCTGTTGAGGGAGAACATCAATCAATGGTTCAATCCCAGTTTTAAGGCCTAATAACCACAACAGTGACTGGCACAGCAAGCTATATTGGGGCATTAGTGGCACTTTTATCTTGGGGGTAATCAATATGTACCTAACTGGACATAAAGCCCACTCAGTGGGAGGGAAATCATGTCTGGTACTGTAATCATAGCCAAACACACAGAGCTGGAGAGGTCATAGTCCTTAGAGAAAACCCCAAGGCTGTCACATGCCTAGACAAATATAATTTCTTACTGTGTGCTAAATATGGATCCTCATATTCAGTATTCCAGTCACCACTAATCAAAGAAACTTCCTTTGCAACAAACAGAGACTATTACAGACCTCTACAACTGGTCATTTACAGAGAATAAGTGTCTGTGAAATGCCCAACCCTGCGTGACACATCTACAATGGAACCTCTACACCTAGGGCTCATAGAACATAGTGGAACAAGAGGTAGAGATAATACTAATTCACCTCTCAGTTCCCATCAATGAAGCTTTCTCATTCAACAAAGCACAATGAACACAAAGGGCCACAAATTGCCAAAGAATAGAGAATGAGAGTCTACAGAGTATGGGTCCTTGGACCGTTATCCTATATTAAACTTCACTCACCCAGAGCTCAGAGATCATTAGTAGAAGAGGGGATAGAAAAATTCTAAGATCCAGGGAAGGAGGTAGATGATCATATGGTAATAGATTCTTACAGCCTCCTGGGACCTTCCTCATATGAACTTACAACAATTGTGTCAGCATACACAAGACCCATGCAAACTCAGCAGACAGAAACCCAATGAAAATGGGCAGCAGGCCCTAATCTTAGTCAAGGAACTATTGGACAGCTGATTACTGCTGGGTGACTCTAGATAGGCTGATTGGACTCCAGTGGATGAACTTGCACTGAGGGACTTCTGAGGACACTAATTTAACTCAATAGGTCTTAACAAAAATGATGGAATACTTTGCCACATTATGATCATCTTGTCCAATTAATGTCATGCCAAAAATAAAGTACACGAATGTGATTTTCTGTTATATCTTCACTGTCCAGATCCATCTAGAAAATATGCCAGGGGGTAAAAGTTAACTTAGTAACTGTGGATATAGCTCAAGGATAAGAAAGTCTGTAAAATATACATGAGGTACACAAGGCCCTGTACTTAATTCTCAGTATTCAAAAAAAGAAAGAAAGAAGAGAAAAAAAAGAGAAAGAAAGAAGTTAGAAAAGAGAAAATAACCTAGACGTGGAACAAGATTATAAAAGCTTATCCTACATAAGTACAAGCTGTTTCTGGTCCTTTTTTATTATACAGATTTTTTTTAAATAGTGATTTTTATGAGTATTTTGACTGCATTGTATGTGAAGTGCATCATGTATGTGCAATGACCATGAAGGCTAGAATAGAGCATCAGATTCCTGGGAATTGGAGTTACAGATGGTTGTGAGCTGCCCATGTGGGTGCTGGGAACTAAGCCAGGGTTCTCTGCAAAAGCAGCAAGTACTCTTAACCACTGAGCCACCTCTCCACTCCCATGAGAGAAATTTTTTAATGGATACATTTTCTACATCAATGACTACATTCCCTTTACCTGGAGGTATGTTGATACATTCTAATGAATTTTGGAGTAATATCTGCAACTCTTGCTACTATTTGGACGCTTGGTTGATTTTTACTAGTCCACTTCCATCTGCCTAGATCCATTTGTGCTTTTTAGGAGCCAAAATAGTGAAACTAATGGAGATCTGAAGGGACCATGAGCCCTGCATCTTTAGGTCTTTTGCTGTTCCCCTTGGGACACAGGATTCATAATACCAAAATGACAGCAAAGATCTGAGTAACACTATCAACTAGATCCATGAAATTTATGTAACAATACACTGAAAATAACAGTACACATTCCTTTTAAACACAAATGGAACATTCACCAAGATGGCCCACAGACTGATCCATTAAACAAGTCTTATTAAATCGAGGATTAAAATTGCATAAACTTTGTTCTCTGAGTACAAGAGAATCAAATTACAAATCAAGAGGGAAAAAAATCATCTGGAAAATCCTTACATATTTGGAAATTAAATAATATCTTTTCAAATATCTTGTTGAGTCTCAGAAGAAACAAGAAAAACTAAAAATTACTTTAAACTCAATGAAAACAAAAACATACCACATCAAAATACATAGATACAGTTGAAGCATCCATATATTCTGTAGAGGTCTGAATTATTCAGGTCTCTCCAGAAAATATGCCAGGGAGTGTAAAAGTTAACCTTGAGGCTGAAGTCTCAGGGATGGAGCAGACTGAGGTATCTACCCAATATTTCCAGGTTATTTGCACCATCAGAAACGGATTTCAGAGATGAGGAAAAGTAAGGGAGCTTTTATGAAAGGATGCAGCATGTAATTATTCATTCAAGAGAGAGCCTAGGTTTCTCAAAAGAGGGTCACATGGTTGAATTTTTTGATAGGCATTTTTATGGGTAAACTTTAATGGAGGGGAGGACAATGCACAGTAAGAGGAAGTGGCAAGCAATTCTAAACTGGATCCAGATTTTCCAGGAATAGGGTTTTCTCCCCTTTTCCAGCTTTATATAAGTGAGTGCATGATAGGAAACAGGCAATTTCGTAGGCCAAAGATGTAAAGATGCTAATTACAATGAAACAAAGGAGAGTTAATGGTCCTTTTAGTCAGCCATTTTGGTCCCAGTCAGTTTTGAGTCTTTACGTCTTTACTGTTCCAGTGGTCAAGCATTCTCCTACTATATTACAGTCCTACAGTTGCATCAGCCTCTAGCCACAGTGTCTCTGATTTTTCCGGTGCATATACAGTCTACCTCACTTAGAAAGAAATGTATAGCCACAGATACTAACAATAGATAAGAGCAAACATCTAATGTCAATAATAGAAGCTTTAGCAGTAAGAAGGTAGGAAAAAGAGAAATTAAAATAAAACATGCAATAGACACAACTATGTCAGTCATGATACCACATACCTGTAATCTTAGAATTTGGATAGGCTAAGGTGGGAGGGTGCAGCCTAGGCTACATAGTGAATTTAAGACCAGCTTCAGCTACATCTTGAGAATCAAAAGATAAAACATAAGGACTGGAGAGAGGGTTCAGTAGTTAAGAGTAGTAGCTGCTTTTATAGAGGACCCAGGTTTGGTTCCCAACACCCACATGGCAGCTAACAACCATCTATAACTCCAGTTCCAGGGGATCCAACACCCTTTCTTCTGGCCTCCAAGGACACCTATACTCATGTGTACATAGACACCCCCCATCACCACACAAATGTGCATAATTAAAAAATAAAAATAAATCCTTAAGAAGTAAATCTTTTAAAAACAAAGGAAAAAGAAAGAAATAATAAACTTTGGAATGCCAATTGGTAAAATACTATTAAATACCAATAGAGAAAATTAAAAAGATTCAATGTTTCAAAACTAATTCATTGAAAAGAATTGATAGTAAAACCTTCAGCTTCATCAGTGTTTTTCAATCTCAATGCTCCTGACATTTTGATCTCTCTAGTTCTTGTTTTGAATGACTGTTTTGTCTACTATAGCATCTTCTACAGTATGCCAGACCACCAACCATTGGGTGCAAGTAACAGCCCTAGTTGTGATAAGCAAAAATGTGTCCAAAGTTTCCTTTGAATGAAATTCTCACTCATTAAGAAAAACTGAGATACAGAAGTTCTGGTGTGTTACTGCAAGTCAGGAGGCAACAGAGAACAACAAGGCATGGCATATATCTAAAAGCTAGAAGAAAGGATTTTGAATGGGTTCACCACAGAGAAGTGCTAAATGCTGCAGAATAGAGATGTTTCACCTGACTTTACCTTTATACAATATGTATACACATTCCTATATCTGATGCTGTCCCCACGAATATGTACAATTTTATGCTTTTATGTACAAGTTAAAAATAAATTTAATTTAGCATTGAAGAAGCCAGGGTGCCTGGCATCCCAATTCCCCAATGGAAATTAGGGTTACCTCTTCTGAGGGAGGAATAATGAGAATAGGAGGTAGAAATTAACTAGGCAGTTTAGGGTCAATACCCTCAACACACACATAATATGACCAGTTTCTTTCTCAGCTGAGAGCTGGAAATTTCCTTGACTCTGTCAGTAAACTTATCCCTCCCTGAGACTAGAGCCGAGAATCTTCAGAAAAGAGAGCTCTCTGTGCCGCTTTTATGCAGATCAATCTGGCATGGTTAGAGAGAATGCAAAGCAACTGCTAGAAAAAATAAAAGTTGCTGAGAGGGAAATGGGTCTTTCTGGAAGAGTACCCTGGCAGGAGTACCCATTAACAGGACCCACAGTCCTGATTCTAGTTAATCCTCCAGTTCCAGGGGATCTGACACCCTCTTCTGGCCTCCACGGGCGCTGCACAGCACAGGTGCTCCTACCTACATGTAAGCAAAACACCATACACATAAAAAAAAAATAATAAATAAATGTTTTAAAAGAAAGACAAGACAAAACTGTCCATGTCAAGAATGAAAGTGGGTCATCACTTAATTCATAAACATATGAAAAACTTCATGGCAATAACTTGATCGTCTAAATGAAATTGACAATTTCATAGAAAGCTACTGTAAGTGACTCAAGGAGAAACATAAGATCTTAGTAAAAGATTTCACAATTGAGATCTTTCTACAGAGAGGATCCTTGCACCCATCGGCTTTAAGAGTGAATTCCAGAATTCATTTTACTAAGCAGTACTGATTTCACAGAAGCTCTTTAGAAAGCAGTAGAGGTAGGAACACTAGGGCTGCAGGAATTCACATATCTGCAGCTCTGTAGGACTAACTGTATATACCCAGTATTACACTGAGACCAAAGCCCAGACAAAATAAGCACAAGCCAAGGCTGGAGAGATGGCTCCGTGGGGGAGAGTGTTTGCTGCCCCTGTAAGAGTGTTTGTTGGCTAGAAGAAGACCCAAATTTTGTTCCCAGCACCTACATCAGGGAGAACTCACAATCACCTGTAACTCCAGCTCCAGAAGGTCCAATACCCTTTTCTGGCCTTCTCAGGTACCCTCCCACACACATACACACATAAATGGAAATAAAACTTTAAAAAATAGGAAAATATCTTTTAAACAATAATTTAAACATAATTTAGCTTTAACTTTTCAATTAAAATAAACTTTTAAAAATACAAAATAGTTCATTATGTTTATCACATATCATATTATACATAATTATTAACTATAAACTCAATTGATTTTGACAAAAATTCAGGACTGAATATGCACAAGGCAATGTCCTAGGTCCTGGAATAATTTATACTATAAAAACCCTCCTTCTCCCTCTCCAGGGCCCCTTCATGCCTTTTATTAAGAAGACTTCATATATTACTTTTGAAGATGAAAACAGTCCCCACTTACTCACTTGAAGGCATGACTTTACTGTTACCTACTTAATGAATATGTTAGATTTTTAAGTTACAAAATAAGATGGGATTCAGGTTTGGTGGCACCTCCTTTAATCCTAGATAGGAGTATAATTAGCTCTAGATCAGCCTGATCCAGGTAGTGTCTTCTCCAAGGCAGCCTTGGGTATATAGTGAGACTCGATCTCAAAAGCATAAAAATTAAAATTAAACTAAATTAAATTAAATGGGGGAGTTATTACATTGTTTAAGTCTTAAAGGTAGCATTAAAAGGGTTTACAAAATCTTTTAAATGTAAGAACCATCTGATTCAGTGTCTTAGTAGACTTAGTCGACATAGTTTTGATCAGCACATTCAATAAACAAATTTTTAACAATCTGTTTTACAAATACAGATTTAAAGATTTAAACTTAGCAGTCTGATATTGAATAACCATGTCATTTTGCTTTTGATTAATTCCTATTCACAAATCAAATATAAAACTGAAGAAAACAGAAAGTGTTCTTTCTTTCTTCTCTGAAGATCCTTGAGTAGTAAGCTGCAGTATGATTTCATTTCTCACAATTTCCTCATAATGCCCACATTCTCTCAAATGCTCCCATGTATGTTTCTTTGTTTTGTTGTATAAACCAAAACCATAAAAGTTAATACAGTAGTGGATAACTGACTGGATGGTTATTTTAATAAGTCATGCCCAAATGTATATACTCTAGTAATGCACACAGAAATATGAAATTAATGCAAAACCAGAATTTTTAGCAAGCACCTAAACACATGTACAATTTTGTTCCTTTCAAATTTCTGTCTTAATTAGTGCAGCTTCTCCTGAGCACTAACTTAGAGTCAAGTGAGAGTCACTTCAGAGAAGTGAAACATTGCAAGTTACTCAGAGTTACGAAGAGAACAAAGGATTCCACAAGAGTCTACAAAAGTCTCTTTGAAAAGACTACCTTCTTTTGAAACATAAGCTAGCTTATCTTCTCCTCTTTGACAACATATTCATTTTACATTGCCACAATAAAATACTTAAGATAATCAATTTTTTTAAAGACTGGATTCAGCAAAACCAGGACTTACATATGTGTACTGGAAAGGGGATTTTTCCATATTCTCTCAGAATGAAACTGTTTTTCACCTCAAATGTCAAAGCTTTATCCATGGCCTTCATCTGGCTGCCATTTTTCTTGTTTATCTCCTTCATTCAAGATGCCCATCATTTCTACAACCACCTCCTATAGCACCAACATTATTTGATCTCAATACAGACTAGAAAGCAGGCAGTCTCGGTTTGTTACTAGTGTCACTCACCAAACATCTTTATCTGAACTTCACCTACTCCAGGTGCCTGGTGCATTTGTGTTTTCTCATCCCTCTTGAAGGATCCCCCTTGTCAATGACTTTGAACTTGCATTAGACAAGCTTGAGGAGAAGAGCAAAAGTGATGGGTGCTAAGATGGACTTAAAGCATCGGAAATCAGCATTGAATTCATTGCACTCTGCTCCCATTGATGACTGGTTGTGTTTCAGAACCGCAATGTTCATCTTAGACCCCAGAATGAGCCCATTCGGGGGCAGAGCCCACATCAGGATTGCCATGGGCCTGTGATGTAAGCAGGAACTCTGTGGCTTTAAGCCATGGAGATTTTCGGGGGAGGGTTGTTATTGTTGCTGCTACTTCAGAATGACTTAGTTTATTCCAACTGATAACCGAATTAATAGTTTTCTCCACATCTCTGAGGTGCAGTGTCCCTGGCTCTGTCCTGGAATCTATGTTTCACCCTTCAAAGAATGTAGTGATTGTTTTTTATGTTGCATTACATATGCTAATGTTTTGTGTCTTCAAGTCAATAGTTTAATATGATATTATTCATAATTATTTGTCTTTATCTTGTTAGATTAATATATCAAGTGATTGTAATTTTATTTAAAGAAATGGAAACAAAATGCCTAGGCCTAGAATAATGGTAGCACTATAGAGCTTATTTTTAGTACTAAATCTTCAAATACCACTTTGAATCAGTTACAGCAATAATATTATATCAATAATATTAACCAGGAGACATGCTACAACCTCAGGATATTAAGTGAACTTGAAATGTTGGATATACTTTCTGGCCCGAGTAAAGTTGCAGCACTGTTCATTGTAGGTCTCGCCTAAAAACTGCACATAGACATTTTGAGTTCTGCAAACAAGCCTGTTGATAGACAGTGCCACTGGGTACCAAATTTGTGCTAGACATTTTTCTATGACAGCTAATGGCATATTTTAGAAAGCTTTGGCATAGAAATTAAAATGTCTGTGACCTTTCCAGGCTCTACTTAGGGCAATTATATCTCAAACTTCTACAAGAAAATTGATGTAAATCAAAGTTCCCAGTCTCATCAAGATCCCCTAATGTACCTTAAAGTAATAATATGTGACTTATACTCTTGCTTCAGAACCTTAAGTATAAATAATCTATCATTAGCCAAAGGACCATCTTTTGAATCTGACAGATATTACCTCTCTAAAATCTTATATGGCCTATGGAAGTCTTAATGAAAAATAGTAAATTCTCCCATGTAGAAGATAACATTTAATTATTAGGTTGATTCATTTGAATTTTCAAATATTTAACAATTTTGACCTATAAAATGGTAATTTCATATGATTTAATCAAATAACTTTGCATATATCAAGTTGTTGTATTTTTATGTATATAGCAAAATGGTTCAAAAAGAAATTGGCCATTTTTCTTCCTCAAACAGGGCCCCTATTCCCATAGTCCTCACTTGGATGGCTATACCATGGATGACGTAGTTGTCCAAGTAAAACAAGCACTTGTAGGTCTTTACTCTTGCTTTCTTTTATATCCAGTTGATAATGATCTGTTTTCCCTTAACATATTCCCTTAACATTTTATTTATTATTTTTATTTTATGTGTACAAGTATATTGCTTGCATGTAGGTAGGTACACCCATGTCAGGCAATGCCCACAGAGGTCAGCAGAAGGTGTCGGATCCCCTGGAACTGGAGTTACAGATGGTTGTTAGCTGCCATGTAGGTGATGGAACTCGAACTTGGGTCCTCTGAAAGAGCAGTCAGCGCTCTTAACTACTGAGCCATCTTTCCAATTCCAACATACATTTGTTTCTTTGTCTGTATTAATTCTATCCTGGCTCCATCGCTACTGCCCCTTCCTGGGGTCCACTTGTAACATGGTAAAGATGGGACTCTCAAAGAAACAAATAAGATAGAAATTGTAGACAAATGATTTATCATGAATTGTCTTTGAACCTGGAGGGAAGAGATGGTAGCAGGACTGAGCAGAGGCAAGAGCTGGGGCACGATGCCCCAAGAAAGTCTTCAGCAAACCCTCAAGGTATTCTAAAGCTAAAGTGACTGTTCTGAATCATGCCAAGTTGGGACAGGGGGATGAAACCTTTTTACCTCTGCATCAACAAGGGATCCAATATAGCCTGGGAAAGGAGCCCAGCCTTAGAAGAAGGCTGTTCTCATCCATGACTCAATTTCTAAGGCACATGATAGTTTGACTGGAAACATTCTCAGATGGCAAATACATTTTCCAGTTTTAAAGAAAAATAGGGGTGGTGCATTACAGGTCCCACCAAAGTCTGTAAATCCAGTTCCAGGGGACCTGACACCATCTGTGGTTTCCACAGGCATTGAATGACACACATGTGCTTACCTACATACAGTCAAAACATTCATACATACAATAAAAGTAATAAATAAAATGGGATATTGAGGGGCTTCTAATTCATAATTCCCATGCCTAATGGGGTAGGGACATCGCTCAATGATAGAACACTTACCTACAGTATGTAAATCCCTGGGTTCAAGCTCTAGTAGTACAAAAAACAAACAAAACAAAATCCCACATTGGCACAACAGCTAAAACTGGACATACTATCTGGTTGAGCTTGTGATAGGCAACTGTCATCCTCCAGAATCAGTCTCATTGTATAGGGGTCAGACAAGTGCACTAAACAGAGATAAGAAGGGAAATTTCCCTCTTGCATCCTTCAGATCTTAAGGGAGGGGGATTCACACTAATCTCTGTGATTTCTTTGAGATGCAATGTTGTTTTTTCTTTACTAAAGTGACTGGGGAGGGGAGCAGTTCTAGAACAAGTTCAACTCTCTGCACCTTTTAAGCTCTTTCTTCCACTGTCTGCTGTGGCAGTTAGGTATTTAATACTGCGGTTATTGTTGGTCATCACTTTTTCCACACTTCAAGAGAAAGAACACCATACCCTGGTGTCTTTCCAAGTATTAAATTCTGTATATTTGAGAAACCTATCAAACCAATAAACAACTTTATATGTTGCCCTTTAGTCCACCGAGCTATGAATCCATTCCCAAGTGTTCTCTCTAATTCCTGACAGTATATTTTAGCTAAATCCCTCAGCAGTTTGTGGGTTATAGTAGTTTCCTATTTTCAGAAAAACAAATTAATACCAAATTAGTGGCTGGGCTCTCTGATTATGACATAACAAGTCTGAAATCCAGATGTCCACCAGGTTAGGGTCTCATCTCGACACTCTGCGGGGAATTTACTTCCAAGCTCATTACTGGCAAAATATATTTTTTGAAGCTGGATGACTGAAGTGCCCCTTTTCATGCTGGCTGCCTAACAGCAGCCTCCTCCCACGGCATCCCGTGATGTGTGGACCCTCCACCTTTCAAGCTAGCAATCCTGTGTTTCGTTCATTTCTTGTTTCAAGTCATAAGCTTACTCTTTTCCAAGCAATTGAAGAAAGGATTTATGTAGGCTCACAGCTGAGAGTACAGTCCATCATGGCAAGAACAGCGAAGGGACAGCTTTAGTTATGGCAGTAGGGGCATGAACTAGCTGGCCCATTTCACCTGCAGACAGGAGCCATACAGATGAATACTGGTGCCACCCTCACTTTTTCTATTTTATTTAGTCTGGGATCCCAGCTCATGAATTGTGCCATCCACATTCAGGGTGGATCTTCCTACTTCAATAAATCTTTCTAGAAATACCCTCACAGATACCTCTAGAGATTTGTCTACTAGACGGTTTTTAAATTCCATTATATTGACAATTATTAAGTATCTAAATTCCACCCCTTGTCAACTTGATAGCCAAACACAGAACTTTTAAGTCATGACATTCTGGGGCTGGAGAAATGGCTCAGTGATTAAGAGCATGGTCACTCTCACAGAGGACCTGGTTCAGATCCCAGTACCCATATGGCAGCTAACAACCATCCTAACTTCAGTTCCAGGGGATCTATGCCCTCTTCTGGTCTGCTTGGATACTGAATAACTTGAGTGCACTTACATACACATGGAATAAAAATAAATAAATAAATATTAAGTCATAGCATTTTATCTATGATCCTAAAGTCTCAAGCTTATCACATAAAACAAATTGCTTTTAGTCCATTTCTAACATTTTCAAAGTCTTCCGAGTTCATTCATTGTTCAAATTAGAAGTGCAGCATCTCTTTTGAGACTTGGGCAATGTCTTAACTCTTAGCCCCCATAAAAATCAAAAGTGCAACTTAGATATTTCCAGTATATAATGGCTACACAGTAATATTGCCATTCCAAAAGAAAAGAATGGAAGCAGAACAAGGAAAGAGCATACGAAGACAAGACCACAATGCAGGAAGCAGGCACCTAAGCCTACATCTCTCTGTCCAGCATCTTGGGCTTATGATGGAATCACGTGGTCTTTAACAGCTTTGGGCAGTCCTGCCACTCTAGCTTTAGTGGGTGCCTACAGGACATTTGTTGTCTCTCTTGGATTAGTTCCACGCTGTGCTTCTATTAGCAGATATCCTATGGTCTTGACATCACCAATATTTTGAAGTCTACACTGCAACTTAGGTTTCACCTTCATAATTTCATGCAGTGGCCTCTCAGGGTCTCCTTGCAAGAAATTCAGCCTTGCTACATGTTTTCTGACCTCAGAAGCTTTCTGTCAAGCTTTCTTGACACCAGTCTCCACAACCTCCTCATTCTTACATGTTTCATTCATGCAAAACATTGCCATGTGAACAATTCAGTTCTAGATATAGCCTGGCTCTCTTGGACCACAGTTGCAGCAGCCTCTGCATGGCTTCAAGACTAATCCTGGAGAAGCACTTCCCTAGGTGATCATTTTGGAGCACGAAAGTCCTGTAGTGACATTCTTAATTTAGGCTTTCTCCTTTCAAATGATTTTCAACTTTCACAAATTAGACTTTTGTTGGTTGATGCCTTGCCCTCAGGGTGGCTTTATTATTTCTTATTAATTAAGAATAATTTATTTATTTATGATTGGTATAATGTTATCAAGTTAATATTGACAATCAATAACCATCACAGGAAGGAAGGGTTTATTCTGGCTCATGGTTGGAGAGTACACTTCATTATAGTGGAGAGGCATAGAAACAAGAACAGCTCTAGCTGTGGTGACAGGGGCATAAGGTGGCTGGTAATATTACATCCTCAGTCAGAAAGTAGAGATAAATGATGGTACTTAACCTATTTTCTCCTTTTATTCAGTCTTGGGCCCCAGCCACCAGTATAAGGGGTAAATCTTCCCACTTGAGTTAAATCTGCCTGGAAATGCCTCCGCACACATACCCAGGGGTTTGTCTTCTAAGTGTTTCTAACCCCAAACTGATAATCAAGATTAACCATTATACAAAAGCTTGCTAAATTTCCCAACCTGGCTTTGAATTTGTTCTGTAACTTACCAAAAGAGACCTTGAACTTTCTATTTGATTACATTAGTCTCCTAGGTAACTGGGATTACAGGCCCAAACACTGGAAAACTTTGTCTTTACAGGTTTTTTTGGAAGCCATGTACAGGTGTCCCATAACTGTAATCCCAGCATTTGGCAGGCTGAGGCAGGATTGCTGTGAGTTTGAAGCCAGTTTGGGCTATAAAGCAAGTACCAGATCATCCAGAGCTACATAGTAAGACCCTGTCTCAACAATAAAATAAATAAAATGTTTACTTCCATGGGTCAAATTCATCCAGAAAAATTCCCTATCTTAAAATCAACAGGGAATCAATAGATTCCCTATCTTTAAAATATTATAGTTGCAAAATTCTTCCATTGAATATTCATATTGGTATTTACTTGAATAACTGAAGGAAGATAATGTGTGCTCTTTAGGAGTCAGGGATCTTGGAGGACTAGAATTCTTCCTATTTCAAGAGCATGGAAAAGGGACCTTTATTCCCTTGCATCAAACATTTATTAAATGTAGACTGTCCTGGAATGTAGGATGACCTCGGGAAAGACAAATCTGTGTAGCTGAAGTAAATCTGTAAAGGCCTGAGAACTGAGAACTGTCAGCTGCACTCCCAGAAGCTTTGGAAGAGGAATTCTTCCAACCAATAGAAGGATCCAGATAGTTTATCTCATCTATGTCATTGTCACAGATCTTGCTAGAAGCAGATTATTGTATCATTTCAGTTTTGCCCTTTTCCAATCTATTTTTCACATATAAATGATGGAATATTCTTTCTACAAACACCACCAATCATGTGATTCCTCAAACCAGTTTCCAACAAACTCCAAACATATGGGAAGCATGGCCTAATCCATAAAAACATACCCCTTGTGTGTGTGTTTCTAGCTTGGAAACTATATATATATAAATATATATATATATATATATATATATTAGTTTATGTATATATATAAACTGTTAGACTAGTTAGTATGAAAAGATACTAATATCAGAAGATATTTTCTTACTAATAAAGCTTATTTTTCTTCCTTATGTTTTAAGATGGAAAATAACCAACCATAAATGTCCTACTGTTTTCATATTGATTTCACTCTAGAGACCAGTGCTATAGACACCAGATTTGTAAACAACTTTAAATTTCACTTGGATAAACAAACCATTTCCATAACCTGCTTGATAGAAAAGCCTTGGTGCAATACAATGCACCCGGTCTGTTCTGAGGAGGTGTTCTGATTCCAGTGATACAAGGCATTAAGATGGAAAAGCTGCCTGAAAACAAGATTGCTTGGGGATTTCTTTATATTGTGGTTGTTCACCCTGGTGCTTGTGAGTAGAATTCAAATCATTTTAAGCAAGCAGCAGAAGAGCCTTGGAATCACCTGGACTGTAGGTTTGCGAACTTGCAGGAAGAACCAGGGGGAGGAAAAGACTGAATGTTCAGTTGAAAATTATAATTATTAAAATGTAAAAACAAATTTTAAATTATTTAGTTTTGATAAGTTATAAAGTGTAGAAATTATTACTTACTGTTCTTGTGATTTTTCATATATCATAGGCAAAATTAAGAAGATCTTTTAGCAGTATTAATGTCTTTCAAGAAAGGACTTTTCAGTGGGGAAATTGGAGTGGGCACTGGGGGAGGATATGCTGCAAATACATTGTATGCATGTATAAAATAATCAAAGAATAAATGAAAA
Source organism: Eospalax fontanierii (assembly GCA_035773235.1). Taxonomy (NCBI): domain Eukaryota; kingdom Metazoa; phylum Chordata; class Mammalia; order Rodentia; family Spalacidae; genus Eospalax; species Eospalax fontanierii. The sequence continues at coordinate 24,512,728 of CM069530.1, forward strand.
AACAAAATAAAGGGAGAACCTTCTTAAATTTGGTTATTATGGTGGGGGTTTGTAGTTTGTGTTGTTCGGGGGGTGTGCGCATTCATATATGTATATAGGTTAATCGTTTCTCTAGCATGAAACAAACATTGAGCTTTTTAAAAGCACACTTAAATAATGTGAAGATTTAATAAAATTAATGACCTGGATTTTTGCAATTGTTTCAGTATTCTTCCTTTCTTAAACTAAAGTTATGAGTAAAGATTTATCTCTTTTAAAAGTGATTTTACATAATAAAATATGAAGCCTAAATTAAATCGATCTCTCTACTACTATTTATTCTGCCATATTCGCTCTATGAAATTGATGCTTCATCTTCAATTGTTTAATTTCAACCGAAATTGGAAGACCTAAGCAACTTAGGCTATATAATAATAAAATTACCTTATGCGGGTACAGTTTTATGTTTTTCAGAACACTTTTCCCTTATTAAATTTTGTCTTACAACAAACCTAGTTATTATTGTTTCTTTTCTGATATATGAGGGAAATGAGACACCAAGATTAAATGGTGTATTTTTAGTGATGCCATTTAATTAGTGGTAAAGTGAAGGCTGGAACAGAACGTTCTGTTTCTGTGACAGAAGTTTTTCTTATCTATCTCAGGACTCCTGATGTAGTCACAAAAATGAATCAAGAGCGTATGTTACCAACTGAATTTGAAGCTCGACAGTGAAGAGTTCCCATCTATTGTCAGTTTTTCAAATTCCATAGTGGAATTTGGAGACTGTAATGAAACTGGCGTTACAATCTTTAGGTAAATGAATATTCAGAATATACTAACTCAAGTAATCATTAGACAAACGCAGTATCAAACACTGAGTTGTTCAAAGTTGAGGAAGTCTAAGAAACAATTTCATATAGTAGAGTTTCCCAAAGGGAGCATTGATGGGAGAAGGATCAGCAATCAAAGTTAAAGAGAGATAAACTTCTTCAGAACATTTTAGTCTTTAAGAATTTGAAAGAAGAATCTGTAGTAAGAATATATTGTTATTTTTACTATGAAGTGTAGGTATTTCGAAAGTATCAGTGAGGGCCAGGATCTGAAAGAGAGAATAGCTTGATTAAAATTAAATATTAGACTGGATATGATGGTTCAGCCTGAAATCCTAGAATTCAGGAAGTTGATGCAAGAACATCATGAGTTTAAAGTCTGCATAGGCAACATAGCAAGATCTTTGTTTGTTTGTTTAAAAATATGTATGCCATTCAGAATTATTCAAGATAAGCCTGAAATATCTTCTGCCACCTCAAAAAAGTATCTGGGTATATAGGATTCCCAAGAGCTAGTATTTCAATTCTGAATGTAGGATTATAAGAAAGCAAAGTCTCAGTCTAAATGCTGGGAATAAAGAGATTGTGTCAATACAGAGTCAAGCAAGATGGTATGAGACAAAGTCAAAGAATTAATTCCAACTGCTGAATACTGTGAGAGGAATTTACAGGCAGATTTTGGGTTGTTTTGCTTTGGTTTATTTGTGTGGTTGGTTGATTTTTGTTTTTGGTTTTTGAGACAGGGTCTTCCTATAGCCCCAGTTGGCCTGGAAGTCACTGTGTGGACCAGGCTGGCCTCAGTCTCACAGAGATCTGCTTGCCTCTGCCTTCCCACTGCTGAGATTAAAGGCATGTGCCACTATGCCCAAACAGATTTTGTTTTTGAAGAAGCTCAGATTTCCTATGAGAAAGAACTTTTCAAAGTGACAGTCTAAATAACAATAATTTAGAAAGGAATTTGGCTGCTTTCAGATTAGGAAACCTAAAAGGTAGTTTATATTACAAAGTTGCTATTCATACTTGGGGAGCTAGAGTTACTTGTTATGATTTAGTCCCCCAGCTTCAGTCTATCTCCCCAAAATGAGATTTCTCAAAGAGAAGAAAAACAAACTCCAAAAAGATGCTTACTAACACATAGATGGTTGTAGGCCCTACTATTAAGGGACAAGATAGGTAACTCGAAAAAGAATTAAACCCAAGATGTCTTAGTTCTTACTTCCCTAACAGATATCCATAGAACAGAAGGATTAAACAATAAACACTTATTTTTCATGGCTCTGGAAGCTGAGAAGTCCATAGTCAAGGTACCAAGAGCTGTAATTCTGGTAGGCATTGATTACTAGACTATCATATTTCTGTGACCTCACATGTTGGAAAGCAGGTCGACAGCAAACACTAAAGATTTTCTTGTAAAGTCACTAATCACAATAGTGACTAATAACTCCCAAGACCCCTCCTCTTAATAGCATCTCATTTGGGAATTAGGATTTTAACTTATGCATTTTGTGGAGACACAATAATCAGTCTATAACATTTGTTACTCTGAGGAAAACTGGATCAAGACTTCTTTTTGAGAATGAAGAATCAGATTGCCAGCGAAGTAAGCATCTCTGAGTGTATCTGGGAGGCAAACTGTTCTGTCCTCCAGAGATCAAGGCCTGGATATAAGCTAAGAATAAAACCCTAGAGATTTTGACTTGCTACACATAATAGTCTTCTTTCTTTTGCTCTTTCCAGGGGCGGGAGCCTAAGAGAAAGATTGACATGTCACAGTATAGCTCCCAAAGACCATGGGAAGGAAGGAGGGAAGCAATCACAGATACAAAGGCCCCTGTCTTTGGAATAATTGAAGACGCAGCTTAGACTTTGGACTCATCCTGACAAATAAGCTTCTGTCCCCAGGTTCTTGTAATATGCAACAAATATTCAGATTATCCACTCTGCAAGAACTACAGAAGAATTTTCCAGACTAGGAGGTAGGTTAGGGTGAGCAACATGCCAAGGGGAAGAGTAGAAATAGTTCCTGTATCTGAGAATGATTGGCAGAGTCCTGAGATGAATCAAACTTGAGAACCACCAAAAACCTTGTGTTTTTCTTCCATTCATTCAATCTACAGGGATAGCGTTGATAAGTGATTTGTCAAGATGGCAAATATTTTCTCAGGGAAATATATAGTGCCCAGAGAAAATGCTCTTTTCTAAGTAGCTAGATCAAGAGAATTCTTCTGAAGGAAGATGTGCAGATTTGTTGCAAGGATACTCTACTCCTAACAGAGTCCAATCAGACATCCTGTTGCCTCCCAAAGTTTAACTGGGAGTAAGGACACTAATTTGCATAACAGGAAGAAAGGAGGATGTATAGGAACTGGAAGAGGTAAGTTTCCAGGAAGAAGAGAAAAACATATTTAGTTGCCTGGCTTATCAGACTTTAGAAAGAAGTAAAAGCAGGCAGATATGATTAAGTCACTGGCTAGGTGGCTTTATGGAGTGAATTCCTCCACTCTCATGATAAGATTACTTATAAATCCTTTTCTCATTATTATCTTCATATAAGTTGGGAGCATGTGTGCATGCGTGTGTGTGTGTGTGTGTGTGTGTGTGTGTGTGTGTGTGTGTGTGTTACTTGGAAAGGTCTAGAAAGATATTCTGTGCTAAAAACGATAAAGAATATGCCAGTGAGGGAGTGATGGCATCGATGCAAAACTAATGGTCGAAAATATCATTTCCTGACCAGGATTGACAGTAGAAGAGACAGCTATGAAACTGAGTGCCCCAGTAATTACTGAAATGATACACTTCTAGAATAACCAGAACCCAGGTGTTTCCACCTGATTATTACAGACAAAACTGACATTATTATACCAGACACAGGGCATACAGTAACCAAGGAAACTTGGCCTACAGAAAAATGTGGTACTGCTAATTGAACAGGGTATTTCTTGAAGTTTGATAAATAAGTTACTAATAAAGATTATTTCTTGGTATTTATGAACAAAAGCAACTAAAAAAATCTGGAAAAAAATTGCTAATGTCAATTATACAACAGAAAATCATAATGATGTGCAGATTTGAACCAGTTCTCAAACCTAAGATTCATTGGTTGAGGAAACAGTAAGGTTCCCTCAAAAAGGACCGTGCACCACCATATTGAATATATAAAAGAAATATTCCACCAATCCTGGAAGCATTTTATCATATGTAATACATACTGAGAAAGGGTAAAACTAGATTTTTTCCAAGGACTGCTGGAATACATGATCAAAGATGATTCTGATATTATGATGTTATGGCCCTTGTTAGAGGGAAGACGCATGGAGGCAAAGTAAAACATGGGAGTCTTATCCCAAGTCCGCTTCATAGTGGGTCCGGCAAATCTAAAATAGTAATGTCCCTAACTATAAATGAAAAATTGAATATTCACGTTGGCTACCAGAAGCTTCATACTCAGTATGTTGACCTGCTAAACAAGCGCCACAATGGTGGGAAAAGTGACGTGGAAGTCCCTGAAAACAAGATAGTCAATCAAAGTAAAAATCTTAACTAGAGTAACAGAAATTTGTGCCATTCTTATGTCAAAATAATAAAAGAGAGCTGTACCCTATCATATTCTCACTTAACTCTTTGCCCCTAGAAGAATCAGGTTGATCACAGCAAATAATGTAAGACTATCATACACTGGACCAAGTGTAGCCCTAATCTGAGGTGTTATGTCATGTGTATGATGCTACAAGGGGAAAAAAAAAACAACAATATAACTTTTATTAGAATAGAAAATATTTTTAATTGTTATGAAAAGAAGATTTTTTAAAAAAACAGAGGGGCCAGAGAGCACTTGCTGCTCATGTAGAGGACCCAGGTTCGGTTCCCAGCACCCACATGGTCGTTAACAACCGTCTGTAATTCCAGTTCCAGGAGATCCCAACACCTTCTTCTGGCCTTGAAAGGTATTGCACAACACAGGCACACCTACCTACATGCAGGCAATACACTCATACACATGAAATAAAAATAAGAGATAAAATACTAAACACACACACCACACACACAGAAAAAAACAAAAACAAAAACAAAACACTTAGACTCTATCAGGGTGCAGAGAGGTTCAAGTTCAGAGTCCTGCTCCAGCTCTGCCTTCACTCTGCTTTTTGTTGCAGTGGAGTCTAAAGTGACAGCCACAGAATACAGGACTTCTTAAACTTTTCTCAATTGTTTCTCCTCTTTATCTGAAAAAAAAATTTATTTCGACTCCAAGTATATGGGTATATAGAACAGGTAAATCAAACATTTACTGGTAATAATCATAAAGACTTTTTTAAATTCTTTGCTATATCTAATTTAAGTATTTATTTAAAATGAAAGCAAATTTAGATAGCAATGAGACTTCTGCACATCTTTATTTTTACATTAAAAATTAAATCCTGGCTTAATATTTCAAGCTGTAGGACACAAAGCGTATCAAGATTTTTCAGTTAATCAATATTTTTATTTTATAGTTGCCGGTGCTGAGAATTCTGCTTTGCATAAATATGTAGTAGATAATTGTAGGCATATGGGTAAGGCTGTTTTGGAAATTCTGCCCCAATCTCAAGTCAAAATTCATCGAATGCTATTTTATGAACTTCAAGTCAACAATTAAGACTTTTTTTTTTTTTTTGAGACAGGGTCTCCTTGTAACCCCAGGTGTCCTGGAACTCATTATGTAGACCAGGCTGATTTTGAACTCATAGAGATCTACCTGCCTCTGCCTCCCAAGTACTGGGATTAAAGGCATGTGCCATCACATCCATCAAGAGACATTTTTTAAAATCAAACATTCCTACACACATACATAATCCAAAAATACACTGATTTGATATACACATGAGGAATGATGATAGGAAAATATTAAAAGTCTTCATTTTCCATAATTAAAATGTTATGTTTTTATACAAGATGAAAATTGTGTATGTGTATAGTAAAAACACTGCAATTCACAGTGTAAAATAATCTCAAATATGAGCTAGGACGTTTGAGGCAGAGTTCACTGGTATTTGTGAAAAGTAGACATGTTTGTATTCAGAGCTATGGTGGTACTATGCTCAAATAAAGACAGCTTGACTCTTAGCATCCATTTCGGCCAAGAGAGATCCTGAACTTCCCTGAGCATTTGTTCTTCAGGTTATTCTTAGATCCGTGCTCTGAATAAAGGACCTCTTGAAGAAGACCTGGGTTCAAATCCCAGTACCCACATGGCAGCTACCAACTGTCTTTAACTCCAGTTCCAGGGGATCTGATGCCCTCTTCTGACCTCCCCTGGCACTGCACAACACAAATCACATGCAGGCAATACTCATACATATAAAATAAAAAGAATAAAGAAAAAAAGGAAACTTCTATCTAATACTTAACTAGGCAAAATTATCTAATCCATGATTTTTTTACCTTATTTATTTACCCTATAAAAGTCTCCCTTCTTGTTTTTTTGGTAGAGTCCTGACCTGTTGGAAGTCTGGAACTACCTAATTTGCAAGTCACATCTTTGCTTGAATGAATTATCTAAACATTTAATTTTTATCATTTATTTTATTTTGTGTGTGTGTGAGTATATTATCTGTGTGTAAGTGCATCTGTGCTGTTCAATGCTTGCAGAGGCCAGAAGAGGACCTCCTTGGATAGGATCCCCTGAATGTGGAGTTGTTAGCTGCCATGTGGGTTCTGGAAACCAAACGTAGGTCCATTGCAAGAACAGTCAGTGTTCTTAACCACTAATCCATCTCTCTGCCTCCCACCCCTGTATGAAAGAGGACAATGAAAAAAAATCACTGAACAGGATCACTCTGTGAACAGGGAAAATTTATTAATAAACTGCCAGGCTATCTCTCAGAGGCAGAGAAATAGCAATTTACAGAAGGTTGGATATAGCCAAGGAAAGCTGGACTCTGGCTGTATTTGGACATTAGAAATGAGAAGTTAAATGTGTGCTGAAAGAAAAAAGGGGTCTAAAGTGTCTCAAAGAAAGTTCTGCCTGGATTAAGTGAAATGCTCAAAACTTCTTTCAAGATCTTAGGAAGCATAAAACATGGAGCTCAACTTCAGTCAGCTTAAGTTTGAGATACCTAGTAAATATTCAAAAGGAACTTTCAAGTGGATCTTTTAATACACAGGTCCAGAATTCAGAAGAAAAACCCGCTCAAGAGATACAAATTTAGGAGTCACTGTTAAATGGGTATTTCAAATAATGATAGTGAATGAGATCACCAAGGGACTAACTAAATGTAGCACTGAAGAGGAGGATCAAGTCATGGGCCCTATAAACCTCTGTTGTTAAAAACTGAAAAGAAGGGAAGAAACAGATGAAAAAGAATGATCAGAAGAAAACACATGAAATTATCTAGGAGGCCCATGGGTGGTAAAAACAATATAAAATAACAAAAAGGAGGAAGCTGTCTCAAGTGCTGCTGGTAAATCAGGCCAAATAATGACCAACCATGTATCAGTAGATTAAGCAATAAAGGAGCATTCAAGCCTGAACCCAGGTAGTGATCGATACAATGGGCGTCCCTTCTGGAGCACTCACTGAGGTTCAGTGAGAATGTGAGTATTTCTGGGGTTGAGGACAAAGTACTCAAAAGATGGAAAAGGCATTGAATAAAACTCTCAAGATGAACTCTAGCTACTCTGCAGTGTTGCCTAAGGTCAGCCAACAAACACTGAGAAGAGTATGAATGGTAGATAAACAGGTTCCTTGGGTTCTCTGGGGGAGAAAATACAAGAACACCTGACTCTCCTGGCAGTCAGGCCAGATTAATTTACTGAATGCTTTTGTAATGGCTTTTGCTGTAAAATAAATTGGATAGTGAATTCCATGGAACAATATTGTTCAATTTCAGAGTGTTTGGGCTTCTTGCAATCAATGGGAGGCCGCCTAGATGCTCTGGAAGTGAAGTCTGGATTCAGGATAGTACTGATAACTGACAATAATGCCAGAAGTCAGCTATCAGTAAGCACTAAGTGTTCAATGAGAACCCAAGAAGGATAAATCCTACCCCCTTCCTGGCCAAATGCTGAACAGGAAAAGTAACTAACCAATTTCTCCAAAATAGAGAGTAAAATAAGTCCATATAATCATTTCATCCATTCTTTAGCTGACTGGGTCTTGTATTGGATCTAGACTTAACTTTGATACAAATAACAGCCTTTCTCTCCAATAATACCATTTGATTTGGATGGAAGAATTGTCTTAAGAGTAGTTATACTTGAGATCAAAATGCCATCTCTCTATAGAACTGTTCTGAAGATCATGTGATTTAATCTAGCTAAACTTAGAAAAGAGCTTGTGAGCTAAGTATGAGTGTTTTTTGTTCAACTGTTAAGTGCTAATGGTTTGTAGGGAATGAAAGAGTTTTTTGTACCTGCCCATTGCTAAGTTCAGAAATGAGACTCCTATGAGAAAAGGTACAAGAACAAGAGAAAAAATATAAATGTACTTAAATGTTATGTAACATGGAAGCCTTCATAAGGAAATTAAGACCCAAACAAGTAAATGTATGGGAATTTTTTATGCTTAGATTTAAGAAGGAATATACAATATGGGCCAAATGACTTAAGGTCAAAGGAGCCTGACTTAATATTAAACTGAGAGGAACTTAGGTAGGCTTCTTTGTTGAGAGTCTTCTGTGTCCTTGAGTCTTCAAAGATCAGAATTTTTTTTAAAATTCTAACTATTGGTAGAGTATTTCTTTTTTAAAAAAGAGTTTATGTTCTACTTCGGACATAGGATTTGTAGCAATGGAGTTGGAACTGACCTGGAAGCCACTTCCCTTGACGGTAAGCTCTCATAGCTTTGGAGAGCACTACACAAGCTGCTAAGGGAGAACATCAATCAATGATCTAACCCCAGTTTCAAGGCCTAATAACCACATCAATGACCAGCACAGGAAACAACAACATATTGATGCAGTAAGGGTGCTTTTATCTTGGGGGTAATCAACAGCTACCTAATTGGACTTAAAGCCCACTCAATGGAAGGGAAATCATGTCTGGTACTGTAAACAGCCAAAAACACATGGCTGAAGAGGTCATCGATTTCAGAGAAAACCCCAAGGCTGTCATAGCCCTAGACTAATATAAATTCTTACTATGTGAAAAATATGGATCCTTATTTTTACAGACAAGTAGCCCAGTCACCATTCATCAAAGAAGCTTCTTTTGCAACAGACAGAGACTATTACCGAGTTCCACAGCTGGTCACACACAGACATTGTCTGTGAACTGTCCAAACCTAAGTGGCACATCTACAATGCATCCTCTACACCTAAGGCTCACTGAACCTAGAATCAGGGATAAAGAGAACTTAATGCATCTCTCAGTTCTCATTAATGAAGCTCCCTCATGCAACAGAGGGCCATGAACACAAAATGTCACAAATGGCCAAAGCACAGAGAGTAGGAGTCTGCAGAGTGCGGGTCTACTCTCCACCCACGTCTGCAGAGTGTGGGTCTACCTCCACCCGCCCAGGCTCAGGGACCATTCTGAAAGAAGGGGTGGAAAGATTGTGAGAGCCAGGAAGGAGGTGCATGACCATATGGAAATAGAGTCCTACAAGCTCCTGGAACCTTGTTCATATGAACCTACAGCAATGGTGTCAGCATGTTCAAGACCCATGCAAACTCAAGCAGACAAAAACCCCAGCACAGAACTGTGGAAATGGGCAACAAGCTCCAATCTTAGTAGAAGAATTATTAGCAGCACTGGTGGTGAGGAAGAGCTGATCTTCTTAAAGGAAGGAACTCTAGATAGGCTGACTAGATCCCAGTAGGTGAACTTGCACTGAGGGGCATCAGGGGACACTAACTTGACACAATAGGCCTTAGCACAGATGACAGAATGCATGAATTCCAGTGTGGGGAGGGCCTGCTATGAAAGGGGGCAAGGGGGAAAAGGAGCATAAAGATGATTAGGACTGATTAAGATGTTCTGTATAAAACACACAGAAATTCAATACATTTTCAAAAAATATTTTATGCTCATTTTAAATTCTATATACATATACATGTCTGTGTATGGATATATGCACATGAATACAGTTGCCCGCCAAGACCAAAAGTGTTGGATCCCCCAGGAGCTGGAGTTACAGGTAGGTAGAGCCATTCAATGTGGTTGCTGAGATTTGAACTCAGGAACTCTGAAAGAGCAAAAATAAGTGTTCTGAACCATCTCTCCACCCCTGGTAGACGATTTCTTAAACAAGAATCTTATATCCTCCATCTGTGGGGAAAGGAAAGAAGGGAGGGAAGAGTCCTTTCTGTTCCCACTGTTTTTTAAAATACTAAGATGCTATATTTTATGTAGCACATCCTAACCTCAGTGGGTTATACTTTCAAATGATCTATCTTTACATGGGTCTGCTACCTCTGATCATGGCAATGAGAAGATATCAAACTTAGAGAATCTTTATGAGAATGATCATTTCTAATTCTAAATGAATGGATGTGAGAAAAAAGTGAACCAGAAATTCCCCAAATGCTGGAGACAGCAGTAATTGTGAGATGGTCCCAGCCTAAGGCCGGGATCAGTCCTCAGAATTTTAAAAGCTCAGAGTCAAAGATCAGAAATTGATAGTCTCCAAATAGTTCTAACAATTGCTCACTTTGAAGAAAACCAAGAACATATCCCCTGCCAATCACTCTGCCCTTCTTAGATTCATCAGGTCTTGTCTTTGACCCACACAGGGGCTTCAAACCTGAATTTTCTTTGGAAAGAGAAACAAAGAGCGAAAGAACTGGTCTTTAAAAGTACTTTCCTTATATATGGAAACAGGGAAATGGAAACGCAACTGAGTCATATCAAGTTACCGCAGGTTACTTCAGGTTAGCTTTTGGAGTTGAGATTTTTTTTAATTTTGTTTTTAGTTTGGTAAGGATTAATTCAAGAGAGAACTTTATGATCATGCCAACTGAAGCTAGTCTGAGAAATTTGTCAATTATCTCTCACTTCCTCATAAGGTCAGATAACAACTTACGGTGTCTAGGTGATATGACATTTTAACACAAATGACTCTACTTCAGTTTTAGTCTCATCAGTGGAGACTAATGCAGTCACTTAGTCCAAAACAATGGCTTCTTGTTATTTTCATTTCGGCACTGACAACAAATACACGTGTGTATTTGATCCCTGTGCACCAATCCCCTCCCATGCCTCCCCACCTCCTGCCCCCTGGAAAGCTTTAACAGCTGGGTCTTGGTCTTCTCCATGTATCTTCTGACACCTCCCTGGAAGCCAGGAGGAGCAAAACTACCTGAAGAATTCCTAAGAAGCATCCTTTCCAGGCCTAGGAGGTTCATTTTGTGTCTTTCACTTCCATCCCCTTTCTGGCTTTATCTTCCTTACAAAACATTATTTCCTTAGCTCTGCATAGCAAGCCCCAGGCCTCTGTTCACCCTGAAACTCTGATAGAACCTAGAGGAGAAAAATTTTAAAGCTCTTATGTTTTGAATCCATTTGTAGATGCAAACGAAATACAAATTAATGTCTGAGTAGATTATTCTGGCACATAGCAATGAAATGGTCTATACCATCTCCTGCTTCTGACCCTCACTGCGCCTCACATTCTAGCAGAAATGGGTTTTCAGGTTCTCGGTGTCCCCTCCCCAACCTCCGTCCCCATCACCCCCTCCTCCCCTCACACCTTCTACTCACTTTACATCTTGGTTTAAATTTCATCAGCAACATTAAACTTTGGCCTGATTCATTATTTCAGAAAAATCACAGATTAGAAATTTCAAGGATATCAATGCACTTCCTCATGCACAATGTTTACTGTTGTGGAGGACAGGATGGACTCCTGGTGACTTGTGGGTAAGATCCCACTTCCTTGGAGGGATTCCCTTCTGCAAAGGACATCCGTCCTCAAGAGCTATGCTATGGGCTTTTCTTCCCAAAGTTTTCCCCCAAGAGAAGGTCTCTAAAATCTCTCATTTGCATCTTGGTGGAAATGCAAGTGGGTCTGTTGAGTCTCTCAGGGCTTTTGAAGGCTAAAGGAGGTTCTCTGTGGAGTGAGAGACTTTGTTCCTAAATAAAGTGGAGTTAAACTACAGGGAGAAGGATTTTACTTATGTCGGCTCAGTACTAAGTGACTTCCAGCCTGCCTTAACCTCTCTGTGTCAGTAAAATGCTGCTGAAGGGATTTTGATTTTCCCAAGGGTTATTTTGAAAACCAAATGAGATAATGTATTTGAAAGTGTCCATAAGTATGGAGTATTACACAAACGCTAGTGCTATTATTAGTAAGTTTTATGAATTCAACATCCATTGGCATTCAAGGCAAATCTAGAGATTTCTTATTCATCACTCCCAGATCCCTCAGACTTGTTTTATTCTGTTCTGTATTCAGTAGAACTTGCAATTCCATGTAGATGTAGGGACAGGTTCAGACTAGTTTCATAATGCAAGAAAGCATCTTTTCTTTAAAACAATACATGTGTCTCACAATGATTTTGTGTGTGTGTTCTTTTTGAATTTTCTTCTTTGTCTCAGCGGGGATGTTCTGAGCAACCCTTACATTTTCACCAGAGAGCATTTTATTTTCCCATATAATTTGAAATATTTTTTTCTGTCAGACCCATGAACCAAACTTTGATTATTTATTAAAATAAGTCATTTCTTCATTCTCAGTAAGAATTGATTGGCTCCTCCGGAGAAAACTATTTTATGTATTATTTCTTCTAGTTAAATTACACAGATCTCTAGAGCCCTATCTTCAAAAAATACATTTTTCTACCCTATCAAATATGTGTGGGTCAAACATTAGCATGCACTTCATATTTCCTGCTGCACTAAGGCACTATGTTGTCCCTTTCATCAAATATTATGGATTTGCATCATTAAAAATGATCACTGCCTACTTACATTGGAAGTTTAAAGATTTCCAAGCAGTTTAAGTATTCCTATTAGTAGTCCTGATAAATCTACTTTTCCCTGAAGCCAGAAAATGCTTTTTAAAGTAGGCAGTGAGTTATACTAGGAAAAAATAATAAAAGGATCTGTTCGTTTATTTTTTTTATTGTACTTATTTTTTAGGAATGCTGGGGATCAAACCTGTGTTATGAAACCTGTACTTCTAAGTTATATCATGGTTTTTATTTTCTACTAAAATGATATGTGCTCGATAAGAATATTGATGCTTTGATGTGGCTAGGTCTCAGGTAAAACCCTCTGAGTCACAGTGATGGGCTTAAACCAAACCAATCATTCTTCATATTCAACCCATCTATCTCATGGGACTATGTATGTACTCCCCTGTGTGTGTCTGAGTGTCAGATAATGGAACAGCATGTCATAAGTCAGTTTGTTTATTTATTTATTTATTTATGGACAGTGCCAGTCTAAATATAACCGGGAATAACCTACATAGCTGAGGATGACTTTGAACTTCTGACATTTCTGCAGAGATTTCACTCATGGGGCACGACTTGACTATCAGTCAGTATATTTGGATTGGTAAACATTCTTTTCATGGGTTTATTCATTGACTTATTCTTTCAGAAATATTTTTGGCCATCTATATACCAAGTGCCCATCTAGGTGAAAATGCCTGTGCGAGGCATTCGGGTGAATTAGAAATAGGATCCCCTGCCTTGATGCAGGATACACCCAAGGAGGAAGACAATACACAAATGTATGGAACAGTAGTCAAGAGGCAGGCCAGTGAGGGAGACTGGTTATCATAGGAAGGGAAGAGCAATGAATTTATACTAGACAGCCAGAAAGTCCCTTGCTGAGGAAAGGAAGTTTGTTGAAGATCTGAAGAAAAGGAGATAGCTAGCCAAACAAAGAACTAAATGAAGCATGTTGCTGCTCTAAAGCTTTGGAACAGGCTTAGCTTCTTAGTATGTCTGAAAGGAGGCAGTGGAGCGGATGCTTAGCGAGCAGAGGAGAAAGTGGTGAAAATGAACCTGTTCACAGAGGTAGGGCAGCATCATAAAGCTCATGGAAAACAAAAGGTTTGGCTTTCACTTAGAAAGGGAGAGGTAGCCCTGGGAGGGTTTTAAGCAGCAGAGTAAGGAATCTGGCTGCACTTAGGAGATCAAGGAGATGAAGCCCAGGTGGAAGAAGTAACATACCAGAATAATACAGGTGTCAGACTGGAGAATGTATTAGGTCAGCCAGTATTTTTGAATTGCAGCTAAGCAAGAAAGAAACACTATTCTTTCTTATCTCACACACAGATTAGTAAGTAGGCATAAATAACTTAATGATTATAGCAGAGTGTGCTCAGGCATTGTGTTTAGGTAGAAAAGCACCATAGACTCATAGGTCTTTTTACAGAACGTTGTTAATTATTAGCACATTTAATTTCATATAAGTTTAAAATGTTTCTCTAGTAGAAATATACATATACACAAGTATACATATGTAACTGGAAAGAACCTTGCATATGCTATATGCTCAAGAAATATCTATGGGATAAATGCAAATATGTGTAAAATATAAAATTGTGAAAATGTGTTCAAGAAAATGGCAATTAAATGATCAAGTATTTATAGATGTATCTTACCTAACTCGATTAAAGAACTTTTTAAAAAATTTTATGTGCATGAGTATTTTGCCTGCATGTGTGTAAGTGTACCACATCTGTGCAATGCCTGCAGAGGCCAGAAGAGGGCATCAGAACTCCTGGAACTGGAGTTACGGATGGTTGTTAGTCATCAAATAAGTGCTAGCAAATAAACCCGGGTACTCTGCAAGAGCAATCAGTGCTCTTAACTATGGAGCCATCTCTCCAGCCCCCTAGCTCAATTTTTATATGAATCTATTATGAATTAGAGCAAAACTGAGATCCGGCTCTTAGTTCTGTACAGGTTATTTCATTTGTGACTCTGAAGGATAACATAAATATCTACAGGAGCCAGGCAAGAAATAGGTAAGCACAAGGACTTGAAGCACAAGATCAGTGTCCCTTACTGGAGCCAGAATGTCAGCTCACACTGCCTGTGAGCATAAAGGCTGAAGAGCAGGCATAGGAATTGAATATTTTTTAAGTTGTGCTTTATTCAGAGTTGGTGATCTAAGAAGCAACAGATCAACATCTTTCAAAAACTGCCTTTGGGGGCTGGAGAGATGGCTCACCAGTTAAGAGGATCTGGGTTCAGTTCCCAGCACCCACATTGGGTGGCTCACAATCACCTGTAACTCCAGCTCTAGGGAATCCAATGCCCTTCTCTGGCCTCTGCAGGTACATGAACTCGTGCACAAACTCCAACACATACATATATAATTTAAAAATAACACAAATCTAAAAACACTGCCTTACACCTAATCTCCTGCCAGCAAACTTTATAGGAAACGAGAATGAAGGCAGTCGTCAGTCATTCTAGAGTTGAGCCTTGCCTGTCTGGTAAGGTGGAGTCAGCCTGTCTCTGAGATTCATGATGTTGGTGCTTCTCTTATAATCTTCTGCGTCTCCTGCACTTTTGCCTTATTATCTTCTCTATGTACTTGGGGTTATGTATTAAAGTCTCTGAGCTTTGCATTGCTCCCACCAGTTCGCTTGGGTTAGAAGGTTAACTCAGAACAAACAGGGTTTGCAGTGTGTGCATGCTGAGCTGTTTACAGTGTGTATGTGCAGATTCCTTTCTACAACATGAAGTACAAATGTGCCCTTATGAATATAAAGGAACCCCATCTACCCTTTCACCACCAAAAAAAAAAAAAAAATCTGAACCAGACATATGCCAATTATGAAAGTTTTCAGATTTTTAGACTTGCAAAAATCTGAGGATGGGAGCGAAGTCTAACCATAGAAATTCACTTGTTGTATACCTCAGATATCTAGCCTGAGGGTAATTTTATATAATTTTCAAAGTACAAAATGCATTTTTACTGCAACCCATTCTGTGAGACTAGGGCTGTCATGTCCTGCCTGCCTGCTTAGGATTCTGGAACATTTCCAGATTAGAGGTGCTCAATTCCCGTAGTGTGGGAATGGCAAGAATGAATGAACTAAAGGCCATGTACTTGGTCCAAAGGCAAATTTCTCTCGTTTAGACAACTGTCATTACCATGCATGAAGAACCCTATTTTCATATTTTTTTTTCCATTTTTCAAGACTTAAGAAAAATCCTTTTAAACATTAGCAAATCCAAGGTTTTTGGGTTTTGTTTTTAACATTTCATGGGCCAAATAAAATAAATTGGTTGTTAATTTTGGTTCTTGGACTCTGGGCCTTTGATTATATAAGTCCATCACATTGGTGTGTAAACTACCACTTTTTGAGTGACCTTAAATATTTTAGATTACAAACTCCTTTAAACATTTAATGGTAGTGTGAAGACTTTCCTTAAAGCTCCTTAGAGATGGCATCTGGAATAAAATCTCAGCATGTTCAAGGACTCCCTTGTGTTTGTTAATAAACCTGTAACAATTGCATGGACTCAGTTTAAGAATCCTTGGCTTGAGCCAACACAAAACCTGAAATATAATGATGCCTGCCTTTTCTTTAATTCCCAAGATCAAAATGTTTGAGACCTAAAATCTTAAACTCTCCACTTTTCAATTTGATTTTTCTCTTGGTCTTGATCATGTATTTTTATTCCTTCTGTTTTATTAAATCTGTAGTCTTTTATTCATTTATTGTTTCCTGTGTTATTGCTTCCATTTTCTGTCCTCAGTCCACTGAGAATTGCTTAAGCAATAAGTGAATAAATGAATGAAAAATGATAGATAGCAAATTGCAGTACAAGTAATAAAAACTTATGCACAGAGTCATGTACCAAAGAAAAAGTAAAAGTAACTGTGAGTCAGGGAACAGCTTGTCCTCTGGCTTCCGTCTTCTTCTCTGTGGAATGCCACTCCCCCTCCTAAATGCGCCTGTGTTACTTTGGCTGCTCCAAAGTCTCTATCTTTGTCATCTATTACCCAAATATGCTGTCTCTTCGAAGCAGTCTTGGTCTTGAACCCACGCTGGCCCTGCCGCTCTTGGGCCTCTTTAATCTCTCTTTCAGCAAAATTTCAGGAACACGAGAACACCTACTAACTACATGTCTTGTTTTGACCCTTAATCCCATTGTTTCATCATTTTACTGTTTTCCAACACCAGCATGCCATAGCACTGCATGAAGCCTGATGCCTTGTCCTCTTTTACAGGTTTTATGGCACCTAGCAAGGTGGTGAAGATGGATAACAGCTTGGTAGACACAGATGAAGTTCAACTGAACTGCTTCTCATTCAAAGCTTCCCTTTTTTTCTGATTTTTTTCAAATAGGGCAAATCACTGAACAGGAAGGTCAGCTTTTAAACCGGCTTTCCCCCGGTGATGCCGTGAGAGCTGGAGCCACGTGGAAACCTGAGGATTTGGGCAGATGAAAGATACTGCTTTTCGAAAGCCATAAGAGCTCATGCTGTAAGGGATTTGAGTGGATTCCAGGGATGATGAAATGAACACAGATCACCGAAAACAGTAGATTAAAGAGAGAATATGTTCTTTGCTATAGAGTAATGATGTAGGAGCTTATGGCTTCTGATAATTTATCAACCCATTTTACATTTTTATTAAATCTGTGTTATTGGAGTAGAAGTTATTAGACTTTAGATGTAGCCTGTTATTCACTGCAAAACATAGCCTTGAAATAAATGCTAATATGACTTCTAAAGGTTAATGTTGCCAGTGTCAGATTTTTCTAGGCAGCAGTTTAAAAGGCTTGACATTTGCTGAGTAGCCCCTGAGAAAGTGCCTCTTATTAAAAGTGCATCTCCTCCAGAAGGTAGCACTGCCTGGAGCTAGGTTCATTCCAGCCAGCACTAAGTGCATACAAGTGTGGGGGAAAAGAAGTTACTGTCTTTAAGACAGTTCAGACAGACAAACACTTGGCCCTCCCTTCCCTCTCTATTGTTCAGTGAGGAACTAGCATAGCAAGAACAGGAAACGAGTGTGAAGAAAGAGGCCACATCTACCAGAGCTCCTCAGTTCAGGAAGGCTCTCTGGAGCCAAAGCATTATCATGTTTACTTTTTTATTTTTCCTTTGGGGAGGGATGCTAGGAATGGAAGCTAAGGCTTGGAACATGTCAAGCATGCATTGTACCACTGAGCTATGTCCCTACATTAGATGCTTATATTCTGACATCAGTACCATCTATGAATAATCTGTTATTTCTTAAGTTTATAATGTGTTGACTACCATTTTAGGATCACAGTCATCTTAACTGATACTGTAAGTATTCACACTACTTCGTTCTAACCAGTCCTTAGCTTATACAAAAGAACTGTTGTGAATTTATTAAGGCACATTAAGAGCAGATCATGTGGACATCTTTAAGGATGCTGTGTATCCTTGAAAGATACTAGTCCTTAGGCTTCAAGAAACACATTTTCCAACTGGGCTTGGTAGCATATGCCTTTAATCCTAGCACTCGGGAGGCAGAGGCAGATGAATTGGATCTCTGAGTTTGAGGCCAGCCTGGTCTACATAGTTCAGGCCATCTGAGGTTACACAGTGAGACCCTGCTTCAAAAAAGAAAAAACAAAAACCATATTCTATTATTAGAATCATATTAGATTCAATAGTTTGGATTTCTTAAATCTGGTACTACAACTTTAATCACATGTGACTCACATCTGGTCATCACAAAAATTATGCATAGAATCCAATAAATGTGAAACAGAATTATTCAAAGAAGAGGAAAAAATAAAGACAATCTAAATTACCCACATTGATACAAGACAGATTCTATACATACTGCACCTCAGTGATTATCTTTTTATTTTCTCAACAAAAAGTCAATATCTTGAGTTCTGTGTGTGTGTGTGTGTGTGTTTATGTATGGATACTTATGTGTGGGTATGTGAACACATATGAAGGCAGAGGTGAGCCTCAGGTGCCATCCTCAGAAACTCTGTCTACCTCCTTTGAGACAGAGTCTCTCTTTTGCTTGGAGTTCACAATTAGACTAGGCTGGCTGACCTCCTGCATCTGCCTCCCTAAGCACTGGGATTACAACATACATACCACATCTAGCATTTTTATATGGGCTCCAGGGATCACACTCAGGTCCTCATCCTTGTAAAACAAGCATTTTACCATCTCCCTAGACCAATATTCTAAATTTCATCCACATTTTCTTTTTAAAATAATTTGTAGAACAAAAAAGAATACAGTGTTTTTAAATAATGTTATATAAAGTCTGGAAGAGGTGCCCACTAACTTGAAAAAGAAAATATACATAAAGATTACTTAAGTGGAGTAATTTAAAGGGTAAAACCTTACACTTTCAAGTTTTATCAGACTATTAGTTTGGGACAAGGCATGGAGTTGATATATTTTTCTAATAATCACTTGGTTAAGATCAAATACCAAAATGTTCCTTTACAAGAAAATTTGCCTTTAAATATCATGGCTTGAGGCAGTTATTTTGAACACTGAAGAATCTACTAGTCAACTTAATATTTGTTGTGTGGCTATATGTTGGAATCGAAATGTTCCCCCCTAAAGGGAGGATGGAGGCTTATAAAATTCAGGAAGTAAAGGAAAGTAAGGAAACCTATAAGGCTCAAGAAGCTCAGGAATATGAAAAGACTCACAAGGTCCTCCCCACTGTTATCAAAGTAGTAAACAGTTAACTGGGAAGAGGAGACTCTGTGATCAGCAGAACTGCCTGAAAGCTGTTCAGGAAGCTCGATGGATGCCGCTTTTGTGAGATCTCTGTTGCGGTGGAAGGTGGACTGTTTGGTGATATAACTGCCTTTGGGTCAACCATGCTCCTGTAAGTAGCCCCTCACCCACAATCCTAAGTAACCCCAATAA
This sequence comes from Eospalax fontanierii, assembly GCA_035773235.1. NCBI lineage: Eukaryota > Metazoa > Chordata > Mammalia > Rodentia > Spalacidae > Eospalax > Eospalax fontanierii. The sequence continues at coordinate 24,532,317 of CM069530.1, forward strand.
GCTCATGGGTTCATCAAGCTAGACTTAGGTGGAATTGTTTCCTTGATCTGTCACTAGTAGCAAACGGACATTTGTTCCATGGCTCCCCGGGAAGTGTCACACAATGTGTCAAATCGTAATCAGAAGTTAAAACACCTAATTTAGAACTTGGTTTTCAGAATAGTATAAAAAATGATTACTGGTATATGCAGAATCCAAAATTTTGACACATAAGTGAGATTATTCATTAATTAGGACATAAAAGAAGGCTTATTCAATAACCTAAAATTTTCTCAAAAGCTAATTGTAATAAGCCTTACTCTATAAAAATAGCTTTGTTTTATTTTCCATTTTTTATTGGTATGTACTCATTAGATACCATGTTCTGTTTCATATAGACAATTCCTTTCAATTCTATCATAAATTTCTATGCTTTTCAAATGTTATTTGTATTTTTAAGTCAATTAGCTGCATACTGCCTTTAACTAACCTGACATCCCTTTGTAAAATTTTTCACTTTGAGGGAAAAAAAGTATTAATTATGCCAAAACAAAATTTATGCTATACATAAAATTATTCTAAATTGCAAAGTGATTGGTTTAGGTAGCCCCAGGGATGTATGATGCATAATTTAGAATAAAATCACAACACATTAGCATAGAATGAATTCAATTTTTCATAGTACAATTTATCAGATCCATTAAAATTGAGAACATTTTATATGATCTGCCAGCTTCCAATTCCTTTTGTCAACCTAATAAAGAAACACTTCTGATGAAAGTGAGATTGATTAAAAACATCAATGTTTAGGTTCTCATGCTGCCTAGCTTAGCAGAAACTCTACCCTCCAAGCCTCTTTGCAACCTGTGGAGTCTGACCTGGAACTGCAGGTAGAGGACACCAGACCCAGTCTGTATACCATCAAGCTGAGCAGAGCCCAACCCTCTACCAGCTGTACAGAAGATACTAGAAAGAATACCTTGGTCTGAAGAGAAGACTAAGCACACCTAAAAGAGCACAAGCAATAAATGAACAATTCCAGAACAGTTAACCAAAGGAGCCTAAGAAAACAATGCCACAACAAAATAACAAGAATTAATGACAACTGGCAAAATCAATAGTCTCAATGGCCCAATAAAAATACATAGATTAATTGACTGAATTAGAAAACAGATCAGTTTGTTGCCTCCAAGAAACACACCTCCCCATCAATGATAGACATTACCTTGAGTAAAAGAATATAAAAAGGCAGAAAGATTGTAAAAGTCAGCATTTTCCATACAGCTGATCAGTAGTAACTCACATAAACTCACAGCAATGCTGATGTCATGGACAAGTCCTATATAAGTTCAAGACAGACAAAATCCAAGCATAAATGTGGACAAGTGTGTAAGAACCCCCAACTCACCCTGAGGAATTACTGGCAACCACAGACTGTTGGGAAGGGGGGATTCAGTCTCATTTAAGGGCAAGATTCTTAGTAGGTTGACCAGGCTCCAGTGAGCTATCTTCTGAACCCACACAAACCTGACACTCATAGGCTTTTATTATATAATATACATTATTTAAATTAGGGTACAGGAAGTTGGGGGTGTTAGAAAGGAAGGGTGAAGATACAAGAGGAGATATAAATAAGATAAAAATATATTGTATGAAACTCATCAAAATTCAATTAATTAACAAAAGGAATGGTGATTATCAGAGAATTGGGGATGGGGAATTCTATTCCGTTTTTCTCTAAAATTCTACTGTGATAGTTTGAATGAAAATGTCCCTTATAGGCTCCAAGTATTTAATTCTTGGCCCCAGTTGGTGACACAATTTGTAGATGTTCGGGAGGTATAATGTTGCTGTAGGAAGTATGTCACTGAGGCACTGGGGGCAGGCTAAAAGTGGGGAGGGTCCCCTCCAAGCAATCAGGGAGGCACAGGCATGGTATGCTAATATCTGACAAAATAGACTTCAAAATAAAAGTAGCCAGAAAGGACACTCTGTACTCATTAAAGGAAAAATTCAACAAGAGGATATTACAAAGGAGAGAGAGCTCAGTGGTTAAGAGTATTGATGGTCTTGCAGAGGACCTGGGCTCAGTTCTAAATGGGGTGAACAGCCACCTGTAAATCCAGTTCCAAGGGATTCAACAACCCCTTCTGACTTTCTGTGGGCATTGCATGCATGGGTGCACATATATACATACATACATACATGTAGGCAAAACACCCATACATAAAATAAAAAAGAAAACTTTAAAAAGGATATTACAATTATAAAAATGTATGCACCAAACACAGGTGCACTCAATTCATAAAAGAAACAATATTACAACTAAAATCACAGATTGACCCCAACAGTGATAATGGGTGACTTTAACATCTCAGTCTTATCATAGAACAGGTCATCCAGACAAAAACTGAGTAGAGAAACCCTAGTATTAAACGACATCACAAATCAAATGAATCTAACACACATTTCCAGAACACTCCACCCAAACGCTAAAGGATATATTTGGGGGGCTGCAGAGATGGTTCAGTGGTGAAAAGCACAGGCTGCTCTTGCAGAGGATCTGGGTCTGATTCCCAGCATCCATATGGTGGCTAACAACTGTGTAACTCCAGTTCCATGGAAATCCAACACCCTCTTCTGACCTCCATAGGCATTGCAAGACATGGGTGCACGTACACACATGCAGGAAATGCACTCATATACATAAAATAAGAATAAATTAAATATTTTTTAAAGAATATATTTTTCCTTGTGTGCCGGAGCCCACGGGCAGAATCGCACAGTACCTGAAGAGGGTAGTGAGGATTAAGAAATGAAGAGAGAGACAAAGGATAGACTTGGGAGGGCAGTCAGTGAACACTGACTCCCGAACTTTATTTTGCTTAGTGTATTTATACCACTATCCAGAGCATAGGAATTCAGGCAGGAAGTCAAATTAGGGACAATGCTGACATTTTTGCAAAACAACAAGTGCTATCTTGCAGAACCTGCATCCTTTCCCAAAGGTCATGGAACATTCAAATCTCATCCTTGTGCTAAAAGCATATCTCCTCTTAGATTTCGGGCATAAACAATGGCTCCTGACACTTGTGCATACCTTTAATCTCATCACTCAGGAGGCAGAGGCAGGCAGATCTCTGTGAGTTCAAGGCCAGCCTGGTCTACATAGTGAGTTCTAGGCCAACTGGGGCTGCAGGGAGACTCTGTCTCAACAAACCAAATAAAGAATATATTTTCTTCTCAACACTTCACAGAACTTTCTCTAAAACCGAGCATATGTTCAGGACACAAAGAAAGTCTCAACAAATTTAGGAAAATTGAAACATTCTATATGCTATCTGATCACAAAGGAATAAAGTTGGATATTAACAACAGAAATGGGAGAAAGTACACAAACTCATAGACACTAAACAACACACTACTGAATAAAAATTGGGTCAAGGGAGAAATCAAGAAGGAAAATGTAAAATATCTAGAACTGAATGAAAGTGAAAACATAACACACCAAAATCTATGGGACACAATGAAGGCAGCCCTATGAAGAAAGTTTATAGTATGAAGGGCTTACATCAAAAATTCAAACTATCTCATATCAGTAACTTAATGATGTGCCTGAAGACTTTGGAAAAACAAGAACAAAAACACCCAAAAGCAGTAGATTAGAAGAAACGGTCAAAATTAGGAATCTCAAAAACTATTCTCAAATTTCATATGGAAATACACACATATAAAACCTGGATAACCCAAACAATCCCAAACAGGGACAGAACTACAGGAAGTGTCACCATCCCTTATTTTAAGCTATACTACAAAGCTAATAAAACCAGCATAAATCTGAAATAAAAACAGGAACTCTGATAAGTGGAAGAGAACTGAGGAACTGCATACAAGTTCACATCTATGACCACATGACTTTTGACAAAGAGACATTGAAAAGAAATGTCATCTTCAACAAATGGTGCTAGTCAAACTGGATATCTGCATGTAGAAGAATGAAAGTAGACCCCTCTCTCTCTCACCATGTACAAAACTCCCCAGTAAATGGATCAAGGACCTCAACATATAAGACCCTATATGTTGAATCTGATAGAGGTGAAAGTACCGGAATACACTGGAACTTATAGGCATAAGATAGGACTTCCTGAACAGGATCCCAATAGGGCAGGCATTAAGACCAACAACTGATAAATTGAGTCTCATAAAACTAGAGAAAGTATACCATCATTTGAATGATGAGGCAGCCTACAGAATGGGGAATAAAACCTCATCATTTATACAACTGACACAGGGTTAGCAGCTATGAATATACAAAGAACTTAAAAGGGTAAACATTTAGAAAACAAACTACCCAGTTTAAAAATGAGACATGTAACCAATCAGAGCATTTACAAAAGATAAAATAGAAATGGCTGAGAAACATGCTTTTTAAAATGTTCAACCTGGGACTAGAGAAATGGCTCACTGGTTAAGACCCAGGTTCAGCTCCCAGCACCCACATGGTAGCTAACAACTGTCTGTAACTCCAGTTCCAGGGGAATCTGACACCCTCTTCTGACTTCCATGGGCATCATACAACACAGATGGACTTACATACATGCAGACAATACACTCAGACACATAGAATAAAAATAATAAAAAATATTTAAAATTAAAAACGTTCAACCTCCTTAGTCACCAGGGAAATGAAAATTAAAACATTGAGGGCATGACTCCCACCCCTAAATGAGCAGTTATTGGCATTTGGTAGCTGCTGGGACAGGAAGAATCCATTTTCTTTAAAGATGAGACCCCTGGTAGGTTGACCACATCCCAAGCATGCTCTACACCCAAGAGTATTTGGGCAACATACATTGGACTCAGTGAGGGTGGGAGTGGAGAATGGACAGGAAGTTGGACTCAGTGAGGGTGGGAGTGGAGAATGGACAGGAAGTTGGGTAGGTTGAGAAGATCAAAATATGACCTCTAAAATATTTTATGTGTATGAGTGTTTTGTCTGCATGTATGTAAGTGCACCCATGTCGTGAAATGCCAATGGAGATTAGAAAAGGATGTCAGATCCCCTGAAACTGGAGTTAGGACAGTTGTTAGTTGCCATGTGTGTTCTGGGAACCGAACCTGGATCCTCTGCAAGAGGTGCTGCTAAGCCACCTCTCCAGTCCCAGTTCTCAAAGACCTAATAAAAATATTTTTTACAACATCAAAGTCCAAATTTTGTGGGTTTTTTTTTTCACATGCCTTAAAAGGGTTTGGTTCTTTAGATTCACTCCCCCACAAATCCCTATCATTTAAAACCACACCTTTAAATTCTGTGACTAATTGATTCTGTAGTGTTAATCATACAAAATAACCTCCAGTGAATCTTTCAACAGCAGAACAAGATATCATTTAGGCATTGAATGATCAAAACTTTAACATTTAAGCCACAAGTTGAAAGTTTGGAAAGGGTGAGGTCTACTGTCCTGCAGCATCAGGTGGTTGTATTTCTAGTACTGAGAGGTTGTTGTTGTATGCAACGTTGTGCATGCCGAAGAAACAAATCTCTCCAAACATGTCGTTCCTTTGTCAGCACTCACATTTTTGCTTCCAACTGTTGGTTTTCTCTGAGCTGATCGCTGTAGAACACCTCCCGTTTCCTGCTTGCTTTTCAGCTGGCTCTTCTTCACTGCCATGTCAGGTTGGCTCTCTCTAAGTTGATGTTATTCATTGCTCCTTCCATCCATGAGTGAACTTGTTTTGTTTTACCAGCTCAGAGGCTCAGCTTTGCCTCTGTCCCTAGGAACAGCCGCACCAAGCGAGGAACCAGCTGTGCACTGCTGGCACCTGTCTAAATAAGAATAAAATTCTGTTCACTCCTGGAGTCCTGCTGGCTGCGGTATCGTGTTTATTTGGGCACTCTCCCTTGCCAGTACTGCACAGGTAGAGATAAGTTTGGTTTCCATGCTCTACTGTTAACGATTCTTCACATGTACCTATGACACCAGCCAGTCTACTCCCAGGTGGTCACTCCAACCAGCTGCTGCACTGTAGATATAACTAACCAGGCTCACAGCTGCCGCTAGTGTCCCCTCCTCACAGACCTGTATTCTATGTTCATGACCAATGGGAACAATTTGGATTCTCAGTGTTCCTAGGCTTGGTCACTGTGGCCTATTAGGAGATGGTGGAAACTTGAAGAGATGAGGCTTAGTAAAAAGACAGGTCAGTGGGATAATGCCTTTGAAGGGACTTTTGGGACCCTGGCTCCTTCCTGTCTCTCTGGCTTTCTGGTCAACTTGAGGTAAACAGGCCTCCTCTCCCAGAAACTCTCTTCATGATGTACTGGGTTGCCACAGCCCAAAGCAAAGAACCAGGGCTGTAGAGATGGCTCAGAGGTTAAGAGCACTGGCTGCTACTGCAAAGGAGCTGGGTTCAATTCCCAATACCCACACAGAAGGCAACAACAGTCTATGTAACTCCAATTCCAGAGAATTTGAAACCCTCTTCTGACTTCTGTGGGCATTGCACGGCATGGGTACCCTTACACACATGCTGGCAATATACCCACACACCTAAAATAAAAATAATACTTTAAAGAAATCAATAGGTCCTAGAGACCACGAAATGAAACCTCTGAACTTGTGAGCCAAAATGAACTTTTCTTCCCTTTAAGCTGATTGTCTCAAGTATATGTTGTCAAAGTGATGGAAGGTTGACCAACACATCATGTAGAAAAGACACATGGGAAAGTACAGAAGAACACAAAACCATTACCTAGCTAAGTCTCAGAAAGATTTTGAATGTTTCTCAGTCTAATAACTTTAAAATAGCTTTGAAAGAAAACAAGTAAGCTTTAGAGTCCAAGGTTGACTTGTATAGGTACAAAGATAAGACTAAATGTAAACTTAAGTAGACAGCCCTTCTAAACTGAAAATAAATGAAGAAATAAATTTGTGAGTTAATTTTAAAGTACATAATGAATATAATTTCAAAACATTAATGTGTGCATTATTAATTTATTAAAACTACTTAGAAAGACAGAGAGAAATTTTATACTTGTGTGCACTTTTTTAAACAGGGTTTCTCTAGGCCCAGCCCACCTAGAAGTAACAATGTGGACCAGGCTGGCCTCAGTCTACCCTTGATCTGCCTGCCTCTGCCTCCTGGGGGTTGTGATTAAAGGCATGCATCACCACATCTGGCATATATGTAGATTTTTTAACTTCAATAAAAATGTTAGCCGAGAGTGTTACAATCTCAAGAATTTGGTGATGGTTGAAGGTAAAAACCTCATACTTAAAAGTTTATGATATCTGTATTAAATATATTTGGTACATAAAACCAGTTCCTGAGGAGGAAAATAACTCCATAGTACCACCATGCCTGGCTTCTGTTAGCTTTCTGTGGTTGAAGCACAATTTGTTATAAACTTAGTGATGTAAAACATCACGTTTATTCATTCTCAGGTCTTGGAGTCAGTAGTGCAAAACCAGTTTCACTGGGCTAGAATTAACATATTGGGAGGGCCACATGCTTTGGGGAGGTTTTAGGGAACAATCCCTTTCTTTGGCTTTTCCAGCTTCTTGAACAGTATTCCCTGTAGTTTTGGGTTTATGGCTCTTTCCCACATCTTCAAAACCAGCACTGTAGTGTCTTCATATCCTTCTTCTCATCACCCATCAGTTCTTCTGTCTTTGCAAACAAATCCTCTTCTGCCTCTCTCTTAGAGGGACACTTGTGGTTATATTTAGGGTCCATCCCAGGCAATCCTGAATTTTAATATAACCACCTGACCTAAAAATTTAATATAATCACATATTCAGAAAATCTTTTTGTATGTAAAATGATACACATGGGCTCCAGAGATGAGGACCTAACTGTCTATCTTCGGGGGCCTCGATATTCCTGTAACTCATTATGTATTGACTACTGTGGTAAAGGATTTTTGAGCCCAGTATGTTCTCCATTCACTCAATATTTTCGATGCTTTTCTCAAGTTCCATTACTGAAAAAGTAGTATTGACTTTAGTTTGCTTTAATTTAAGACATAAGATAAATACAACATAGATACAGCACGATATTGTGTGATGGTAATTAACCATACAATGACCCTCCCCGTGTCCATGATAAACTCGTTTCAGTTGATTTTTTCAAACTATCACACCATTAACAGGCATCCAGACCTGGACTAGCAGTTACAGAATAAGCATCATTGAGTCTGGTATGCACACAGGACTTCCTACAGGAGTGCCTTTCAGAGGACTCAGGGCAAGACTGGCAGTCCTCAGAAGTATGTGGTCTAACCACAAGTATAACTGCATGATTTCTTCAATAAATGAAAAATAAATTCCATGATTGTGTATCTATGAGATCATCATCACCACTAAGTAGCTACCCGTGGACGGTAAATTCAAAGGAGACTACTCAGACTCTCTAAAGCTATTCATTATCAGCCACAGCTGTATACAAGCATAAAACTGTTGCTCAGAGCTCTAGCCAAAGAAGAAGTTGGATCAGATCTAGAAAACCCACCAAGTGTTGTTATATCTTGACTGACTTTCTTGAATCAGTTCATTTCTCTTTGTAAGGTAGTAGAAAACAACAGGTAGTGGACTCACTGCAGAATCAGGTAAAAGAGACAGAAGGATGTAGGAAAGGCCAACTTGCAACTTATACGAATTAAGCAAACAAATTAAGCTGGAATAAAGCAGACAAGGAAATGCAATAGAAACTGAATACATAAGTATTCTGACTGTTCTCGGAAGTAGGAGCCATGCTGAAAACCCCAGCACCTACACCCATTATTTAGAATCCTTTCTAGCATGCGCTTGCCATTCATACAGTCATGAACTTCAAAGCTTCAGAGACATGAAATGAAATATGATGCTTGCAGTATTTATGGAGGAAATACATGGAAATTACCATGGTCTCACATTTTCATAATTTTCTTTTCATAGTCTTCTCATGATAAGACATAATTTTAAAAATCCACTTGGATTTTTAATCATTTGGTAATTTTTATTTATTGCTGTTTCTAAGAACTAGGAACTTACTAAATACTGATATTCATTAATTAAACCTAGTATATAGTGGAGTTTATTGATGAATTCAATACAAAGCAAGATTAATGATAACTGAGAATCACTTTAAGACAACCTTGTTGTTAATAGTATTCCCTTGACCTATCCTTATACAATGATACTTCTTTCTTGCTCATTTAATGGAAAATAAATAATGTGCATGCATGGGACACATGGTATTTTGCCCCTTCCATGAACCAGTATCAAAAAAGTCTTATCAACACTGTCCTAGGGCAACTGACAGATCACTTCTGATATTGCTAGAACATGTTCATGACAGATAATAGCGGAAAGGTAAAGTTTTTTAAATGAATTTTAAGGAATGTCTGCACTATTCAAAGCAAATGAATAGGTCTTTGGAATTTTAAATGAAAAAAAGAATTGTAAAATGTATGTTTCAAAAAGGGCATGATATTGTTCAAATATTAGAATACAAAAACATTAAGAATACCATAAAGGAAACCTGTCTTGTTTATTTAATAACTTCCTATTTGCTAATAACAACTTGACTTCTACCAAACCATTCTTAATTATTTATTAGAAAACATGGGAAAAACTTAAATTCAATTCACACTTTTTATCCTAATAATTCAGTGTCTCAAGATAGACATCCAAAATTAATCAATACATTCTTTTAATAAGTACTTTCCAGAAATACTAATTCGAGGAGAGAGTTTAAATTACGATACATCCAAAACTTATTTCCTATCAACAAGTTTCATACCAATATTATCATGTAGGGAGAAAAAAATTATTTTGCCCCTATCCTTCTGAATTCTTGATTGACATAAACCTCTCGAACAAAAAGCATTAACAAGAGCAAGGAGAGAAGTATAGCATGTCTGCTTCATTTTTAATTGGAGATGCTCAAAGAATGAGTGATTCTCAGAGAAAGCTTTGAATCTGGGTTTGTAGAGCATCTTCAACAAAGAACAGGAACTTTCAGAGTGGTGACAAGTCAAAAAGCAGGTGTTGTCTAATTGACAAACCAGCCAAGAGGGAAAGTCAGTTGGGAAATTTCCTCTATCCGATTGGTATGTGGCCATATTTGTGAAGCATTTTCTTGAGTGCTGAGTGATGTGAGAGTGCCTGGCCCACTGTTGGTGGTGCCACCCCTGGGTAGGTGGTCCTGGTTGTATAAGAAAGCTGGCTGAGCACAGCCCAGAAGAGCAAGCCAGTAAGCAGCACTCCTCGTTCTGTGTTCCATGCTTCAGTTCTCACCTCCAGGTTCTGTCTTGGCTTCCCTTAATGAAGGACTAGAACCTGTAAGCCAAGTAAACCCTTTCCTCCCCAAGCTGCTTTGAGGGAGGAAATAATTAGAACACATCTTTGAGACTCTGAAGGTGGTAAATTGTGGGAAGCAACAAACTGGGAGATAAAAGCCAGTTAATAATGACTGCCAGGGGCTGGAGAGATGGCTCAGAGGTAAAGAGCACTGACTGCTCTTGCAGAGGACCCAGGTTTGATTCCCAGCACCCACATGGCAGCTAACAACTGTCTATAACTATAGTTCCAGAGGCTCTGATGCCCTCTTCTGATTTCCACGGACATTGCACAACACAGGTGCACTTAAATACATGAAGGCATAACACTCATACACATAAAATAAAAATAATAAATCAAATTTTAGAAATAAATGCTGATTGCCATAAAGATTCCTCTGTTGCCATTTCCAGATTGATGAATCTAAAGTTGAATCTATAGGTCTGGTGTAGTAATCTACAGGCCTGTTGAAGTGCTGTTATCCCAGCACTCAGGAAGATAACCTACATTAAGGAGATGCTATCTCAAAAAACAAATTCAGCTAATAAACAAAATTATCCACTGTGGTCAACAACTGCATTTTTTACAGAAAGGAGAAAAGGACTCCTTTGTTATAAGTTCATGTCCCGTTCTAATGTCAGATAGGGGAAGATAGAATGCTCCATTCTAATCTGCTTTTCTTGACTGCTTTTAGTTCAGAATCCTTATACCCAAAGAATACTTTGTTGGGTGGCAAATTCTGGCCTCAAATAGTCATAAAATATAATTGCATTTTACTTATTTTTTAATTTTTATTTTATGTTTATAAGTATATTGCTAGCATGTGTATAAGTGCACCCATGTCATGCAATGCCTAAGGAAATAGAAGGGGGCATCAGATATCCTGAAAATGGAGTTATGATGGTTGTTAGCCACCATGTGGGTGCCAGGAACTGAACCTGGGTCCTCTGCAAGAGCAATCAGTGCTCTTAACCACTGAGCCATCTCTCCAGTCCCCATAGTTGCATTTTAAATTGTCATAATTTATCATCAGTTTTCTTACATATATACAATTTAACAAAGTTAACAACAAACTAATAATTTCCATTTATTTATTCATTTATTTTTTCTGTGCTGAGGACTGAACAAATTGCTTCATGTATGTTAGGTAACCACTAAGCTACATTCTCAGCCTCAATTTTTAGCAATTTAATCTATCATAAAGAAAATCATTACAATGGAGATTCTTTTATTTGTTGAGAAATCACCAGCCACGATTAATAGATAAGCAATCACTTTTTTCTATTCTATATTCTATAGTTCAATTTTAAGATGAACAATTGACTTGAGAAGAGTAGAAACATTTGTAAAATTTGTTAATGCGCCTTAAAAATGACCTAATAAGATTTCTAAGTGTGAAATAATGGTACATCTCAAAGATTGTATTTCCTTTAGGCAAAAATCTAGTTTTTCATAGGATGTTTGGAAACACAGTCCATTCTTGCTTGTCTAGAGATCAGAGAAGTTTTCTGAGTTTTCATAATTAAATTTCTAGATTCATATGATTGTAGAGGAAATTCAAACCTAATAACCTAAATCTCTTAAATCAGATCATTAATTTTTACAAATTTTACTTTATTTTTCAAAATGAAGTCCCAGCAAATCTTTCCAGTTTTCCTTTTCCTTTTCTTTCTTCTCCTTCTCCATTTTTTTCATTTTAAAATTTGGGCCTCAGCGTTAAGTGAATGTATGGTAAGTCGGCTTTTCCATAGCAACTCATGTAAGATCGCAGAATGTTTTATGCAAAAACAGGAAAAGGAATGAGCCAGAGACATTTCAAGTCTCATCCTGTCAGTGCTGTGGTGCATATCTGTAATTCCAGCTCAAGAACAGGATGTCCAGTTCAGGGCCAGCCTGAGCTACACAGCAAGATCTTGTTCCAAGCAAAGCAAAAACAAACTCTCCATAATCCGGAAAGGATGAAAAAGGGCGGCACCTTTGGGACAAAACTGCTAGCACTTCAGAAAGGCCGTCATGTTTGGGATTGGAACGAAACGCTGCCATGCTTGGGGTTGGAATGTCCAAATTCACCGGCTGACACTCAGTCCCTGACCTCTCCTATCAGCAAACAGTTCCAAACTCTTCTTCCTGGGTTTTCAATTTAAAGAGTATTTCCTCTGTGTGTTATTAGTGACGTTCAGTTTTCTTCTTTTATCTCTGCTCCTCCTGCCTTCTGAAGAGTGGACATCCCCACGAATGCTTATGCTTGTTTTTATGAGACTCTCTTTAAAATAGGTACGTACTTATTTACTTAATTTGTTGTGTGTGTGTGCATGTCATCATGCACATACGGAAGTCAGAGAACAACACTTGGGAGTTTGTTCTCTCCTGTTACCTTATGGGATATGAAGGTCACACTCAGATCCTCAGGCCTCTGTGCAAGAGCTTCTACCGACTGACACATCTTGCTGAGCTGAAAACTCTCTTCTTGAATATAGTGAAAATCAGGGAATGCATTTTTAAGCAGCTTATTTATTATTTAATTATTTATTTAGGTTTTCTCAGAGTCTCATTCCATAGCCTAGGCTAACCTTCAAATTCATAGTGATCCTCCTCTTCCTCCTCCTTCTCCTCCAATCCCTAACTGTCGTAGGCTATGAGCCAGAGAAAACAGCCAGCTTGTAGTTTGAGTTCATCTCAGAAAAACCAGCTCTAGAGAATTCCACCCCCTGTGACCACCTGTAGGTAAACTCAGTCTTTAATCCTTGTAACTAAGTTTCACAGGAATGTCCTGGGGTCTGACAAAAGGGCTCACCTTCTTCTCACCGGAGCTGAGCTAAAAAGGAAGCTCTGACTGGCGCCAGGGTGTCAGCACTCTCCTGGTTCAAAGCCCCTGCCTCCCCTCTTAGTGCCACCTTCCTGGCATGCATACAACTTCCTGGTGGGCTTTGAAGGTTAGAGATAGTGTCTCTCTGTTAATTACCACATTCCTGTGTGGGTGCATCTGTATTCCTGACTCCCCAAAGCTTTGTATAAATACCCCCTGGAACAATAAAGCACCCGGCCTGACGAGAGACATTTTCCCAGGTCCCTCTGTCCTATGTGTCTGTCCTGCGTGTTCGTCTCTGTCTTGTGTGTCTGTGTGTCTGTCTGTCCCCACTCATTTCAGGTTCCTAGAGTCTCAAGCTCACTGCTGTCCCGCCGGCCAGGTCACCTAACATTGGGATTAGAGGCATGAGCCATCAAATCAGGCTTTAACATTTTTACACATCACCTGGTAAAAACCTACCCTTCAGAAATTCTGAACAAAATAAACAAAATTTATTTTCTATATGTAAGTCAAATTTTAATGAATCAAACCCAGTACAATACATAAAACCTCAGGAGGTCCCTATTATATTATTATTTTTCAGTATGTAAAAACAAATCTTCACCCTGGATTTCAAATGTAATTTCTTCCCCAGCCAATGCATTTTTAAAAAAATTTGAAGTATCAGAGAATCCCACTGCCCGAATAAATTTCAGCCTCTTTCTGTATGGAGTAATTGAAAAGGGGTATGACTGAATAGACTTACTCATTGTGATTCAGCCAAGGCCATCCGTGTAAGTGAGGAACAAGACATGTTAGTACATTTCCTCCCAGTACATTCTAATGAACTATGGGAAATTTTACTTGATCTTTTGGTCACTCCTTGTGACAAGTGCATAACAAGTGAACATTGAGCATACACTTTAGGTTGAGTTCAAATATTAAGGGGCTATCTGTAGTTTTAGATACCTTACAACTGATCCCAATATGGGATTTTGACCGGTAATAGGGCTCGACACATAGAACTTGAAATAATTATTCTCTACAGAAACATACTTTATAAAGAACTGCATTATATTTCACTTGAAGTTATTAGGCAAAATGTGACCTTTTGTGATAAAATATGAAATACTTGATAAAATTTAGTTTCACATATACAGAACATGAGTTGTACAAAAAAGTCAACAGATTCTGTTGTTCTGTTAAAGTTCTGTTGCAAATCAATAAAAAGCTTTATCTTAAGAGAAATTAACAGTTTAAAATTATTCATTTATTCAATTTCTGTGAGTTACAATACTTTTTTGCTTTTATCATACAAAGCATTACTAAGCCATATTATGAATATACCAGAATAATTAAAGAGCCTGACTCAGCATTTAAGGTCAAGAGTGAATCTGAATTCAAACCCACCTGTTCCTTCTGATTGCTCTCCAAACTGTGAGGTAGGTCTCACCCATACTTTTATTCAAACTGCTTCTTCCATCATGAATTGGGACCCTACAAACTTGGATCTACCTTTAAATTATCCCAGAACCTTGCCATTTGATCCCTAGGCTTAAATAAACCTCTTACACACAGTGTAAAGCAGACTTCTCAGTTGAGGGGCTTCCAGGGAGGATATGAATATGAATATGCTGCTTCCAGTGCTTTGAAATACTAATGTAAACACACCTACCTTGGGTGGAAGACAAAGTGGGGTCCTGAGGGATTGTGATCAGATGCGCAGGTCACAAGGGCTCTGGGCTCAATGAGCTTGTCTACACTATAAACAGTAGCTCTTTGGTACAAGGTTGAGTCGAAGTCAGTAGTAGTCCAGAGTCTGTCCATATTGTATGTCACTCCTACAACTACATTAAAAACACATTAAAACTCATAAAATAATGAGTACAGTGTTCTTAGCTCTAAATTTCTTCTAAGCATTTTAACAAATTAATCATGTGTACAAAGCAGTACATTATATATATGATATATATATATCTCATATATATAATATATATGAGATATATATATATCTCAAACTAAGCAAGTCTACTTGGAATACAATTGTACTTCCCTTTTCCAAAAAGGATATTGCCATTTTTTACCTTAAGTTTTCCCTTTGCTTGACATTCATATTACTCTCTTAACTGGGTTTTTGTTGCCTTGACAGGATATGGAGTTCCTGATTCATGTTTGCATAGAATGAAGCTATCACAGTATATCATAACACTACTGGAGCTATTTTACTAGCTTTCTGCCATATTATAAATTTATTTTAAAATACCTGTGCCTTATAAAGTTAAAGACTGCATTACTCATGCTTAAACACTACATAAACCATATTTAGTCATCTGTTTTTTCTTCTTGCTTGAGTGGACCACATAGTTTATGCTTCGGAATTTGACTGTCTACAGTAATTTACTGTTTAAAAAGAGGGGGGAGAAATTCCTTCTGTATTTCTGGAATCTTTAACTCTTTAACCTTATTAATTTAATAGTAATGAACCAATGCCATTTTATATGCTACAATACTATAACTGGACTATGCACTGTTATATTCACATGCATTTTATCTTGTGTGTTCTATAATCACTGAGTTTTAAACCAGAGAAATACATACCAATGCTGATTTATCAGCTGAAACTGCAGACAGGCTGGTGAAAAAGATGAGGCATTATCCATTATTGTCATACAAGGTCTGTGTTGATATCCTTTCATTTCAAAAGTTAACGGTGATCACTGAGATAGTCTTTAGGAGTGACATCACCCTTCTGAAAAGAAAGGAATAAGGTATTCTCGTTTGATCTTCGTAACACCATGAGAATGAAATTGTTATTTTACTTATGTTAGAGTTAATGGGAGGAAAAGCACAGGTTGTAAACTCTGTGAGGACTTGGGTCACGGCCTCTCTTTTGTATATCTAGCACCTAACACAGCATCTTAGTTACTTTTCCTGTTGCAGTGATAAACTATTCCGATAAAAGCAACTTAAAAGCCATAGAGGTTTTGTTTGTTTTGTTTTCTACTCTGTCATTCAGTGATACACACAGATGACCTCTGGGTTCTCGGGTCATCAAGAAGTATGTAGAAATTTTTCTCTACCAACAACCAATTAGTTCTACAGTGGACACTTGCTAGGGCTTTCCAATTCAATTCAAGTTAGATACTATCCACCTGGAGGTGGCACTGGGATCCTACAGGTTGAGGACTTTGGTCCTAAAGACAGCCCCTACTTCAGACGACAAGAGCAAAGCTTCCTTCCTTGTGTGAATGCATTGGTAGAGGTGGCTCAATGAACTCAGAGAAATGTATGTGCATATTTATTCATTTATGTAATAGATGCCGTAGAAAAATGCAGACGAGGAGATGCCCAAGGCTTTTCTGCCTTCCAAAAGCCTCCAAATGTGTTAGCTGCAAGCTCTCTCAACTCTGCCACTTTGGGTGTTAAAGCAGGATACATTATATCCATATGATTGATGGAATCATTCCCGTTAGTGATCACATTAAGCTTAATCTCCCATCTCCCTTCGCAAGAGTTTGGGGTAGAGGTGTGAGGTTCAAGCCCTATGAGAGCTTGGTTGGTTTCACTGCCCACACTTCCCCCTCATTTCTGCAGTTAACCAGGGATTTTGCAAAAATCACTTCATTGACATAATCTTAGGTGTGGTCAAAGGGGCTTATTTCAAATAACATAGAGCTGGTTTTCACTTTAGAAGTCCTTGAAGAACTATTTCTGGAGCCAAAGACAAAAGACCGATATTTTAACAAAAGATATTAATTTCTCCAATCATTTAAATAATGATAAGGTTAAAGGATCTGCAATAGGAACAGGACACCCACCCCCAAACCTATGATCATATCATACCACTATTTAAAAGCCTATACACTTGTTGACAAGCAATATTTGAAAGGTGAGGTGTATTCATTTTAAGTAATGCTTAACCTTTTTTGAATATTATTCGCTAATATTATTTTAAAAGACATAGTACATAAGTAACAGAAGAGGACATAAGGCTATGGTTCTGTTTGATTCAACATTACATTTATTCTCTGAGTGAGCAGATAAAATGACTATTTTAATTCAGTATTTAAAAATTATTTTTAGGGATAGATTTTTCACTACCTCATACCAACGTTGTATAATAAAAAATTACCTAAACTCTGAACATATCTCTATTTAAATTACAGGGTATTTTTGCCTGCAGTTCACCTAGTAGGATAGAAATAGTTAGATTTTTGTGATTCCTAATCAATGCTTCAACTGTTTATTCCGACACCCTATAATTCAAGAAAGGAAATTTAATTCCTACTTGGAAATGAAATATAGAAATTTCAAAGCAAGCCACATTATCTATTGATCACAATGGGAGTTGCACAAAACCTTCATAGGTTTTAAAAAGAAGATATTTTTTTCTGAAGGCAATTGTGTACTGACAATTGAAGTTAATAATTTTTTTTAGCTTTAACAAAGGTAGGGTTGGCTGAGTACTTATTTTAAATTTGAACAAAGACAAGTATAATAATAATCTCTCACATGCATGGTTTACAAACTGCTTTTACATAAGGTATTCTCATTTGATCTCCACAGCAACACTGTGAGAAGATAATTATTTTCCTTATTTTAGAGTTAATGAGAGGAAAGCATAGATGTAAACTCTGAAGACAGGGCCAACCCCATCATTCATTCACCTCTGTATTTCTAGTATCTGACACAGTGTCTTAATTTTCCTGTTGCTGTTATAAAATACCCAGGCAAAAGCAGCTTAAGGAGAATAGGTTTATTCCGACTCACAGACTCACAGTTCAAGGGCACAGTTCATCATGGCAGGACAGTCACAGTAGCAGAAACCTGTTGTCGTTGGTTGCGTTGTATCTTAAGTTGGGAAGCAGAGAATGATGAAAGCTCATGCTTAGATACTTAGATACTTTCTCTCCTTTCTATACAGACCAAGATCCCAGCTTAGGAAATGGCGCCACTGACAGTGAGTGGATCTTTCTACTTTCTACTTAGATTAAGCTAATCAATATAATCTCTCACAGGTGTGACCAGTGGCCCTTTTTTCCCCCAGATGATTCTAATTTCATCCAGTTGACAACTGACATTAATCACCACACATAGTGATTGGCATATAATGGAACTCTACAAAATTATGTGAGGCACAAAATTAGCTGGAAAAATTAAGGATGAAATGTTTAAAAAGGGTAATAAATATATGATACAAATCAAGGCATGAACATGAATCTTGTAGCTCCAAGAACACTGCTGTAATTCTTCCTGTCCATGAGCATCCCTTGCATAACTTATCATAAATTCTAAAATGTATTTTTTCTTTTTCCTTTAAGAATTCTTTATCATTAAAAACTACTTGAGAAGCAAAGATCCTTCTTGGTGCTTGCTTGCAATCCTAGGATTCAGGTGACAGAATCTAGAGGACTGCAGCAACTTTGAGGCCAGCCTAGTGAGTTTTGGGTCATCCGGGGCTACATAATCAGATGTTGTCTCAAAAACCCAAAGCACAAGATAAAGCATAAATAAAGGATTATTACTAATGTAGCAATGTTTGTTCCCTAGCTCAAATTGCTGGGAAAGCTGAGTATTAAAACAGTATTTCAAATCTGAGCATGGTGGTACATACCTTTAATACCTACATTCAGGAGGCAGAGGCAGGTGAATGCCTGTGAGATTGAGGCCAGCTGGGTCTACATAGCTAGTTCTAGGTCACCTGGGGCTACAGGGAGACCTTGTCTCAAAATACTCAAACAAACAAACAAACAAAACTCAAGAAAACGAACAAATAAAAATCATATTTCAGTTCTCTAGCTTTGTTCTATTCTGTTTGACGACATTAGAGGTTTTGCTTTGGATATCTAAGCACCATATTACCAAATCCCTGTGAGAGTGACACAAGCAGGCAGACTACAATCTCAGTCATTACTTACTGATTCCTGCTAGTTTTCTTCTATAAAGGTGACTTCACACTGATTTCTCCACCAGATTTTAGCACCTCTTTAATGCTGTCAGCTATGTCCTCCCTACAGTCACTACTCTCTAATATGAATTATGTTGAACTAAATAGATTGCTTTTGTCTTTTTTGATTATACTAAATATTATATCCTTCAATCTGAATCTTAGCTCTCTAGTAAAAATGATGCAGTTTCCTGACCATTTGTCTGTGTGTGTGCTTGTGATTTTACCGATCCAAAATAATCCTCCTCCCTTCTATATCAAACTTTTATATTCCAGACTTAACTCCCACTTTCACTTTCCCCACAAAGCTATGATCATGCCAATCCCCATTAAATAATTTTAAACATTCTTTCTCTTGATCTTTTGTGATACTTACATATATATCAAATAACCGAACACTAAATTATTATGCTGCATACTACTTTTATTGTTTCTGTTATTAGTCTTGTCAGTAACTAGGCAGAAAATTCTCAAAGAGACCATAATTTAAGAATTCTGTAACTTACAATGCACAATGGTGCTGAAAACCAGTATGCACTCTGATATTTCAATTGATTTGGCCTTAAACATTATCCTTTGAAGTTGAACTTAATTAAAGTTTGGTAATGTGGGTACTGAAAGCTTGGGTTTTCAAGGTGGGGAGACTTGGATATATTTCCTTACTGTGCTACTTAAAAGCTGTGTATCTTTGAGAAACTCACTGATAGCTTGGAGCCCTTTTCAATTTCTGTCAAGAGAGATGATCATAGTTATCTATACCACATAGTGACTGCTATGATTATATAATGAATCTGGATTATATAGACTTGTCTAGAAATTAAAGCCAATGAAATATATGTGTATATGCATGTGTATGTGTCTGTTTGAGACAGGGTTTTCCTTTGTAGCCCAGGGTGCTCTCAGACTTCCAATCCTCCTGATTCAGCCTTCTAGTGCTGAGATGGGGGGATGCACCACCCAGTTCAGCTTTAGTCTAGTTTGTTTCGAAGCAGGATTTTGCCATGTAGTCCTTGCTGGCCTGGAATTCTCTATATATCTCAGGCTGGTCTGGAAATCTGCATCTTCTTGTGTCATCCTCCAGAGTGGCTGGGAATAGAGGGGTTTACCAATTCAATTACTTCATTTTATTGGTCTTAAAAAAATTTTTTTTAGTTTCATTGAAAATGGGATTATTACTATATTATTATTATTATTATTATTATTATTATTTTGGTCTTTTGAGACAGTGTGTCCCTGTATTCTCAGCTGACCTAGAACTCTCTATGTAGACTAGGCTGGACTTTAACTGACAGAGATCTGTCTGTCTCCCAGGTGCTGGGATTAAAGGTGTGTGCCACCACACCCAGCTCATCTTATTATTCTTGAATCTAGACTTTATTGTACAGTTCTGCATGCTAGGATGTGTCAATAACTCACTATGAAGCAAGCATTTTGCTAAATGTGGAAGTTTATTTTATCTATACAATAGCAATGAGATATTTTCTATTACTCTTATTTCACATGAAAAAATGTAATAAAACATTTTTTGAGATAGTGAGAACAGTTACTAAATAGAGGTATATGCAAGAAGATAAAGGAAAGATTTAATATTCTCTCAAAGCAGCTAAAGTTATCATGGTAACTAAATTTCCATTTAGCCTTCTGAACTGGAGACGCATTACTGAAGGGCTAGTAAGGAATTCTCCCCATTCCAAAGTAACGAATCCAGAAGACAAGGCATGATTTCTAAAATAGTGTATACAGATGGAAATTAATAAAACTGAAATGCGGTTTACGATTGACCACAACTTCTATAGAAAAATAGTACATAGTCATTCATACATTTTCCCATACTTATCAAACATACATTGTGTACAAGGAGTACTTAAATGCATTGCTTACTTCTCACTTATCTTTTGAAAGAAATTGAAATTATTGCATGAATTTTGATTAAACTGATTACACAATTTGGAAGCACAATGAAAGCCCAAGTAGGGCCAGCATTCATTTCCTAAATGAATGTTTTTATGTGCAAACAAACAGCTGCTGGACTCCAACAGAATTTGAACCAAGCTGTTCTTGAATTTTACTGACAGCTGTTTTGGGTGATTTCTGTCAGCAGAACTTTCTTGCTTTGCATCATACCATTTTTTATTCCAGTGTCCCCTCAAAGAAAAACTTGCTTGCCTTAATCACGTTTGAGGAGATTTACGACTTGATGCTTATTCAGTACAGGAGCTTCTCAACACAAAATGTCAGCAAGCCTGTTATAAATTGCTTCTGGCATTCCTCCTCTATCTTTTATTTGGCTGGGAGTATTTCCACCTGAAAGTGATAAATTCCTGCTATAACCGCTTTATGTGCTTCAGTAATTACACTGTACCAAAAAGGGGGGTTTCTACTGAAGTATTTCCTTAAAAATAGCAAGTAATAAAAGGCAGTGGAATGGGCTGAACTCTGAAGTCTATTGAACAAAAAAAGAATGACCAGTGAGATATCTGTGTCGGTAGAATTTGACAAATGATCAAGAAGCACAAAAGATACCCAAAGCCTTTAAAAACAACTTCTGTCAGGACGGATTGATATAATTATACCCTTAGACTAGTTGTTTTTGGTCCTGTGACAGAAATGTGGCAGGTGCTCACAAAAATGGAGTTCATATCCTTCCAAAAACTATCTCAAATCACTGAGGGGATGCTTCTAGAGCACGGGGTGATTTTTCACTGAATGCCAAGGTCTATGTGACATTGAGACCAAATCTATAAGTGAAAGTCGAAGGACTGCAGCATGTCACAACAGTTCAGTGATGCAAATGGTTCATTGTAGCTGATTAGCTTTATCAATACAGATCGGTACAACCAATCTGATCAAAGGAGATCCACATTAATCATGATATCCATGGGTGGTGAATAATGTCTACATTTCCTCCTACTGGTGTGCTTTCTTCATAAAATCTGTCTGTTGTACGTAGGAAAAAAACAAACATTAATTGATGGGTAATTTTTGCTCTTAAAGGAACAACAGAAGAATATAAAAGATGTCCAAATTAAAAACAATTACTAAGCAAGATTCTTATCAGGTCCCAATGTCATGCCAAGGGGTTTTAGAAATCCAGTAGCTGCTTTATTTAAGATGATGCTAAAAGTTTATGATCACTAAATAGGATTTAAGCTTCCTTTCTTGGTTATTGCATCATTTTGCAGAGGAATTGCTACAGTATCTCTGTCTTAGAATGAGCAGAATCTTATACAGAATACATATTCTTTCATAAAAATATATATATATATCTGGCTTAGTTCAACTCTGCAATAATAAAACCAGTTCTAAATGTAAGGAAATATACTGAATGCTTATTGCAAGTCAAGCTTTAATTATATGTGTTTAATTCAGTACAGTCCACTGCGAAGGGATCTCCATTGGACTGTGCATACTAATGGCTTAGAACAGTTTCATAATCTAATTTCTTTCTCATAAGAAGCCTATGAGTATGAAATCAGTATAGCTCTTTCTCCTTCCTTTCATTCCTCTCCTTCCCTTTCTTTCTCTCATTTCCTCCCTCTCTCCTCCTCCTCTCCCCTCCCTCCTCAATCCTTTGATCTCAAGTGAGAGTTCATGAAGTATATATTCTTCCACTGATCTATATACTCAGCTCTGAGCCTGGTATAAATTAAACCTAAATTCATAAAAGCTGATTTGAAACCTCAAATAGGCAAAACAATGGGCCCAGGGACATAATCCTAGGAAATGGCAGGACTTGGCTTTAAAAAACTTGGCAGGACCAGTTTTACTGGTCTCCAAGCTGCACTTTATGAGTATGCCACATTGGATTTAGGGGAGAGGACCGATGGCTGCGTGGGGGGCGGGGGCGACAACAACAGCACAAAGCATATCACTTTAGCTAATTGTAATAGCATTTTAATGCAGGCAGACTAGCTTAGTCAAATGTACACAGCAGACACTACAATCCTACATTCTCAGGTGGTTTGTTCCACTTCGTTAATTAGCATACTTGATTAGTCCTAATTAATTAGCTTTCAAACTAAGGTTTTTTAAAGCTCTAGATTTCATAAAAGTCTTTGCAACAAAATTTGTATCTGACAAAGAGACTGTGCTAAAAAAAATGTCAAAGTGGTTGATACTACTGTATAATGCCATAAAGAAAAGTCAGAGAAGAATTAATGTGAAGGCAGAGATTTTGAAAATATCTTCATAGTTAATGGAAGCAAAATCTTGTATTCCACTAGCCCACTTTTCTTGTTATGTATGATTATCCAAGTGATGGTGAGAAATATTTATTACCTGTAAAACCTTTCACAGGACAACCTGAGAAAAGCAATAGTATTGAGATGGTTTTCAACAAACACTATATTGAACCTGAAGATCACAAAAGAGATCCAGGCTGTGATGCTTTTGTGCACATAGCACCACAGAGAGTAAGGTGAGGGATAGGTAGATAGGCTAATTCAGGCAATTTGTATGACTCAGAATCCTCCCAGCACCACAGTATTAATCTGGGGCCAGGGGGATGGACAGTTTAGAGTCTGGGGTACTTGGGAGTACTGTTTAGTTGGAGAATAATGCAAAGTGAAATAGAACAAGATTAAACTTTTACACCCACAGGAGGTCCTTGTGAGAAAACTGAAGGGGGAATAAAGTCCCACAAAGCTCCTTTAATGTGAGAAAAGCATATTGTTAGTGTTGTAAATTAAGGATTTATTAACATCTTATTGACAGACTGGATTTCCCTACAGATTTTTTTTTTTTTTTTTAACTCTGGGAGAAGACTTCTAGAATTCTCTCTTATTCTCACTCTGTCTCCCTCTTGTCTTTCTCTTTGAGTAATGAACAGGTCTAATGCAATGCTCTACCACTGCCCAAGAATTCCAAGATTTGCATTGTTAGTCGCCTCATCCTAGAAGAGCTGCTGTCTTTTACACACATGGACATGGACATGGAGGAAGGAATGGGTTCTTGAAATTCAGGATCGAGGGCTGAGGGGAAGAGCTGGTTCCAAAACATGCAACCCGTCTCCAGTAAAAACAAAGTACTAGCAACTTGAGCTATAGCAGAGCGAGCTGAAAGGAAATGGAAGGGAAGTCATAGATAAGACAGTAATCTTGCTTATTCTTTGTAACTTTTTATTGCCACCATTCATCAGCTTTAAAAAATGTCAGGAGTCCTGGAGAGAGGTATCTGGGCCAAGGCAGAGGGAAGGAAAACAGGAAACTCAGAACTCATCACACCTGCATCATAATCAGTTTAGGAGTACTGCATAAATAGGCCAATTGCAACTGTCTGGTCCCCAAAGTATCTTACAAAACACAAAATTTTCATTTACTCTGGTCACAGCTAAATCGTGCACTAATTAAAAAAGCATCTGATAAAACGTTTCATGTTATTCTTTGTTAAGTAAAGCATTAACAGTACTGATTATATACCTAATCATCCTAATATCTACCAGTTATTAGAGACAGAGAGACTATTATGGATACAATGGCTTAACAGGGTTCATAGTCAAGGACAAACTTCTTGGATGCCTGAGTTAAAAAAACAAAACAAAACTATGTGAGTAGTTTACATTCCTTAGGAGGCCGGTTCTAGGGTTGGGAATGGGGCTCAATGTTAGAGTACCTGCCTAGCATGCAGGTACTTGGATTTGATTTTAGTCATTCTCATCTACTTCTACTAATCAAGTGCTTAATTTTGGTTGACGTGGAAATTCTTTGGGCCTTTATAATATAGTGAAACTATTGAAAACAAAAAGCACTAGAAATAAAGATCTGGGTTAAATGAAGATGTCTGAAGTTTCCCTGAAATGCCTCCATTTATAAAGGGTTTTGTCTTAGTTGGGGTTGCCTTATGAAACAAATTACTAGAGTTTTGGTGACCAAAACAGCAGGGATTTTTTTGAGACGGGGTCCCCCTAGAGCTTTACCTGGCCTGGAACTATGTAGACCAGGCTGACCTCCATTTCCCAGAGCTCCACCTGCTTCTGTCTCTTGAGTGTTGGGATTAAAGGCTTGCACCATTATATGCCCTGCAAAAATGTACTTCCTAACAGTCTGAAAAGCAGACATTCAGGATGAGGGTGTTGGCACCGGGGTCTGGTGGGCCTTCTCCACTTTGTCACTGTGTCCTCTCTTCTTTCTTACTGGAAGATCCTAATTCAATTATGATAACTCCAATCTCAAAGCCTTAGCTAAACCTCATTACTTTGCCATGGCACTACCTCCAGATTCCATCACATTGGTGCCTAGGGCTTCAAATCACCAACTTGGAATAGGCCCAAATAGGCAGTCCCATGTAAGAGTATTCCTATGAGGCTTAAAGCTGAAAATTAAATAAGGCATTCACAATAAGTCTTGACTTACATGTAGCCCACTTACTCAAATCTTGAACCCTGATTTAGGGTCACAAACTACATGTATATGCTGGGACTAAATTAAGGACTCAATCAGATGTAGTCAATCTCTGGTCTTTTTGATTTTGGAGTTTCAAGAAACATTAAGTATTAGTCTTTACTTCCAAACCCTGAAAACTTGGAACTTGGTTTATGACAAGGAATTCTAATCTTTTAATACTACCATACTCTGTAAGACTTTTGTTTAAGGAAATGCCCTCATATATTCCTGAGCCTGATGGCCTGGGGCAGTGGAGCTTTTCTTCCTTCGTGAACATAAAAGACTGTGAGGTCAGACCCCAGCCAGTGGAGAAAAGACCCAATCCTCCTGTGTTAGGGATAAAGCCCATCAAGCTTCGATGTCCTGTGTGTGCCTGCTGAATCTGGTCACAGAACACATCCTTCTGCAAAAGTAAAATTGGCCTTGCAGAGCTACTTACCTTCATTTTAACTGCATGTTCTTTGTGCAGTATTGATGGGGTCCTTGGACCTCAAATTTTATTTCTAACAGAGGGAGAAACATACGCAAAATGTGTGTTACAAACTTGATAACGTAAAGCACCTGAGAGAATCTGAATGGAGGACCAGGAAACCTTTTGAGACTAATGTTTGAGCTGAAAGCTGTTAAGAGTCTGGGTTAACTTGGGAAAGAGGAAAATTCCACGTTCCAGATTGAACCTTTGTATAAAAGCACTGAAGCACTGAGGTAGGGGCTTTCCATGACCTGAAAGAAAACCTTGTGGGAAGACGGTAATGGCTGGGTCATGTTGTCCAGGGTCTTAGTTTAGGACCCATTACCAAATCGCCACAGAATACCTTTACAGTTTTAATTAGGGTAGTGCTAAAGTGAGTTGTGTTTGACAGTGTTTTAGATGGCTTCAGTGAGGCCTAAGGATTGGAGGAGAAAGGCAGATATGTGGATTCTAATTAGAAAGCTAGAGCCACAATCCTGAGAAAAGTGAAGCAGCTGGGGCTGGTAAGTGGAGCCAGACAAGTGGGTAAAGAGAAAATAGGGGGAAAATGCAAGAATAAGTTAATGGATCGTAGGCAATGGAGAGGTGCACCCCAGGTACTATCTGCAAAATATTAAGATCCCCAAGTGATGAGCACAGGAGGTAGAAACTGGCTAGGCAGTTTAGGGTAAAGACCTCAAAGAAACGAGTTTCTTTCTTGGCTACAACCCCCAAATATCCTATCCTTGAGCATCTTGGCAGCCTCATTCTTTTCAAAGGCCAGGGATATCAGAGGTATTTAGGGGCTCTGATCTGATTCTCATTTTAGGTTATACTTTCAGAGAGTAGAATGTTACAGCAGCAATAAAAGAGAAAACTTCCGGTCAATAGATTCTCTGGCTTGGGTGGAGATATAACAAATTCCAGTTGAGCCAAGCAACTTTGAACCTGGTTCAAAGGACCACACCAGATTCACTTTAAGCCACAGTAAAGAGACAGGTGGAATAATTAATGCTTTAAAGAGATAATATACTTTTTCCTACTGGGAATTCTAGCCCCTAATTCGGTAGTTTACAGGGCCCCAGACATACAGTTTTCTGAATCCTTTTCTTCCATCTCTTTTTCTAATTATGTTTCTCTAATACTTCAGGCTGCCTCACATTTTGGGGTTCCTTACTCTTTCTCTGAAGCTTCCCTCCTGGCCCTCTGGCTGCAAGTCCACTGTCTGACTTCCATGCCAGTAAAGGGCATGCCTCTTCATTTTCCTCCTCCGGGCAATTGCTGAGACTTGTAGATTACCTACCCTGTTTTCTTTTAAACTCTAATAATAACGAATATTCAGGCTTCTGTTTAAGTCTATTCTTAAATTATTTTATTAATATTAATAATGCAAGAGAGGACCCAATTTCCTCATTATAAAGGTTGCGGATATGGTTTAGTTGGTAGAGTCCTTGACTAGCACAAAGATGCGATGGTTCAAGCCTGTAATCTTAGCACTTTTGGGATAGAGGTAGGAGGATCAGAAATTGGTAAATTCAAGATCATGCTTAGCTGCACAGTTTCAGGCTAGCTTGATAAACAGGAGACCCTGAGGAAGATAGGCACTCTTTTTAACAAAACCATGCGTATATACAGACATTTAGACTAGTTAAAATGAGATAGAAGACTTCCGTATTTTTACGGAGTACAGTAAGGGAAGGAGAAAGGAAGTTTCTTATAAAAAGAGTATCTTTGGTGTTATGAGAAAAGCTTTTCCAAGTACTGAAACTGTCACTCTACGTAAGCTCAGCAAGTTTATCTCTGGCTGTGGGTGGTTAGCATAAAAGTAACCCGGAACTCCAAGCTCAGAAGCTTGGCTACCAGGCAGAGGGCGTGGCCTGGAGGCTAAGGCCAGTTTCCCGCTCCAGTTTGAAAGCGGAAGCCCCGCCCCCATGCCATGAGGGCGTGACCTCGAGCCGCCCCGAGTCCTTTACTGCTTCGCAGAAGCCCCGCCCCCAGGCCCTCTGGCCACGTCCTCGGCCCGCTAGGTTCAGGGCTTTCCCGCTTTCTAGCTCCGCCCCGGCCCGCCCCTCAGAGCGCGGCCTGCGCGGGCTTTTTTGGTTATGACCGGTTGGGACCAGGTAGCGCCCGGCCGCGTCCCGAGTGTGAGCCGCGGTGCCCGAGCGCCCCCGCCTCCCACACTCCGAGAAGCGTCCCAGCGCCGGCGAGGCGATGCCCGGATGCCGGAAGCCGAGGGTCCGCTCGGGGAACCGGCCCGACCCCGCGCCCGCCATGGAGCCGGAGGCCGGCGCGCCCTGGGCCCACAGCCGCACGGCGCTCGGCCGCCTGGGGAAGCTGCTGCACTGCTCCCGCTGGTGAGGACGGGCGGGTCTGCGGCGCGGGAGGGTCCCGGCCTCGCCCCTCGGGCCGCCCTGGGCTGCTGCCTCCCCGCGGTCCTGAAAGCCCTGTCCAGGCCCTCCACGGCCCGGTCCCGTTCTGAGTGAGCGGCTTGTCAGCCACTTGCTGCGAACTGAACTAAAACCGCTGAGCTCTAATTTTCGCGGGAACCGCCTTGGGGGCGTGGCTCAACGCTCTGCTCGCTGGCTCCGCCTCCGGGTCGTGACTCTCTGGGGCTGGTTGGGTCAGGCTTTTGGGAGTGCTCCCTGTGTGGTGCTCCCGGAAAGGCGGCCCGCTTCCCGAGGGCCACACCACTGCCCCTCTGACGTGGCCTCTTGGACCCGATGGCAGGCATTAGGGGTGGAGAGTTAGGGACCTAGTTTGACTATGGCAGTGTTGTTTCCTTGGATTGTTAGAAAGATTATGGTCTGGGGTTCCAGCCCCCCATCACTGATCTCCCCAACACAACCTCAGGGATCTTATTGCACCCGAAAATATTCTCCGTGGTACTTGCTGCTTTTTTTCCCGCAGCCCTTTGTAGTATATAACCCCTAAAGTTCCCTTTCTTTCTTTACCGTCTAACTGTGTATTGAACTTGGAGCCTCCTGCATGGAGCTGCAGTTCCAGGGTTTTTTATTGAGCACTTGCTGTCCACACAGCTGCATACAAAATCATTGTGGTGGGTTAACTTGTAGCTGTTCCAACTGTATGTATTTCCTTTTTGGATTCCTGCCTCCCACCCCCAGCTTCCAGCTAGAATTTGTTACTATTGTTACTTACACAGCCGGTTGTTCTCTAAAAATCAGAAATAGGATGCTAACTTTTGCACTTACTTTTTTTTTTTTTTTTTTTTTACAAAATCTTAATATCTGACAGAATGACACCATTACCATTATGGTCCTTAGAAAAATGATAATTTGGTAGCATGAACATTCAGTTGTATTCGTTTTCCTAAAGCATATGGGTCATCCAGAATTAGAAATTTTAAAATTTGAACTGCTGGTTGTAATAAGAAGCCATGATAGGTTGTGCCTTAAATAGTTCAACCAGAGCTAGGCCCACAATAGAAACAACATTCCACTAGAGAGTGTCAGACTACTTGAGTCCAGTCAAGTCTTTGATTCTGTGTCTCAGTAGTAATGATTAACTTATTTTTCTGAGGGTTTACTAATAGAAATAAAAGTAAAAGTTTATTGTGCACTGACGACATGTCAGACACTGTTCTGAGTACTGAGAATTCATTAGTAAGCAAAACACAGAAATCCCAGTGTTTCAAGAGTCCAAGTGTTCTGTTCTTTGGGAGAGAAGAAACTAAATGAATTGTCAAGTGTGGTTATTTTCATAGAATAGATGGTAACGAATAGTAAAAAGGATTGTACTAAGATTAAATAAGCCAATTTCCCTTTGTACCACTTGCCAGATATTTTCTTTTTAAAAAATGTTTTATGTGTATGAGTGTATTGTCTACATGTATATAAGTGCACCTGTGTCATACAGTGCCCATGGAGGTCAGAAGATGGCGTTGGATTCCTCTAGAATTGGATTTATGATGGTTGTTAGCCACCATGTGGGTGCTGGGAATTGAACCCAGGTACTCTACAAGAGCAGGCAGTGCTCTTAACCACTGAGCCATCTCTCTAGCCCTGGTTATTTATTTTCTAACAGAAGAGAGAGCAGACAGTAAGAGCCAAGGACCTGAAGGTAAACATCACTAACTAGGCCCAGACATATATCTCATTCAGTTGGCCAGAGATTATTGCATTCTTGTTTTATTTTGTTTTTGATTTTTTTTTCTTTTTAAAAAATCAGTATATTAACCAGTGGTAGATGAACTAAATTTTAGCTATTAGAGTGTATATTTCCATATAGGACTTTGAATTTATTTTTCTGCTGTGAAATATTAGTAGCCCCAAATAGTCACTGTACTTGCTTTTTTTCTTTCATACATTCCTTAAAAATGTAGACATATTCTTTGTTCAAAGGTTGCTTCCGTGATTTGAACCACAGGCCATACTCAGTCCCTGTCTCAAATGAAAAAAGAAAACTGTTATATAGACCAGGCTAGCCTAGAACATAGGTACCCAGGCTGGCCTTAAAGTCGATGATCTTAATACTGCCTCCTGAGTGCTGGGATCACAGATGTGTGCCACCACACCGGAAAACTTCAGTTTTAACAGGGAAAAAAAGTCCTAAGTTTAAAGATCTTTTTGGTGTAAAATTTTATATGACATGGGAAGTGATTGAGGTCATACTAGGAATGATTTTGTTTTCCTTTCTTGCTGTTTCTAGGTTTGGCTCACTTTGTAGGAATAAAGCTGTTTGCACCTTGCCCCAGGAGAGGACATTCTTTCTCACTGTTCTCTGACTTTACCCTCTTCCTTATGGACATCATCACTGGAAAAGAGCAACCCAGGATGGTCTGCTTGCTTTGGCTCTCTATTCTTCAGAGTGTCATATTTGAAATCATGTCAGTATGTCCTTTCAGAGTTTCAGAGTTCTCCCCAGTAGGCTGGTGATTACCCCGATTACCCTAACTTCCAGCTCGCAGCTGTCATCTCTCTGGTGTTCCCAGCTGTCATCTGTCTTGTGTAGCACATTGGATATATTTTGTAGCAAGTATTACTTGCTGGTTGGGGGCGGGTTGGCTACATTACAGGGCATTCTTTTGTGACCTTTAACATGACTATGGCTTCAAGGTGAAGCTGGTGAAAGTGTTGAAGAGGCCAGATGTGGCATTTGTGTTAGGGCCAGCCTCACAACCAGGTAGAAGCTATTTAAGGATTTGGAAAAACGAAGCCATAAGACCTTGTTATATGAGGCTGGCAGAAAGCAAGACTACTAATGTATTCCTAAAAGAAGCTGGAAAGGACTATAGGGGCTGCTCTACAAAAGCTCCAGGTGTCGGTGATGCTGTTTTGTTAATGAAAATAATTAGGTACTTCTTGGCAGATTTTAGGGGTGGGGAGGCTTTTGTATTTATGCCAGTTGTATTTTGGGCTTTTAATGAAGGCCAGAAAGTTACATCTTTGCGATAGCTGATTTTCTTCTTCCAGGTTATCTTATCATTTTAAAGATAAGTAAAAGTTCGTGTGTGTGTGTGTGTGTGTGTGTGTGTGTGTGTGTGTGTGTGAGTGTTTGTGAGAGACAGAATCTTACTCTACTTCAGGCTATCCTGGAGCTCACTCTGTACACCACAGTGGCCTCAAACCCACAGTGATCCTCTGGCCTCAGGCTTTCAAGTGTCAGGATTATAAGTAGGAACTTGGCTTTCTTTTATGTCTTTTTTCGATACAGGATCTTGCTATGTAGTCCAGACTGGTTTTGAATTTGGGATTCTCTTTTCTCAGCTGGGACTACAGCACCATACCTGTGTCTTGAGGCAGTACTGCTTAGTGGTTAAGAACATAGATTCTGGGGGTTGGGGAGATGGCTTAGTGGGTAAAGTGCTTGAATGAGGACCTGAGTTCAATCTCCAGCACCCACATAAAGGCTGGATATGGTTGAGCACATGAGAAACCCAGTACTAGGGCAGAGACAGGCAAATTCCAGGGGCTTCCTGGTCAGCTGATCTAGCTGAAATGGCTATCCTTAGGTTGAAAGACTCTGTCTCAAAAAATAAGAAAGACTCTGTCTCAAAAAATAAGGTAAAGTGTTTGTGAAAGATACTCTAACACCAGCCTTTGACCTCCATATGTGCCTGCAGATGTGTATACCACACACAAATATATACCACACACACAAATAAAAGAACGTGGAGTTAGACCCTGTGGCTTCAAATCTTGAATTAGTGATTTGCAGGGACACAGTTTTTAATCTTAATCTTTGTGTACTTATTATCTGCACTAAGCAAAGGACAGTTGTTCTGACTCCAACATTTGAGTCTTTAGAGTGATTCTTATAAGTCAGTGATCCTTAAGTGGGATGACTGCTCTCTTTAGTTGACTTTGGCACTGATTATTCCTTAGAACAAGAAGCCACTGAGGTATTGTAGTGGTGATGAATCTTATCTGAAAGGCATGAGGTTAATTTCAAGGAGTGAAAGGGACACAGAATTCAGGATAGGTTATGATGGACATGCAGAGGCATGTACAGGACTTGTAGAGAACTCTAGCTGAGAAAGCTACATGGCTTTTGCAATTGGACTTCGAGGTATGGGTAGAGTTCCTTAATGGCACCATTGCTAACAATGGTGGGGCGGGGGCTTTAGCAAATGACTGTGTACTAAGAATTGTAAGATAAACAGGAAGTGGGTGAGATGGACCAGCATGGATGGGGAATGGGCTTATGAAGTCCCACCCTGTATCTGAGGAGCTACTGGCAATTGATGGCTGCTGGGGGAGGGAGAGTCAGTTTTCCTGAGATGCATCCTCTTAGAGGCTACCGGTGCACATACAGGCAGCACTAATTGGATGCATGTGTATTGAGGGAGAGAGAGAGACAGAAGTTGGGAGGGAAAAGTAGTGAGCATGGGGTAGAATTAGAGAGGACTAGGAATGATGGGAGATAGATTTGATCCAAATATATTCATGTATGAGTATTAAATAAAATATTTTTAAAGGTTGAAAAAAATGAAACTAGTTGACTTTTAAGATTGTCTCTAATTGCAGATTTCATAATTATTAATTGTAATCTTTTTATCAAAATTTAGCATAAAGGACTCAAGATTGTTAGTGTGCAACTTGCATCGTGTCTGCCAGCGTAGAATTTATAGCATTTACTTATTTGACATTTTAATTATTAGATTGATGTCTGCCTCTTTCAGTTATACTATATTTCTCATAAAGACAGGTTCACATTTCTAGCCATAGTGCCAGTTACAATGTTTCTTAGTGTTAAATTAATGTATGAAAAAATTTAAGTCAGGTAGGAAGGAGCCCAGTTTCAAAGCAGTCATTCCAGGGTGACCCAGTTGATTCACCAAGAGCATAGACAATCCTCCATTGGTTTCTAGTGTTAATTATCAATACTGGAACAGTGGTGGAGGCCTCAAGGCAGATGTAGATGTAGGTCAGTCTGTCTTTTGAGATTCAGAGTTAGAACTACCACTCACAGAGTCAATTATGGGTGAACACCCAACTGGTGTTCTATAGGGCTTGTGACTGCTAGAGAAACTTACCGGGCACATGGGACACCTTTTATTTTACTAACTTTTTGGGACAGGATGTCATCTCATTGATCAGGTTGGTGTCAAACTCCTAGACTCCAGTGATTCTCCCTTTTCGGCCTCCCCAGTGCTGGTCTTACAGCTGTATGCCACTGTGCACAGCTGGATCCCCTTCTTACTGTTCTCCATACTGCTACAAATGAAGTTACTGGTATCAGGTCTGGGCTCAGAGGAGAGATTATAGGATGGCAGTGGGCACCTGAGAGTTAGTTACATGTAATTGAAGTCTATTTCTAGAAGTGAAAAGGGAAGAAAGGAATGCCCAGGTGTGAGTCTTGAAATTCAGCATTTGACTGGCAGGTGAAAGAGGTGGCGCTTTACAGGACCCGCGCAGCAGCAGTTGCTTACAGAGTTCTACTTTGGAGGAAAGGGGATAGAAGACAGAATTTGCAGCACTGTTTGGTCATGTCTACATGATGCTCCCTGGAGCTTGTGTAGCAGATTCCCATGTTAGGTTCTATTATAATTAGTCATTAGTAGAATTCTATTGTGTATTTACTTTAGGGATAATTGTCTCATTCATTCAACATTTACTGACATTAAACAATTAGATACAAATTAAAATTTTTCCTATGTGATTTACCTGAATCTGACCTATGAAATTGCCATAAAAACTAGAACTCCTAGATGGGCATGGTAGTACATGTCTGTAGTCTCCCTACTTAAGAGACAGCACAAGAGCATTATGAGTTTTCAGTCAGCCTGGGCTGTGTAACAAGACTGTCACAAACAAACAAAACCCAAAACTGAACAGCAAAGCATGTTTCCATGGTGATGTCATTTTATTTTACTTACTTATTTAAAACTTTGTTTATTCTCCTAAAGGTAAACATAACGGATTACTTAATTGCCTTGAAGAGTTTGTATGTTAAACATATTGGTCTTCAATTTAAAAACAATGTTGCCCTTGGGCCCTTGTTCTGCCTAATGTTGACTAGCAGTTGATACCTCATGGGGGCTTACGGAACCCATTCACTTACATCCTTGCTTCATTATTATCATCTCAATTGAATTCAGTTTGCTTTGCAAAGAAAATTTTGTATCAGTGGGGGTTTTTTAAATTGCTTGTTCTGTTTAGTTTGTCTCTAATAATGCGTTGATTGGACTGGTCTTCCTAAATCAACTCCACAAAGTCGCTGGAGTGTGAGTGTAGGTGGGAGAGAGTAGCGTCCCTGAGTTTTAAAGGGTTAGAAATCCTGTTACTATGCAAATGTCTTATTTTTCTGTTTTTTTTTTTTTTTCTCTCTCTCTCTGGCAAATATGTATGTCGAACTTTGTAGGGTAAGGGTAGACTGGAATTTTTAATAGATGCTTTTTGCATGAACTCTTCCATTTGGTTCATTCCCTAAGGGTTTATTGAAAACCTGCTGCCATCCAGCACCCTGCTAGGCAGGTAATGGAGTTGGTGAGCTCAAAAATTTAAGCCAAGGTCTCTTGTTTGAAAGGCTGCAGTCTATTTGTAGACAGGGAGTGTAGAGAATCTGACCATTGAAATAAAAGCATTTGTTTTCAGAGTTAAATTCTAAAGTCTCATCCAGATGCCATTGCTGTTCTTTGGAATATTAGAATGTTTTATATCTCCTTTAAGACTTACATTAATTGTTTATATAACCACCCAACTAGATTGCAAGCCCCTTAGGAAAAAATGGTGAAGGTCAGCTTAGTGCGTTGAGTGTCTGGTATGCGATATGGCTTTTGCCTCAAGTCATGGAACGCAGACTAAAATCCAGGAAATTCTCTACTTGTTTAGTGCCATTTTTATTATGTCCCCTGTATAGTGCTTTAGGTAGTGTGTTGGACGTAGATATCTGTTGGTTGGAACTGTATTCTGGGTTTGGAGAACAATCCAGGCAAAACTGTGGGGTTGGAGCTGGACATAGGATATTTGAGAATTGATACAGATGCTGGCTCAACCATAGCAGAGCTTTTGTTAAGGAGCTGTTACCAGGTTCTGAGAACTTTGTAATGTTAAAATTTTGTTTTGAAGTACTTTGTAATGTTAAAAAAAATTTAATTAAAATTATACTTGGGGTTGGAGAGATGAGTCATCAGTTAAGTGCACTGGCTGCTCTTGCAGAGGATCTGAGTTCTAGTCCCAAAACCCACATGGTGGCTAACAAGCTATTGTCTATAACTCCAATTCCTGGGGATTCAACACCCTCTTCTGACCTCCAAGGGCACTGCACAGCGTAGATATACATACATGAAGGCAATACACTCATACACAGAAAATAAAATATTAAAAAGAGAAAATAGTGATCATGAAAGAATTAAAAGTATACAGCCTATGGTTATTAAATATTGTTAAATGAATGGCAGATAAGTCTGAATCTTGTTTGATACCTCATGATTATGGGTTTCTGGTGTGTCCTGGAAGAGACTCTCTGTATTCTCTTATGTATTTGGCCTTCACAGGAGAGATACTGTGCATCAAACAGTGCTGGAGTGAATAATCCTATCATGTTCTAAGTCAGCTGTGAATGTAGTTGACACAGGTACAAGCCCCCTCGACTCCTTAGTTTAGACACAACTCATTCATTATCTCTGGGTTTCCAAACAGTAACATTCAGCCCCTCATTTCTTAACCTGTTTTCTGTTTTAGATACTATTTTATGTCTTAACTGTCAAAGGAGATTTTCTTATCTATTAACTTTGTACAACAGCAGGTGACAGGATATAAAGCTCCAAGTACAAAGTAACTTTCCATTATTATTTGGAAGGCCCACTTCACTATTCTGTCACATCTCTTGTAACCCTTCACAAGTCCTAAGTGCAGATTTCTTTTTAAACATTATGCCTAATATTCAATTATATTATTTCTTAATCCCTGGAATCTTTTAAAAACTTACCTAGATTATCTTCTGTGTTCTGAAATTTCATTGTTTGCAAGTATCAGCTATACCTGACAGATAAATTCCTGGCAGGGTGAATAGTTAAAGTTGGGTCCATTTAAGGTTCTGGTTAGTATCTCCTGGTTTGATTCGGCTATCTTCTCGGCTAAGCTCTAGATGTCCTTGAAGTCTGGTGTTGACACGGATGAGTGCCACCTCTGCAGTGTG
Source organism: Eospalax fontanierii (assembly GCA_035773235.1). Lineage (NCBI taxonomy): Eukaryota > Metazoa > Chordata > Mammalia > Rodentia > Spalacidae > Eospalax > Eospalax fontanierii. The sequence goes on from CM069530.1 coordinate 24,568,783, forward strand.
TGCCTCCTGACTTCTTTCTCAGTTGGCCTTGCTCTCTCCCCATGTGTCACCCCTCCCCCGGCCCCAGCATTCATTTGTACCTACTTCTCACAGTTCCCAAGTCTTTTCTCATTTGTTACGCACCTCAAAAACTTCAGTCTAGCTCACTAATTAGAACAGTTGGTTCTGCTGCTCAGTTATTCCTAGGTTCTATGTTACTGCCATTTACATGATAGCATCTTGCTGATAGGGTAAAGAGTAAGAAGTAGAGATAAACATTCAGTCATCTTAGAGAGAAAATGTGAGGTTTAGGAACAGAAAAACAGGCTTTGAATCCAGGATTATGGGAGAAAGTCAGGAGGCTGTGGACTGTGTCCTCTTGATCTGCTGATGTGGAGGGTAGGCAGTGAGCAGTTACAGCCACGTGGAAATAGAGAGGTAGTGGCACTAGGAGAAAAGGAGGAGGAAGGAGAGGCTTCAGGAACACTCCCAGGGAGAGGTTCAGTGTCACTCCCAGGGAGGTCAGGGAGGAGGAGAAAGACCAAAGCACCCTGCCGAGCAGTTTCATTGTGCCAAGCATCCCCACCAAGATGGAGAGAAAGGAATTTGCTGGTATCAGCACTTATTTCAGAGCTTTTATCTGTTCAAGATCAGAGGAGTTAGAACAGAAGTAGAATGAGAGGCAGGAACCAAAGTGTTCTCTCAGGTTGAAGGGCGGGTTACCTGTGCATGTGTAGCTGTGAATGAAAGGAAAGAAGAAAGGAGACTCTATTGGTGAGTTACCCACTTTAAACAGGGAAGATGCAGAAGATGGGGGAGCTAGAGACCAGAGCACCCCTTGTCAGGAAGGAGGAGCGGGGAAGAGGTAGCAAGGTGAACAGGTGGTCAGAAGTCACATGGTTTGAGGTGGTTAAGGAACACAGCTAGCTGGCTTTGAATTATCATCTAGTCACCACTTAGCTTCTTTGTCATGGATGATACATTTTAAAGATACAAAGGTGAGGAAGCTTACCACTCTAGAGATCTGATTTAGACTACTCTCTCTGTCTACTTTAAGATACGGTCTCATTTTATTGTCTTAAGTTGCCTGGAACTTGTTATATAGCCCAAGCTGACCTTAAACAGGATCCTCCTGCTCCTGCTTCCCAGGAGTGCAGGGAATCAAGGTATACACCACCACATTGAGCTATCTTTTTGCCTTATTGTGGTATTCACAGCCTGAGCAAATGAGGAAGGAAGCCCTGTGGCTTGTGTAGCATTATGGACTCACATTCATGAGTGTCTTAGGAAGTCAGTGGGTACTGTCAAAAGTGGCTCTGAGTATTTAAACCTATGGTCTGGGCCAGATAGGGAAGTGATGGAACCTCCAGGTGGAGTTAGTATTGACTCTTGGTGGGAAGCAGTTGGGTTTGGCCAGGGTGATGTAGCAAAAGACGTACAAAAAAGATGTAAGGAGTGCAGTAGTAGCACTTTGGCTGTGTTACAGGGAGACCTTGTAACGAAATAGAATTCAGCTCACTTGATTAGGAAAGAGGAGGTTAGGTGGCTCAAATAATACAAATTACAGGAGCATCGTGAGCATTGTAAGAGATTATCTGCTTGCCAGAATCACCAAACTCTTATTTTATCAGTCTATTCTGTGTAGTATGGTAGAAAAAAGATCTTGTGAACGTTTCAAAGTAATGGATTTTCTAATGTCAGTGAGCAGTGTTCTCAAAAGCTTGAGGATAACTGCTTGTGTACTGTGTTCTTAGCCCGCTTTCTGAAAGCTCAATTTCACTTTAATGTTCATATCTATTAAAATGTGCAATGTGAAACTTTGATCTTTCAAGAGAACTGTTTTTACAGATATGTGGTTTGTGTGCAGAGGTAATTGGTTAACAATGGTGTAAATACCTAAAGGTCTTTTGGGGTTAATATAAACTGAACACAGGACGTGTTTATCCTTTAAAGGCTCTCCTGTTTGTGCTTCCGTGCATTACCCCTAGCGTCATGACTTAAAGCATACACATGAGTACGAATTCTTCCTCAGGACTGTCAAAGGCCATCTGACGGATGACACTGGGATATATTTTGCATCCGTCATCTCTTCTTTCAAGTCAGTCTGCTGACTGCCAGCTTGAGAATTTGTATTTGCATTTGCTTAAAAAAACCAATCAACTTGGAGTGGATTGAAAGAATGGTTCTTTCTGCTCACAACATCTATAAAAAGTACATGGCTACTTAATAGCGAGACATGAACTTGGAGTTCTTGTTTTTTGTTGTTGTTTTTATGGGAGCACATGTATTACGACTAAGGTGACCAGAATTCCTAGTTTTCTGCACAATCTTTGTTTACGCCACTTGTCCCAACATCCTTTGTAGTAAACTACCCCTCTTTATTCTCAGAGAATGTTTATTTTGATAATATACAGTCATTCTAATTGCAGGTCACATTTTGAGATTTATGGTGTTCACAGTATTTGATTTTTAAAATGTATATGAGTGTTTTGCCTGCTTGTGTGTCAGTGTACCACGGATGTGCCTGGTCTTCACTGAGTCAGTCAAGGAAGATTTCCCTTAGCAGTTGAAAGAAGGAGCCAAAGCTGATTTTAAGTTTAGAGGTGCTTGTTATTCCTTTAAGTTATTATAGGAATCACAGAAATTTTAACAGGAATAAGTTATTCCTTTCTCCAGCTTCTCAGTAAATATATTTTAAAAAGTATTAAAACTTGTGCTGAGTTTAATAGTTACTGTTTGTAAGTATGTTAATGGACTATATCACCAGCACATTAAAAACCTTTTGAAAAATTCATTCTTAATTTTTTATGCTTTGATAAAGAGAGAAATAAGGGGGTGTTGGGCCTTAGGTTTATGACATTACTGGGCATTAAATGTTTGTCTGACAGTGACTTACAGTTGACTGTTTTCCTTTCTTCAATCAGTGATCATATTCTGAGGGAGCCTGTGTGCTTAGGAGGGTGTGAGCACATCTTCTGTAGGTAAGTAATTAGAACTGTTCTGAGTAACTGTTTTTTAAAAAGTTAGCAATCATATCGACTATACGTTATCTTGAGTTGATCTTTATAACTTTTCATTTACAAGCAACAAAATAAAGCTCAAAGAAGATAAAGTCCAAAGTTGTAATACTTATTAGTAAATAGCTGGGTTTTTAGAAAACAAATAATACATTTTATATAATTCAAATAGTTCCTTTAAAATTTTCCAGTTTTGAATGAACAAAATCATAGTCTTTGAAAACTTATGAAAATCTTATAGTTAGTATTAGTTTTCAAGGGCTTCCATAATAAAATTGCAAGGACTAAGTCACTTAAAACAGTAGACTTTATTTATTTTTTGTCATTGTACTGGAGTTCAAGATGGAGGCAGGGCTTATTCTGAATGCTGTGAGAGAGAATCTCTTCTGTGTCTCCTGCCTAGCTTCTTGTAGGTTGCTAGCTGTGTGTTATTGGGGTTTTCCATCACTGTGACAAAGTAGATGATTTAGATTAGTTGGTCTTTTTGATGCTGTGGCACCTGCTGTTAACTAGGGAAAGGAGCATGTCTTCTTACCGGTTCCTAGTCCTTGGCTCTGTTAATTCTGGGTATCTGTGAGGAAGAATGCCACATTGCAGGAGTGTGTGTATGGAGGTGGAAGCTGGTTGGCAGAAAACAGGGAGGAAAGGACCAAGGATTTTGTACCAGGGATAACCTTCAAAGGTACACCTCCAGTGACTTCTCCAGCTAACCCTCACTACTTAAAGTTCCCACCAACCTCTCAAAATAGCAGTAGTTGAGGACCAAGTAATCAACACAGGAGTTTGTGGCCAATGTGTCACATTCAGGCCATGTGTAACACAGAGGATGATTTTATTTTGGCTCATCATTGTAGAGGGTTCTAGTTCATCATCCTTTGCACTGAGACTACATTTGTTTACATCTCTGTGCCTTTCCATTAGAAGCCATAGATTAGTTTGCTGGGAAACCTGATGTCTGGCTAACTCATGTCTCATCATAGTAAATTCCTCAGGGGTTTACAGACTCTGCATGAATATCATGTTGTCTTAAGCTCACTGTTTTACCATTCTGTGTAGAACAACCTCTTTTTATATGCTTTTTGGACTACTGATTCTGCTGAATTTTTAAAAATTCTTTTTAAGTGATTGTGTAAGTGACTGTGTTGGCTCCGGATGTCCCGTGTGTCACACCCCCGCCTGGATACAAGACATCAAGATAAACAGGCAACTGGACAGCATGATCCAGCTTTATAGTAAGCTTCAAAATTTACTACATGACAGTAAACTTTCAGGTGAGTAATATTCTTTCATCTTTTGGTTAAATAGAGGATGAATTAATAATGATAATGATCATGTGAAGAAAGAATAAAAGATCAGGAGTTCTGAGTGACATTTTAGATTTTTAAGATCAGTAGTTTTGGGGGATTTGGGGGTAAGTCATTTTGAAAAATGAGATAATTAAGTCTAACTCCTTTATAGATGGGATACCAAGGTCCAGAGAAATTAAATGCTCTTGCCTACAGTCATATAGAGAATTAATAGAGAAGCAAGAGAAATAGAGCTCATTTCTTGATTGTCAGTCTAGGGACTCTTCTCTATTTTATATTGGCTGTCTTTTACAGTTAGGATAATTTCTGTAGAATATATATAGCATGGTGATTTTCTCTGTAATAATGCTTAATTCACTTAAGTACATACACTATTGCAGGATAGAATACAGTATCTTCCAAGGATCACTTTTCTAGACTGAATTAATTAGATGAGTACATTTTAAAAGAACAAAATCCTAATACTCATTTTCTTTTCTATTTAAATGGGGGTTAATGTTTTTCAAATTGTTCTTAAGCCTCTATGTATTAACTATATATCTTCCCAGTGTGCTTTCTGTTGAGAACTAATTAGCTGTGAAAAGAAAGTAAAGTGTTTTGAATTTTCATAATTGGATATTGGAGTTGTCTTTTTATTGACCAGATCATATCATTTTAGCATGTTTTTATAGGGAATCCTTTAGTCTGGCAGGATGCCATGAGGATTGGCAATGTAAAATTTTTGGCTTTATGTTTTTTCTTTAGATTTTGACATGATGATGTTACTGTCAGCTACTGATAAAGACAAATGCTTTCACTGAACAAGACGTCTGTTTCTTTTCCCCCTTACTTCCTACCTTTTTTTTAGCAGGGTCTCACTATGTAGCTCTGACTAATCTGGAACTCACTATGTAAACTAGTCTGACTTAAACTCAGAGATCTCTGTGCCTCAGCCTCTTAAGTGCTAGAACAGAGGTCCATATTACTAAGAATTAAAGCCACAATTAACCCATGATGTTTACATTTAGTTATCTGGATCACTGTATTAAGAGTTTTTTTAAAAAATGAATTTGTGGGGCTGGAGAGATGGTTCAGTGGTTTAGAGCACTTTTGGCTGCTCTTGTAGAGGGCCCGGGTTCAAGTCTCAGCACCCACATGGTGGCTAACAACCATTCATAACTCCAGTTCCCGGGGGTCTAATGCCCTCTTCTGACTTCCAAGGCATTGCACAACCCTGGTACACCTACCTGCATGCAGACAGTTCACTCATACACATAAAATAAAAATAATAAATTAAATATTAAAAAAAAAAGAATTTGAAGATCAGATTTCCCTCTGAACCTGAGTATCTGTTAGCTGCCACCATGTGGGTGCTGGGAATCAAGTCTGAGTCCTCTGTAAGAGCAGCCAGTGCTCTTAACTGCTGAGCCATCTCTCTATCCTCTAAACTTTTATTTGAGACAGGGTCTCACTATGTAAGCCCAACTGTCCTGGAAATGATTAGGTAGACCAGGCTGGCTGGCCTGCCTCTGTCTCCTGAGTGCTGGGATTAAAGGCGTGTGCCACCACACTGTTTAGACTCCTTTAAAAATGATACAATATGTTAACGGTGATAATATGACTTATTAGATGTATATATTTTACAAATATATACCTATTTGTAAAAGTTCTTTAAAAAAAATTTGTGGTGATAGCCTTTTAAAAATGCATTTGGGGGGCTGGAGCCATGACTCACCAGGTAATAGCATGTATTACTGTCTCAGAGGATCTGAGTTTTGTTCCTAGCATCCTCCATCTAACACCTCTGGCCTCCACAGGGACCCTCACTCACATGCATAAGCCCCAATACAGACACACACATGCACATTAATAAGAATAAATCATTAAAATGCAAAAGAATGCTCTGAGAAAAAGTTTTGCTATTATTTCATCTGAATGCTTTTTCCTTAGAGACAGTGTCTGGTAATGAAATGTTTTTAAGCATTACTGGACAGAGGTCCATATTTTTTATAGTTGAAAGATTGGTGTGTGATCTCATCTGTGTCTCTGTCTACCCCTCTTAAACACCTTAAATTAATATAGTGATTCCTGTCCAAGGGGCTATGTGTCTTTGGCAGTGTCAGAGTTGGGCATGGAGAAGATCAATGGGTTCTTTGAATTATTTGTACAGTATGAGCAATATTTGTCTCTGTGAAAGTTACTTTCATTAGATTCTTAAGGATATGTCTGATTATTTCACTGAAATTTGGGTTGCTGCTTTGAGACTGTTACACTATTTTAACTTCTCTAGTTCCGATGTAGTACTGTGCTAATGGATTGCAGATACTGTAGCAAATTATGACAAGCTGGATGACTTAAATAAAATAAAACTGTCTCAGGTCTGGAGGACTGAAGTGTAAGATCAAGGTGTAAGATTGGTTCTTGCTCAGGCCTATGAGAGAGAACCTGCTCCAGGCTTCTCTCCTTGACTTGTAAGTGACTGTCTTCAGGGTCACTGCCTGTCTTCCTTACATCAGTGTTGATGTAAGAATTCTCTTAGAAATATCTCAGTCATATTCCTTTAGGGTCCTGCTCCAGTCATATTCCTTTAGGGTCCTGCTCCAGTACAGCTTTATCTTAACTAATTACATCTACTTTATTTCTAATTGATTGCATTCTGAGGTACTAGGGGTTAGTTAGCTTCAGCATATGAATTCAGGGAGTAGAAAGACATTCACAATTTAATTCATAAATATGTAATTTGACATTTTTAATGGTGATAGGAAGGAAGGCAGAGTAACATTGTAGGTTAATTGGTATCAATTATGGCTCACTAGAGTATTAGGTTCCTTGGAGTACAGAAAGGAAAAGACTCCTAGAAATTTTACTATAGTGAGGGATGTTTGAATCATTAGTTTTCGTATTTTGTAGACCATGGAATATGAAATACATTGATAGTTCATCAGTAGATATTTATGGAAATTGAGTTTCAAACAAGTATCTGGGTGGAACCTGAGTCCTTTTAGAATATGATTTTTCTCATTTAAGTAGAAGAGAAGTTGGAAGAACTATGGCAATTTATTTTCCAGAGTTAATTTTGTGTTTTGTTTTCCTTATGAATCAGTGAACTGCTAGATCCTGGGTTCTATCCCCATTAGAGGAATAAATCTGTCATCTGTCTATCACCTATCACCAGTCATCTATCTATATCTATATGTATCAAGAATAATTACCATATTAGTCCTTACCAGCCTTTAGCAGTGCTGCATTCAACATTATTTTAAGATGAATTGAAATTTCATTCTTGAGATAACATGTAGTCAGAAGGTAAGAGCTTCAGCCTCTGTCTTAATTCCTTTGTTCAGTAGGACAGGAGATAGAGTACCACACAGGACATCATTGTTTCTCCATTTTTAATATTTGTTTGGTTGATATTTGTCATGTTTGTTGAATTAAATTGGATAGAATTGGCAGTGCAGGGCTAGAGAGGTAGCTCAGCTGTTCAGAGAGCTTGTTGTGTGTTTATGAGGACTGGGTTCGGATCTCAACACCCACATAGCAAACTAGACATCCTGCAAATGTCTGTAACTCCAGCTTTGAGAAATCTAATACCCTTTTCTGGCCTGTGTCACCTTTTTTGGGCCTTCATGAAGGCACAGGTGTATGTATGCACATACATACACACAAGTAAATAAATCTGAAAAAAAAAGAAATAGGCAGTAGTTTGTTGCTACTTTGATAGAAAAAATGTCTAAAAATTTAGAGCATGACTGTATTGAATATCTACCCAGATATCTTTGTTTCCATGGTATGAAGATTTTCTACATTAAACTGTATCGTTATTAACTGTTCCTCTAAAAGTCCTCTCAAAGCAAGCCACTTCTGAATAATTTTTAAGTTTTTTTCCCCCTGTATAGCATTTGTCTTTTAGAAAAACAAAAAAACAAAAAACAGTGCATTTAGTACATTAAATGGGGTCCTGTGTTTATCTAGTAAGTACTTCTAAAGTTAACTGTTTAATAGGTAATTGTGAATAAGTGATCTTTGTAATGAAAAAAGGAACTCACTTTAAGATAAAGTTGTATACTGGGCATGGTGTTGCATGCCTGTAATCCCACCACTCCGGAAGACAGAGGCAGGTGGATCTCTGTGAAATCTGATAACCTGGTGCACATGGCTAATTCCAGGCCAGCTGAAGTTGCATAGTGCTAGCTGTCTCAAAAAACCAGGAAGAAAAAGATAGGTAAGGGTATGAGTCTAAATGATTCTCAAGGTCTACCTCTGAAATTATGTAACTGTTAAATGATCATATGTTAATGAATTAAATGGAGTGGTTGAACGTCTCGCATTTTCTCTATCTTAAAAAAAATCCTGTAGTTTATCATTTATCTTCAAAATGAACCTTGCTACTTTTTTACTATAAACTAGATAATTACTGTAATTAAGGTGGGTAATTAGGAAGAACTTGTCAAATCATGGACATAGTATAGGGTATGTTGGAGATAAAGAAACCTGATTTATAGGAAAACTCAACTGAGCTTCTAAACATTTCAATACATTTTTCTTGGTTCAGTGTGCATAAAAGAGAAGAGATTTTCAAATTTTTCTGATGGCCATTTATGAATAATTTTATCTTATTCTTTATAACATAATGTATTTTCTGCTAATAGAGTTAAATTTAAAGTTTTTATTTTTCTCTTGGACCCTGTCCTATTAAATCAGACCTTGCAGGTGCTGGTCAAGTTTTGTGGAACACGTTGTTGTTGGTAATAGAAGAAAAATTTGCCTCTCATTTCATAGGTCACAATTTCCATTTCCCTTTTTTGGTCTAGAGAAAGATGCTTACCCTCTGACGTGATTACATAATGTTCATATAGGCTGTGACTTTTTATAATAGAAGGAGATGAATGTCTGAATAGCCATGTTGCTGTTGTTATTTTAAATAGACCTAAATACTTCTTTACTTATAAAATAATCATTCATTCTTCAGTGAAAGTGCTAATGTTACACAGATGGTAAGCAAAGTACTTTCCTTTGATTTTTTTTTTTTTTAAATAAGGAACTAGTTAGCTAAAGGGATTTCTCAACTTCTGTTGTGAAACATATAATAGAGAATAATTTGAAAGGCACACGATGTACATCATTATAATCCTTTGATGTAGATTAATGATAGCAAAATTACATTTTCTAATTTATTCTCTTTTCTGTAGCTTATTATTAAATTTTAAGAAAAACCTGACTAAGCAGCTCCTTAGTAACACATGTGTCTCTGTTCCTTGATATTTTGTAGTATATTCTGAAATATTTAAATTTAGAGAATAGGATTTTTTTTTTTTTTAAATGTCATCATTAAGGAATTTGCTATCGGGGCTGGGGAGATAGCTCAGCAGTTAAGAGCACTGAATTCTCTTCCAAAGGACCTGGATTCGATTCTAGAACCCACATGGCAGCTAACAACTGTCTGTTAACTCATTTCCAGGGGATCTGATGTCCTCTTCTGACCTCTGCAAACACTGCATGACATGGGTGCACTTGCATACATCCAGACAATATACTCATACACCTAAAATACAAATAATAAAATATTGTTTAAAAAATGATTTGCTATGTAGAGGAAGGACCAATGTTTTCTCAATGAAATGAATATGATAATTTATCAGGCTTAGAAGTATTCACCCATAAAAACACTTGTATCTGTTAATATGATTTATGTTCTAGTAACTGTGTTGTTTTGCTTTTCAGTTTCATCTTAACATATGCTGCATAAAATCCAGAATTCATGGTTATGTTTGTGCTTACCCTTGTTCCATTATACCAAGTGAGATAATTAAAATCTTTTTGCACAAAGGTATTAATGCACAATAGTTAATAAAATGTGTACATATACATCACTATGTATTCTCTTTTTAAGATTTATTTTTTTAACATGGGTATGAATGTTTTGTATGGATGTATGTAAGTGTACTATGTGTGTGCAATGCCTATAGAGGCCAGAAGAGGGCATTGGATACCTTGGAACTGGAGGTAAGGACATTTGTTAGCCACTATGTAAGAGGTGCTGGGAACAGAACCCATGTCTTTTGCAAGAGCAGCCAGTGCTCTTAACTTCTGAGCCACCTTTCCAGCCCTATTCTTCACTTATCTTTTATAAATTAGAAATTATATATTACTGTGAATGAAGTTTATTTTTGTAGATTTGGGGTTTTTAGTCAGTTGAATGTGTCTCTGCTGTTTACACACATTAATTTTGCTATAGACAGAGAATTTCAAGATTTGACTCGTTTTTAATTGAAAAGTTAACATCTGTGTTCAAAAAATAAATTAAAACCAAATACAACTTTTCACACACTACTTGAGAATTAATCTTTAAGTTTTTGTAATCCTGAGTCCCTCTTCAAAAGTAATCCTCGTAACATTTCATTTTGACCTTTCTTCTAGCCTGGAGATTGTATCAGAAATGGCTTGGTTTTGAAGTTTACTTATCACTGCAAAGAAAAGACCTTGTTGAATTTAGATGTAAAGTCTCTGTGTGAATGGATACCTCATTTTGATTGTTTTGATTCCCAAGGCCCTGTCTTAGTAACACTTTGTGGACCATGTATTATTGTATAATGACCTCAAAGGTTGAGAAGGATGTAGGTATCTGCTTCATTTAGTTACATAGACCTCTTTGGCAAGCTTAACTGTTGACTGTCTTCATTGTACTGCTCCCATTTAACTAGGAGGAAGTGATGGCTAAAATATGTTGATGACTAAAATGGTTGTTATTATTAGATGAAGAATGGGTCTGAAATTTCTACAGGGTTGAAAGCTAGTTACTTATTTGTTTAAAATATTTTATTTTTATTTTGTGTGTATAAGTGTATTGCTTGCTTTTAAGTAGGTCCACTCATATCATGCAGTGCTTGTCACAGTCAGAAGAAGGTGTCGTATCTCCTGGAACTGGAGTTACAACTGCTTGTTAGCCTGGGTCATCTGCTAAAGCAGCCAGCGTTCTTAACCTCTGATCATCTCTCTAGCCCCTGGTTATTTGTTTCCTAACACTCAGTGGTTTCCATCTCTTCTTCCTTATGTAGAGTGCTTCTAAAACCTGGTAGATGTGTTTATAAAGATAATACTTAAATACCCAAGAAATGGATGAAGGAAGTATTCTGAACATTTAAGAATTGGTATTTGAGTTTTTTAGTGTGTGAATAACTGGGTAAGTTGGTAAAGCAAGAAGACAGTGTTCTCTGTGTGATTAAAAAGTGACTTTTTAAAAGGCAATAAAAATTGTTTAAATTTATTTTCAAAAACAATACAGATTTAATTATGTTACCCTGAATAATAAACGCTGTCAGGATTAGGCCCATTTGAAATTAATGAAGTTTCTCTCTCTCTCTCTCTTCTCTCTCTCTCTCTCTTTCATTTTGTGGTAGGGTCTCTTGTAGACGAACAGAGATTTGCCTGCTTCTGTCTCCCAGGTACTGGGATTAAAGGTGTGGCACCATATCTTATCTTATTTATTTTTTTTTTTGAGACAATGTTTTCTGTAACCCAAGATAGTCTTCAAATTTGTGAGCTTCCTACCTTTACTTCCCAATTGCTGGGATTATAGGCATGTGCCAGCCTACCTAGTTAAAATTTTTATTTTCTCCCTCGTGGATATTTCAAATCCTGAGGAATAGGATGCACTAGTGGCCATTAGTTTTCTTAAAGTACTTTGTTTAAAGCTCTGCCATGTTAACATTTCTTTAGTTCCATGACATAAACAAGGTTTTTCAGAGTTCTTAGCATGAAAAGTAACTTCTGATGATGAAAATAGAATTCTTGTATTTTCTTTTTATTTTTGTAATAGGAAAAACACCAGGTAGCCAGGTTGTTCAGAGGCATTACATTGTCTCTGGTGAACTGGAGAGTGATGTGGAGGCTCCCTGAAGTAGTTAGCTATCTGCTTACTACATACATACCTTATCAGGTGTGGCTTCTGCAGGAACTCTGCCTTATTGTGTTCTTCTTATACTTTAATTGACCTCTTGATGATCCACTTTTGGGGAGGATGTGCAGCACATTGGGAGCTATAGTCCTTCCCTTGGCTCCTTTAAAAAAAAAAAGGCTCCTCATTTTTATAAAAGATTTATTTATCAAAATGATTTTTAGCTTTGTCTGTGGATGTGTCTGTGTATGAACATATGAACACTGTGCCAGTGGACTAGAGGTCTCCAGAGGTGTTAGGTCCCCTGGACCTGGAGTCATAGGCAATTGTGAACTACTGACGTGTGCTGGGAACAGAACTTTGCCAGAGTAGCATGTGTTCTTAACCACTGAGCTATGTCTCCAGCCCCTTTACTCCACATTTTTAAAATGAGAAAACTAGAGAATCTCCAAATTGTTTCCTAGTCCTTAAAATTACTTATTTTAGTGGCGAGTCTTGACCCCAGAGTATTGTGTAGACAGTTTTTGCTTTACCACTGAACTACAACCCTTCCTGTGAAATCAATTCTAATGCTCCTTTATCAAATTGAAAAGGATATTAAAGGACTTATTCATCAGTATTTCCTGAGCATCATCTCTGTGTTTACCAGTGGGTTAGTTTTATTTATATTTATGTGAGGTAGATGGAGAGCAAGGAGAGGAATTTAAGCTAAAATTGTTTTACTTTGTTATTTGGTAGTGGGGATGGAATCGTTTGCACATGCTGTGCCACTGAGCTATACCTCTTAGCCCTAGGATAATTTGTATTTTTTTTAAGAAAAATTAGTGAACCTAAAAACCAAACCAAAGTATCATTACATGAAGGAGGGAGCTGGCCGTAAGTGTCAACAGAGTAGATGAGTGATGGCTTGTTCAAGTTGTCAGGTAGGAAGAACTTTGCCTTGACCCCTTGGGCTCTCTGCATGGGCACTTGTGAATTAAACTGAACAACAACAAATGCATGAACAAGAGAAAAGGCATACCTGGGAGTTTACAGAAAAGTGTGACCCTCAAACTTGAAAGGATTGAGGCTTATACACCAGCCTTAGTGGCAGAGAAAAGGCTTCTGTGAGAAGGTGGTTTGCAATAATTTTATTTTCATGGTGAGTGGCCTTCTCTTTCTTGTTTCTGTTCATTAAAGTTTTGGATTTGTAGCAGTATATTGATTGATTATCAAATCTTTGGTGGTTTTTTTTTGTTGTTGTTTGTTTGTTTGTTTTGAGACAGGATCTCCCTGTAGCCCCAGCTGACCTGGAACTCAAAATGTAGATCAGGTTGACCTTGAACTCACAGAGATCCATCTGCCTCCCGAGTGCTGGAATTAAAGGTGTGTGCCCCACACCTTGCTAATTTGCAAATATCTTTTAAAAAAATTGGTATCAGTTAATATGCCGTTTATTATTTCTACTTCTGTCTTCTCCTCTTTTCTTAACCCACCCCCCATTTCTGCTCCGCAACCTTCATCACCATCTGGTATAATACATACATATTCCACTTAATTTTATAATTTTATCTATTAGTGAACTGTAAGTCCCATGTTTTATTTTTGCTTTATGTCCAGTCTCCAGAAACATTGTCTGTCATGCATAGGATTTGGTAAACATTTGTTGAATGAATGGTTATCTTCCTACTCTCAAGGAGACTATAATGTAGGAGTAGAGAAAAGGGTATGCAAATAAAAAGTGATCAGCCCTGAGGAGAATTATAGGCAAAATCTGTTGATAGCTCAAGATGGGAGACATTAATCTCTGCAGCACGTTTATTTTCCTTTTTTTTGTCAGATCCAAAAGAAGATACATATGGCGGAGATTTACTTAGTGATGCAGAAAACAAGAAGAATTCAATAAAAATGTGGTTTAGTCCTCGAAGGAAGACGGTCAGATATGTCGTGAATAAAGCTTCAGTTCAAACCCATCCTCCAAAGACACAGGTTAAAAATACTCAGCAAGCCTCAGTGTATGACTTTGTTTCTCTAACTCCTCCTGAAGTTGTTTCTAAACGAGCTAAAATGCCTTCTACATCTGTGAAAAAGCAGCAGAAGAAAACTTTAGCTGAGATTAACCAAGAATGGAATTTGGGGCCAGAACAAGAAGATAGTGAACTTGATTCTAAAGAGGAATTTAAGGAGAGGATGGTGTCTTTCTCTAGCCAACCATCTATTATTGGGAGTCCACGGATAAATGGTGAAGTAGACTTACTAGCAAGTGGCTCCGTAGCAGAATCCGAATGTTTTGGAGACTTGACTGAAGACTGTTTGCCACTGGCTGAGCATATAGTGTCTCCAGACCTTGTGAGCAAGAGTGCAGTGACTCCTGAGAAGGAGGTCTGTGCACAAGATCTTTGCTCTCTGCTGTCAGAGCATAGTGGAAATGGCGAATGTTGTGGCAGATCCTCCAGTGCCACTTCTAAGAGATGTAAAACCAGGGTTCCAAGCACCAGGAGAGAGGTGGTCAAGCCAGCTATGCTCAAAGAAAACATTCTTTTGTTTGACAGTTCTTCAGGACCTTCAGGCAAACTTGAAGTTGATGTCTCACTTGGGAGAAGCAGTAGTGTATCAGATGACTCTATCAGCCTTTCACCAGGCACATCCACAGGTATGCTGAATAATTCAGCTTACAGACAAATGATGACAAGTCCCTCCACAGTGAAGTTCTCACCTAGTAGTCGTGTGGCTGGGAAAAGAAATCACAGAGGAGAGACTTTGCTTCATATTGCTTCTATTAAGGTAGGATGTTTACTCAAATACAATCTTGGAATGAGACCATGCTAGTCAGTTTTCTGTTACTGTAGCAAATACTTTGGTAATAAAGAGAGAAGGTTTGTTCATCTCATAGTTTTGGAGGTTTCAGCCCATTACTGGTTGGCCCTTTGCTTTGGACATAGCATGGTAGATGGTGGAACAAGCTGTTCACATGATGGTGGAGAAGCAAAAGAGAGAAGGAATGTAGGTGGGGAGTTCTCTCTATGTCCAGTGACTTGAAGACCTTAATGTAGAAGAGTGATGCCAGTGAGGAGGTAGGGGAGGAGACCCTGCCAGTAACTGCATGGGAGGGATCCTGTGTTCTTGGATAACACAGTGTTTTGGAGTTACCTTTATGTTCCAAGTGATTTCTGTAAATTGTGACTTTTTGGTCATCTTTGTTACATGTATATTTTACATATATATACAAGTGATTATAATCTTAATATAATGTTAATGCTTCATAATCATAAATAACTAGCTAATAGTACGTTTTATTTGTTTTTCGTATTATTAGTAAGAATGTAGGCTGCTGTAGCTTATTTTCTTTCTGGGAATGTTCAGACCACTAGCCAAGCATTCACTTATGTTGGTAGAGAGTTTTCTTCCAAGTATAAGAAAATTTATCTTTATTAATGAAGATCTCTAGGGCCTAAAGTCTAGGCCAGAGGGTGCTAGTGGGCATATTTTCAGTTTGGAAGGCTGAATAGTCCATATCAAACTCTTAAACTCTTCCATTCTGGAGCAAAAGCAGACAACAAACGTTAAGTGAACCAATAAAGCTTGATGTACAAATTGAGGTTGCTGGCCCACAAACCATAGTTTTTA
This sequence comes from Eospalax fontanierii, assembly GCA_035773235.1. Lineage (NCBI taxonomy): Eukaryota > Metazoa > Chordata > Mammalia > Rodentia > Spalacidae > Eospalax > Eospalax fontanierii. The sequence continues at coordinate 24,584,565 of CM069530.1, forward strand.
TTGTGGTATTCTAGACATGGAAAAATGTCACAGAAGACTAGACAGGAAAAATAGTTGGCATTCTGTCTTGGTGAGTTTTCTTCATTGATATGTTAATGATTACATTGTATGAGTTTTGTCAGTTAGAGTTTTGCCATTTTGTTCTCTAGAACCTAATTATCGGATAGTCTTGTTGTCATTAATTAACTGATTTCTGATATACTACATTTAGACAATGCATTGATTTCTATTGTTTTTTATTAAACCACAAATCAACCAATCTTTCCTTAAAATTTTATTATGAGCTAAATGTGTATCTCTACCTGTTTGATTATTTTTTTGCTGTTTTGTGTTTACATTTCTGGGAACCAAACACAGAGCCTTACCATGCTAGGTAAACAGCCTACCAGGGAGGTAGCTGTGTTCTCGGCTCCTAAGCCTGATCTTGGTAGAAAGGGTCGGGGGCGGGATTAGTGGGTTTGCCAGTATAGTTCTCCTTGTAGAAATAGTTTTTATTTCATTCTTACTTGATTTTTGTTGTTTGTAGACAGTAATGACTTGTCTAGGATCCTAGGAAGACAGATACTGTGGTTCTACTGTCTCATTTATGCCATGTGCCCACCTACTTTAGAAAATGATTGAAAGGCCTTAGTGTTAACGTGTCCATAAAATGGAACAAGGAGCAGGGAAACAGGAGAGAGGTATTTCTGCATAATGAACTCAGATTTAGTGACCTTTAAGGCAGCCAAAGCAGATAAAGGGAAGTACCAGGTTTTATGCATTCAAAACTTAAGGTTTTTCTTGGTTGCTGATCTGGTTATTTTTTCCTAAAGCACGTAGGTAGACTCACAGCTTCCATAGCTCATTTGTTCTCGAAGGCATTAGGAAACATGCTCCCTCCATTCAGCTTGAAACATTTGAGCCAGAAAAGAGCACAGCAGTGGTGTTTCTATTCCTTTGGGCTGGTTAGCTCTGCTTGCTGCAATTAGGGCTTTCCAGAATGATCTTTGAACTTAAGAACATTATTTCTAACTATTTTTGTTTATTTTGGTCTTTTTGAATCAGGTTCTCTCTGTATCCCCAGCTGGTCTAGAATTTGCTATGTAGATCAGGCTGGCCTTGAACTCACAGAGATCCACCTGCCTCTGCCTCCCAAGTGCTGGGATTAAAATTCAGCCCTATTTCTAACATTTTGTAACATCTTGCCCCAAACCTACCTCTAGGCATCATATTTGGCTATAGCCTTCCCGTAGCCATCACGCTGGGAGCAGTGTTTGGTTTCTCTTGAGTTTCTGGTTTGTTCTTCTTCAGCCAGGAACAATTAGTAGATTCCAGAGACTCAGATTCCTTATTGGTGGTTCTCTTCCTCCATCTTCAAATCCTGCCATGGCAGCCTTTGTCCTCAAATCCTTTGATCCCTTTCATGCTTCTGATGTATCTGGAGAGATGCTCTGCTTTCCAGGAGTTCTACAATTAGATCAGAGATGTCTGGGCCAGGTAAAGTAATCTCATCCCAATGTTCATGCCTTGAGTCACATTGTAAATTACATTGTATTTTCTAGGATTATTTTTCTAGGTCTGTGAAGAATGTCTTTGGAAATTGGTCTGTGGTTTTCTTTTTGTTAGGTCTTTTTCCAATTTTGATTGGAAAATATTGGCTAATATTGGCTTTATATAATTGAGTTTGGTATTTTTCCTTTCATTTCAGTTTTGTAGAATAGTTGAGAAATGTTGGTGTTATATTTTCCTTAAAAGTTTGGAGGAATTCACCAATGAGTCCATTCTGTTCTGGCCCTTTCTTTGTGTGAAAACTTGATTACTGCTGCAATTTCATTGCTTGTTTTTATCTTCTGGGTTTAATTTTGGTAGGTCATGAGTTTAGAAGTGTATCCATTTCTTCTAGGTTTTCTAGCATTTTGTGAAATAAGTCTTCAAAGTATCCCCCAACAGTCTTGTTATAACAGCTCCTTTTCATTTCTATTATTAGTTTGGATCTTCTGCCTTTCTGTTATTTTGGTTAGAGTCTTGTCAATCTTGTTAATCTTTTAAAAAATCAACTCTGATTCTATGTATTGTTCTTTTAATTAATTTCTACCCCAATCTTTATTATTTCATGCTATTTCCTGGATTTGGATTTGTGCATCATTATTTGACATCTGTCTGATTTTTTAAAAAATTACTTATTATGTGTGTGTGTATTCATGCACACATGTGTCATGTGTGGAGGTCAGAGGATAACTTGTGGGAGTCTACTTTTCGCCTTGTTTCTAGGACATTTTTAATTTCCTTTCAGAGTTTTTCAATGACCCATTTTATTCAAAAGTACATTCATTGTTCAGTCTGTATTTCTGTTGATTTCTGCTTTATTCTATGATGACCTGATAAGATCATATAACTATCTTTTAAATTTACTTATTTTTATTGAGTTTTATTCATTTCATACAACAGTTCTTAATCAATTTAGACGCCTCTCCCCCTTCCACCACTGCCATCCCCCACCAGACTCCATGTATTCCGTCATACAGGTTAAGTCCTATCCAAAAAAGCATTTGTGCCCTGATGTTCTTCAGTGCAACTTTATCCACTGGAGCCTGTCAGGCTATCTAGGTTTTGTAAGTAAGGTACCCTCTCCCTCTCCCAGCAGTAAACAGTCTCCAGTAAGTTCTCAGTCTAGGTCTGGCCCGCCACCAGTTTCTATTGCTCCACTCTGTACTCTGGACCCTTGTCTAATTTGAATTGGTATGGGTTATATAAATATCTTTATAATGAATGTTCCTATTTGAATATCTTTCAACAGTGTTGCTATGGTCATGTTATAAGTGGTTTTCACATATGTGGGAGTGCAAACTGAAGCCAGAGGTCAGTGCTGGCTGTCTTCCTCTATCACTTTCCATTGTAATTTTTCTATTTTTGAGATAGGGTACATCACTGAATGTGGGGCTTACCTATTTGGCAGGACTATCAGACCAACAAGCTCCAGGCATCTACTTGTCTCTGATCCCCAGGCCTAGAATTACAGGTACATACCATCATACCCAGACTTTTATGTGGGTGCTGAGGATCTGAACCGAGGTGCTTGAACTTGTGCAACAGTGCTTATAGGCTGAGCCATCTCCCCAGCCCCATTTATGAAAGAATTTTATGAGAAAGCGTTATTCCACAGTGGAAGCTAAGATAACACTCATAATGTTAATAAAAACTTAATAAAAACCAAAATACTGAGGACATTAAAAATTCTGTTTCGTCAGTGTTGCTTAAGAATTTGTAGATTCTGGAATAAGCAAGTCCTGTAGTATAGATTTTTTAACATGACAATTTTGATCGGTAGTCTTGATTTTTCAGCCTCTTTGGAGCTGGGTCTGGTGATGTACACCTGCAAACCTTGCATTCTGGAGGCTAAGACTGGAGGAGTACTGTGAGTTTGAGGCTAACCTGGACTATATAGCAAATTCAAGGCCAGCCTGCACTATATAGTAAATCCTCATCTCAAACAAATGAACAAAACCAGTGATTTAGACTAGGAAGCACCCAGGGCCTTAGTATAGCATGCCTCTAGTGGTGTCTATTAGATCATGAATCTCCAACCTAAAGAATGGTCAATCCATTGATAAATTCAAACTTCAAACAGACTGTTGATAGGTCATGGAATGGCTTGGGGGACTCAGGTCAGAGGGAATGTTTTTAGGGGCTGTGTCTTGTCCTGGCCTCTTCCTGTTTTTCCTGCTTCCTGGCCACCATGATGTGATTTGCTCTGTTCTGCCTCTTCTTTCGGCCATAGGCTGAAACCCATGAGCCAGAATCGTTCTGTACGTTGTTTCTCGCAGATATTGGGTCACAGTGTTGTGAAAGTAAGCAACACAGAAATGGTTGCTTGTAATTCGATGCCATTATAGCGAACTTTCTGTGAAGTATCAGAATCAGACTAGCAGGGTGTCATGCAGACACAATGGATATCTGGCAGGCAATATAAAGGCGGGGCCTGCTGAGAAGGTAGTCAACTCTTAACTCTGAGTAGAGAGAATCCTGGAGAAGGATCTGCTTCAGCATTTGGCTTTGCAACTTATACTTTCCAATGTCCTGTTATATATTGTATGACGTTTCATGTCCTAGCATGTTTTGGGTCCTTTATACTGGCATCATAAGTAAGTAGTGCACACAGGCAAACTGGGATCTGTTATGTCTTCAGCATTTGAACTTCTGGAATACTACTTGGAGTCAGCATCTGCCCCTTTCAGTCAGTCACCCATCTTTGTCTACTTTACTGTAATGCTGACTAGGTCAGAATTATATATGAAATTTTTTTCTTAGTAGAATATAAGAAGTCAAAGAAGTGTTTCCCATATTTTAAAGCTCTTTTCTAGACAGCTAATTTTTTTTTTAACGACTTTTAATTGCTAAGTTGGGGAAGTTTAGTAAGGGTATTTTTGATATTAATGAATTCATCTTTATAATGAAGAAAAAGAATTTTCTTTGTGTAATTTTGGAAAGTTAATTTATATTGCTGGATGTGATACTATATAAAGAATCATTTAATTACAAGTTACAAATAGAAAAATTCAGGAGGATACATACTCCTTTTTGGTCCTTTAAAGTATTACTTAAAAATACCAGTTTAAAATGTCATATAAACCTTCATAAATACTTAGATGATTTTTTTTTTTTTTGCCAGTGGTTTACAGAAATCCCAATTATTTTAAGTTGTAAGGAGTAAGAGTGAATGCTTCTACTGAAAAAAAAAAAAAGAATTAAAAAACAGTCTACTAGAGAAGAAAGTAATTTAAAGCAACGAGAAACAAAAGTTAATTTAGTTCTTGGAAACTTCATATTGGTGCAGGCTTATCCAGTTACTGTGGACCCTGCCTAATTATCATAATTTTATTTATGTTCATGGCATTAGATTTACATAAAGTAGAAAGATTAAACTAAGACAAACTTACAAGTATTAGGGATGAGAAAGGAAATTGGGTATAAGGGGACGCAGTTTGACAAAGAATTAAAATGGGAGAATTTTTGAGACTGTGTGTGTGTATGTGTGTATGTAGATTGTTATAGATGCTTTCATGTTGAAGCTAGGGTATATGTCTGGTTCTGGCAGTTCCCCTGGAACTTTCAGGGGTGTTTTAAAAAGAAGATTGAGATATTTTCTATGAAATACACAAAAATTCAATGAAAAAATTGAATTCAAATTAAAAAAAAAAAAGAATTGAAATTTCTATCTTGGTAGATGTTCCTGAATTCATTTGGTACTAACTTGAATATAGAACTTAAGTTACTAAGTATATTGTTAACTCCTACAGGAAGTGTAGAATTTGTACCTCAAAGAATTTGGGATAGATGTTTTACATTCTAACTGGGGCAATTATTTTTTATTGGCATGTATTCATTGTATATAGTACTGGGTTTCATAATGACATTTCATACAAGTATATAACATACTTCGGCCATCTCCCCATGCTCCCCTTTCCTCCCATTTTCTGTTTTTCCTATCCCCCATTAGTCCTCCAGGCAGTTGTGCTTCTATTTCCTTACTTGATTTTATATATTTGTATATAAAATTGTAGGATCCACAAATGAGAGAAATCCTGTGTTTCTGTCTTTCTGAGGCTGTCTTACTTCATGTGATAATCTACAGTTACATCCAGGTTTCTGCAGATGACATATTTCCATTCATCTTTGTGGCTGAATAAAATTCCATTGTGCACACGTACATTTTATTTTTCCATTTCTCTTTTGACAGACATCTTGGTTGATTCCATAGTTCAGCTAATTGTGAATAGTGCTGTAGTAAACTTCAATGTAGCAGTATCTGTAGTATGTTGACTTAATGGTTGTTTGGGTACTACCTGGGAATGAATGGTATGTAATGGAATAGTGGGGTTATATGGTTGGTCTGCTTTTAGGCTTTTTCTATGTTTTGTTTATTTATTTGAGTGGGTGGGTGGGTTGGTGGATAGATATGCCACGGCTCACGTGTGACAGTCAGAGGACAACTTTCAGGAGTTGACTGTCTCTACCTTGTGGGTCCCAGGGAGTGCACTCAGGTTTGCAGCATGGTAGCAAGCTCCTTTACTTGCTGAGCTTGCTCGCAGCCCTATCTTTAGTTTTCTGATGAACTGTCATACTGATCTCTACAATGGCTGTGCTAACATATCCCACAAGCAGTGTATAGGGTTCCCCTTTCTCTGTATTGTCATTAGCACTTGTTATTTAGTCTTTGACTGGAGTAGTAGCATCTCAGTGTAGTTTCAATTTGCATTTCCTCCTCAATCAATGTTGAATATTTTTCAAGCTTATTGTCCATTTGTATTTTATTCTTTATTAATAGATTTATGTGTGTGTGTGTGTGTGTGTGTGTATGCATGCATGTATGCATATGTGTGTGCAGGTGCCTGTGGAGGCCAGAAGGGAGCATTGGATCCTTTTGAAGGTGGTTGTGAACTGTCTGATATAGGTGCTAGGAACAAAACTTGGGTCTTCTGCAAGAAGAGGAGGAGCTCTAAATAGCTGAAATATCTTTCCAGCTTCTGTACTTCATCTTTTGATAACTTTTTATTTCATTAGCATATTATTGTGTTTTTTAATTTGTTTTTTTTGAGTTCTTTATATATTATAGATATATAATATTTGTCAGATGTTAGCAAGATTTTCTCCCATCTATAGGCTATCTCTTCACTAGATTGTTTCCTTTGCTTCACAGAAGCTTTTTAATTTTGTGTAATACCATTTGTCAGTTCTTGGCCTATTTGCTGAGTGATTTCCTTTTTCAGAAAGTTTTTGCCTCTGCCTGTTATCTTGAAATGTTTCCCTATTGTTTTCTTGTAACAGTTTCAGAGTTTGAAGTCTTAGGGCCTTTGATCTCATTTGAATTGGTGAGAGACAGGGTCTTAGTTTCCTTCTTTTATATTCTTGAACACCAGCACCATTTATTGAAGGGGCCATCTGTTTTGGGCATCTGACAGAATTCAGGTGGCTGTAGCTGAGTGGTGGGGTCTCATCTGGGTCCTCTGTTCTGCCCTACTGATGCATGCGAGGAGCCCCCCCCCCCCCCCCCCCCCGCTGTTGCCAGGTTTTGTTCCCATGGCCCTTTATCTCCTGCATTGTTCCTTTGGCTCTTCAGGGTCTTTGGTATTTACATAGGAATTTCAGGATTCTTCTTTCTATTTCTGTGAAGAATGCCATTGGAATTGTGATGGGGATTGCATTGAATTTGTAGTTTGCTTCTATAGTATAACAATTTTGATAGTACTCATTCTAAGGTGCTGTCAATTTGAAACAAATTTTATACTTTCTTTTTAGGTTATTCATTTTTAAAGTCATTTAGTTAATTTAGGGACATTTTAATATACATTGTGTATAGATTTTTTTTCTTTTGAAAAAAGTTTAATAAGCTACTATCATAAAATGTACTCTGTTTGAGAAGTAACCCAAAATGTGAAGTAGAAAAAAAGTTTCTAAGGGCTGAGGGTGTAGAGTTGGTAGAGTGCTTGCCTAGTCTTAGATCAGCATCACATAAAACCAAGTGTGGTGGCACTAGTGCCTATGTTGCCAGCATGTGGGAGAGGCAGGAAGATCAGAAGTTCAAGATCATCCTTGACTACATACAGGGCTTGAGCCTAGCCTGGACTATGCGAGAATGTATCTCAAACATTTTGTTTTGTTTCTGGTCTTTTGAGACAGGGTCTCCTTGTAGCCCCAGCTGACCTGGAACTCGCTATGTAGACCAGGCTGCCTTTGAACTCTCAAAAATCCGCCTGCTTCTGTCTCCTGAATGCTGGGATCAAAGACATGAGCCACCACGTCCAGCTTCAAACACACAAAATTTTTAAAAAGCAAAATTTAATACAAAGCAGTACACCAAGAAACAAAGACAAATACTGTTATAACCAGGGGCTTAAATGACTTTGTTAAGCAGTAGAGGTAGAGATTTATTTCAGAAGAGTGATTGGGCTAAGTTACAGTTGGGTAGGAGTGAGAAGCTCTGCTGAGGGTAGGGTGACTGTAATAATGGCAGTGTGCTGTACATTCGTTTCTGTTGGAAGAAAGGATGCTGCATGTTTTCAGCATAAAGAATGGTAATGTTTGAGGACATAGATACGTTTATATGATTTCAATATTATGCATATTTCAGAGCATCAGATAGGACCTCATAAATATGTACTCTTTTATGTTTCAGTTAAAAATAAAAGAGTATTGGGCTAGAATTTCAAGATTTCATTCTCCCTTAAAGAAATATTTCACAAAACTGTTTGAATATAGCATGTTTATATGCTGTTTGTCATGTTTTATTTACTCGGCCTTTTTTTCAGAGTAGGCTATTCCATTATTTTTCATGTTTTTTTCTTTGAAAATAGATCCTGTCTCTTTTTATCCTAAAAAAACTGACTTTAGTTACTTGCTGGGACTGATAATAATTTTCAAGTAATATTACCTTCATCCCATGACCTAAATGCTGTCCAAAGTAAAACAAAGTTTTACCTTGTTTCTAAAAGGGGCAATGTCTTTTATAGCTAGAGTTTTTTTTTTTTTTTTTTTTAAGGCTTTAAATGTTGACCAGTACTTAATGAAATATGTACTCAAATATGGCAGATAGATGCCAGATCCTTCTATGCTTATTGTATGTGTTTGTGATAAAGAGACCATAGTGTTAAGTAGATTGGGATTGTGTTTCTGAGAAAAGGAACACAAAAGGAAGAAGAGAGGGGTTGGGTATAGGTGGTAGAGAACATACACAGCATGCAGAGTCCTAATAGACTGCAGGAGATGAATTCTCAGTCTCAACTCCAAGGTTCACTTTCATTAAAGTTTCGCCACAAAGGGAATCCTGTTGAGCAAACCAGCTTATAAGGTCCTATATTAGGATTTAGTTGGATAAGGTTGCATCAGACACAACTTGAAATGGGAAGGAGACTTCTTAATTTTCATGTCATTTACTGATTGAAAGTCTGTTAATAACTTGCAGTAGAATTAATATTGTCGATTGGTAGTTGTTTTGCTGCATCTTAATTCAGTTAGTCTTTACATCTTGTTCATCTCCTTTGAAAATGGTCTTTGCTACACCAAAGGGACAGTGGTTTTTATTTTTTTCTCTCATCCTTCTGGCCCTTACTGTGTCAATGAGCCACTGTTGAAACTTACTGCATGGATTTCTAGATTCTTGGATTAGGAACTAGAGAGAGGTTGAAAACTATTCAGCTGGTGGGAAACGTTTGTAAGGGTTATCATGGACTTGATGGGAGCTGCATTTCCTGTAGTTGAGGTAATTGATAATGGATAGTGAATTAGTATAGAAGCAGAGGATAAAAATTAAATGCTCATTTTGTGGGTTGTTGTGAATGTTTCTCTTGAACCCTTTCCTGCCATTTTTAAACAAAACAGTTGCTTCTGCCATGAAGCTACCTTTGGAGCAAATAAAATGAATATAAACTAAATTAGTGATGGGATAAATAGAGTAACTGCCCATAAAGAAACACTTTTTAGTTTTGGTTTCATGGAGTAAGCCCAATTGCTGTAAGCTGTCTGTTTATTTTAATACCCAGAACTCAGTCTCATGTATGCTCAAAAAGACCTTTTCACAAATGGGATGATGACTTGAATTTAGGATGACCTTTTCTTAGGGTCTTCATTTTGTATCTTGATTTTTGAATATGGATTGTTAATAAAGATTTTTGCAGTGAATATTCAAGTCCAGGTAAAATGACTTGGCATTTTAGGACTTTATAGATAGTATGTGAGCAGTAGTCAGAGTGTAAGGAAAAGATTTGTTTTATTTGAAGAAGGACGAATCTTTAAAACAAAACAAAGCCGTACTATCTTGTTTTCATTCACTATACATTTTAATGTCCTTTTAATTTTTTTGTTACTCTACCAGGGTGATATATCTTCTGTTGAATACCTCTTGCAAAATGGAAACAACCCCAATGTTAAAGACCACGCTGGATGGACACCATTGGTAGTTTTCTGTTTGTCTATATTTGCAGCGTTGTGGATCTGTTTGTTTTCTGTTCTCATTCTCTTCATGCTTGTGGCTCTAGTTTACAGCCGTGTGGTTGTCCATATATCTTCCTCTGCCACCTGTACTCTTTTTGGTCTGCAGAATTTATGTTTTTACCAAGTATGAAAAAAATAGTTATTTTTCATCTAGCTTTTCAGTTGTGACAGGAAAGTAATTGGCTACCTTTTGAGTACTTTTAGATATGGAGTCTAGTTTCACTGCCTTGTTGATTCAGCTTGTGCTCCAGTGGACATCAGGCAGCATTCTGCAGCATTGCATGCTACTAGAACCAGTGGAATAAAGAGTAGTCAGGAGGACTAATTATGGAACGAGGGATGCTTTAATTGTGCCTCATACCCTGTCTGGTGCATGTAGAGGTAGGAGCAGTAGAAAGTTTGATTATCTTTAAAATTTTGAAGTCTTTGTTCATTATTCTTATTGCAATGTGAAGAATATTCTGGGAAAAAGAATGGGAAACATATTTGCAAACCATTTCTACCAGAGCTGATTAAGACAGGAAGTGTGTGGTTTAAATGCAGGCACACAAGTACCCACAGCTCCACAAGGAGGTGGTGTCTTTGTCTTGTACACTAGAAGTTCAACTCAGAAATGAAGAGACCTATTCTGCAGGTGCAAAAATGGCTAAAGGTACAGGAAAATGACTTGTCAAGTTATTAAGCCGAGGAGGCTTTAGCTGGATTATATATAGTCTTTATTGTTTGCATTCCACAGGCTAGCTAACTTTTTCAAAGAAAGGTTAACTGTCTCCCTCTGTTTTTTCCTTTTTAGCTTCCTTTCCTCCTCATCCTTCCCTCCTTCCATTGTTATCAGTTCTATCATTAGTGTCGTTGGTTCAGTAAACTCCTTTAAAAGCCATCCCTTGTTACCCCTGTTGTCACTGACACCAGCTGTCTAGTAGTCTCTAGGTTCAGCAGAGAGAGCTTGTCTTGTAAATACTCCCAGGAGGTTGGCTTTGCTTGGTGGTTATGTGTTTGTGCTGGTGTACTATTAGTGTATGAAGTGATACACTGAATTCTCTGCAGCCTTGGAGAGCTCCGCATTTTATGGGTAATCTGGTTGTTAAATACTATTTTTTTTCTTAATGTTTTAAAATTAATGTAGAACATTTTGGGAGCAGTAGTTCTTTTAAAGTTACAGTCTTTAAAAAGAAGCATGTGACCCAAGGCTCATCTTTGCCCATGATTTTGATCATCATGTATCATACCACAGAGATTACTATTAGTGGCTTTTATTCTGTCAACAACCCAAGGTCAGAATAGTTATGTAAATTTAGTGTCTGAGGTTCCCATTGATTATTCTAAAGTGTGTTTATTAATATCCTTTTCTCTTTCCATTCCACTTCCCACTCCCTGCCTCTAAAACTTGCTTTTAATTAGCATGAAGCCTGCAGTCATGGGCACCTGAAGGTTGTGGAATTACTGCTCCAGCACAATGCTTTGGTGAATACCACTGGCTATCAGAATGACTCCCCACTTCATGATGCGGCCAAGAATGGGCACGTAGACATAGTCAAGCTATTACTCTCCTATGGCGCCTCCAGGAATGCTGTGTAAGTAATCATCTGCAATGTACAGAGGCAAAAAGACTACTGCCCACTGTTTTTCTCTCTGGTCTTCTCTAGCTAAAGTGAGACAGGACCATTAGGTGCAGAGTTAGACTCCACGTTCATGCTCTCTTCCTTGAGACTCACACATTTAGAAGAGATTTGTTCCCTTCAGAAACAACTTAGTGTTTATATTCTGTAGATTGATTCATACTTATTTAACAAAACCAGAGATTTAATTATTTTTATGCTGCCTAATTCTTTAGAATTACTTTAAATATTCTGTTAGGCCCTTTCTGTATCTTTTTGTAGTGTAAAAGTTAAAGTATATAAGAATTCAGATATTGGGTGAGTGCAGCAGAATTATTGCCCAGATTTTTCACATTATTCAGATGAGCCTCTGAGTAAATTGTTTTGCAGTGTCAGGGCACAGAGGGACATTGGCGAATGCTGGAGGCTGCATTTTAAAATTGCTATTGTCAAGAGGATCACGAGCAAATGCCGTATGTAGATTTTATATCTTTAATCTGTAACTTGGCTCATGTCTCCCTACATATAATTTTACTCTTTTCAGTTAATTAGGTAGTTGAAATGAAAATGCAAGGATTGCCTCTCTGTGCCCCCATTGCTTTTGTAGGTTTCACAAGAGCAAAACAAAAGCCTTCCCGTTGTTATGAGGCATATAAGAATGAAAAATACTAATCTTCTGAGTTGTAATTTAAAAAAATAGGTAACCATTTAACATGATTGAAAACTAATTACTAATACAAGAATATACCATATGTGGGTGCTGTTAGTGGTGTGTCTCCTCTTCTCTGTTGCCTATCAGGAGTTGTAAGATCGTTGGGGTCAAACTCAGGGGAAATAATTATTAGTATATCTCTTCTGTTTTTGAAAATTTTTCTCTGTGTATGTGTGTATTTGTGTACATGAACCTAATAGAACCTTTAAGTATGTGAGGACCTTACAGATATGACCCTCTTGTGGATATAGTAAAGCCATTTGATAAAGCAAATGGTTGCTTGGGTCAGGTGAAACTGAATAGTTTCCATCCTAGGGTTCTTAAATCAGCAGTGACTACTTTAATGAATGGAGCACTGGGCAGAGTGTTAGGGAATCCAGCTCTTATTTGTGACTCCATTATTGACTTTATAGCCTCAGGCAGGTTAATTTCTGTGCTTTGGTGTCCTCACCTATAAAACATGGGTGCTGCCTGCTGCTTTTCTATTTCTTGAGAGCATAGAGAGGATTAATGAGGCACAACACAGAGCCTGTCTTGTGGTTTGTACACCATGATTCTTCACTGCTCTGTGAGGACTTATTAATATACAAGGAGTGGGCAGGAGGCAGAGAATGAGCCTGCCTTCCCAGGTGCTTTCTCAAACAGGTCAGGTGCTGCTTGATAATAAACAGCCTGACTTAGCAGTGTAACATTCTTAGGTATAGCTCAGTACTGTCTGGTAGACCTTTCTGGATCCAAACAAATGTTAGTGTCAGTGATTGGCATTCAGGACTGGTAGCCACCTTAGCTACTGAGCACTTGAAACTCAACTGTCACCACTGAGAAACTGAATCTTTAAAGTACACTTAATTTTAATTAATTTAAATAGCCAACACGTCTAGTGGTTCCTGTGTTAGACAGGTTGTTACAGAGGAAAGCTGGGGAGGAAGGTTTATTTGACAAGAGGTTGAAACTGATGTGGATAAAGGGTAATCGGGTAGCTAAAGATGTTTATTTAATACTCAGATATAGTATGTTGCTGTTACTAAACATTGTTCTCATTGGCAGACTATTGGTTGTTATGGTGAAATACCTCTTTGTGTGCGTGTGTGTGTGTGTGTGTTTTATTTTGTAGTGGTAGTTGTTCATTTGATTTTCAGTTTCCTGTCAACTTTTCAAAATGCTTTTAATTCCCAGTACTACAATTGAGTGGGACTTGAATTAAATTTAGTAGTCATGTTAAAAAAAGCAAAACATAAATCTGACCAAACTTTTGCAGCTGACTTCAGCCTCTGTGACCTGGTTGATTATGGTTCTCCAGTGCTGTGAGTCTTTCCATAGCTCCTTTGTCTCCTTTTCTTTGAGTGTGCTTTGTACTAACCTTTCTTAATTTCATTTTCTTAAAACAAAGATGGTTCTATCTCCTGGCCTTTGTACATGCTTTGATTTTGTCTGGAGTATTCATTTATGATAACCAGTTGCTTATTCTTTGATATTATGTTGGATTTCATTTCATTGTTGCCTTTATCTTTTTTTGTTGTTGTTGTTGAAATTTTGTGTATTTCATACAGAACGTCTTAGTCACTTGTTGCCTTTCTTAGTGCTGGTGTTGGTATTTGGTACTTGTCTCTATCATAGAGTTTAGGTGATGGTAAATTTTCTTATCTTCACAATAGATTGTGTGCTTTGTGGACCGGTGATCGTGTCTGCCCTCCCAGTCTGCCAAATTAACATAATCTGAAACCCATATTTATATGTAGAGAGAATCAGTGTTTAAATGAGTAGAAATTTTTTCCTCTCTCCGTGAAACATAAAATGAGATGAAAATGGAAATCACCTTCTTCTGCTACAAACTTTGCCATGTGACAAGAATGTCTGAAACCAAGTTTCCCTTAACTGTACCTTCACAGGCCTGGGTCCTGCTGGCAGTTAGAGAGCATCATGCACTCTGTGGGCAGAATCAGTTGGCAAGTCTGATCTGCAGCCTTTTGTGAGGTTGTGGCTATCCAGATTGCTTCTGTAGTCTCCGTACTTTCCAAGGCGCTCACTCCATTTGCCAGTGTTCTTTGCCCTCAAGACTAGTACTAACCTAGATTTCCCAGCCTTAAAATTGTGGGACTTTTTTGTTTTTTTCAAGTCCTGTTGATTGAACCTAAGGCATTGTGTATACTAGACAAGCTCTCCACCACTGAGCTACAGCCCCAGACCTTCCTCTGTTTCTTAAGGAAGTCTGGGAAGAGGGACATCCGAGACGAAGCATCTGTGTAGAGTTCTTACTGCTCTGCTCCTTTTAAGCTGTTTCTGTCTTAGACCTAGTAGTTGAGTTAGCAAACATACTTCCTTTTCCTCTCTCTGCTTGTTGTGTGTCACGTAGGTTCTTTTGTTTTTGTTCTCTTTTGGGTCTGTTTTTGGTTTTGTTTGCTTTTCTTTGTGTGTGTATGGTGTATGTTTATATATAGAGGCCTAAGCTTGACTGTCAGTGTCTTTGATGGCTCTCCATCATCTGTATTGAGAAAGGCTCAATCACTTGAACCTAGAGTTCTGCAATTTGCCTAGTCTTACTAGCTATCTTCTCTGGGGATCCCATCTTTACCCTCCAAGCCCTGGATTAGAGGCAGGCCATCCCACCCCCTAGCTTTTACTGGAGTTCTGAGGACCTGAACTCCCGTCCTTACACTTGCATGATAAGCACTTCACCTACTGAGCCATCTTTCTTTTCCATTTTTGTTGTTTTGAGACAGGTCTGATGATGACCTTGAACTCCTTACCTTCCTACTTCCACCTCCCAAATGTAGGATTCTGGGCATGTGCCACCGTCTACACCTGGATTATATCTCATTTAGTCTTGAATTCTTTCCTAAGTGACTACATCTAGACTCTTCCCATTTTTGGAAGAAGAATAAAACCCAGAAGGGTCAAAAGCCATTTTTCTTTTATCTCTCCTAAAGACCTGGTGCTTGAAGAGGCAGGGTTCTTTTGCCTATTCTGAATTTATGCAGGGCCCTCTATAGTTCTAGACTTTTAGCCTGTCTTCTTCATGCCTCAGGGTTGAAGTCACTTAAGTGTTTTCCTTTTCTATTAGGTTTTCCCATTTTCTTCACCCCTGCTCCATCTGTCCATGTCTCCCTTACTGCTGCTGACAGCTGTAGTTGGAGAGAATGGAGAGTGAAGTCACTGATGGTGGAACTGTGTGATGCATGGCTTCTTAGCGCAGTCCCAAGTCTCAATGAAAATTTAAAGTACGGGTTGCAGGTTACAGTAGAAGAAGTCACAAAAGGCATTCTGGGGGAGAAGCACTGCAGCTGAATTGAGAAGAGAGCATAGGGGATAGAAGTCAGAAAGACCAGCATTTGGCTGCTAAGGCACTATAAGGCCTGACAGCTTATACATTCATTCTAGGACCTTCTGTTAATAACACTGGAATGAAAGTAGATAGATGATGTGATCAGAGACAACAAGGTGAACTGGGACAGTGACAGGGTCAAGTATGCTAAGAGCAGCACTATAAATTGAAAACTTCCTCCCCCATAGTGGGCAGGGAGTTCAGTTGAGGTGAGTCTAATAATCAGGGAAAGAGGTGATGAGAGTAGCAGTCAGAGGGTAAGGCACACAAAATCCACTCTTAATTTATTCTTCAAGATTAAGAGTGATTGGTTTTGTCACATTTTAAGCAGAAACACTAATCGTACTTAGTTGGCAAGGTTAGTTTTTTTTCACATGGGTGATGGCATGCTCCCCATTTCTTTAAGCCTGCTGCTACATGTATCTTAGAAAGATTTTAATCTGTTCTATATATGTATTCATACAGATACACCATGACTATTGAGGTTATTCTAGGCATGTACTTTTGATGTTATAGTAAATTTGATGCTTTGTTAATAAATAGAATTTATTATTACTCATATTTATGTATGTGCATCTGTGTGTGTGAAAGCTACTGATTTTAATAATTCTCTCTAATCACTACTTTATGTTAAGGGTTTAATTATCATGTATGAATTTACTTTTTTTTTTTTCTGAGACAGGGTCTCCCTGTAGCCCCAGATGGCCTGGAACGCACTATATAGATAAGATCTTAGTTATCCACCCACCTCTGCCTGCTGGGATTAAAGGCATGTTCCCATCCTGAATTTTTATTTCTTAAATCAATTGTTCAGTCTTCTGTAACTAATAATATAATTTGCTAACTTTTTTTTTTTATTATTTATATTTGCTGTGTGTGCATGTGTGTGGAGGTAAGAAGACAACCTTAGGAGTAGGATATGAGTTTTGGGTTGTCATACTTATGGCAGGTGGCTTTACCTGCTGAGCCAAGGAGAAGAAAATACAGCTTGAGATGTCTTCAGGAGAGAGGAAAGGTTATGTAAGAATGCTATGGATCTAGCTTGAAAAGTTCTAATATTCAGGTATTAAGTTAGCATAAATAATGCTAAGAACATGTGACCTTCAATATTGGATGCAGTGCTCAAAAAGCACTTTTCAGTGGTATTTATAAAAATATTTATTATTTTTATTTTATGTGTATGAGTACATTGCCCACCTGTGTATGTGCACCCATGTCATGCAATGCCCAAGGAGGTCAGAAGAGGACATCAGATCCCCTGGAACTGGGGTTATGGATGGTTGTTAGCCACCATGTGCATGCTGTGAATTGAATCTGGGTCCTCTGCAAGAGCAGCCAGTGCTCTTAATTACCGAGCCATCTCTCTAGCCTCCTTCAGTGATGTTTATAAAATGTAAAAAAAGACTGAATTTTTTTGCAACCCAGAAACTGGGGAAAATCAATAACAGTGTATCAAATTGTGATACATTAGCTATTGAATATTTATGGAAGGTCATACATAGAAAGAATGGAGTATTTTCTATTGCAAACTAAGTGAATTTATAGGCATTGTATTGAATGTAGGTGGAAGGAAATCTTGAAACCACATAAGGCCAAGTACAATGTCGAGGAATCAGTCCTATGCAGTACAAATGTAAACTATTATTGATATTCTTTATTGACCATCTTCTTTATTTAACATATTCATCAGTGAAATCTTCCTAGTCCTATTTTTCCCTAGAAGCTATGCTCTTTGACTCTGAATTTTCCCATTTCAGGGTTTTTGACCTCAAATTTTTATTATGGAGAAAATGACCTTACAGTAGAAAGTAATATATCTGTTTTCTTCAGAGTTGACCTTTTGTTTTGAGTTAATTTTAATATTTCATGCTTATTTTGATTATATTTATGTTTTGAGTTAGTTTTAATATCATATTTCATCAGGTCGCAGTTTGCTGGTCTTTTATAGTGTACATTGAGCTTTTGCTGTGAAAACTTGAGAATGTTTTACAATTTGTTCTGTATTAAATATACTGTTACTTTATTTAACTCTGTTAATTGTGAATAATTTGTCTCTTGTGAGCTAAGAGTCCATTGTCCAAGAGAAAGTAATAATTCTCTTAGTCTTAGATAATGAGAAAAAAATATGTGTATCTTTTAAAGTACTTACTGTCTGAGATTTTTTGTACTGATAGCTTTCAAAGCTTTATTTGCAGCCAGTCTTCCCCACTGCCTTCTCTGTAGCCTTGTGCAAACCTAGGAACTATTTAGAATATGTCAGAAACATCACATGCTGTACCCTCACACACCAGATATGGAAGGTTGAGGAATTGGTGCTTAGTATGCTGTTAATAGACTTTTCCTTGGAAGGACATTGAATTCTTAAGAACAAAAAGTTATTGGACCATTGGACCTATTAATTATCTTCCTGCCTGCCGTAGATAATTTTATGTCTTATAGCTTTAAAAAACATGTGTTTTTGAATGATTATGCTTTTGCCTAGTTAAAGCAGTCAAAGTGACTTGAAAAATGAAATCTTTGTGTTTGCAATTTTCTAGTTGTTCATAAAGGATTTCGTTCATCAACCTTCTTGGCATCCTGTCATGTGTGATAGGTTTGATATTAATAACAATGCCTTGTGTATGTTTTTTCATGTTGGATGACCTGTACATGGAAGTATAAATTAATTTATATTTGCCCGTCTTGTCTCCTCAGTTTTTTCGATTACTATACCTGATTTAGGTTGCAGTTGTAGGCATATGTCTACCATGACATTCATGTATAGAAAGGGGCATTAGAGAGTTTTATTATAGTTTGAACTGTGCCTTTTGGGTGGGTATAGCTGATGCATTTAGCTTCCCAGCTTAACCCTTTGATAAGTGCTTCTTTTTCATCAGGCTTGGTGATCAGTCAAAACCTGGTTAGGAAAAGAATTTTCAGAATTACTTGATTCATGCTCTTTAGTTTATACTGTACAGGAAAATGAAGATCTCCTCTTATTTTAATGTTTAAAACTGTATGACTCTATACACTGTCCCTTACTCAACATTCCATAGTTTTAGTACAAATATATGTCAAATGTACCATCAAATGGGGGAATTATAATATGGTTAACAATCTAGTTGTGATCTGTCATATTTTCTTATTTTTATTCGATGTCTGTCTTCCAGCAGTGCAGATCTAGGATTATTAGTGGCAGTCACTGTGCTGGTACTGTCTGCTAGACTCTGTCTTAAGCATTTCGGTATTTTAAATCATTTGTTCTTCCTATGGGTAATATTAGCAGTGTTTCACAGATGAGGAAACAAGAGGTTTAAAGTAGTTAAAGTCACAGAACTGATCCACAGAACTATAAGTTCAGGACATAACTAGGCTCCTCACCCTCATTCATGTCTAGTGGATGCCATTCCCCTGCCCACAGTTTTTACAGACCTGCTCATGGTTTCTTGTTGCTGTAGGAGGAAGTTCCACATTAACACCATCTCCTTACTTTCCTAATCTGGCCACAGTTCCTGCTTCCATGTCATTCTCTGGGGTACACACTGTGTTCACACTTTCTCTCTGGTCAGAAGTGGGCGTGGGATCCCCTGGTATTGGAGTTACGGATTGTTATTAGCTGCCACGTCAGTGCTGAGAATTGAACCCTGGTCCTCTGCAAGAGCAACCAGTACTTTTAACTGCTGAACCATCTCTCTAGCCCCCAAATTGTCCATTTTTGTAAAGACAGTTAACAGTGTGTATCAGAAATAGTCTCCAATACTTCTAACTAGGTTTTATGTAAAGACAGTTAACAATGTGTATCAGAAATATTCTCCAGTACTTCTAACTAGGTTTTACATAATAAAACCCAGTTAACATGATCACTGAGATCTTCTGCAGAGGTTTAAAATTTAAGATTTTAAAATCACAGGGAAAGATTTGATGAGATGAGCTGCCTCAGTCAGTAAAGGGAAGGCATCAAGACTGAAGACCAGCATTCATCTCTAGTCTCCACTTGGTGGAGAGAGCTGACTCCTGCAAGTTGTCTTCTGACAGCCATGCACAGACAAATACATAAATGAAATCTAATTTAAAAAATTAAACTTGAAAAAAAAATCACAGCGATGGGAGTAGGGCAGGAATATACAAGAGAGAAAAAAAGTTAATAAATCTGCCAATATGTTTTCTAAATCAGTAACAACAAAAATAATAAAAAGATAGGTTTTTGGTCATTGATTATGTGATATGCTTCAATAACCAGAAAAACAGCATTTTTAGAATTCATTATGCATAAAGGTTATCAATATGTAATCCTTTGGGATTCAGTGGATTATAAGAGATTTTCTTTGATATAAGGTATTAAAAGAACTGTCAGAGTGACGCATGTAGAAGTTATTAGCCATGAAGTACAACTAAATGCTTAAACCTGCATTCTGAAAATATCCTAAATTATGTTGGTGGTGCATTGACCCAGGCACATGCGCCTTTACGTTTTCATAGACATAGTGTCTTCCTTAGTGTCTTCTGCTTGATGTCTGTCATTTATCAATTTCTCCTATACTATTTGACCCTTACATGTTCACACAGACTAATTAAACTCTTCAGCTTTATAGAAGTTGAAGGGTTTTTTTTATGTACGTGCATGCCAGCTGTCAGGTTGTTTCTTCCTCCTCTGGCCCTTCACATTGTCTGCAGCATGCCAGTTTCTAGTCTTCATTTGCCAGTGTGTATTCTTGCCTCTTAGAATGCACCTCGTGTGTCACCCCATGACTAAGGATTTGATGTGCATCTTACCAGCTTCATATTTATTTGTTGAATGAGTGTTTACTCTCAGTAGGTTAATAGACAAGGAAAAATTCTGTAAATCCTGTCTTTCCAGATATCAAATTTGAATGTTAAAGCTTTATGTATCATGCTAGAAAAATAGAAAACTTACTATTTTTATATTTAGAGAATCTTATGGTAATCTTTTTTAAATGAAATAATAAATCATGTCTCTTTTGATTTCATGTTGTGATAAATCTAAGAAAAGTCTTCCTCATTCAGTGATGGAGAATAATTTACCACTGTCTTAATTAGCAGTCACATCAGTAGTACCTGTTATCTGTAACATGTTACTTTTAATTCACATACCTATTTTTAAGAAAAGAAGTAAATCTAATAATATTCATTTTTCATACTAAACCCAACCCTTAACTCGAGTGCTAGTCCATTCAAATACCACGGAAAAGACTCACACTTCTGTGTGTTCAAATAATAGGAAAGAAGTATGCCCCATTCTGCTTGCTGTGTTTCAGGTTTTACATGTAAACCTGTGTTTTTTTCATATTCTAGCAGTTAATGACAAAGCAGGACAGAGTGACAGAATTCTGTAGGCTACATCTTCTGTGAAGCACGACTGGGCTTAATCTTTCCAGAATCGGTGGTATCCATAATGTGCTATTCTGTAACCTGACTGTAACAAAGATCTTAAATATAAGAATCCTGCTAGTCATTTTATGGAGTAATTCTTTAGAAGGCAAGAGCATTTGGCTATTTCAGGCCATTTATGATTTTGGGTTTGAAGTCCTGAATAGCTGATGGGAGTATTTGTGAAGTACTTAGAATGAACATGTTTTTCTCATGTTTTCATAGTGGACTTTTCTTTCTGCTTGTGTTAAGGAACTAGGCTAATGCCACCAGTTCATGTGCATTAAAGCACACTTAAGATTTTATATATTTCTTTGAGGTCTGGAATCTGTTTGTACTTGTTAGCAAGTCTCAGTGTGTGCAATACTTTTTATAATGGCATATACTATGACTTGATTTCTTGTTTTTTGCCCTTGGTAGTTTAGGAAGTCGAATATTGTTTATTGAAATCAGATTTCTGTGTTCTGATTGTCATTTATAGCCTGTGTGTGTGTGTGAGAATATGTGAGAAGGTGCTATAGTTGGTATGTGAGCATAACAGTATGAAATCAGGAAGCTCAAGTAAGCGTGCATGAGAGTCTTTTCAAATACTCCGAGATTGCTCTAAATGTAAACAGTGGCTTGTGTTACTTTGCTGTAAATTAGCAAGCTGAAATGCAATCGATTTCCTTTTACCTTGGTTGGAGAAAGGATATTGCCAGGGAAAGGTAAGTGGTGTTGACCTGGGTATAAAGGGGAATCCGAGAATATACACTTGTCACTGTTTATCCAGCACTGTCCAGAGAAGAAAGAGCAGCTGAGTCTAATAGTCATGAATAGCTGTTATTAGAGATTGATGTGGCTCATTTCTTATCCTAATCCACTAGCTCTCTTTACCCAGGATGCCATCAAAATTGCTTTCACAAAGTCATTGATGATACTGTCCCTGGACCTGGAGAGGCTTACCCTTATGTTTGTGAATTCTATGCTTTATCAAACAAAGCTAACAGTTTTCTTCCTTCTCTTCCCACTAGTGTTCACTCTTTTTCCTTCAAGACCCTTTTCTTTTAAAAGATTTATTATTTTATGCAGATGAGTGTATTGCAAGTAAGTGCACCTGTGTTGTGCACTGCCCACAGAGGTCAGAAGAGGGTATAGGACTGGTGGTTAGCGTCCATGAGGGTGCTGGGATTTGAACCCAGATCCTCTGCAAGATCAGCTAGTGCTCTTAACCACAGAGCCATCTCTCCAGCCCCTCAAGACTGTTTCTACACATTCAGTGCAATTCACAAAATTGGTTACTACCATGTTCATTTTAAAAAATATTTTGTTTAATATACTATATTTTTCAAACCCCCCTCCTACCTCCCTCCTGGACATCAAACCCAGGGCATTATATGTTTGTGATAAGCACTTTAGCAAGCTACTTATAGTTGCAAGATTAAGCATGGGCAATATTAAATACTCCTGAATATTAAAGGCAAATATAACCTAAACAAATCATTAGAATCTGTTGCTTTCTGTTTTCTTGTCTATGAAATAATGCATTTATACTGTGATCTTTAAAGTCTCTTCCAGTGTGCTAGTCTGTGAATTGTAAACCAGTACATGTTTAAGAAATCTGTATCAGTTGTTCACTGAACCATTCTAATTTGTCTGGCCATGGTTATAATATGTATAGATTAGAATATAGGTGTGTAAGTATTATATATATAAACTTTTAATGTGCCCTGTTCACTACTTTATTGAATTGTTTGTAATACTCCTTTTAATGAGTCTAATTAGCTTTCCTGTGATTAATTTTGTATTTGTTTATACAGATAATAGCACCTATAACATTAGTAAATGATTTATATTTTTACATGCAACATCTTACAATAATTAGTAATTAGGAAATCATTTTTAAAAATATGAATATGAATGCAAAGAATACAGAATTGTGGAAGAAGTCACATATCTGTTATACTTGATTATACTCTCTATAATGATTGATATCAAAATTAAGTTTTACATCTTTTTCTTCATTGAATTCAGTAGCTTTTGATACAAATTCTTCTGCCTAAAGTGAATTTGGTTAAAATTGTGTATCATTAAGGATGTCGAAAAAGTTTTTCGAGTAGTGCATCTATTTTGTTAAAAATGAAATTGCACATTTTATTAAGCCATTTGCACTTATTTTCCAGTAACATATTTGGTGTTCGGCCTGTGGATTATACAGACAATGAAAATATAAAATCATTATTGCTAATACCAGAGAAGAATGAATCATCCTCAACTAACCATTGCTCAGTTGTAAGTATGGATTTAACTTTGGAATATTTATATCTTTTATTGAACATAGTTATGAAAGGAACATAATAGAAAAATTTCCAGTTAGCAAATTGCTTTTATTCACTAATAATGAGCACTTCCTGAGTGCTTGCTACTGTGGATTCAAAAACATAATCAGAATAAGACTATCGGGAAATGTTTATTGAACTTAGTGTATTTTAAGCAGTGCTCATACAGCAGTGGATGTGACTGACACAACTTTATTTCAAGGACGTTACTTGTTAGTGAGAGATGCAAAAGAGAAGGAATGAATATGGAGACTGATAGAAGCGAAATAATCCCAGGAGGGTAGATGAGTGCTTTGAGGTCAGCTTTGTAGAGTGTGACTAGGTAGAGGTGGCAGGCTTCTGAAGAGAGCATTAGCTAGGACTATGGAGAAGGGCCCTTAAAGTACTGATTGAAACTAACACTTGAATTCTTAAGGGGAGGCACCCAGGAAGCCTCCTGGAGGACACAGTGTAGAAGTCCTCAAATAGATGGACTGAATGTGTTTGAGGATTAGAGAACAGTTCATTATTGCTGAGATGGTGAGTGAGAATAGGGAACCATTGAAAGAATTCAAAGTGCAGGAATGGTAGAAGTTAAAATTTGGTTTTGAACATTGACCCTTCTTTACTAAAGGGGAGCTGTAGGGTGTGAACAAGTTTGGAAGAGATCTAATTTAGGATTGTCTAGACAAGCGCCAACAGGACCCAAACTAAGTGAGTAGCACTGAACATTTATCAGAAGTAGTGAAGTTCAGTGTACATTTTCCAACAGGATCTTCTGTGAAGAAGGGGAGATGAGCACAGTCGGTGTGACTAGAGACGCAGACTAGATGGTGGTGCCATTTGTTGCCACAGGGATGGAAATCCTTAGTCCTCTATGCCAACTTTATGTCTATTGATAGAGATGTTGCACAGGTAGTTGAATATGTGAGCCTATGGAGTAAAAGAAAGGTACAAGTAAGAGATGCAGTGAATGGAAAGGAAGTGTTCTTTAGAAACGAGAGCTTAGTGAAGTATATTAGTAACAGATTATATATAGTCTGTTATTTATAATAGAAGCTATAAGATGTACAGTAGATTCAAGGAAGAAGATCACTTCAGGAGGCCTTAGGAAGGAATTCGCAGAGAAGGTGTCTCTAATAGAGTGCTGTTGCAAAAACAGAAAACTTAGATGCTTAAAGACAGTTTATTAAAGAGAAACCTGATGTAGGCTAGCTCTGTACCTGGCTTATTTGGCACTGTGACTACACTGAGAGCCCCAAGATTTTTTCTTTTACTTGTCATCCTTGACTTGGTGGTTATTATTGTTACCCATGTTTCCTTGTGGCTGTAGGATAATTGCTGCAGTTCCATATGTGACAGTGTCTGGCTGAAAAAGAGGCATGAAAAACCTCTCCTAGGAACCTTTACTATGGATTTCTCTTAATGTTTTATCAATTAGATGTGGCCACAAATTGGTTTTGCCTTATACAGGGTCAGAAATAGGGGCAGACTTTGAAGGGCAGTTACCTGAACAAAATCAGGCTTCTGGCATTGTGAAAGGAGGAATGTTTTGTGTGGAAAGCAAGCATTGCCCTCTACTTATGCACAGTGAAGAAGGCAGTCCAAATTCAGGGCACAGCTGCTCAGAGGATAAAAGTTCTAAAAAGGACTAAAAAAAAAAAAAAAGAGGGATTACAGAGTGTAGCGTATGAGGTGTATAAGGAATGTTAAAGTGGATTTAGGGTAAAGAATTGTCTTTGGATCAGCCTATGAGAGGCCTTGATTTTCCTGGTAGGATTTTGAACTTCATGGGGCAACACCAGTGTGTTTGTACCTGGAACAAGATGGTCTAGGAGTCAGAAGAGACTGAGGCTGCCTAGGAGGCTCCTACAGTAGAGTCTAGGCATGGAATAGGAAGGTCTGGAATTATGGGTGGTGTGAGAACAGAGAAAAGAGATGCAGACAGACAACCACACTGTATTCAGATGGACAGCCACACTGTATCTTTGTAGGTACTCAAATGGGGAAGCAGACTGAGCTGAGGCCAGGACTGTTTTGTGGAGCCTGTGTACCCATTAAGGGCAGAGCTACTGTGACTGATGACATTGTTTGAGTTACGGATTTAGCTTGAGATAGTTAGAATTTGATGTGGTCATGTGTCCTATCATGTGTAGTGGCCTATATACCTTGAAAACTTTATCTTTTGCTTTAGACTATAGTCTGATAAATGTGTTCCAAATTATAGTTTTGGAAATGCAGAGGGCCTAGAAGTTAGTACTTTATTTTCCTCCTTTATGAATGAGAAAACTGAAACCTGGAGAGGTGGTGATTTGCCCAGGATTATTAACCAGACATTAAAACAATTTTTTTTCATGGAGCAGTTAGAACTCAAATTTCTTAAGTCTTAGGTCAGTTCTCATTCAGTTCTACTGCACTTTATAAATTGGTACTTATTTTCTTCATTTGTACTTGAAATCTCTTGGCAGAACACCGCATATCTAAGTTGTCATTTTTAATGTAAAAGCTGGGGAAAGATTATTTTAAATGTGTCATAAATACAGCTGTCTTTATGGTATTCTTGGAGTCAGTATAGTAGTGCCCTGCAGAAAGTGTTTTGATTGTGAAATCCAAGTAACACATTTTCTGCATGACATGTGGCATTGCTTTTATCATCATTTTTCTTCATTATGGATAGGCTCTCACTTTGTAGCCCAGGCTAGCCAGTATGTTGCCTAATCTGGCCACCTTACAAACCACCTGTTTCTGCCTCAAAAATTCTGGGCTTAGAGGTGTGCGACACCGTGACCAATCTTTTTAAGCTAGCAATGTTGCAGTGCCACTCACCCCTCCTATCTTCTGCTCTCTTTTACCACACATGGATCCGTTGACTTCAGATGTTCTTATTTTAGTTTCTCTTTCCTGCTAGAATATAAATTCTGTTGTAGGCAGGAACTTGTTTACTGTAGCAGGCCTGGCAGGGACAGGATAGCAAGTCCTGGGTGCTCCGTCACATGCACATTGACTACTTGAGCGATCAGTCAAGCATAAATGTGACAGGTGTAGTGCATGTTGGTCCTCAGTTACCTGCAGGTGCTTGGTATCCCAGTCTGAAATATTTGTATCAATGTGTTGTAAATTGTACCAAGAAGCTGCTTCAGGGGATGTACAGAAGGTGTTCTAGTCTGCTTTCTGGTGCTGTGATAAAACACTGACCAAAACCAACTTGGGGAAGAAGGGGTTTATTTGGTTTGGAGCTCACAGTCCTTTCCAAGGGAAGCCAAGATAGGAACTGAAGCATGGCCCATCAGGAAATACTGCTTACTGGCTTGCTGCCCTGGCCTGTGCCCAGCCTGTTTTCTTATATAACCCAAGGCCTCCTGCCCAGGGGTGACACCACTCATAGTGGCTGGGCTCTTCCACATCATTCAGCAGTCAAGAAAATGCATCACAGACATGCCCATGAGCCAATCCATAGATACACTTCCCCAACTGAGGTTCTTTCTTCCCAGATATGTCAAGTTGACAACTGAAGCTATCCCACAGATAAGGGAAGGGATGATAAGTAGTGAGTTAAATCCCTCTCCAGCTCATTCAGAATTGTTTCAAGTAATGCTTAGGTAGGTTCTGCTTTGAAGTTGAGAAGGAAGCTATAATCTTAACCAAATATTTTTGCTGGGTTCATTTTGGGACTTCTCTGCTTATAGTCCCTTAAAGCATACATTTATCCTTTTCATTCTTTCCCAATTCTTAATAAGTTTTTAAATTATTTATTTGTATGAGTATTTATATTAGTGCCACACATGTAGCACCTGCCACACATGTGCCATATGCACATGTGGAGGCTAAAGGGCAGTGTGTAGGGGTTGACTTTCTCCTTCTATCACTTGGGCCCTGGTGTTTGGAAAGCCCAGTTGTCAAGTGGAAACAAAGCCCCTGCATCTTACGTTTGAAGAATGTTGAGTGGACATCTTGTGCTTTAATGCAGTCATGCTGGTTGGCCTTTTCTTCTCTACCGGGATCATAACTTCTCTTTTGCCAGTCAGCTTTTCTGTCTCTCCTTCCAGTTCCGTTTATTAAGACTTCTGGCTGCGCTTCTAGCCAGTGTGTCATTGTGCCTCTGAATCTTCACTTCTGACCTTTCATACTATCCACTGGCTCCTTCTTTTTTGTCTTTTCTGTCTTCTATAAGAAATGAGTTTAGATGTTGGACTGAGAACATAAGCTTCTGTTAGTTAGCATTTTCCTTCTCATGAGCAACAAAAGACTTCTTCCTGTTTGCAGAGCCGCTCTTCTCTGCCCACTGCTGCCCACTTCATCCTTTTAATGTTAAAAAATTGTTTTCTGGGGCTGGAGCAATGGCTCAGGGGTTAAGAGCACCAGCTGCTCTTGCAGAGGACTCGGGTTCAATTCGCAGTGCTCACATGGCAGCTAACAACTGCCCTTAACTCCAGTTCCAGGGGATCCGATGCCCTCTTCTGACCTCTGAAGGGGGCCCTTGCATACATGCAGGAATACACTCATTCACATAAAATAAAAATAAATTATTTTCTTTCTTTGGAGCTAGCATTGTTTTTCAAAATAATCTTAGTTTAAATAGACCAGGTTTGAGTTTAGCTCTATTGAAGGCAGTTACTGGAGGAGGGGTAGGAAATTGTTCCTTTTAAGTGGCTGTTAGATTACTTGGGGAGAAAAGGGTTTCCTAATGACAGAATGAAGTTATGAAACCCTATAGAGATCTAATTTAGCATCAACTAACAAGATTCCCTGGGTAGAGAGAGAGCTATTCCAGTTGACATTTGGGAGGAAAAGAAGAAATTTAAAAAAAAAGTTTATTCAAATGCATCAAGCATCAAGGTTCTGAGTGCCGATTCAGTAGAAATCAATTGAGAATTATTAAGTGGAGTAAGAGATTACTAGAATTAAATCTTCTCTCTGGTGAAAGTAGGCTGCTTCTCTCTGTGGTCTTTGCATGTTTTTACCATGGTGACTCCTCATTTTTCACTAACAGGTGAATACTCAGCGAAAAAATAGACCCTTGATACTTATAGGCAGTGGACTTTCTTCAGAACAACAGAAAATGCTCAGCAAACTCGCAACAATTCTTAAAGCTAAAAAATGTGCTGAGTTTGACAGTACCGGTAAGGAGTCTTTTTATTTTTTTTTCTTTGCTAGAACAAAAATTAAGGTTAGTAATTGACTTATGTTTTAACCATAGGGATATGATTATATATTTGACATTTGAAATCTAAAATGTTTGTATAGTTTATAAATTTAGTGTACTTGAAACACATAAAGTTGTTTGTTTGCTTATTTCTTTCCTTTTTGGTACTGGGGAGAGAACCCAGAGGCCATGCATGTCTAAGCAGTGCTCTATCATTAAACCATACCTGCAACAGGAAATGTCAAGTTAAAGCTTTAAACATATTTTAGGGCAAAACAATGTAAGAAGGACAGATTTTTGAGTTTTTTAATAATAAATTTTTGGATAGTGTAATGCCTTAATTACTTAGTTACAATTTGAAAAAGGGCTGAAAAACTTGTTTTGTTAATATTATTTTTTGATAGGTTTTTTCATGTTGATGGCCAGGTTCTAAAATACTAAATAAATATTTAAATGTAAAGTTTATTTTTAAAGAAAATTCAAGTATAAGTTAATAAAATAGACTTCCAAGGGCTGGAGAGATAGCTAGGTAGTTAGAACACTGGCTGCTAGTGCCCACACAATGACTAGCAACTGACCAGATCTCCTGTTCCAGTTGATCTGATGCCCTCTTCTGTCTTCCATGGGCAATACATGCACTTGGTACACATATGTACATGCAGGAAAAACTCATACACATAAAACAAATCTTAAATTAAAATAAGCTAACTAATTATGAAAACTAGTTTACAGAGTTATTTTGGTGTATATCTCTCATTTTTCTTGTTGCTCTTCTTGTATTTTAGTAACTCATGTCATTATTCCTGGTGATGAAGCCCAGAGTACTTTGAAGTGTATGCTCGGGATTCTCAATGGATGCTGGATCCTAAAATTTGATTGTAAGTACTGGATTTGGGAGAACTTTGAGGCTAGTTAGTGTATTCTGGTTCTTCTCTGTAACTGCTTTGAAAGAGAGTCACTTAGCATTAGTACCATTTAAATATTTTTAGTAAATAGGTATAAATATGTTCTGATTTTTAAAGTAGTTTTATTCTGTAATATCAAGTACTTTAATAAAGAGTAAATGCAGTTTGTTGTCAACATTGAGGCCTATATGCTTTATACTAATGTTAAATGATATATTTAACAAAGTATGCTAATGTTTTAAATTCATTGCATGACAGGTTTATGAAGTGAAATTTGTTTATTACACTCCTTTTAATATTTCTTGACTATTACCCCCATCATGTCCTTAAGTCTCTTGGCTGGCTCAGTCATTTTAGACAGCTGTTGGGGAAATGTAGACATTCTCACTCTACCTCTCCTGGGTGTTTATACCCAGAGGTTGTTACTGTAGCCTCCTGTTTTCTGTCTTGTTGACATAGACCTTAGAGCTGCCTTCTACCTTCCTGTCTGTGTTCTATACTGTCACTGTGTTTTTCTGAACTGTGGATTCATTTAGGACTAAAATAGCACATTCCTAGTTATTTTCTATTCCTTTTTACTTGAAGTGTCTACTTTTGGTATTATAGCTAAAATATATCAGATTCACCAGCTTTTGTTAACTATTTAGAAAGCCAAGTGTCTACAAAGGGGTAACGTGGACAATCTTAGGATACATTGTCGAGAGTCTTGATGATGGTTGCGATGTTCAAAGCCCTATAAGGGATGACTTTTCATAGACCTGCCCTTCACACATTCATACACTTGCAACGGTTTTGTATTGTATCAGAGTCAATGTATTGGTCTTATGCTAGAGCTGTATAAGATGGTAACATTGGACACTGAAGGAGAGATGTGTAAGACATCTTTAAGTTCTTTGCAATCTCCTGTAATAACAGTTATATCAAAAAAGAATAGTCAGCATATTTAATGAAACATTTTTAAGAAGCAAATAGTATATTAAAGTTCATTAAAATTTTATAGCTTTGTTTTGAAGGCTTTATGGTTAAATGATTTGCCAGGATCTTAAGTAATTTGAAGTTGATTAGATTTGAAAAAAGTTTTATTTCAGTAGTTATGTCCTTTTTAAAACAGCTTCCATCCCTTTCTGTGACACTAGTCCTCATATCTGTGCTTAGATGCAGGTAAGTGACTGTGACATCAGTGCCACCCTCTTACCTCTTTCTTCATCCTTTCATTAGTTGCTCCAAATCAAGACAAGTTTGAGAAGC
Source organism: Eospalax fontanierii (assembly GCA_035773235.1). Classification (NCBI taxonomy): domain Eukaryota; kingdom Metazoa; phylum Chordata; class Mammalia; order Rodentia; family Spalacidae; genus Eospalax; species Eospalax fontanierii. The sequence continues at coordinate 24,615,123 of CM069530.1, forward strand.
ATGAAGATTGGGCTGATTGGCCTTTACATAGGAAGAAAAATTTCTCTTTCTGTCTTTTTTTTGGCCTTTATTTTGCCTTCATGTCTGTGTTCTATCTGAGCCTTAATATTTAAAAACTCCAAATGACTCCATGATTATGGATTCTTTTGTACAACATCTGAGCCAGGAGCACCGCCAGTGGCTATAAGAAGTAGATTTTCATAATAATAAGATCTCAGAAATAAAGAAACCATGTGGGACTTCGAATAATAAGACGCTTCTTAACTTTGAGTCTCATTCTTATGAATTTGCTGAACTGGCATTTGGTTACATGTACAGTCTACATGATTCATTTTCATAAAATCTACCTTCTGTAGGAAATGGGAGTTTTGTCACTTTAATGGCTTGCCCATGTCATTTTTATAGAATCACTGATGGACTCAAGCTGACTTAATAGTGTGTTATTTGGTGATTCTCACAGTAGTGAATAACATCCTCTAATACCAATGGTTCTTTTAGGATAAAAGATGAATGGAATCTCTTATTGAAGTTCATGTGCTCATATTTTCTAAAATAGAGTCCAAAGAGAAACAGGTTCAGAGTTTGAGACAGTTGCTTTAAATAGTAGCTGGGTCACTGGCTTTATAAAAAGAAGGCACACACTCTCAAGTACCTTTCCTAATAGAGATTCCGTAGTCTGCTTCTAGTGACAAGCATTTCAGTTTGATTGGAAAGTGTTTCAGAGCATTTGAAAACTGTCTGAAAGTCATGTATTTTAAAGGAAGATGATGTAGACTAATGCTTTCAGAGTTAGCTGTAAAGGTGCATCACTTATTAAAACTATATTTTGCGGTTGAGTTTAGGTATTAGTTTGCTGGTAGATAAATATTTATTTGAATAACTACTTAAAAACTTTAATATTAACTTTATGATATTTTTCATAAACTAAATAGATTCTAGACGAATTTCATGCATGTCTCTATGTGTACATACATGTTTGTGTGAGGGGAGGTCAGAGGTTGATGTCAGATATCTTCCTCTGTTGTGATCTACCTTACCTTTTGAGATGGAGTCTCTTACGCAACCTGGTGCTCACAGAGCTAGACTGACTGATCTCCATGCTCTGGGGATCTGCCTGTTTTACTAAACACCTACAACTCCCTTCCTAGACTGTGCTAGAGTTACAAATAAATACACCCAGTGCATTCTAGTCAACTGAGGTCCTCATGCTTTTGTGTGGGCAATTACCAACTGAGACATTTTTTTTATCCCCTCTATAGAAATTTTAATCTAATTCTCTCTATATATTATTGACCTATTTTTCTAGTTAACAGTAAGAATTACAAATCAGAATTTTTTTTGATCCAAGTTTAACTGTCAGAAGATTTCAATTTAGCCAATGGAATGGTGCATGTCTAGAATCCCAGCACTGTGGAAGATGAAACAAGAGGATTGTTAGATCGAGGTCAGCCTGGGCTATGTTAGGGACCCTGTCTAAAAGATGAATGGATGAATGCATGGAAGGGAAGGAAGTTTTTTCTTTAAAGATGTCTTGACTGGTTACCACTTCTCATTTTCATTTATTATATAGACAGAATACCTTTGAAGGCCATAGTTAATGAATGCTCTGGGAGTAGTTCATAAATGGCTATTGGACAAGCCATTTTTTAAAATTATTTTTTATTTTACAATATGGTGTTCATCTTATATTTTACAGAAATAGGAGATAGATAGGAAACATTCCTCCTTCAAGGTCAGGATTTGGAGGACAGTGTAAGTAGGTAGCTGAGTGGTTTAGTACTTGCTTGGCACACAAGGGTCTGAGTTTAGTTCCCAGTACCAACAATACTTTTGAAAAGGGAGAAAATAATTCTGTGGCTAAGTCTCTGTCCCAGTCTTAATTGAGTGCTAATTCTTCATAGACATTTAACAACCCCTCTTGTACAGTGGTGAATTTTGGTAATTAAACAGATGAGTAAGGTGAAAGAATAGAAGCTGTAGAAAGAAAGAATATGTATAAATAATTTACATTATTAATCTCATAGAATCTGAATATAATAAAACTGCATCTTTATGATGATAATTAGCCCTCTGTAAGATGATATTACCCTCTTGATCTTTTAGCATATTAATTTTGAAATTTCCTTGACTTAACCTTAAAAATGTAATTCTGTATTCTCCTTTCTCGGAACAGCTTGAAGACAGAGCATGTAGATGACTGTTGTCTATTCTTTAATTCTTTAATTTTCCTTTTTCCCCTTTCTCATCTGAGCTCTAGAAGTTATAGAAGGTTCATCATTTAAAGGAATTTCTGCTAGGCATTTTATACTAGACTTGTGTCTGCAAACTGGGGAAGGGCCAGGTATCAGACTTTATGGGTTTGTTTTCTGATTGATTGGTTGATTGGTTTATTGATTGGTTGATTTAGTGATGGATCCTAAAAGACAGCCACCAAATAACCTCATAATCAGTCTAACAAAATCATTCTTTTCTATGAAAGTTTCTTCAAGTAGTCTTTAAAAGTACTGTAGAATTTTAAAGATAGATGTAATTTCTGTTCTGACAATAAACTTTTCTAATTATGAAAACATAAATAGATATACCAAAACATTTCTGTAACATAAACCTGATTATGAACCTGCTTACAGAAATCTTTGTCTGGCTTGATGTTATGGCACACACCTGTAATTCCAGCATATGGAAGGCTGAGTCAAGAGGATCATGGGTTTGAAGCCATCTTTGGCTGCATCTCAGCCAGCCTCAGCTACATAGACTCTGTCTCAAAAACAAACTAACAAACAACAAAAAATTAATCTTCTATCAGAGTCTCTAAGAATTAAAAAAAAATTCTTTGATCAAATAGTCCCAGTTTTGAGAATTTGCTCTAAGCAAATAATACAAATGAAATATTTAAATGCTTATGTTCTAATAGCAAGAAGTAGAGAATTCCTAAATATGAGTAAAACAGTTATCTTTTCTTTTTTTCTTTTTTGATTGAACTGTTACACATTTCATACACTATATTTTGATCATGTTTCAATTCCCTCTCCTATCTGTGCCTCTTACAGTCTCCCCCACCAAACTTCATATACTCTGTCATGTATATATAAAGGCCTATCAAGTAACTATGTCCATGCACTAGAGCCTGGTTAAGCTATCCAGCATCATACCCTTAAAGAGAATCAATTCTCCTTCTCCTAGTAGTTACAATTGTCAGTACTTCCTCAGCTAAAGTTAATCTTCCCTATTCTGTACTTATATATACTGGGATTTTGTGGAAATTGAGCTTGCATGAGTCTTGTACATTTGCTATTAAATTCATATGAATACCTTCCCTGCTCTTTAAAAATCTGTTTCCTCATGGCTATCAACCATCTCTGTCTTTACTTTTGACAACATAGAAATAATGTGAATACATACAGAAAAAATAAATAGTAATGTGGGTTACAGAATGTATTTCGTTTTTCTTTTTAGAAACAAGGGCTTGCTATGTAACCCAGGCTGGCCTTGAACCCTAGATTCTCCTGCTTCTCCTGAATGTGAGTGGGGATTACTAGCAGTGTACTATGCCCAGCTTCCAATTAATTTTTGATAGTTTTAAAAAGAGTTATCTGCCTGTTTTTTATTAAATTTAGGTCCTCTAGGAATAAATTCAAACTTCTAAGTTCTAAAATTAATTAGAAAATTAATTTTCGTTTTAGTATTTTCCAAAGATTAGTTGGGCAGCTAAGGCCTTTGATCTTAAAAAGAGAAATTAAAACTTACACATGTGATTTTTCTCCCCCAATACATTAGATGTTTTAATTTTTTATTGAAGATGTAAAAAATTACATAACTGGATTTTTTTTTTAAACATTTGACCTAAAACACTGAACATGAGGACTACAGGACGGACGTTAGACTGAGTTCTTTACACAGACAATTCTGATATTACTATTCATTATACAGGGTATCAGAATTGAGACCCAAGATTTAAGAACATTTTTTTGATATGAGAGAATTAGTTACTTTTCCATATGCATCAAGTAAAATAAATTCAGCATATTATTTCTGTATATTTTTGTATAAATATGCTTATAATAAAATATCAGCTAAAGTATTGGCAAAATGAATGGTTATTATACTAGTATTTAAATGGAATCATAAAGTCTGCTGATCTATGACGGCAGTTTCTATGATCTCAGCTAGACATTTATGGTGGCGGGAATGGAGCATTTAGCTTTTATTTCGCATTCAGCCCTCATTTCATTGTCTCTTTGCTCTTTTGGCGTTTCATGCAGTAAGCTTTTTCTTTATTGATATCATTGCCACCCTAATTCTTTAAAAATTGTTATTTTTCCATTTTGTCTTTGTAGAATGAATCTTCCTGTGATTTTTTTTTTTTTAAGTAGAGTACTATCATAGTCTATTTGACTCAAATTAAGTCCAATATAAAAGCCTTTGCAAAAATGATTGTTTGGGTTTTACAACTTGAATGTTGATTTTTTTTTTTTTTTTAACCAAATCAGACTGGAACTTCTTTGATGTTTATTTTATTGTCATTTTGAGTGACATAAATTCCTAGTTTAGTTCTAATGGCATAGTTACTCAGACTTTGGTTTTGATGTTGAGGGATTATACTATTTTTCTGTTACTGTGATAAAACACCATGGCCAAAGATAGCGTTTATTTGAGCTCCTGGTTCTGGAGGGTTAGAGTCCAGAATGGCGGGGGAGGCATAGTGGCAGAGGTGGCTGGAGTAGGCAGCCAAGCAATCACATCTTCAGAGAGACACAGGAATCAGAGAGTGACTGGAAATCTGGCAAGGCTTAAGAACTTTGAAAGCTAGCTCCCAGTGACATGTTTTCTCTAGCAAGGTCACACCTTAAACTTCCCAAAACAGTGCCAGCAACTGGGAACATAATTAATATTCAAGTACTAGGAGCCTATGGGGACATTCCCATTCAAACCGCTACACTGATGTTTATGTATTTTAACTTTTTAAAGGAAATTTGTTGATTGGGTGATAATTTAATTCAGTTTTTCAGTGCTGTTTCAGGTAGAAATTGCCAGAAGCTACAGAAGTCATCAAAATCCAGAATTGTGTATTGCTCTAGGTTTTAAAAAATGTATTTATTTTTATTTTACATTTATGAGTATTTTGCCTGCATGTATGTAAGTATGTCCATGCATGCAATGCCCCTAGAAGCCCAGAAGACAGTGTTGGATCCTCTGGAACTGGAATTACAGAGGGTTGTTAACTGCCACATGGGAGCTGGGAACAGAACCCAGGTCCTCTGGAAGAACAGCCACTGCTCTTGACCGCTGGGTCATCTCTTTAGCCTCTGTTGCTCTAGTTTTTCAGAGAGCAGAGGAATTCTCTGCCTACTGTGCAGGGTTGGTCTCAACTTGTAGTCACTTAGCAGATCTATGCCTTAAAGCTTTGTTCATCTTCCTGTGTTTTCTCTAGTAATTTCTTGTGGCTGTGGGTTCAGTGGTACTTTTTATTCTTCCAAAGTTCAGAAAACTGACCAAGTTTAATATGACTTCATGATCATCAGTGACTCATACATCTAAAATGAAATATATGCCCACTGATTGTGTTTTTATGAGCTAGAGGCAGGAGTGGTTACCAACAATTTAGAATAAAACAATGCCTTTCTGTGTACTGTAAATTTCTCTATAGCAAATACTGTTGTAGTCCTAAATTCATAAGCTGCATGATTATGCAAAGATGCCAAGCTTTGCCAAGGTGGCCAAGGCTGCCCTAATGACTTTGCATTAATGACTTTGAGTTAAGTAGTACTTTGGGAATTGTGCTTCTGCCTTATACACAGAGAAGCAATACAATTTCAGGGCCAAAAGAAAACTTATGTGAAATAGTAGACATGATCAGGAATAGATCTGGGCCAACAGACTGTCTGAATATATAAGTTGTTCTCCTTGTTATTCCTGCAAAGTGATAAGCTTCAATCAGAATCTTAAGACATAATAAACATGTTCAAATCAAGTATACCTTATGTAAGAGGAGTGGCTTGACACATTGTAAACTATCATTCTGGTAAAAGAAGAAAGTTATGTATACATATATAATATCTATAAAGTTAATCCAGTTTAAAATCACTAGCTGAGAAATCTTCCAAAAACAGGACCTTGTATTTCCTTCTGTTTTTCCTTCAAAAAGGAAAATGGCAAGTCCATCTTTTTGCTGAAGTATTTTAATGGTAAATGTGATATAATTATGGACTTTATTAAGCGTTTTAGATATAAAATAATTTGTTTAAATTTTTAAGTGTATCATTAAATTGTTGGAAAATGACTTACTAATTTAAAAAATATCTTGTATGTATAGAGATTAAGGGTTATGTTATATCCTATACTTTATATGAGTTAATAAATAGGAATGTTCAAGTTTTATAGTTTAGAGATAGAAAATCTCCACATGGAAAGTAGGTTAAGAATTCTTGTTGACATTTACCTAACTTTTATGAAGCAGTTAAAAACCTTAAAATACACAGTTTTTTAGACTTAGTAAGTAATATTTGGCTGTTTGATTCTTCCATTTCATTGATGTTACTGTGTTATTTAATTATTGAAAGTTCATTTTTAAATCACCTAACATTTTGTTTTACTTGCTTAGTGAATCAGTTGATTTATTAGAAAGGAGGTTCTCGAGGAGGTTGAGGTTCTGAGTACTGTACTGTTATTCTGAAACTTTGGGTACCAGTGAGACAGTGGAGGCTTTGGCTCTGTTAGATGAAATAAACTCATTGATTTTGTCCAAGACGAAGCCAAATGCTCTGCTCCCCATCCTTCCTCCCTCCAAAATCCTCAGCAGTTTTTGCCATTTGTTGTGCTTTCTGACTAATCTCAAAAAATGACTCTTCTCCTATTTAGTCCTTGATGTGCTGATTGTGTGATATACCATAAGAGAAGACAGCACCTGCCTGAATACAGAGAGCTGGTGCTTCCACAGGTGCTGTGGCTTTTTATAACTAAGAAAAAGACTTAAGGAAAAGCTGACTTAGGAGTTGGAGATAGCTGAGCTCTTACCTCAGGTGTGTTTCTGGGAAAGGCTTAACTCTTCTAGGGTTTATGCATTTTACTTGGTCTCTGCAGCCGCTCTAGGCACAATCTTAACACAGATGTCATTCATCTTTCAGAAAGTTTCCAAGTTTTTCTGTGCTGTGACAGCAACTTTTGCGAAAATGGTTTGTTACCATTCAGTCATGTTCTAGACTCGGAAAGTTAGTTTTCAGGGAGAAAAGAGAGCTGTCTTTTTTCATTCTTATGTAGTTGGTACTAGGTAGCATAGGAAATTGGCAGCTATTTGGAATAAGAGAAAATCAGAAGAATGTTTGTTCAGCTCATTCATTGCATTAGAGCACTTGATTTTTCTGCCATAAAATTTTACTTATGACATGGTATTGGGAGTCTCTTGCCTACAGTGCTGTTCATAGTCAAAAAGAACAATTGGAGACTGAGGATCAGTGCCAGTACAAATGATGGGTTAGCAGCAGCAGTGGCGGGTGCCCTGGCACCAGAGTGTCCTGGTATGGGCACCCTTTTCCATTATGCTATTCCTCTTTTTACTCCCACCATGGCTGACCAGCTGACTGAAGAACAGACTGCTGGATTCAAGGAAGCTTTCTCTTCTCCCTGTTCAATAAAGATGGTGTTAGCACCATCACAACAAAGGAACTTGAGACTGTCATAAGGTCACTGGGTCAAAACCCAACAGAAGCTGAATTGCAGGATATGATCAGTGAAGTGTATGCTGATGGGAATGGTACTATAGAGTCAAATCTTGACTATGATGACTAGAAAAATGAAAAATACAATGTAGAAGAAATCTATGAGGCATTGACAAGGATGGAGATGGTTATATCAGTGTAACAAAACCATATTACTTCCTGACTAATTGAGGAGAAAAACTTAACAGAGAAACAGATATTGATGGATATGGACAAGTCAACAACTATGAAGAATCTGTTCATGAGACTGCAAAATGATTGTGCTGGATAGATTTGGTTATCAAGTTGACACATTAGAAACAGGAACCTCAGTTGTGGAATTTCCTGTATCAGATTGGCCTCTGGCCTTGTTCATGGGGCATGTCTTGATTGTTGAGTGATATAGGAGGGCCCAGCCCATTGTGGGTGGTGCTACCCTGGGCAGGTGGTCCTGGGTTGTATAAGAAAGGAGGCTGAGCCTGGGCCAGGGAAGTAAGCTAGCAATCAGCACTCCTCCATGGGCTCTACTTCAGCTTCTGCCTCCAGGTTTCTGCCTTCTACCCTGGCTTTCCTCAGTGATAAACTGTTGCCTCCCTCAATGATAATCTGTGGATTGGGATGGGTAAGCCATATAAGCCCTTTCTACCTCCCCAACACAGCAATAAAAAGTAAACTAGGATGAAGACTTACTTTTATCTACCCTCTCCTCCACCTGAAGAATCCCACTGAATCTTACTTACCTTTTCCAAGAAAAAAGTTCATTTTTTCATTTTGTTTCTAAAACTGAATGTCATAGTATCTTCTGTCCACACGTGATATCTGCATGTTGGTGACTCCATGTCAGTTTTGCAATGCTAAGGATGTACTTAGTGGACTCTTTAAAGTTGCATTTGCTAATGATTTATACTTTGGGTTGGCCAGTTTTTTATGCATGCAGGTTGATGATTGGACATAGTCAGATATTTGTATTAAAACTGAAATATGGAAGACAAATTCAGAACCTTCTCAAATGGTTTCAGTATAAGTTACTGGTAGCTGATTTCTTGTAAGCAAGCATACTTAAACTTAGTTAACTTAAGGATGATTTACAGAAAATGCTTGAAGGGTAGACTTGGGACCCTGGTGGCATACCTGTGCACGTTGGTTTAGTCTGTGGATATAATACCAATCACAAGTTTTTAGTATGAAAACTTTACCAGGGAGTATCTTTGGACACTTTTTTGTGTTATTTGTTTTTTGACAGGGTCTCTCTAGACCCAGAGCGCCTGGAAGTGCCTATGTGGACCAGGGTGGTCTCAAACTCGCAGAGATCCATCTGCCTCTGCCTTCTAAGGCCAAGGATTAAAGATCTGCCCCTACATGCGCCTACACCATTTATAAACGTTCTGAACCATGGCCTTGAGCTGGCAGAGTTCTCTGTACTATGGACTATGGACTTTAGCACAGCCATCAACATTGTTCTTCAAGAAATGAGAATTAGCGTCCGTTCCGATTTGTAAATGCTACGTCCCCGCCCCCAATAGAAAAACAATTAACTTACGGTTACTAATCAACTGATACAAAGCAGAAGATTTTGTGAATTGAGGCATAACCAACAGTGTCTTTCCATGGAAATGCCATCCTGTCTCAGTGCCATACTTAAGCTCTCTTCTGTTCCTGCCACGTGCTGACTAACAGCAGCATACTGTTGGCATAGATGATACTATTACAATGTGTTATTTGTGAAGTTCAAAGAATCAGCCAAATAAGCCAATAAAGTGGATAAAGCAGCCTGTGTGGGCGCAGTCCGCTTCTGTAATTGGCCGTTGGCTATTCCTAATACAGTGGATATCATCCCACTGCTCATTGTTAGGTCCTCGCTTTATATACTGGCATATCCATTCACCTAAAGATTATTATCATGTTATGAATGCTCTCCAGACAGATAGGGTGGAAGTGTATGTACCTAAGTGATAAACAATGAAAACAATAACTTAGATGTAAAACAATGAGTTTTTTGATGATTTTGCTAGATCCTTTTTTGTTGATGTTTAGTATGAAAACAGTATATGGCCAGCATACTGATGTCATTACTAGGATAGTATTTTGGCCTAGTTACAAATTTTAAGCCTTATTATTTCCAATATAGAATAAAGTTAGTACTTTTTTTAAAGAAACAAAAACCACTCACTCTTTAGCCCAGATTATCTTGGAATTTAACTATGTAACTAACCCATGCTGGCCTGAAACTCAGAGCAGTCCTCCTGCTTCAGCCTCCCAAGTTTTGGGATTCCAGATATGAACTATCACATCCAGCCAACTAAAATTAATATTTTAGTATTAGTTTCATTAGGTAATGTTTTAATGAGCAATTATTTTATTTAAATATTTTATTGCGTGCTAAACATCAATTTATAAGGAAGAATAATAGGTTTCAGAAATTCAGCTTAGCAAATTTAAATGGTGTGTTTATCTTTTAAGAACATTGGGGGAAAGATTTTGAACATCAAAACACAAGCAAAATCAACAAATTGGCAATCACATGAATAGGGAATTGTGGGTCCCCTGTGTTGTCTGTTGAGTTAGAATACACATTATTAGTTCAAATTAAGGCAAAATTCTATTGATAGGACTGCTTTGGGAGAAATGGAGTATTCAGTTGTTAAAATCTTTTATATAATATGCAGCAACTTGGAACACAAAAAACAGCTTAAAATTATTTGTTGCACTAACAGTCATGCCTTTTAGAGTCAAGATTTAGCTTGCATACCAAAAAGTTATGTTTTTGTGTAAAATGCATTGGCTCTAGAAAACCAAGCAGACTTGGGTTCAGATTTCCTTGTACTACTAGCTAAATGGCTTTGAGCCAGCTAACAGCACTTTAGTTCCTCCTCTGAAAGGAAGTAAGACACAGTAAATCCTCATTGTTTGTGAATTCTACATGTGTAAATTTGATTTACTTGCTAAAATTATGTAATCTCCAAGTCAATACAAAAAGGTTTGTAGACTTGCAGTGTACCTTAGAACTAGAGTTGCAGATAAGCATGTTCCCAGCTGAGACCAAATACAGTGACTCTCGTCTGCTTTCAGTGGTCTCACTGTAAATACACAGTGCTTTCAGTTTGGGGAGCACATTTCTCACATATGTTGGTGAGTCCACTCTTCAGAATAGCCCTGAAGTGTAATGCTGCTATGCTGTCCAGTGGTCCAGACTCAAGGTTCTTTCTTAGGGAACATTCCTGGAAAAGTAACTTTGTCAAGGTCCAAATTGTAATACTGTTCTAATGTTAATGTATCATACAATGGAATTACTAAGGTGACTTATACAACAAAAAATATTGATTACTTGATGAAAATGTTGGAACCAAAGGATTCCACAGTAACCTTTCAGTATCTGCACACTCAGCCTTTACAACTTCTTTATAGAACGTGACTTGTACATACCAGAGCATCTACCCTGCAGACTTCATGGATACAGGGATGATACACATAGTTCAAACACGGAGAGCAGCTGTGCTCCTAATAATCAGGATTTTTCATCAGAACAAGTATCAGAATCCTTGGTCATTTAAAATTAGAAAGGTGGCGCAGGAGATGGCTCAGCAGGTAAAGGCACTCGCCACTAAGTCTAAAGACCTGAGTTCAGTCTCTGAGACCTACAGAGTAAAAGGAGAGAACTGACTACCACAAGTTGCCTCTTGACCTCCACAGACACTGTGACACTTGGACACCCACACACATACACTCTTTAATAAGAATGATGTGTTGGTTTTGTTGTTGTTGTTGTTGTTTTTGTTTTGTTTTTAAAAAAACCTTAAAGTTAGGCTACTTTTAAAACAAGATGGAATAAATTGGACTTTTAAGTGTTTTGTCCTTTTTTTTTTTTTTGTAATTTTGACAGAAACTATTAGTATATGGTTTTAGTTCTTTTAAAAATAAAAAATACATTCTTTAATGTTCTTTGGCTAGGCTTTGTGTTTATTTGAATTTAATTTTAAATTGTGGAAAATTAAGGTTTTAGAGTACTAGATAATGTTTGTACATCCGGTATAACCATCCAAAAAATTCTGCTCCTAGGATGAATATTAGAGTACACAATGGCATTCATAGATTTCATAAAGTACTGTTGCTATGATGGCTCTCCACTAATGGAAACATGGAAAGAATGTTTTGTTGGAAAAGATTTACAGGTGTGAGGAAAACAGACAACACATAATCCTTGAAATTCTGTGCACATCATGCTCATTTCTGTCCAAGAAGACGACAGCAAACATCCTGATTTTCCATATTTTCTTAATGATACTCTAACTTTCCTTTCATAATTTAATGTTTCATTTTATAGTTACAACCAGTGATGAAAGAACTGAAGCTCTAGTAGAACACTATTTCTTGCTGCACTACAGGTTTTGAATCCCTCGTTTCTGTCACAGCCAGGCATAATACTTCCACAATGTCTCAGTGGCAGTTTTAAAGAATGCTAAATTGGTAGAGATTTTTTCTTTTCTTTTTTAATATATATTTTTTAATGGCATCATGTGTTTCATATAGAACATCTCAATCAATCTTAATCATCTTTATATCCCATTTCCCACTGGAATCCATGCATTCTTTTATCTGTGTTAAGGTCTGTTGTATCAAGTTAATGTCTCCAAGTGACCTCAGTGCAGGTTCATCCACTGAGGTCCAGTCAGCCTACCCAGAGTCCCTTGCTTTAGGAAGACCAGTTCATCCTCACCCAACAGTAATCAGTTGCCAATATTTCTTCAGCAAAGATGGGGGTCTGCTACCCATTTCTCTAGTTCCATGCTGGGTTTTTGTCTGCTTGAGTTTGCATGGGTCTTGAACATGCCGACACCATTGCTGTAGGTTCAGATGAGCAGGGTTTCAGGAGCTTGTAGGATTCTATATCCATATGGTCACACACCTCCTCACTGGCTCTTACACTCTTTCTGCCCCCTCTTCCACAGTGGTCCCTGAGCCCTGGGTAAGTGAGATTCAATATAGGAGTCCTGACCAGGGACCCACACTCTTCAGATTCCTAATCTCCATGATTCAACCACTTGTGACCTTTTGTGTTGCTAGCCCTTTGTTGCATGTGGGAGCTTCATTAGTGTGAGTTAAGAGATTCATTAGTGTCGTCTTATATATTGTGTGAACCTTGGGTATAGAGGCTGCATTGCAGATGTTGTGTTTAGGCTGGGGCAATTCATGAATGTCTGTTTGTGACCAGCTGTGGTACTCTGTATTAGTCTTCATCTGGTGGAAAAGAAGCTTCTTTAATGGGTAATGACTGAAATACTTGACTGTAAATATAAAGAAACATATTTTGCATTTAGTAAGAAGTTATGTTAGCCTAGGAATGTGACAGCTTTGGGGATCTCTCTAAGATCTATGACCTCTTCAGCCATGTGTATTTGGCTATGATTACAGTACCACACATGAGTTTCCTCCCATTGAGTGGGTTCTGAGACCAATAAGGTAGCCATTGATAACCCCAGGATAAAAATAACACTATTGCACCAGTGTCAAATGCTGCCATTCGTTAATGTGGTTATTTGATCATGAAGCCATAGATTGATGTTCTCCCCTGTCTACTTGTATAGTGCTCTCCAGAGCTATGAGAGCTAGCTTTCAGGGGAAGTGGCTTCCAGGTTCCAGTCCCATTGCTCCAAATCCGGTCTCTGAAGTATGTCCTGTCTTCAGCATAGGAACCTTCAAGTTCTGAGAGGCAATCAAGGGCTATGGCAATTCCTGTGTAAATTTGGTAGTCTCTTGTACCATTCTGGCCAACAACTCAAAGGAAAGTTTCTCCTGTCTGGCAGTTTTTTGTTATGTAGCCTTCAGCTCTGCACATGGACTCATGTAGAGATACCGAACGTGGAATAAAACATCCCCATTTCTCCCTTGATAGTATCAGTCTTCTAAGGCCCCACCTTCTTTGAGCTCCTTTCCATTTATCCCCATAGTTCCTTGCATAACCCTTCCTCCCCCTTCCATTTAAAATACCCCCGTTTTTATCTATTTCCCTTATGACACCTGTCTCCTATTATTTTTTGCTCTTAGGTTCCTTCTTTCCCTTTACCTCCCTGGTTCCTTTCCATTTTCCTGGTTCCTGCAGTTACATCAGAATACATACTCACATGTGAGGGTTTGGTGCTAGGATCCACAAATAAGAGAGAACATATGTCATTTGTTTTTCTGAGTCTGTGTTATTTCACTTAGCATAACAGTTTCTAGATCCATCCATTTACCTTCAAGTGTCATGATTTCATCTTTACCACTGAATAGAACTCCACTGTGTAAATGTACCACATTTTTATTATCCTTTTGTCAGTTGAGGGACACTTGGGTTGCTTCCATCCCTTAGCTATTGTGAAAAAAGCAGCACCAAACATGGATGTACAAGTATCTCTGCAATAGGATAATTCTTTTGGGTGTGTGCCAAGGAGTAGTGTAACCGTGTCAAAGGGTAGTTTCATTTTTAGTTTTTTAAGAGTTCTCCACATGGCTTTCCATAGGGGGTTATAGGAGTTTACAATCCCACAAGCAGTGAATGAACATTTCTCTTTCCCCACACATCCTCTCTAGCATTTGGTATCATTTGTTCTCTTGATCTTAGCCAGTCTGACTTAGGTAAGATGACATCTTAAAGTAGTTTTAATTTGCATATCCCTAATTATTAACCATAGTGAGCACTTTTTAAGATGTTTCTCAATGGTCTTTTATTTTTTTCTTTTGAGAACTCTCTGCTCAGATCCTTAGCCCATCTTTTAACTGGGTCACTTGTTTTTTTGATTCTTTGTTTTTTGAGTTAAACCTCTATCAGATGTGTCACTGGTAAAGATTTTCTCCCATTCTGTGGGTTTTCTCTTCACTTTCTTGTTTTTTTCTATACAGAAGCTTTTTGTCTAATAAGGTCTCACTTGTTGATTACTGATCTTAAGTCCTTAGCAACTGCTATCTGATTTAGAAGGTCCTTTCCTATACCTATATCTTGTAGTTACTGTCAACGTTTTCTTCTAACAGCTTTAGAGTTTCAGGTTTCACATTGAGGTCTTTGATTCCTTTGGAGTTGACTTTTGTACAAGGTGAAAGATAAGAATCTAGTTTCATTCATATACAGGTGGAGATTAAATTTTGCCAGCAACATTTGCTGAAGATGCTATCTTTCCTTCAGTGAGTGTTCTTGACCCTCTTGTCAAATATCAGGTCACTGAATTGCATGTACTCATGTTTGAGTCTTTAATTATATTCTGTTGGTCTATGGGTCTGTCTCTGTGCCAGTACCATGCTGTGTTTTGATGAAATAAGAACAAAAAAAACAATACAAAGAATGAGTCCAAGAGCTAGTTCTTTGAAAAGAAATAGACAGATCCACTTGTGGACAAGAAAGGAAAGGCTGTGGTGGTTTATAATAGTTACCTCAAGAGCAAGATGACCCAGGATAAGATGCAGAAACTCTGCCCAAGAGTCAGTGATGGTTCACTTTAGCCTAACCTAGTCTTTGAATTAACCATTTAAGTTTTCTCTTCTATTACTCCAAACTAGAATAATAATAAAACTTCTATGAGTCACTCTGCAACCATGTAATAAGAGACAAAAATTAAAAAATATGACACCTTTTAAAACTTTTATTTTCATTTTATGTGTATGAGTGTGTTGCCTACGTGTGTGTAAGTGCACCCATTTTGTACAGTGCCTGTGGAGTCAGAAGGAGGCCTCAAGATTCCCATGAAACTGGAGTTACAGATAGTGGTTAGCTGCCATGTGGGTGTTGGCAATCAAACCTGAGTTCTCTACAAGAGCAGTCAGTGCTCTTAACCACTGAGCCATGTCTCCTCTAACCCCCCCCCCCCCCCCATATGACACTTTTTAAAGAAAACCTTTGGCTCCAACTTGTTATGTTCTGTTGGGAATAAAACTCAAAACACTTAAGCTCTTGAAATTCTTTAAAATTATAAAATTTAAAAGATTGAAAAGACCTAGAAGATCTAGTATAACTTTTGTTATTTTATAACTATAGAAAGTTGAATGCAAAAGCCAAGCAACTTACCAAGATCCCTGCCACAAAAGCAGGGCGAAGCCATGCAGGTTAGTGTAGCCCAGCACCCACCTCAGTGTGGCGTCTTTATTATTAAGCACCTTCCCATTACAAAAGGGATTCCACCTTTGCTTTTTTGTATTTTTTTGTATTCCACCTTTTTTGTATTCTTGCTACTTTATAGTTCCATAATCTAACCTTCAACTTTCATTAAAACTGAAAGGCTTTTTAAAAACTGAGTATTAAATTAAAATGAAATATTCTGGCTTTGTTTTCTCCTATCAATAAATATTCCATTTTAAAATTTAATTTGCATGTGTGTTTTTAATCTTATTCACATGTCAAAGATATTATGGAGGCCACTAAGACAAGCTCAAGCCAAAGCAAAAATGATTGCAAAGGAACCTGTCTACTCTTGCCCAGAAATTTACAGAGCTTGATATGGTCTGCATTTGTTATAGCTAGTGATGGAACTCAACTCAAAAGCTAGTCATAAATGAGCTGACTCATGCTTTTGAGATTCACCTTTTCTCTCCTTTCTAATCTAACTGCTAACCTTCAGAAGAGGCTATGTTTGGCAGAAAGCCTATTGATATGTGTCATTTCATTCAAATATAGTAAAATCAAAAGTAATTGGCTTTTTTTTCCCCAGTAAAAATGTTTGAATGCCGGCAGGTCTGGTGGCACTCATGAGGCAGAAGCGGGCAGATCTCTGTTAGATCAAGGCCAATCTGGTCTACTTAATAAGTTCTAGATCAGCTGGAGTTCCAAGGAAACCCTGTCTCAAAACAAAAATAAAAAACCCAGCAACATCAACAACAAAAATGTTTGGATGCAAAGTTATTTCTAAAATAATTCTGGGGCTGGAGAGATGGCTCAGCGGTTATAAGCACTGAATGCTCTTGCAGACGACCTGAGTTCAGGTCCTAGCACTCACAAGGCAGCTAACCACCTCCCTTACCCCCAGTTCCAGGGGATCTGATGCCCTCTTCTGATCTCTGTAGATACTGTACAAAATGGGTGCACTTTACAGACATGCAGCCAATACACTCATATAAATAAAATGAAAATAGTTTTAAAAAAGGTGTCATATTTTTCAGTTTTTGTCTCTTATTCCATGGTTGCAGATTGACTCATATAGAAGTTTTATTATTATTATTATTATTATTATTATTATTATTCCAGTTTGGAGTAATGTAAGAGAAAGCTTAAATGGTTAATTCAAAGACTAGGTCAGGCTAAAGTGAACCATCACTGACTCGTGGGCAGAGTTTCTGTGTCTTATCCAGGGTCATCTTGCTCTTGAGGTAACTATTATAAACCACCACAGCCTTTCCTTTTATGTCCACACGTGGATTTGTTTATTTCAAGCACAATCTAGGAGGTTCTCCTCTTTAGAACAGAGGCTTTTACTGATGTGTGCAATGTTCTGGTACAAGATGTCGCCCTTAACTAGAATCTGTCACTTGTATTTTTCACGTGTCTTATTGGGATATTGATATGTTTACAGCAAATGTCTTAGTTTCCCACAAAGCATATGTTTATGTACATACAGGTTCCTTCTGTTTAAGTTGTAAGCTCTTAGACAGCAGTAACTGATAGAGCATTTTCATATCTTACACTACTTCCAGATAGCTAAGAATTTGAACAGTAACTGATTTTTTTTCATTATTCTCCTACCCTCCTCTTGTTTTCTCAGTAATAAAATTGAGGTTGGTAAGCAAAGTAATCTCAAAGATAAATAGTAGATTGTGGTGAGGCATATGTTTAATCCCAGCACTGGAGAGTTAGAGGCAGGCAGATCTCTGAGATCAGGACCAGCCTGATCTATGTGGTGAGTTCTAGGCTATATGGAGCTACAAGGAGATCCTGTCTCAAAAAGAGAAGAATGGTTTTGAGATCATTTTTTGTTTTATGTATAGGAACTGTGAGATAGGTGGTATTAATTACAGTTTTTCTTTTCATAGGCAACAGAATAAAGGCTTTAGCTTAAAGAGTCTGTATAATTATCTCAAACCATTTTAAAACTAAGTCATTTGACTTCAGGTAATCAAATTTCAATATGTGTCAAACCCAGAATTGTGATGCACACATGCACACCATGAGTTCCTTCCCTTGCTAGCCACGGACAGAACCCTAAGGTGCTGCTGCTACGTTTGGTATTGTCCTATGTGATTGTTCTTGGGTATTTTATTTTATTTATTTAGGACATAGCCTGTCTGCAAATAGCCCTGGTTAGGGTTTCCCTGCCTTGTAGACTGCAGTACGCTTCCTTTTTTAACTGTAAATTGTAAGCACATTTGTCCAAGCTATCAGAAGAATGCTTTGTCTTGGGAACATCAACCAGATCTCTACAGGATTGACTTTGCTGTCAAATCACAAGGATGTCTTAGACTCTGCTTAGTATGTATTTTAGCAAGCCCTGTTGAGCCTGGTTGTATGGCCAGCTGAACTTGGTGCTGTGGACGAATTTGCTTCCCATCTTTGGATCATTGGACTCTTTAACAGGGGACTATACACAGAATTGCCAAAGTGAGCAGACAGATCTTAAAGGCTCAGTTCAGACTCACTCATTGGCTAGTCCTAAAAAGAAAGGGAAGCCAGCTTTATCATGTTTCCTTTTCTCTTTTTTGTGGTGTGTATGTGCACATGTGCATTCAGGTGTACCATGTGTGTGTGTGTGTGTATGTGTATGTGTTTGTACACATGTGTGTATGCCTGAGGTTAACTTCAGGTATCTTCTGTTATTGCTTTTCAGCTTAGTTTTTGGGGCATCTGTCATGAAACCCGCAGTTCACTATTTTGGTTAAACTGACTGGCCAGTGAGCTCTGGGGGATCCATCCCTCCTTGCAACCCCAGCTTACATGCGTGTGTGGCTACACCTGTTATTTACATGTATGCTGGGGATCCAAACTCACTTCCTCTTGTTTGCGTGGCAAGAACCTTACTTTACCTACTGAGCCATCTCTTCAGCCCCAGCTTTATCATAGTTTCTTTGGTTACAGGTGAGGGTCTTTCAGTTTTGGTTTTTCTTCTAGAGTATTTAGGACAACCATGCTTAATTGCAGAGCCAGAGAAATAATGCTCCTTGATGTTTATTTTGGTTTGCACTTATTCCTTGTCAGGGGTGAAAGCCTGTCTGCAAAGCGAAGTGTGTGAGCAGGAAGAGAGGTATGAAGTTTTGGAAGGTCCTCGGAGAAGCAGGCTCAACAGAGAACAGCTGGTATTTCCTTCTTCTTCTGCTTTCCCTGTTCTTATGACTTCATGTTGTTATCCCCATCCGGAAAAACTTTGTCTGCCCTTTTAGCAAGTACAGGTGACTGATTAAAATTTTAATTGTGCTTATTTCAAGCACTTGATTCTGAAAGATGATCACGATGTGCAGTAAAATCCAGAAGGTAATAATTTCGCACTCTTAATGGATTTTTGGCACCTTGAACATTCCCATAAACCTTTCAGAATCTGAGGTAAATCTCAGACAGGAAGTAGCTTGAAAGAAGACTTAAAGCTGCTGCTTGGATTTAGCTTCCAGATGTCTTTATTGCTATATACTGCAGTTTTAATGGTAACATTCCATTATCCTGTTGATGTATGTAAGTATATTAGGAGTAACAAAAGAATTTTTGCACAGGATAGAATTG
This sequence comes from Eospalax fontanierii, assembly GCA_035773235.1. NCBI lineage: Eukaryota > Metazoa > Chordata > Mammalia > Rodentia > Spalacidae > Eospalax > Eospalax fontanierii. Next base: position 24,634,476 of record CM069530.1, read on the forward strand.
TGAGATTCTTTTTTCCCGTGGAGTGCACAGTAATGTTTTTTGGCTCATTGGATTTCTAGCCATTACTTCATTCATATTCTCCTGTGGAACCTCAAGGCCACAGTCCTGCTGTGGCTGCCCAAGAGGCCTTAAGTTGATAATATGTAAGGACTTGGGCTGTTTCTGCTGGTATCTGATTCTCAGCCTGGTATCTGATGCACATTTCAGCTGCTTTAGAATTGGGATTTAAATCCCACTCACTGTCCATAAGCATCTTGATAAAAGAGTTTGGATTAACAGTTTTTTCTTTTTCTTTTAGACAGAGTATAATAGAACTTGGCCTTGAACTTGTGATTCTCTTACCTGCCTGAGTTTTCTCAGTTTTAGGGTTATAGGTATACACTGCTATGCCTGTGTATGGGTTATTTTTCTAGATATAAAGTGCATCTAAAATTGTAGGAGTAAGAAGGAACCTGGCTGTGATTCAGTATTTTTTGGGGGGAGGGGTGTTGTAAATAAGAGACTAGAAAATTCTTACTTTTGCATATTTCTTTTCCTTTTTAAAAAGTAAATAAATAAAATATTTATGTGTATGAGTATATATTGCCTACATGTGTGTAAATGCACCCGTGTCATGCAGTGCCCATGGAGATCAGAAGGGGGCATTGAATTGCCTTGGAACTGGAGTTACAGATGGTTGTTAGCTGCTGTGTGGGTGCTGGGAATTGAATCCAGATCCTCTGCAAAAGCAACCAGTGCTCTTAACTACTCAGCCATCTTTCTAGTCCGTGTTTTTCTTGATCTACTTAGTTTGATAGAAATGTGCTTTGTGCCAGCACCTCCTTAGGAACTTCCCTAGTGGCTTAAGACTACCGTTCTTATGCCCTTCATTCATATACAGAGTTTAAAAATATTTTGATGTGCTTTTAACATTTTTTTCTTGCTGTTTCAGTTGCCAAAGCTGTTTGATGGCTGCTACTTCTTTTTTTGGGGAAACTTTACACATCATCCAAAGGACAACCTTCTTAAACTAGTTGCTGCCGCAGGGGGCAAGGTCCTCAGTAGAAAACCCAAGCCAGAGAGTGACGTGACTCAGACCATCAACACGGTTGCCTACCACGCCCAACCCAATTCTGATCAGCACTTCTGCACACAGTACATCGTCTATGAGGATGTGTTTCACTGTTGCCCAGAAAGGGTTCGGCAGGGCAAAGTCTGGATGGCCCCTTCTAGCTGGCTTATCCGCTGTGTGATGGCCTTTGAGCTGCTTCCCCTTGATAGTTGACTGTCTCACTGGGAAAATACTTCAAATTGAATGTGCATGGTGTATGAGAATCTATCCATTGTTACACAGTCCTTTTTGTCGTTGATATTTTTATGGATAGTAGATCCATTCATATTATTTTACTTTGAGTTGAAGAGAAAATAAGAAAGAAAGAAAGAAAGAAAGAAAGAAAGAAAGAAAGAAAGAAAGAAAGAAAGAAAGAAAGAAAAATCTTCAAATTGAGCTAGATTAGGAATTCATTCAGATACCCAAACTGCTGTTAAGAACTTCCTTCTCTGTGGGACTGGACTGTCACTCAGAGTTCCATGCAGAAGACATTGAATTCCACCCCTAGAACTTCAAAAGTTTTCTTTTTGCAAGTGGCCTGTGGTTTTGATTCATCATGTCTTTCAGTTCTGTTTATCATCTATCAAAAATTAATAACTGAGATAGCCTTGGGTCTATTGTCTGTATCTCCAAGTGGTCTGTCATTACTGTTTCAACATGTTAAATTGCCATCCTTTAGAAGAGATCATTAAATGATTTATTCTGTCTTTGTTATAATGAAAAGAGAGCATCTATCTAAATTTGCCACCATAGTTGTAAAATTCATCCTGCATTTATCTTTATCTTACATTGTGTTTTAGTGTCTTAAATTTCCTGGCCTTCCTTCATTTTTGTTCCTTTCTAAAATCTTGTGTTATCAGGAAATCATGACCTGAACCATTCATTGTTGTATGGTAGAGGTGAAATCAGCAGAAGGCTTTTGTCATATAATATTGTATACAATGACTGTTTATCTACTGTGTACTCATGCTTCTATTTTCTGTAACACACTTTTTGTCAGCATTTGCCAGAAGGTCTTACCAGTTTAGAAAATTATCAATGTAGATTAGAAGCCTTCTGTTTGTGGTAAACCTTTCTGGGTATTCTAAAATAGGCTTAAGTAAGGTCTTCATTCCTCCCTCTTTTCTTCCCCTTCCTTTCTCTCTTCCCCTCCCGCCTTTCTCCTTCCATCCTTTTTATTTGTAATACTGGGTATGGAAATCAGGGTCTAGATGCTAGACAGAGTTCTCTGCATGGTGCTGTATCCCCAGCCCAATCTTACATGTTTTTCATTTGTTCTTTTGATGCTTGAAGTTAAGTTAAATCTAGCCAAACAATCTGCTACTGAGCTACATCCCTAATCTTTTAATTATTTTGAGACAGTCTAAGTTAACCAGCTTGACCTTGAACTCAGCTTCAAGTGCGTTATAATTTTTAGGTTGATGAGTAGGCAGAAGATGGAGATTACTTGTTAATAACATTTTTCTCATATCCTACAAAATGACCAATGGCTGTAGCAACAAGCATACAGGTCAAAGTAAGAGGTGCTTCCTCTGGGTGCTAAGTAAGGTGGAGGAGACGGGCAGGCCTGAGCATGCCCTCCCTGCCAGCTTTCCAGTCTGGCCTTTGAGCTCTCACTGAGAATCAGCATCAGAAGAGAACTTTGGTAAATTTTCCCATAAATTGAATATATTTATTATACTACAGTTTGGGGAAGGAGATACTGTAAAAAGTGCCAGTTGTGTCCCTTATGAACTGACAGCAGGTCAGCACCGGGATGATAGCATGGTCCTAATTCAGAACGCCAGCAGGCTGCAGAGTTAATCACTCTGAGCTCACTTGCTAAGAAAGTTTGATATTCCACTGATCATTTGAAAATGTTTTATACAAATCCTTTGATAGATTACTTTTTCATTTTCCTGACCCTGACCTTCCAGGGTAAATTAGTTTGGAAAGTGTACCATTCTCAGTATGTTGGGCTTGTATTTCAGCCCTGGTGAATCTCAGGGGTTAGGTAACACCTGGATTAAGTAATGTATTCTTTGGGTGTGGGTTGTGGTGGTTTCCTTATTCTGACTGTGAGTTGCTTTAGGTGGATCACAGGTCTTTTTCCTGGTCAGGTTTCTGTCTGTCCCTTGCTGTGAATTCCTGTTTTTAAATTGGAGGTTCCTGTTCATGCTTGTTCATTTGCTTGGTTATTCCCTTCCCTCTCATTCTCCCTCTCCCTACTGATAGTATTACTCCTGAGTGCTCTAGATACTACTTTTTATACAATTGGTTCATCTTAAGTACTTAAGACTCAAGGCTGTACTTCCTTTTGTAGAAGTGCTTGTAATTTTCATTTTCCTGTACTGGATTTGAGCTTCACTTTTATTTACAATAAATACTTCAAGTTATTTGTGCTTACTTGCATCTGTGTCTTCTGTAAAAATGGCTATTTGCGTATCGAAGAATGAAGGGTGAGGGAATCTTTCAGCTGTGGTTTTTGAACATTAACACATTGACTGGTCTTGAGTAGAATTATTGCTAAAGCATATTAGCGACTTCATAACATTGAAATTAATTCCAAATATAGTGTGACTGATAACCATTGTGGAGAGAGTCAGTTACACAGCGATTCCTTCCAGTTCCATAAGTGTCAGAGAATGGTGACTTTTCCACTTCGGTTCACATGGCTCTCTCCCCTGCACCCATCAGTCATGCTGCCTTGTAACTGTTGTCTCTACTAATGCTTTATCATACTGAACTGGTTAATCTTTCCTGACTTGTCAAAAAATGGAAACCACATAGGAGGTGTATTAGAATTACAGGTGGAATGAGGCAGATGAACAAAGATCGAGAGTTTCACGACACCCTGGATTTTAGTGTATAGTTACCATTTCATCTTGTTTTCCCATCTCCTTGGTGAATTTGGTAGTTAAATGACTGGATAGAGGAAGATCATGTTTTGCTGAAGGAGGGGTTGATAGTTCCTGTGGGAATAAGACTCCGAGAATAGGAAGGGTCACATTTGAGGTCATTACCCCAATGGGTCAATGTAGAAAAAAAGTTGTATTTTGAAAGGGTTGCAACCTCATTATAGTCACAGAGAGCTGTTCTGTTCTCTAACCAGAATATATTAGAAGGGCAGGAAATTATGCTTAATTTTATTAATAACTAAGCTATTTTTTGTTTAAAGTTGTATTAAACTACAGATTTTGAACTTAGTCCCTGAATTTGTCAGCCTTTTTCAAAGAGGCATACTAAACTCCCTACTAAATGAAGACAACAGTTGATCACTGGAGATCTTCAATTTTCTTTAGTCAGCAACTAAGCATGTTTGCCTAATTAAGCTAAATATTCTCGTATGAATTAATGGTTGCTGATTATCTGTGTAACTTCATAAAGCACTGTGTGCCTGTAATAGTTACTTTTCTCCTCTTTGACAAGAAGCAACCTAAGGGAGAAGGGGTTGATTGTGACCCACAGTTCCAGAGTACAGTCCGTCATGGTAGGGAATTCTGCGTGTAAAGACCTTGAAGAGCTGGGTGCATCTCAGGCAAGAAGCACAAAGAGATGAATGTTGGTGCTTAATTAACACCCCCCCACCCACCCATTGAGTGCTTTAATCTATGAAATGGTGCCTCACACATTCAGGGTAAGTTTTCTCATCTCAGTTAACATGAACTCAATAGTCCCTCATAGGCATACCTGGAGGCTTTTTTCCTAGTGATTGTGGTTCCAGAAAGTTGACCATGTTAACTTTCCAGGTGCTGGGAAATTTCTGTTTGGCAGTGTGGGGGAACTGGTGAAGTCATGGATTCTTCTGACGTTGGCCAGGCTTAAAGGATTCATGTTTAACATACAGCCCCTTCATGGCCTTTGAAGTTAGTGAGACTGATTTTACCAATTTTTTTTTTTTCCTAGTTTGCCTACCTGTCTTCAGTTGCAGAGTGAGAGTCACACTTGCCTTTTTCATAAAGTTCAAATGTACTAAGGACATAGCCACTCTCAGGTTCACCCTCCAGGATCACTATGAGGGAGGGAATGGTTCATAGTTGTCTCCCAAAGCAGTTCAGGAGAAAGTAGCTTCAGTGGCACAGTGCATCTCAGTCTGGAGTATTTTGGCTGTTCTCTCCCTCCGTGTGTGATTTCTGGCTGTCCTGTGCTCTGTTCAAGTAAGCCTTGACAACAAGGACCTGGCGTATCTGGTTAATTTCTTATCTGACTCCCTTAATCCCATTTGCACCTGGTCAAGTATTCCTGTCTGTGTAGCCTGCCTACCCTTTCTACTAAGGTTTTGGATTTTTCATCCGTAATAAGTTCTGTTGATATCCAATCTGCATTGGCCTTCTCATGGAAGCCTCGTACTTTATGAAGGCAACTTCTTTAGATAAGGTGCCAAAAACTGTCATCTCAGCCTGAGCCCTGCAGGTTCCCTTGGTTAACTTCACATATCTAGAAGAGAAACCTAAATGGTAGTTGTTTCTACCTTTAGTTTATGGTTTAATTAGACTTACTTTCATTACAAATTTGTTAAAAAGAAGGAAAAGCAAAACCAAAAAATGCTGCTCATTTGCCTGCTGGCTAAACAAACATGACTTAATGTGCTGTGGGTGAACTATCAAGGCCCTCTGAATTTAAGCTAGTGTGAGCTTTGCGTTTCTCAGGAACTCTCTTTATAAAATTGTTAGATAATTTCTGTAGAAACTTTGAAAAGTACAGGAAACACACAAGAAAACTGTCTCAAATCCAGGGACCATAAACTGACAGATGTTTTGTGTGGCTTTTCTCATGCTAAGAAAAACCTGGCACAGTGGACAGGGTCCATGTACATAGTCCGTTCGCCACAATCGTGGCCATCCACTGTTTAGTCCCTCAGGATTGGGACAATGCACAATTTGGGAATAGTAATTGTCATTCTTGCTTTTTCTGTGAACGTGTATAGATCCAGCCCTCAGTATCTGGGAGTTTGTGCCAACAACCTCCTTGGATACTAAAATGTGCAGATGGTGAAGTTGCTTACAGAAAACGACATAATGCCATAATGTTTGCATGTCGCCTCTGCTTGGGTTCTTTCCTGTATGCTCTGTATTATCTCTAGATTAGTTACCCTGCCTTACAGTGCCAGCACTATGTTTAGAGAACAATGGCAGGAGGAAAAAATGTGTAGAACAGATAGAATTTTTTTCTGAAAATTTGGGATCTGTTAAATTGTGGGTACAGAACTCACAAATAATGGGAAACTAACAACAGCTTTCATAATTAACTAAACTAGTATTTAGTTTTATTTTCCCATGAAATTATGCTTCTATGTAATTTCAAATAGTTATAGTATTCTGTCTGTGCTGGATAGCTTCAGTTGTCAACTTGACACACCTGGGTGGAGAGACCCTCAACTGAGGAATTTCCTGCATTGGATTGGCCTGTGGTCTTGCCTGTGGGAAATTTTGTTGATGTTGAGTACTGTGGGAGGGCCCAGTCCACTGTGCGTTGTGCTACCCCAGGGCAGGTGGTCTTGTAGAATAAGAAAGCAGGCTGAGCACAAGCCAGAGGAGCAAGCCAGTAAGCAGTGAGTGTTCCTCCATAGTCTGTGCTTCAGCTCCTGCTTCCAGGTTCCTGCCCCGAGTTCCTGCTTTGGCGATCCTTGATGATGGACTATGAACTGTAAGCCAAATAAACCCTTTTCTCCTCTAGTTGGTGTTTTATCACAACAATTGAAAGTAAACTAGGGTTCTGTCATTATTTAATCAGATCTCTGCTCTTGAACATTTGGATTGTTTCTTTATGAACCAGTTAAAAACACTTTTATGGTAAATATTGTTGAGGGTAGTAATTTCTTCCACATGTCAAGTTAAGTCCCTGTCCTTATTGTTATAGAATTCACTGCACATCCTTCACGTTTAAATTAGGTCCTGTAGTTATGCTTAAAATATCAAAATTAGAAAATGAGCTTAATTGATTGCTATAATGTTATGAGTTGATGAGGCTTTGCCTGTAAGGTTCAGAATACACCAGCTTTTATGGATTATAGACTCGGGGGCAGGGGTATTAAGTGGTGATTTGAGACGACTATGCTGTGGGGAGCTCAGATTGATATCCAGGCCCTTGAATGCTAGAGACTTGCTCAAGGTCATGCCCTCACTAGGGGCATGGCCTACACCAAACCTATGTGTTCATATTGCATTATCTGTGTATTGAAGCAGCGTTTGCTGTAGGAACCTGAGCTGACAGATGGATGTGTGAACTTGCTGGCATGCGACAACGAGAAGGGAAGATGGTATTCCACATTTGTAGTACCCCCGACCTCTGCTTCAGCAGACCACTGTGCCTTGGTTTTAAGACCAAACTGATCATAAAAATCTCTCAACTCTTGTTTTAGACATCTGCAAAGAATTGGTGAAGTTGGTTTACCAGCTGGAATTAACCATCTAAATAATCTAAGCCATGCTAACAAAACAAAAAGAATACACAACTGAAATTGTTTAGCTGAGTATGGTGAACATATAATGCATATACATCTTTGAAAGCTTTAAAAAATTTAAGAACACTCAGCTAAATGTTTATATTAACATGTTTACTGCTCCTTCAGCACTTTAAAAATAAATAATGACTAAAAATTAAGAGAAAACTGACTCCAGTCAGTTGAAGTGATTTCCTTGGCATGAAACGATCAACTGAAGACTGGTGTTCCCACTTGGGGTAAAAACAGTAATGTGTACACATGTGTGCATACATCCTTTACTTTAGCAGCATTTCTTTTCGGAATTTCTTAGAACTTGGTTAAACAATGTAGAAATTGTATTTCTGATTTAAGAAATGATTACAATGTAATATGTGTACATATGTTTCTTAAGGTAACCAACCAAGTATGTATGTATCTGATCCTTGGGAAACACAGTTCTGAGGCAAAGCTGTGGAATGTGCTGTGATGTGATGTTATAACGATTATAAAATCATCACTGTTCTCTTTCGACTGTCGGTTCCTATTTTCTCTTCCCTCTGAAGTCCTGACCCTGGCGGTAATTTCTGATTGTTTTCCTAGCTGTGGAAGTACTGATTAACAAACGCATTTGATGTTTAATGTCTATTTAAAGAATAAATTCTGGAAAGGAAGTCTCTGGAGAGTTGTGTTTCTATTTTCCCTTTTCTAAAATCTGACAGGAAGCATGAAGAGCGGGTAATTGACTTTTTCAGTAAGTACCTCTTATTTGGTGCGATGAAAGATTATACAGATGCATTTTCTCCTATCCCGCCTGAAAAATATAGACCTGGTTTTGCATTTTCAAAGGAGATTGAACAAGAAACTGACACTGATTCACTAAATAATCCATCCATTGACTGATGGAATATTTATTGAGTTCCCTCTGGGTATCAGCTTTGAATAAGTCATGGCTACATTCTACACTGGGATTGCTACATTCCTGGAAAAGCCAGAACAGTGAGCTGACCACGCAAGTGTTGCTTCTAGCAAGACAGACCCCTGTTCTGTGCAGGAGTAACACCAGGGAGACCGGCACTCATTGTGATGTCATGATGACATCAGACAAGTCTGCCTTCCACACATGCCTTCATTGGTAGAACTAACCAGTGTTTGCACTGGACATAATCGGGTTCTTTAGAAACGAATTCGTATTCACCACTGGGAGTGGGGGTGAGGTGCTGGTTCGGTTTTGCTCATAGGAGTTGTCTTAAGTGTTGGGGTCGGGGTAGGGGATGGATATGAACTAAACAGTTTTTGATTCTTCTTGAAACTTTTAGTCTGTCTCATGAAATTTATTTTCCATGCCTTAGCTGGTGAGGTCTGGTCAGTCTGGCAGAATAAAACTTTAACTGGTCTTCCATTTAGATAGATTTATTTAGGGCGACTCAAAGTTATTGTTTAAACATATGCCCGCCACCAGCGCCATGTCTTTGGCAAAGCCTGGAGCAGCACCATGCCGGCCTGGCTCTTGTCCCATTCCCGAGGCCTGAGTTCTGTTTCCACTCACTCGATTTGTAGGACTGCAGGGACCTGGAATGCTGCCATCTATGGTCCTCTAGGGGTTGGGGCCACGACACTTTCCTCTCTCATGGCTTTTAGTATTCTCAGTGCCCCTTGCAAGGGACTCACCGCCATGTTTTCCTCCCCTCTCCCTGCCTTCCTGCCCTCTTATGGGTCAGAGGGCGGGACTTGCCCCTGAATGACCCAATAGTAAAAATTCAGAGAGAAATATGTATCTAGCATACACAGTCTTTTATGAAGAGAAACGTTTCATCAATATTTTCTTAGAGACCTTTTTTCCTTTAATTAGGAATTCAGGCCACAGATACAAAATGTGACTTACTGAAACCATGAATTAAAAATGAAGTTTTTTGCTACCCATGTGTAATTTGCTAAGTTAGCAAATTTAACTGGAAGATAATTTAAACAGTAGTTAAATCAATTCATGTTTATTGAATCTAACTTTTTAAAATATGTCTTTTTAATATTCATGTTGGTTTTCTGTGAATTCAGACATAATAATTAGAAGAGTTGGTTTTTTTTTTTCTGATGTCAGAAAGGTTTTATTTGTCTAATAGATTCTTGGCATTTACAGAGTTTATTTTACAGCAAAGGTATTTTTGTACACATTATAAACACTGCAAAGATGCTAATAGGTTTAAGAGTGAAAAGAGATGCTAACAGGTTTAGGCTAAGGATGCCTTCTGTTCTTCACCCTGCCAGTGTGCATTAGCAGTTACCTTGTACTGTTTTCATGGTTTATCTTGAAATCTCTCCACACTTCCTTCTCTGGCTTCATCCATTTTAGGCAGCAGTTGATTTTCTGTTACGGTCCATGATGGTTTGCGAATTCAGATTCCTTCTTTCCATCTTCCCAACAGGTCATTTAAATCTCCAAAGTTTTCACCAAGATGACCATGAAAATATTCCGTGGTCTTTCAAGTTATTTACAACAAGTGCGTTTCATTTGGGGGATGAAATCTTGGGTGTCACTTAAGTTTTTATTAGTTTGAAATTTTTATGTTTAAAAACTTGAACCTATATCTAAATCTTCCATAATTTTTCACTTCTCTGTGAGAGGTCTCACAGTATAAATGTTTCACCCAGATAGACCTGTTGAGAGAATGCACTAGATTTAATTCCTCCTAGAGGTTTCTATCCTGAAGCCCTTGACGTCTTGCTCTTGTGTAGACTGGCTGTGATTGAGATGAGATCGACCAGCCTTCATCCCGTTAACTTTTCCCACCATTTCTCCTCTTCGTTAGATTTTCTGTTACCTGCTTTTCATTCACATTTGAGTGGAGTTTATCCTTAGTAGTTTCATCAGAAAGAATGTAATCAGTAAGTATTTGGTCTGAAAAAGATGTGCATTCTGCTGTCACATCTGACTGTTGAGCTTCAAATAATCCTACAGGACAGGCACTTCCCTCAGAGTGGGGTTTTGTGATCTCACTGAGGTCCTTTCTTATCTGTATTGGCACAGGTGCCAGCTAGGGTGGAACTTACTCTCATCTGAGTTGAATGTTGCTCACTGTGTGTTGTACTGTGAGCTGCATTGGGTATTTATTGTGCCATTTTAATGTGCTTTTCAGGCAGAGAATCAATAGTGTCTTTAGTGTCCATACTTGTCCTTCTGAAAACTCCCAATTGTTGCTTTTTGTGCATATTTAATGGTGCTTTAGAGAACTTCTGCCATTTAGAAGGCTAGTTGACCTGGCCTTTCTTAAAGTGGTGCAGCCTGGCCTTTGGAAAGTAATATTTGACAAAAAGTATGCAAGATGGTCATATGGGTGGGACTTGTGACAACTTGTTAGCAAAATGTAGCAAACATTTTCTTTTCCATATGACTCATGGCACCTTGAATGGTGGTGGTAATTTCTTGAGTCATCTACCCTGAAAAGGCCAGCATTTCTATCGGAAGTATTCTGCATGTAAAACACCAGCATCTCCATGGTTGGTTTAGTTCACAGCAACCCTTTCTATCTGATGTTTCCTGGCCAGGTACTTGACTTTAGGTAACAATACTAGTGTTTAGAGGTTTATAAATCCTGTAATTATAATACAAAAGCAAAGGTCATATTCACAAGAGATGTTTAGTTTATAAAAATATAAACTAAACTGCCTAAGTCTGGGGATATCATGAGGATTAAAAAGACACAAGAATAGAAAGGTACCAGTTAATAATAACTCAAAAAGATAAGGTGACCAATTCGACATTTTAGGGGATGGAATATCAAGCAGAAAGCCAACTAATCCTGAAAGGAGAAAGAGAGAGGGAGAACAAATTGAAGTGGATGTAATTGCTTTATGTCTTCTGTGATTATAATTCCTTTGGAATTGTCAGGTAAACTATTCCTCTTCACTGAAAGATAAGCTTGTGGTTTTGTGGTTTTCCTCTGTAGAAAATAGAGCCATTTAAATTTCATTATATCTCTATGCTGTGGGAGTTAGGAGCAATAAACCACTTAGCCTGTTTTAGGTAGTAAATAATCCACAGAAATAACGTTCAGGTAGTTACCTCTGGGGAATATTGCAAATATTATGCAATAATTTTTGAAGGAAAGGAATCCACAGAGCAGAAAAAAAGGAATTTAAGAGATGGGATCATCCTTGCTGAAATTGTCAGCCAGTTCTTATTGCCAAGAAATAGTGAATTAAAATCCTGATCCTGTGCCATTTCTCTTGTTTTGAATCTTTTACAGAAATTTGTTCCTTTATAAATCATAGTTTTGAAGGTGGGCATTAAGATCATTGGGGGAAAAATTAATAAGCAGACCGCTTCAGTTGTTATCCTGTTTAAGATGCTGTATGGAAATAACAGTCTACAAGGTTGGATCTCAAATAATTTTCTTCCTTGATTATTATATTTTCCTTTTCACTCCATCTTGTTTTTAACACGTTTCTACTAGACTTTTTAAATAGGCTCTTCCTTAAAAGATGTGTTTCTGCCTTTGTCATCCTACATATAGAGCAGGAGACTGACTGCATTGTCTTTGACTGGCTACTGTTCGTTTTTGTTTTTTGCTGGACTTGTATTTACCCTGATAGAATCAGGTCTCTGCTTTGCTAGTTTTAGCCATTGCTAACTACGTGAGCCAGGCATGGTGGCACGTACCTTTAATCTTAGGACTCGGGAGGTGGAGCAGGCAAATCTCTGTGAGATCAAGCCTGCCTGATCAGCAAAGCAAGTTCCAGATCAACTGGGGCTACAGGGAGACCTTGTCTCAAAAAACCCCCTTCGCCCGCCAACAAAAAAAGGAACATTTCCATTTTATTTGCCCTTTATTAATTTCCTTTCTTTCTCCTCCATTTTGAGTATGGAACATTCATTTAATGCTGTTATAAAAAGTTACCCAAATTTGTATTTCCAAGTTTTGGTGGGAGTCAGTGTCCCTTTGGCTCCTATCAGTACTGCGATAGCCTAATGGCATAGGCTCCTTAAGGGGAGAACTATGGAGTGATGACAGCAGTAAGTGCTATCTTGCTGCATGCCTGCTAGGATCAGGCAGTCTTCCATTATTTTATGTATTAATTATTCTTATAATAGCCTTCACTTCCTGGGGAAGATGAATAAATAGGCTCTAAGAGCATAAGTAACTTGACCAAGGATATGAACTAAACTTAGTATGAGCTAGACTTAGTATTGCTGGGTGTTGAGCCCAGTCCCTCTGACATGAAGGCCCCAAATATTAAGTACCACCTTTGCCACCCTCAGCATTTACTAACCTAGATGGAGCTACTAAAGAGGCTTTGGCAGAAAAAAAAGTTAGCCCTGATCACACTGAGCATATAGCTGGGGAATGAACTCTGCAAAGCAATGTTGAAGAGGTTGCACACACCCGTAGCGTTGAGTGACTCTAGCTTTAAGTTAAAACCTGTAATTGAATGATTCTGATGAGTAAGTTTATGCCTGGCATTCAGTTTCCTTGTCTGTATAAGGGAGAAAATGATTTCTTGAAGAACCTGGAAGATTAAATGGAAAATTGCAAAGAGCTTGGCATAAAGAGGACGATACACGGTACGGATGTCGGGGTTCTGAAGGACGGATGTTGGGGTTCTGAAGGACAGCGGCCTCAACAGGAGGGGATTATTATTTTTTCCCTTATGTAACCTGACATCTGGAGAAAAGGTGTCCAAGGTGGGAGACTGGCTTCCCTTCATCCAGCATTATTGATACAGATGTTCATTAAAACTCACTCTTGTCATTTCTGCATTTGTAAAAGGAAAGGAGAAGAGGACAAAAGACAGTTGACAGCCACACCCAGCAAATGATTCCTGTGTCTTGTGGCCCAGAAAATCACATGGTCTCACCATCTGCAAAGTGTTGACTCTGACAACAAAAGTTAGCGGGGTAGAAAGCTGGTGTGAACGCATATGTGCATGGTGATTATATGTGTACTTCTGTAAGCCCAAAGAGGCAACAGAACACAAAACAGAGCAAGAGGAGGACAGCTTGCTGCCAGTCGCTAACCTGAACAGCGCCAAGTCCAGTACAAGGGGAGTACGTTGAAGCAAACGTGTCTGCTACAGTCAATAAGTTATACCTAACACAGAAAAAAGGGATCCTGACCCTTTCAAAGTAATAACATGCAGATAGTTTTTTAAAGGTCACATTCAGGTCTTAAGATGTTTACCTGCTTGGGGTAGAGTGACAGCAGGGCAGAAGCCCTGGTTTGGGCTGGGACTACCCAGGGATTTATTACTGGTTACCTTATTCTTTTACCACATAAATCTGTTAGACTAAACAATAAAATGGATTTTTTTTTCCTCAGTCTAGTCCCACTCCTGACAGAAAAGCAAACCAAAACAACAGAATATTCACTCAATAGAAAATGCTAATTGCATTCTTTTGGCTGTAAAAGACTAGAGCTAGTCTGTGATGGCAGCCCATGCACAGTTGGCCTGGTGTTGAGCCATTGTGAGGAACTCATTTGCCAGACTGGCTCCATTTCTGGAACAATCCTTTCTTTTAATTTAGAGGTCTCCTTAGGGCCTGGAGAGATTGCTTAATGGTTAAGACCCCTGGCTGCTCTTGCAGAGGAGCTCGGTTCAGTTCCCAATGCCTGTAAGGTGGCTAAAAACTTTCAGTAACTTTAGTTCCAGGGGATCTGATGCCCTCTTCTGACCTCCATGGGCATTGTATATCAGGTACACTTAGAATACACAGGTAAAATCCTCATACCCATAAAAATACAAGTCTTAACAACAAGATGACCTACTGGCTTACTTGGAGTTTGGTCTGCATATGTTGATTGATAAGCCTCATTGACCTGTAATGAGAAATAGTCTTCCCATGCCTGTATTCCATTGTTTCAACTGAGTATGTAAACAGAAGCTAATTTAACCTTTAATATAGTCAGATAATTATTTTTTTAATTATTATTTTATGTGTGTGAGTGTATTACCTGCATGTATATAAGTGTACCCGTGCCATGCAGTGCCTGTGGAGGTCAGAAGAGAGCACTGGATCCATTGGAACTGGAGTTACAGATGGTTGTTAGTCTCCATATGGGTTCTGGGAATCGAACTCAGGTCCTCTGCATGAGAAGCCAGTGCTCTAAACTGCTGAGCCATCTCCTGAGCCCCAGGTCAGATAAATTTAGACAGCATTTTGGTGTCACTTTGTTTGACTAAGTTAACTTCAGATGAGGACAAATACAGATACAGTTATTTCAAATACGTTCCAAAAGATGAGAAAACAAAGAAATGAGAATTCTACAGGACAGAATAATTTTAATGTTTCACTCAAAAAACCATACTTTGCAGTACTTAATAGCTAGGATAATTATCAGGCAAATGAGGTGTTTAAAGACAATCAGGACTGGAAGATAAATCAGTAGGCAAAGTGCTTGCCCTTCAAGTATGAGGATCTCTGTTTGACACCCCCAAATACCTCCTTCCTCTTTTAAAATACTGGGTATGGTGGCATGTGGTTATAACCCCATCAGTGAGGAGGTTGAGATACATGGATCCCTAGTGCTCAGTGGATAGCCATTCTAGCCTAATGGGTGAAGCCCAGGCCAGTGAGAGCATGTGTCTCAAAAAACAAGGTGGATAGCATCTGAGAAAGCACCTGAGACTGAACTCTGGCACAGACACACACACACACACACACACACACACACACACACAGAGAGAGAGAGAGAGAGAGAGAGAGAGAGAGAGAGAGAGAACAATGGATTCAATATTACTCAAAGTTTCAGATGGACAATAGATAAAATATAACTTATATAAGTGATAGTGCCCACGTTTACTGCTTGTAGTAAATACTTTATAACCGGGAAATAGACTGGATGAAAGAGATATGATTGTTCCCTTATCATCTTTAAAATGTGAATATAATTTTAACGTGTCAGATCTTAGTTGAGTATGGTGGACACCTTTAGTCCCATCACTTGTGAGGCAAGTGCAGGAGGCCAGCTTGGGCTCTGTAGCAAGATCCTACATCAATCAATCAATCAATCGATACCTGATTTTTAATAAAGGACAATGATCTTTAGGCTTTCTTTTTCTCTTCCTTCCTTCCTCCCCTCCTTACTTCTTCCTATTTCATTTTGTGTGTGAGGCTGACATGCAATACCAAGGCTGTGTTGACACTAAGCATGCACTCTACCATTGAGCTAAACTCCCATCTGTCTGGGATCAGTGTGTGTTTGTGTGTTGCCTTTGTGTGTGTTTCTGTATTGCCTATATGTGTGTTACCTGTGTGTGTTTATGAGTTGCTCATGAGTGTGAGGAATGTGTGTGTTTACTTCAGGTCCAGTACTTATTTTTGCCATTTTGAGATAAGTCATTCCAGAGCATTTTCCTGCTTATTAAAAGTACTAGTAATAAAAAAATGCAGAGAGGGGTAAAAAAATGGTTTTATCTAATTATAAAGAGCACTCCGAAATTTAAAGAGCAGTTTAAATTCTGGGGTGTCTTTGAATTTTACTAGAAGCCCAGAGCTAAGCCTTGAAGGCCGCAGGTTCTTGTTGTCCTTGGAGGAAGATAGGCACATCCTTGTGCCCTGAAGTTCAGAGGGGAGCCCCCTTCACTGCAGGAGTGATGGAGTGTGGGCTTCAGTGGCCGGGATTCTGCCGTTATAATGATAAGAGCTGATGCAATCATCTTGAGCCCCTGATATTTATGTAGATGTGCTCTCCATGTCACAGAGAATTTTGCTCTACCTAATTTCAAATCACTGCTAGGCATGATTGGACCAATACAATGTTTCTCAATTTCTTGGAGCTTTGCTCCATATTTCTGCCACATAAAAGTCAAGGATATAGTAAATTAAATCTCTGTCTCCTGATAATGAGATCTATGACTGACATTTATATCACAGTCCCACATCCACGACTTGAGATGTCAAGTATTTCTATCTCTATCAGAATAAATGCAAGCATTTCTGAAACAGGGTTCAAATTTTGTACTTTGCTCGACATTTATATATTTAGAGCACAGCATTGAACATAGGTTTGTTTTTCCTCTTGCCTTGTAAGTCACTGCCAATAATGCTGGTTACAAAATTAGAATTTAGTCAGCAATATTCTTGATTCATGAGGCAGAATATTAGGCATTTTGCTCTTTGGTAGCAATATTAGTTATGCAGGGGAGGTGGTTGTAAAATATTTATTTTTCTCTGAGTAAACTATGAAGATATGAATCAGAAGACACATGGGAAAGAAATATATGTTCTTCCAAAACAGGTTTTGCAAAAGTTCTTTTTGACAATAACTGTACTTTATGTTTCTGTCTTTTACAATACTCTGTAATTTCTAATACAACATAAACTAAATTTACACTTCCCTCTTAAAGACAATCATTGTAGGTATTGTCATCAGTCCTCAAGTTAGAGTATAGTGTGTATCCTGAAGCAGAGTGAAAGGTCAACAAGTCCAACAGCATCTGAAGTTCTAAGTTGATCACTGCTGACCTCCAGAAGACATTTCAGTCTTGTTTTCTTTTCTTCTCTTATTTGTGTGAGTACATATGTGCTTGTATGTGAGTGTGTGCTCAAGTGTGTATGTGGGATATAGAGATCAGTGGTCAATGACACCTTATTTTTTGAGACAAGGCCTCCATTGAACCTGGATAGCAGCAGTTAGGCTAGACTGGCCATCTAGCAAGACCTGGAGATCCTCCTGTCTCTGCCTCCTCAGTGTTGGGGTAACAGGCACACACTGCTATGCCTGACTTTTTGTATATGCTGGGAATGAAACTCAGGTCCTTGTGTTTGCACAGCAAGCATTTTAATGACGGAGTCATCTTCGTAGCCCCCAGAGTCTTGTTTTCTTTATTTATATTTTATAAATCTTGGTCTTTAACTGTCACGTGAAGTTGCCTTGGCCCAGAAAACATACGTGTAAATGATTAGGTTTCTCCATAGATAGAATTGTGATTTGGGAGGCTTTTGGCATTACACTTCCTATTATGAATTCAGGGATTATTCTACCTACACTGAAGAACACAGCAGATACATAGACATATTCAAGGCAGACAAAGTGAGAAATGGGAAGATTTGTTTGGGAATCAAATAGATCTGATGTCTGATACCTTGGAGAGAGGTAGCCCTTACAGAAGCTTTGTAGGTTAAGATGTAAATTTGCAATAATCGTAATGCTGTTGTCAGAACATTTGCAACCTATCTACTTTGGAAGGGTTCCATAAATGACGTGTAAACATCAGTAAGTAAATCATTAATTAATATCTTCAACAAATGCCTTAAAGTGTCTTAAAAACCATGGAATATTTTTGTTATATGCAAGTATTACATAGGTTGGATCATATACCAGTTTCTTCATTGTCTTACACATGCTTCCATGAGAGAGATTCTTTACATTCTTAAATGTAGATTTTTAGATATAAACTTGTTTTATTCCTAAGCCTTGTCATTTATTTTTCCTTCCTAGAATATAGAGAATATTTTCTTGAGCCATTCGTCATAATCATAAACTCTCCGTGGCATGAGGGAATCATAAATTGCAGTAAAGATCCATCCTTGTAGTTGAGTTTTACTCATGCATAGATTCCTGATCACCTTTACAAATTAGAAGGGAGAACTTTAAATGGCACAGACTGTTAAACTCACAAAGTAAACACCTAAGAAAGACCTAAACTCTGTCCACAGTCTGAGATTTTATTCTTTTCTATGTGGTAAACAATATTTGGAATCCAAATTTGGCTCTGAACTTATAAACCTGCAAAAACTCTGTGTAACAGTACAGGAAATATGTTTTGAAAAGTCATCAGAAATCAAAGGTCAATTCAATATGACTAACAAAATGAGAGATTACCAAAAGTGGTTTTCTTTTTCTTGCTTTCCTATTGAAGGAAAACATTTTATCTGTAAATGTCATTCTCCTTAAAATGCTCAAAATAATTTCCCAAAGCATAAATATTTTATTGAGATTTTTGCACTGCTTATCCAAAAGTCTTCATTCTTTATACCTCACTTACTTTTGACATATAAATGTATATGTCTTGGAAAGCATCATTTCGTCAATAAATAATTTACGTAATGACTGGGTCTGCTACTAGTCAAGGCAGCATGAATTCAAAGATGAGTGGAAACAGCTTGGATTCAAGAGGAGAAATTGGTATTTCATGATGACTTAAGTTTAAACACCAGTATTTTAAAATAACATTAAATACTTTAAGTCAAAGTCAGAAGAAAATGAGATGTATTTTATCATCATCTATCATCACATTATGTGTCTCATAGGCTATAGGATAAGAAAGCTGTGTCTGAAATGTGCCATAGTTCATAAACATGTAGCTAATGAAGTCAGCTGGATGGTTGTCCATGTGGTGTCAACTGGGGTTTCAGACACCTTAGTCCTGACCATGCTGTGTCATCCAACAGCTCACCTGCATGATACTGGCTGTGCATCCTCCTTGTGTCTTCGTTCTTCCCAAGGCTTATCAGGTTGGCTTACACTTCTAAGAATATGGCAGCTGGATTCCAAAAGAAAGTATTTCAAGCAGTGAGAGAAGAAATTGCAAACTTTGGCAAGTCTAGGTTCCAAAGTTACAGTGTTGCCTATGCCTCAAAGTCAGACAAGTTAAGAGAGGAAATAGAGTTCTGTCTCAGCGGAAGGAGGGAGCCAAGAATTCACAGCAGTTGTCACTTCCATATTTGCTGAGAATCTGTCACAGCAGCCCATCAATTGTTTCAGATTCTACTATTACTTATGGCTTGCTTTTTCTAACCATTACCCTCTTTGATGTTTAAAACAGTCCACTGTGGAGAAAGAACATGACTTTTTGATCTTTCATGCAGATTTGGAATTATATATGTATGTCAAAAGGCTGCAGAACCGTTGTCATCAACACAATAAAGTAGAAGAAAAACTTGAAGCGTTAGGTACCCAAATACAAAATCTAAATATGAATTGTTTATGTTCATTGTGATCTTCACTTTGATGGACTAACAGAAATTTTGATACTGTTACACATATGCCTGTAGAGATTTCTAGATGTTGCCTCTTGCTATTAATTTTTCCCCCTATTCCTCAGTGTAGACTTACACATTTTTAGCTGGAGGAGCTTACTATACTTCCAAGTATCTGTGGTAAGTAGATGCCAGCGATTTGTCTACTCATGTTCCTCTTCAGAGTGAACTGTTAGGCAAGGATCTCCCAGATATGGAGTGGGAAACTGAGAAGAGGCTGCTTCCCATGGCACTGGGACACCCATGCTAACCCTTAGCTGCCAGCACTTTTATGTGAGACAAACAAGCTTCTGTCTTGATAAGCTACTTTTACCTTGAACATTTTTTATTGTAAAGAATCAGCCTAATTTATACTGGCCCACCTGATCAGCAATGCTTCCACACTGAACTTAAATCTTAAGGAACCCAATGAAGAAACCAAGAACATTTAAATGGAGAGAAGAGGGGTCATACATGATGCTAAATGCCTTTATTCTGTGACTATAAGGACAACTAGGAGCAATCAGTTTAGCTATTGGGCTTCAAATTTCAGCTCAATGTTGATAAGAACAATTTACAGTCAGAATATAAGACAGAAAAGTATGTGGAGTAATCAGTGCAGACCTGCAGCCCATAGTATTTGTGACCCTGGTCTAAGGCATTTTCTGAGAAAGTCATTTTCAAAACAGGCACAGTTGTAATAGGAAAGAACATTGGGCAAAAGTTTTGTCTTTTTTTATTGTTGTTGCTAATGTTTTCTTTTGAGACAGGGGTTCCTTGTAGACCCAGATGCACTGGAACTTACTATGTAGACCAGGCTGGCCTTGTTTCACAAAGATTCACCTGCCCCTGCCTCCCTGTGCTGGGACTGAAAGCATGTGCCACCATGCCCGGCAGAAGGTCTAAGTCTTAACTGTAAGTTATCGTTGCTATTTGTCTACCACCCTGCTAGTTGTAAGGTACTAGTTGTACCTTAATGGTTCATGTTTAAAAATTAAGGATTTATATTTTAGTTTGCAAGAACTCTCAAAGTAGTATTCAACAGGTCACACAGAGAATAAAAATGTATTATCTCAGAACGTTGCCGGAGGGTAACGGTCTGAGATCAAGGTGTTGCTAGGATTGCTTTCTTCTGGAACCTTCTCTGTGGCTTGCAGATGTCACCTTTGCTGTCAGCATGTGGATTTCTTATCTCCACCTATAAAAACAAACAGCACATCTTCTAAGTGAACCTACCTTAGACATCAAATTACAAGGGAGGCTAACTGAGAAGGGGGAGCTGTGAGAGGGACTCAGCAGAAGACAAACACGGTCAAAGCATGATATATATATATATGTGTGTGTCAAAACTTAACAAAGAAATCTATTATTTAGTATAAATAATTTTGTCATATTGGAATATTAAAATGCCAACATTTTGGGGTTGGAGAGATGGCTCAGTGGTTAAGAGCATTGGCTGCTCTTGCAGAGGGACCTGGGTTTGATTCTCAGCACCCTATGGTGACTCCAGTTCCAGGGGAATCTAATGCCCTCCTCTGCCCTCCACAGGCATTGCACGACATGAGTGTACTTACACACATGCAGGCAATACATTCGTACATATAAAAAATATACTAAAAAAGACAGCATTTTAAGCTACCGTGTTTCCCCAGCAAGCATCAATATTTTTAAGTTTTAGTTATGCAGAGTAATGGATTTCATTATGACATTTTCATGCGTTATTGTACCTCGCTCATGTTTGTCCCTCACTGCCCTCATCTGTCCCTCTCCTTACTCCTGTCACTCCCGCTGTCTACACATAAGAATCAGATTCATATTCTGAGATACTAGGTATCAGGATCTTATATTAATTTATTGGGAAAAGACAAAATTCAGCCCACAACAGTTTAGAACTGATCTCTAGATTACATGGTGTTATTAGAATTTCTCTTGGGAGAGGCACACCAGCTTAGCCTGCCTCCCTCGCAGGTCCTGCAGCAAACACACACATTTCTCAACTCACAGTTAAGCAAATTCTAGCTAGTTTACTTGGGCTTACTAACAGAGCAGTGAGTAGGGGGTTACTTACAGAACGTGTACACTCTCCCTCCCCTCCTCAAGTTACATTAGTAAATCCACGAGGCTTGGATCTCCCAACTTCCCGGTGGTCGGATCCAAATGGCCAATGGGGGAGGAAAAAAAGGTCGGCTTCCTGGCGCCCCCTCTTTAAATACTTTTAGCCCCTCCTCCTCTCACATCCAAGGCCAGTGGACAGGTGGGGAGGGGCATAGGACTTTCCCAGCTCCTCCTTTTTCCGTGCAAGGTGGTTCTGGGTGATACCACTCAGTCTGGGAGGGGTGTTTGTCCATAGCTCATCAGGCGTTTCCCTCAGAGAATCGGTTTACTCTACAATGGCATTGGAAGCAACAGTTTAATTACATTTCGTATGGGTCTCTATTCAAACGATCCAAAGGGTAAAATGTATAACTGTGTCAGAAATTAGAAAATTTTGCACTTATAATAGTGAAAGATGCCAAGACGCTTTGTCATAAGAAGATGCTTAACAGGGCTGCTGAGATAGCTAGGCGGGTAAAGGCGCCTGTCACCAAGTGACTTGAGTTGTTAAGCCTGGGACCCATGTGGTGGAAGGAGAGAACCCACTTCTGTGAGTTGTTCTCTGACCTCCACACAGGTCATGAGGCATACACACACACACATTATTAAAAATTTGGAAGTTAAAAAAAGGAGATGCTTAACAGCAAGCATCTCAAAAGGTAGCGAAGACACTGGAATATCACACCATCAAGTCTGTCTGTAGGAGCCAGAACTGAATTCAGGACTGGGCCTTAGAGAAATGGAAAATATCCACTTGGGAAAATTTCGTCACTGCGGAGCAGCTGTAGATCAGCTATCCGAGATGGGTTCATTTGGCATACACCCCCTCCACTTCTTCCTATCAGCCCCTCTTCATAGAATAGTAAAGGATTAAAGGTCTGTGGCACTAGGGGGATAACTTTAGCAGATATGCTATTTTAGTGCACTTTTAGAGGAGGAAAAAACACATGAAATAATGCTGAGAAAGAAAACATAGTGGCTGATGTAACTTGACGTTTAAAGGATACAAGATTTAGTGCAGTAAAAAGTTGATCATCCATTTACCTTCAGATTTCATGATTTTGTCTTTCTTTGCCGTTGAGTAGTACTCCACTGTGTTCACATGAACCTACAGCAACGGTGTCAGCATGCACAAGACCCATGCAAACTCAAGCAGTCAAAAACCCAGCACAGAACTGTGGAAATGGACAGCAGGCCCCAATCTTAATTGAAGAGTTATTGACAGCTGATTACTACTGAGTGAGGAAGCACTGATCTTCTTACCGGGAGGGATTCTGCACCGGCTGACTAGACCCCAGTGTTGCACTGGGGGACATCTGGAGGCAATAGCTTGTCATGATGAGACTTGACACAGATGCCAGAATGCATGGATAACTATGGGGAGGAGGACTGTGGGAGCGTGGCAGTGGGGAAGGGGCGTAGAGATGATTGCGATGCTCTGTGTAAAATACAAAAAAATTCAATTAAAAAAATTAGAAAGGTTAACCAAAGAACAAAAACAAAACAAAGAATTAATCAAGAGCCCCAGACCCAAGACAAAGGGTAAGAAAAAGGACAGTAGTCAAACAAGAAGCAGAAAATGCAGAAATTGGTTAGAGACTTGTGTAGATTAAGGATAATTTATTCTTCCGTCACTTCACCCTGGTTCTTCTCATCTTCCCATCGCTGATAGGCAGCAGGTACTTCCTTCACTGGGAAAGAAAAAAACACCTGAAGAAATAATTGCTAGGTATTGTAAAAATTTGGATATAATTATTATAGCTATTGAGAGTGTTGAATGTAGCCTTCTTTTCTGTTTCTGATGCTTGACAACTTTAACACTCACCTGATAAAAACCTCTGGTGTTACTCAAGCTAGCTAACTCTAATTGACTAAATATAAAGGACCATTAGAAGTTGTAAAAAATATGTAACATTAGAGATGAAAGTTGAAATAAATAAAAAGACTGACTCTAGATAACACCGAGCCAATTTTGTATCTTCAAAAATTTCATGCCTATAAGGAGAGAAATTTGCAGCATTTAGGAAAAAACAGTGCCTAGAAATTAACATATTTTTAAAACAAACTTTCCAGTAGAAAAGTTGGAAGCAACATAAGAAAATAGCCCCATAAATAAATATGAAATAGTGATATGATATTTCAAATATATGAAAAGTAAAGAATACACTCAACAGCTCAAATATTTATGATCAGGATATCAACAACGAAGTCCCAGAAAGTGCACATAACCTGGATGTGATTTTTAAAAATGTATAAATATCTGTATGACCCTAAAGTCAGAGATCCTTATTAAGAGATGACAGTCAGACACTGGTCCCCATAATTTTATGTTTCTCATAAGATTTGGATCATAGTACAATTGCTTAAGAATGCTTGCTGTTGCTCTTGGGAGGCTGCAAGGAAGTAAGTGTAGACAAGAGAAGATAATCAGAAAAACTAAGTACAGTTCAAAAGATTTCTTCCAGCTGTCCACTTACACAACCCAAGACAGTTGGATCTGTGGGTTAAAGACCTTCTATTTCACCTTCAAGCTGCACAGGAGACAGCCAGTGTCCTACAGAGTATACACTTTGTTTTTCTCACAAAGTTCTTCTGCCAAAAGACAAGGCTTAAGGAGAGCATTTTGAAGATGCAGAGTTGGAAGAAAAAAATGTTTCCAAGAAAATCAAAATGTTGTGAGGGGGCTAGCTAGTGGGAAGAGGTGTTCCTGTTACTACAGGGATGAACCCTTTAAACGTAACTGGAACCTTTAAAAGGGTCACTGATTGCAAAGGAATCACATCTGATGCAGCTTACAAAACTTCACCTCAAACCAGAATTCTAGTTTCTTACACTATGACATGTCTGGAAGAAAACAGACACACAAAAGTCACTTTAAAATAATGTTTTCAAGATAAGCCATGAGTGTAGCAGTGAAAACACAAGGACTGTGGGTCGCTAAAGGCTAAATGTGCGGAGATGCTTTTTTGTTTACAGTGTATTTTTTATTGAATTTTTGTGTCATACAATATATCTTAATCATATTTAGACTTCTCCCTTGTTGCTCCCCCAGTCCCCCAGCCAGATTTCATGCATTCTGTCATATATATTAAGGCCTGTTGGGTCAAGTTTGTGTCCCCAGATGACCCCCAGTGTGAGTTCATCCACTGAACCTGGTTAGCCTATCTGATGTCACTCCCTTAAAGAAAATCAACTCTCACTCATCCAGCAATGAGAAGTTACCAATAGTTCCTCAGCTAAGATTGGGGTCTGCTGCCCATTTCCCTAGCTCTATGCTGGTTTTTTGTCTGATTGAGTTTGCATGGGTCTTGTCCAAGCTGTTACCATTGCTGTAAGTTCATATGAGCAAGTTCCCTGAGACCTGGAAGGCTCTGTTTCCTTGTGGTCATGCACAACCCCTGTCTCTTACAATCCTTCTGACTCCTCTTCCCTAATCGTCTCTGAGAACTCAATGGGTGAGGTTTAATGAGTCCTATCTAGGGGCATATACTCTGTATAGTCTCATTCTCTGCATTTTGGCCAGTTGTGGCCTTCTGGGTTCATCGCTCACTGTTACATGAGGAAGCTTTGTTGGTGATTGTTGAGAGATGCATTAGTATTCTACCCCCTGTTCCACTATATTCCATGAGCCTTAAATGTAGAAATTCCATTGTAGTTGTGTCACTTAGGGTTGGGCACTGGAGATTCTTTTTATTTTTTAAATTATTTATTTATTTTTACATGAGTGTATTGTCTGAAGGTATGTAAATGCATCTGTGTCATGCAAGCTCATGAAGGTCAGAAGAGGGCATCAGATTCCCCTGGAACTGGAGTTATGGACAGTTGTTGACCTCCATGTTGGTGCTGGAAATTGAACCCATGTCTTCTGCAAGAGCAGTCTATGCTCTTAACCACAAAGCCATCTCTCAGTCCCTTGATTTTAGGTAATGCTCACTGAAAAACATGCATATAATTAGTAAAACAGATTGAATCAGGAGCAATATTGAAGATTGTGAGAACATGAGAACAACCTTGATATAAGATGAAAATGAATGTTTTATTACATTCAAGGAATGTTTTTTTGTTTTGTCTTATACTAAAACCTGCTTCTTACTATAAATCACTAAAAATTTTCTCTCAGTATTTGTTTTTCTTTCTTATCCAAAATTTAACATCAATGCTAGGCAACCACAGGCTCAAAGAAGAAATCACAATTAAGTTAAAAAGTACCTTGATGCTAATAAAAATGAAATTTTATAATGCAGCAAGACTTAGAGAATACAACTAAGCCAAGTGCTTAGAGAGAGAAAGCTGTAAATTCTTATATAAAAAGAAAATGGTTCAATAAAGTAACCTTATACCTTAATATGTTAGGGAAAAAAAGAAGCAACTAAGTCAAATATGAACAGTAGAAAACAAGAGCAGATTTCAGTGGGAGAGAAGAGTAGAGCAAGGGAGATGGTAGAAACAAAAATTGCCTCTTGGAAAGGACTGAAAAAATTGGCAAAACTTTTGTTTAGAGTCATTAAGAAAAGAGACTAAAATAGTTAAAATCAGTATTGAAAGAAAATCATTACAGAGAGATGATGAAGTAGGAAAAGTTATTTACAAAAGTTATCTAACCTAAATGAAATGTTCAGATTCCAGTAAAACATAACCCACTGAGACACTAAGAAGGAAGTTTAACAAGAAATAAGTTTAAACAATTACTATGTAGAAACAACATAACTCAGATGGCTTTTACTGGTGAAGTCTATCAAATGTTCCAAGACAAATTAATACAAAGCTGCTAAAATTTAGAAGGAAACATTTTCTAGTATATCTTCTGAGGTCAGAATTACTCTGAAACCAAAAGCAGATAAAGAGATTTTAAGAAAATTAACTACAGAAGAACATGTCCTCCACAAACAGTCACAAGCATCACCAGCACAATACTAAGAGTTCAGCAACATATTAGGAAGTTATAATATCGTGACTAAGTGGATTTATCTCAGGAATGAAAGGCAGTTGCAACATACTGAAATCCATGTAATGTGCTCTGTTCATGGAATAAAGAATGGAGCCCACATACACATTTCAATAGATCTAAAAAAAAAAAAAAGTGTTTAACAAGATCTAAAATCCATTCACCGGAAAAGAATCTGACAAACTAGGAATAGATATAACTTCAACTTGATAAAGCATATCTACTTAGCACGCACGCACACACACACACACACACACACACACACACACACACACCACACACAGCAGACATCATAGCTAAGCATGGAAGTGCTTTCTTCCCAAGATCGGGAGCAAGACAATATTCACTTTGCCACTTCATTTCAATACCTGAAAGTTATAACCAAGGAAATTAAGCTAAAACAGACAGATAGTAGACAGACACATAGTAGGCAGGTAGATAAGTAGGTAGATAGATGGATAGAATCATCCAAAAAGCTTCACACATGATGCTATCTTGCATATAATAAAGCACAAAAGTTCACAGAAAAATGATTACAACGATAAATGATTTCAGCAAGATGGCAGAAAGCAAAAATCAGTACACAAAAATGAGTTGCATTTTTATAAGTTAATAATAAAAATAAAAATGAGATTAATCAAATTATTCAATTTACAATAACACCAAAAAGACCAAAAAAAAATCAATACATTTAACAAAAGATGTTAAAGCATTTTCCTATGTAATAATTTCCTCTGAGTTGAAACATTCCATCCTAGAGAGAAGCTCCTTAATCCTCAGGAAATGGACAACTCATAAAGCTCAGGAGATCCCTGAAACTGATCAGATGCTCAAGGGCCCTCCTTCCCCAAGGGTATATAAGCAGATAAGGCCTGCTGAGGAGACTCTGAACAGCCCAGCCACCTAGAGCAGACTGTCTGACATGTTCAGTAGCCTGCAAGACTTGCAGAAAGCTCCAGGGTTCCAGGTTTTGTGGATTGTCAGCTGTACTGTGTGAGTTGTCATTGATGCAGCTGCCTCTAAGTCATCCATACTCCTTTAAGTGATCCCAGTGACCTTATTGGTTCACCAAGTTGGACTTTGGTGTTATTACTATTTTGGTCTGCCCTTGGTATGAGCAGATATGTGTGTGTTGCCTTACCAGGAAAAGTGTCATCTTACATTTACATACTAAAAATTACAAGAGATTATTCATAGAAATTTCAAAATTAACAAGTAAATTTAAAGCACATCCCATGTTCAAGAAGGGAAACAAAACTTGATATGGTTAAGCAGATAGCAATGCCTTCCATATTTATCCACAGATTCCAAGCGATCACTATAAAAAAAAAATGAGCTTCTTCTCTTTCAGGTAGAGGGAAATTCCTATGCAAAATGTAAGGCATGGAAAAGCTAAAACTACCCTGAGAAGAAGAGCAAAATTGGAATGCTTATAGCTCCAGCTTCAAATTTTCCAGCAAACCTACAGTAATCCAGATGGTATAGTGTTAACATTAAACTAGTCATACAGAGTAAGAAATAGAATCCAAAGTCCAGGAACAAATCTTTACATTACAGTCAACAGATGTCAGTGTTGACAGAACAGCCCATGGGTAAAGAACAAATCTTCTCAATACAGGGCTGAGACAAGCATGTCCACATGCAAAAGAATGGAGTGGAAGGCGGGCACGGTGGCACATGCCTGTAGTCCTAGCACTTGGGGTGCAAGGCAGGAGGATTGTGAGTTAGAGGCCAGCCTAGGTTACATGGTGACTTTCTAGACACCTTGAACTGTCACATAGTAATACCCCATCTCAACCCAACAAGTAAGCAAGCAAGCAAACAAAATGAAGTAAAGTCCCTATCTTCAATCACATACAAAAATTAACTCAAAAGAGATGTAGCCTTCACTGTTAGAGCTAACCCTATGAATTCCCCACAGAGTTACAGAGTAGTCTTCATGACTTTGGATTCAGCAATGATTTCTTAGAAAGGACATGAAAGCACAAATGATGGAAGAAAAAAAATATGAATTAGATAACATCAACATCAGAAACCTTATTTCAAAGGATGCTACCCCACCCAAAGAAAAACAAAAACAGACAAACCGGAAAGGTAGCTCATAGAAGGAAAAAAATTATTTGAAATCTCATAATTGATAGTGGACTTGTGTCTAGGATAAAGAACTTGTACGACTAAATGATAAAAAGACTGATAACCCTAATAAAATGTGCAAAGGTAGTGAATAGATATTTCTCCACTGAAGATAAACAAATGAACTATAAGCATATGGAAGGTATTTGGCATTAGTTACTAGGAAAACATAAGTAAAAGCATAACAAATACCATTTCAGACCTACAGAGATGTCCAGAATATGTAAGTGATGGTAAGTGTTACAAATGAGGCAGAGAAAGGAGAACCCTCCTATATCGCTGTTGACAATGTAAAGTGCTCCAGCCACGGTGGCAAAACAGCCTAGCAGTTCCCAAGAGGATTAAATGTAACATTGCCGTACAACCCAGAGATCCAATTCATGGGTAGCAAGCCAAGGGAAATGAAACACGTCCACACAAAAACTTTCCTATCAACCAAAATATTTATTTTTACCTTTTATGTGTATGAGTGTGTTACCTACATGTACGTAAATGCACTCATATTGTGCAGTGTCCACGGGAGTCAGAAGAGGGAGTCAGAGCCCCAGGAACTGGAGTTATGGATGTCTGGTGCTGGGAATTGAAACCAGGTTCTCTGCAAGAGCAGCCAATACTCTTAACCACTGAGCCAGCCCCTTACATAATGTTTATAGCAGCATCATTCCTAGTAATCAAAATGTGGAAACAACTGAAATATTCATTTACTGATGACTGGAAAGCAAAATGAAATATATCCATTCAATGGAAAGCATTCAGCCATAGAAAGGAATGAAGTCCTGGTGAGTACTGAGTACTTAGTACAAAGCACTATGCTAAGGGAAAGAAATCATTTACACAGAATGATCAGAAAAGGCAAACAAAACAGAGCAGCCGGACTGCAGAGGGCTAAATTGAGGGTGATTAATGTGTAAGAAGATTCTTTGTAGGCTCATGGAAATGTTTTGAAATTAGTTGGTGGTCATAGTTACCTGTGGGTAACTAAACCTTATCGAATTGTGCACTTTGAAAGAATGAACTTTATAATGAGTGAATTGTGCCTTCAAAACTGTAAAAAGTAGTAGGGATTGAGACCATAATGACTTGATTCAAACAAACACATAATATTTCAGGACTGTGTTTACATATTTCTATTTTTTAAAATGTTGCATGATTTTCTATGTGTGACAACCATTGATTACATATTAGTCATACTGATGTTAAAATAAAAATACTCAGCTGTCTGATTTTAACTTAGACTACTCATTTCTTGTTTGGAAAGTTCGCTAGAAAGAATCAACTTTCTCCAGATAGTCTTTGGCCAATTTTGACTTGGCAAGAAAAAGTCAAAGGCTGATCAGGAGCCAGACACGGCTGGTAGCAGAGACTTACTCAGATATGTGACTTCTGCCCAATACTTTCCTACTACACAGTGCCTGCCTTGCTACTGACTGGTTCCAGAAAATGCATTGATTTGGGTTACTAATACTATGGACTGCAGGTCTCCACTGTTTTCCCATATACCTTTCTGTCTTATGTTGAGCTGAAATCTAGCCCAACAGCCAGTACTGATTGCTGCTAGGTTTTCCTTAGAATCCCAGAATATAGCTATCTGTTTTCATGATGAGATCCTTTCCTCTTTTTACCTGTTTGAATATTTTTAGTTCCTTCAGTATTATCTTTAAACTTTAAAACAGCCAGGCATATTGGCACATGGCCTTTAATCCCAGCCCTGAGCAAGCAGAAGCAGGTAGAACTCTCTGTGAGATCAAGGCCAGCTGGTCCACATAGTGACTTCCAGGTGAGTTAGGTCTAGGAAGACCCTGTCAAAGAAAACAAAACAACCTACTTTAAAACAAATTCTGGTGAAAAACATATAACATAAAATTAGCATTTTCAACCAGTTAAATGTATTAAGTACACTGAGATTGTTGTACAACCAGTCTCTAGAACTATTCATTTTATGAAAGGGAATCTCCATAGCTGTTAAACAATTTCCACTTTTTTCTTTTCCCTAGTCTTTATCAACCACTGTTCTACTTTTTGACTCTAAGATTTTGACTCTTCTAAGTACCTCACATAAATGTAATTCTGCAGAGTTTGTCTCTCTGTGACTGGATTATTTTACTTAGCAATGTGTTCCCAAATGGTTTCTCTTAGGAACAGGGTTTTCATCTCCCTCCCCTCCCTACACACCCTTATCTGAGTCCCGTTTGTTCATATTTCACTAAAGAAGGCAGGGCCCAGAACAACACATACTAATATTTCGTGTCTGCTAAACAGAATTCTCTGTGGATATTACATTTCTAATGAAGACTGTGAACGATTTCTTTGATTGCATCCTGCTGCCATTGACTCATATGGAGCCTCAGAATGTTGAGTTCTGGAAGGCACTCCTTCCCAACAGTGCCTGACTCCCTCCCGGCCTCATGCTGTACTGTATCAGGCAAAAGGCACATGAGAAATTACATGTTAAGATCATAATACGATTGGAATAATATTTAGAAAATCTGAATGGAGAATGAATTTTCTTATATAGTTTCCTCTGCAATAACATTCATATTTTCATTTAACTATGATCCACAGAAGGAATCAAAGCAGTGGCACTGGGAGATGAGAAATAATAAAAATTATTGGTATACACTGACCTTAATCTTCAAATGGATGTTTTATAATGACTCAGAATTATTTTAAATGATAGCCATAAACACAAAAATTGAAATTTGTTTTGCAAACACTCATTAGCATGCATTTAATAGATCAGTAGTTATTAAAACTAATATCAAGCCAAACATATATATGTGATAAAATAGGTTGTAAACCCAAGAACAAGTTTTTGTCCTAATAAAAGTAGAAGAGTTAAAAAAAATTAATTTTTTGCTAAAAGTTAAGATGGGCCCAATGATATCTCTCTCACTGACTTTCTGGGGTGGGAGAGAATGAGTTTGAATTATAATTAGTTTCCAAGGTGAAAGTTTTACATAATTCAAAGCCTTCTCCTTGGAATGCAGTTCTTATTAATGTACTGATAATTCTTCAGGGATTACGAATCATTTAAATTCCTGTAAGTTGCAATTTTAATTATTTTTTATTACTTAATTTTGCCAAATGGGTAAATTTATAATAAGGAAGAAATTAAGTACAAAGAACATGTAAATAGGGAAATAAATCTTACTTCTACATTGTACTCATGGGGCTATTTAAAATGCTTTAGATCCGAGTTCTTTCTTCTTTTTTAAAATCTGTGCAGCCATGGGAATGTGAACATGATCCACCCCAAATATTAAAAGCCAAACAAGTATTACTGAGAGCCACTAGCATAGACAGGATACTACAAAATGCAAATACAATGTTTTGATGTTATAAGAAAACCTTATACCTGTTTAAGATTGTGTTTGATGAGACACTTGAAACTTTATATTTCAGCAAATGACATCTATGAGACCTCATTTTGCTCAAATTCCCTCAGAAGATATTTCACCACTCTCTGTCAAGGGAAAAATAGTCATTAGATTGCATCTTAACCTGTGAAAAGAGAGATATCATTGGGTCCATCTTAACTTTTAGCAAAAAGTTAAAATTTTATTTTTAACTCTGCTGCTTTTGTCTTGGGTTTATAACCTATTTTATCATATGTATATATGTTTGGCTTGATATCAGTTTTAATAACTGCTGATCATTAAATGCATGCTAATATGTGTTTGCAAAGAAAGTATTATATTTATGTTTGAGTTACAATTTTGTTGAGCAGAGTCACAGTTTCCTAAGTTTCTTCCCTAAGTACATAAAGCTTCTTAAAGTTTTCCATTCAGAAACTACATATTATTAAAATACATAAAACACAATTTGTATTCATTTATCAATGCATAGCAGAGGGTCATTTTCCTATACTTTTTGCTGAGAATTATATGTAAAAATATGGGGCCAGGTTACTTTTCCTTCCTGCTGGATTCAGTTGGCCATCATTTTCATAGCTTGAGTAGTTTTTCCAATTTTATCTATAAGGCATACTCTACTTTAGTAAAATTTTATTGATAAAAGCTTCTACCAATTAAATAATTGTATGTATAAATATTTGGTCTTTTTGAGACAGGGTCTCCTTGTAGCCCCAGCTGACCTGGATCTCATTATGTAGACCAGGCTGGCCTTGTACTCACAGAGATCTGTCTGCCTCTGCCTCTGAGTGCTGGGACTAAAGCTGTATGCCACCATGCCCAGCTCAAATAATTGTAAGTAAAATATATATATATATATATATATATATATATATATATATATATATATAACTTGTATGTGTATGTTTTGTGTGTCTGCCACATATGTGGATGTCCACAGAGTCCAGAAAGGGACTTCAGGTCCCCTGGAGCTAAAGTTACAGGCAGTTTTAAGCCACCCAACATGGGTGCTGGGAACCAAACTTGAGTCTTCTGGAAGAGCAGAAAGTGCTATTAAGTTCTGAGCTATCTCTGTAGTCCCTAAATTATTGTATTTGATTTGTGTAACAATGGCAGATTTCTCTTTTATGATAACATGTCCCTCACTGATTCTTGTAGACTTTGCCTTTTGCCTCATGTGTGCACCTGTTTTATCACATTGAATTACCAGCTGACATCACTCCACGTGCCGTGTTTTAAAAAATTTTGTTTCTTGTTAGGTGGATTCTGGGGACTGAACCTGGTTCCTCTGGAAGAGCAGACAGCACTCCTAATTACTGAGCCATCTCTCCAGCCTCTATGTGTGCCATTTTTAATGCTATAATCAAAGTTACCTCAAAATTTGAATTGATTGAATTTAACTTGTTTAGAAGTCATTTTGCCCATTTACTATAAACCCCAGATCTTGCCACAAAGTAGCAGCGTTTCACTGTGTGATAGTCAGTCTTGATTATGGACTTGATTAGACTGAGAAGTGTGTAGATCAGTCACACATGCCTCTGGCTGTGCCCATCAGAGAGCCAGACACAACTGATCATGAGGGGTCTGACCCAGTGAATGGCTTAATCCATTGACCCAGTGAGTGGCTTAATGTGTTGATGGAGTCAGAATATCAATCACTATTGCAGTCTGGTAGAGCTGTGAAGGGTGGGGAGGGGGCACTGGTTGGATGGGGTCATGCCCTTGAGGCTATCTCGTCCCTGGACCCTTTCTCTTGTGACTCCTCTGCTTCCTGTCTATCATAATATGAGCACCTCGGCTATACCATCACCTCCATGATGGATTGAAACCTCAGAAAATGTAAGGAAAATAAATCATTATGTCTTTAAGTTGTTTTTGTCAGATACTTGGTCACATTGATGGGAAAAGTAGCTAATATACAGCGAGGCACTATATGAAGCTGTCTAGACAGTGAGTGGACATTTTCTTTTTTAGAAAAACATTCCTTTCCACTAAACACTCTGAAGATCTGGGCTGGCTGGAAGGGTTTGCTCTTAGTGAGGCCCTCTGTGTCTGAAGCAGGTGGACCTTCCCCGTTCCTGTCCTCCTCCGGTTGCTACTTGCCTAATGGGGCTGCACATGCAGACATGATTACTGCCTCAGACCTTTGTTGCCAGTTCATTTCATTGGTCCCCCAACACTGTGCTCATCTGTTCTCTTCTATTCGAATTCTTGCGTGTCCTCCTGCTAATCTGGCTCTGAAAAGAAAAACAAAACAAAACCAAAACCAAAATGTATTTCTTTCCTTATTACGAGTGAAGCAATCCAGCACAAGTGACCTTCCTTAGTGTTCCTGGTGTGACTTCTGGTTCTTGCCTTCCTCTGGCCCTGCTATGTTCAACATGTTGGTTTTCCTCACAGCTGTCTTGGCATTGACACAAGGTGGCTGCAGATATTACACAGCAAATTCCAGTATCTGGAAAAATAGTTTCATCTTTATTTTTTAAAAATATTTTCTGTGTATGCGAGTATTGCCTGCATGTGTGCAGGTGCACCGTGTCAAGCAATGCCCTCAGAGATCAGAAGAGGGTGTTGGATCCCCTTGGAGCTTATGTTACGGATGGTTGTGAGCTGCCATGTGGGTGCTGGGATCCAAACCCTGCTACTCTGCAGCCAGTGCTCTTAACCACTGAAAACTCTCCTATAAGTGAGCCTAGAAGATTTGCCATCACATTTCAGTGATGTGAACTGCACTGTTGTGCCAATTAGGCCATCTGTCATTGAGCTAGGGAATATAGTTGTTATGACTGGCTTATCTTACCCAAGATTTATCCTGGCGGAGAAGGAGCCCAGCTTCCCCTGAATCACATGGACACAGAGTCTTCATAGACTCAAGACTTTGTTAATGAGAATATTTAGGGATAGGACTGACTATAGTGTGGGCCAATCAAATCTGCTTCAGAATTTTAGGCTGTGACTCTCCATGTAAGAATGAAGTCCAGATGTGATTTGCTTGAGAGGCACATGCTACATCCCGCAGGCCTTCTGCCAGGCCAAACTATCCAAGTGTACACTTTATTCCCGTAGCAATTGTTGCTATAACACTATTGACATTTAACCTTTTGGAATTAGTTATTTTCTTATGTCTATGTCTTGTTTTCCCAACTGGATGACAGGTGAATATTTTGGCAGGGGAAAGTCAATAAAAAGGCCATTTTAAGGACTAGATCTATAATCATGCTTCTGACCTCAGTTGTACTTAGAGCAGATCCTGGCCCTAAGCATCAGATAAAGTTGCTATTGGTCTTGCTATCCCCTAAACCAGAGGCTATCCGGAAGGAACCAGCCCGGATGACTTATTTTTATTTACTTTTTTGAGACATGGTGTCCCTGCAGACCCGGTTGGCCTCAGTCTCTCAGAGATCTGCCTGCCTCTGCCTCCTGAGTACTGGGATTAAAGGTGCGCTTCACCACACCCGGCTCCTGCTGATTTTTTAACTTTAGTTTCTTTAGGACAGATTCTAAATTACCTTCAGAGCTTGAAGGTAGTAAATTGTTTATTTTTTAAGCCAAAACATCTGTTGTTAATTGTTACAACTACAATAAGAAAAAATTTAAATCCTCCTCCATCTCTGCTTATAAATGTTAAAGTTTTTTTCCCTGGAAAAACTTTTGGATCACTAAAACAATGCAGAGTCTCTCACTGAATCTCAGTGTGTGTAGATTGAAAGCTCATTGAGAACAGACCATTTGTGAGTTAATGTGATGTTTGTCCTAGAACTTATTAAGTGCTGAGCACAGTCAATAGTGATAAGAGAGATGCTGAGTGAAAGGAAGAAAGGACAGAAGGGAACACAAGGAGTTTTGAAAACTAAAATGGCTGTGGACAGTAAGTTCAGTAAGTCCGGTAGGATAGTGGACCTGTGTACACCCCACATCTTAGCACATTATTGCATCTGGATGACTAGACCTGGCTCCATGAACCTTCAAGGAAGCACAGAGTGGGGAGGGGGAGGAGGGAGGAACTTCTCGAGATCCATCAGAACAGACCTCTGCTTCTCTTGCAGATCGTGGAATGCCTACATGTCCTTTCTGAAGCAGCACGGGTGGAATTTCACTCCCTGAGTTTTAACTTTTACTTCTGTTGAATGCTCCTCCCAGATACAGTGGATTATAGGGTCCCCAAAGCATTTTTTTTCCTTGTGAGAACTTTGTTTCCAGAATGCTATTTCAATATAGAAATTGTACATTTCCTTAGCAGTGTGGTCAAGATAATTTTTCCTTGTTTTGTGACACACATTAGAGTAGGTTACAGCTGTCTACGTGGACAATGTGCTATTTTGGTGCAACTTAGACACTGGCAACCAGGCAGAAAGTCTCCAGGGAAGGTTACATATTTGCATAATGTCACGGAAGGTTTGTGTTCCTGTATTAACTGACAGCGATGGGCAATGACGGGATGCCAGACAGCTGTGTTGATGACAGAGCCTCTGAAAATAGAGAGTGCATGTTTTTTCCAAATGACATCAGCCTTCAATTATGAGATGATGAGAGGACATCCAAAGGAAGAAGAGTGAGGGAAGGTGGGAACAGAGCCACCAGGGAGTCAGGATGACAGAGGGCAGCATTTGATCACTGAACAAAGGAGAAAAGAAAATGTTTTAATTATGTTAGGTTCTGAGTACCAGAATGTGGAGCTTGGCACTAAAGACTTAAACATTTTGTGTAAAGGGTTGATGGCAGCACAGGATTAATATATTTTCACATTGTGTCTTGTTGATCACAAGCTGAAAGTCTTATTTTCTTATGAACAACCAGAATGAGCTGCAACCTTGTGCTCTGCCCCTACTTTGGATGGAAAGACCAATCTCTTCATGCTTTGTGTCCATCCCAATGAAGAACTGGGCACTTGGCTTAATACTTTAAAAGATTCTACTTGGTGTGTGAGCATCTTAGAATGTACACAAGCATTACTGCATACCTCACAGAGGAAATGGTTTGTGTGTGTGTGTGTGTGTGTGTGTGTGTGTGTGTGTGTGTGTGGTGATGATTTTGTTATTCTTTCTTAGTAACTGCTATGCCATTTTTATTCTCAAACCCACCAAAACAAAGGATCTTTTGATTAACTGAACTCAGTTTTTAAAAGGCAGAGAGGGATTCTCTGCTACATCACTTTCAGGTTATAGATGGCATATTAGTAGCTCATTGTCTTGGTAGGATTCTCCAAGTGCAAATTGAGATGAGGACTTTTACATAAAGAAGTGATTTAAGGCACTCCTATGAGAAGCTAGAAAGGGAATGAGAGAACCAGAACACAGAAAGAAAAAACCAAGGAAAGTACAAGCTCAGATGAAGTCCTAAACCACTGATCCTGCAACTGTGAATGAAAGTTTGTGACTTGAGACAAGACAGATGGGGGTCCATGCTCTGACACTCACTACTGGTCATTTCTATACCCTCATTTGCTTAAGACATTCTCCATGTACAGATATAGGGCTCCAGTCGCCTGAGAACAGTCCCCCAAAGTGGGAATGCTGTGGCCCTGAGGGCCAAGAGTGCATTGAATCTGAGGTGAGGCTGCATAAAGACATAGGAGATAGGATCCAGGAGCATCTTAGATGAAGTGTCAGTGTCTGCTTCAGTTATCGAAGTATTCTTTTAAAGGCTAAGTGCTCCCTTCAGGGGGGAATTGTTTTTAGAATCTTTTACATTTATGTATTTATTTTCCTATTATTTATTTATGTGTGTGTATGTATACTCATGTACATGTGTATATAAAGGTCAGAGGACAACTTAATGGGAGTTGGTCCTCTCCTTCCACCATGTGAGTTCCAGGGATTCAATTCAGGCCATTGGGCTTGGTGCCTTTACCTACTGGCCATCTTAATGTTCTTGAGGCAGTCTCTCTCCCCTTTCACTTATGTTTCTTTTCACCAATTTTTTTCTCTTCTGTTGGTTATTTCAATGACTATTTGTCAAGGCACAATGACTGGCCTTCAAGGATGGTGTGGCAAATTGGATGGTTCATCGGATCAAGATGTACTGTCTACACAAACTCTTCATTTCCCTGACTCCTTTGGAGCACTTTGCCTAAACTGGTTCTAATCTGTATCCCAAGTGACTCCATTATTGCATTTCTGTTGTTTTTTTCCTAATTAGTCTGCAGCCTGATTGGTTTTGGAGTGACATCATGTCAAAGTGCTTTCTTTTCATGATCTCTGTATTTTAACCCTGTTTGCATCACTGAGATTCCTCCCCATTCTATTAATGGAAGTAGCAAATGTAATAGATGCTGTTTTTTTTTTTTTTAATCAATGTTGCTACATGTGGGATGATTTAGAAACAAGGTTTCACACTGGCTCTGAGAAATATCTTCTTATGAATGAGGAAATCAAAGGTACATAGAAGTCAAACAAACACCACCAAACTTTCCCAAAGGATTCCTCCACTCCTTTGCTCCGCAAAGTCTTCAAAAAACTAAAGACTCCGGACCCTTTCCTGTTATATCACTGTTCAGCAATGTCTCCCAGGCAACTGGAGTTTGAATGTTGTAAAGACGGGGGAAACTGAAGATAAATAACATGTGTGTGTTCTCTAAGGTCAGTAATAGTTACTGCCTTTTTAGGGAGCCCTGCTGCTGAATGAAAATCCATTCTATAATCCCTATAGATATTCTAGTAACTAAAAGCAAAAGAGATAGATGTTCTTTATGCAGCCTGTTTTTCTTTTTAATTGATATTTTCTGTTCTTATTAGAGACGCTTAGCATATCAAAAAGGTTTTAAAAATCACTCTGAGAATCGAAAGAGCAAACCCAAGCACATTCAGATGTATTCATTAATGAAGCTAGCTACTTCAGTTACTAAATAGGCTGTAGTACTATGAACAGAAGAACCTCCCAATGGTTCAATAGATGAATTGTCCCCTGGGAGACATGCATTTCTCTGTGAGGACTCTACAGTGGTGTATGTAGTTAAGAGCCAGCATGGTCCACACTGGAATTAGTAAAGGCTTCTTTTAGTTTCTTCTAAAACTACATTAAACCAGCTGTAGATTATGTTTTATTTTCTTTTCAAGATCTAGGTTGTGATTGTGTTCTCTCTCTCTCTCTCTGTCTCTCTCTCTCTCTCTGTCTGTCTCAATGTAGGAATGTCACTATTGTTATCTCACAATGCTCTATCTACTGCTGTATAGCAAACTGTTCAACTCAGTAGCAACTTTAACAACTCTTATTGTAAATCACAATTTTGTGGGTCAGGGTTCTGGAAGAGCCTGCTAAGGTGATAGTTCTATTCTGTGTGGCATCAAGTCTATGTTTGGAATAAGGATGAATGCCTGGGTGAGGTGTAGCTTAAATGTAACTGACATACAGGCAAGCAGAAGATCAGGTGGGGGAAGAACTCAGTGAGAGCCTCAAGAAAGGATTAAAAATGGGAAAGAATGAAAGAAAAATTAAGAGATTTGAAGGGTATAAGTAGAACTGTGAATGGTCCATTTAGTATGAAATCTAAACAGAGAGAGAGAGAGAGATTGATGGGCAGATGAAAGCATTTACATAAGTAACAATGAGGACAATTTCAGCATACAAAAATCAGCAGCATTCTTCTACAAAACAGTAACTAACTAGAAAATAGAATAAAATAAATTACTTTTTAAAATGGCCACAGAAAATATAAAATGTTCAGGAGTAAGCTTAACAGAACATAATCCAAGAACATAAATAGAATTTTTCATAAAACTATTAAAGTTGGTAAAGCAAAGACATAAACAAGTCAAGAGATACAGTATTTATAAGCATGAGATCACCTAACATAAGAAAGTACTAATTTATCTTCTAAATAAATTTTGAATTTAATTCCATTCTAGTTAGAATTTCTACAGGAAACTTTCATGATATTTGTGTGGCCTTCTGAAAATTTATATGGAGAAATAAAAGTCTTTGGTAAATAAATACAATCTTTTAAAGAGAAAAATCCAGGAGGGTATGACAAATGAAACCTTTGAATTCATTGCAAAAAAATAAAAACAGTATGATACTAGTCAAAAGGAGCCCAGAAATAAACTCATATGCAGGGGCACTTGGTATATGATAGTCATGGAATTACAAATCAGTAGTGGCATTACAAATCATAGGGTGGATTGTTAATAGAAATTTGAGAAATTACCCCCCTATGAAAAGAAAAGAAATTGTGATTGCATTAGTGCTTACCATGCTATGGAACTCAGATGAGTTGAAAAGGCTGAAATGCTAAAGATAAATTAAAAGCTAAGTAAAAACCAAAACCCAGACTCAAACCAAATGGAAATATCTTTATAATCTTTGAATGTGGGAGGATTAAAACAGTCAGGTTCCCCAGTTATAATCCACCTGGTGAAACTTTCATGGATTTGACTTTTATTATTATTATTATCTTTTTTTCTGCCTAGAAAACTTTCCCATAACCAAGTTAAGATGAGTTAAGAGACTGGGGAAGACATCAGAAGAAATGTCAGAACTTAAATACCTAGACTATAGAGAAAATACCAAATGAACATGAAAGATGACGGGAACATGGATAGAAATTAGGCGAAGAAGATGAATGTGGGTAATTTAGAGAAGGAGAAATGAAGTGCTGAGTATATGTAGAGAGATGCAAAGGAAATGCAGTTAATAAATATCACTAACTTTGCCAAGTGTCACAAAGGTGATAGTCGTGTTGAGGATGGGGAAGCTGTGAAGGAAGGTATCCTCCAGGATAGTCACTTGGGGGATGTCCTGGGTGTCTAGTGTTGTTAATAAGGATGCACTCTCAGACTCCCCTGACCTGTTCCACTGTATGAGAAGCTTGAAAGTAGACTCACAAGACACACAATGCCCAGCCTGGTAACATTAAATATGAATGTGCCTTTAGACCCCACTATCCCACTCCACTATATGAGAAACTCAAGTATATACTCCAAAGGAGAAATTCTGGAGGAAACTCATTGCACAATTCTTTTTGAGAAAGATTTTGTGTATAATTGATGACTGTCTCCAGGAGATTTGGATCTTAAGCTGTGGTATCACTATAATACTTAACTGCTTTCAGGATTAACCAACCACACTGACAAATAGTACCATAGCTAGAACTAGAGACCGATAAAACACTAAAAAAGAAAACACAGAAAACTTAAAAATGAAATTTAAATCCAAGATAATATAATGTATAAAATGTTATACCCCCTTAAATATATTTCAAGACTACATATCTAGCTGTATGTATAACAAGATGGTGTTTGAGAGGCATGTTTTATATATGTCAACATAGGTGACGAGAGGTAAGGGAAGAGAAGTGAGAGAGGGGTCAGAGACAAAAGAGGAACATGAAATAAAAATATAATAATGCATAATGTTGGGGCTGTGGTGCGCAGAATCTCTTTATCTCATTTTTGTGTGCCTGAGACAGGAGGTGAATAGTGATCATAAAAGAGGAGTCAGTTTGTAAGGGGATGGCCTTCTGCAGGTGCCCGAGCAGGTGCACAGGCCCAGTGACTGAAAAGCAGGGACTTTGTGCTCCCTAAGCCCTGCACTTCTTTTACACACTTAGTCATTCACTTATTCCTTAGAAAACATCTCTTCAGAATTGTTTTGATGACAATGTTAGGAAGAGGACAACTGGACTTAGAAATATTGCAAAACAG
Organism: Eospalax fontanierii; assembly: GCA_035773235.1. Lineage (NCBI taxonomy): Eukaryota > Metazoa > Chordata > Mammalia > Rodentia > Spalacidae > Eospalax > Eospalax fontanierii. Next base: position 24,676,103 of record CM069530.1, read on the forward strand.
GAAATAAGCCCAATACCCTTTCTACTAAAACCTAAAAAATATCACATGAATCTTTTGACTACATTTCAACTTCTATTAAGAGAATACTATTTTTGAATTACGTTTTTCCCCTTATAGCCACAGGCAGAAGAGTCTTTGCTTTAAACTTGTTTTGATATAAATGTTAATCTCATCGTGGACATGAGGCGATGAAGCAATTTTTCCTCTTCTGAGTTCTGCATCTTCTTTCTTCACTCCTGGTTACACCTGTCAGACCAGAAATCAACAAGAGACTGGACTGTGAAGTCACACCTAGTCTATGTTTTCTCCTAATGACTCTGCTGTCACCTTGAATTTGGATGTTGACTGATCTAGGTGCCCAGAATATCTCCGATGAAGGGCCACTGACAACTGTTGGGGAAAAATTGAGATGATAGATTTCTTTTCAAATAGGAAACAGACACAGAATCAGTTACAATTCAGAGTTTTTAAAAAGCCAAACAAAAACTTATAAACTACAAATTTTGATGCTGCTTATGTCAATTGTTAAGTGTCGAATTCTGTAGTCTAAGGGCCCATTTTCCAATAGACAGAATGAGAATTCCAGTCCTATGTATGTATTTTGTGGGACAATAACAGAGGAAATTTAGCCTTGGTCCTCAAACAGAATCTTTTCAGGGTTTGTTACTGATAGGACAGAAGTTTGTGAACTGAGAGAAGACACAAACCCTTCAATGCATCTCTGCCTGCAGAGCTCTTCACCACCTTCCTCTCTTCTCGCCTCTGCCTTGATGGGGTTTGAGGAAGCATGGTGCTTGTCTATTTCCTTACTGAATCAAATGGCAGAAAACTGAATGCTTCAGAAAACTGAAGACAAAAACCATGAGGAACCCAACTGTCTGCCTAAAGAAATACTTTGGTTTCCTTTGATGGTTAATTTTAGTAGTCAATTTGATGAGATTTAGAATCATGATGCAAACAAATTTCTGGGCTTGTCTGTGAGAGATTATCCAGATTAGGTTAACTGAGGTGGGAAACCCATCTAAACATAAGTGATACCTTTTCATGAGCCGGAGTCCTAAACTGAATAAAGGGAAAAGTAAGCTGAATACCAGCTCTCTGCTTCCTGATTGCAAATGCAGTGTGACCAACTGCCTCAAGCTCCTGCCACCATAACTACCCCGCCATGACGGGCTGTAGTCTCTTGAACTGTAAGCCATAATAAATGCTTCCTTCTTCAAGAAGCCTTTGTCAGGTGTTTCATAGCCACAAGGAAATCCAAAGATTGTCCTTGGCTGCTTTTAATCTTTTGAGTATGAAATAACTCTAAAAATCCATCTTCAGTTGTTCCTAAAGGTCATATATCTGAAATTATCATCTAGTTACTTTAAGAAAGCTCTTCAGGGGCTGGAAAGATAGCTCAGTGGTTAAAAGCACTGGCTGATCTTGCAGAGGACTTGGGTTTGGTTCCCAGCACCTGCATGGTGGCTAAAATCCATCCATCCATCTTTAATTCCATCTTTAGTTCCAGGGGATCTGATGCTCTCTTCTGACCTCCACAGGCATTGCACGACATGGGTACATTTGCATACATGTAGACAATAGACCCGTACACATAAAAAATAAGAATAATAAATAGAATAAAATTTAAAAGCTCTCTAGTAGATTTTATTTTGATTTTTGAAAAATTAATAAACATATATACATATACACTCATAAACAGTTTGTATTTATACATGTACATAGATATATAAGCATAAATACATAACAGTTTATGCTTGTTAGAACTTGTTCATATACTTGTACATATGAACATATGTACACACATGTGTATGCATCTTGTATATGCATTTTTATCTGTAATATATACACACAAATTTCAACTATTGCTACCTCGTCCATGTGATCTGTTAAACTCATATTTTGAAGGTCAGTTAATGTCCTATTTTGATTTCGAATTCTATTTTGTAATGTTCTTTAGTTATAGGCAGGTGAGGGGTGATTGCTTCAGTTTTCTTAGAGCAGACTGGTGTCTATTATGTTGCTTCCCATTTAGTTTGTTAGGCCAGCACTCTCGAAAGTGTCCTGGTTTGGTGGATAAATTATATGGTTTCTCTGCTTTCATCTCCTCCCCTTCAGCCTCCTGCCAGGTAGTATATTACACTGTAAACAAGTCTTAGACCCAATTTGGCATATATAAAGATCATATTAGTAAGAAGGCATGAAGACCATCACACAGCCTGCTCTGAAAGCCTGATCAGGCACCCACTTTTAGTTCTCACAGCCTTCCAGCAGTCTCTTGTCTAAATGTCCTGTGTAACTTAAAGCATAAATAATTCTGAGTGCTCTCCTTAAGAAAAAAAAAAACAATTCAAGATTCCAAATGCAAACCTACAGATAAAAATGAATATTCAGTTAGCAAGAGCAAAGAAAGCACAGCAAATCACACACTACTGAGCTGACAGGTTCCACACATAAAATAGGACTCAGACGAGAATGTAGCACCCGGGCTTAGTGCTGTAATCATTTTCTTCAACCTCTTTTTGCCTCTTGATACTTTTATTTGTTTCTTTATGGAATGAAAAGTGACAAATGATTCGTTACTATGTCATTTTGTCACTAGTCGTTAGCTCATTGATCTACTTCTTTCAAATGTTTTCTTCTCTATTCTGTTTATCATAGTCTGCCTTCAAATACCATGTACCTTCACCTACGAAAGCTATGGCTCTAGAGCTGTGTGTTTTCATTTCTTCTAATTGTACTGTTCTTCTCATTAGCTTTCTTCATACGTTATAGCTTCCATGTCATCATGATAGTGATATTATCTTCTGATTACTTTATTTCTTTGTTTCACATTTTATTTCTATGCTATCAGGCAATGCTGTCATCTTATTTAAATTTTAATAAATGAAACTAATAGATAATATAAGCTGTACATTATCCGTATACTAGCTTTGTCCAGCTTTCCCTATTCTTTGTGAAGATTTGGTTTTCACAGGGTATTGTTCCATGTGAATAAGGTGAACTTCATGCACCATTTATACTTGCATAGAACTGCTATGGCACCTTTGTGTTTCTCGACTTTTTTTGTCTCAAAGATTTCATTTCTTTTCATTTTGGAATTATTGTTTCCATTGGATATAAATTTCAGATATACATCTATATTTTAAACCTGTCATTCTATTGTCTTTGGCTTGACTTGTTTCTGATGAGAAATCAGTATAGTTCTCAATTTCCTTTTCTTGAACATACTTAAACATAAGACTGTTTTAGCATTGCTGCTATAATGAGACTGATTTAATGGACACATTGAACTTCTGTGGGTTTATAATTCTCATAAATTTGAACATGTGGGGGGCAATCCTTTAAGTCTAATTCATGAATTTCAATATTTAATTCCACGTACCTTAGAGGCCTTGTTCTCATCTATTAAATAAAAAAGTACCTGCTGGGCTGGAGAGATGTCTCAGCAGTCAAGAACACTGGCTGCTCAAATCCAGGTTTGATTCCCAGCACCCACATGGCAGCTAACAACCACCTTTAATTCAATGCCTTCTGATTTCTGAGAGCACTGGACATGGGTGCACTTAGAGACATGCAGGCAAAACACTTGTACACATAAAATAAAAACCACAAAAGAAAAATTTTAAAGTGCCTGCTTATTTTGCTCAGGCTTGTTTTCTTCTATGACTCTGTTTAGATGGTTTATTTTACCAGGTCTTCAGGTCACTGTAGTGTCTAACCTGTTGTCAAACACATTGCAGAGAATTTGACATCTCCGACCCTGTGCATTTCATTTCTAGAAGTCCTAATTAGTTCTTTTCTGTAGGTTCCATTTCTTTCCTCATTTGCTTGTGTTTTCCTTTGTACCTTACTGTAAACTTTTAGCTTTTGATTAATTTTTTTTCTTTGTGACTGATCACAGTTTCTTCCGTCTCTGAATGTCTTTGATTTTTTTTTAATGGAATGCCAAATATAATCAAGAGTCAGTGTTTCATCTTTCCAGAATTTAGAATGTTATTTCATCAGGCAATGGAGATAGCATGACTGCTATGATACTTGTTTTTAATCTGTTAGTGTGGGGCTTGAGTATCCCTTCCTGTAGGCTGAGGCTAACCCCTTGTAAAGGCATGACCCTTCTAGACTGTCTGTGGATGGTACCAGCGTTCCATGAAGTGTCTGTGTTACCTGACTGGAGCTTAGATGTCTCTTGGTCCTGAGTGAGTCCTGAGCATCATTCAACTCACAGATAGCTTGTAAAGTTCATCTCTTAAGACAACGCCTCTGCGGAATGCCTGAGCTCTTGAATAACATTCTCCTGCCTGGTATTCGGCCTGAAAATTTTGCTTGCTTCCATGTCCTCTCATCTTTACCTCCTCCATTCAGCAAGACAGCTGTATTTTGCTAGGGTCGTTGCCTTTTCCGTGCTATTGTCTGGAAATTACCTCTGTGAAGGAAGTCGGGGCAGGTTTAGAGGTCGTCATGCTTGTTTACCTTATGTGAACTTTCCATCATTCAGGGATCCCTGGTTTTTAGTATCTATTAACTATTATTTAACTTATGTTTCATTTTCTAATTGTTTATGTTAGGGTGAAAAACAGGTATTATTTAATCTTTAATCTTTTCTTTTAGAAGCAAAGGTCAAATCTTATAATCTTGTCAAAGGAAAACTTTAAAATATATTGTTACTGTAGGGTAAGAATCTTTTTTTAAAGTAGTTGTTAAATGTGTGAATACATGACTAAAAGTTGTTTTAAAAGCTAAGCTGACCTCTGTGATTGATGAGAAAAAAATATTTGATGATATGTTTATATTAGGGTGTTCCTGAATATAGATTTTCATGAAACACTTTCCTTTGGACACAATATCTCACTGCATTGCCCAGACTAGTCTTAAACTTGTCTTCCTGCTTCCCTTATGCAAGTAACTAGGGCTCTCTGTGTGCATCACAATGTCTGCCTAGTCAGTTTTTAGTTTGTAATTTATTTGTAAGTTTCCTACGTGTATGCAATGCATTGTGAGTATTTTTATCCCATTATCTCTTTCATTCTCTCTCATTCCTGCCAACCTCTTTCTTCCTCCCGACTAGACACTCCCCTGTTTTCACATCTTTATTTACACAGGTCTTATGTAGGTAACCACTGCGGTTGTGTGGCCAAGGGCTAATCAGTTTTCAAATGCTAGCAAGTTATTGATTAAGGTTCTTCAAATAGTATCTAATACCCGCCCCCATTCCAGCATACAAGAATAAGTTAAAAAATACCAAATTATCACTGTTGAAGTATTTCAAGCAGAAATACGAACAACACAATATTACAAAACTTTCTCAACGAACTTCCTCACGATTACTGTTGTGTTTAAAAACATTTATTATTTTTAATTTTATGTGTGTGAGTGTATTGCCTGCATGTGTGTAAATGCACCCGTGTCATGCAATGCCCTTGGAGTCAGAAGAAAGCATTGGAAGTTATGTACGGTTGTTAGTGGCCATGTGTGTGCTGGGAATAGAACTGGGGTCCTCTGCAAGAGTAATTAGTGCTCTCAACTGCTGAGCCATCTCTCCAGCTCCACAATTATTATTGTTTCTTTTTGGCTTGTGCACATACCATTTACAGACACAAAGGTCTACAAATGATTGTATTTTACATAAAAATTTATATACTAAACTATATCACTCTCATACCTATATATTTTCAGGAAAGTTTCATAAAATAATATTATTTTAACAATGGCCAAGTATCTCATTGACTAGTGTGTCTAGTCAATTTGAGTGTATCTTATGCACTGTAATTTATTTAAAATATTTCTTGTTTATGGATGTTTAATTTCTGCAGTTATTTGTCATTACAAAGAGTGCAATTAAGAGATTTGTATGAATTGTGTGTTCTGTGTTCATGTGCTACAAATCTCATTGTACAATTTGTACAGAATAGCAATAAAAATAAGCCCAACACCAGATAATGAACAAGTGATCCTTCAACACAATAGTCCTTCCTTTATTGCTGCACAATAATTGCATCCTCCAAGTTCAAATTATTAAATTATTATAATAAGATACTTTAGATACAAAAATTATCCCCAAACATTAGCAAGTTTCATAATATATCCCTTCCTCTTTTCAACTGGCACTGTATGATGTATGTGTATTAAAAATGAAATTACACCTTACACTTAAAATGTTGGGGCCTTTGTGTATGTGTTTGTATGTGTGTGTGTGTGTGTGTGTGTGTGTGTGTGTGTGTATGAAAGAAGAAAGCACTTCCTTTAATGAAAAGCCAGATTTTTGTTTGTTTTTCTCATCTTTCAAGTCTACTGTGTAAGTCATTAAATTAGCTTCTTGCATTCAGCAGAGAATTATATTTCTCTTGAGTTTATTTTCTCATTAAGTTGTCTTGGGACACCAACTCTGACAAAGAAAGTCTTCTTTAGTTTTTTTTCCTAATGCACGATAGCCTCATGTTGATAGAATTTTGGCTACAACAAATTTTCTCAAGCAAAATGAGGCACACACATACTTTGACATGCTAAGAAAAATATTTCAACTTTACCAAAGAATAATTGGGGGTCATGAAGTCCTTCAAATGCTTTTCTTGTTCTCCAATTAACATCTTTGTGTATTGAGGAAATTCCCATTGGAAGCCTAAAGACATTATTAAAACAAAGCAGAAGGTTGGATTTTATAATGTAAAGATTCTTGATAGACACATGAGAGTCTGGACGTGGAATAATTCTTAGCTCCTGCAATTAAAGGTCATTGTATATGACATTGAAAATGTAATTTTCTCATGGGTTTGATTCTTAATTGATTTTTTTCCCTTATCAACACCTAGAGAATTCTCCAGTCTTGCTTACTTTGCAATGTTCCATTTAGAACAACAACCCCCAAATATTTAGAATGGGTAGCAAGAGTTATCTTGTGTGAGAGAGAAAATCCAAGGACCAGCTCCCTGGAGAAGGATGCCAGATTCACCACTGTTCAGGCCACAGCACAGCACAAGTTGTCGATGAGGAGAGTTGGAGAACTACACGAGGGGGTGGGAGAGAAGCCCTGGGCTACTTTCTGAACAGGCTATGAAATCACATAGCTGTGGAAGAATAATAAGGCACACTTTGGGGACTGAGTCTGATGACATTTTACATGCTTTATGACTTGTCTAGAGTCTGTGTTTAACTTGGGTTGACCAGTAGCTCTGATGGCCAAATGGAATTTGCTGGACCTAGACTTTCCACTGACATTCAGCTCTATAGCTATGGCTAACACGAAGAGTTAACTAACAGCAAACGGTGGTCATTGCCTAGCATTTATAAAATGTCAGCAGTATGCCAGGGCTGTGAAAAATGAGTGACACAATTCTGAGATAGTTTGATGAGTTTATGTTTTCGAGTTGACAGTGGGGCCAGGGCTTTGGGCCATTAGCATTGCCTAATGAGAGGGACAAGACAGTTTGCTGAATTCAGTGGTTTATTTCTCTTTCCCTCTTCTCTCTCTCAGTGATCGTAAATGACTCATACCTGTAACTCAGTGGTCCTTGAACCTGGTTACAGATCAGAATCACCTGGAGAGCTTTAATAAACCCTGTTGCCAGCTTCTCATCCCCAAGGCCTGTTGTCAATTTGAGAGTATCAGGGTTTTTAAAAGCTTCCTGGGCTGAGGTTATAGCTCACTTGGTAGAGTGTGTGTCCAGTATGTGTGAAGTCCTGGGTTCAACCCCAAGACAGCACAAATCAGATGTGATGGGCACATACTTAGAATCCTAGAACTTGAGAGGTGGAGACCGAAGGATCAGAGTCAAGATTACTTCCAAAACATCAACATGCTTTGTAGCATACCCGTTTCATTAACCACAACATTAGAAGTAATTGTTGGGTCAGGATCTAAGTGCTCTAAAACTCTGCTCCATAGCTAGTTGGGATACATGAGACCCTTCCTGTACAATTGCCATACATGAGTCAGGCTGTGAACCACTTTGTATTGTCTTTGTTGATGATGGTACTTATTTATTTTAGTCAATGATCTCTAGTAGCATTTCATCTGAAACAACCTTGGTTTGTATTCTTACATCTTTTTCTATTCTTTGTATGCTTTATTCTGAAAAAAAAGAAACTAACTTTATTAATCAACTTATCTTCTAGCTAATGAAAGAGTTTTCTTGTTCTTTGCTGAGGTTGCATGTGAAGTTGAACTGGGGTCATCTAGAGACAATGCCTTATTCTTTATACATGGCCAGTAGATCCAAAGGTGTGGATTTTAAACAAGTTGTCTGGCAATAAGTCTGGACTTGATGTCACACTCCTGTCCTTGTTCTGTTGCTTGAGTCTGGCACCTGAGGAAAGACCTCTGCTAAGGTTTTTACATTGTGCTTCCAAGAAATTTCAGATACAGGTTCTGGATCTGAGGGAAATTCTTTGATTCAGATGCAGAGACTCCAGACTGAGTATCATCTATGTATTCCATTGGCTCCCACACAGACTTCTTCCTTTCTTTCTATTATCTAAAGGGTATGTTGGATCCTTTGCAAGCCATAGGATACCATACCAGAAGTAACTATTGGGTCAGGATGAGTACCCTAAAACCCAAGATATACTAAATATAGTTATATCCAACTTTAGGGAGTAGGATAGGATATTAGCTCTATATGGCTGAATTGCAAACTATGCCCCAATTTAGCATGCTTAAACCAGCATATGTTTTTTATTATTTCATAAGCTCCCAAAGATCAAGATCTTGGAGAATCTGAGCTGGTAGTTATGTCTCAGCATCTCCTTGTAGGTTATGGTCAAGCCTGTCATCTGAAGGCTCCCCTGGAACCAGGGACCTACTTCCAATCCCACTCATGATTGTTGGCATGTGTCAGTTTCAAGCTAGGTGTCTGTAAGCATCCTGAGTTCCTTACTCCATGAAGTGTTCCATAGGACTGGTTATGACATGGCAGTTGATACTCAAGATCGAGTGTCAGAAGGAGAGGGGAAGGGAGAATAAAGTAGGAAAAAGAGGAGGAAGAGGAAGAGGTAGAGGGGAGGAAAGGGAAAAGTGGGGGAAGAGTAGAGGTGGGAAGGAGCGGAAGAGAGGGGAAGAGAGAGAAGACAGAAGCTGGTGTCCTTGAAAACTACCTCAGAAGAGACATACCACCATTCCTGCTGTAGTTTATGGGTTATGCAGCCGTCTCTGGCACAACATGGCCAGAAACTTTGAGTGTTGATCTTAGGAGGAGACCAGATTACTTGGTATCATGGAGGATATTGACTCCCCCACGGCAGGGATTTGATGAACATTGGTGAGATTTGTCACCTGCTCCCATTAAGCCTTCTATTCTTTTGTCTGATTGTGCTAATCTTGGCCAGCTAAAAGGAACAGACAAGTCAATAGCCTCACAACCAGGCATTTCTTGAAAGTAACTTTCTAGGATTCACAAAACCCACATCCTCTAATGGGAACTTACAAGGTACTTAGTTTGAAGTTCAAACTTGCATGGACAGGCTATATTAAGTGTTTATCATCTTTGTTCTGATTTGGTTTGTTTGAAATATGGATTGTGTTACGTCTTGGATTCTGAAACTTCCTTACAATTCTACCATCTTGCTTTCAACCGTCCTTTACCATCTGCAGTGGTAACAGGTCATGACTTGCCACGGATTATTCTGGGAAAGGAAATCTTTTCATTATTCACAGGATCATGACACCCTGAAGCTTGGTTGTGGTCCCTCTGATAAGTACGGTTGTTTTAAGTGGAGGGTTCCTGAGACCTTTTCCAATACTGTAGGGAGCCATTTTGTGGTGGTGTTTCTATATTTTGGATCTGAAATGTCTCCCCAAGGCACATGAGTTAAATGCTTGGGGAGTGGTAGGAGCTTTAAGAGGCACAGACTAAAGAATGTTTTGGATCCTTAGGGACATGCTCTCATCGTTTCTTCCTTCTCTTTCCCACCAACAGGTGAATAGCTTAGCTCTCCTGCTATGGTGTGTGGCCTTACCGTAGACCTAAAGCAACAGGGCCAGTTGATCATGGGCTGAGACCTCCACACCTATGAGTCCCAATCAACCTTGTTGATAGTCTTAAGCATATGTTAAGATATTGGAAAGCTGGTGAGCACAGTTTTTTTTTTTTATTAAGTTTTAAACACCTTAGGAAACAACTTTATTGAGGCAGAATAGACAAATAATGAAGCTCAGATATTTAAAAGTACAAACTGATTCATTTTAACATAGGTATTCATTCAGGAAATGATTCTTTCAGGCAAGATAATGAATGAATCCGTCACTGGTAGGCCTTCTGCAATCCATCCTTCCCATCTTTCCCTGGCCTCCCATCCCTAAGCAACCACTGATAACCTTCCTGTCACTCTAGATTAGTTTGCATTTTCTAAAATGAAGCTATTTAACCTTGGCACAGTTGACTTTTTTGGACTAGATAAGTTTTGTTGTTGTTGTAGAGGGCTGTTCTGCAGCAATCTGCCCCAGTTCTAAGAACTAAAAAATGTTACCAGACATGGACAGATGTTCCTGGGAGGAAAATCTTGTCCAAGTTGTGAAGCACTGCTCTAGAGTTCTTTGTAAATGGAATTGTAGGGAACGTGTACTATGTGACTTCCTTCCTTTAGCACAATTATTTGCAGATTTATGCCATAGAGAGTCTTTTCATTAGACTGCCTGGTCAGAAGAGTCTCCGAGACCAATTGTTCTGCTGCCAAAGTAGGTAAGTGTCTAAATTATTGAACACATGGAAATTGAAAATCTTGAATTCTGGTTCTGACATTTCTGCTTCCTGGTTACTATGCGTCAGTGCTACAAACATGTCTTGTTTATTTTGGAAGGTTACTGAAAAGGTCAAGTTTGAGCTGTATAACATTAAAGTACTCGAATGTGTGTTAATCTTGCAGCCTGAAATTATAAAATGCTTGTGTCATCTAATTTAAAGCTTATGGACGTTTAGAGAGAAGTACAGATACCATGAAACAAATCTGAGCTTGTTCTTCCAAGCCCAAATTAAAAAAAAAGAAGTGAAGCAATATAATTGTGACACAGCAGTGATGGGTAAAGGAAAGAGGGGAAGAATATTAGCAGAAAAATGACTTAGGTAGGTAAGACCTGACCTCATAGATGTTGGAGGCTGGATAGAATCTTACAGATCTTACAGGGAGTTCTGCTGTAATGATAGTTATGGGACCGAGGTCGTAAAATACCATGCTTTATTCTGGGAATGAGGAGCAGCTTAATATTCCAACAGCATAAAATAATGGCAGATAAACAACAAATAAGAGACAGCCACAAAGGATATATTTGGTCTTGCTAATTAATTTAGATTTTATTTGACAAATGGTAGAAAACTAGTAAAGTATTTTAAAATAAGAAATGGAAACGGGTTAGTGCTTTCGGGAAGACTGCGTTGGTGCCAGCATGTGGAATTGATTTAAATGCTTGTTCTCATTACCGAAGTCTAGGGATTTTTAGTTCATCAATATTTTATTGTTTCATTGTCATAAATTACCATTGATTTGTGCAATTAAGATTCATTACTAAATGGCAAAAAAATGACTTCTTAAAAAAAAGAAAGGTAATTCCTCAACATAATTTCAATTTAGACAGCCAGGTAAGGGTTGAAAGTGAGTTTTGTTTTTATTCTTATTTTTTTTTTTTATCTTTTAATGGGTCTTTAGTCAAGAAATGACAGTTTGAAACTACACCTTGACTCCTGTAAAATGTCAAAAGTCCTCTGTGGTTGAGAGACAGGTGAGTGAGTCAGAAGCCTCGATGAGTAAACAGCTCTAAACACAGTGAGCACAGGAAGCCATCTCCTCTAAGAGGTGAGAGGGCAATGAGACACACAGTCTGTTCTGTTCTGGAGAGAGGAGCAGGTGTCACACCCACTAAACTCCATGCCATGCTTTCAGAAACATAATGATCACAAGCAGAGGAGACCTTTAGTATTTCATCTTCCTGGACATGACAGAAAGGCTCCTCCATAGAGCTTCAGCATCCTCTTGTTCTGGGCAAGCACTAAGCATCAGTGGCATGAACTTCTTTGATCCTGGGTGCCATCCTGGACAGTCCTGAGTCCTCTTTCAAATGAGTCCTTTCAGTGCTCCATTCATGTGCCTTTCCAGTGCTCAGCCTGTCCTCGTCTTACCTATTAAATGTCATGAAATCTTATTGTTCTTACACAAATGCCATGTTATCATCCACTTTGCTGAACATGGGACAAATCTCCAAGGGTCTTTGTGATATTCAATACAAGCCAAATCTGGTCATATTGATGTTAGAGTGCAGAAGATAGTGGTTCCTGCCTTCCACGTCCATTCCTGCTTGGGGGGTACTTCTGATAGAGGTCTTGTTTAAAAAATGTTTTGATTTATTTATGTGTATTTTATGTATAAGAAAATTTTGCCTGAATGTATACAAAAGCATCATGTACATGCAATGTGCACAAAGGCCAGAAGAGGGCACTGGATCCCCTGGGACTGGAGTTATGGTCAGTTGTTAGTTGCTATGTGGGTACTGGGAACCAAACCCGGGTCCTCTGCTAGAGCAGCCAGTGCACTTGACTACTGGGTCATCTCTCCAGCCCCCAGCAGTCTTAGTTTTCATATTTTGAGTTTGGACTGATGTTTTTACAACAGTACTGATAAAATCTATGGTATATGTGTTGGGTCCCTCATTTGCCCATGGAATGGAAAAATAGATTTTAGAAAACCCAGAGGAGGGACATCAGGATGACAGAAAGCTAGAGGAAAAGTTGGGATATATGGAAATGACACAACCCTGGCTAAATTTCAGGATTGTTGAGGGATGTTCCTGGAGATTTGACATTCCCTTCAGTTGTCTCAGAATAAATACTTTGGGCCATGTTGCATAATTTCTTTGTACTCACTGAATATATTACCAGAGACTGCACATTAGGCAGATGGAAAGGAGGTTACAAGTAGAAAAATCACTCCCAGGAAAATCTAAAAAGCAAACTTCTATGTGTGGAGGAGTGGGTGTTATATCTGTTCCATAGTGAACTTGGAGACCTGAAAGTTATGCACAGATGTACAATTTTGCCTCTATGAAAACCCACTAAAGAATTTCTTGAGCTTCTAACCAGGACAATGCTTCCTATTAATTATATCGCCATGTTGCTTAAAGACACATGCTATGTTATATTATACAAATAAGTGGTACCCAAGGAAAATGGTTCTCCTAGAATGGGAATCATAAGACACGATAAATGCCTTCAAGTAACTGATGAGCCACAAGCTAGAAAAATTAGGTTGTTGTGTGGTTTCTTGTCATAGAATTAGGGCTAGAAAGGTTTATCAGGCAGCTGTGGGTGATGCCTGCCTGGCATCCTAGTACTTGGAAAGCAGAGGCAGGAAGATTGAAAGTTTGATAGCATCCTGGACTACAGAGTGAGACACTTTCTCAAAAAAAAGAAAAAGAAGAAGAACAAGAGGAAGGAAGAAAGGAAGGAAGGAAGGAAGGAAGGAAGGAAGAAGGAAGATGACAATGATGATGACAAGGAATGTGAGTCATGATTTGCATAGTAAACCATTTAGTCTGTGCACAAGCAGCTTTTCACTGGTCACTGAATTCAGATAGAGGCATGACATCCTTCTAGATCATGAGGGTGTTTTCAAAACCAACTCAAGATACACGTCATCTGTACAAACTTGAAATGTAATATTCTAGAATTCCAACAGATGGACTCAATGCCAAGATTATGAATGTTAATCTTCATATAACTTGTGCTTCCTATTATTGGTGATAACCCAGGTACTACTCAGTTTTTGTTATGGATTCTGAAATGTACTTGTTTCTCCTTTGGGACTGGTATCATTTTTTGCGTCTGGCAACTATGATTTTATTTTGTTTTTGAGATAGGGTCTCACCAGCTTGCCTTCAGCTTGTGATCCTTCTGCCTTATCCTCCCCAAAGCTGGGATTAAAGTTGTATGTCTGGCTCAGCTGGGCACCTGTTTTAATGTGCTTTTTCATGTGTTTGTTTTTACATTTTACTATTTGTCCAACAAATATTGAATTATTCATCTATACTAGATAGACCATTAAATATCTAAAGATGGAAATGTACAGCATCTTTCTTGATCTTATGAAGATGAGACAAGACTTAGAGTGGCTATATGTGATGATTCTAATATTTTATCGATTATTTAAGACCTTAAAAAATAGATGGGGCTGGAGAGGTGGCTTAGCAGTTAAGAGGCTCTAGATTTGGTTCCCAGCACCCACATAATGGCTAACAACCATCTGTAGCTCCAGTTTCAGGGAATTTGATGCCCTCTTCTGACCTACACAGGCATTGCATGACACAGGTGTATTTACATACATGCAGAAACATAAAATAAAAATAATAAATAAAATATATTTGTAAAGAAGATGGGGCCATTCATTTATTCTGATATCTCCAAGGGAGGACAAACTTTAAACAACTGCCCTGAGTCAGATGAGAAGACAGTAGAGAGACATCTCTCAGTGCCGTATTTACGTTCTCCCTGATCATGACTGGGTGACTGAACTTGTCTCTGTCAGTGTATGAGGGAATTGGCTCCAGGCTCAAACAGAAAGATTGATATCCTGTTTTCTCTCATTATTGTCTATGAAATCTAGTTATGTAACCTTTCTGTATCTTGATTGTCTCCTCTGTAAAAGGGAATCACAGCTGAACCTACCTGTGAGAGTTCTTATACACAACAGAAATGCTGATGTGCCGCTTCCCACAGGGTTATACATGCAGTCACCACTGAGCATTGTGTCTTAGAAAAGGCTTCCTCCATGTTTATTTCTACTTCAGTACTTGCTGCATTGTGTACTAGTGACTATAGGTGTTTGCTTGGAAGTTTCTCTTGCAGAGCTGTGAACTTTCTGAAGCCCTGACCTTCCTTTAAACTTTGCTACATCAATGTCATGGTGCCTTCCAATGTTAGTCATGTCGGGGCAAATGCTGAAAACCTTAATGTTTAAGTGACACAGCACAGAAATGAAAAAAGACTGATTTGGCAGCTCTAATGACCCCCAGTTCTGACCAGTTTTCTTAAGATTCAGAACATTCATCTCTGGGGACACCAGGAACTACAGTGTACTGGTTGGGATGCCCTGGCCTTGCCCAGTGTCTGATACAGTGTCTGATACAGTAAAGAAGGACTAGCTCATAAATGGTCTGCTGAGATCCCTTCCTTCCTTCCTTCCTTCCTTCCTTCCTTCCTTCCTTCCTTCCTTCCTTCCTTCTTTTCTTCCTCCCTCTTTCCTTCCCTCCTTCCCTCCTTCCCTTCTTTCTCTCTCTCTCTCTCATTTTTGCCTTTAAACGATTTCTCTTTCAAACTCTATTCTAGTACTTAGAAATATACCTTTTTCTACTATTTTTCTTTCAGTATAAATCATGAAATATTGAGTGCTTTTCTTTCATGGTTTCTCAGAAAACTCCATGGTTTCTTATTTAAGCAGGGCATGTGTTCATCTGGCAACTTCCAAGTTGGGTTAAGCTTTGATTTGCTGCTTAATTACTAATTAATTGGATGTATGTGTCAAGTTTTTAATGGACAGCATTAGGGTCAAATACAAGAATATGTGATCTCCAGGTATAATTTTCTGACTACTTCGTCTTAACACTTCACAATAATCGCTAGGGAAATACTAATATCTTTCTTCCCTTGTTCATGGAGAGGATTCTCCCTGAAATGCTTTGAATCTCTTTTCCCAAGTATTATTTTTTGTTATGGAAAATAGAATAAGCTAGTGAATGAAAGGTGTTGGTTTACAGTTTTCTATTGGGCAGAATCAATATAGTGAAAATTCTTAGGCATGGAGGATGCTGTCTCTTGCTACTGTTCTTTCTTCCAGAACACTGGTAGGCACTGACTTGGGAAGCGCATGTATACCGAAACTAAACCATTAACTTGCATTGGCTGTTCCAAGGCATAAATTGGGAGATGTGGGTCAGGATTTTAATTACATTTGGCTCTTTATGCTAAGTAGCTTCCTCCTATTGGCTTTATCAGAAATCAGTCTCTCACTACAGCTTCCACTTCTCTGATTCCTGTATTTGACTTCAATTTGTTCTCAATTCAGCCAGAAAAATGGTATTGCTGTTTGTAAGATTACATAAAAACATTGACAGTAATCCATTGCTATTTATGAATATTTAATGTAGATTAAAAATCTTTAAAATAGAAGCAATACATACAGATGGCAAATAAATTAAAAATATATTCATGAATAAAATGAAAAGTAGCTTGTTCTTTTCCTTGCTTTTTTTACATTTGGTCTTTCAATGCAAAGTCACCTTCTGTATTAGTTACTTTTCTGTTGCTGTGATAAAACACCATGACCAAGGCAATTTATAAAAGGAAGAGTTTATTTGGGCTTATAGTTCCAGAGGAATCGAGTCCATCGTGGCATTGAGGCATGCTGGCAGGAGGTGGCCAGAGCAGAAAGAGGAGCGCTCACATCTTAAAGCAGGCACAGGAAGCAGAGAGTGACTGGTTCAGCAAGACTAAGAACTCTCAACTTCCGCCCCAGCCCCCCCTCCAGGGCCGTGCTTCCTCCAGCAAGGCCACACCTCCTAAAACATCCCCAAACAGCACCACCAACCAGGGATAAAATGTGCAAAAACTTGGAGTCCATGGAGGACATTCTTACTCAGATCACCACACCTACTGTGAACAGTACTGTGACTCTTTAAGGAAGAGGACATATTTGTTTCTCCATGTGTTTAGGTACTTTAGAAAGTATACACAAGTACTTTGATTTAGGCAACAATATCTTAGATATGGCACCAAAAGTACAAGTTATAAAAGAGAAGATTGGTAAGTTTTACTTTAGCTTCATTTTTTTCTGCTTTGGAAGACATCACTAACATGTTGTAAAGACAATTCAGAACAGAATGGGAGAACATATTTGTAAATTATGTATCTGATTATGGAATTATATCCAAAAATATAAGGATAATTCTTATAACTCAATAATAAAAGATAAACGACCCAGTTGAAAAAACAAAGGATCTGAGTGGTTCTTTAGAGAAGTTCTATAAATGGCTAATAGGCACATGGAAAATACCCAGTGTCATTGAAAAACAGAGATAGAAACCAAAATAGATGCCACTTGATACCACTTAGATAAATATTGAGGAGACAGTAAGGAGGGCTTCTGAGGATGTGTCCTGCTTTTAGTAATGTAGAATTCAGCCATTTCCAAAAAGAGGCTGGTAGTTTCTCTAAACAATAGAGTGACCACATCAGCAATTCCATTCCTAGATATTAGTCAAGAGCAATAAAAGCGTATGTCTATGTACAGCCTTGCATATGGATGCTTATAGAGCCAGTATTTAAAATAACTCAGAAGTAACAACAATCTGACTGTCCATCAACTGACTTATAGATAAATGAAACGTGATATATTCACATAATAGAAAACCACTAGGCTATAAAGGATGTGCTGCAATGCAGGCTTTTCAGATTGTAGGACATTTGATTTCATTGTAAGTTGACTGAATAGATTGCAAAACAGCCTTGTTCTTGACCTCTCCACATCTATGAATGACTACCAGGAGAAGATGAAAGGGATTTAGAACTGACACATGAGAACACTACAGGGAGGATGGAAGCGGGCTGTCTTTTCCATGAAGTTTGGCATCCTGGAGAGGAGACAGACGAGCAGCAGCTCAGCCACTGGCTGCTGAGTGTCTTTCCTCCTCTGGCCCTGTGTTTTGAGAATACTAAAATTAGAGCGCCAGGCCTGCCCCAGTCGAATGAACTTCTCCACAGTTGGCTCGCTGTGCCTCTGTGACTGATGATTTTGTGGTGTGATTAGGCTGCTTTGCATTTCTTTGTGGAAGTCAGGTTTTTTAATATTTCATGCCTCACTTTAATTTTCTTGCCTTCTTTCCTATCTTAGGTGTGGGGTTTTCATTGAGACTGTGAAAATGGAAAGTGTTCTTTCTTTTATATATATTTAGAAATCTATTTTACTGTTGCTTTCTGATAAGGTCTTTTTATCAGTGGTAATGGTATTTCTTCTATTTCTTGATGAATAATTTTTCTCTTAAAATATCAGGCATGGGTGTGATGTTTTACTTAATTTGTGAAGGCATCCATCATGATCATTGTATATGTATTTACTTAATTTGCTCATGTGGTGATATTAATACATTAATACATTAATACAAATATTAATACATTTCCTAGGTTTGTTTTCAATCATTCATTTGGCATTCATTGTACACATATTTATTTAGTACCTTCTATGCGGCAGATGCTCTTCTGAGCACCAGTGATATGGTAATAAGAAAACAAACATCCTTCTTCTAAAATATCGTTAAATGCAATCTGTTATCATTTAATGTTTTAGCATTTAGATTTAAGAATCTAATTCAAGAAATATTCAAACACATACACAAAGATGTATGATAATCATTATTGTATTATTTATGAACATGCTCACTGATGGGAGAATGCTGAAATATGTTTAGTTCCTCTACAGCATGACATAATATATAGTAATTAGAAAGAAACATGCAGTTCAGCACATATAAATATGCAAATATATTAAACGTTGCAGGATTTATGACATTTGGCATTATGTCATTTTGGTAAAAATGAAAGAGACCTGTTTGTGCTGGCTTCTCTCTCTTTTTTCTTCCTTTCTTTGTTTCTTCTTTCCCTCCCTCCCTCCCTCCTTCCCTCCCCCCCTCTCTCTTTCTTTCTTTCCTTCCTTCTTCCAACAGGGTCCAAGGGTCTCATGTAGCCCAGACTGGCTTTGAACTAGTTATGTAGATGATGATAACCTTGAACTCTTGACTCTCTTGTCCTCCCCTCCCTTGTGTTGGCATGTGCTACCATGCCCATAACCCAGCTGGCCTTACACTCATGGCAGTTCTCCTGTCTCAGCCTCCTAAATGACGTACTGCGATTACAGTCATGCACCGTCACAACCATCTGTTTTTACTTTTCATAGGCATAAGCTATCTGGAAAAATAGTGAACAACAAGAAGTGAATAGGGGTTTTCTTTGAGGTAAAAGAGGAAAAAAGCGAGGACCATGGAGTCAGGTTTTGCTTTTCAACGTGTAACATTTTTATTGCCAGTTTTAAAAAACATTTATTTGATAAACAGATGCAGGTCTTCTTGCTGGATCATCCCATCGACAATGCCTAAGTGACAAAAGAGTTTATGAGAGAGAGAGAGAGAGAGAGAGAGAGAGAGAGAGAGAGAGAGAGGAGCTCAAGCTTATCTGTGTTACAGACCCACTTTCTATCTAAGGAACCCACTCCCAAGATAACAGCATTAATCCATAGATAAATTCAAACTTTCTGTGATCTGTTCGTCTTTTAACGATTCTATAACTCAACACAGTTACACTGGAGATGAAGTTTTTCAACCTAGGAGCTTTGGGGGACACATTCAAGCTGAAAGGTAATAAATTCTGGATCAGCAAACAGGATCACTGAATAATTATTAATATGGAATTCTTCTATCTTCTTCTTGCTCCAAGACAAAAGTCTGGGCCTCCCTCTTTAACCAGAAGGGTTTTCTTTCAGTCAACTAGTACAAACTGGTTCACACAAGACTAAAGTTGAACCCGGACAACTCTTCATTTGAAGTCATACACATCTCATCCTTCTCTTCTTTGAGTTGAGCAATCCAAAATTAGGGGAGGGGAAACCACTAAAACCCTTAAACCAGGTCCCCAGGGGACACTGGAGACTTGGTTTCTGAGTAACCTTTCCACTTGTGGAGACCTTTATTTCTCTGGGTGATTGTGTGTATGGATGTGTGATTCTTCATTCTTTCTAAACAAAGTTTTGATATGTCTGAGATTTTCCTGTCTTTTAATTCTTTAATCGGTAGAAAAAATGAACCCAAGTATAACCCCTAGACTGTGGTATCAAAACTATTCTGTGGGGGTTCATATAACCTTTGGAAGCAACTCCTAGACTCTGAGTCTGATTATCTCTCATGATCAGAGAACTTGCCATTATAACTGCAAGAAGATATGGAGTCAGGAAGGTGGGGACCATAGAGTCACGTCTCCTGTCATCTGTATGATCTTTACCTGCCCAGCCTGCCTCTCTCCTCATTCAACTTACTTACAGATTCTAGCCTTGCTTCTGTGTCTAATTAGTGGAACCTAAGTCTCATTTGGACCTCTAGATGCAAATAACTCTAAAGGTATAATCTTTAATTTCCAAACAGCCCAGTACAGAAAGATATACTAGAAGAAGGCTCTGATGGGTGCTAGGTAGACAAGCTGTG
The DNA here is from genome assembly GCA_035773235.1 of Eospalax fontanierii. NCBI lineage: Eukaryota > Metazoa > Chordata > Mammalia > Rodentia > Spalacidae > Eospalax > Eospalax fontanierii. The sequence continues at coordinate 24,696,321 of CM069530.1, forward strand.
CACAGTTTGCACAAGGAGGAAGTAGCGCATTGTCTCCCTTCTTCTATCCTTCCCTCTCCTTTCTACTCTCCCTCTTTCCCTTCTTTTTATTTATTATTCTTCATTTTATATGTATGAGTGTATTGCCTGCATGTGTTAAGTGCACCTGTGTTGTGCAATGCTCACAGAGGTCAGAAGAGGGCATTGGATGCCTTGGAACTGGAGTTACAGACAGTTATTAGTTGCTATGTGAGTGTTGGAAATTGGACCTGGGTCCTCGGAAAGAGCAACCAGTGCTCTTAACCACTGAGCCATCTCTCCAGCTCCTTAAAAAAATTTTTTTTTTGAAACAAGATCTCGTGCATTTCATGCTGGCCCAAGATGACCATGAGCCGAAGTTCACTTCCCAAGTGTAGGTAGGCATGCACCACCACACCCCACTCAGGTGTAATACTTTTCAAATATGCAAAACAAGATTATTTTCCCACAAACACTGGGAGAATCATTGATTTATAAGAAAGACACTTTTTCATGCCTAAGAAATGCGTTTTAGAAAAATGACAAAATAAGCAAACGTAGGTAATAAAAGGCAAAACAATCATCAGAAACTCTGCATTTGATGCTAATATTTTGAAATTTAATATTATAATATGATCTTTCAAACACACACTACTACAATCCCTGCCCCACACTCTTAACAAAATAGATGACAGAAGCTATTTTCAACATGTAGTAAAGCTAGATGCATCACTTAAAAAGTAGAGTTAATTAAAAAATCACAAAACGCATATTGATTTAATAACTTAGTTTAAAACCTCATCGAAACAATAGACCTGAGTTTTAAAAAGGGAAATTCACTTTTAGATCACTTTGATAAAGTCAAAGATACTTGGGCCATCTTTTCTTCATATTTTAATAAACCATAATTTCTCACTTAATAAGGGTTTTTAAATTAAATTTTTTGCTAAATATTTTATTTATTATTTTTATTTTATATGTATGAGTGTTTTGCCTGCATGTATGTAAGTGCACACGTCATACAATGTCCAAGGAGGTCAGAAGAGGGTGTTGGATACCCTGGAACTGGAGTTATAAATAGCTGTTAACTGCTATGTGGGTGCTGGTTATTGAACCAGGGTCCTTTGCAAGAGCAGTCAGTGCTCTTAGCCACTGAGCCATCTCTCTAGCCCCTAATTAACTTTTTTAAATTCAGGAAAATATCTCCCTTAATACTCCTCCTTCTTCCATTATTCAGACAATTCTATATATTGTCGGGTTTTCAAATTATAGACTATCAGTATCCACGTTTTTAAATATAATTGTATCCATGTTTTTAAAACCAAGAGGTTGAACATGGTCCAGATCTGTGAGACTGAACATTCTAGCAGAGATTTCTATCCTTAGTGCAAAGTTTCAGACTGAAAATCCTGACTTTGATTTCCATACCTGCTTTTCATGTGCCAGGTGACCTTGGGCTCATTATGAACTGCTGGATGCCTCCATTTATGAATCTGAGCACTGAGATTAAAGTAGCTCCTATTTACTTCCTGGAGTTTGATGAGGGCTGCCAGCTCCCTCACAGCGAACGTCCTATATACATATTATAACTAATTAAAGTAAGGACAATAATGGGTCCAGGAGATAGCTAAGCAGGGTTCTTCAGTTTCAGTGTAAAATTTTAATCTTGAGATGTCTTTGAGAGGTGTAAAGGCCACAGTGACTACATTTTAACATAAAACAACACACAGAACAGGAATTTATTTCAGAAAATGAACTGATTATATCACTACTCCAAATCACAAGTTTACATAACAATATATATATATATATATGTGTCTTTTTATAAATTACCAGTCTAGAAATATATTAAGATACCTACATGCATCTTCAAAGGCTAATACAAATTATATGTGTATATCTCTAGGGATATAATCATGAATATAATTATCAATTTTCTAAGTTATTTCCTTTTAGAGAGCAAACAAAACTTTCTGATCTAGAAAAATATAATCAAGTGATAGTCTTTGAAAATTAATTTTAAATCATAGTTGTACTTTGTTTAATATATATATAAAACTATATAGTTATAGGATCTATTTTATTTGTATGAATGTTTTGCCTGCATGAGTTTATGTGTATCACATGTATGCCTGGTGCCTGTAGAGGTCAGAAGAGGGTGTTTGATTCCCTGGAATGGTAGTTCCCATGTGGGTGCTGGGTCCTCTTCAAGAGCAGCAAGTGCTCTTACCCACTGAGCCATATCTCCAGCCCTGTTGTATATATTCTAATACTTGGGTGGATAGGTAGGCTAAGTAGGGAAGGAGAGATTATTAGAGCATGAGAGAGAGGTGGAGGACACTGATGAAGAAACAGTTCCAGTTTAAGACTCCGATTGACCTAAGTTTTGATCCTAAAATTTTAAGCTCTCACCCAACCTATTGTGGCTTTAGATTTTTCAGTAGGAATCAGTGTTGTTCTTTCTCTATAATCATAAAGCTCGCCCTGTTTATCCTCTACAGTTGAGAGGCATTGAGACTGTTTGAAGAAAGAGGATTGGATGATGTAGTGCAGGCTCTCTGTAGGCATCTCTGGGACTATTTCTGTGAATTCCTGTTCCCCTGTCTCAATTCCTTCCACTAATCCACTTCCTTTCTAATGGTTTCCCACAACATAATTTTAATATCTGCATTAGTTTAATCACATGTGCCCCCAAATATAGAGAAACAAGGAAAGATAAAAATAGAAGCTCCTTGGCAATTGCCAGCTTGAGTTTTAAGATCCTCCTTGCTGGTGCCCCAGCCTTTCTTTCCAAATCCCCTCCTTTTCTGCTTTCTGCCACGGTTCTTGCCAGTTCCTTGGACTATCCTCTTCTCCCACTTCTAAACACCCATATCCTTGATAGATGGCACTCAGCTCAGATCTTTCAGAAAATGTCCACGGTGGCCGTTAGCTGAACTCCCCTTCCTCTTGGCTCTGTAACATGCTGTCTTTCCTTCTCTTGAGTACCTTCTTCCCACCATGTATTTTGCTGATTTGTGTTCTCTGGGAGCTCGGCCATAAATGCACTCCATCTCTGTTGTGAGTTGATATTTTCTATTGTAGGTTTGTAATAAATATGTGCTGTTAAAGAATTAACATTGTTTCTGGGCTAGATCCCACCAGGGTAGCTAGACGGTGGCTGCCTATTAAGCTTTTGAAAAAAAAAATTAACGTCCCCAGGCCACAGAAGCACCATTTAGTGCCACAAGGGCTACAATTTATTAAATGATCCTCTAACAACCTCAGCTATTTTCTCTAAGATGAGTTGCCCATCGTTAAAACTATACTGTCTTTTGGGGGACTTGGGACCTCTTTCTCGGTCTTATCCCTAAATCAACATGGCTACCTCACAAGCCAGAAAATAGTAAAGTAGTTTATCAATAGTATTAGAAATTTCAGACAATGGAATAAGTTTTCTTGTTACAATTATTAATCTGGGTTTTTTTCCTCTCTGATCTACTTGTGTTTGTTCATTTTTCTTGCATAGGTTGGCTCTATGCTATATTTCAGTGTTTCAGCCAAAACCGAAACTGCCAGTCTCTGTTAATAAGGACATGCTAGTATCTGGGGGAGGTGACTGAGATCTGTGGACAATAGACATAGGTCTCCCCTCCCTTTAACTAGGGATATAGTAATTTTGCCCAAGATGACAGAAAAGAAGATCCCTCTCCCCACTATCTAAGTCATCCATCCCACCCACTTTTGATAATCAATTAAATCAGGAACTATAAAAAATTAGAAAAAAAGAGAAACCTACAAAGAAAATAACACACTTGTGCATTAAAAGAGTTAACCAAGTTCAACAAAAGAAGCAAATATAATTGTAATACCCTTGATTTCAAGTCCCACACATGCTGAAGTGATATGTGGCACATATACAACACGCACTGAGGTAAAGGAACTAGTCAATAGTTTCACCATAGGGTGCTCACCCATCTTGGGAGCACAGGACAATTGCTTTTCCTTCCTAGGCAGGTGAGATGAGGACTGTTAGAGGATCAACCTGGAGGACTTAACATTGATCCTCTGGGATTTGATGAATTCTGATTCTTTCCATGAGAAGTCCTGATGATGAAGGACTAACCAGTACTTTTGGCTGAGAGATCTGATTGCTTTGAAGATGGGACAAAGTATTTGTTTTGTTCATTATGGGCCACAGATCTACCCCAGTGAAAGGAATAGCCTGGGGTTATTGCGTAATAGACCTTGTCCGGAATATGGTGTGAAGGAGCAATATGAACTCAGGCAGGTTGTGAACTGCTGAAGGCAGGGGCTTAGGAGGAGTCAGAAGTCTGTTAGAGGAGAGGGACGGGAGATGTGAGAGAGACTTGTGATCCGAGGAATCTTGAGTAGAATTTCAGAGGAATTTACAGAAGATCCCTGTAAAAGAACAAGTGGCTCAGGACTGTCGTTGTCTAATCACCAATACCTCCCTGTAGCCGAGTCCTTCAAGGAACTCTTTTCTCTGCACTCTTGCTTCTCCCCAGCTTCTCACACAACCAGCCCTGCAGAGGCCTCATTTGCCTTGGTAGCATGCTGTGGAGGACGCTAAGTGAGAAAGAAGAATCTGGGCTGCCATCCCTTCCTACTGTGCAATTCAAGCATCAAATGGACCCAGGCATTACTGCTTGTATAACAGGAAGGGTCTGAAATTGGAAAGGAACTTGGAGTTTCAATATTATACTCGGTTGTGTTATGTGGTCATTAGATTAGACTGAAGTTCTTATTATCCTGGAGTAGGGACTATTCCTTTATTAAGGAGTCACCAGAAGAAATCAGGAGACTTGTAAGAGATAATACAATGAGATTAGAAGTAGAAAAGGGTTGTCAACTGATGATCTGGATTCCTGTATTTCACCTAAGGAGTGGAGAATGGTGAATTCATAGAATTCATTTACCATCGTTTCTGGAAAGCCCATCTCCCTATATAAACCTCCCTTCCCCACACACCAGTGGCTGTCCATTACATACAGGCAGAAGTCCTCAGTGATCGATTTCTTTCCAAACTCTGCACCCTCCACACCTGTCTCCATCTTTAGTGTACTTCTAGAATTCTTGCATCACCTTTTCAGCACCGCTCTACTCCTAAGGACTGCTCTCATCCACATGGCCATCCTCAGCTGCCTCCTCAGTAGTTCCTTATGAGGTGCTAGTATGTTTGGTTTTTCCTTTCTCTCATAAAAACAATCATCATGACATTATGGCCACTCAGTGTTAGCCAGAGAACATAGGTTTACTTCTTTTCTCTTTTTTGTGATAAACATAGTAAAATGAAAATCAGAATCATAGGCTGGTTTCAGTGTATATTTCCATTTGCTCTTCTTAGCCTCTTACTAAAGTCTTAAGCAATACCTCAAAATAAGAGTACAGTCTTTTGAAAACTAAAATGAGAAGAAGCTGGAAGGTACAAAACAATTTATTGCTATGAATTTTCTGTAAAGAACGAGATGATTATCTGTTGAGTCATATGATGAGGGATAGGTGTGCTATGAAAATCAGTTAATTTTACATGTTTTGTATTGTCTACAGAAGTGAGGGGCTGCTGCATACAATACTTTACATTCCATCTACTTCAGCTCCATGCAGAACTCAGAGCCTGTGATTCCAGGCTTGTTGCTGCACCACAAGCCACAGTCTCTGCTGAACTACCAGAAACACTTTTCCACTATTTCATTAAGTATGCCTCCTTCCCAGCTGATGTTTTTATTTCTGGAATGCTTTGTCTTCTTTGTGTAGACTTCATTCCTGTTGGGCAGGGACCAGGGTGTTGTGTTTGTTTGTTTGTTTGTTTGTTGTCTTGTTTTATGCTATAGCTCAATGAACACTGAAATATAATTTGAAACATTGATTTCATTCATTTAGGATTAATCTACAAAAATTAAAAAATGCCCGAGGTATTTTTAAGCCCTTTATTTTGCAAAAAGTATAGTATGTTCCAAAGTTTGAATTTTCTAGCTGTTCCACCTGACAGGAACATGTGGGCAAAGGTGACTTCCAGACATTAAAGATATTCACAGCAGAAGAGGCCACTCTTCTCAAGGAAAGTGTGACTAATGAATATTGACAAAGTAGCATTTCATTTTTTTTCTATTGCAACTGAAGCTTGACAACATGAAATTTGTTTTATTTGGTTTATACATTTTTAAGAAGCTGATTTAATTGATGATATGTTTACAGCAGGAGACTCACAAAATTTTAAGACAAAATAGAATGATATTAGAATCCCAGTACTCAGGAGGCAGAGGCAGGTGGATCTCTGTGAGATCAAGACCAGCCTGGTCCACATAGCAAGTTCCAGGTCAGCTGGGACTACAGGGAGACCATGTCTCAAAAAAAAAAAAAAAAAAAAAAAGGAAGAAAAGTAAGCTCCTTAATAATAAAATAAAAATATACATGAGTTTGAAGTAATAATACTGTTACCAAGCCTTGGAAAGCAATGGTTTTACCAAACCACTGTAACTGAGCCAAGATATATACCTCTGGATTCAGTTAAAACTGATGCAGAAAGAGGCATCTGCTGTTTGTTGGGCTAGCACTCTGGTTGATAAAGCAAGAGTAAGCTCTATATAAGGTCATTGCTTATTTGAGGAATTAGGATTATGCATTTCTTTTCAATTCCCAGCTGTCAGGAGTGTTGCTTGTCTTTGTAAGGACTTCTGGGAGCTAATCACTTACTTCCAGTTCCATGGCAATTATATTCTAGAGCAGCTGCCTCAATTCCACAAGCCAAAGTTTTCACTGGGAAATGTAGACATTATTCCTGAACTCTGTTCAGCTACTTTAGGCATTAGAGGTGAAGGTTCATTGCATTCTTTGCTAGTTTCTTCACATCCAGTACCTTCCAGTTCAGTAAATTAATTTCATTCTCTAAAGAGGTTCAGGTCAGATATCCGAGAGTCTGTTCATCCAGTTTTTCATCTATCAGCCAAATCCAATTAAGTCCTGTTAACTGTAGTTCTTGAACACTCAGGATCCATCTGCTTCTCTATACAACAATTGATCCTTTCCTGGTGCAAGCCACCCTTTCTAGAGAGACCTCCTAAATCATCTTGCAAAGTCTCTCAGTTTACCTGGAGAAGTCTCCTAGTACGGCAGATGCTGTTTATAACCTTCATGATGAAGTTCACAGTAAATGACACTTTTCCAAGGCTTGGTACCTTCCACACCTGCCTCTGTCTCCACTGTCTCTGCAGAATCTTCATGTCTTTTCCTCTGTGTCTGTATTCCCTCCTTCAAGGACATATGCATTCACTTTGTTCTTGTGAGACTCATCCTGCACTTGTCTTCACGTCTGCATTCATCTTAAAACTGCTCCTTTAGTGAGTCCTTTCACTCTGGGACACATCACATTTCTGTGTTGTAACAATGATTACATTTTAATTTAATTGTTTTCCACTAGGCCTTAAGGTCTGGATTCTATTTGTCTTATTCATAGTAGCAACTCTGGGCTTAGCACAAGAATCTAACCCTCAAGCCCAGTGCCATGAGACTGACTACATAAGACTATATGATTGGTGAAAACCTAAGAAAAATTAGTTACTAATCATGAGAAATTTGTGAAGTTTTATTATAAATCCAAGTAGACAGATCATAAAATGCGGAAAAAGTAAAAACCTCTCTAAATCCTGCCTTCAAGATAAAAAAGAACTACAAATATTTTGACATAACTCATTTCTTTGTTTATTCTGTACACATAAAAATGTAGCAACTGGTATCAGGATTGTGGCGTATTGCTGTGACAGACCTGACCTTTGTGTTTTTGGAAGGATTGCAGAAGCATATCAAACCTTTGGCTAGAAAAGCCATTGAGTGCTTAGAATTCGTTGCTGTGGAACTTGGAACAGTCATGCTGAAAAGAGTTGCAGACGATGGAGACCCGGCTTGTGAAGTTACAAAGGGAAGCGGAGACCATCAGGGCTGTTTGTGTGACATTTTGAACTGAGCATCTGTGGGTTCTGGTGAGCTGTGTGATTAAGAAGAGACCATAACCTGAAGTAAAATCTTTGCTTTGCTGGAACAATTGATGCTGGTTAGGTGGAGCTGAAAAATTAGCTGTAAAAAGAGACCAGCATCACTGTGGTGAAATCTTCTGGGAAGTATTTCCTCCGGGTCAGCACACAGAAGCTGTGGTCCAGAGGGTTCCTGAGACCTCCATCTCAAGCTGGAAGCAGGATTTGGTATGTGTAAGGGTCTCCTGCATGGTTCTAGGCCTGAAAGTGTGAAGGGGTCCCAGAGAGCAGCTGAGTGGCACTGTGAGAAGCCAGGAAAGACCACTGGTAAAATGAAGACGCCATGATTGCAGGGGTCATGGAGAGAATCTCAGTTTTTGCACGAGGAGAGGCCAGAAAAGCCCAATGGTGAAGGTGCAGCCTCCATCAGTGGAGACCCCAATAACTTTTTGGAGATGCCAGGACCATGGGACACCCAGCAAGGACAGCAACAGGTTCAGAATGGAGCTGGCCTGGACCTGTGAGACAAGCTGTATGTGCTGTGGACCGCAGAGTCAGAGAAGTGGAGCTGCTGAAACCCTTGGAGCCCAGAAGATCTTGAGTGAATGTCAGATTTCCAGCCTTGAGTTATTTTCTGGTCTTAGGTTTTGTTTAGGTGTGTCCAATTTTTCCATTTGAAATGAGACAGTATTTGTTTTGGATTTCAGAGGAGTTCACAGTTAAAAGACTTAGAAGAATCGCATACAGGGAGTGGTACCAGACCAAGAGAGAGATCTATGTTGCATGCAGCAAAGATGGAAGAATTGAGTCATCTCAGCCCTTTGGAGTAAAGACCCAGAAGTCAGCATGGAGCTACTGGATCTGGTGTTTGACCTGCTGGTTTTCAGTCTTGTTTTGGTCCAGTGTTTCCTCCCTGTGCCTCTATTCCCCCATTTTAGAATGGTTATGTGTATTCAATTCCATTGTATATTGGAAGTATGTAATTTATCTTTGGATTTTACAGGGACTTAGAGTTAAAAGATTACCCTGAGTCCCAGAAGAGACTTTGGACTGGGGACTTTTGAATAGTATTGAGACAGGTAAAGACTATGAAGACTTTTAAGATTGAACTAAATGCATTTTGCATTTTATATGATCATGAGCCTATGGGGGTCAGAGAGTGGATTGCGATAGTTTGAATGAGAATGTCTGCCACAGGCTCTAAACATTTGGACATTTTGTCTCTAGTAGTTGGTGCTGTTTTGAGAGGTCTTAGAAGGTGTGGCCATGCTGGAGGAAGCACATTACTGGGCATGGACTTAGAGAGTTCTTAACCCTTATCTGATCTCCAGTCATGCTTTGCTTCCTGTGCCTGCTTGAAGATGTGAGCACTTAGCTTAGCTTCTGATCTGCTCTAGCAACCTCGGCTGCCATGCCTCCCTGCCATGATGGATTTTGGAACTGTAAGCTAAACAAACTCTTTCTTTTATAAGTTCCCTTGGTCAGTGTTTCTACACAGTAACAGAAAGCAAACTAACATAAGTACTCTGTCAAATATCATTTAAAAATTTAAAGATTCTTTGAGAATTTCATACATATGTTCAATGTGTTAAGATCACACACCTCCCATCTTCTCCTTCCAACCTCCTCTCCAACCAATTAATGCCTGTGATATATTCAAAATGAATGGCTGCATATTTCCCTATTAGAGAATTTTAAAATCACATATGTTGTAATTTTAATTTTCATTTATGCCTTAATATTTTTGCTTCTTAATTATCATGCTGTCAATATGTCTGTAGCTTTGGGAGTGGCTGGCATGATCAATGTGTTAGTGAAATGTTTTGGGGTTGAAAGCCATACAAATATATTGACAGCCTGGACTTGAGTTAAATTTCACTGGTGTCACAACTGTCACTAACCAGCGGTATGACTTTGAATATGTTATGTAGCTTCTATTTTACCTTACTGTGACATGAGCACTTTAATATGAGAACCGCCCTCTCAGTGGTGATTTAAGTGTACAATACAATTTTGTTAACTGTAGGAACAGTGCTTTATAGACGATCTCTGGGACTGCTCACTGTATAATTGAAATTTTGATTAACAGTTTCTTCCCAGCCTCTGGCAACTACCATTTTACTCCATGCTCCTATGATCTGCTCTTCTTTGCCTGTCTTATTTCTGTTAGTATGCTCTCAAGGTCCATCCATGCATGCTCACATGTGTTAGAAGATTTCCTTCTCTTAAAGCTTGAATGATATTTCTATTAAAGTCTATTCTATATTTTCTTCATTTAGTCACAGGCTAACATTTAGTTTGTCTTTGAATCTTTGCTATTGTGATAAATGTTTAATAAACCTTTGGCATTTCCTAACTCCTATGTGTTTTGGCTCCTCTATCTGTAAAATAAAACATGACCTCAAACCAAACTTTCTACAGATTTCACTGACTACTTCAATAATGTTTTTTCCTCATTTTCTTGGAATCCTTTTTCACTGCAATTCAGTCTGCTTTCTGTTGGTCCTTGAAGCACAGTTCATATATTTCCAGTCCATTGTTCAGGAGTTGTTGGTGACTATGTTTACAAGTGTCTCTGGTCTTCTTAGCTGAGCTTTCAAGGTTTTCTATGCCTGTGGGCAAACTGCATCTCTGCATTCTCACTTTTTGTTGTTGGTGCTGTATTTTTCCTGTACGTTGTCTCTGCTCCTGTTAGTGCCCTGGCCTGGAATACTCCTGTTCCACACCTCCACTCATCATCCACTTAAAATGTAGGACTTGGCTCTAGTTCTCACAAAGCTATTCTTAAATTCCTCTTTTAAAACACCTTCTTCCTTCCTCTGAATGCCGGTAATGGTTCATGTTTACTTCTCCCTGACTACTGACATATTTTAAGTTTCATTGGCTATTTTTTTTAATTTGGGAGAGTTTAGCATGTAAAGATGGGAAAACAATCCGTCAGTCTCTGATCTGGTTTGATATTCGACGCAAATCTATGCCTTTATAGGCATGCAATATATACAGCAAAATTAATAAATGGGTGAAGTGTTTGGAGCTCTGACTACGCTTTAGAATACAAATTCACTTTCACAGCATTTAATTCACCTGTTTGTAATATGATATATATATATGTATATATATATAATTTAATTCTGCCTTGTGAGACCATCTTTTCCTACACCCACTCTTTTTTCAAATATTTTATGCCAATTTAGTAACAAACAATATTTTTCAGTGTGAATTGCTAGCAGCATTTTTCTTTTCTCCACACCCACAATATGTTTCTTGTGACTAGATGCTGTTCCTGGTAACGAATATGACTCTCCCCTTAGCCCTTGGCAATCACACTTGCATGCCAGAATACCCTGTCTGTGAAGCACAGCAAAAAGATGAGGATGGAGATGGGGTCATGGATTTGGTGCTTCCTCTATTTCACACAACAGTAGTTTTAGTCAGCTGAAGAATGGCTGCCTTTCATTGGGGTTTTGTGGGTACCAACTTTAGAATGCTTGAGTCAGAGACTAGATAGCACAGAACACTGATAGACCTTTTATATTTTTCTTAATTCTGCTGCCCGTGTTTCATGAAGCTAAGTCTCAGTCTAGCACTATGACCAGCACCTCAGTCCACCTACCTCAGTCAGGGTAAGGTCATATAGATTTTGGTGCTGGGTTAACTAAGGCTTTAATTGTAAACACAGTGGTAAATCATGTAATGAATACTGCTAGGCAGATGTCCTTTTCTAATGGAAGTCATGGGGGAGCAACTAAAAAGTTTAAGATGTTTTTAGAGTTGAAAGTTTGTGCCTGTAGCTGGTGTAGCTAGCTCATTGTGCTACAGTAACAACTTGTGGCACTGCTTAAAGGCTAAAATCAAACTTACAGTCTGAGATTCTCTCCCCCAGAATATATACCACATTCCATTTACTCTCTTACAATTTGGATAAATATTCCAATAGTTTCTATGTGGTTTAGATCAGGATTACAGTGAGCTTTGAAAGTTGCATTTTAGAAGGGGAATCCTCTTCAGTTTGTCATCAGAAGTCAAAAGCCAGAAGGAGAAAAGGGCCCAAGGTCAGATGCTGGAAGCTTATATTTCATTCAGCTATCTTCTAGTGAATGTGATCAGAGACAGGAAATTGACTCAGAAGCCAGGATCTTTGCCACAACATGCACACAGACTTTAGGTAGTTGTGCTGTTTTCTTCTCTTTAAATTAGGCTCTGGTATCTGTCTAGAGGGAATGAAGAGTACAGAGAGAATGCATTTTGTTTGGGGTTTAAGAAATTTAACAGTCTAGATTTTTTCCTAATCACCAAAGCCCTAAGGCTTTCTCCTTGCTCCTTGGTGATATCATAAAACATGCGTCAATTTATCATAGTATAAATATTTTCCAAACATTAGCAGATGCACTCACTGTTTTAAAATTTAGAATCAAACACCAAAAAAGGAAGTTGACAGCGTTGTTTTAGAATGTGGGGTTTGAATCTAGTGATTTAATCATTAAGTGGTTCATGATTATAAAGCAACCGGAAAATATTAAATACCATGGAAATGTTCTAGAAGAAACACAATGATGTCAGCAAGTGCCTTTTTATTACATCATAGAGAAAGAACATGAATGAATGTGGTTTGGAGTTTTCCTTTCAATAAGGGAAAACTTTGGAAATTCTTAACCTATGGCCTCATCTCTGTGGATTTTCATTTTCTAACTTTCCTCACCTTCCCCTCCAACATTCCTTCATTTTGACTAGTGAACAGTGGTAAGGGTTAGCCAGCAACATAACAGCATTGCTGGTCTCCTGAGTTGGGAGAGGCAACATGCTTCTTTGTTTGCAGTGCCTTTCTAACCATGAACACCTGGCCAGAAACATTAACCTCTTGCATCTTATTCCTCTGGTTTTGAGGAAGACAGGGCATACTTCAGACACAGGACTTGGAACAATGGAGCAGGAACTGACAGGAAGCCTGAAGTCTATCTCTGAAGTTCTAGAGGATGCTATGCCAGCTGCTAAGGGAGAAAATCAATCAATGGTCCAACCCAGCCCTAAAGCCTAATAACCACAATGACTGAAACAGCAGACTACCTCTGTTGGTGCAGTGCTCTCTGGTAGGTAATCAGCAGTGATGTAATTGGACTTAGAGCCCTCTCAATGGGTGAACTGCAAACACAGCCAGATATACATGGCTGGAGAGATCATAGATTTTAGAGAAATACCTATTTCAGTCGTATCTCTAGACAGTGAAACTTCTTACTATATACTTAATATGGATCCTTATATTTACAGACAAGTATACCACACACCACTCATTAAGGAAGCTTCTTTTTGCAACAGATGGAGGCTACTGCAGAGTTCCACAACTGGTCACACACAGAGAATATACATCTGAGAGATGCCCAGTCCTAGGTGACATATCTATGGCAGAACTTCTACATCTAAGGTTCATGAAACAGAGGAACAGGGAGCAGAGAGAAAACTAGTGCTCTATCATTCTCTGCCTTATTCCTTTGAAACAGAAACTCAATGAACGTGGAACTCACAATTTTTGACTAAGGTGACTGGCCAGAGAGTCCCAGTGAGCCTCTTATCTCTGCCGCCTAAAGCATTGAGGGTGGAGGCCTACATGACCATGCCCAACTTTTTATGTGGTGCTGGTGACTTGAATTCCGGTCCTTAAATTGAACCGTCTCCCTAGCTCAGTGGTCTAGGTTTTACTAAGCTACTTCCAAAATACTAAGCTAAATTACGCTCCCATGAGCAACTTGAACTTTCTTGTTGTCTTGTCTTATTTTCTCAGTAACACTTGATCTCATTAATTTTTGAAATCTTTAAACATTTTACATCTATTTGAGTTCAACGAAGGGGGCATGTGTGCGTCACAGTGTGCATATGGAGGCCAGAAAACAATTTACAGGAGTTGACTTTTCTCTCCTCCATGTGGGTCCTGGGGGTTGAACTTAGGTCATCAGCGTTGGCAGTGAGTGCCGTTATCCACTGATCAATCTCACTGGCCCCTAAATGCCCTTGTTACTTGATAAAAGGGGATTTCCTTTCCATCTTCATTTATTGGCATCACATCATCCTCATTTAAGAAATGAAAAACATGAAGGCTAATCAAAGTTTAAGAATTTGTTTGATATAACAAACCTTACAAAGACTCATAGAACAAAGGGAAGCAGTGTTGGATCATTAAAACTCCAGACCTCTACTCACCTAGTTAGACCTTCCCCACACTGTCCTCATCTCTGCCTTGGGTCTAGCCCCTCTTTTGCTTGTCCTGTTTGAGACCCCTGAACTACTTTAATAAGTATGCTTCCCACTATTCATCAAAGAATCTTCTTTTTGCAACTGATGGAGACTATTACAGAGTTCTACAACTAGTCAAACACAGAAAATTAAGTGTTTGTGAGATGTCTAGTCCTAAGTTACACATCCACAATGGAAACTCTATACATAAGGCTCAGTGACCATAGTAGAAGAGGGGGTATAGGAAATATTAATGCATCTCTCAACTTTCACCCATGAAATGTCCTCATGCAATAGATGGGGATTAGCATAGAAAGCCACAACTGGCCAAAGTGCAGAGAATAAGAGATTGCAGAGTGTATGTCCCTGGATAGGACACTTCTATTAAACCTCTGTCACCCAGGGTTCAGGGACCATTGCAGAAAAGGAGGGTGGAAAGAATGTAAGAGCCAGGGACTGTGAATGACCACAAGGATACAGGTTCCTGGGAACTTGTATATATGAATTTACAGCAATGATGATAGCATGTACAAGGTCCATGAAAACTCTAAAGGAGTGATGCTAGATAGCCTGACCAGGCTTTAGTGGATGAACTCTCTAGAGGGACATCTGGGGACACAAACTTGACTCAATAGGCCTTAACATATATGACAGAAAGTATGAAATACTATAGGGGAGCTATGGGAGGGTGCAGGTAGGGGAGGGGGCTTAAATATGATGAAGATGCATTGTATGAATTACACAAAAATTCAATAAAAAATAAAGTCTGATTTGTGTCTCCAAATGCCCTTCAGTGTGGGTCCATCCACTGGGCCGCCAAGAGCTCCATTTCTGTGAGACACTGTTTATCTATAGGCCATATTATAAATATAAGACAGAACATTAAATTGAGTGGGGGCAGTGAGGAGAGTGTGGAGAGGAGACGGGATCTAAATGTCATCAAACTATATTGTATGAAAATAGCAAAAATTCAATAGAAAAGTAAAACAAAACTTCATTTTCGTTTGATAACTCTCTACAAGCTTAACTTTCCAGTTGTTACTGAAAAGTTATAAAAAGGAACATGACCCCAAATAATTTGACTTTTGGAAGTGTCCCAGTTCCTAGAGGACTTTGAGAATATGTAAATGCTATTATTAATGGAAAAAGTCGTGCTGAACTAGATAAAGTGTCCAGCGGCATGTCTGATTTTAACAGTAGAAAATTATAGTAGAGGGCAGTTTATCTGCTGCTTAGTTTCTCATCTGTTAAAGGAATATGTTGGACTAGAGAATGGTATTCCTCTTTTTGAAATCAAATTTTGGTTTTTTCCTAATGTATAAGATAGATAAAAGCTGTGCCAGTGAGATGACTCAGCAGGTAAAGGCAGTTCAGCATAAGAATGATGGGCCAAGTTCCATCCCAGGAAGCCATGTAAAGGCGGAAGGGGAGAACTGACCCCACAGAGTTGTCCTTAGACCATCTATGTGCATGTTGTAGTATATACCTATGTGCATGCTCATGTGCATAGGCAAATAATAAAGAAATGTAAAGAGAGAGAAAAGAACTGAGCACTTTGGTTGAAGGGAGGGATAAGCGTACTTGTGTTTCCTATTTTCAAGTCATTCCTGCCACCTCTTTGGACATTTCCTAGTGATGCAGAAAACACAATTTAAAAGCTACTGGACAGTACCGTCTCTGAGGCCAGTTCTCAGTGCTCACAGTCAGCAAACATGCATTTGACTACCCTAAAAACTGGCTCAATGTTGTAAATGCAAATGCTCCCTCCACACAAGTTGCTCTGATGTATGACCTTGATGGTCCATGGGTCAAACTGTATGCTTTAAACACTAGACTGCATTTAATGCAACTAATAAGGCTTACATTTTTCTCTCCTGCAGGTTTTATATTTATATTGTCAAAATCTTAGGGACAAATGTTCTGGATTTAGTGACCCATTTCATGAGAAGCTACACTCTGTTTTTAAAGTATTTGTTAGTACATGTTTATTCAAATGGTCATAGCTATAATAATTAACCCCCAAATATGTTAGGTGGAATTCCAGGAACATTTTTAGCATCAAATCTTTTTTTTTTCTTTTGTTTTTTGGTCTGTTTGCACATACTGCTTTAAATGCCTCCTCCTCCAATTCTTCA
Organism: Eospalax fontanierii; assembly: GCA_035773235.1. Taxonomy (NCBI): domain Eukaryota; kingdom Metazoa; phylum Chordata; class Mammalia; order Rodentia; family Spalacidae; genus Eospalax; species Eospalax fontanierii. The sequence goes on from CM069530.1 coordinate 24,712,648, forward strand.
TTAAGAAGGAAAGCCAAGGAAACTAATTAGAATATATTTTGCTTTCTTATGCCAATTTTCTTTCAATTTATACTATCTTTTCTTGTGAGAGTAGATCAGTTTACATTTTGCATAGAGAGATATTTTGCATTTTTAATATTCAATTCCCAGCAAAATACTACTCAATGCAGGAGAAAGCTTATAGTAATTAGTCCCTTGGATTTGATAAACATATTCATGCGATTAAACCCAGTGATCAACACACAAGCACACATATTTATTAACTGGTATCTGAAGATTATGATGAAAAAAAGTGCATGTGGAATGATGGGAAAAATTAATCAGGGATTTAAGACAAAACAACATGATGAATAATTTATTGCCTTTGGATAATTTTATTTATATATTTATTTTTTAAATTTGCAAAAGCATGAAAAATTAAGCTACTCAACTCTTTCCCTCTGCTAAGGGAAAGAAAACAACCAAAGTCATTAATGCTATTTTCCTCTAAAAAACTTGCAGCCCAGTGGAAGTGCATGAAGTTTTAAAACCTAAGCTTGAAAATAGCTTTGGTGGTGATGCTCATCCCTCAGACTGGACAAGTGAATACAGACAGATACTGCCTGCATCTTCTTCTGCTGATTGGACAACAAACAGTGATGAAATAATGGGGAAGAAGAAGAGTTTCTCTCCCCAGAAGTTAATTTTTTTATTTATATATTTACCGTGTCAAAAGTGAACTTCGCATGAGATACACAATAAACAATAACACAGAAATGAAGATAGTACAGCTAGGAAGAGGTGTAAAATAGAAAAAAGTGAAGTTGTCCTTTCATACAAATATAAAGGAGATGACACTATTTGAACTGAAAGCCACACTTTATCGGTATGACATTAAAAATATAAGAGACAAATTTTACTTGAGTAAGTTTTTGTGCTTTTCTTGACTTGAATAATTGAAAAAGTTGAATCTACCCCAGGGTTTTCTTATAGTTTATTAAAGATATTGTTTTGTAATGGAAAGAAATGAACACCACAAACATGAAACGATTGGGGATTAATACAGATATTTTATAGCTCAACCATGTGCTAGAATGTACTCATTAAAATTACATTCAGAGAGCTACCAAGAGTTATTTTTTAGAAAGATATTTAATGCCATAGGAAACATTTATCTCTAAAATTAAGTGAAAAAATTCAGATGGGAACATGCTCTCAATTTTACAAGGAAAATATATTTAGAAAAAGACCAGGTAAGAAATAGACCACGATTTTTTCTCTCTGATGGGGCCTGAGTGTGTAACCCAGCCTGGTCTCTAATCTGTAATCTTCCTATTTCAACTTCCTGAGTTCTGGGATTATAGGTTTCTATCACCATGCCTGGCTATTTCATTTTCTAATCAGTGAATGCAAACATTATAAAAATGTTACAAGCAAGTTCCTTTAGCCCTCACATTGTTCTTTGTGATGTAATACCATGTACAGACATTTCTCTTTCTTTTTCTTTCTTATTTGTTTGTGTCATAGTAGTGTCTGGTAGTAGATTTAAATGGTTATTTAATGAATACAGCAACAGATTTTCATGAATTTAAGGTATCCTAAATTCAAATAAAGAATGAGACTTGGCCAATTCTTGGTCTTGTAGTGAGATGTTGTGTGAGTTTATGAGCTTTGTATGAGTTTGTATGGACTAGTCAGTATGAGTGCAGATTGTGGAATTCAAATGCTCTGTTCAGGAAATCTGACACTTAACTGTGTTGCCTGTAACACATGGCTTAATCACTCTACTAAGACTGGATTTATTATGAGCATACTGAAAGCATTATATGAGATGCTTGTAACAGTAGTTACTATAGTGCTTGATGCATTGTAAATGCTCAATATATGTTAATATATGCTTCTTATTATTATGAAAATGGAAATTATAAACCTAAAACCCATTTATTCCAGACAGCTTACAATGAGAGTGGAAAAAGCCTAAAGATCACAAAGCATGGTTTTGTTTCCTTTAAGATTTATTTTTATTTATTCTATTTTACTTTTGATTTATTTTAAGTTTTAGTTACTTGTATATGTATGCATGTTTGTGTGGGGGAATGTGTACATGTAAGTGCAAGTATCTGTGAAGTTTAGAGAAGGTGCTGGAGTTGTGAGCTAGTAGACATGGTCCTGGGACCCAGCTTGCAATCTCTTCATGAACAGTTCAACCTCTTTCCAGCCCTAGAAGCAGTGGTTGGATGAGGAATCTAAAGAGAGACAATTATTGTCACAATTTTTTTTAACACATCACCATTTCTCTGCTATAAAGATAAGGGAGAGTTTGTAAATCAGTCAGCACATGGAATCCCATTTACATTTTTCCCTGTCTCTGTCCCTGTCTATCCTCTCACCCCCGTCCATCTGTACAGATGATATCCAGAGTGCTAGAGTCACTGGTTATTTCAGAATGGTACGCAGTTTATGTGATTAATTGCCTAATTCTTCATACTTTCCTATAATTATCAAATAGTTAATGAATATTTATATTTTATACAACCTATAAAGGTGGTATTTTTAAAAAATCAGGATATAAATGTGTATCAGTCTGGCCTTTGTTATAATAATTATAAATCCAAGTTAGTAGGAACTGAATTAACAAAATCTTATTGTATTTATTACTCACAGGCAAAGAAGTGAGAGAATTGACTGTAACTATTATTTCTTTGTGATATGAAGTAGAAGTGGAATATATTAACAGAGAATTTTTAATTAGGAGAGCCAAGCCTTTCAGACACCTGAAAAGCTTCATTTTGCATAAGAAAAAGAATGTGTCATATATTTTGGACATTTAGAGCAAATGTGCTTTAATAACATATATTTTTACAGAGTCTATTATAAAAGTGGTATTCATAATGAAAAGAATGTTTTAAAAATAGGCTTATGTTATTTCTAACACTAAAATTATTTTTGCTACCAGTGAGAAATAATCTCCTCATAAATAACTGAGTAACAGGAAAGCTTAGGTTCAAGAAAACTCCAAATATTGAATCTTCTTGAACAAACTCAGAGACATTGGCAACTGTGCCAGCTACTCACTGTAGTGATGCTGTGTGGTATCACATAGATCCCCATCCAGGAAGTCAGGGTTCAGGGTCCCAGTTGCTCAGCAAGAAGGGTTTCTACCTCAAAAAGATCACATGCACTTTTTGAAACACTCTGGCGTTTCTTGGGCTTCTTTTTCACTCCTCCTCCTCAAAAGAGTTGATTACCTCAGTAGTGCTAACTGATGCACATGTAACCCTATTTTTTTGTTTATTGTTATTATTATTTTTATGTGTATGAATGTATTGTCTGCATGTGTATAATTGCACCCATATTGCCTGCGGAGGTCAGAAGAGAGTGTCAGATCCCCTGAAACAGGAGTTATGGACAGTTATTAGCTGCCATGTGGGCCCTGGTAATCGAACCCAGGTCCTATGCAAAAGCAGTCAGTGCTCTTAACTGCTGAGCCAAACCCTGTTACCCCATTTCTTGATATAACAGCTTTAAGCAACATCTGTGTCATATACTAGAAAACAGGAGGAATGTATGTTGATATGCTTCTGTCCATTCACTTCTAGATATTATTAGAGATACAATTCTTATAAGTTCTTCTAATTGTTACTTTAGAATGATAAATTATACACTTAAACCTTTGGATATTGAACCACATAGGATATTATTACCTGTCAATCTATGAAAAATTAGGATGCTTATAGACCTATCCTCTCCAATGCTCTTTCTCACTTCTGTCTGGTCATACCATTTATTTTACAGTGATTTGTATGAGTAAAAGTGTGTGCATATGTATTTGTGTGCATTGTTCATGAGAGTATGCTTATATATATTTTCTCTTTTTAGATTAATATATATGTGTATATGAGAGAGACCACCATTATTCTAGACTTTTAAGATCTTTCCACGACCTGATTAAACAATTTAAAAGACTTGGGGGATGCAGAGTTGGTTCAGAAGTTAAGAGCACTGACTGCTCTTGCAGATGATGTGGGTTCAGTTCCCAGCACCCACATGGCAGCTAACAACCATCCATAACTCCAGTTCCAGGGGAATATGATGCCCTCTTCTGACCTTTGTGGGCATTGCATGTCATGAGTGCACTTACATACATGCAGGCAATAGACTCATACATAAAATAAAAATAAAAGATAAAATATTTTTAAAAATTAAAATATTAAAAAGGACACAATATATTATAATTGTACAAGTTTTGTCATTAGGGAACTAAACTAAGATACTCAAGGTCTAATGTAGAGAAGAAATGTAGTGCTCTTTCAGGATGTTGAGTCACATGAAGGAGAGTGGTGTCAGTATTATGATTAAATGGATTAAAATATTTTATTTATTATTTTAATTATACATATATATATATGTATTGCCTACAAGTATGTAAGTGCACCTGTGTCATGCAATACCTGCAGAGGTCAGAAGAGAACATCAGATCCCTTGGAATTGGAGTTATGGACAGTTGTGAGCTGCCACGTAGGTGCTAGGAATTGAACCCGGGTCCTCTGCAAGAGCAGCCAGTGCTCTTTACTGCTGAGTCATCTCTCCAGTCCCAGATTTGTAATTCTTTTACTTGATGTTGTATTTGGATGGTAATATTCTTATACAGCTTTTTGTCCCCCAATAATCTCTAAATACATGTTTTTGTTTTTATGATCCTCTTAATAAGATTTGCACATTATTTGTGTAACATAATTGACTTTTTCTCCATAAGGCTTTGAACATCTTGCTGTCTCATTGTACTCTTGACTCAGTTTCACTATGATTTGATCTCAATTTCTCTTTCTCAGACTTCTATTTTAATTGCATTGAAAGATGACTTTAAATGCTGTTCCGACAGATATTTTTGGAAGATCAGTTCCCTGAGTTCTCACATGTCCAAAAATGTAATTATTTTGCCAATACATTCATTTGACAGTTTGGCTAGTCATAAAAGTATTGGCTTAAATTATTTTTCTCTGACATTTGAAGGCATTAGTGGATTTACTTTAGAATTTGACATTACTAATGCTACAGTGGATAATCATTTGACTGTCTGTTATTGACAGACATTCCCCACCCCCAAATACTTTGAGAGATATCTTTTAAAATTTGAACTTCAACAATTTTGCAAGCTGACTCAATGTCATTTATTTACTCTTCTTGACACCAGAAGCTTTTCAATATGGAAATGCACTAATTTTTCAGGAAAAATTGTGATTCTTGGGTTTCTCTTTCCTTTAATTCTGTTTTCCTTATGGAAATCTTGCTAGACAGATGTTGTGCCTTCTGGATCTAACTTCTGTGTGCTTTAATTTTTCTCTGCTTTATCATTTTGTCTTTTAGGCTTTAAATTCAGAGTGATTTATTTTTGTGTTATCTTTCAAATGTCGAACTTGGTCTTTAGCCATAATCCATTCTAAGATTCAATCTCTCTAGTGAGTTTTATATTTTGGTAATTAAATATATATTCCAGGAATCTTTTTCTATTTTCAAGCCCTACTCCACAACTTAAAAAAAATTTCATCCTGTGCTTATTTTGTGCATGTAATATTCTCTCTATTATCTTTGGGGATAATTATAATTTAATTAGAATAGAAAAATTCCTTTCAGTGGTGTGTATGTGTATCAGTTCTGTTCCCTCTGCTATGACTCTGATAAACCACTTCCCCCCCTGAATTTATTTTCACCAAATATTAAACAGAAACCATAGATTAGTTCCTGTGGGTAGCCAGCATTGTTGTCCTTTGCCATGAGATCAATCTTTCATTCAAAAAACTTCTCCCCTGAATGGGAAGTATGGTAAATTTAAAATGGATGCAGATTCTTTGGTACATCTTCCCTCAGGAGATTAGTGAAGTCTCTGCCACTTGATATCTGGTAAGCTTCACTACTCTTAAACCAATGAAATGCAGTGAGAATGATATTACACCAAGCCTGGAACCAGATCTGGGGAGACAGTGGTTTACGTCACTTTTTTCCTGTATGCTGTAATAGTAGCTCCTGGACTCCAGTAGCCATGCTAAAAGGGAAGTCCAAGCAGCCTTGGGAGAGGTCTGTATAGACATGAAACATACCCTTGACTGAAAGCCATAGCCAGAAGCCATCATCCGCTGGCCATCCATGTGACTACGTCACATTGAGTAGTGAGTGACCAGCCTCAGGTGCACTGTGCCTCCAGCGCCATGTGAAGCCTAGAGGAGCCTGCCCGAAATTTATAAGGAGATGACATGTGATTTTTCTGTTGAGATGCTAAGTTTGGTGATCATTTGTTATTTAGCAATTGATAACCAGGACAGAGACTGACTTAAGGAACGGTACAAATGGGCAAGCTATATTCAGGAGGTGTATGTTCAGAGAGCACCAAACCAAAAGAATGCCCAGGGAAAGAAGAAACCAAAGTCAATTGCTAGAGTACAGGCTATTCATCTACAATAACAGACATCAGATCAATAGCCCAGAAAGGTGTTGGAAAGGTTCAGACTCTTGATAAGACTGTGGTTGCACAAGGATATACACTTGCCAAAAGTAGTCTCTTAGAATGAGTGCATTTCATTGGAGGTAAAACAATATAAATTGATTTAAACTATAGAATTGCTTCCTTTCCTCCACTAAACACTTTCAATGGCTCCATGTTGCTTCAGCATTTACAATATATCCAGAGTCCTTAATGTGAGATTCTAGGCTCTTTGTGATCTGAGAAATATATTCTCCATGGCAACCCCCAGCCTACCTCATGTTAGTGCTCAACCTTGCAGGCTCACTGTCGGCAGCAAACTAGTCTAGCATCAGACTTGGCTCCCCCTCCTCTTTCTTCATGAAAGACTTTTCCACTTTCTTTTCTTAATTTTCAAAGTCCTGTCATTCTTTTAAGGCTAAAGTATGATAAAAAAGCTCTTCCTGAATTCTAGAGGTAACCATTCTCTTTGACTCCCACAGCAGGCACTCGTGCCATTATCAGAGTGTACCTACTATGACTCGATTGCAGTCATTATGATTGGTTGCTTCTGTCAGCAGACCCAACCTCTCTAAGAACAAGAACTATTCTTATTCAACATAGAACTCCAACAATTCTTTGTACTTGGTAAATGTTGGTGTTTTTGAAGATCTAGTTCTAGGTTAGAGCCAATGACCTATTATGGTTATATTTTTCCTGTTGCATTAAAAATGGCTACTATTTTCCTTGGCATTACAAGTTAACTTTATTTTTATCTTATCATATAACTTGCCTGCCAAGACACCTGGATTCATTGTTCTCAAAAGCTCCATGTTTGACATTCACCTTTTATTCTAGGAGCTTTCGTGAAAACCATCTGTGCCTGCGCTATATACTGGCAGGTTTTTCTTTGGGTCTGCTAGACTTTGGCCACTTTGAGATTTCTTTGCCTCTTACCATCTGCCCACAGATTAAAATGGAGAATACTGGCTACTTTTGTCTTGTTCGATTAATTATTCTTCCTTCATCTACTTCATGTTTTAGAAATCTCTAGGATTTCCTCTCTCCTATCATCTTTGTTGTTTTCAGTTCATATTTTAAAACTTGAATTTACTAATATTTTAGTGGCAATAAACATATAGGTTTAGGTCGTTATCTTTAATGGAATGTAATAATCCACTATAACATTCCAAATGTTCAAATCTTGTACTATATTTATTTTATATTGTGCTATGTTCTAATGCTGCACTGATATTTTTGCAAGATTTGCAAGATGACTCACTTTTTGAGACTTCTCTTCCTCATCTATAAAATGATTAAACAGCATAAACCTTGAAATATTATTTTAGAGTCAACATTCTTAATGCATTGGGATTCAAACAGATAGAGTTATGCTTTTACAATATCAAGAATCATTTGTACACAGCTATCATAATACACAGTGTGGAGATCTAATATGATTGAAATGAGTCTATAATATTTTTCAGCAGTCATCTCCATAGCGGCTTTTGAGAGCATTATGATGCTCTCTTATTTTTACCCAAGTAGTTCTTACGCCAATTTCGAACCAAGATCTGATTATTGTTCAATATTCCAGAGGTAGGTAAGAAACAGAATCAGTCTCTCATAATCATCAAATGACCCCAAATATGTTCAAGAAATCTCTTACATATGTGAATAGTTCTTTAGAATGAAGTTTGTAATGTGTAAAATGGGGCAATCTTGATTGTTGTTCTCTGAAATTCCTTACAAATGAACACAAATAGTGTCCCATACAATTCTGCCACCCTGACCATTGCACTATATATTGCTTATCAGGAACTACCACATTTATCCATGTATTTCTTCTAAGTTTCTACAGACATAGACTTCTAACACAAGAATGAGAAGTATAGAACTGTATGTATGAGAGTGGAAATTCTCACCCTCATAGCGTGGAATACAGTTTTTCTTCTGGTGGATTGTTTCCTGGAAACTTCATAGTTTTAAATCTTTTCAATGTAACATAAGGGTAGGAGAAATAGAAGAGAAAAAAACTCATGATAGCGGGAGGGGAAAATCTCTGTTTACAGTTGTGTATTGAGTATAAGATTGTAGTCCAGAACAGACCACATATAGTGGTGGTCCCCTAAGGTTATAATGGAGCTGTGGAATTCCTGTATTTCATGATGCCAGAGCCATTTAAATGTCTCATCAGAAAGACCATTGTCCCTCCATGAGACCAAGAAGAGTTTAGAGCCCAAACCAATTCTGAGGTCACTGCTGAATTAATTTCTTAGCTCTCATGTGAACATAATCCCATCAGGCCCATCAAGTACCAACTCTTACATGCCCATTTGCCTCTGTAATGCCTGACCTTCCTTTGTCGTATTCCAGTCTCTGATATGCATGGAAAGGTCAGCAGGCAGTAAGAAGCGTCTAATGGCTCATGTGAGTTCATCCACCTAGGACTGATTTCCCTTATATTGCCTCAGGTTATGCAGCTTTTATTTTGAGGAGGGATGTGTAGTTATATTACTCAGTTTTTCTGCTTTTAGAACCCTCAGACTGATCCTATTCACCCCCATGTCCCACAGCCTCATGAGCCAGGCTGAAAGAGGCTCTTTGATTTCTTGTTGAAAAGTTAAGCAGTTAAAATACAGACCATCCTGACACCAGAGTTGGCTGGACTCACCCATTATTGAGACTCCTTTCTGCTTTCATTTCTACCTCACTGTCCCTCCTCACTATTTAATTCTTCCCATGGGTTTCATGTTCTTCAATCCCAGGAAGAACTATTCAGCACATATCTAATTTGTGTGCTCTTTCTCTTATGTCTCCCAGAAATGACAAGCCAATGCCTCTTTCTCATCCAGTCCCTCCTCCACTTTTCCTGCCAATTCAGAGGCTACTATAGAGGAATACATCTACATGTGTGTTTCTCATTGTAATTCTGCTTCCTTATGTGGGCAAGTCTTTTTGGGTACATAGCTGAGGTTTTGTCGAGAGTCTTACTGCCTACAGGAAAGGCCACAATTGGCTCTTACAGTCTGTTTATAATTCTGTTATTGTCTCTCATATGTGCTGCTTTCAGGGATTGCACTATATCCTGTAGCTCATTACGGAGGCTTGCTATTCCACACCATGTAGAGGAAGGCTGCTCCCCTGGGAGTACCCTTACGGATACTCTACCTTCAACCGGAAGAGCCTCAGCTACGTGTCTTATCACCCATAGCAGCGGCAATACAACTGCTACGGAAGACAGGGCACAGGGGAAAGGACGTCGGGATTGTCTGCTGCTTACTCCAGCCTTAGGTGGGTTAGTTTCAGTTGTATGCTTTATCACCCGTAGCACGAGCAAGACTTCTTCCAAACTCAACTTTGTTTTTCTTGTGCTCTAGCAGAACCAAAGATAGGCTAGAGTTGTTGTGTGACTTTTCCTGGGGAGATGTGAACAAGCATCCATTTACCCCCAAAAGAATACTGACGGTAGTTCAAAGAAACAATTGTACTGATGTCTATTCTGATGAACCAGGTTTAGGTGCAGGAGAATGGACGAGTGGTTACTTAAAGGAATAAAGGCAACTTGTATACAGTTGCATCCTTGAAAAAGTCTCCCCTGACCAGCAACTGTTGAGTGCATACATATCTTCGGGGAGGAGAGGGGTCTCATGTGCCTAATGAGCTGCCTGATATGCTACCTCATGAGCTTCACGAGATTCTCCCTTCGCTAACTGAGGGAAAGTTAGGGACCCCAGTCTTGTGAGGGTCTTGTGTGGGCAATCACTGCTGCTCTGTTTTCAGAACAACATCTAGGCCATGTTGTACTCAGAGGACAGAATTCCACAGCAATCAGATAAACATGCAGTTATGGACAGAAAATGATAATAAATGACTATTAGCCATTTGTATAGACATTATTTTTACTGTGGGTTTTATCCTTATTTTAGAGTATACTATTTGTTAAAAATCAGCTTTTTGTGGAACAGTGTGTGGTGTTAAGCTACAGCAGTTTCATACAGTTCATATTTGCTATGTCACTTAATTGACTCATTTTTCTTTTGTACTTGATTTAATCCTACGCTTTGTTCATTTATGACACTAGAGGAAATGGGCTCTACCATATATTTGTTTAAGTATGTTTTATTATATGTGTACATTTGTGTACATATAATATATATATTATGGCTATATAAAGGCTATGTGGCACACATATATACACATACAGTTTAAGTGTGTAGCAGGGTAAGCCATCTAGGTCTACACACATCCTGTGATGTGTGTATAATGATGAAGTTATGTGGTAAGTATTTCTCACGACATCCCCTGTCATTGAGTGATAATTGGGTGCATTTGTTACAACTGGAGGACGAATCTGGGCTCTATAAAGAAAAGGCACAATCTGCAGGAAAATGTCATTCTAGTGTCTGGAATTCAAATTCAGGGAATAGAATCAAAACCAGAGAGATACCCTGGAGAGAAGAGTGGCTTCCTAAGGAAGTACACCTAGCTCCCTGTTACCATTAATGCTCTCCTGGAGAGAAGCAAGATGGCTTCCCTGCACCTTGAATCACCTCTTCTCCGGTGTCCCCTCCCTGCAGCGTGTGCTTTAGCTGGTTTTCCATTTACGGTAGAGACACCTGTCATCAATTTATTATAAACTACTTTGTTATTGTTCAAGGCCTCTACCCACAAAAAGTAAAAACAGATTGTTTGCCAGTTCCCTTTTGGAAAAGGGAACCCTAGAAGACAATATTTATTTTTCATTTTTCTCTTCAAAATGACACAATAAACTTAAATATGAACAAAGTCAAGGGGAAGCTATCAAACACCAGTATATACATAATTTACTGAGTGTACAGTAATGACATAAAACACATGTGCTATGAGACTCATTTTTGCAACTGGAGTTATGTGGAGAATGAAAAGTAGCACAGCAGGCAACTGATGTTCATAACAGATACTGTTTTGAATCTGGCGAGGTGAAATCTACACCTACCATCTTCTCTATTACTGCAACCAGAATTCTTTAGTTCTCTCGTGGCCTATGCATAATTAGCAATAAATTCACTAAGTGTATGGCTCCTTCATTTTCCTCTCCTGGGGAGGTTGAGGGGGTACATGCAAGCCAACAGATGCCTTGTCTACTCTTCAAAACCTATAAATTAGGAATTTTGAGCTTAACATCATTCAGTTTTCAAAATTGAAAATGCACTTTTAAAGATTCCTGTCTCAAATGTCAGCAGTAGAATTCATTGTGTAGTTCCCAGGACGCACATGGTTCACCTGTGAATGTCCTCATCAGCCTCACATGTTCAGTGGCAGAGATGCTTTCTGCCACTGTGGAAGGGGTGGAAGAAGCCCGGCTTATTCAGCACAATACCCTTGTGAACGATGCTCAGTGGCGGTTGTTCATGACATACTATCAGTGATCAGCTTCAGCTGCCACTGCCTAACACAAGGGCATTCAGGTCCTGTTCACATACAGGTCAACCGGAAGGAGCTGTAGTGAGGGCAACTTAAAGGACAAGTGGAGAGTTGTCACCAGGGTCCAAGATCAATAGCCATTCCTGTAAAATGAAGTGGCCATGTTTAAGTATCTTTTCCACAACTTCCTCACACTCTTTATTTCCACCTTGATTGAAACCTCATTTGCTATCCTGGGAGATGATGGCATAATTTTTATGTCTTGTAAGACAGGACACAAGTGAAGGAAGGCTTTAGGGAAAATCTGCCTTCAAAGGGGGTGGAATTATGTGGGCCTGTTTTCTTTCTAATTTTACCACCAGGTAGAAAGCTTGTTTTATCAATTTTATGCATATCATCTGTTTCACTGGAGTTACAACACAAGGCTTCTGAAGCAAGATAGCACTGGGCTTGGAAAAAGATAGAGTCACTAATGCTTTCTTAAAAAGGATCACCACTGGGGCTGGAGAGAGATGGCTTAGCAGTCAAGAGCACAGGCTGCTTTTGTAGAGGACCTCGGTTTGATTCCCAGCACCCACATGGTGCCTAACACCTGTCTATAACTCCAGTTCCAAAGGGAATCTAATACCTTCTTTTGACTGTGCAGGCATTGCATGACACAGGTACACTAACATGCAAGCAATACGTTCATATACATAAAATAAACAAACAAATGAATCACCAGACATGGCTTCAGTGTCATCTTTCATGTGTTTATTAAGTGATAAATAACAATGCACATTGGTGTGTACGTGCAGAGAAGTAGCATTTGAAATTGATTTTTGAAGAGGTATTCAACTCAAAGGAAGACACAGGTTCAACAGTGTTGGTACCAGTATACTGTGATTTTTGGTTATTCTTTTCTGTTTGACACTATAGCATTGATTGGAAAGATTATCTTGCCCTGAGTTTGCTTCCTGGGATATTTTCCTATGTATCTAGACCTTGTGAATACTTGTTGCATTGAAGAAAGGGGGAGGGGCAAGTAAGATGTAAAAAAGATTTTCAGATACTTAAGGATGTTTTTACCTATCTACTCAGTAATTTTGGAGATGGAAACCATTTTTTTGCCATTGTTAATATTAGTAAAAGGATTTGTAGAGATCTATTATGTGCTACTCACTCTGAAAAATGTACAGAGTATAAAGGTCAACCAGACCTGATAGTGCTCTGAAGAATATGACGGTAGAAGGGCAGAGTGACACTTAAAAAAGGAACAAATTAGTGTCTAATTTGTAAACTGTGAAAAAGACTATAAATGGAAGCAACATGGAATGCCAACAGTTTAACAGGAAAACAGACTTGAACTAAAGTGAAGGATGAAGAAGTGCGGTCTGAACTGGATAGATGACTGAGTAGCATGTGATAGTGAAGTAAAGTGTGTAGGTGGGGGAAGGAGTGGTTTCAAGACAGTGTTCTAAACAGAAGGACAGACAAGATGTGGAAGAGCCTGTGTGAGGGAATGGAAGGTGGCAGATGTGGCTCAGGTGTCCTGGCAGCAGAAGACAGAGGCATGCGATGGTATGACATTTCCAGGGCACCAGGGGCAGTGTCAGAGTTTGGATTTTTCTTTCCTGTAACAGGAAGCAACTAAAGGGCTTTAAACATTAAGTAATTTTTTTTTAAGTAGAAGAGGGTGTAGGATCTCCTGGACCTGGAGTTGCAGTGTTCCCGATTATGGGGTGCTGGGTACCTTACCTGGGTCCTCTGCACAAGGACCGTGGAGCCTTCTCTCCAATCCCTGAGTAAAAATGTTGACCTACATTTTGAAAAGACCATTCTAATATCATGATATGACGTCCATGTATGCACTCCACCCTCTGGAGCCCTCAGAAAGTATTATTTAGATTGGGTGCTGTGGAAACTCAATATTCTGCATCCCTTGTTTCTAATCATAACTTTTTACAAAACAGCATGAACTTTCAGTGTTATGATTTTACTCTTAGGGTCAATAAACATCCTAGTTATGAATTTTCTCTTGTTTTTCAGTAAACTGAAAACATGTGAGCTGTAACACACTTACTCTAAATATCAGGAATTACTCTGTAGCACAACACAGTCAAATACTGCTGCTCCAAGATGGCTTTCCTTCTCTTGCAGAATGTGGTTCATAAATGTTGCTTAGTGTTCTGTGTTTGCTCCATCCTCCAATTTACATACTATACTCATTACATCTTTTCCATTGATTCTTTTTAAAAAATTATTTTTTATTTTTTTTGTTTTCTTGAAATAGGATTTCTCTGTAGGCCCAGCTAGCCTGGAAATCACTATGTAGACCAGGCTGGCCTTGAACTCAGAGAGATCCATCTGCCTCTCTGCCTTCTGAGTGCTAGGACTAAAGGTGTGTACCACCATGCCTGGCTTCAACTCTAATTCTTATCCTTTTATCCCACAAAATTCTCTCCTTCCTCTCCCTCTCCCTCTCCCTCTCCCTCTCCCTCTCCCTCTCCCTCTCCCTCTCCCTCTCCCTCTCCCTCTCCCTCTCCCTCTCCCTCTCCCTCTCCCTCTCCCTCTCCCTCTCCCTCTCCCTCTCCCTCTCTCCCTCTCTCTCTCTCTTGAGATAGGATCCCTCTGTATCTCCAGATGGCCTGAAACTGGCTGTGTAGACCAGGATGGCCTCGATCTCACAGAGATCCCCTACCTCTGCCTCCTGATGCTGGGATTAAAGATATGTACCACCACAACACCTGGCTTATTCAACATATATTTCTTTAATAACCACTCTCAGTAGATGCAGTGTTCAACACTGAGTTTCACTGGTGATGGAAACATATACACTATTACTATCACTATCAAGGGGTTGGTCTGCAGGTGACCTTAAAATGTTCAGACCTCTTTAACCATTGGGCTGTTAGGCACATCTCAAGGAGTGGTGTTTGAAAATTCCATGTTCCAGTAACTTGCTGTAATGATTCCAGATTTCAAAATTAGAGTGTTCTCTGTCCTATTTACCCTTGTCACAAATTGTCCCAATTGAGACATTTGGCAGAATCTTCCCTAATCTTGTTTCTCCCATTCATCTTCTCCTTTCTATTTTCAGATCTACCATCCTAGTTACAATTTGTTCCTCTGTATTTGAGTTACTGCTTTAATATCCTGACTGGTCCTGGGGATCTGCAGTCACTCATTGCTCTGGTTCTTGCTGTGTCCTGGTTCCCACAAACCTTCCATGGTATCTACTTTCCCACTGACAGAATCATGCCCTTTAGTTCATACCCAAATCCCAAGCTTTCAGGCCAATTTCTTCCTCTTCTACCCTTCTCTAGTTTGGTGTAACTATTGCTGTTTTCTCCAAATGCACCTGTGATTTGTTACTTTTGCGTTTTTTGTTAATGAGGTACATTCCATGTGGAATGTCTTCCAGAAATATAAATTCCATCTTTCAAGATGCAGAAAACTGCTGTCTACTTTCTCAGTTTGTAAGTAGACAAAGACTGATTCAGAAAAAAACAGCTTGTAAACAGATGTTGCTTTTCAGTTATTTATTGAGTAGTGTGCCAGTTTATGGCATCATCATATTCACTCATATAATCCAATAAATCCAACTTTATTCATTCTTTCATTCTACAGAGCTTTGTAAGAATCCACTTACTCTGTCCTGAAACTCCACCCTTGGGTGAATGAAAGTAGAAAAACCTCAAGTTCATAAAGCAGGTGCATGTAAAGAGCTATTGTCTCAGTGCTGACGTGGCAGAACATTTATTTATATTCTTAAAGTTTTATTTTATTTTTAATTGACATCATAATTACTTTACATATTTATAGGGCATAATGTAGTCATTTGACACATGAACACACTGCATAATGATTGGTCAGAATAGGTGGCATACCCATCATTTCAAAATGTATTGTTCCTTTGTTCCTCTTTTGTACTTATTTTGGAATATAATATTGTTAATTATAGTAGCCATTATAGTCAGCTGCAGCTGTCTACTTGACACAAACCCAGAGTCACCCCAGAACATGGAACCTCAACTGAAGAATTACCTCCTTCAGAATGGGTTGTGGCCATGTCTGTGAGGCATTTTCTTAATTGCAAATGGATATAGGAGGACCCAGTTCACTGGGGTGGTATTATCCCTAGGCAGCTGGGCCTGGATTGTATAGGACAGCTAATTGACTCTCACAGGCTCCTGGGACCTTGCTCATATGAACCTCTAGTAATGGTGTCAGCATGCCCAAGACCCATGCAACTCAAGCAGACAAAACAGCAGCAACAACAAACAAACCTAGCATAAAACTGGGGACCTGGGCAGTAAGTCTCAATCTTAGCCAAATTACTATTGGCAGCTGATTACTTCTGGGTGAGGAAGAGATGATATTAAAAAAGTCACTCCAGATAGACTGATTAGACCTCAGAGGACGAACTTGTACTGAGGGACGTTTGGAGATACTAACTTGACAAATGACAGAATGCATGAAATCCACTGGGGGACGGGGGGTGCCAGTGGGGAAGTGGGTATAAAATGATTAAGATCCTCTGTATGAAATACAGAAAAATTCAATAAAAACCTTTACAAATTTGCTAAATGAGCAAGCCAGAGGGTGCAAGCCAGTAAGCATTATTCATCTGAGGCATCTGCTTCATGTTCCCTTGCTGGAGTTCCTGCCCTGACTGACTTTCCTCAACAATAGACTATAACCTGTAAGATGAAATAAACCCTTTCCTCCCCAAGTTGCTTCTGGTCATGCTGTTATCACAGCAACAGAATAGCAAGCTAAGACAGCAGCTCTTTGTGCAACAAAACACTAGAACTTCTTCCTGCCTGACTGTGCTTTTGTACCCAGTGATCAATCACTCTGTGACTTCGACCTCTTTTTCCTTCTTCACTCTCTGGCAATTATTCTAGCTTTTACTTTTATGACATCAACATTTTTTTGGTACCACAAATAAATAAGATTATGAAGTATTTGTCTTTCTGTGTCTGGGATAGTTCAGCTAATACGAAATTCTCAGGTTCATTGATGGAGTTGTCATTCACTTTTATGACATCAACATTTTTTGGTACCACAAATAAATAAGATTATGAAGTATTTGTCTTTCTGTGTCTGGGATAGTTCAGCTAATACGAAATTCTCAGGTTCATTGATGGAGTTGTCATTCAAATGACAAGATTTCACTCTCTTTAGTGGCTGAAATGGTGAAGTCGATCCTCTTTCTTTATCCTTTCACCCTGGACACTCAGGGAGCTGCGCAGCGGAAACTGTGAAGAGTGAAATAATAAGCATGAGAGGCAGCTGCTCTTCAATGTACCGACTTCATTTCTTTGAAAAAATATTACGCATTTTAATAACTAGAGCTCGTGCTTACTAGATAGTAGCATTGTTGTTTTTAATATTAATTGAGACATATCTGGATTTTGATTTGGCTGGGGTTATAAAATGTAGCACTTGGAGAGCAAAGCTTGTTCTCAAGTGATATGCCATGTGCTTTAGATGCATTTGTGGGAGCAGCCGTAGTGGGGATGGACACCATTTGCATCAGTGTTTATGTTTTTGTTCCTTGTATTTGCTTTTTTCAGCTTATTTATTCTTTAGGATCAAAAAAAACAAAAACAAAAACAAAAAACAAAAAAAAAAACAACCGGTTTTGAACCATCTCCACAGGATCATCTTCACCTAGGATGTATCTGGAGAGAAGTTTTAGTATTTTATTTTTGCACAATTAAGCCTCAGAAATGTAGAGAGAAAGCTTTAAAGTTCAGACACACACTACCCACAACTCTCCACAGACATCTTTGCCTTACTTCAGCATCTGCAGTTATTCTAGGTCCAGCTGGCCTTTCCCCCTCGCAAGTGAAACCAGCATATGTTTTAGGTCAAAGAAGTGAAGGGAGAGCTGGAAATATGAATCAGCACTTAAGAGCACTGACTGCTCTTGCAGAGGACCTGGGTTTGGTTTCAGCACCCACATGGCAATTAACAACTGTCCTTGACTCCAGTTCCAGGGAATCTAATACCCTCTTCTGGCCTCCTTGGGCATTGCACACACATGGTGCACTCGCATACATGCAGGCAAAATACTTGTATGCATAAAATAAAAATTTAAAAATTTTGAAAAAGAGAAAGGGAAGGGAATCTCATCATAGACTTGAGGTTACCAAGTTTCTCCATATAGAAATAGTCCCAGAGGCTACTCTTCTTTTTCAGGGGAACAAGAATCTCTTCATTTGATTTCCATCAGGAAGGATTTTCCCTAAGTACTCTGGGCTCTGTGTACTATCTCTTCCTCCTCCTCATAGAAACAGAGTGAGTTATGTTGTGCTGGACTGATAGATCAGTTGGGGACATTAATTTATTGAAAATTAGTGCAAAGTAGATTTAGCAGGATGTGAATAAAACAGAAGGCCTCTCACTTGCACTGCACATTTCCAAGGCCCTGGCCAGGGCTCTTCAATTCAAAGAGTGTTTAAGATTAGCTGCTGCAATGAAGTATTTAAAATACCCTAAAATCCAGATCTCATGCATGGATGAAATCTGATAGAGATTTTTCGCAAATCCAACAACAATCCTGTAGGCACCTTTCCTTGACTGTCCATAAAAAAAATGATCATCACAGTATAGGAGACTGAATTATCATTTCTTTTTCTACAGAAAATTCTAAAATAGGAAGACAAACAAATGTATTCTATGGAAAACAAATGTAGGAGAAGAGTGGTTGAAAAGTATTCCAGCCAAGGATTAATGAAAGCATTATTTTGTTTTGTGATATTTGCTATCATGAAAAAGATTTTAATATATTTTATTATTTTTATGTTATGTGTATGAGTGTATTGCCTGCATGTGTGTAAGTTCACCTGTGCCATGCTATTCTGACCGAAGATGTCAGAAGAGAGAGTCAGATCCCTTGGAACCGGAGATAAAATGGTTGTTAGCCACCATATGAGTGCTGGGAATAGACCCTGGGTCTTCTGCAAGAGCAGGCAGTGCTCTTAACTGCTGAGACATCTCTCCAGCTCTGAAAATTTTTAATTTGTTATTTCTTTCATCTAAATAGATGCTTTCTTTTGTAGCTAATTGTTCTTCTTTTTTTTTCTTAAAAAAAAGAAACTATTGAAATTGTGTAATCTTCAAACCCCTCTGAACCTAGATCCACCTCTGGCTTTCAATTCTGTTTCTCTGGATGTGAGTTGTGAGAAGCAGGATATTTTAGGCTTGTAGATTCAAAGCTTTCCTTACTGAGTTATTCTAAGAATGAAATGGGCTGTTTTCTAATCCTTGCTTGCATCTGATCACCTATTCTACATTTACCTTCCCAGAGTGTATGAAACAGGGGACCCTACAGGCCAGTTTATATTTAGACAACATGGTGCTGATATTAATATTTGATCTAAGTTGACTAAAACATGACTGACACGAGGTATTCAGGAACCTTGGGTTAGTTAATAAGGGCTGATGCGATACATCCAGGGAATCCAAAAGTAAACAGTGATTCTAATCTGCCATATAACTATTTTGGTAGGGGTTGCAGAGATGGCTTTGCTGTTAAAAGCACTGGCTGTTCTTGCAGAAGACCCAGGTTCAAATCCCAGCACCCACATAGTGGCTAATAACCATCCATAACTACAGTTCCATGGTATCTAACACTGTTTTCTGTCCTCTGCAAGTACTGCATGACATGGATACACTTATGTGCATTCTGGCATAAAACTCATACACATAAAAAGTAAATAAAAACAATTTTGGCCTAATGCCTCTTTTGTATGGGTTCTGTATAAATATGACCTTGAGGACAGAGATCTCAGCTTTTGTCTTTGCCATCCCCCTCTTGCATGTATATGTTTGTCTGTAGGTCTGTGAATGACCTGTGCTCACCTGTGTGTACCCTGCATGTTGGTATGTTCTTGGATGCCTACTGGCACTCGCCTGACTAACAGTTTGTGGCAACCTTCATGTGCCCACAACTCCTCAAAATCTCTTCAACTTCTTGGACTCCTGTGATCTTTCTCTTTTCCTGGCATCTGAACTTGGACCACATACAAGGTTACTATTGAGTGGGCCTGAGTGGGACCTAATTTGTATATCTAACACAGCTGAGGCTGAGGCTGCTACTCTCAGGACCACACTTGTGGAGCCAGTGCACTGAACCAGAGGTTCTTAACTTTGGTCAAATAGTAAAACACAACAGGAGCTTTCAAACAAAGCAAGCACTCTATCATAGAAAAATAATGCCCTGTAGAGTCTAATTTTGTCCCTAAATGTCCTTCAGTGTGGGTTTATCTACAGGATCCTGGTTAACCTTCCAAGAGTCCCATACCTGTGAGAGACTGTGTCTCCCGCTTCCAGCAGCCATCAGTTGCCCAAAAGTTCTTTAGGAGAGGATCTAAATGCCATCAAATTATATTGTAGGAAATTCACAAAAGTTCACTAAAAACTAAAAAAAGCAATGCCAGTCCCTGAGGCAAATCTTTAGTCTTCTGATTGAGCCAGCTAAGACATGGGTATTTTATAAGATTTCCAGGTATTCTAACCTACAGAGCTAAAATCTAGTGGTCTAGACTAGGGGACCCATTCAGGAGTCACTCACTTAGGTGGCATATGTAAGCTCTGCCCTTTAGCATTATCAGAAATAAAAGTGACATTTTGTATATTGTTTGTTGGGATGACATTCCAATAAAATCTTGGTATTCCTACAGTAATAACAAAGAAAACCTACTGTTTCAGAAATCTTCCTGATATTAAAGAATTGTACATATAATTGCATTCCTCATGTCTCGATATTTTCAAATCATAATGCCAATATGTATTTAGAAAATCAAAAATTTGTATTTTAAGGTGGCTGATTTCTGGATTATGAAATAGAATACATCATACAAGATCTCATGACATCATACAAACTCTTCATTGCTGACTAGAAGTTGGAATAGATAGAGTCTGAGTTGGTAAGTGTATCTTATGCATACTTTACCAGACTCTGGAAGTGTGAAATAGTTTGCCATTGACTAATAACACTGTTTTTGAATTTTAATTTTTATTTTCTTCATTTTATCTGACTTAGCAGCTCTAAGACCACGCATTACAATACTTTTTATAACAGCCAATTTATTATGATGATCATATGTTAGAATACTTAAAAAATTCCAAATTATTATTATTATTACTATTATTGTTATTATTACTATTTTGAAACAAATATTTGTCATTATGTAGTCCTGGCTGCCTAAAATTCACTGTGTAGATCAGGCTGGTCTCAAAATCAGAGATCCGCTTGCCTCTGCCTCCTCAGGGGCAGGGATTAAAAGTATGCACCACCACACCCAGTAATTTGTTTATTTATTTTTTCTTATAAGAATCTCTCATGATGGCTTCTTTTCTAATGAATCTGTCAGTATCTCTGGGGTTCTTCTTTATCAGAGCCTTTAAACAGATGGGCATTGATCCTCTGATAAGCAATGGCTTGAGAATGAAAGCAGTTTCTTCCTTCAAATATGTGTGTGCCTTGCAGAGGCAGAAGACTTTACTTACTGCATCTCTCTGCTTACTATCATTCCATTTGGAAAAACATGTCACATAGGGCCAACGAGATGCAGTTATGCTGTCGATTCTGCTTAGATGAATACCTGATGAGGCGACAAACCTGTCTTAAAATGAATTTGCTGCTCCCATCAATTCCTTATGACTCTATTGCAAGTCTGAAAATGTATCAAATAATGAAACTCGATCATCTGACCCTGCTAAATGCAACAAGCGATGTCCCAGACTCACACACGGCAGGCTTCTTATTTATTTAATTCCTAATTTAAAAAAAAATCCTGAAACCTTCTGCAGTGAAATGCTGTTTCTGTCTTCTAGGTAATGCCTTAAAAAAAGAAAGAAAAAAAAAATCACTCACATATGAAACTTAGACAAATGGCAGTGGCCTACGTGGACAAACAGAATCAATTTACATTAAAGACAGTGCAACTTAATTGTGACAGGGTGCAGTTTTCCCTTGGAAATAACAACAAAAGTCAGTTTCTAGTGACTAATTTCATTGCTGTGCAGGTACCCCAGCAAGGCCAAGTTTCAAGCAGGTAAGTTCTCCTACGTGGCACCTCCTGAACAGTCCTTGAGGCAAGGGAGTGTATTCTGATCCCAAAGTCATTACCAGGCTTGCAAATTTATACCTTCAGAGCACAGTTTTTATCTGGGTACACCGTTTTGTTTTAATCCTGGTGAGATATTAGCATGCCTCACCAGAGCACTGAAACTAATTGTTACAACAAATTAATGAATTATATGTACAGAAGGAATTATTCCCTTGTATGGAGAGGGCTAGGAAAGGCAGAGTGTATCATTTTTCTTAATAATTTAATTATAATGGAGTGATTATTATAGCACTTCTTCCCTGTAGGTCTTCTAAAATTGAAGGCCTAGGTGTGATTTTTTATTTGTGGCTAGGGATGAGCTAAATGACCTCTTGCTGTCTGTCTTCATTTGCTCTTTCCAACACCCTCAGAAGGGCTCCCAAATGATAGCTGTAGCTTGTCATAATTCTGTGTCCATATGAAAATAGAGTGCTGACCCGGTAGTGGTGGAAAATGGATTTTTAATTAATTTTTTTTCCAGCTATGATGCTGAATTTGAATTTGTGCCGGGCTTGCCCCTGCCTCAGACCTATTCTCTCTGTGGCTAAGAGTGTTTGCATCTGAGCGCCCATGCCTTCAGAAAGTTATCTATTGCTTTTAAAACTAATATGTGTGTGTGTGTGTGTGTGTGTGTGTGTGTGTGTCCATCTTTGTGTGTTTTGGGTACATATCTGTGTGTGGATGTTCATGTGTGCATGTAGAGGCCAGAGGATGGCCTCAGGTGGCATTCTCAGAAATACCATCCACCTCCTTTGAGACAGAGTCTCTCACTGGCCTGAATGGAGCTCACCCATTAAGCTAGACTGGTTGGCCAGCAAGCACCAGGAATCTTCCAGTCTCTGCCTCCTCAACGTGAAGATTACAAGTGTGCACCACCAGGCTCAGCTTTTTATGTGGATGCTAGGAATTCAAGTCAAGTCCTTAAGCTCACAAGACAAACACTTTACCAACAGAGCGATCTCTCTAGCCCTGCTTTTTGGTTGTTATTGTCTTTGTCATTTCAAGACAGGATTTTATTATCTAGGTCAGAATGGTCTTACATTTTCAGTCTTTCTCCTTCAGCTCCTTGAGTGCTGGCATGACAGGTGTGGGCCATTATGCCCAACTATTGCTCTTATCTTCCATTTCTCTTTGTGAACCATACCTCCATTTTCCTTTGGGGAAGCAACCTTTTCCCATTTCAATCCTGTATAGGTTGAAACCTCTCTTAGATTCTGTGAAGTACACATGTACCAAACTTAGTGGGTGAGCCCAGTATCACCTGGTGAATGAAGGCCAGGCATCTAATGATACATAAAGACCCACCATCTTCTGGTGGATAAGGCAGTCATCTGAGATACATGGAATGATTCAGGATGGGTTTATCATCATGGATCCTGGAGTTCTTGCCAGACCTGTTAGACAAGAGGTACTTTATATATCTCCTCTGGTCTTATATAGGTAGGTTGCAATCTGAGTGTCCATGTTGGACTTGTGTACCAGTATCTGAGGAAGGCACACTGGAGAGATGTTGGGATGCTGGTGCCTGGAGCTGAGCTGGACTTGCAGTAGATTCCTGGATTAGAACTAAGGAAGCCAAAAGTTCTTATTATTGTGCTGAATTGGGTGCTGTTACTTGTAACCAAAAGAGATCCTCTCACACATTTTCTGGTCATCATTCCATAAAATTAAAAAAGAGGTTGAAACTGCTAACAGAGTTCTTCAAAATGACTCCGATGGATCAGAGTCTATAGGGCTATCAGCATACTGCATTTCTAGATATTTTTTTGAAGCTCATCCATCCAAATGGAGGACTCCTGAGGTAAGATGAAGCCCAAGCCATCTCACTTTAAGGAAGAAAAGTTTGGAAATTCAGGATGCTTTCCTGAGAAATTGGGACTGTTATCATCTCTTTTTCTGTGTCATTGGGAATGACCTTCTCTTCGTTTACAACCAGGATTTGAGCAAAGCAAAAAGCTACAGAGAAATATAAAAAATATTTATGTTTATGATTTGCTATTTTATAGAATGACTGGTATTTGTCAATGAGGAACTAGGAAGACTGTTATGTATATATGGGGGGCGTAAATACTTGTAATCAATGATGAACTATTTTAATTGAAAATATATTTCATTAGGCAGAAAAAGTTGGTCTTTTGATGACAGTGTGGTTGGCTCAGTCTGGGGCATCTTCACGTCCTTTATCTGAATTAATTTGCAGCTTGATTTCTTTGGTTTGTGTTGACTATTTCATCTGTTAAAGATTATTTTTTGCACAATGTTAATCACATGATTACTGAGTTCTGGAATAATACAAAGCATTGTTTGAGCTGGAATAAAGTTAGCCCCCTTCACCTCTCAGAATACAAAGATACCTTGAACATAGCCTGCTTCTGATAGGCCCTGTTCATCCTTTGGGTCAGCAGGAAACTGTTGCGTTCTGGCTGCAAGAAGGGCTGTGTGAAGCTAATTAGCTCAGGAGGGACTTGAGTGCAGGATCTTGGCATCTCCAGCAGCCCCAGTTATCCACCTGGGCAACGTGGATGCAGAATAACGAACCAGAAGCTGACAGATCTGTTCTAGTCTCACCCAGGCCATTTGACAATATCACCTTCGAAAAGGAAAGAGATGAAGCCCATAACCTCATTCTGCCATTCTTCACACCTACCCTCTTGACTGTGGGACAATTTAGTCATGCCAATAAATTAAGCTCATTTTTTAGTTGACGGTAAGCTTAGCTTTTCTTAAAGGCAGGATTATACTTCTTTATATTTTAAGTACTAACTACATTCTGTAGATGTTAAGGGTTGAATGGTGTTTCTCCCCAAACTCCTGTTGAGCTCCTAATACCATATGTGAGATGGGGCCTTTGATGTTAAAACAGGGTAATTAGGGTAAGACTTAAACCAACATATTGGGTGAAATTATTAGAAGCAAAAATTTGGACACGTCTATACATCCAGGGACAATGGTGCCAAGGGACAGAGAGAAGGTGGCCAGTTGGAAGCCAAGGGTAGAGGTCTAGACCACATTCTTCAGCCCTCTAAAGGAACCCAAAGACACTTTGGTCTTGGGCTTCCTACCCCCAGAATTTTGAGACAAATTTCTCCTGTCTAAGTTCCTTGGTATGTATTACATTTTGTGGTGGTCTTAGCAAACTAATACA
Source organism: Eospalax fontanierii (assembly GCA_035773235.1). Taxonomy (NCBI): domain Eukaryota; kingdom Metazoa; phylum Chordata; class Mammalia; order Rodentia; family Spalacidae; genus Eospalax; species Eospalax fontanierii. The sequence goes on from CM069530.1 coordinate 24,737,741, forward strand.
GAAACCCAGTATTGTATGTTCTGTGTCATGATACCTCAGTTAGTCTTCTGTCTGAGATAATTACTATATTCTCACTTAAAACCCAGGAGACTTGTTCATGGCTCTGCAGCTATCTAATAGGAAAGCTCAGGTTATAACTTATGTGTTTGACTCCAGATTCAGTTAAGTTTTTTTTTCCCTTCCCTTCAGAACAAATTTAGGAGGGTTAAAGGAAATATATTGCTTTCCTTAAAGAGGGAAGATAAACATTTTAAGAATATAAACAAAAGATAATAGTATAAACACCCATGTACCTGCCACCCAAGCTTAACAAATGTTAACGTATTATTACATTTCCTTCAGATCTTTTCTCTCAAAAGAATAAATCATTACATATAATTCAGTTATGCTTCCACAACCCATTCCCAATCCTGCTCTCCAAAGAAAACACTGCTATTAATTTGGCTTATATTCAGTCCATATTTTAATATTGTCACTGTTTATATATTTATTCATCAATAATACGGCATTTTGTTGCTCTTATAAAATAGCATAAATGGTATAACACTGTCCTTGCCGTTCTATAACTTCCTGTCACATAGCATTGTTTTAAGACTTACCTGCATGGACTTAGGGAGATCTAGCTGACCTACTTTAACTGTTTAATAGTATTCTGCTATTTACTCTCAAGTAAGAAGAAAGCTCCCAAGCTAATACTTAAATTATTGAGCTTGTCTTTTGCTTGTATGTATGCAAACCTTTTTCTTCTATAAATTAAGTATCTTAATTTTTTATGAAGGTTTTGCTTGCACTTGTGCATGTGCAATGCCCAGAGAGGTTAGAAGAGGGTGTCAGATCCCTGGAACTGGAGTTACAGATGGTTTGTTAACCACCATGTGCGTGCTGGAATTGAACCGGGTATTCTGGAAGAACAGCCAGTGCTCTTAACCACTGAACCATCTCACTAGCCCCTTAAATAATATTTTGATGTTCATACATGCATATAATGTGTTTGGATCCGACTTACCTTCCTCTCCTGCTCCACTTATTCTTTCCCTATTCACCCCTTCTAGTGTTCCCCTCCTAACTTCCTGTGCTCTCTTTTCCTGCTGAAATTGAGAGACAAGGAATTTTCTGTGCTCTCTTAGGCCTAACCTGGAGTGAAATCTGGCCCTTGCCTTGGGTCCTCAGCATCCTCTGAAGCTGTTGCAAGTGGGACTCCATAAAAACGTTCTTAAGTTAATATATCTATTAGTCAAGTTTATGGGTCACTGGTAGACACTTGTGTGTCTTCACCAGGTAGTGCCAAACTGATTTTCAAGTTGGTTGTGCTGTGTGCACATGAGAATTAGTGTTTCCCTCATTCTTGGTATCTTCAGATGTTAAGTTTTTGTTGCAGTTTAAAAATGTTGTGCACTCTTCATTCAGGGATCAGTCAAGGACTTCCTTTCCTTCCTACACCTAGCTGTTATACAATTGGAACTGCCTATACACTTTTGGGGACTTTTAGCCCGCTGGAGGAGGTGCCCCAATATCCTACCTAATATCCCCATGTAGCCTAAAGAACTCAGATTGGCTATTAAGAACCCAGTTCCCTAATGGCACTTAGAGTTACTTCTACCCTAGATATGAATGATGAGAACAGGATATAGAAATTGGATAGGATATCTAGATTTCATGGTGAAATGGGTTATATCTATTCTCCAATTTCAGCCCCCTCCCCCCCTAAGTGATTTTAGGGCTACCTCTTCAGGGACAGGAGTAACGCCAGCATTCAGGGAAAACTTCTGGTCAACAGGATGAAATCTCTGGTCAGCCAGGAAACCAAGTATTTCAGTAAGTATTTCAGTTGGTCAGGTCAATGACCTGGCTAAGGGGCCACCCATCATGAAGGTGGAAACATCTCAAGGAAGGCGGGCTATCTTAAGCCATGCAGAAGAGATGAGTGGGATAATTAGCCCTTGAAAGAGACGAGCTTTTCCTTCTCAGAATTCCCACCTGCGGTGCAGTTTCTTAAAGATCCGAAGACATACAGCTCAGTAAGCCCGCCTACTTTTCAGAACTGGTCAGAAATGCCTAACTTTTCCCTTTCTTTTTCCTGTCTTTTCTAAGCATGCTTTCCCTAACACTTTGGGCTCTCTTACTCTCTTTCCAAAGCTCCCCACCCTGCCGGTCAGATATCCATGTGATCTTAACTCAAACAGCAGAGCTTCGCTTTTCTGTTCTCTTCTCCATTCTCTTCCTCTGGGCAGCAGCCAAGATTTATAGTTTGTCTGCCCAGGGGCTTTTCCTTTAAACTCTGATAAGCTTACCTTTAAACTTAAAAAAAAATGATGTGTGCACATATACACACATTGAATATGATGTGTGTATATGCATATTTATAATCATGAAATAGTATTTTCCCACGTAGTATTATATCCTAATGGTACTATGCTTTGTATCTTCTGCTGTAACTTGCTTTTCAGAGTGTGTTCATACTTTATTTAAGTGGCTATGTATTGTTCTAGTTTATTTTGATTACCCATTGTCCTCTCTTTCCTCTCCCTTCAAGCATTCTTATTCCCCTCCTTATAGATATTTATGCTGTTTCTGATCCTACATGCTTATATGTGTCTCCTGGTGCATATGTGAATGATTCACTAGATAGTGGATTGCTGTCCCAGGATAAATATGCCTTCAGTTTTATAGACATTTCCAAATTATTCACTCACAGAGTGCCATTATTTTATGATCTTAGCAACAGAGAGTTCTTACTGTATCAAATGTTGGTCGTCATTTTCCATGTCATGCTTTTAATTCTTTTCAATTAAATAATCAATGAGCTACAATGAGCCTGTGTGTGTGTGTGTGTGTGTGTGTGTGTGTGTGTGTGTGTGTGTGTGGTGTCCACATGCATATGTGGGTGTGTTCACCCTTGTTGGTAAGTATGGAGGTCAGAGAATGATGTCACTATGTTTTATGATTTCACTCTGTCTTGTTTCTCCATCTTGTTTTATGAGACAGAGTCTCTCACTGAACTTGAGCTTTGACATTTTGGCTAGACTGGCTTGTAAGAGAGTCATAAACCATATATATATATGGTCATGGTATGTTTTTTCATTTATCTAGATTTTTAAAATATTTATTGTGTGTGTGTGTGTGTGTGTGTGTGTACATATGCATTCCATGGCATGTATGTGGAGGTCAGAGGACAACTCGTAGGGGTCAGTTCTTTCCTTCCACCATGTGGATCCTGGGTATTGAACTCAGGTCATTAGGCTTGGTGGCAAGTACCTTTATCTTGTTTGCCTATTTACAATTTTTTTGAATTCTTGATGGATGTTAATCAAAACCTATTAGCATTACACTAAGGTGCCATACATTTTCTGCTGTGATTATGAATAAGAACTTTATATCTATCTGTTCACATTTTATTTATGTGTGACTATACATAAGGGATCCACTGAGTTTTATGTGTTGATTTTCTTATTGAATTTTATAGCTTGATATTTTCTTGAATTTTTATTTTCTAAATTTTCTTTGTGTGTGTAAGTCTGTGTGTGTGGGCACATGTTATTATATGTATTTGTTTGTACTGGTGTGTGCACATGTGCATGTGGATATGTATGTATGCATGTGTGTGTATTTGACGTTGGGCATCTTCCTTCATCATTGTTTACATTATTTTTTGAGACAGGGTCTCTCACTGACTTTGGAACTTACAGTTAGGATAGATTGACTGGCCAGTGAGCTCCAGAAATCCTCTTGTCTTTGCCCCTGCCCTTCAACCCTGGAGTGACACCTGAGTGTCACTGGGCCTGTCCTTTATATATGGGCACTGGGAATTTGAACTCAAATCATCATGCTTCTGCTTGCAGTCACTTTACCCACCAAGAACATTTCCTAACATTGGAAAATGATGGAAATAATGTCTCACTTTTTTGTAATTCAGATGTCATTCTTTTTACTCATTTTTAATATTGACTAGGAATTTCAAGGATGTGTTGAGCCACTAGAATGGTGGAACACAATAATACTTTCCCCTGAATAGTTAACGACAAGGTGAGTCTGGAATCAAGTCAATGCTCTTTGTCCTCTGTTGGTCTGATACCCATTGGTTTGTCTCGCATTTGTTTTTTACCTTTGCTTGATTTGTCATTTGGAAAATGATGGAAATTGTGTCTCATTTTTTTCTAGTTCATTTGGAAAAATACTCTTTCACTGAATTATGCAGATCTTCCAAGTGAAACAGTTTCATATAAAGTATCAAAACCCCCACATTTGTTAATCAAACCACTGATCTTGTTAGAACAGTTTTTAAATATTGTAGAGCTTTCAAAATTATTGTGATGAATACAAATTTTTCAAAATTCCAATTTTCTAATTTTAACTTGAAAGCTTCAGTTTTATCTTGGCAATAGATATTGTTAGTTGTCAGTTGTTTTCCTTGAAGTGTCAGACTTGCTACATTTATTTTTGAGGAAGTACGCCAAAATCTAAACACTGGCAACTAGAAATTGTCTATCAGTCATTCCTTTGAATATAAATAGTTTGCCATGGAAACATGGTAGTTTATTTTGCAATTTAAACACCTGAACCATAGCTTTTGCTCAAGACAACTTGAATACATCATTATGTGCAGAAAGTGTCTTGTTTTCCATTTGTCACACTGTTGAAAGATGTGTACTTAAGGACTGAGATTTTATAAAATTAATGTTACCATGTCACAGACTTCTCACCACTGATCAAAGGAGTTTCTCTTTGCAACAGATGGAAACAAACTTCTACAACTGGTTAAAGTACAGAGAATAAATGAATGTAAGGTACCACGCTCTAAGTTAAACATCTACAATGTAACCACTATACTTAAATTTCTTTAGGAAAAAACATAATAAAAACAGAAGAGAGGGTGGAAAGATTGTGCCAAACTGGACTAGAACTTTACTCTTTCCCTATAGTTATAGACAAAGCCTGTTTTGAAGGTTTTAACTAAGATCCCCCTGTGTTTATCTCTCACATATGGTAGTGAGAATCACAGTGACTTCTGGTACAGTTCAGTAGTTTGCAGTCTTCACTCACTGTTGTTTTGGAAGTATCACTCACTGTAAAAGGGTGAAAAACAGCCTAAGACTATAAAAAAATTTTTGACTGGACATATTTTCTCCAATCCTTTTATTTGAACTTCATTATTATTATTTTTAGATGTTTCATAAGTAGGAAGGAGACTGAATTTGATGACCTGTTCTTAAAATTTTAAACCACTTATATTTATCGTTACTATTGGTTTTTTGTACTTAATTACAATAATTTGTCATGTCATTTTTTTACACTTCTTGTTGTGTCTTGGACAAAAAGATTTTTCTCACAGTTTTTATACTGCTGGTTTGGAAATTTGACTTTAATTTCTGTTTTTATTATGTTTTTTCCTAAAGAAATTTAATAGGTAATTTTTACCATCTTTACAACCTTTTATGTTTTATTTTAATATTTTATTTGTTATTTTTATTTTATGTGTATGAGTGAACATATTTTATATGTAAGTGAATCCATGTCATGCAATGCACATGGGAGTCAGACGAAGGCAATCGAATCCACTGGATTCTTGACTGAAAGTCTTTAGAGTATTCCTTTAGGAAGCTCTACTAGATAAAATGTCACTTATGTAATAATATGGGATGTAGAGGTACTAGATTAATTAACCAGAATGTTTAGAACAGACATACTTATGCATGTGAAATTCTCTGAAGCACTTACTACAGTGTCTTACTTGTCATTGCCTTGAGTATCAGTTAAAGTCTGGCATTCACATCTATGATTTTGGATTTTCTCTAGTTAGTTTTAGTTGGCCCCAGGCTGTTGCTGTTTCCAAACAGATACCTTGATGTAACTGTGGTCCATCAAGTACTCACAGCTGAATTTTTCTGTATGTGTGTAAAAGAGAGGTGAAATAAGATAAAGTCTGATATGAATTTAGGAATTGGCAAACTCGTAGATTTGGATATGGGAAAGAAACAAGTGATTTTTAGTAGATATACTTATGGAAACAAAAATTCATTGAAAAGTGTTCTGAAATAGTGAATTTAAGGATATGTAGAGGACTTTGGAAATATTCCTCATTAATATTAAATGTCCACACTGCAGCTGGGAGTGGAGAGATGGCTCAGTGGTTAAGTACACTGGCTGCTCTTGCGGAGACCCAAGTTCAGTTTCCAGCACTCATATGGTGGCTAATAATCATCCATCTCCAGTTCCAGGGGTTCCAATGCCCTCTTCTGACCTCTGTAGGCATTGCACAACACAGGTGCACTTACATGCAGGCAATACACTCATACCCCCAAACTAAAAATAATAAATAAATTTTAAAAAAAGATTTACTCACTTGACAATTATTGATCATCTTTGGTGTACTGGTATCCTGGACTCTTCTTCACATGGTGTATGAGTCACATGTGAAATATAAGTACTTGCCTTTTGGGAGCTCACTGTCTCGGAAAAATGGATAGTATAAAATATTCAGAGATATTGTAACTGACATGTGAAAAAGTAGGAGCAGACTCTCTTTTGCTTGCTTGGGGAGGGAACAAGAAATGAGTCTGTGAGAATTAAGCAAGATCATCAGTGCAGAGGTCACACCGGAGTGTCTTGAAGGCTGGTAGGAGTTTTTCCACCAGGAAAACATGGAAATCACATGGACTCCTAGAGATTTTGAGGTTGCTCAGTTCAGTTCTAGAAGGTGGGAAGATGTGGGAAGAAATGGGGCTCTGAGAAAAGGATAGGGATATCCATGACAAAGTTTGTTTTATCAGAAAAGTTATTTATTCTCTAACACTAGGCTCTAGCCTAAGTAAGACCCCAGCCCAAGATCTCAGCATTTTATAGTTTTGGCTTTTCACAAGAGTGGAGATAATGCTTGCTTCAAAGGTGGAAGGTTTCTAGATTCTAGATAAATCCTGCTGTTTACTAATCATGTGTTTCTGTGCAAACCATTTAACCTCTTGGAACTTCTTCAGTAAGATGATGCAGTAATAACTGTTCTCTCCTAACAGTGAGCTCTTAAATATAAACTTAAATATCCTATTTGAAAACATGTTTAAACCGTATAACACTGAACACATAAAAGATGAAATAAGTATCATTCAACAAATTATTGAGTCAGACTTCTGATGAGATGGTAGAACAGCGCTGGAGAGTCTGTACTGAGGATGTTCTCTGTGTTGTGTCTGAGTTCTTTCAGAGCTCTCATTTATTACGTGTACTATATATAGTGCTAGTAAACTATGATAGCAGATATCCCATTTTTCAGATGAGACTATGAATGAATTTGACTCTAACTGGGGATATGCAAACCCATCTCTACCAATAAAGATCAATTTAGGCACTGTCACCTGGCCAGAAAAGTTAGGGGCCAGTACATTTGTATGTGGACAATCACTGCTTTAGTTATGAAGAAAGATTTAATTTAACCCACTCCTTGTTTAGGATGCATAGTCATACATTGGCATTCACAAGAGATTGTTCTCCCATCTCCCATGGATGGCAGTATTTGTGGATGCTCATGCTTCTTATTTAAAAGAATGTAGCAACTGCATATAATCTATGCACAACCTTATACTTATACATATAATTTAAATCACTTTTAGATTACTAACAATACTTTTACCATGTAAATGCTATCTACATAGTTGATATACTGTATTGCTTAGGAAATAATGGCATTTATAAAAGTCCACCCACGTTCAGTACAGACACTTTTTCTTTGACCTGTCTGCTGTTGGGGATGAATCCACAGATGTGGAGCTCACAGATACAGAGGTAGAGTCTACTCCCTAAATCAGCAGAAATGGATCCACATCACTGAACACTGTTACGTTTTTATCTTGAAGAAAATAGAATCCTTACATTTGTTTCTTGTACACGTTTCAAATTAGCCAATGTCTAAGAAGCTAACACATCAACCTCAGATTTTATGAAAGTTCAAGAAAATCTAACGGCAAGAGTTTTATATCTGTAAGTGAAATTGGCCCAGTGCACCCCTTGAGCTCTCAGATTCTAGGTATGCCAATCAAGCACTGGAAGCATACAATACAATGAGAACTGTTTCTTTAGGTATCATAGTATCTTGACTTACAGGGCTTTAACCTTGGCCTCATGCTGCCTATGGGGACCAGTGCTGAAGTTGCTTAAAGGCTGGAAATATCAAATACAATACAGATCTTTTTTTTATCTGAGTGAAATTAAAAATGAAACCTTCAAAGTCCTATTGATTCTAGACGTGTTCTAGATGCATTAAATTGAACCTAATGGACCGAGAAATGAGCATTTCAGCACATATAGGTAAGAAATTTTTGTATGAGGCTATACTGTTCATATGCCCTTTATACAGCAATATATATAGATATATGTCTACATAAGTACATAACATTAATGTATTATGTTGAATATTTTAGTGATAACTGAGAATCAATTTTCACTCAGGCCACTTAAATTCCGTTCATCGTTACTCCATCATTAGCTCTTGGCTTTACTTCCCTTAAATATAGGTGGACAAGATTTAATGAACATTTTTATGATTGGAAATATTGAATAAGAGTCTTAGCATGAAGAGAATATAGAAAAATGGGTGACTATACTGTATTTATGGTCTTCTGATTACATTCACTGCATAGCCTCATTTGTCTTGTTTCTATATGTTATTAATAGCAATACATTTTCTAGTCTGTTCTGTGTGATTTTACCTGCTTCATGGTTTAAACTGTTATCTATACACTTAAAATACTTCAACCTGTATCCTTAGTTTGAGCTTGATTTTGAACAGAAAATTCATACACCCAATGGAATACTAGAGAGATACTTAAACATTTATTATTGAGACTCATAACTCAGCATGTCTAACGTTTAACTCAGAGTGTTCCCAAACACCCAAACTTACTGTTCTCTACTTGGGGCATTTTCAGGTGTGCTGCTTCTCCACTCAACACCTTTATTCAGCCAACTGCCAATATCGTCGTCTAAATTTGGCTCAAATGGATCCACTGGTTTATCTATATGAACATGTTCTAGCATAAATTTGTGCCCACTCTCCCTCTCCCCTCTGTTACAGGTGCCATCTAGTCTCATCCAGTTTAGTGTCTCCTCCCTAGATACATTTTCGTGATGTGATTAGAATCAGAATCCTCTCCAAAGAACACATTTGGCTATGTGGCTACCTCTTTAGAAACTCCGGGTGGTTTCTATCATCTCTAGACTGAAATCTAATTTCTTCACGGGGCCCATAAGGTCCTTGCCAACTTGGCCTGATGTTTCTTTGGCTTTCTTTCTCAGTCTGAGGGTACCATGCATGTGGCTATATCTCTCCACAAACACCGTGTTGCGTCACACCTCATAGCTTTATTCCTGTGGCCTTAGCTATGTCTCTCTCGCTCCTGTTTCAAGACACAACATCTTTTTTTTTCCCCAGAAATCCCTTTCTGGAACTCAATTTAAAGGAGCGAATACTCTTTCATTTTCCTTTACATTGGCTGTGAACCTCTGTGTGTTGAGATTTTATTGGCAATATTTGCTTCTCCTTCACTGGACTTTTTTTTCTTTTTAGAAAAAGGTCATTTTTGTACTCCTCTTTGCATTCATAACATCAAACCCAGTGCCTTCCATGTGGTTAATAATTAAGAATGCTTGCTAAATTGTCTTTGAGTCAAATTAATACATTTACAGGAGATACCCTTTCTTTTGGCTGAGAGTTTAGGATAATTGAGTAGATTAATGAAAAACCTTGGAAGGATTCTTAATTGAGATGCTCTCTGTGTCAACTATAAATTGAAAACTGGCTTTGAGAGCAATTCTTGCAATAAAAAAATCCTAATGAATACACATCAAAACTTTAACTTAATTTTTAAAGATACTGGTTACCAGTTTGTGGGAATCAGTTAAAATTCTAGGAATATATGATTGTTGCTGCCATGCATGGTAATTGATACTATGAATATGTTTGATGCATTAGACCTGTAAATATATGTGGAGATTATTGCTAATATCTAATGACTATCGGATCAAATCATTGATGGTTTCAACAGTGAAACCATTCCAATTTTGGAAACTTTCTCATAAGGAAAAACTTCATTACAAAAATGAAGATTGCTCTGTGGTTAGAGCTTGCCAGAAAGGAAGGGGACAAGAGTTCAGATCCACAGAAATCATGTAAAATGACAGTTAGTGTGGTGGCCTGCTTGCAATTCCACTTTAAAGAGAGGAGATAAGAGATCCTCAGGGCAAGCACATTGTTGAGACTAGCCATATCAGTGAGTTCTGAGTTTGACTGAGAGACCCTGCCTTACTGCATAAGGTGGAAATGTTATTGAGGATCATGCCTGATGTCAACCTTAAGCCTCCACATTCACACATGCCCAAGCATATGTGCCACACCCATGATAACACGCATACACACATGTGGATGCCACATGTGCACATGAAAATGGAAGAAAAACCAGAAAATGATGTAAAGGAGGATTTTGGTTGGCTGACTACATTTGTGAACACTGGACTCATCAGGTATCCGTCAGCATTACTTAGGGAGAAAGCCTAAGAATTTTGGATATATGTGCTTCCTTGATCACATTAATAAATTCTCTCAATTCTAAGAATCTCAGAAGTACAGGTAAAAGAATCCAGTTTCTTTGAAGACACAGTTAGGGTAACATAAAAACAGACAAGTGCAGACCCTCACATCTTGCCTCCTCTCTCTGCCAATTGGTGGACCAATTAGTAATAGAAAATATGCATATTGTAAGTTTTTATAAAATGTTGTTTTGATAGACTACCTGGATCCATTTACCTGAGCTGTGGTAACATGATTCTTTCTAATCAGGTGTATACTTGCTCTGTTGACCTTATGTCCATCTGGCAGATTATAGGACTAAAATACTAAACAGTTGGACCTCTAACTTAAAGAAACTATAATACACATATTCCTGGAAATGAGGAAACTATTGTGTTTATTAAAACATAGTTTTTTTATTCAACACTGAAAAGTTCTTTTTTCTAAAAGAATTCATTACATATTTCTCCTGAAATAAAAGAACATGAAGAAGGAAAAAGGTCAAGAGATTCAGAGGTAAAATTGTACATTTTGAGGATGCCCACCATATTTATTTATTTATTTATTTCTCTTTATTAATTCATGTATTCAAGAACTATTAATTGAATAATTTTTGTGTGCCAAGGATGCAGTTCAGTGTGTCATCAACTTGTAGTTCTTTAGAAGGGAACTCTTTTTTATTACATAAGAGTAAATACTTACAGAGCTATAACTTTTTCAAGAGGAACCGTTCAGAAAACTGTGGTACAATCTGAATGTAAGGCTAGGGTCCTTTAAGAAGGGAGCTTGGGACTTAGGGACAGAAAAGAGAGTCACAAGAAGGAGTGGTTGTGGGGAGGTAAGGCAGAGACTGCAGGGCACACTGAGGTTGCTGGGGTAAGCTGTGCTCAGATCCCTCCAGACTCCAGTGACACTAACCTGGATGTCAGGGTACTTTCATTCTATGTCAGATCTGACCTTTTTGAACTCACTTGTCAGGAAATATTTCTTCCATTCCAGGTCAGCAAAATACTTGAAAAGACTTTTCCGAATAGTGGATGGGTGAGGTTTAGTGAAAGAAGGGGGTAGAAAGATTGTAAGAGACAGGGATGTTGCATGACCATAAGGAAAGAGTCTTTTGGGCTTCCGGGAACTTGCTCTTAGGAACTCACAGCAATGGTGACAGCATGCACAAGACTCGTGCAAAGTCAGTCAGACAAAAATCAGCATAGAACTGTGGGAAATGAGTGGAAGGCCGCAACCTTAGCTGAGGATCCCTTCTGGGTGAGGGAGAGCTGATCTTTTTAAAGGGAGTGACTCTAGATAGGCTGAACAGGCTCCAGTGGATGAACTCACATCAAGGGACATCTGGGCATACAAATTTGACTCGATAGGCCTTAACATATATGACAGTATGCATGAAGTCCTGTGGGAAGGCTATGAGGGTGCAGACAGGGAAGGGGGTATCTAATTATGATTAAGATGTATTGTATGAAATGCACAAAAAAACAATAAAAATTATACATTAAAAAACCCTCCAAAATTATGCAGCTGAATTAGAATAAAGTATAATGACACATATATGTGAAAATGCCATAGTGAGGCCAATTACTTTATATGCTAATGTTAAAAATTGATGAAAACAAAAATCAATGAAAAATAAAGCAAGTAACAAAAACAGAGAACTCCCAGAACAAACAAAGCAACAAAAGAAAAAAAAATTCCTGCTTTTCATCATCATTTGAGGAATTCAATCTGCCATATTGTTGTCTATTCTGTCAGTAACCAGAAAATAAAAACAAAACAAAACCTTGTTACATTGAAAAAATAGACTTTATTGAGAAAGTCTTACATAACAAATGCAGCTTCAGCTCTTCAGTGAAGGACAAGCCCTAGACAGCTGGACGCTCAGCACTGCCCTTACCTCTGCTCAGAAGCAGCTCCCAGGGCAGGATTCCAGTAAATTCCTAAATTAATGCACGTATTAAAAATTCCTAGAGCAGGAAAAGAATTAAGGTCCAGAGATTTCCCGCTATTTCTTCATAATCCTTGATCTTTGGGTGACATTTTAAGTTTTAAGTATCAATAATTACACTCTAGCTAGGAAACGAAGGGAGGTAGCTTTGTCAATGAAATGAAATCTATTTTCTCATAAGGAAAAAGAGTAAGGTTGAATCTCATAAATAAAACGTTGAATGAGAGACTCTAAGTCTGAAAGATACCTACTTATATGTTTCAATTTGTAGGATTTCAGAACAGGTAAAAAATGAATTTGTTGTTAAATATTCAGCCATTCCTAGTGGAGTTATCTTTGATGGTAGTGAGACTATTAACTTGGAAGGGACACATGAGGACTTCGGGGGGGATACTAGTGACTCACTCTATTACACTATTACACATCTTACTTTGTAAGCATGTTTGACAGTCTGCATATTTTTCTGTATAGTTAGTGTAATTCAATTACAAGTCTAAAAATTGTTCATTGATTCTCATTGTCCTTATAAGACTAGTCACAATAGGAGGATGTAGGAAAAAATAGACAACAATTTCCATTGGTAGGTGAATGGATAAGGAAAATGTGGTCTGTACAAATAAGGGGATAGGATTCAGACTTTAAAAAGGAAGGACATGCAGCTCTACATGATAATGTGGATGAATTTAAGGGTATCATGCTAAGTGAAAACAGTCTCACAAGATAAACACTATTTGATTCCATTCATATAAGCTGTCTATAAAGGACTCTTAATTCATAGAATCAAAGTGAGAGTGGTGGTTGAGAAAAGTGGGAAGAGAGAGGGAGGAGAAGTGGGGAGCTACTAATCAACAGGAGTGAAGAGAAGTGATCAGCAAGAAGATTAAATTCTGAGTATGTTCAGCACAACACTGTTCCTGTAATCAGCAGCACTATATCACACATTTACAATTTCATAAAGGGGGTAGATCTCATGTTGTGTTCTTATCACAATAATATAAAATGAGATATTCACGCAGAAAGAATTTCTTACCTAAAGGAGGAGAGCATTCGGCCTTGTAAAAGTGATTCAGGCAATATCTAGAGCCATTACAAAGTGAACAGTTACAGTGATCTGGTTTATTTGACCTAGCTCACTAGACATCAATCAAGTCTCAAGGCAAATTCCTTTAGACCAGATTATTCAGTTTAATCTCAGTTCTTACAATATTAAATATGTAATTGTTCAAATTAGCCAATTTACAAAATTTATGTTTTATTCTTTGAGAAGAGGGTTAAATTACATCTCCCTCCGTCCGTTCCTCCCTCCCTCCTTCCTTCTTTCCTTCCTTCCTTCCTCTCTCTCTCTGTCTTTTCTTAGGAATTGCTTTTTTCATTGTGTGTTTTTTTTGTGTGTGGTGAATACTTAAGTGTGTCTGTAGGGATATGCACACACAGAGGCCAGAGGACACTGGATACCCTCCTCTCTAAAACTGTCTATGTTATTCCTTTGAGGTGAGGGTCTCCCTGAATCTGTAGCTCCTGTTTTTGGGCTAAGTTGGGAGCCAGCAAAGCCCAGTGATCCTTCTGTCTCTGCCCTCAACAGCACTGGTATTACAGGCATACCTCACTTGTTCTGTGTGTGCTGGGATACAAACTCAGAAGTCCTCATAGTTGCACAACAAATTATCCTAATCATTGAGCCATCTTTCCAGCCCCTAGATAATGTGTTTCTAATTGTATTTAAATGCAGACATAATGCTTTTCTAAGATGTCCTTTTGTGCATCTGGAAAGCTGTGAGAGAAGTCATATGGTGCTGTATACCAGCTTATATTTGCTGTGGATTTATAGGTTGTATGGTAAACAAAGAGTATTTTTCTGAGTCGACATCATTTCAATAGGCATATGAGTTTGATGACTACCTTTCTGTCTTCCTCAAGAGCAGATCAATGGGCAGGGTATGTGATTACAGATGTATGCTCTGGTTTTAGTTGCACAGTGCAAAGAGAGAAATGTATCATTGCATGCTACATTGGTGGTGTGAAATGTCATAATTCTTTGCATCTACTTCTTTCTAAAGTTATGCTTTTCAGATGCATCATTTTTTAGTGTTGCTGCTCTAAGCCTGGCCTCCCAGCTCATTGGAGAACAACTCAACTCCGAGACATTTTATGAAAAATGAGCCCAGTCATGATGTTCTCGTGAAACTGAACTAACTCTAGTGTCTTGGTATGTAGTAGTCTGTTTGCTGTAAAAACTGTTTTGCAGGAGGGATGAAGAGAGAAATGGGACCCTGGGTAGCTCTTTTCTCATTTATGAGTAGCATAGAAATCCTCTTAACCTACTATGTATATCCAAAGTGTGCTTTGTACTCAATAACTCATGAACTCGTGGGTGCAGGTGGGTATCTTAAGCAAAACCAGGCAGTTAGAATTCCTGACAGCAGAATACTTGTCATACTGAAACAGGCAATTTAGTGTTGAGGACCTCCTGGAACATCACCGGGTTCTCTTGGGATTTGAAAGCTGTAACCAACCCAGCTAACAGGATACAAGAGTGCCTTCTAAAGGCAAATGAAGTGGCTTGGACAGCCTTCTCCTCCAGCTGTGTGAAAGTAGCCTCTCACATATCTGGATACCCAGAGGAGTCATTCTATGCTCATCTCATAGGAATGGTGCCCTGCAAGGCCATTTCAGCTAGTGAACAGATCAGGTAAGTGGAAAAGAAGCTCTCTCAAGCAGAAATAATTCTCTTACTGAGAAAGAAGAGAAAAGAAAACCCCAATGAAAGCAAGCAAACAAAACCCCCAACCATATGCTTAGTAGTTTGCACCTTTAATGAGAAATGCCTTTTTTTTCTTTTCTATATACATAAATTTCATTGTCACTGTGATGCTTTTGGACTCTGTAGCAGCTTGGCTTTCATTCTCCTCTGAAACTCTACATTGCTCATGTTCTCTGCTTCCCTCTGAAATCAATGGACCACACGAGCCACAAATGATTAGGGATGGGAAATTAAATCTATGAACAAGCAGAACTAATGAAATGCTTCACAGCAAAGCAAAGGTGGAATTACTGTAAGGCTAGATGAGCCTGCAATTGCTAGATACCAATGGGAAAAGAGTGCAGTAGATAGACGGAAACAGCAAGTTTTCCTTTTTATCTTAATGACACAACCATCAGTCTACAATAATAGTTATAATTTTTACAGTTCTCTATATAGGCTTTTACTATTTATACATAGATACAAATATATATATATATATATTCACATTAGATATTTTTGTATTTACAATTTACAAATTATATATCTGGTATTTACATATTCAGTTCACTCCAAAAGTTAAGTATAAGATACTGCCTAGTATCTTTTGTTTTAATCCTCTTGTGAAATTATCACATGAGAAGTCTTGACCATTAGCTTTAAGGACAGGCTTATGAGTTTTCAGAGCATGTGGTCATTCACACATTACCATTTCATACATTTAGAAAGGAATCTTTGCTATACAACACATCTCCTGCTTGCTTATTGAGGCTTTAGAGGGAGTCTCCCACCTTCTGTTCTACAGTTGAGCCTGGTACTCTGTAGAAGTTCTATTATGAAAATATCACTGAAAGAAAATACCACTGCAAGCTATAGAGTTGCAGAGGCAAATTCCAGCAAAATGTAATGTACTGGGTGGCCAAGGAAGATAGAGGAAAGAAAACTCCACTGGTCAGTGAATTGCCTATAGGAAAAATAGCTAATGTCATCAAGACAAATGATTCTTTCACAATATGGAAATGACCCATCTTTTTTTATTTGCTCCATGCCCCTGGCTTTGTGCCAGAAACATAGTTATGGATTTGAATATATTTCATTATTAGCAAAATGGAACAGTTACATCTTCTAAGCTGTGTCAGCAGAAAGTACCACCTTACAAATTGCAAGAGGGCCTCGGCCACTTTCCTTGTTTTTTCACCTGGTCTATTCTGCTTTAAAAACTCAAACCACAAGGTACATGTCCCAGAAAACAGCCCCACCAGCCCAGGCTGCTACATTGCTGTTGTCTGTGTTCCCAGTACACAATCTGTTTATTCTTAAAGCATGGCACTCTGCTATTACAAACTTGCCTAGTTTGCTTTATGAGACTGTAATGTCCTTGAGCATATGAAAACAATGCACTACTCAGTTCAATCACAGTGTTGCTTATAGAATAAAAGAAAAAAACCCTTTAAATGAATATGACAGAGAAAAAGGACTGACTCTTAGGAATTGGTTGAGCTACCTTGCAACATGGAAAAGTTCCAGAAAACTTAAGTACTAATTTTATTAATATAATGCAATTTTAAATGTTATATCTTTTTTTTTCCAGAATTAAAACATATTTTATCAATATTAGGCCTATAATAGCTGGCTATGAATTTTCTGGGGAGGAACCTTAAAATGGAGCCTAGAGGAACTGTTAAATGTTTGCTGAAAACCCTGAATAGAACCCTGACTTCTGAAATGGACAGTCCCCAGAAAAGTAGGTGGTTGAGGGGGACTACTGCGTAGACACTAAATAACTCACAACCTGCAAATATGGGTAACTGATCCCTTGAGATGGTGGCCACTGGAAACCAGAGACAGTCCTTTCAACAAGATTAAAGAGATGCTATTAATTGCTATTGATCATGGGTCAACAAATTAAATTGCATCTGCAACTGAATCTCTGAAAGGTCTAAGTGAGAAATGCAGTTAATGGGTCTGACTGACCCAATGTTGTGATTAATTAAAAAGGAACTGAAACAAAAACAAACAAAGGGTATGTGTGTGTGTGTGTGTGCGCACGTGCGTGTGTGTGGTGTGAAGTTAGGCATCTTGGAAACACCACATTGAAAGGTCTTCTTGAGACCTAATTGGCCATTCATTTCTGTGTTCTGTGGGAAAACATAAAAAATGGCAACAATAAGTATCCAAATAATTCCTTTTTTAAAAATTTCTAGAATCCTTGGGAACAATGATATGGAGAATAAAACCAACCTTTTAAAAATATTTTATTTATTATTTTTACTTTATGTGTATGAGTGTGTTGCCTGTGTATGGTAAGTGAACCCATGTCTTGCAATGGTCGTGGAGGTCAGAAAAGGGTATTGGATTCCCCTGGAACTAGAGTTATAGATGGTTGTTAGCCACCACATGAATCCTGGGAATTGAACCTGGAAGAGCAGGTTCTGCTCTTCTGCAAGATCAACGAGTGCCCTCAACTGCTGAGCCGTCTCTCCAGCCCCAAAGTCAAAATTTTATATCTTAAAGGGACAAGTGTGATGGTAAGGATTGGAAGTCCACAGACACTTTTGTATCACAGTATGCAAATAAATTATAATATGAGATTAACATGTACAATGAACTAGTAAAATTATTATTTTCTTCTTGCCCTTCCAGATACAAGTGTTCATTTCAAGAACATTGTATAAGAGGAAATGATATGAGCAGTTGTGAACTTTGGCTAATCAAGTTGCAGTTATTTAAACCGAGATGACAATAAAGTTGGCAAATAGGAAAAGGGTGGGCTGGCTTAGAGACACATGTGTCTATAGTTGGTCCTAAGTAGCTGAATTTGCCTGTGACTTTGGCATAATGTGAAATTAGGTGGGCCTCTAAGTACAGCACTGGCTCCATGTCGTTGGTAGTTGTCGTTGGTATCAATGTCCTCCTAACCCCACAAGCCGGCAATGTGACTGTTTTCGTTCTTGAAACCTTTTTGATCCTTCATGAAGTCCTGTTATCCTCACTCCTGTCTTTGAGTCTCATTCATCTAGATCACATCCTCATTATTTTTTTTCCTGGGCTTTTGTAATTATTTCCCATTAGTGTTCCCACCTCTTTCAGGACTCCAATCCATCCTTTACTCTGCTATCAGAATTGTTTACAAGGTATAAATATGGTTATGCCTTCTAATGATATGATAATAATTCCACAACAATTATTAAAAACAAAGTCCAATTTTCTTAGCATGGTTTTCCAGGTCTTAACAATTGGATTTTCTATCCAGACACATCTGCTAGCAAATGCCTACATCTCTAACCTCACAGTCATGTCATACCAGATTGCTTGTCATCTTCCAAATACATTACTCATTTTTATTTCTGTTCTTCTAAATACCTGCCTAAATCTTGCCTAGATAACAATGGTCAAATTCAGCATCATTTAATCCACCTCTTTGTTGATTCCATCAGTCCTAACGATGATAGCTAATCTAAAATAGGACCTTTTTATGTTCTAAGCTTTATTTTAAGCTACTGTATGTTATTATTCTATTCAGTGCTTTCAACTCTATGATATAAATACAGTTAAGCTTAGTTCTATGTGCCTAGGAAAATCAAAATTTTCTCTGCAACTCCACATTATAGACTGCAAAATGGGAAAACTAGCCCAGGCTTTTATTGTAGTTATGAGCTAATGAGTTGTAGGTCATTGTCGTATGTAAATTAGCCTGACACATGCAGAGAGTTCAAGTAATGGTTGCTGAATGAACGACATTCCTTTTGTTATTATGTCAGGAAAAACTTTAAACTTAAACTTACTTTTAAAAGTATCACAGTGTGAAAATATGCCTACTCAAAGCCAGTTGGTAATGTGAGATGGGAATTATTTGATGTTCAGAATTCAAAGAATTTTGAGCTCAAGATGTTCAAAGGTCAAGGAGAAAGCCTAAATTATGTCATGGCTACCACTGAAAATATTTGTCATGGAAACTATTTTAACTCTTTAAAATTCAGTAGAAGTTCAACTGAATTCATTTTCCATGTGTACTATGTGTGTGTGTGTGTATCTATACGTACTTCTGTGTGCATGCACATGTGTGTAGCTACATGTGCAGATGAAGGCCAGAAGTTGACTTTGAGTGTCTTCCTCTATCACTCTCTACCTTGTTATTTTGAGACAGAATCTTTCGCAGAACCTGAACCTCACCAATTGGCTAGGATAGCTGGCCAGGAAACTCCAGGGATCTCCCTGTTTCTTCCTCCCTCCCAGCATGGTCACATTCTTTTAACATGGCTGCTGAAGGTCTGAACTTATAACTGTGTGGGCAAGCTGCCACCTGAGCTGTCTCCCCAGCCCCAAGTCAATTCATTTAATTTTTGTCTTATGAACAATCTGGGTTCACAACGTTGATCAGGGAGATTCTATACAGGACAATTTGAGGATCACTGATAAGGTTGTTGATCCTATACAATATATAAAAAAGGAGGAGAGGCCAAGAAAGCTCAGATGAGTTTGGTGGCTCAGAGATAGAATTTCATCTTCAAAATCATAGAAATAACTTTGTGAATAAGAGTGATAGTCTGAACACAAAACTTCAAATTACATTAACAAATCAGGACTCTGCTGTTGTTCAGGGCTTTCTTTCCTATGCTTTGAGGTGCCTGCTCTGTGAAACTTTGAGTGTTGAACTGAAATGTAAACCATCCTTTATGAATGGATACAGGAAGTAGAGAATTTGATGTAGGGGAAGTTGAAATGCATGAAAGTCTAGTCATGTTTTATGAAATGTTGGTATAATATGACGTGTATTTATATGTTTGGGGACATTATGCTGATGTCTTCTTAGTAGATGGTCTTCCCTTTCTCTAGTAATGCAGAAAATGATGGCAATTATAAAATATTGCTCATTTTGCTTTGAATTAGGCAGTGTAAACACACAGTTCATTTTTATTCTCTGTGGAAAGGTTGTGCACAGCAAAGGTAAAGGTGTGTTTTCTAGGTGTGAGCTCAGCATAGTGCCTGGCACGAGTGTGCAGTCAAAAACTAACTCACCGCTGGTGTTGAAAATGGGTGTGGAGTGAGAAAAGGTTTTCCCACCATTTACACTTTCACAGCTGCTTTATTTGGATCTCTTGTCTGACCTCCAAGTCAGCCATGCTTTGTATTTTGAAAAATGAAAATACGCACAGGCAAACACTAGAGTCAATGCTTAATTCTAATTGTTATAGCTCTAATGACACAGTTGCATTGAGATGATAGAGGTCACCAAGAGTTCATTATTAATAAAGAAGAGGTGGAGAAAAAAGAAACTTGTGAAGGAAATTATACAACAAACAATGTTCACTGGTTAACACACTTTATGTTTAACAAAATAGTTTTAATAATATATTCTTTTACACATCAAATATTGTTGCTAGAATCCCCCGTTTTTACAGTTTAGTTTTTTTTTCTCTCTCACTAGTTTTCAGGCACACCAGTTTTCAAAGATTTTAGAAACTGAATCAGTTTTAATAGGCATCAGCTGACAAACAGGATGGAGATCCCTTCTTTAAACATAGCTGTGGTTAAAGTGGAGAAACAAGGGGAGGGATGGTAACACAGGTGACTGTGGCCTCCATCAAGATCAAAGCCCCCCAGAGAAAACAAACTGTAAACAACAACAACAACAGAAAGACGAAACCTGAAGAAAAAGAGCTCTGATGTTCAGAGTTGGGAAAGAATTTCTTTCCCAATGGGGAGAAGGAAATTGTTATGTTTATTGGGTTATTGAAATTCTCTCACAGTATAGGTTCATCTTTCCCTAGGAAGTCTTCAAGAAACAACTTGTAGTGAAACTGAAAGACCAAATGAACATAACAAACAAACAAACAAACCCAAGAACAACGAGAAAACTCCCCTCTGGAGCATATGACAGAGGCCGTTGAAGCTGCCCATTGCAAACTCTGAAGAGAGAGTCTTGACAGATGTGATATTCCATCCTAGCAAATTTTTGCTTTGGCTTTACTGTGTCAAGATTTTGAAGCAAGGTTTTTGTACCTCGGCTTCCCAGTTGCCTGTTCTCTCTGTTTTCTAACAAGGACATAGGAACACCTTAATAATTGATACGTGTCTATGCCACATGGCTCTATGAATAGTGTTTTTGGAGTTTCAGATCTTATTCCCATCACCTATAATAATAGTAATTATTATTTCTTTCCAAGAATGTAGATTTTTGGAGCTGGCAACAGGCAACCTCAGGGCAAAGAAAGATCTATAATATGACTCTGTCTAGACACAACCTGAAGTGTGGAATGCCTTTGCTTTTGAGTGCAGGCATAAATCATGCAGAATTGCTCATGAATGATTCATGGCTGTCTCTATGATGTATCCATGGTGGCAACTGAAAGGCACCAACCTTGCAGCAAATTGATGTTCTAAAGGAAGGCGGCTGGATGTTCTTCCTCGGATGGCACTGGGAGGGTTATTTGTATCATAACACAAACACAGTGTGTGTAAAAGTGTCAGGTCCAACTTGCCAACACATTAATTTTAGAAATGACAACTCTTTCTTGATGACAGGAGATGCTTCCAGGGATGAGAGGCTGACAACTAAAAAATACTTATGAAACTAAAGAAACTGGTGTCCAACAAGTAGATCTTAGAAGCATCACTTGATAGGGAGGAGATTGACCCTGGGATTGTTCTTTGTGCATGATCCAAAGGGCTCAGGGGCTCAACAAAGCCACACGTGTAGGCAGAGATACCCAGCATGCCACATGGTAGAAATAAGAGCTGAATGACACAGCCTCTCAGCCAGGTGAGCACCCTACTTTTATTCCTTGGGGACTTTTGACAATGTCTGGAGACATTTGACTGTTACAGCTAGGTGGATGTTCTGTCACCAGGTGGTTATAATCCAGAGATGTAGCTGGACATTCTAAGAGAGTACACAGCACAGCCCCAGCCAACCAGTTATTATCTGGCCTCAAATATTAGTGCAACTACAATTAGACACCCTGCTGTAGAACATGGTACTCCACAGGAGCCCCATGAAACCCAGGCTGGGATGGGAGCAGAGAAGAAGAAAAGGAAAGAACAGTGATGATGACGACAACCTTGAAGTTCCCTAGGGACCCTATTAGCTCTGTGCCAGGGCATTTAGGACAGAAGACTAGAAGAAGCAGTTATGCTGTGTGGTCTCAGAACTGTGAGTTTTACACTGACTTGAGGTGGCATCAGATACCCTGTGTATTTCTTTTCTTTTCTTTTCTTTTTTTTTCTGTTACTATACTAGCAGCATTGCCAGGGCAACCTTGAGACTCTTCAAAGGTTCTCTTTAATAGTTCAATATCTAATATATACATTTAAAAAATGTTCAACAAATGGAATTGTATTGTGCAAGACCTACTCTACCCTAATCTTTAATGTACATCAGCACTTGAGGTGGAAAGAGTGTCCTGAATCTGGATTTAGTCTTAGGGCTGAGTAGTTGTTACTGTAGCATGGCAAACACAGTCTGGAACCATAAAAATTGCTCATGGGTACTACTGGCTTTCAGCCAAATTCAAACTTGAAAGTCAAAAGTGTTTAGAAAGATTGATTCACAGTGGGGTTACTCACCCTGGTTCTGGTATTTATATTGCCCAGTGACAAGGTGTGTTTACAGTGTGTTCAGTTATAAACCAAACTCAAACTTGCTATCATGAAGTTTGGCGATTAATGTTACAATTTTAAATACCTGTCTCTTTGGGTTCTTTAGTCAAACTCATAGTATTCTTCACCCATTTGTTTTTGACTGGCAGTTTCAAAGTTTAATGTACGAAATCTGTGGCTTGTAAGAATCAGCAGTGAGCCCCCTACATATTGGACAAAATACCAGTTCCCCACCATGTCCAGCAGAGGATCCAGTTCATTTACATGTTTCTTAGCTCACAGGGTATTAAATCCACTCCAGAAGAGCCATGGCTTGAAAGCTCTTGTGTCGGGAAGGATCCTTCCCTGAGACGTTTATCAACCCCTTTGATGCAACACAAAGCTTTACTGTGCAGTCAGATCTGGCCCCTTTAGATTCTAAAGGTGGAAAAATATACAAGAGAAAAAGGTGTACAGAAGAGTAAAAATGGAGTAAATCAAGGGACATGAGCTGGCAGGTCAAAGGCATCACTCCAGAAGGAGCCTGTCCAAGGCTGTTTCTTTCTTTCTTTCTTTTTTGTTCCAGAAATCCTGGTTGTCAAGTCACCATCAAGCATTGGTAATTACAAAAGTGGTTTAGATAGCTATATACTATATATGCTATATAGCAAGAGAAAGAGAGAGAAATTTCCTCTTGGTAAAATATTCACTTTTGTCAATCCCAAAAGGTTTTGCTGGTGACCCTGTTGTAGCTGGCAGGAGTTTGTTTGCTTGTTTTGTTTAGTGTTAAACATGTGCAGTGTTGAAGCCATAGCATCCTCTCCTAAGAACTTGTCATTGGTCATGAATTTGTCCTACACAGTCTGCTTGCCTTGGCATTCGCGCTTTGAACACTGAGCAGGCTTCCACCAGTCCCCGTTGTGACAGTGACAGATGTTACATTCGTCCACTTTCACTTCAATGCCAGCCGGAATTATTGTAGTTCCTGCAAAGCAGTTTGGACCTGGAACACATACATGCGTCGATTAGTGCCTTAAATCTGGAAGCCTCCCCTCTACACCCGCATGTCCCCTCCCAAGAATAAACCAACCGCAAGCTGCAAATGAACAAGCCAGACTATCCCAATAAGTTTATCACCAAAGAATTTTCTAGCCAACCCCTTCTGATTCAAGCTTTCAACTCTATGATCTTTTGCACATAGATCATATTTCCTGTGTATACCATGCTGAAAAATGAGGGGGAGACAGAGGGAGAAAGAGAGAGAGAGAGAGAGAGAGAGAGAGAGAGAGGAGAAAGAGAGAAAGAAATTCTCGTCTGCTTATTGAGAGCATGGAATTTTCTAAATCTGTGGATTAAGCTGTATTTGCCTTGTCATCTGGCAGTAAAAGCTGGCAAAGTCTCTTGAAACACGAGTGGAGGACTGGCACGGTCTGCCTCGTATGATGGTACCAATAGCTGGGCCTCTCCTTCCATGTGGTGGGTGTGAGACGATAAACTTGCTCATCCCCAGATTCGGCCCAGTTCCTGGAATCCCCAGCTTGTTTCTTGATAACAATGAATAATTCATGACTAGATGATTTATTCATGTCCCCAAACAAGCTTTGTTAGAGGTTCATTTGATTTTTATAAATGGAGTTCCTTTAATCTGCTGGCTATCTTTTCCCCTTTTAAAAAAGAATGACTCAAATGGTTGGTGTTTGGAAGTCAGCAGGAATTTTCACTTTCTCAGGTTCAGAAAAGCTTTATTGCAAATGCCACCTGCTCGTTTTAGATGGATTTTTAAAAATGAACCAATCTCATGTTTTTGCTTTTTGTCCACGTTTCCCCCTTTATTTATTGAATTGTTTGTTTTCTCACATTATTATTTTTAAGCTCTCTTCATGTAGGGAACCTAGATGGCTGTATTAATTGCTATTTCCCCAATTGAAATTGAGTAAAAATTCCTTCCTAAGAAGCAGTGAATCACAAAGGGATGATACAAATCTCTGGTTTTCAAGAACGGTTATGTAAAGAGAAGTGCACTGGATTGTGTCCAGTGAGGATTTCTCAGTCTAGCAGAACTGTCCACTCGCCATAACCAATGCAGTATAATGTGGTAACGTACGTCAATAACAGTGCCCCAATTTTGCTTTTTAACACTTGCTGAGACTTTACAAGACTTTTTTTTTAACCACCAAATAAATTTCTTAAAAATAAATATGCTTACATGCTGCACATTTCAACACAGTTAGATTATTTGGATTGCAAATATGCAGATGACATTGTGAAATCAAAACCAAAGAATGTAGGAAACATTCCATTTAAAAATAATCAGAGGCTATTTGTAGTCCCAGTCCATTATTGGAGGCTTACTTTTGCACTTACTACTAAGTTACAATACATATTTATCAAGGAAAATCCAACATATTATGACTTTAAGTGTCCTTTGTTTTGGGGTTTCTAGACCTCGACTGTGCACACACACACCAATTATGTTTGTGTTCATGTAACTTCTCTGTAACAAACATCCAGGCTTCATGCCTGAGCATAGAAAACTGTCATGAGATTAGGTGATGAATCAAGTCAACTTCAGTGATAATTAAATAGTTTGTGACTATCTGCCTTTACGCAGGAGGGTGTTTCTTGTTCTGATCCTATGATTACTTCTTATTCTTATTACTATCATCCTATGACCCCCATCTTAACTGTTGATTATTTAATGATATTATATCCATACATCTGATTAGTTGATAGACTGTGTTATTTGTGTGACTGTAGCTCTGTGGAGCAATTCAACACTAGACCATGGGTTTCTTCTGATTCCAGAACTGAGGGTGTTTTGGAGAACTTGATGGGAAAGCTGTTCCATAATGTAGCTGGTTCTCCCATGCCTGTTGCTGACAGGTGTCTTCTGAGAGACATCTGTTGACTTCCCAGTTTCAAGCCAGACAGGGTCTTGTCAAGATCCAAGTAGCTACAGAAACAGAGCTAGATCTGACCACCGTCTGCCGGGAGTCAGCCCAGAGGAATAATGCTAGATTTCTTCACTTCACCAGCTTGCCGCCTCACAGCCGAGACTTTTACCCTAAGCATATATTTTAGCTTGTCCAGATGGAGAAAGAAAACTATTCTACTTAAAATAACAGTTGAAACAATGAAGTCCATCAAACAGGCAGACTATTATCTAGTGGGAGTCTTCATGACTTCTTTAAAGGGTTTGGAAACTTGGTAGAAGAAACAGAACTTAATGTGTCTGTGTATGTGCATGAGTGTATATATGGTAAACATACATGTGTGCAAGTAGATGTGTTGCTGGCTCATGGGAGGCTGGCTAGACTCACTGACACAATTACAGAAGGCTGTGAAGGATGTATGAAAATATATTCCTTACAAATCATTGTGCATGTCTTGAAGGGATATTTGCTAGAGCTCTGGTTTTCATATCTGTGCCTTGCCGCCTATGTTGATAGCATGCTGTGATCAGTATGTATTTG
This sequence comes from Eospalax fontanierii, assembly GCA_035773235.1. Taxonomy (NCBI): domain Eukaryota; kingdom Metazoa; phylum Chordata; class Mammalia; order Rodentia; family Spalacidae; genus Eospalax; species Eospalax fontanierii. The sequence continues at coordinate 24,764,038 of CM069530.1, forward strand.
ATTAACCTCTATCCATCATTTCTTAAGAGTCACTTAGAATTTGCTGCACTTTCAGCCCAAGAAATATTAATTATACTGATGGATAGAACACAAAATAAAAATCCTCTGTATGTGCCAAGACCAGCCAAAGCCCTTGCCTGTGAATGGCATCATAAGCTCTCATCTGTCAACCTGATGACCAGAGGCATTTTATAGAATCCAAAATTCTTGTTTGATCTCGTGAACTTTCGTACTTTAGGGATTTTATTGGCCTGGTTCTGAGGATCTCAGATGTAGTCACAGCAAGTTTCGGTTTGCTGTTAATAGTCTTATCTACTTAAAAGTAATTTAGATAATTGTAAGTGGAATGTTTCCACTATTTAAAAACGGATCTGATTTTAGCCCTTCCTCTTTAGTAGTGGTGACAGTAAGTGCTAATTTTCTTTGACTATTGAGTGCTCTCTGCAAGTCCTTTCATAGGAAATGATCTTTACTTCTGCTTATAATCCTCCTCCTATTTGGAGACTGCTCTCCTTTGTTCTTATCTGTGTGAAGGGATACATTCCTTAGAAGAGTGAACTCAATGGCAAAGCAACAGATTTTAATGTCGAGGACTTGGAGAAATTCCAGAGAGGGGTAATGAAAATGATTAAACTGAAGGCTGGTAAATAGGACCTCTGAGGAAAGATTAAGGGATTGGAATTATTTAAGGGAGAGAGAGAAGATAGAGGGATAACTCAATAGCTCTCAGAGAGTGGAGGCTTGTTAAGCAAGGAATGGTAACCAATTGGTCACTTATTCTTCTGGAGCCTAGAATAAGAGTAAGGGGTGAAGATCCATTGTTTCTCAATGAATTGAACACACACACACACACACACACACACACACACACACACACTCTCCTCAGAGAGCTGCAAATTGAATTGAATGTGACTGTTGGCAGCAGTGTGCTAAGTCTTCTCTCTTAGAGGTCTTTAAAATGCAGAAGCTCTTTCATTAGGTATGGTTGATACTGTCAGTCCCTGGAAGATGAGAACTGAGTATATGTTATTTTTTACAGCAGCTGTAATGCTGAGTCTGGCAGATACAAAGAACTCAGTATGGGTTTATTTAACTGAATGAAATAGGGTGGACTAGATAGATTTGTGTTTCTCAGAGGCAAACTTGTTTACTGAATCTAGAGATCAACCTGGGACTAGTACTTAGTATAGAAGTATTCACTAATAGATGGAAACATACAGTGAAGCCAACTGTGTGTTACTCTAGGCCAGAACTTGTATAATTTTTTTACAACAATCCACAGAAGGTACATACTTTTATTTTCATGAAACTGAACATCAGAGACAGAAAATAACTAGCCTAAGTCACATCTGTAGGATGCTGGATCACTGAGATATGAATTCAAATCTCTGTGGCCTACGAGAAGTTTCTTGTTGCTCAGAAAACAAGCAGGTTCTAGGAGTGTACTGCTGTGGCTTTTGTCCCAGATCCTGAGCTTCTGTTCAGAATTCAAAAGTCTAGTTGGTTTTAGCACTGCAGATGTAGGAAGTGTGATGTGGGCAGGAAGAAGTGATTGTTTTTCTAAAGACTCTTATTTATTTACAAGGTTTTGTGCTCTACATTCATATTTTCTTCAAGAAGCCTAACTTTAAGAACTAAAGAAGTTTTCTGTGGATGTGAGGGCAGCAGGGCTTTCCTTAAGATAGAAGTGAAGTTCTCATTGGTGTTGGGTGTTCATCTACATCAACCAAGAAACAATGAAAATGGCTTGGGACAAAGGAGACCTGGTTCTGGTTGTCGTTCTGTGATTGATTTTCTTTGTGATTGTAAACACTTTGTAATCATAATGTAAACAGGGATCCATATGGTGTAGTTTCAAAGAGGATTTGTCATTTTTAAAATGTGAGAGAACTGGAAATGCAGTTCTTTACTAAGACTAGGAGTCAGGAGGAAAGAAGAAAAAGTCAAGAGTATTTACACACAGAAACACTTTCCCATGAGACATGTAAATATTGTACCCTATTATTCTGTGCTTCTTTGAGCATTTATTTTGCACATCTATAAAATAAAAATTGGTTTACAAACATTTTTCTGCAGTCAAATCATTCAAGAGAAATATTATAAGGAAAAGAAATATATCAAGTCTACACCAGCAGATCTGTTTTGGAGTTAAGGCCTTGGGAAACCTGAAATTTATCTTTTCTGTAACATTTCCTTCCGTCTTCCCATCCTAGCTTCCCAAAGGTACCAGAAGGTTCCTGCATAGAATATCATGTGATCGGAGAAAATGTATTTGGAATGATTGCCCCCTGTCTTTATAATCCAAATTTTAAGGAAACCAGCAGAACAGAAGAGGGTCACTGTCATGTTTGTGGGTGAAGAACGAAGCAGATTTACTTAGCCACTAAAGTTTTCTTTTCTGAATCATCCTCGAAACCCATCCCCCCCAAAACAATTTCAAAGGAACCACATGGACAAAAGAAGATGTGTTGACCACACAGCTCACCACATCTGTGTTCGCTTGAAATGCTAAACGTTGCATACTTTTATTAAGAATGACTTGAAATAAGTATGCTGAAAGAAGGGGACCCAGAACTGTGAGTTCTAACAAAGAGCTGGACTCAGTTCAGGGGCCATAAGGGGGTGTGCTTAGTGATTGCAGGTGGGACATGATATTAAGAGGAAGCAGAAGAGACCTGTGTGGTGAGAGTGGAGCCTGTGGTAAGAAAGGCTGGGGTGAACTGGTTGCGAAGATGTTTTGGATACTGGCTTGCAAGAAGAAATTGTTAAATATCAAGAATCTCATTCTTTTATCAGCATATTTTAGTAGCTTGAAATTGGTGGGTATGTTTATACTGGCAAATTAGAAATCAGGAAATGCTGCAAATCTGGTTTTGTCTTCCACCCTGTCTTCTCTCTACTCCTCAGTCAGTTTTTAAATATTTCTGAACATATTAGATTCTGGGTCTTTATTCTTAATAAGAGGAAGGTACCAAAGTATTTCTCTCTCTAACTCTGACCATGAGGGAAAGACGCTGATGATAAAAATTTCCCCAGTGTTTATATGACTGTTCTGTCGAAACCTTTGGATGAAATAGAGGATATGATATATCTTGGTGGATATGGAACTTCTGAGATTGCAAACCAAGTCATGAAATCTCACAGGCTTTGGTACTGTGTGAAGATAAAGGAAACATCCCTTTCTCATTCATTCTGAGGACTTAAAAATGCCAACTGAAATGCCTACTTAACAGTTATATTAGCGTCAGCAATTTGCCCGTGGACTTGAATTAATTGATATTCCTTTATAGGAAATAAAATCCTCCAGGAAATTGGTGTGATTTGATATGGAGGAGGGGAAATAAAAGAACCGGAGGGCCAAAGTTTATTATTTATTTTTAAAGTGTTTTTTAGAAAAGCAGTTTTGCTAGGGTCCCATAGTGGGCCAGAGCTGCATGCAATGTGATTACAGTACTATGTTGCTAGGGGCTGAGGAGGAACCTATTAGTTGCCAATAAAATTAACCTTGGATAATTTAAGCAGAAAAGGTACTTATGGAATGAAGTTGTATCCATAGTAGCCAAGAGAATCAAGTTGGAGATAACATAATTGAAACAAGGGCCAGTATTATGACACAGACCAGGCTCAATACCTTGGGCATTGGTAGAACAGGCTGCCCCACCAGTTTTACCAGAGTGGGCCTCTGGATGCTGCTGTTGGAACCATCCTTACAGCTGTCTGTCCTACCAGCCTTGCCAGATTGGCCTTCACTGCTAGAAATTATTAATTTGTTATCTGAAGTCTGCTGCAGGTATACCCGTCCACAGAGCCCAGTCAAGTGCCTTCCCCCTACCTCTAAGGAGGGCTGGAATATGAATCCCTAGATTTTGTAGCTTTTCTGGAGGAGAGAAATGTTTTCTTCATATATAATAGATTTCCCCAATCATATGAAGGAGATAATTATTTCTGATGACAAACTGATGGTGGGATTTCAATGAAAAGTGAATTTCAGAACGCTATGATTTACCCTAAATGTTAGCCATCATCCTGCATTCTCCCGTTCTGGATGCCACAGTTTTGTTTTATAGAAATCTCAGGTGAAATATAGACCTATTGGACAATTCTCAATTCAGTTAACACTTTTTCAATTCTCTGTTCTTTTATAGTCAGAGTCTTGCCTATATAGTACATGTTGACCTCAAATTCTAGATCCTCTTGCTTCAGTCTTTCAAGTGCTGGGACTATCGGCAAGTGCCACAACTCCTAGTTTTTTAAATTCTCTAAAGAACTTTTCATGCACGACCTTGTTTTCTCTTCATGTGGACTATTTCCTAAAAAAATATTTCATAGGATACATAGCAATGTCAAGTCCCTCTCTCAAAGTCACACAGCTAATGCCAAATGAAGGGGTATAGAGCCATTGCTCCATCCCAGATAGAGCATTGCTGCATCCCAGAAAGCAAACTTCTTGAATGTAAGACCTACTATTCATTTCTTCCAAATTTTGATAATACCTGAGATGTCATGGCTATAATATAGGCAAAGAACTTGTATATTTAATTACTGGTGTGTGTGTGTGTGTGTATGTGTGTGTGTGTGTGTGTGTGTGTGTGTGTGTGTTAAAAGGGAGAATGGGAATAAGAAACTGAAGTTCTAACTACAAAATTCACACGTGTGGTGGAGAAATGACCCCTTCAATATTTCTTTATACAACATCTTCCCAAGGGCAGGATTCATCCCAGGAAGCACATACAGCTAAGAAGGGCTAAGAAGACATTGTGGTACTAGTGATCAGCACAAACGACAGTGAGATTGGCATGGAGACTCCTCAGAAGATGATGTCCTATCCTCATTGCTTATCAGCACGGATACTCTTTAAAAGCATGCTCACTGCTTCACAGAGATGAGGAAAACCAAGCTGGTCATGCCTACTTTACAGGCACTTTTTGATCATAAATTAGTGTGACTTTCTGGAAAATTCTCCTTCTGACAACAACTTCATACTGCTTAATAATCCCCTTTGAAGTATTGCAAGCTCCAGCCTTGGTTTGTAAATTCAGTATTGACACAGTGTATTTGAGAAATTAGTTGTAAATGATCTTTTTGCTGCATAAATGAGGCAGATTTCTATTGTGTAAAGCCATAAACATCCTATATTTATTTGGCAGAGCATCTAAATTATTGTTTCAGCAAATAGTAGGCTTGTAGGCTTCAGTTTGCAATTGAATTGGATTGGATTATGTCCTTCCTTCTGATTTTAATTCCCTGCTTCACCAAGTTTGATGGAGCTTATTGTGCTTATGAAGAAACAAATAGACTTTCTGATCAGGTGTGCCTATTTTCAATTATTAGAATCTTGGAAAAATGTTGCTAATAAAAACCTACAATTAGAGATGACCACAGTTAAGATGAAATGAAATGCCTTGGACCTTCCCAGCAGTGTGTCCTGAGGGCCTTCTTAGGCATGGGCAGACAGAGGATGAAATTCAGGTTGCCAGCAGGAGCCTTGAAGAGAGGAAAAGCAGTCCTTCAGCAGCTTCCAGTCACTAGTCCCTACATTACTTTCAAACCCTTTTTATTAAACTTGAAAACAAAAAGCTTCCTCAGATTAAGCCGGCATGGTTCAGGAAGGATTGCTTTCTCAGAGGCAACCCTGAAGGTGACTGTTAATCATTTTACTTGAAAATTCAATATTACCGAACTCCCACACAGATTTCAATCTGAGAACTCCAGAGACTTTTCTGGCCCTTAAGTACATAAGATTTATAGCTTGGTTTTCCAATTAAGTAAATGCAAGGACCAGAACCCAGAGAGGAAGGACATGGTCGAGTCACACAATAGAGATAAGGGTTGGCCTCTCTTTCCCTAAATTCAGGCAAATCAACAGACTCTGAGCACCAGGTGAAGTTTGGCATTAGCTGACTCTGTCATCTTCAGGAGGTGTTCAGAAAATGCCTTGGTTTGCCATCTGCTTAGTTCAATTTTCCACACTGACACCAAAGTGCCCCACTTTATTAGAATTTTGAAGCTTTCAAGTCATGACTATATTTCTCCTCAACTAGCCTAACACCAGTCAGGGTTCATGTGGTCCCACCCATTTTACATCTGTGGATGCTGAAGTTCAAAACAGCAGGATAAGGTGACAAATTAGGATCCCAGTGCTAGAGAAGTCCCATGTCAGTTCCGGCTCAGCTGTGGGAACTCAGTGTCTTCAGCCATGAAGAGGAATCATAATAAAAGAATGAGAGAACCTATTTTATGGCAGTGTTGAAGAGACAAATAAATTATCTGTAAAGCACTTTATAGTGCCTGCCACATACCAAAGTAGAATAGACAGCTGCTACTATTTATCATCCTGATTATTGTTATTACCTGAGTTACAGTCTGAGTAACTTTGGTAGGGTTATCAAATCCAGGTCCTTTGATTTCTGGTCTAATATTTCCTTAATTTTCTAAATTCTAAAATGTAAACAAGGACATTTATTTTCCTTATGTCAACTGATATTTGTTTGAGACTGAGTAGATATATCACAATAAAATCTTTGTGAATACCTTCATTGTTTGCTAGGAAACCAGATAAGCGAAGAAATTACCTGAACAGTAGCTTTCACGAGAGGGAGAGTGTTAAAGGGATATGCATTAATGTGCACCCTTTGTTTACCGAATTAGGATTCTTTAGGAAGGTGGTTTAAAATGCATCTCTATGACTACTATTGGTAGATACTCTTGTTGGAAAGAAAGGGATCAGGTTTGGCAGGAAAAAGTTGAGGTTCAGAACCTAAATGATACTACAAGGTAAGAAAAAGGAAGAGTAGACAAAACTAGGTACTATATGTACGTTTGTAAAGAGTAGGATTCTTTCCTTATTGTACAGAAGAGAATAAAATGTGACTGCTTGCCAATAACAGAAATATTAAACAGATTATACTATCCTACTCCTTGGATTCTTCTGCAGTCATTAACAGGAATGAATTACAACTTCTAGCTGACTTGCAGGGATTTTATGAGTTATTATTGAATAAAAATGCAATTATGCAGAGAAGTGGGTGTAATATGATCTAGTTTAATAAAACTAATGTAGACAAACAGGCTTCTGTGTTTATATTTGTATAGGATTATATAAGGATGGAGGGAAAAATGAAGAACAAAAATACTGTGTTGTTAGCAAAGATTATTTTACTCAGGGAAGGACTGCTGCTGAGGGGGAGGTAAGATAAAGAGGCTGGAGAACAGTGAAGTTAAAAAATGTACTAAAGGAAGCCATTACAACATATTCATATTAGTTCTAGGCACAAGAATAAAGAATACATTCTGATACTGGCATGTGAGTACCTGGTGATATATTTCTCCTTCAAATTTGTTATCAACTTGCTAATGCAGCTGGCATATCTTGAGCCCAAGGAAGTAAGGTGAAGGAAGTTATAGCAAGAGGCTGAACAGACAGAACCCCACAATGTGCTAGTTGCTTTGACTCTAAATTCTAGTGATTCAGCTGTCTTCTGCAATAGACACTGGGCATGTGGAACCAGGCAGCACTTGATAATGTGCATGTACAACTTTCTGTAAGTATTAAAAATGATGCATCAAATTTCAGACAGTGCATATTTGAATATAATACAAAAGAAAATAAAAATAGCTCATGAATACTTTTATATTGATTATATGTTGAGTGATGGTGAAATAAAATGCATTATTATATGTTATATTTACATAACTATATCATTAAAATTGACTTTATCCTTTTATTTTGTTTTGATATAGCTACTAGAAAATTTAAAATTACATTACATTTGTGGGCTTAGACTGTTGCTCAGTCGGTAGTGTGCACGTCTAGCATGCACAGAAGCCCTGGGTTCAAGGTCCAATAATACCTAAATGGAAAGTGGTGATGCATACCTATAATCCCAGCCCTCAGGAGGCAGAAGCAGGAATGTCAGAAGTTCAAGGTAATCCTCAGATACAGTTCAAGTTTTAGGTCACTCTAGGCTATTCTCAGGATATACTCAGGATATTCCTACTGGGCAATATCCTGCCTAGAGAATTAATGGAAGAATGAGATGCCAGGTTGTTAAAAGGAAGCTACTGCTTATATTTAATTTGGAGGGAAAGAATATTATGGGTTATGGGAAAGGATCTATGTTTTGGGACAGGGGAATTTTCAAAGCAAGCTGGGCCCTTGATCAATCCTACCAGCATTTCTGGGAGTAACTTTGAAATTCAAATCTTCTGACCCCATCAGACACTTTCTGAGTTAGAAACTCAGGATGTGGGATCCCTACAATCTGTGACATTCCAAGTGATTCTGAAGCAGGCTAAAATGTGACAACCCCTGCTTGAAGATGAGGCAGAGCCTGGATGAAAGCCATCCTACTGGGAACTGAGAAGATAGCATAGTTAGTGTCTGTTTTGGAGTAAGCGTCACTATACACAGAGCGTGTCCAAAAGGCAATGCATTCAGCATGTGACAAGAACATAGGCTTTTAGTGAAGGGTCATTTCTGAGGAGAAATTCTGAGCTACTAAATAGTGGTTAAATGGTTCAATTACTTTCAAGTTTCGCCTCAGCCTCTGAGCTGTCATTATTGTGTTTCTTCAATAAGTGTGATTTTTACCCATATGACAGCTAGAGAATCAAGGAGTCATGTGTGAGATGTGGCATTTGGAACCATTCTAGATGCTTTAATGGCCTCATTTTCCAAAACAAAACAAAATAAAACAAGGTCCCAAATAAAGACCCCCCCCAAAAAAATAAGCAACAAGAACACAAGCTAGTGAGTACTGGAAAGATTAGTACATACTAATCTTTGGATCTGAAACAAAGCAGAAAAGATTGCATCACTCAGCCCTTCCTAAGTTTCATGCCAAAAATTTATTTAAACAACCTTATTCCTGGCATCATCTTTGAAATAATATGCATGCTAGTATGGAAGCTACATCCTTACGGAAGGTTGTCAACAAAGTGTGAACACACACACACACACACACACACACACCACACACACACAACATTTCATCATGGAGATAAAGTAGAAAATTTTCATTATGTTCAAAAACACAAGATACCTTACTATTAATTTTTTTTAATTATATGTAGGTTATTTCATTATCAGAACATATGACCAAAGAAGTGATGCTGGCATGTAGCTCACCTGTATGGTAAAACATTGCTAGACACACCATGGGTGCAACGAGTCACTAACTGGTATTTTCTTTAGCACAGAACTGACAATATGATAAGATTAACATAAACAGAGTCCACAGAGTATGTAATAAAACTACTTAATTTAGTTGTAGAATGATAGCAAGCTAATAATTCACAATTCCACAAACAAATGTTACCCGCCCACCCACCACTGTTTGAGCTGTTGGAAACATAATGTTGACGGAAAAGATTTCTTCCCTATGTGGGTATGGTTGAAAGCTAAATAATAGTGAGATACAATTTATGAAAAATGAAGAGTGCATTTGCTAAGAGATTTTTTTTTCTAGTTTAGGAAGAGAGATTGAAGAGGCCAGTGCCTTAATTAAGGAAGGCTGTAAAGTAATGGGAGGAGTTCAGGACGGTGAGGAGTGAAGGTGAAAACACATCCTAGAATTGGTTTCCAAATGTAGCCCATGGAAGCTTAGGGCTTGTGGTAGATTTCCAACACTGCAGCCTTGAGCCAGTGGGAAGGCCTGGAGGGCAGCAGAGACAAATTGAACCAATTCTTAATGTTTGGGCTGTGGATTGTATCTAAAAGGTGATGGAAAACATGTCATGACCAGACTTATCTTTCAAAAACTGTTAATTATGACATTGGCTTCAGTGCAGATAATAGCTGAAGCAGAGGTGAAGGCTGTGTTGGGGAAAGTAACCAGGTTCAATCAAGTCTTGCATGTGTCAAGAATAATGGTCAGGTAGTCCAGAGTAGTGGCTGTGAAGAAGTGGATGAAGGTAAGGACAGTTTAGGAGACATACTCAGTGTGATCCTCTCACAGTGAGATCTAACCCTGTGGAATGCATTAGAAATTTCTGTTCAGGTCTCTGATTTAAGTACATATATGGACCCCTGATGAAGTATCAGGATTTGTGGGGAAGAGAATGAGGCCAATCTTAGAAATTTTGAATTTAGTTATCATGAATCATTTACATACAGGTGAACAAGGGAACAGAGTGAACTAGACTGGTCAGAGAGATGTGAAAGTCGCCTGGGATGTCTGATGTGAAAGTAAAAAAGAACAAAGACCTAAGACTGTGCTGTCATTGAAGGAGCAGACAGAGGAGAAGGAGCCAGCTAAAGAGGCTAAAGAAAAGTCAAAGATGAGTGAGAAAACCATGGAGTATCAGAACAACAAATGTTTTCAGTTCAAATGCCTCTGAGATGGCCGCTGAAATAAGAACTGAGCCTGAGCCCAGTGCTTTGTGACCTTGACAAGAGCAACTTCTGTGCAGTGGAAAAAGCATAAAGCATGTTGGAGAAGGTTGAGGAATGGGTGGGAAGTAAGGACACAGAAACAAAGGGAAGGCAGTGGCCGGGGAAGAGGGGAGATGCTGGCTGCACAGAATCAAGACATAGGTGGAACTGTAGAAGAGGAAGGGCTAGGGGAGCAGTTGAGGGAATGGAGTCCTTGAGAAAGGCACAGTACACTGAAGTCAATATTCCTACGTGAGAGTCAGCCTCATTTTCCATAGCAATAGGCATTAGCAAGCTCAAGGAGTTTCTATATGATAATTTCTATTTCACTGGGAAGTTGGTGGGACCTGCTGAGAGTGGAGGGAGAAGAAAAGAGAAGGAAAGAGCTGACCAGCTGACTCTGGCGGTGTAATGAAATTACTCTACAGGGTTGAAGAAAGTGGCTAAAATTTATAGTGGTAGCAGTTTGATTGCTTCTGTGATCTTTGTCTCAAGAGCTCCAGGCAGAGAGTCAACATTTAATAGCCTTGTGGCCTTGGGCAAGGCACCTGTTACATCTATTCTTCCCCTCCTCACTGTTTCCTTATCTATGGGATAAGAACAAGCTTAGCTCTCTGCCACCCATCAAAAGCATGAATAAGCATTAGGTGTCAAGAATGGTGGACACACAGTAGTATTCTGCAAGTGTTAGCCATTTTCAGGTTTGGGGCTTGGCAAACTTTTGTGATGGTAGAAGCAAATGGATGGAAAATATTATTAACAAGAGAGTGGATGAAATTGTAGACTAAAGAGTTAAAACTGAAGGAAAAGAGATGCAAAGGCATTGATTTTTGAAAATCACCAGATCATTTTGCATTTATTGGAAGTCTTCCTGGTATGGATTCCTGGCCTTGGATTACAGTGTGCTGGTTTTGCTGACAGAATTAAAAGTATTGACACAAATGAATAACATCACCTGAGTTCCGTGATATGATGCTAATGTTATAACATTAGCCCAGCTCCTCTTCTTTGGCAGTGGTACCCAACATGTGTAGAGTTTACATTACAAAGCTATTTTCTTTGAAAACTTTAGCTTGTAGTAGTCCCTGTAACACGTCACGTTCCAGAATGCCTACACCATGGAAAAGTTCTCAAAGAGAGAAAAAATGATAAGCAAGCAATATTAAGGGAATCCCCTCAAGTTAGGGCCATTTTGTTTAAAGGCTGTAAATTTGCCGACTGCTTATGTTCTTTTCCTTGAGGTCTGCAGTGCAGTTTAAGCCAGGAAAATAATCAGTTTGGTCCGAGCTTGAATTGCTGCAGAATAAACAGCCTCCAAAACTGAACTTTAAAGGAGCTCTCTGCATTGCTGATGTGCTGAGACGCTCAGAGGTGTGATTTTTGTCTCAGAAAACACATTTTGTGTAGTCGTTCAGATCATGGATTGGGACTCTGGCTTTTTTTAAAGTTGTAAACATAAGTGGACTTTAGATAACATGCGCTCCTAGGTATGACAAGGACTGAGGTTTATACAGTGTAATGTTACTGGAGGGTCCACTGAGCTCTCTGAAAATGTGGAAACGGTTTCATGCACTAACAAGAAAATAAACAAACAGAAGGCAGTTGCAGACTGGGTGCTGGCTGGTGCCTTGGGAGTCTATGGATATTCCAATTTATCCTTGCCTGCATAAATGATTTTTTATTGAATTTGGCATTGGGGAGGGAGAAGAAAGATTAAGGCATGTGACAGCATGCACAAGACCCATGCAGAGTCAATCAGACAAAACCCAGCATAGAACTGTGGACTTGGGCAGGAGGATACAACTTGGGCAGGGAACTACTGACAGCTGATCACTGCTGGCTGAGGGAGAGTTGATCTTCTTCAAAGGAGTGCTGCAAAACAGGTTGAACAGGCTCCAGCAGGTGAACTCACACCAAGGGATCTCTGTGTACCCAAAACTGACTCAATAGGCTTCAATATATATGACAGAATGCATGAAGTCCTGTGGGCAGGCTATGGGCTGGCACTGATAGGGAAAGGAGGGCTAAATATGATTAAGATGTATGAAATCCACAAAAACTCAACAAAATATATTAGAAAAAAGAAAGGAAACAAGTGATGCCCGTGGTTGTTGCTTATATGCTGGATAGGTACATAGTTCATTGAGAAGAGACCCAGAGAGGTACATAGTTCATTGAGAAGAGACACAGAGAAAAGGAAAGTGAAAGTGCCAATTTCAGTGCTAGGCATGATGACTTTAAAAGTCTTAAGAAAAAAAGTGTCAATCACACATTTTTCAATTTCAAGAGAAAATGAGATGTAGTGTGAATTAATAAGGGAGAGGGCTTATCCTTTTTTAAGATTAGTGGTGTTTATTTATATGCTTTTGCTCAGAGAGGAAAGACCCACTAAAGAAAGAAAGGTGACAGGGGTTGAGGAGAATTTCTGGGTCTTTATGCAGGGGAAGAGAAGAGTTCCAGTACTTGCTAATCACAATAAAGAACCCAAACTATGATCTTAGGACTAAATGTAGTGGCCTTGCCAGAGCGCTTGCTAAACTTGTCAAACCAGCTTCCTCTCAGAAGTACCCAAGCAGAACCTCTTTCAACAAGAAGGAAAATTCTTCCAAGACATCAAGAAAAGGGTTAAGAGAGATCCTTTTCTTGTTGACAAGGGAGTTGAAATGATGCGTTGTCATTTTTTCTTGGAAGGAATGGTGTGACCTTCTGAAGGGGAGAGGAACTGAGACAGCTCTTGAGGTATTGAAAGCTTCTCTGCAGAGAATTCCCCCATTCATTGTGGGTTCATGTGGAACATGTGGGCTGCATTCAACCTTAGGCTCCCTGGGCTAAACTGATGTGAGTTCGGAGATTTGTTAGGCAAGCAGGAGGCGTTAATGAACTACAGGATCTAAGTTGGAGAAGAGGATGAATGAAGATCAATGAGAGAAAGCTAAAAGACTGGAAGGAAGTGGAGTCAATCACTGTCAGCTATGGAGATGGGAGCGCTACACTGCTAGCACAGCACAGAGAGAGCAGACGGAGACAGAGTGATGTTAGACTAACAGAGAAGTTAGTCTGACATCACTCACATGTGAACAAGCTGCCACCTCTCTGCAACAGACTTTTGTATGTTTTACAGATAATGCATCTAAAGCATTCTCTGTCCTTTCCCAGTCTAGTCTGAAACTGCCCCAGTGCCAAAGCTGTCCATCAAGTTCTCTCTGTACCATACCTTCCTGGTCTTTAAAAAATGGGAAGACTTGTAAAATCAGACTGAAGCCTTTGAAAGATCTGAATGATGTTCTTTCCCATCGTGAATGTGTCCTTTATATTTTCTTTACAACCATCTGCAAAATTTATACTGGAAGGGTACTGTGAATACTACTCCAGTCCCTCAGTGTGTTCTTTCTTTAAACCTTCGAACTTCAAAGCCCTTTGTCCCCCCTCCCCGCCCCCGTGTGACTCTAAGGATCTTCTTTAAAAACACAGTTTAATCCCTTCTAAGAGATTGTAAAAATCTAAATAACAGGAATTTTTCTTGCTAATTTTTGTTGAAGGAGGTTTATAGCTGACATAGAGGTTTCAGATATGGGATAAGAAGTCCTCAGGGGGATGATGTTAGAGGGAAGCCTGATGGAAGATTATAAAATGCCTTTTGTGCCAAAATGAGATGTTTGAAGTTTAATCCCTGGGCAGTGGGATGAAGGGAGGGCTGAAGTGTGAGTCGTAGGAGTGACACAACACTAACCATTTCCCTCTGCTCTCTCTGTCCAGAGTACACACGCCTGAACAAGGTGAACAGGACCAGACACACGAATGTGAGGTGCTAAGTGTCTGTGAGCACACAGGTAAGGTGGGAGAACTAAAGCGTGGCTTTAAGTACGGACAGAAAATTTTTCCCTGATTACATTGCAGAATTTTACGACACTGGATGTAGGGAATGAGCCTGGGTTAAACAACACATTTAAATCTGAGCATGGAACTCAACCCAAATTCAGAGGATTGAGGTACCATCTGCGGTTCATTCCTGGCCTCTGGGTTGAGTGACATTCACTGAGAGGAATAGGAAAGGAAACAGAGTCAGAGAAGAGGAAATGGGACAGCAATGACATTTGGGGCCAGGGAAGGAGAAGTTTAAATTTCCACTTCTTAGAATATTCTGCTTCTGGTAATAAACATTGAATGAATGTATTAGAAAATAAAAGAATAGGTATGACTCCGTGCTTTTGAAATTTAAGGAACAGCCAAAGTTGAAACAGAAACGTGCTATTAAAAATACATTTATTTTCCCCAAATGAAATTTGGAAACTACTCCCACAGCCAAGACTGTCATGGCGGGAGTGAGACATCTGGTAAAACGTCCGCTGACCTTTAGATACACCCAAGTTTTCATATGATGTTCATTTTCATTCCAAATGGCACTACACAGCCCTGGGGATGGTGCTTTCTGGAGCACTTGAGCAATAAAGAGAATGAAGTACTCGAATTTTACAGGCCGTTTTTCAAGCCAACTTGGTTCTAAACAATGAGTTGGGCACTTTTTAAACATTTGCATTTCTGGGTTTGTCTCCTGGCATCAGAACATTTGAAGAGTAATCCTGAAGGGTATTAGGATGTCTTTGAACCAATTTAATGCTTTTGTCTAAGCCTTAGAAGAGATGGCTAGAAGCTGGGTGTGCTGGTGCATGCCTTTAATTCCAGCACTCAAAAGGCAGAGGCAGACAGATCTCTGTGAGTTCAAGGGCAGCCTGGTCTACTTAGTGAGTTCCGGGCAAGATGGGACTATAGGGAAACCTTGCAAAAAGAAGAGGTGGCTAGATAGTGCAGGAGGATAAGCATTAAGGCTGTTAGGTTCTGGGAATCAAATGGGAGACCAAACAATATATCCTGCAGTTATCCCAGTCTCAGTCTTTTGGACTGTGGCTAGACCAAATTCTTAAATGTTTGCTGTAAAATCACTTTTATTGTCCTAATTTCTTCTTTTCACCCACCATTCTATGATGAACTAAAGGGAGAAACAACATCCTAAGTAGACAGAGCTACTCTATTATTGTCTTCCTTGGTATACTTCTCTAGGATAGGACAGGTGATTCCCTTCCAAAGAGGCTCAAATTCGATTCCCTGTGAAAATGTTACATGATAATGTTTAAGACTGGATTAAGTCAAGAACTGAGATGAAAGCCTTATCATGGATCACTCAGGTAAGACAGGAAGCTGTGAAGAAGGAAGCAAGAGGCTGGGTGATAAAAGCAAGGGATCATGAGCCAAGCAAGGCCAGAAAACCCAAGAAACCAGATTCCCTTCTAGATCTTTCAGAATGAATGCACCAGCCATGTCAATGTCTTCATTCGAAAATTTGACTTCCAGGACCGCATATGTCATGTGAGCAGGACTGTGAGGCGGCTGGTCATGTTGTATTAATAGTTAAGAAGCAGAGAGTACACAGGATGTGAGGCTGGATATGAGACCCCACCCTAGTGATATACTTCTGTTCCCTTAGAAAGGCTGTTCCTCTAAGGGGTCTACAGCCTCCCAAAACAGCTCTACCAGCTGAGTAGTGTGTTCCAACACAGGAGCCTGTGGGGGACATTCTATATTCAAACCACAGCCATATTGATCACTATCGTTAGTGTTGTTCCAAACACTCCCTAGGGGGAGACAGGCTTGGCAGTCTCAACACAGGTTAGAGGGTTACCCACTATGCAGGGAGCTATCATGGTAACCACTTGACAAATGGTCTGTGTTAACAAGTTGGTGGGTTTGACTGAAGCATCTGTGGTCTGTGCTTAGCTGCTTTGTGTATACTTAAAAAAAAAAGCAAAGATGCTGCAGTGCTCTAGGAATGGTACCTCAGTCCACTGGATTTGGTTGAGTTCCCTGCTCAGGTTTGAATTTGTAGACAGAGTTTTAGAGTATTTATATCCTACAGGGAAAACATGGAAATTTATTTATGAATTGTAAGTCCTGGCTTGCCCTGTTCATTTTCACAAATCAAAAGTACATCATCTCTGCCAACAGGCAGGTTTTTAAAAAATGCCCACGCAGATCCTAGAGAATATTGGCACAAAATAGCATAAAAAAATCTGTAAAATTCTTAGGCCTGAAAATTGCTTGCCTTTGTGTTGTCAAGCCGTGATAGAACACTTATAGCAGAGGAGAGATGCTGAGCCATGCGGCCAGTGCACTAACAAAGGAGACCGAGTGACTATGCTCAGCTAGCTCATTGCTGTTGAAGGGCTTCAGAGAGAAAAGCATCTATGTGAGCCATGTGAGTTTTGTAGGTTTAATGAGAATCTTGGAATTACATTGGCATTGCCTCTAAATTGAGAAAACATTCAAAGGAAGCAGAATTCACATTAATGTGTGTAACTCAGTGTGAAAACTAAATCAACCCCAAGAGCCAGAAGAAGAAATAAAAGCTGCTATGAATATGGTTACAGGGCAACTTTCAAATATCAAGGACTCATTCCATGAGCTCTGCTCGGCACCTACTGTATACTGTGTACTGGGCTTCTTCAGGAACAAATGATTTGTTTCCAGCTCTTCAAATAGAAGAAAAGTCAGATTAAGAAAGAATTGATGAAGTCTTTGAAAGGTTATTTTTAAAACATAGGCGTTTGAGGAAAGTGCTTTTCCTTGCTTGATTTTCCAGGAATCTCTATAATTTTAGGTGTCTATGGCATCACGTACACCTAGAATGTGTTAATGATTACATCGTGTTACTAGCAGAAAAAGCTAGATAGAATTGGGGTTTGCCCAATAACAACCTATTGATTTATTTCTTTTTATCCTTCCTTCCTTCCTTCCTTCCTTCCTTCCTTCCTTCCTTCCTTCCTTCCTTCCTTCCTTTCTTTCTTTCTTTCTTTCTTTCTTTCTTTCTTTCTTTCTTTCTTTCTTTCTTTCTTTCTTCTTTCTTTTCTTTTGACCGGTTTGAGTATTTGCCTGTATGTATGTAAGTGCACCCATGTCATGCAATATCTTTGGAGGCCAGAAGAGGGCATCAGATCTCCTAGAACTGGAGTTAAGGATAGTTGGTAGCTGCCACGTGGTTCCTAGCAGCCAAACTTGAGTTCTCTGCAGGAGCAGCCAGTGAGTGTACTTAACTACCGAGCCATCTCTCCAGTTCCTGCTCTGTAATGATCTTGAGTGAGTGTTGCTTAGTTGATCTCCCCAGGAACTTTAATGTTGATTTATCATTATCACTAAAAAAATTCAAGTGTGGTATGCATTGTTTTAAACTGTCTTATGCAGATACCAGCTTAAATTGTAACAAACACAGACTGTGTAGTAATAAGAGACTTTCTGTTACCATTTCAGCCCTGATGAACTTGATTGTGTGTAGAGTGTTCTCTAACACACTCTAAGCCATATGTTATCTTCTGGTGTCTCTCTGATTTGGTTGTTTTAGTTCTACAGGTATTTCACGGACTTCAGGCAGGTATGCATGTAAATGTGTGGGGATGTAAACCAGCATTTTATATTTTTGCCCCAGAATTTCCCCAAGTCCTAGCTTATGGTTATCAGCTCAAGGTGATCATCTTTCTCTCAACGTCTTCCTTGTATGTCCTTATTTCTACAATAAAATATGACATAGAAAGCACCTATATACATGCACATTTCTACACTGGGTTTAACATCAATAAGGCACTTAACATATTCTATAGTAAACAGCTGAAAATAATTGTTAATAACAGTAAATAACTATATCATTTCTTCCAATGATACTCCAGAAAGTCGGTTTTGCCTCCTGTATTAAAATTAGGTCATCACCCTCCCTGCAGCGCCCTCTGTGATAGAGTATTTGGCTTCAGCACAGAATCACTTGAACACAATGATTTTACCCATGAGTACTCTGCTCAGTCACTTACATGGTTTGTAATATTCAATGTTCTCAGTGTTTGCTAAAAAAACGATTTTTATAAAAATTGGAGTTCAGAATGCAAGAATGATAGTCACTTCAGAGATGCAAACATGGTAACAGAATCATGTGACAGGAATTCTAGATACTTGAACAATGTATGTATTTTTCTGTTGTTATAATTTTGGCATTTGCAATAATTGCTTAGTGTGCCTATGAACATTACAGTTCATTTTTATGAAACTAACAATCCCTGGCAATGAGCGCAAGTGCCATACAGAAGTGCAGTATTACTCGTACTGTGGCCATTTCTAGAATAAAGCTGTATTTTTGCATGCTCCCCACTAGAGCATTACTGAGAAAGGAAGGAAAACATTAGAATTCCAGAGAATCTAGGTAGAGCTTAAAGGCAGAGCAAATAACATCTAGGGAGCATTTGGCTGAAAGAAAATGAATGCAATGAACATATGGTAATCAAACTGAAGTTCTCGGTGTATCTTGGCAGCTATGTAGCAAATGCCACAGAAATGCCTTCCCATTGCTTAGTAAATGGGTCTGTTTGTAGAGGAAATGAAAGTCTTCAACACTGCAAGGAAGCAGAGATCATTTGGGCTTATTGATAGGCTGTTTTTGTTTTGTTGCTGTTTTTTTGTGTGTTTGTTATGTGGGGGTGGTGTGTGCATGTGTGTGGAAATCAGAGGACTACTTTGTGGAGTCTGTACTTTCCTTCCGTATTTACATGGGTTCTAAGGAATTGAACTTCGATCATTAGGCTTGCACACAGCAAGCACCTTTATCCATTTACTAGCCATCTTACCAGTGCTAGGCTGTTTGAAGACCAATCAATTTCCTAGGCTAATGTAGACCACTCCCAACCACCTCTGCCCTTTCTATATATAGTATTTTTCCCACTCAACTCATGCAACACCATGCTAACATTCATGCTTTTGCATGTGATCCTGAGTCCAATACAGAAGTTAGTGAGCAGGGCTGGAGATGGAGGTGATAAGAGAGAGGATGCAGAAGTCTTATTGTTGTTGTTCCTATTTGCCATTATACTTGTTGTTATTTGCCACAGGATCTTGTTATATAAGATCCCTTGGCATTGAACTTAGTATTTAGCCAACACTAACCTTGAACATCTTCCTTCTTCAGACTACTGAGTTGTTGCGATTTAGAATATATGTAGAAATGATAGAGAAAAATCATGGGTTTTATTCCCATCTCCCACCAAGGCAGTATACAAATTAGCATCAGATGATGGGGAAGGACTGACTTCATGAATTTCTTTTCCTTTTATAGTATGGCTATGATACAGGTATGTCCTCAATTTATATTGTGAGGACCTGTGAGATATTGTAGGCTGTTGTTTTTATGGTATTGAGTAGTCATAGATTATTTTCAATTTTCCTAATACAGCAAGTTTTTTTTAAAAAAACTAGAATTTATTTATTTACTCTTTCTTTTTATGGTGTGTGTGTGTGTGTGTGTGTGTGTGTGTACCATAGTGTGTTATGTCAGGAAGCAATTTCTCCTTCTGCCTTGAATTGAACTTGGGCCATTAAGTGTGGTGGCAAGGACTTGTACCTGCTGTGTCATCATGGCCTTAATACAGAAAAGTTTTTAATCTGTATTTTCAATTTACTTGAAATTTATAGAATTATCACAAGGATTCCTTCCTTCCTTCCTTCCTTCCTTCCTTCCTTCCTTCCTTCCTTCCTTCCTTCCTTCTTTCCTTCTTTTCTATTTCCTTTCTCCTCTCTCTCTCTTTCTCTCCCTCTCTGTCTCTCTTTCTCTTTCTCTCCTTTTCCACATTAACCACTGTTTTTTCTTGGGTTTCTGCCAGCTCTGAGGTTTCAGAAACATCTTATATTTTGAAATATTTTGTACTGTGGAAGACACTATGTGCTTTGTCTGGACTTAGCAGCACTGTCACAGAACTCTTGTATATTCAGCAAAATCATTGTCTTACATAAAACACATTATTTATAATGATTATTTGTTACTGTGATACTTGGTTCAAAAAATTATGTCCTGAACCCAAAAAGCAAAGCCCTGAATCATTCTATGTTTTCTCTGGCAGCTTAATTAAGGATGATTGTCAGTGCATGGCAAATATACTGCTTATAAGTGAGCAATTGATAATGGTAGCTTTCAGTGGGAGAATGCACAGAGCAAAGGCACACACCCCTGTTTCTAGATACCTCATAGTCTATTTTTCTGTTTAATTTTCGCAATAAATAACTCAGCTCTCTAGGTGGACATGTCTACTTCATCATTTTGCTTGTCTTATACAATTCCTCAAAGTCCTAAATGCGTGGTGTCCTCTGAATTGTAGATACCCTTTAATTGCTTAGGAGATACATTAAGAAGGAGTGCCTGGAGATTCCCAACTTTATACCCTCTTATCTAAGGAAACTAGATAATACCCTGTGGTTGAAGTTCTATGTAACATCAAGGTGACATGTAATATGTGAAGAATTGAGATAATTGACATAATTGGATGTAGCATAGTGTGGTGAATTTAGGACCGTTGGTTCGGGTATGAGTTTTCCTTCTCACTAGTTGCATAATCCTGGATTTAATATCTGTGTGCTGTAGGTTTTGCATCTTTGAAATAATTATAGTTCTCAATCATAGGTTTATTACAGTGCATAGAGGAGTGCATGAGCCTTTGCACAAATGAGAGAATAATTCATTAACTGTTGTTTTCTCTACAAACTTTCAAGGAACATAGAAACAATGTCTTCCGTTATTGACAATAAATTTAAAACTCAGATTATGAGACATGTTCAAGGACAATTCCAAATGCTACATCTTGCTCACCATTGTTTAGTCACTTTTTGGCTACCTCTTGGCTCAAAACTCTACCCAATGTGGAGAATGGGGTCTGGTGTCAGAAAGGATCAAGTACTCTAGTTCTTAGGCTGAAATGTTTTGGGAAAGACAACTATGTTTGTGGCGCGCTTCCTGGAAGAACACCAAGCTAAGTAATGTCCCAGTCACAAAAGGTTCAAAGAGAGATCTCTGTTGACTAGTCTGGGTCAGCAGATTCAACTTGCCACCTTCCATCATTCAGTTAGGTTTATTGAAGACTTGACAATCCAGATATCACAACATTTGGTTCTAGACAAAAAATTTAGATCAACAGCATTGAAGAAAGCATACACCTCTGCTAAAGAGAGGCTCTCTAACTTGTACAAACACAGACCCAGACGATTCAGAATACTTGCAGATGGTGAGTCTAACCATGCTTGCAATTACTCCCTCCATTATACTCTCTTCTTGACAGGCACAGAACAAATGGCCTGGAATCAGAAGCCAGGGATCTTTGTTTTGGATCTGTGTCTTTCTAGATGTTTGTGTTTCCTCAGTCTTCAGGCTTCACTGTTAGACAGGCAGAGAAATATTTTTCCTCCTTCTATATCTTCATAGAATTTCAGGATTTCCCAGTAAAATGACAAGCCAGGAATCATCTCTGTAAGCTACAAAGCACTGTGGTACCCTTATTTTCCACAGTCATGATATTGGCAAGCAATCATATTCCGGATTCACTGGGAAGACTTTAGGTTTTCTCTTAGCCAGCAACACAGTGAAAGTGAAGCCACTGGCCAAAGGCCATAGCTTCTTTCTGTCCTGTAGAAACCACTTAGCACTTCAAAGTCAGCCAAATCCGTTGGGCTTCAGGAGGCAGTGCTGTGTTTACTGTACCCAACTTTGAGACCTTGGCAGCAACTGTCTTCATTTTCTTCTTTTAGTCTTTTTTCCTTCTTTTCTTCAGTCAGCATAGTCAAATAGAGAATGACTAGTCCTTACATTTTCTTGGAGCAAATACAACAGAATTTGATGTTCTGGACAGTGCCATGGTTAATAGAAATACTTTTCACTGAATGTTACATCTAATAATTTTTTTCAAGCAATCCTGCTTATTAAATACAAAGGAAAAGACTAAATGACAGTGATTATATTAGCTTGACTGACTGATTTTTTAAAGTTATAAAATAGATCTAGCCTTACTCAATAATTTCTATTTAGTAGAATCACAGCCATATGAAACTGATGTCATTATATACACAGTCCAAAAGGCTAAACTAAACATATTCAAAGTTAAGCACTCCCTAGAAAATTGAGAGGGCTCAAAAACAGGTTAAATGTTGGACGGATTGAAAGCTAGGTTTGAACACATTTCATGTGAATCCATATCTCTATTCAACATTTCAAAGAATTTCTGGAAACGTGTATTCTGGTAGTGTATTCCTATAGTTCCTGCAGCTCAGGAGGGTGAGGCAGGAGAATCATTTGAAAATGAACTTGGAAGGCAGCCTGGGCAGTATACTGAAAACCTGTCTCACAAAATTATTTAAAAAATTAGAAGACGAGAGGGTGTGTCAGAAAGGGAGACCTTTCAGTTCTGTAACTTAGAAGACCACACATCGTATTACCTCAAAGAGATGCTCTCATTAAGTTGTTAACACAACTGAATGTCTTCCAGGCTCTGTGCAGAATGAATGGTACTGTATTTCAGATGGAAGACCTTCTATAAGCAGGATTTATATTTCAAAGGGAATGATCAGAAACTTGGAAAGAATGGGCAGTAGTGTGATACAACAACAGTCTAATGTAAGATGAGTGTTTGTGAAAGGCATGATTCTCAGATTGGCACAAGGTTTTTAAATTATGCACACATTTCAATAATGGGAAGGTTTATGTAAATATGTTTTGGATGAGAGTGTGTGAAAATTGTACATCCATTAGCAGTAATCACCCTTGGGATAAATCCATTCCTGGAGTAGGAAAGGCAGAGAAACTATGAAGGTTGAAAGATCAGAAGGGGCATAGGAGACACATTCTAGTGGGATAATAAGGTGCAAGGGGTTTGTTTTGACCTGTGCCTGCAGCAATTTTCATTTGCCTAGGGCACTCCTGTCACTGTGTGCTGGACACTAGCTAAAATAGGAACTCCACTGGACTTGGCAGCTTAGCTCCAGCATCTGCATCATGCATTAAGTGCACATCTCTGAGAGATGTCAGGGTCAATCTGAGCCAGGCAGCAGCAGGAGAAGTTTCCAGTCACTTCAACTTTGCTCCCACCTCTGTGTTAGGACCAGCAAAGTCTTGTCAGTAGCAATGATTGCTCACTGATGCAGCAAGCGGGGGAGACAGAAAGGCAATTGGCAATCCTGGTCCCTAGACAGGCACAACAGCTGGTATGAGGCACTTGGGAAAGACTCCTATACTGGTAGGTTTTGGAGGCGTTTGTGTAATCTTCCAAGCTGTTTGGAAGCTTGGGGGATTCTGTATAAATGATCAGATGCAAATAGTCCCCAGTGGCCACAGCTTGTTTCCCCAGGTTTACTGCACGCCACACAAGGACAAACTAGAGGAGCATGTTAATAATCCAGTGGCAAGAGCCACCTAAAAGGAGGGGATGCCATTAAAGTCAGGCAGACTGTCAACAGCATTACATTCACTCAGGGAGCCAACACTGTCCCATAATGAATGACCTCTTCCACCTGAGCAAAAATAAAATGACCAGGCAGCTCTTCAGCAGCTGAACTCCCCTTCTGGTGGATGTTCATTATTATTCTGAATTAGATTCCACACTTCAACCCCAGGGAAACAGGAATAGAATAAACAATGATTACTCTTCCTCAGAATTCAAATGCTATCTAAAATCTGCCTATAATCTATCAGTCTCAATGACTCATATTAAAATCTCTCTGCTACTAGTATAAATGTATTACTTGTTTACCAGCAAATAAATAACCCCAAAGCATTACTGAACATTTTTGAAGTATCAGGGATAGAACTGAACTTAGTACAGGTTCAGGTCTCAGTCCTAAACTTGGAGAATGAGGATGGCATGGTTTGGTGGGCAAATATATTGTAGAATAAAGGTACAAAATGAAGATCACCCTACCCCAGAGGAGCTATGGCTGTTGCCAATTTTATACATATGCCATCCAAATATTCTTTCCTAAAGCATATTTTATTATAAATTTCAAGTATGTAATTTATTTGAAAAATGCTATTCTATTCTCTGCCAGGAATCATGATAATTGGTCCACCAAGACCTTTTGGAGTAAAATAGTCAGGATGCTATCATGAGGGTGGGATCAAGAAGAGTCCTCAGACCAGCAGAAGGACATATGCCTGAGAGGTTCAGGCTGATGTGGAAATATCAAGGTGTCACTCTGAGAAACAAACAAGACATCACAGAGAGATAATCTCTCTCTGTGTGTCTCTGGTCTCTCTCTGTTTTTTATTCCCCCTCTGTCTCTTCCCTGGTTTTATTGTCCCATTGTATATTTCCAACACTAAAAAAAATGAGGAATTAGTTGAGAGGGAGAAGAAAGTGTATGAAGAACCAAATGACCTTGAAAAAGGATGGCCGAATAGAGCATGCTGCTGCTGTCAAAGTGTTTCTGGAACTGTTAGAAGCAAAATACTCTGAGTAACTGAAAAAAAAAAACAATTTTCTGTGGCCATATTCCTTTCAAATAGTGTTACTTAGCTAGCATTTTTCTAGGAAACAAAAGTGACACCAGGAATAGAGGGGATAGGAATCCCCAAAATAGAGACATTAGGGAGTAGAAGACGTGAAGGAAATGCTAGGTGTCCATTGATCTCTTTCTATATGTTTTTGGTTGGCCAAATACCACAGATGAAGGAGAGAACATATGGCAGTGTTAAGGTCACATGTTACGATGAAATCCAGGCAAATTGATCTTATTTTTATTACTAGTGTCTTGTTTAAAGATGCAAAGGGTTTTAGAAGAACAGCTGTTTGCTACTCCACACTTCTTAGGAAGCAAATTAATTTTCCATCACAATCCTCTAACTCAGAGAAAGTCTGAGTTCTTTTCAGGTCAATGTTAGTGAGAATGCACTGTTCACGAGCATCAGAAGATGTGGACTTTTGGAAATAAACTTCCATACAGGTGCAGACACGGTTATATGCAAGATATAAAGATACCAGCCTTATGATATAAATCTTCCACATTCAAGGAGAAATCCCCTCTTAGAGAAAAGGGTGGTTTTCAGGCAGCACTGGTTCACAGTAGGGATATGGGAATCACATGACTGGGATCTAGATCTTCTTCTGAACTCACTAGCACAGATTTGTTGACATTACCTGATTGCTCTGAGTTTCATTATCCATAGCTGTAATTCAGGTTGTTGACTTCATAGACTATTGTGAAACAAAAAACAATGTACACAAAGATTCTAGTAGATGTCCACCGAAAGTGGACATCTTTTCTTTTGTATGTATATAGTGTGTGTCTGTGTTTGTGTGGGTACGTACACATATGTGTGCACGTGTGTGGAGGCGACTGGTGGACATCGGATATCTTCCTCGGTCTCTATCTTATATTTTGGAAAGGGAACTCTGACTGAACTTGGAACTCACCGGTTCAGGTAGGCTGGCTAGCCAGGGAGACCCAGGGATCCAGCTGGCTCTCCTTCACAGTGCTGGGGTTACAGAAGCGCCCCTCCAAGTTGGCGTTTACATGGGCACTAGTGGCACTAACTCAAGTCCTCGTACTTGCACTGCAAACCCTTCATTGACGGAACCATCTCTACTGGCCCTTAAGTGTTGTTTCTATGGCATAATCTTCTATTTTCTTTCTGACACTCCAGAGAACCAAGTTTTTTCAATGCAAAAGGTTTTATCTGGTATCCTTAAGAATCAACAGAGATGATTTACTATCTAGTAGGCAATCATCAAGCAGATATCAATACTTCCAGGGTGATATTCAATTAAGTTTTCTGGGGAAGGAGCAATCATAAGATATCATTTCTAATTTTAGCATGTCATTTCTTTAGCTAGTTTATCTGATGTTTTAAAGTCAGTTTTGAATTATAACAAGGTCCATGCAGCAATAAAAGTTACATTGAAGCTGAAAATGAAGCTTAATTTTTTATCATTTTAGAGGTGGAATTTGAACTGTTTTAATTAAATTGCCTAACAAATTGTACTCCTCAATATTAGTGATGCTTATGAACTACAATGTATTTTAAAAGAAGATAAAACAGTCTATCTCAGAAAAGTTAACATCATTGTTAAAATATCAACAATAAAAGTTTATGCCATTGAGTTAGAAGTTGCCTATCCAAAACAACAGTCACACCAACAAAAAACAGAACAAAAAGTAAAATCCTGAGCTTGGATATAGCTACTGTGGAAGGCCAAACGTGTCATTATTTGCTAATCAAGTGTGTGACTATGTCTGGAATCTGTAGGTTCTCAGTTTCTTGGCTTAGAATAATAAGTACTCATATAGAAACATAACTAAAAAGTCTCTTTTGTTACCACTGATCTTTTTTTTTCTTTGAATGCAAGATACACCCAAGCATTTTAGCCAGCAGCTGCAAATTTACTAACAGTTGCTAATTGCAACATTTATTTTGCACTTGCATTTTGATGGTGATAAATTTTGATAAAAAAGAAAGAAATTTTGAAAAAGGCTATCAAAATAATTTTATAAATTCTGCAGTTCAGTTGAAATCATGTTGGGAATGGATAGTTTCTCTGGAAGTGAACAGGGTTGTGCCTGGTCACTCCTGAGCTGATGTACATCTCTGTGCCATGGTAGCAAATGTCTGTTATCATTCTCAGTCAAGCACAGTAATCCCCAAACAAAGCACAGACTACAGCATCCAAAGAACACATCATCAAGTTGCCTTCTTAGCAATCTGACTATAGAGTTGTGTGATTCTGTGAGGAGACATTGCAGGAAGAATCACAAGACTTAGTGGCAGAAATCCATTCATGCAAGGAAGATCTATAGACATAATTTAAAAGTACTCAGTTTTTCCCCAATGGAAGTTTTAATGTGAGCTGTGCAAAAACCATAGACAGTTGCTTCCTTCATCAAACAATACCAAGAACTGTGAAATTTTTGACAGAAGTCATCCCAGATTCACACATGTAGCCACTTCTAGCTCCTAAGTAACTTAAAATCAACAAAATAGAGTGTCAAAATGGAGGTGTAATATATAAATGTCTTTAGAAGGTGGTAGAGAAAACATTCTATGAGGATATCATTACCTAAAATTATACCATTATTTTACATTATAGATAGTAAATAGGTACACTAATTAATACACATATTCAGTTAATCTAAAATGGTATTGACATAGACTCTAAAGTAAGTTTTCATTTTTTATTTGAGTCTACATTGTACTTGTCATGCAATAAAAAGTATTTCCTTTCATCAGAATTCTTGTCTAGAGGAGTCTTTTCCCACATCAAGCCAGTTACTTGCTTAGCTCATTTTTATTGTAAGGATTGGATCAGACAGATAACATGATAATGCATATATTTCTGACCTGCATTAAATAGGCCAAGCATTCCATGGATTCTTTACTTCTTCAAGAAGTCAGTTGTACTCACCCTACACATGTAGGAGATTATCTATGAATGTGTCTAATCAAAGTAATAATTTATAGAGTAATAACAGCTTCTGTGCTGGAGAGGGAAATGAATAGTTCTTGAAGAGTCATTCAAAGGTTATCAATCAAAAAGCACTCATATATTTTTAGCGTGTGTTACTTTGCTGGTCATGGTCAGACAGACATTGGAGATACGCTTGTCCCATTGATTTCTCTACTAAATCTTCTCATAATCCCGTTCAAGCATAATCATCCCAGGTCTTATTGTACAAAACAGTAGCAGGGACACACACACATTCAAGAGAGGAGAGTAGACAGGTGGAAAACTGCATGGGCATGGCAGGGGAAGCCGAGAGTGGCTACATCTATTTACTCAGAGTTCTTCTTGAAACTTTACCCATGGGAAACTTACCAAGAAAGACCACTTCCAGACCATTTAGAAGTAGTCTGCTTGTCCTTGGTCACACTGACTTCATTAACTTGGTTAGTGGGTTCAAAAATAAATTTATATAGACTCTTTTGGGGCAAGTATAATCAAATTTCAAAACATGGATATTTTTCAGCTATTCTATTTTCCAAAAAAGTATCAAATGACAATCATGTATAAACATGGGGCTCATGGTGCTCTTATGTAATACAAAATGATTGAAAAAGTAAGTTAATATATACATCACCTTAAGTGCTTATGTATTTCTTCTAATTTCAACTTTATACCTTCTCTCTTTGTGTGTGTAAGCACGTCTGTGTGTGCATGTGTGTGCCTGTGTGTATATGTGTGTGTAGGTACATATGTGGTTCCGTGTGTGTGTGTGTGTGTGTGTTTGTGATGAGTCCGTGGGGTTTTTTGAGTGGAGGTCCTTTCATCACAAAGTTCTAGAGCATAAGCTTGAAGAACATGAAGGGATCAGATCAAGAATTTGGTGTTGCTATTGATCTGGATTTTATGTTGAATGTTTTAAGCATAAAGTGAATAGAACAGATATGCATTTTTAAAAAGCTCTCTTCAAAAGCAGTTAGAACTTATGTAATCATAAGAATGGATCTAATATTTTTTGTTCTAGAAGGAAAGGAACTTTCTCATAGTGCGCTAGGTATTTGCTGACTAGGAATCAGTCTCCCGTTTTCCATCAACATAAACACAGGAAGTTTTCAAGGCCATGCAGTTTACGCCAACTCACTGTGACTGTGGAGAACACAGAGGAATCTGCTGGTCTAAGTCTTCAGTAGAGTTCATCTAAAGTTTATTTTTTTACTAAGAACTGACTTGGGAAGGAAACTGCAGTATGTGTCACATACATCGAGTGCAGCTATGTTCTATTGAGACTTGTATCAGGCATGTAATAAATACACATTTGATAAAAGAGAAGGTGAAATATTTCCACATTCCAGTAGTTATTATTTACTGTATGCCATGCACTGGGGCTCTGATGACAAACAAAAGCAAGTCCTCATGATCTCACACTGCAGCGTAACAGATGGCTAAGCCTGACATTAGAGAAGCAAAGCTTTTTCCTCTGTTCAAAGAAAAGACACTGGAGAATGATTAAATGGGAACACCCAGCAGATCTGCCAGTGGCGAAGCTCAGGTTGGATTGAAAACCTGATAGACTAAGTAAGACATTGCAATTGCTTGCACAAAAGAGTACACGATTCCCACTTTGTAAGGGCAGAACCTTTACATTTTTATGTAACATTGCTTTCTCTTAGATGTTTCCTTGCCTAGGACAGTGTGCATGAATGTGTGCACCTGTGTGTGTGTGTGTGTGTGTGTCTCTCTGTGTGTGTGTATCTGTGAGTGTGTGTTTATATGTGTGGGTTTCTGGGTGCATTTTCATTTTTGTAACTTGTGTTTGAGTTTCTGTCATTATTTTATTGACTTTTGTTATAAAACTATATTTATCTAATTGATCTAAATATTGGGTAGTTGTATGTAGCTTGAGTCAGGCTGTCAGTGTTATGCTCAGGGTTTGAAATTGGGATGACTCACACATCTTTAAGAACCACTCTCTGTCTGCAGGTCTAAGACAAAACCTCATAGTCTATAAGCAGTCACACTGCCACTGATTATAGTCTTTATCATGGCAGCTAATTTTGTCCACATGAAATAGACCTTGTATTTCCCTCCAGGAAGCTAAGCTCAAGTACATGTCAGGAGGCCAGTCTCAATACAGCAATCTCAACTGGAAGGTGGGGAGCTGTGGGGAGAAATAAAGATGGCATCCTGCTGCTGCTTCCTCCTAGAGCGGGGAGGTTGCCAAGGTTACAGGAAGGAAGTATGACTGGTTGCTAAAAGCATGCAGGCCTTGTGACCTGCGTGTGATGTTTACCATGACTGGAGGCTCGCTGCCCATGACTTGACCTTTTAGGTGATTGGCTAAGCTAGGGGATATAAAAGGAGAAGAAGTCCAGGAAGGTAGAGAGTTAGAGTTGCTGTCAGAGAGAGTTCGGGTTGCTGTTGGAGAGTTCAAGTGGCTGTCTGATAGTTGGAGTTGCTGTCTGGGGGAAGAGTTGCTATCTTGGAAGAAGGACTGAATAAAACTGCTTGCAACTGGTACTGAAGTGCGGTTTTTCCTTGCTGGTCGAGGGACCCAACAGGGAGCACCATGCAAAAAGGACATATTAGACCAAAGAGGTGGAGAAGAACTGGAAATTTCATAAGAACGTATCTTAGCATGTTCACTACCTTTATGAGACACACAACAGAATGTGTGGAGTCAACAAAAATATGTCAGGTGATGTGCAAAGACGGTTTGAGAAAACATTACAGGAAACATAATTTGAAATAGAGAACTATAAAATACTTCCCCAAAGTAAGGATAATATATATATTTTTTTTTGGTCTTTAATCCAAAGCAGACTTCATTGCTTAACTTAAAGGACATTTCCAACTTGGAGAAAAAAAAATCTAAAACTATTCTCAAATACTGTCAATATTTGCTTCAATATTGCTTACTGTGAAAATGATTTTATCCTGACTTAAAAAACAATTTTCATTAGTTGTAAATTCATGCAACTAGTCAGGCAATCTAGAGAGTTTACTTCTTCCAAAGACCACCACAACCCTACTAAAGATTATTTGAATTTTTTTTTCTTTTTTCATTATTATGATACTAATTAGGAGATACTGCTTGAAAGAGGCAAACATTTTTTAAATCTTTATCACCTGATGTTTACAAATTATCCTCGATTCTGGAGGCAATATTGGAGGTGATTTCATGTAAACCTCTGTTCAGAACAGAGAAAAGTCAGATCTAGAGAGAACAGTAATTCACTCCCCCCAATGCCCTGTGTGTGTGTGTGTGTGTGTGTGTGTGTGTGTGTGTGTGTGTGTGTATGAAGGTATGCATTTTTGTGCATGGGAACGGGCTTGCCCATCCCTCAGAGCACTTGTGGAAGTCAGAGGACAATTTCAGCAGTAGGTCCTTGACTTCCACCTTGCTTGACACAAGATTTTGGTGCTGTTCGCCCTGGCTTACATTAGGCTAGCTGGCCCAGGAACTTCTGGTAATTCTCCTTTCTTCACTTCCCATCTCACTGTAGGAGTCCTGGGATTACAGACAAGCAAAACCTCGCCTGGATTTATCTGACTACTGGCGATTTGAACTCAGGCTGCCATGCTTGTGTGGCAAGCATTTTACCCAACAGAATCATCTACCTACCCCAAATTTTGTTCCAGTTTTCCTTTAGGAAATTTTACAGCCTTTGTGATCTTGTATAGTGTGTCTCATTTTAAAATTTTATTTATTTCATATGTATGAGTGTTTTGCTTGCATGTATGTAAGTGCATCCATGTGTATAATGCCCGAGGAAGCCAGAAGAGGGCGTCAGATCCCCTGGACTGGCATTATTGACCAGCTGTGAGCCACCATATGGGAAATGGAAACTGAATATGGGTCTTCTGAAAGAGCATCCAGGGCTCTTAACTGCTGACCCATTTCTCCAGTCCCTCTTCAGGGATGTCTTCATTGCAGACCTCCTACAGGGGTGCTGTTCACAACTGCAATGATTGGCTGGTGGCCTCCAGACTTGTGCAGCAGATTGGGTTGGACATTTCTTGTCCTTTCCACTAATACTTTCTCTCTGGTGATCGCGTATTTATTCCTGTTGCAAATCAAAGTTGATAAGACTCTTAAGACTTTATTCACATCTCAATTTCAGTGGTTAAATGTTTTTGTTAAAGAATGCAGAGGCACGGTGAGCTGGAAACACAAGGGATACAATAATTTCCATAAACCTCCATTTTAATTGCAGCGTGTGCGATTAAAATGCATAGCACTCAGGAGCATGAGGCCTGAGGAATCCGCTCTGCAGCGCAGTTGACATTAGGACCCCGCTTGCGGATACAATGAGTGTTGTGTTGGCTGTTTTGCCATCTTGACTGCGGCACGACCAGTACCTCGGACACTTACCACACATCTCAGAGATACACGGGGTGAATCGGAGGGTCCGATTTGGCCCTACGTATGTCCCTTCTGTGAACCTTTTCTGGGGCCTGGCCCTTGATTCCAGCCACCAATATCTGCAACTGAGGGAATGAAGCAGCGCTAGGGCTCTGAAGCTACGACCAAGAAAGAGAAAGAGAGAATTGAAAGCGTTTCCATCCGTTTGATTGGCAGTGAGTCAAGGAAAACAGTTTAGAAATATTTGTTAGAAGAGGAGCTCAGGGAGTCACAGTTACTTGATAGGTTTATGGCTGAGCTCAGCCTGTCGTTACCCATAGATAACCCCAGCAACTTAAATTACAGAAGCCACACAGAAATAATTCAAGGCAGAGTTACCAGCATTCCCTAAAAACCCCTGTTTTTCACTTGGTTGAGTAAAATCAGAAAAATGTCTGTTTTTCACTAGACAAATGCCCTAAATCAGAGAATTCTAAGAGCGCTTCCTGTTGGGCTGAATTTGCATTTATATGAAGAGAAATAACAAGTGTGTATTTGCGAATCTGATTCTTCCCGTTATTTATTTTTTCCATTATACTTATTAGATCCCCTGGATTTTACTTATTTATTCTTTTCCTTTCCCCTCTATGCCCTACAAAGGAGTCCAGCACTTGAGGTTGCTTTATGCATGAATGTGCAGACAGAATCCGAAGGAACTGGAAGCTACATAACAAGTCAGTGGAAGAACTCAGAGATAGAGACCTGGGGAGAACAGCTGTCCTTCATACTGTAAAACCTGCAGCCTCCTTTAGAGCATAGATAGACCTGTTACTGCTACAGGCTTATTCAGTTATTTCAACTTTATCTTTAAATATTGCCAGAGAACTTTATAAAACATAGGGCTTTAATACATGTATATAGATACACATATGCATGTACTGTTTAATTACTGCTCAAAACAATCCCATGAGGTAGCTTTGCATATTACTGTGGTTTCTGGGTTACAATAGAAACTGGAACATGGTGAGGTTAAGTATTTTGTCAGGTAATTGTGAGAAGAGCTGCAAATCAGACATGAGGTGTAGGCAGTTTTGTTCTGCGTCCTTGGAGAGGTTGTAGATTCCCTGGAGTTTTAGTCTCTAAAAAGAGCCATGATTTTGAACATTGTTAGAGGGTTTAGAAAGGATCTGAGTTGAGGGGAAGAAGTCATACTCAAATGTAGAAGTTAGCCTATTGGAAGTACCTCTCTAGCACAAAGGTGCTCCTCTGGAGTCTTATTCCCCAACCCAGTGTCATAGTTAACACCACTGGCTGTTGCTGTCCAGTTTCAGGTAAGAGGAAGTTTTCAGATTCTGTACCAAGACCTCAAGTGAGTTGCGCCTATGCCTACCTGTTCTCCAATCTCAATTCCTTGGAACCATCAAACAGACAAGAGTGCTATTGTAGGTTTTCTCTTTGTAACTATCATACATATGTTATTTAAAAACATACACACATACACACACTTTATAGTCTTAGAAAATCTTGCAAAATTACTATGAAGCTACAAATGAAGAAGTATTAGCCTTCTAAATTTTCCTCTTTTATCCTAATTTTGATACTAAAGAAAGGAAATGGAAAACAAATTTAAAATTATTCCAAATCAAGTATGCAAATTATATTAAGTTGCTGAAAGGAAAGGTAGACATTTGACTATTTATGTCCGTGGGAAAGCTGCTCATGGAATATATGGGTTATGTGTTTCTTAGTGTGACTTTGATGAAATAAGGCAGTTTTTAATATAGTACATTTGCAGGAAAAGCATGCTATTTCCTAGTAATATTCATGTAAGCAGAGCAAGAAGCTTATTAGCACGTTTAGGCCTAGAATCCGAAGAACTGACGATAATTCACGTGATATTGCTATCATTACTAGGAGTCTTAGCTCTTGCTGCTTTCCTGCTGTGTATCAGGTGCTGGGCAAGCACTCAGTATGTGGTCAGAAGTGGGTTACGTCAAGTCAAGGAGCAGGTTTGTCCTAAGTCCCTGGTCTGCTTCCTATCTCCATGGCTATCTTTGCATTCATAATCTCAAAGTTTAAGGCCATGCTTACTGGACATTTCTGCAGAAGTAGACTTCTTTTTCTTTACCCAGTCTTATAGAGCCTAGAGAGAAATAGCAAGTATCATGGTATCACTCCTTGGGGAGAAAAATCGAAAGATGATAGATTGTAGAATCATAAAATTGGCGCATGAGTGGAAATGTTACATATAACCTTGTAACTGGGTGTGTTATTGTAATTTTCATTTCTATTCATCCTTTAAAGTATGAGAGGTAAGATAACTGACATTCAAACCTGCTTTGTTCCAGCAACTCCAGCCTCTCCCCACCCAATGTTCTTTTCTTCTAGCCTTGGGCACAGAGCTGCTCCTGCTCTCAGCACCCCAGATTCTGAGACTAATTGCTTAGTCCAGATCCATCCACTGCATCCAGAATCCAATACTCAGACCAGCTCAATTTTCCAGACTAGTTTGTTAGATCCTTTACAGACTGTCCTCACTCCCAGCTTACCATCGCATTCTTGTGACCTCCCATCTACTGTGGTTATCCTCTCTCCCAACGTGCCCAGAATTTCTGTGAGCAGTCTTGGAGTAGAACTTTGCAGCTACCTGAGACAGTCTGAATTCAGCCTCTGTCTAGCAATTTTCCCAAATTGTGCTGTGCCTCCTGACCAAAGTGACACAGACCTTAAAAGAGAGCCTGAGAGCATTCGATTTCGCCTAACCTGTGTCTCTGAGGGAACCCTGGAGCAGCTGGACAGTCCCTCCAATATAAAATCAAAAGAGAGAACCTGAATCCTTGACCAACCAGTGTTTCATACCCAATAAGAAAAAAAGCAAGTCACATCAAGTATACAAACAGAATCAGACTTCAAGAAAACAATGTAAGACTTGAGTCTCATGTCAGATTCACAAATAACAAAAGAAATCCATGTACCAAGATCACAACAACAACAAAATGATAATATGAAAAACCCAAATAATATGTCCCCACCCAACATCACCAGAGCTATAGAAAGAGTTCTGCAGTGAGAACCCCAGTAGAGGTAACCCAAGACGCAGAGTTTTAAAAAAAAAAAATCACAAACATGATCAAAGAATTCAGTGAATTTAAATAATACACACACAAACAAATCAAAGAACTAAAAGAAGATAGGGACAAACTTCTGGATGAATTCACAAAAGAGATAGAAACATTGAAGAAAACTCAGGCTAAAATGAAGAAAGAAGTGAAAAACTAAGTAATGCAATTTTAAACAATGTGAGAAAGCCTCACCAATAGAATGGATGAAATATAAAACAGAATATCAAGACTGGAAAAAAAAGTTGGAGAGCTGAGGCACTCAAAGAAAGACTATGAAAATTAAAAAAAAAACCACAGGAATGGAATATGCAGGAAATATGGGACACTATGAAACGAAAACAAGTTTATGCATCATAAGCAGAGGGAGAAGAATCTCAAGATAAGGATATTAATCAGATGTTCAACCAGATTGTAGAAGAAAATTTCCCTAAACTAAGGAACGACATTCCCATACAAATACAAGAATCACATAGAACACCAAATAGATAGGACCAGAAAAGAAACTCCCCAAAGCACATCATAGTAAAAAACATAGGTATACAGAACAAAGAGAATTCTGAAAGCTGCAGAAGAAAAACAACAAGTCACACATAAAGGAAAACCCATCAGAATTATAGGTGACTTTTCAATGCAAACTATGAAAGCCAGAAGAACTTGTGTCAAAGTATTTCCAGTCCTAAATGACCATAGCTACCAACCTAGAATACCTTACTCAGCAAAATATCTATTATAGTTGAAGGGGAAAGAAAAATCTTCAAGAGCATGAATAGGCTGAAAGAATTCATGTCCAGAAAATCAGACCTTCCAAGAATACTTGAAGCAATGCAAAGAGCTGAGGAAAGGAACGGCTATGCACAAGGGAACCAGAAAGAAATAAAGTGAAGGTGCAACTGGGGAACCACAAAGTTAGACTGCAGATGCAAACAGAATGTAAAATGATGGGAATCAATATACATCTTTCAGTAACTTTAAATAGCAGTGGACTGAATTCCTCAGTCAAAAGATACAGGCTAGATGAATGGCTCAAGAAAGAAAATTCATTCTTTTGTTGTCTCCAAGAAATCCATTTCAACTTCGAGGATAGGCACTACCTTAAGATGAAAGGATGGAAAAAAAATATTCCAAACAAATGGCACTAAGAAACAAGCAGGAGCTACCATTCAAATATCTGACAAAACATATTTTAAACTAAAACTAATCAGAGTAGACAAATATTGTCACTTCATTCTGCTCAAAGAAACAATTAATCAAGAAGATATTACAATCATGAACATACAAGTACCAAACTCTGGTGCACCCTACTTCATACAATCCATACTATAGGACTTTAAGACACAGATTACTCCCAACTGACTAATAGTAGGGAGCTTCGATACCACACTATCTCCATTAGAGAGGTCAAATGGACCTAAAATAAACAGAGAAACATTTCAATCAAACAATACCATACATAAAATGGACCTAAAAGACATCTACCAAATAGCCCATCCAAGCACCAAAGAACACACATATTATTGAGCATCCCATGGAACTTTCTCCAAAATCTACCACATACTGGGGCACAAAAAAACCCTCAACAAATATGAAAAAATTGAAATAATTCCATGCATTCTATGAGACCACAGTGCAACAAAGCTTACAATTGACATCAAAAGAAGCCCTAGTAATGTCACAAAATCATGGAGACTAAACAACACATGCCTAAATGATGAATGGGTCAAAGGAGAAACTGAGAAATAAAAGTATTCCTCCAAATAAAGGAAAAGGACAATACAACCCAACAAAACCTCTGTGATACTTTAAAAGCAGTCCTAAGAGCAAAGTGCCTTAGGCTCTAAGTGCCTACATTAAAAAAAATCAGAAAGAGCACACACAAATAAATGATTTAACATTGCAACTCAAGAATTATGAAAGCCAACAACAAAGGAAACCCGAACCCAGCAGACAAGAAGAAATAACAAAAATCAGAGCAGAAATTAATGAAATAGAAACAAAGAGTCCAAGAGCTGGTTCTTTGAAAAGATAAACAATATAGACCCTTATCCCAGTTAACCAAAAGAAAGAAAGAACAACTCCAAATCAAAATCAGAGATGAAAGGGGAAACACCACAACAGACAAGAAAAAGATCCAGAACATTAGAAGAGAATAATTTTAAAAACCTATATGCTATTAAATTTGAAAACCTTAAAGAAACAAATGCATATCTAAAATCAAGGGAATCACCAAGCTAAACCAAGAAGAGATCAACAGCTTAAACAGACTCATAATATATAAGGAAATTGAACCAGTAATACAAAACCTCCTGGTCAAAACTCAGGCCCAGATGGATTCACAGCAGAATTCTAGACATACAAAGATCTATATCCAATATTGCTTAAATTATTCAAGAAGATAGAAACAGAGGGAAAACTCCCAACTTCCTTCTTTGATGTCAACATCACTTTAATACCAAAACCAGGTAAAGATACAAACATAAAAGAAAACTATAGACCCATATCTTTAATGAACATAGATGCAAAAATTCTCAGCAAAATACTTGCAGACTTCATACAGACACACATCAAAAAGATCATCCACAGTGATGAAGTTGGCTCTATTCTAGAGATGCAGGGGTGGTTCAATACACGTAAGTCAATAAATGTCATAAAGCACATAAATGGACTCAAAGACAAAAATCTCATGGTCATCTCAATAGATGCAGAAAGGGCCTTTAACAAAATTCAACATGCATTTATGTTAAAAGTTCTCAAGGGAATTGGACCAGAGGGAACATACCTCAACATAATTAAAGCTATATACAAAACCCCCACAGCCAACATCATTCTAAATGGAGAAAAACTGGAAGCATTCCCATAAAAGTCAGGAAGCAGACAAGGCTGTCTACTGTCTCCACTCCTTTTTAATATAGTGCTTGAATCTCTTGCTAGTAATATAAAACAAGAGAAGTTAAAGGAGTACTCATTTGAAAAGAAGAAATCAAATTATCCCTTTTTGCAGATGATGTGATAATATACCTAAGAGATGCCCAAAAATCCACCAGAAAACTCCTAGAAATGACTAACATTTTTCAGTAAAGTGGTAAGTTACAAAATTAGTCTACAAACTTTTGTAGCTTTTCTTTATCCCAACAATGAACAATTAGAGAAAGAATACAAGGAAACCCTCCCGTTCACAATAGCCTCAAAAAATAGACCTCAGAATAAACATGATTAAAGACATTAAAAATCTCTCTACAGTGAAAATTTTAGGTCTTTAAAGAAACAGATTTATGAGCTCACCAGAAGATTTCAGAAGGACCTCCCATTCCCATGAATTTGAATTACTAATATTGTGAAAATGACTATCCAACCAAATGAAATATATAGATTCAGTGCAATCCCAATGAAAATCCCCATGACATTCTTTATAGCATTAGAAAAAATATTTTAAAATTCATATGGAATCACTAAAGACCCTGGATAGCCAAAGCAACCCTGAGTACAAAGAGCAATGCAGAGGGGATTACTATACCAGATTTCAAACTACATTAAAGGACTATCGTAATAAAAACTGCATGGTGCTGGCACAAAAATAGACCCATAGATCAATGGAATATAACTGAAGACTCAAACATGAGTACATGCAATTTCAGCCACCTGATATTGACAAGGGTGACAAGAACACTCACTGAATGAAGACAGCATCTTCAGCAAATGGTACTGGCAATATTGGATCTCCACCTGTAGAAGAATGAAACTAGACCCTTATCTTTCACCTTGTACAAAAGTCAACTCCAAATGGATCAAAGACCTAAATGTGAAACCTGAAACTCTGAAACTGTTTGAAGAAAACACTGGCAGTAACTTTCAAGAAATAGGTATAAGAAGGGACTTTTAAAACCAGACAGCAGTTGCTCAGATCAGGAATTAAGGTGAACAATCAACAAATGGGACCTCACTAAATGAAAAAGCTTCTGTACAGCAAAAGAAACAACCAAGGAAGTGAAGAGAAAACCCACAGAATGGGAGAAAATCTTCACCAGTAACAGATCTGACAGAGGTTTAACATCCAGAATCATAAAAACTCAAAAAACAATCAACATAACAAGTGACTCAGTTAAAAGACGGGCTAAGTATCTGAGCAGAGAGTTCCTAAAAGAAGAAATAAAGGTGGTTAAGAAGCATCTTAAAAAGTGTTGATCATCATCAATAATTAGGGAAATGCAAACTAAAACCACTTTAAGATTTCATCTTACCCCAGTCAGACTGGCTAAGGCTGGAGAGGATGTGGGGAATGAGGAATGCTCATTCACTGCTGGCAGGACAACAAACTAGTTCATGGAAAGCAGTGTTGAGAACTCTTAAAAAAATAATAAATGAACCTACCATTTGAGCCAGTTATACCACTCCTTGGCACATATCCAAAAGACTCATTCTATTGCAGAGATACTTGTACATCCATTTTTGTTGCTGCTCTTTTCACAGTAGTTAAGGAATGGAAGAGACCTAAGTGTCCCTCAACTGATGAGTGGATAATGAAAATGTGGGACATTTACAAATGGATGTCTGCTCAGTGGTAAAGAAGGACAAAGTTATGACATTTGCAGGTATATAGATGGAAGTATAAACTGTTATGCTAAGTGAAGTAACACTGAATCAGAAAAACAAATGATGTATGTTCTCTCTCATATTTCCTTATGTATGAGTGTGTATCCTGATGTAACTGCGGGGACCAGGAAAATGGAAAGGAACCAGGGAGGTAAAGGGACAGAAGGAATATAAGAGAGAAGAATAATAGGGGACAGTTGTGATTAAGGAAGAAATAGGTTAAAAGGGAATATTTAAATGGAAGGGGGAAGGAGGGTTATATAAGGAACTATGGGGATAAAAGGACAGAAGGAGCTCAAGAGAGGTAGGGCCTTAGGAGACTGGTATTTTCAAGGAAGAAATGGGGGAAATCTGAAACAATTTAAATGGGGAAGGGATGGAGGGAAGGTTAGAGAGAAGAAGAAGAAGAAGAAGAAGAAGAGGAGGAGGAGGAGGAGGAGGAGGAGGAGGAGGAGGAGGAGGAGGAGGAGGAGGAGGAGGAGATGAAAGAGATAAATAATGCTTAGCTAGTTTAAAACACCACAGGAAATCATATTAGTCTAACAACCTAATGACAAATTCTACAAATAATATCCCTACATGAGTCCATGTGCGTACTGAAGGGTATATAACAAGAAACAGTTCCAGACTGGAGAAATCTTCCTTAGAGTTGTTGGCCAGGGTGTTCCAAGAGATTCCCAAAATTACAGGGGCAATTCTCACAGCCCTTGATTGCCTCCCAGAGTTTGAAGATAAGACTCTATTGCTGAAAACAGGACATACTTGGAGCAATGGAGCTGGAACTGACCTGGAAGCCACTTACCTTGAAGGTTAGCGTTCATAGCTCTGGAGATGGCCCAAGACACCAACTTCATGACCAAATTGATGATTGGTATAGCATTCAACACTGATAACTTGGGGCCAATCAGCAACTACCTAATTGGTCTTAGAGCCCACTCAATGAGAGGAAACTCATGTGTGGTACTGTAATCATAGCCAAATACAAATGGCTGAAGAGGTCATGGATCTTAGAGAGATCCCCAGAGCTGTCACATGCCTCGACCAACATAACTTCTTATTAAATGCAAAATATGTGTCCTTCTATTTACAGTCAAGTATCCTAGTCATCACTCATCAAAGAATATTATTTTTTACCAGAGACTAGACTAATACAGTGTACCAAAGCTGGTTACTCACAGACATTGTCTATGAATTGTCCATGCCTAAGGGGCACATCTACAATGCAGTCTCTACAAGCAAGACTCAGGCAACATTGAGCAAAGGGTAAAAAGGACACTAATGAATCTCTCAACCCCCATTAATGAAGCTCCTGCATACAACAAAGGGCCAGTAACACAAAGCTCACAGATGGTTAAATCATGGAGTTTAGAAATCTGGAGAGTGTGGGTCCCTGGACAGGATTCTTATGGCACACTCACCCAAGGCTCAGGAAGATTGTGGAAGAGGAGACAGAGAGTGTAAGAACCAGTCAGGAGGGGTATGACCATGTGGAAATAGAATCTAGCAAGGTCCTGAGATCCTGCTCATATGAACCTACAGCATTCATTTCAGCATGCTCAAAATATATGCAAACTCAAGTAGACAAAAATCTAGCACGGCACTGGGGAAATGGGTGGTAGATCCCAACACTGATTAAGAAATATTGGCAACTGATTATTGTTGGATTAGCTAGTCTGCCTAAAGCGAGGGACTCTTAGTAGGCTGACTAGAACTCAGTAAATAAACCTGCACTGAGGTCACTTGGGGACAATAACTTGACACAACAGACCTTAACACAGATGAAAGAATGCATGGATTCCAGTTGGGAGGCTCTGGGGGGTGCTCGTGGGGACAGGATATAAAAATGGTTAAGGCTGGTTGAGATGTTCTATATGAAACACACAATGATTCAATTAAAAAGTAAAGAGCTTGTTAGCTTTCACGATGGACATGTTTTTATATACCGTCTTCCTAGTCAGTAACAAGACAAAGTGCTTTAGTTGCAGTGTTCTGTGGACCACTGTACAGCTAACTCTGCCTTAATGGGAAGCAAGCTACTTCTGCAAAGAGCCCACTTAAGAAATGGCTTTGCTTGACATTTGCTGACAGAGAGTGCACCCTTCCTGAGAAATAGAACACTTAACTCACAGAAAGTTGATTACCTGCAGAAGAGATCTAGCACTCCAATACAGAGCAAATGCAAAATTGCTTTTTATTTTCAAATTTTTTTCCACTGTGCCAGAAGGAATTACTTGTAACTCCACACATTTAGAAGGAATGCCATACTAAGGAAAAAAAATAACTTGATCTAAAAAACATTTGTTACTTACAAGTAATGATTATTTGGCAGTGTTTCCTCACATCCTCAGCAGAAAGATCAGACCTGACTAACAGTCCACACAATCAGGACGTGCTAATGTGGCAGTGGCTCTCCAGCTCTGCCAGCTCTTCTATTGGTTCTTTTGCGTTACTTTTATTTTATGCAATTTTGAGACAGGACCTGACCATATATTTCAGGTCCCTTGGAACTTCCAATGTCAGCCTCAAAGTGGTGATCCTCCTGCCTCAGCTTCTCCGGTCCTAGAATTCTATCCACGGCCACGATGCCTGACTCCATGACTTGTATTCATGTTTTCCATGGTTCCTATGCAATTTAAGATTTTCTGGTGTCTTGGTTAAAGGTCCCTGGGCAGTAGCCACTCTCCTATTTAGTCTATTTGGTTCACAGAAAAATAGACAATGTTTTGATTCTGAAACAGAGTAAAGTTCATTTAAGGATGAGAATGGAAATATCCTAGATTCATAAAACATTAAAATGCTTGTGTGGGTGAAAATATCAAGCCACCCCCATTGTTGACATGATGGTATTTTTCATTTTCTCCTACTCATCCTAATGTGATTACCAGTGCAGCTAACACACCCACACATAGAGTCACTATGGCTGTGGAAACAGTGGCTAAGACAGCTCAAAGTTCTGACTCTTGTGTTATTAGGTTAACGCCTTTTTAGTAATGGTAACTGCTTATAAGTGTTTGCAGATATGCATATGCATCATTAATTTACTGTGGGATAGAAACACATACAACCAGGTACCTGTGACACTAGTTTATGTTCAGAGTCTATGTATGTCTTGTATAATGTACAGAAATTTGGTTCTATTAGTAATCTTATCACTATCTGAAAACTCCCTGATCTAGCTCCTTCTATAGTGTTCCTTTCTTTAAGTCCCCCAGGAGGCCATTAGCTCATGAGTCAAGAATGGGTGGTTTTATCTGCATATCTTTTCAGTTTTATTGATTCTAATGAGATGTTATTAACAAAGGATCAGCTGCCATGGCATAGGAGGAGAGACAACCATCACCTAATATGTATCATAATCAAATGGACTCTGCCATTACGTACAGCTGAACTCAACAGGTAACCTTGGCCTTCTCTGCTTCTGGCGCTAACCTTCTCCCCTGACTAAGTAATTACTGATTGTCTTTGTTAACTATATACCACAGAGCCATGGGAAGCTCAGGACTGTCACTACTTCCACATTTTAACCAAGGAAAGGTGAGCTGTGGAAAGAAGGCTTGGCTTCTGCCCCACT
The DNA here is from genome assembly GCA_035773235.1 of Eospalax fontanierii. Taxonomy (NCBI): domain Eukaryota; kingdom Metazoa; phylum Chordata; class Mammalia; order Rodentia; family Spalacidae; genus Eospalax; species Eospalax fontanierii. The sequence continues at coordinate 24,807,305 of CM069530.1, forward strand.
TGGCACATAGTCATTTAAAACACTTTGCAAAGGAAATGGAAGCTGAAGTACAAAGTACTTTGACTTTTCTCCACATGGGGAGTTACTTTCTGAACTGCTTTCGTGGTCGTGACTTTAACATGGTTATTGTTATTTTTCTGCTGCTGCTGCCATGAGACCTGAAGTGAAGATCTGGATGAAGCTTGTGTTTTAAACTTAGAATGCAATGGAACCCAGTGCCTTGTTGTCACATGACAGAGGCTCATCAGACGGTCAGTCATTCATCTGACAGAAGAGGGTTGAAGCAGGAAATAGCTGGCCTCAGCATGTATTACTTTTTCTGATGAGCATAGATGGTTTGATGATTCCATCTGTTATAGATAATAATTAAGGAAAATATAGTGTCTGTTTGACTTCCTCAAACATTATGGAGTTACCTTATGTCAAATCAGTGCAATAATGAAAATAACTCGGAGCTTCACTGTAAACATACTTTGTAGAAAATTTCCATAATTCAGCTATAAAACATCAATGGGGCCGGGGCACATGCTGTATACCTTTAATTCCAACACTTTGGAGAGAGAGGCAGGCAGATGCCTGTGAATTCAAAGACAGCCTGGTCTACATATCAAGTTCCAGGCCAGCCAGGGATATACAGTGAGACCCTGTCTCAAAAAGAAAAAAAAAAAAAAAAGACAAAATAAAACAGAATACTTCAATGGGAAGCGACTTGGAAGTGGTACTGCTTCGGTAGAGGGCGCTTTACCACTCAGCGCCACCCAGTGATTTTTTTGCTTAAGAATGCCAAGTTCTCAAAAAGTACATCAATTAAGAAAACAGATTTCACTCATTTAGCTTCTATTGACTACTTTTTTGTTTTGTTTTGTTTGTTTTTTGGGACAGGGTCTCCCTGTAGCCACAGCTGGCCTGGAACTCATTATGTAGACCAGGCTGGACTAGATCTGACAGAGATCTTCCTGCCTCTGTCTCCTGAGTTCTGGGCTTAAAGGCGTGCACCTCTACATCCAGCCTGCCTACTTTTTAAATTTAAAAAAGTAGTCATAAACATCCATAGAATCCAAAACTACTGAGGAAAATGTAGCATTGAATACCCAAACTATCATTCTGGTTGCAAGTCCCTTGCCCTAAAGTTAGAGCACCCATGGGCAAGCTCCCCATTCCCCACTGTATGATTTGGGCTATATGAATCAACTTCTTGAGAGTCAGTCTCTACATGTTTAGCATGGAAATGTTGATGGAATCTTCACACAGTATACCACATTTCCTCCTCCTTAAGACTCTGAAAGGCTTCCCTATAGAAAGGCCAGGTTCTGTGGTGACAGGCATATTGAGATGGGGTCTACTTCTGGTCCTGTGTTTTGCCATTATGTGAATTGTGGCCTTAGGCAGTATCTCACTTTTTATCAACTAGTTTCTTACTTGAATAATGCCCACAGTGTATTTTGTTTATGTATACCTGATATGTTACCTTGAACCTTTAAAAAATGACCATTTTTGTGTTTTAAAATAATCACATCTTGACAACTTTGCATCAGGGCTATGAAATAGACCTACTGTTTGCAAAAATTTGCATAGAAATTATGTATAACTTTAATTTCAAAATATCAAATAGGTACTAGAAATGATTAGTGGATGGTGGGTGGTTGACAAGTAGAGGCCAATATTTTCCAGGTTCAGTCTTTCTGTTCTTTTTTTTTTCTCTCCTTTTTGTGTATTAATTGCCTCTCTAGTTTGATATGCTTTGCTGATATTGTTATATTGTTCTTTGACACCATGAACATGGGTTTGGAAGTTTCTGAAATGACCCAGTTACTTCTAGCAAGTGATTCATTTCTGGGCCATGTCTGCTAAGCAGGCTAGGAAAAAAAATGATATAAATTAAGATTATTCCCTTGTGAGAATTTGAAACAATGGCATATTAAGAATAGTTGAAGGGAATGTTACCTCAGATAAAAGAAAAGTTAAGGAGATACAGCATCTGTCTCCAAAACCCTGAACACCACTGTTTGCAAGAGAAATTAGGCTTATTTCATTTGCATTTAAATACTGAAATAGAGAGACTGGAGAGATTGCTCAGTGTTTAAGAACCCTGGCTGTTCTTTCAGAAAACCCAGCTTCAGTTCCCAACACCCATATGGCAGCTAACATTTGTAACTTGAGTTCCAGGAGATCCAACACCCTTCTCTGGTTTCTGCAGGAATTGCATGCACATGGTACACTTACATACATGCAGGTAAAATACTCATACACATAAAAATAAATGAAATGTTGGAATAATCTACTGAAGGGTTTTGTTTTGTTTTGAGACAGAGTCTCCTGTAACCCCAACTAGACTGGAACTCATTATGTTGACCAGGCTAGCTTTGATGTCATACACATTCACCTGCCTCTGCCTCCCGAGTCCTGTGATTAAAGACTTGTGCCAACATACTCAGTGGGATGAAGTTGTTATGAAGTCTGTCTCACTCATCTTTTAGGGACTTCTGAAAACCAGAAGTCTTCAAAGAGGAAAGTGCTATTTCAAAACACGACTGCTTTCTTACTAATAGAGAATGGTCATGGCTATATTAGATGGAGTTAGAATGTCAGATGACTGACTGGTTCTAAAGCACAAGCATTCCTGATTTGGGTTTTGTGTAGGTCCACACTTTGAAAACTCTAAAGATTTTGTAAATGTAATATATATACACATAGGTTTCACTTTCTTCTTTTACATATCATTCCTATGCTCAAGGAGTTGCTTTTAATGTATATACCTTGTCATTTAGCAAGAGTGAGGCAAATTAGCCAGTGTTTATCTTAGCTAAATGGTAGAGCTAGTGGAGGTTGATCACAACCACTAAATAAGGACCTCTACTCTCTGAAGTATAGAAGTTTTCAAAGACTTCATTTATACCTCAGCAATCATCAACTATAATACCTGATGCCGATATTAATTTATTACTTAATGTCAAATCAAAATTAATGCTTTGAAGAAAAATTAACTGATGGCACAATGAACAAGAAACAGAGACAGGAAAGAAAGGCTACCTTAGACAGAGTGGGCCCCCAAGGCCAACAGGAAGATATGGTCCTTTACTAACTCAGATGGTAAGTCAGACCAGATATAATCCGAGCAACGATATTTCATGTACCCATGGTGGCAGCTGAATAGATCCAGAGGCAGGGAATAGCTTAGTTTGAGGGACAGAAAAAAGACCAACTTGGGGAAGAGGAGTGTGAGATGAGAGGTGAGAGGCAGGCAGGCCACATCGTGTGGGACTTCAAATTGAATTAAGGGTTCCATCCTAAGCTCAATGGGAAGTCATTGGAAATCTCTAAACAGGGCAGCAGGCTGGCTGTCCTGCAGTAAATAGGTTAAAAAGGACTGAAAGCAATGAGGAAGGGACACCAGTAGGAAGAAAAAGAATTTTCCAGTTTTGTCTAGCTGGGTTTATAGTAACAGGGCAGGCAAAGGCAGAACACATCCAGGCTGGAATCACCTGTCAGTCTCATGCACTTTGTTTTCATATAGGTTATTATGATTTCATTTTGGTAAGCTGTAGTTTTGCTACTAAATGTTTCAGCCACTGATTATGTCATCTATTTTATTCTTCCAAGGAGCTACATTATGACAAAGAAGAGACAGAGACATTGATGAGGAGGAATGCTCTATTTTCATTTGACTCTTTAGCCAAGTTTCTAAATGGTGATATATATCTATATTTATCTCTCTCTATATATGTCTGCATATATATATATATATATATACATACATACATACATATATACATATAAAATGAAGTGGAGTTTATCACCAATGGTGGGATTAGGAAATGGTTGTTTTCCCAAATATCTAGCTTTCCTACCTCCAAATGTTATATTCTGATATGCTGTGGATGACTTTTGATATATCACTTATCTGTGTCTCTATCTAATATTCTGAGCTAATCAAGTGATTGCTGAAACTATATTAATGTAACTACAGAAAATAAAGAATATTAGATGTATTAATCTTTACGTTATTGACTGACTTTTATCTCATTGCAAATGATCTTCCTCAACTGATGGATGAGAGTGCTTGGTAGGCATATGAGAAATGATTCCCAAAGTGGCTCTTGAAAACACAGTCAGAAGAGGGAGGTATAGCAAGTGCTTCCATACGCAGAGCCAGTAGTGAACTGCTACTTCATAGATCCTCTTTCTAGTGAACTGAGGAGCACACTGATACATTTTGAAAAGTCATTTAAAATGCAACATTTCCCAGACTTTTTCACTCTCAAGACCTTCCCTCTCTCCTCTCAATTGTCATTAATGTCAACTTTTGCAGGACATACTTTGTGAAGTGCTATCTTTTGACTACTCTGATGTAAAGTGGCTGACCTTGCACAATGGGTGTGATAACTGGGTACAAACTTTTATTTCTTCATATTGTATGCACTTGACCCTCGCTTCTTTCTGTAAGGTTCCCCCACCTTCCATGCCTTGGCTTCAGTGCTTTCCTTTGATTCTCAGAACATCTCTGGCCACCAAGGTGATGAAGAATCTTAGATAAGGGCCATTTTTAAGTGCCTTCTGCTAAGCCTGACAACTTGAGGTCAACCTCTGGAGCTCACATGGAGGAGGAGAGAACCAGTCCTACAAGTTGTCATCTGATCTCCACATGTATGTCACCACACACACACACATACCCACACAAAGATACATGGACACACACACACACTCTAAAATAAATAAATAAAATTAAATTAAATTTAAAAAAATCCTAGATAGGAGTTTTCCTTGCAGAAAAATGGATTAAGTAGAATGAAATTCTTTTTAGTGTAAAAAGAGTTCAGGAGAAGTGATGAGCTTTATTTATTTATTTATGTATTTATTTATTTAGTCTTTCTGCCCACCTCCAGGCTTTTCTAACCACAAACTACTCAGTTAGTGTGTTGACCTGACTTGTTCTTGACATTTCTAAGAAGCACAGAGTCAGCTGAGATGCCCTTGCCTTCGAAGCTGTCAATGAAGAAATAGAGGCAGAAATGGAATCATTGTGTGTACGCGTGTGCACATACTCACACATAAACACACACACACACACACACACACATGCGCACGCGTTCCTCTAACTTTTGAATCAAGATTACATGATAACTGTCTTCAATATATTTGGTTTGATGCTCAAATAGTTGATCCATTTTAGTAAGAGCAAAGATAGAGCCTTTCATTTGAAGATGTCGGGGCATTAGTGAGAAAATGTAAATAGCTGGGACTGCAAATATGACACTTTTTGCTTCCTCACCAGGGAGTAAGTTTGGTGAAGTCAGTGATGCCATGCTTGTCCCTCAGCATTGGTCCTTCGTACCTGGCAGTCTGCCCAGAGAATAGCAGTACTTACTAAATATTTGTAAAATGAATACATGGTAGGTTAGAATCAAAATGGAGTTAATTCATATTTTTATTGCTAGGGAGTCAGGAAGTCCTTGTGGTTTAATCTCATTTCTATGTATGACAAATTCTGATTTCCAGTTCAGATTAAGGGAAAAACCCTCAGACCTTGGCTGAGATCTATGAATTTCACAGGAGATAGAAAGTCTTAGAAAATTAAGGATCAGAATCAGACATAGAATTTTTAAATGAACAAGGTATTATTCTTCTTAGTATTAGGATGATATTTTGTGTTTGAATTTTCTCTGTTTATCATTTGAGACTAGCTTACAGGGACAGAATGAGAAAATTGAGAGGTTGGCAAAATGTTTGTAATCTGCGTTTTATGGCTAATGAATGACAAAGTATATATTGTGGTAAGTAGCTTAAAAAAATTTTTTTTGGTCTTTTTGAGACAGGGTCTCCCTGAAACCTCAGCTGGCCTGGAACTTGCTATGTAGGCCAGGATGGCCTCAGTCTCACAGATATCTAGCTGTCTCTGCCTCCCAAGTGCTGGTTATTAGCTTTTAAAAAAATGCTTCATGTAAGAGAATGTAGTACAGTTTAATATGCGAGATTTTTAAAAAGTCCTTAATTTGGTATTTTCTTTTTAAAAATTTTTATTTCATCTTTGTGTGTGCATGTGTACATGTGTGCAAGTATGTTTGTCCTGTGTGTGTTGACATTGGGCATATTCCTCTATTGCTCTACACCATATTTTTGAGACAGGGTCTCTTATGGAACCTGGAACTTGCTGTTTTGATCATGTTGACTGGCTAGCAAGCCATAGGATCTGCCTTTCTCTTCTTTGTGCTGGGGTTACAGTTGTGTGCCACACCTAGTTTCCACAGTGCTGGGGTCTGTATCAGGTACCCATGCTTTCATGCCAAGCACTTTCCCCATTGAGCCACACCCTCAGAAATGATGACTTCAAAGTAAACCTATGATTACATAAGACATTGATTTCTTAATCCTCTGCCCAAATTAGGGGTCTGTCATTCTATTCGTCATGCGTCCTTTCTTAGTTAAAGCTAACTTGGGAAGTGACAATTAGCAATAAAAGCAAATTGTGTGGTAGAACGTGACTCTATAATTTAAAAAATTTCCTATTATATTCTTTTTGATATTATTGCTATTTGCTAATTATTCAAATAATTTCTTTTTGCACATTAGAGAAACATCAATTTAAAAAGGTATACACTGAGAGTTCTCTAAAGATACTCATTTAGAGTGAACAAAAGAGCAACCAACACATAAGAAACTCTAAAGTACCATGAGGAGTTGGACATCTCTGAGGACATGGAGAAAGGTCAGCAGGTGCGTGGCTCTGGAGAAACAAGACATGGTTAAGTCAGAGACAGTTTCACTAGAATATAATTGCTCCAAGGGCTGTGAGCATTCATCATTAAGGTATACAGTGACGAGACAATTGGAATAGAAACAACATGAGATGAATGCACAGAGCTGGGGAAATAGGTCCTGGGAGTTGACACTGTAGCCTTAGAAATAAACTACAGTCATTACCAAATGGTGAATTCCTTAAACAAATTTATCTTCTATCAAAGGTCAACAGATGATGTTCACCCAGTTCCTTCCATGTGAAAGCCTACTAACAAAGACTGGTTTATTAATGTTTATTTCTATACAGGCATAAACATCTGATAATATGTCTGAGTATATTATATATATGCACAAGCAGTCAATATGTTCTTTGAATATTAAAAAAGTTAGCTTTGGGACTTTTTACTCATATAAATATTCCTTATTTCCTCCTTATTACTTTGTGAATTGTGTTCTCAGGATAAATATTTAACATACCAAAATTTAATAAAAACCAAAACAAAAATAATCTTAGTGGTAGCATCTTTTTTTTCGGGTTAGTCATTTTATTCACCTCTCTGCATATATATGCACATATAATAGCTCATAACAATGATTAGTCTGGTTTTTTAGTCTAATCAAATATTCCTCTAGAAATGAATTCTAATGCCTCTGTTTTGCATGTGGACTGTTTAAAAAGTCTCATATCTACTTAAAAGATGATCATAAAAAGGGTCTAGTCATAATTTGAACTTCAATAATAACAGGTGTAAAATTATCTCTGATAAACCAAAGAATGCATGCTATACACATTATTTTTTTCTATCTGTTACCTTCCTAAAACTATTAAACTCATCTACATCACTAACATAGAGGAAGTATGATCATTTCAATCATACAGAAAGCACAAGAGCTGGATAGATTCTGATGCTCTGTATCTCTCCCTAATATGGCTCCTTTGCTCACATACAGTATTATTTTTCATTACCAGAGTGACATACTCCAAGAAAAAGGTAAATTAATATCTGCTGGGATGAACAACTACCATGGGGGTGTAGTTTGGGGAGTGCAAGGAAGTAGTATTCCAGGAAATGATACTGATGAGGCTGTGCACCAGATCAGCTCAGGGTCCTTTGGTGACATCCAGACTGTCCCAGGCTCACCTCCCTGAGCTGGAGAATGGGGTTTTTCTAAAATGGGAAGCTACTCAAATTCTCTGGACAACAGTATTAGCATAAGGCCCCTCTGTTTGGGACAGTCTGTACACATTTGTTACTTTTGACGATTTAAAAGACAACAAATCATTGACAGAAGAGCAAAATATGGAAATGTGGATAAAAGCAGCAGAAAAAGCAATAACTGTGAAATTAGTTAAGCTGGGGTTGAAATCCTGGCTCAGCTTCTACTTAGTTTTCTTGGCTTACACATTTTCTTCTATAAGATGGGCAAGAAAATTTAGTGAGGTTTTTTGAGGATGAAAGAAGATATATTAATTGCCTAGTATGTTTTCTGAAACATGGTAGCTTTGAACAAATAGTTCCTGTTATTAGTATATGAAAATAGCACTGACCTGTTAATCTACCACCAGGTGCTACAGTTTACAATAATTTTATGTATTTCTTTTAATTCATTTTCTTCCAGGCATGGCTATTGAGATCATATTACATGTACAGTTTTGTATGCTTTGCTGCATTTGTCATAAGATAGCATCAAAAAGAGATGCATATTTTCACCTTGGCAATGATGGTAAAAGATAACCATGGACACTGGCAGGGGTGAGAGTTACGAGCATGGCTGTTCATCACTGGCTAGGGTACCAGCTGGCATAACCTTTCTGGAAAGCAATTTAATAAAAATATTTCAAGAGTATTAAAACTCTTTTACCTTCTGACCTCGTAATTTTACTTCTGAACAGCCAGTCTCGGAACAAGTGAATATATGAACACGTTCTCATGGTCAAGGAAGTTCATCGGAGAGACATTTATAACAAGAGGTCAGAAATCATTACCGTCCACCATAAGGAAACTGCTAAGTAAATTATGCTACCTTCCACGAGGAAGATATTTATAGACCTTAAAGTAATTTTCAAAGAATAATCACATGGAAACGTAGTGTTGGTAGGATATTACGTGAAATGAACATATGGCATGATAAAGAACAATAAGGTTCACTCCATTTTTTAAAACATGAGCATGTTTAGGGAATGGACTGGAAAAATACATGTCTATGTTTTGTTAATTATCACCTCTGGCTGGTGAGAACAGTAATGTTCTAGTAAAGTTCTTCCTCAAGGAGTTGCTATTGTCGTTGGTTCATGAGCTTTCTTTTATCTTGCACATTCTTTGATTTGTAGCACTACCTACTTGCAGTACAATGATTGGGAACATGGTGCTGTCTCAGCACTGTGTGCCCATGTTTTAAACGTTAATGTCCTGCACACACTTCTACTCTTCTCTCTTATATGTTTCTCAAGGTAGGGACTATGTTTTATCATCCTATATTTTCACTGCCATAACAGGTCTTTCATGCCCAGGAGGGTATTCCCTAACAAGATGTGTGTGTGTGTGTGTGTGTGTGTGTGTGTGTTTATGAGTGTATAATACATATAATGGTAGGAAAGCAGAGATTCATGTTTCCTCTCCCTTTGTCTCCCAAACACACTGATGTAGAGAAAATCAGCATGATTTTCATGTTGAAAATTTTCAGAAGAATGGGAACATTCACAAGCAATCTGTGAATCTACCTGTTTTCTCATTGTTTATTGGTAGTTAAATCCTTTCCCCACAGGCTTTGGGTTCATGTGCTGAAAGTAAGGGATGCTGGCTTTCCGGTAAGATCCAATATCCTTTTTGATTGGTATATGGCAAGGCAAGGGGATACTCAGCTTCGTAATTTGAGAGCTTTGTAGACATAAGTTATCCAATGTAAAGGCTAATATTTGCACTGCAATTTAGAAATTAAAAGTGATTTCGTCTAACTTATCTCATTTAGTTTGTGGATTGCTAATATTCCTCTGGGGATAAAGCTGTAAGAGACAATTCTAATGAGAGAAGCAGTCCTAGAACAGCACTGCTGTCTGATGATGTCGTATTGAGGAGTACTTGGAAGCAGGCCGATCTCGGTCTTAAAGGCCAGGGAAGGGGAAAGGGCTCCACAGCAGACAACCATTAACGATTCATAATGTTCTTTATGCTACTTTAGGTTTGAGGAAGGAAGCTCAGCTTAGCATCTATCAAGGTTTTCCCAAATGAAAGGCCCATCTTTGTTTCAACTTCTCAATTTAATTCTTTCAGTTTTTGCCAGAGACTTACATTGCTGCTGTTGTCATCATTATCATCATTGTCACCATCATCATCATCATCATGTAATATATGATTAGTATGTGTCAAATACTGTTCTAAATGCCTTATATGAATTATCTATATTAATTTTCCAAGAAACTTATGAGATGAATTTATCATTATATACACATTACTGTTGATGAAACTGAAATACTTTGCACTAGGATAAAGAAGCTGGTGACTTCAGGTCACAATTAACCTGATTTTAGTCTTCCTGTCTATGGATACACAGAACTTCTTTTTAAAAAGGTTTATTTTATTTATGTTTGTGTGTTCTTGTGTCTCTGAGTGTATGTGAGCATATGAGTGTATGCACGCAAATGTGTGTGGGTGCCCACCAAGGCCAGAAGAGAGTGCCAGATCCATTAGAACTGGAGTTGCAGGCATTCATTAGCCACCTGATCTGGTTACTGGGATCTGAGCTCCAGTTCTTATGACCAAGCAGGAAGTGCTTTTAACTGCTGAGCCATCCCTCAGACCCATGAGAACTACTTCTGTTAATTTCCATCTTTATATACATTCCCCTGAGTCTAAGCCATCACAATTTGTTCTGAATCTTAGATATTACTTGTAGTCATGAGTCTTATAGCATCTTTTAAATGGCATTCCGCCTTGCAGTAGAGTCCCGGGTGTACACACATTATAGTTTCCATGTTTCCTTGTTAGGATGATTAACATTAGTCTTTTGTGTTTATGTATCTGGTGCCTCCTTCATGGAGCCTTTCTCTAAACTGTTTCTTCCTCCTTGGTACATTTTCTTCTCTCTCCATCTGAATCAGTTTTTCAGCATTGGTTGTACAGTGGAATTGCCAGGGGAGCCTTAAAACACAGACCTGGGGCTTACCCATAGATGATTTACATGTCCTGGCCAGGGGGCGTCATGATTTCTGAAATCTCCACAGGTAATTCAAATGTGCAGTCCAAGTTGAGAACTATCAGCCTGTCCGTTTCCTGCCGGTATTCCCATATTCCTCACCAGGCCTCAGTGACTTCATAACCATCTGTCATATGATGACATAGTTCTTAATAGCTCTGAGACCTCTGGAGTTGGCAGTGCCCATCTGTAGGACAAAACTCTGAGTGTGACATACTAAAATCCAAAGGAAAAAATAGAGACTGGTAAAAAGAGGGAGCTGTGTCCTATGCCAAGTTAAGTGAAATGATAGCAAGGATTTGGTCAATGAATTTGATTATACAGGGTGATAACCTAGACAAGATCAAAGGAGATCATCAGAAGAGTGATGGAAATAAAATCCTAAAAGTAAAAATTTGATGATGGGAGAGGGCAAGAAGATGAGGTCTAAGGTATTTAAGCTCATTGAATATATGCCATAACCCTAAAAGTAGTTGTTATTTTCTATTTCCTTATATGAAGAAGGTGATGTCTAGAGACTCTTGTAACTTCTACAAGGGCACAGAGTTCATAGGTCCCCTTCAGAGCTGAGATCCAACTTTAGCCTACGTGTGTTCAAAGAACTTCAAGATATTTGCTTGGTTCTTGTTGATGAGAAAGTTCCTGGTTTCAGCTGAATTCACATCACACATATTTCCTACTCTGCTTCTTTTTTTAACCTTAGAAGAAATCTGTTTCTGCTGCAGAAGAATTTTACTTAATGATGAGCTATATATAAGTTATATAGATTAAAGTTATTATGTGCTTTTTCAATTTAAGGAAATAAATCTTAGGCCAGATGTGGTGGCATACACCTTTAATTCCAGCACTCTGAGGTAGAGGCAAGCAGATCTGTGTGAGTTCAAGGCCTGCCTGGTCTACATAGTGAGTTGCCAGGCCAGCTGGGGCTCTACAAGGAGACCTGTCTCAAAAGGTCCAAGATAAATAAATAAATAAATCTTTAGAACCTAAAGCTTTGAATAAAACATTGCTTTCTATAAGTGATTGTCAAATTTGCCTGCTCTGGAATGTTTTGACCTCAACTGTCCTAGGGTTGTCCTATCCTCCAGAAACAGATGAATCTCAAGACTCCTTTTCATCTTGAAGGGGCTTCATAGCAGCTCCCATGTAGCTATGTGCGAAGAGATAGGAACTCATAATGGAGATGTCAGGCAAGGTGAGTGTTGGTAGGTGAGAAGCATTACAGCTAGTCACTCCTGAGCTAATTCCTGGTATGGTGTAGTAAGAGAACCAATGTGTTGATAAATGTCTGTGTGAGTATAGGAAGGAGACCCTGCCTATTTTAGGGTCAATATCCCTGCCTTGGACAATTTCAAAGGTAAAGTTGCTGAATGCAAGTCAGGAAGAGATGAGAAAAATGAACTCTTCCAGAATCTGTACAAACTGAACCCAGAATACCATCAGAGAAGAAAGAAAATATGCTCTCTCTCTCTCTCTCTCTCTCTCTCTCTCTCTCTATATATATATATATATATATATATATATATATATGCTTACATTTCTCAATACATATTCTCATATATTCTTAGAGGCATCATACACTTCCTGCAGAATACAGAGGTAGAAAGAATATTGTGATTAAAGTCTAAAGAATCAAGCTCTAGTTCTGCTTCAGCCAACAACAACCATGCATGCGTCCTTTGCTTCCCCGCTCAGTGTCTGTGGACTATGAATGGGAAACGAAGTAGCTGGCCTTTTAAGGCAGCTGTATGGTGGATGGTGCTGTGGTGCAGGAGCGCATGAAATGCTTGAAGTCAGCCTTCTCCTCTGCGGGCATGAGGAAACCTCCTTGTAAAGCTGTGTGCTACATTGTGCTTTTGGGTTTCAGATAAAAACACCGTCTTTCCTCAGTAGCTTACTCACGCTGTTCTCTATCACTGTGGACTTTGAGGGTTCTCAAGGAAAGCAGCAGGGATGTTCGAGGTTTTTCATGTAGAATATTCCCAAAGAGGCTGTCTAAATAATGAAAAGTGTATGCCATCCTGCCAGATACCTTCTCAGTCGAGGGATAGAAAGTGCTGCAATCCTAACCTTTAATTTTATGGCTTTCCCATCTTTTGCTAACCCTTTAACATTATATTAACAAGAGATGTACTGGGATGGGGAAAGGGAGGGTCTGAATGCTTTTTATGATCTATTTTAATATTTTTATTTCGCTTCAAAAAAATAAATTTTCCCCAAGAATTAAAACTGTATTTTATCCTTTTAAACGCAGCCCTAGATGATGTATGGAGCTGTACTGGCAGAAAGTCAAGTCTGCACAAAGCCCAAATTGAATCTTCTCTCTGACTACAGCTGTGCATGATATTTTATGCAATTTTTATGCTGGTCATAAACGAGGTGGAAACTGTGATTATGCCAATTTTGGAATAACACATTTCTACCAAAGAGTGACTTCCAGTGCTCAGACATGCGTACGTATTTACAGCATCCAGCTCTCCTCTTCTTAGCACTAGATCATGTGCTGTTGACCCAATAAAGATTTCTAGGTATACTGCTATGGGTGCTTAATATCCTATTTCTGTATGATACAGGATTGCAAAAATTCATCCCAAGTTTTTCTTACTATGTTATCTGTTTGTCCAAATATAGATCCTTAGCAGATGAATAATCTGGATTGGATCATGGGATTTAGTTGTGGAAATAACTGTTTATTATCATTCAATTATGTATCTGAATCTAGATAAAAACTAAGGCAAATGGAAAGGGAGGTTTCAACTATGTTTGCGAAAATCTGTTCTCATATTAAAATATATTATTATACTGTGTTACATTAAAGTAATGTCAAGGAAGAGGAAGAAAAATATTATCTAGGGATCAGAAATTGATGCTTTCATGTTTCCCTTGTTTACACTTGACACAATACAAATGCTTTCCATCTATGATGGGTATTAACATAGAGATAATTTTTAAACAACTATAGTTGGAAGTCTATAGAGGCAAAACTTCTAATGCTAAGGACAGAAATGAATAAATCTTTGATATGAACTTTAACAACTGCTGGTACAAATAAACAAGATATTACATTTATAGCTATAAAGATGAGTGTGTGTATCAAGGTCGAAGCATCAGTCAGTTTTCATTGATAAACAAAACTGAGAGTCAAAGATATTTCCTTCACCAATACCCTGTTGTCATCTCTAATAACCACTTTTGGCATCTGACATTCCTTCAAGTCTCTGGCTAAGCTGAGGATGCCATCGGGTAGTGATCAAATGGGAGGGCAGATTCATAAACCTGAGAACTTGTCTTTAGAGCATTCTGGAAGATTCAAATAGAGTCTTAGATGACTGCTTGTGAAGGACACTAAATAGGATGCTCTTGCACTGGACATCAGGTTCTGTTTTATGTCTAAATCTGTCCTCCTCAAACTCAAGGATTCTTTATTCCACAAAGAAGATATATGATTCAATAGGAATACCAGCCTTTGTTGAAACTGAATAGGTCTTCCAAAATTCCATCTGAATGTTTGAACACAATAAATAAATGAATAAAAGATATGGGCAGATATCTTGTATGACTCTGTTATGCTTTTGTGGAGCAGCAATAGTAAGATTTTTCTCTGACGTATTATAAATGCTCACATATAATTCATTCTTTGAAACTGAATGTCAGCCAGTGAGGACTTCTCCATCTGGTTTGGCCTAGTGAGAAAAAATAAGTTATATTTGGTATGATCATAAACATTATTCAGCACTGTTACTTTGGTGTCTTGGGCATCATTCAATAATCAGTTTCCAAACAAATTATCCTTGCTTGTGAAACACTGTTGGATGTTCCTGTATGGGGAAGTTTATTGAATTCCAAGATGAAGGAGATGGAGTTTGAAGGTCATGGTAAAAGGGAAATACGTAATGATTGGTGAGACTGTGATAGTCCTCCCTTAATTGACTAAAATGATATTTAATTCTAAAATTGTCAGCGGGACTAGACTGGCTCCCAGGTTGTCCTTGTTTACAGCTGTGAACTTACCTCTTAATCTGTCTGAACTTGATGACCGATGAGGGCTGCCTTTGTGCATAGCATGACTCTGTCTTTACCAAGTCCTCACTGTAGTGGATTCCATAAGCATTAAACCTTGAAAATCACCACAGTTTCAGAGGATTGTAGGAGGAGTCAGCTGTGAAAGGCAGTGATGTTTCAGGAGGAACTTCTTAGCACATATTTCACTTAGATACTGTAGTTTATGTGACCATTTTATTCCTTGCTATAATTCATCATGCCAACCTTCATACACACAGTCATAAATGATTCAATTTCAGCTATATCCACTTACACATTCTTGTGGTCTATCACTTTTGCATTGGGAAACCAATTGCTACTTTTGACAACTCTTAGGTTTGAAATTCTTGGATGCTGAATTTAATGCATCTACTCTTGAATTTTTCATTTTGACCTGATTGTGCTAGTCTTTGGTTTGTAACATAAACCCTATTATTCTTCAGCAGCTATCTGTCACATTGATGAAAAATTTTTTCTAGAAATGATAGTGATGATTTTAAAGTGCAAACGATTCTTAACATATCCTAATAGAATAGGTTCCCTGGCAACACAGTGAACGTGACAAACAGAAGACTGGCTGGCTTGTTAGTGCTTGACAGACAGTGACTCTAGTTCATTCTAGATTCATTTTAATCTCTCATATGTTCATTATCTGAAATCATAACCACATAGAACAAATGAAACATATGGTGTATTAGGGAGCAGAGGATGGTTGCTAAATAACGTCTCAAAAACCAAAATGACACAAATGACAAAAATAAACATTAAGTTCCCGACCTATCAAGGACATGGCCAAAGTATCACATAGATGTGTGTATGTGTAACATATATATATATGTATATATATATATATATATATACATATATATATATGTGTGTGTGTGTGTGTGTGTGTTACACATGCATATGTGTGCAGATAAATGGTTATGGTTATAGATATAGATGGCTCTGCCTTCATCCAATTCAACTTCTTTTCAGTTTGAAGGATGAAACATGTCACGAGCTGATCTTCCTATTCTGGAGAAATGCATTGCCACACCTTTTACGGGTGTCTGTACAATCTGCTTAGGCTGCTATAACAAAATTTCACAGACTGAGGAGTCTAAAGATGTTTATTTATTTTCCTGGTTTCAGTTGGCCAACTTTCTTTCTATGCCCTCATATGTGAGTATGGGAGAGAGAGAGAGAGAGAGAGAGAGAGAGAGAGAGAGAGAGAGAGAGAGAGAGAGAGAATGAATAAGGCTGAAGCTCTACTGGCTCAGAGTCCTCCCCATATGACCTCATTTAACTTTAATGCCTACTAAAGGCACTGTCTCTAGAACAGTCACATTGGACGTTAGGGCTCCAACATGCACAATTTAGAAAAACAGAGTTCAACCCATCAGTGTGTCATCATGAGGTTTGTACTGGTCACTTTAATAACCATTTCTATGTAGGTTCAAGGTGTTATGCTGATGGATTAAAAAAAAAAACGATTGAAAATGTAATTGAGATTTGAACCTTGAAAAGGAAGACTGCTCTAGATTATTTAGCCAAGAAACATGGTTAGAGGTTTGGGTTCAGGATATTGACATCCATTGAAGGGTGCCATGATTTCTGTCACCTACATGGGCCAAGAATTCTAAGATTCATTCATTTATTCAGTGATTATCTTCTGGGTATAGGGAAGCACCAGGTAATGCACTGTGGGCACATTGTTAAATGATTAAGGATGTGATTCTCAGTGGGGAGAGGATCCCCTAGAATGTACCAGTGAAGGTCAGAAGAAGCCACACATTTATTATGAACCTCTCTTTCAGTATTTTACATTAGATTGAGAGAGAAATCTTCCCAGAATTGTAGGAGGGGAAACTTCAAATAAGTTAATTTATCATACAGTCTCCCTTTAAGTAGGAGGAAAAAAAAAGATCTAAGACCCACAAATTACCTTGTCCACTTGACCTTGAAAGATGCTGTGAAGGCAAACATGAGGAGGAGAAATTGAAATAATATAGTTTTTTTAGGAACTTTCTACTGCTAACAAAAGGCAGATCCAAAATGAAGTACCAGATAACACGTGCATGAGTTAAATACTTAGCCATATACTTAATCAATAATGGGAATGAATTAGAATCTCTTAACACTAACAGACCCCCCCCAAACTGAGAAATACAAACACAGTTGATCACCCCATCATTTGCACCCCAATAACTGCATTAATGAGTTATTAGGATTCCAAAATTTCCAGAATGAATATCAAATGACTTTCTGATTCTAAGAAAGAGAGATGAAATAGAATCACAACAAAGGGATTATAATAGAAATTAAATTAAAACACAAAATTGAGCTAACTTCCTTCTGCATCAAAATCATATATTTTATAACCATGGAGTTACAAACAGGACCTTATTTTAATAGTTCACAGTTATTTAAGATTAAAGTACATTTTGGCATTGAGTTTATTTGTAAAAACAGGTAAATTTCATATTATTAAGTCACTCAGACTCAGTGCTGGCTTCTTTTCTTTAAAGAGACAATTCCTAAATTGATGATAAAGTCATTGAAAATGCACACAGGCTCAGTCATCAAGGGATGGAACTCATTGCATCTGTAGAAATTCTGGCATCTCTCTGGAAAGAAAGGAAGATGGGAAAGCAAAAGCCATGGCTAAAACTAGGCAGGAAGGGGTTATAGAACTCCAAGCAACTCACTTCTAGGAAGTATTAGGTAGATCTGTGGAGTCAAGAAGCGAGAGAATTTATTGGGCTTTATTCACTCCATCCAAACCCTCATCCCTTATACTTCTCCATCCAAATCAGCAATATCCAGGAGCCAAGGCATTATTTCCAGGAAAATTCAGCAGTAACAATAAATAATTTTTGCTTAAAATGTAGCAAAAATTTTAAAGGGATGGAGTAAAAAAAAGTGCATAGCCAGTGTGCTGGGAACTAGTTACTAGGATGCCTTAAATATTAATATTCAAGACCCCAAATTATCATAATATATGGATATGCAGATATACTTAGATTCATAGGTACTTAGAAAACGACTAAACTACTTGTTTAGCACAAATGCTGTTTATAGAGGATGTGATCTCCGGCAAAGCCAACAGGAAAGGAAAGAAGTAGAACAAAGAACAGGTACGCCACGAAGGGTGTTTACCAAGGCCTGAGTGCAGGGAGTCAGATCATGCCAGGGAACCAGCATGGTGGGAAATAGCCCGGAGTGGCTGCAGAGCAGGGCCGAGGATCTTGTATTCTGTTATAGCCAGGGAGGGAGAGAAAGAGCAGACAAAGCAAAGAAACTGAAGGAAGGCAAGAGAGAAGAAAAGCAAAGCACATTGAAGAAGCAGAGCTGTCTCATGAAACGGACTGGGACTTCCAAAACAAAATTTGGGTTAATGTCTCAGGCTATCCAAACGAGACCAACAAAACCAAACTAAAAAAAAAAAAAACAGTCGCCAGTATAAGCTATTGAACAATTGTTTGGAAATCAAAGTATGATTTTTTACAACAACAGAAATATTAGAAGAAAAGCTGAGTAATTTGACAACAGAAGGAAAACAAAGGGTAAAGGCAATGGGAATTCTAAAACAAGGCAAGCATACACGGGGTATGCTGGAAGGAAAATGGAACTGGAGTATCTGGTTATCTTTAACAAGAATGTTGTCAATCATCTATTTATACCTCCATTATTTAGAAATAACCCATGAAAAACATGATAGACTATGTTGCCAACCTTGACACATAAAGTCAGCTTTGGAATGCAAGCCAGACGGAGAAGGCAGAAGGAAAGAAGACAGGGAAGAGGCTTGTTTTTCTATCTTTAGAAGGATAATCTGGAGGTAATTTCTATCGTTTTAGAATAAGAAATAAAACTAAGCTTATTACTTGAAGGTTGAAAATGTACCAGTGTATTAACCACTTATATTATGGTAACGTCTAAGATTTTGCTTAGGTTACATTAAAGATGGATGTAATAAGCAAACAGCTGCAAGCCCTTTGAAACCCATTCATCAAAAGAGCAGGCTATGCACCATCTAGTGAAAGTCTGCATCAGGTTTATGTTCAGTGGAAGTATGGTCCGTTAATGGCATTTAGTAGTTACAGATGAGCTTATCCTCATAGGTAACCTTAATAGCAAATATTTTAAGGAATCTCATCCATAGACATGAGATAGTAATTATTTTAGGGGTTGAACAGGACGCACTGGTCCAAACTTTGGAGTTTGACCTTGGATTCAAAATCAGGGTACAAAGTCAAAGTCCTTGTTTGATCAGTCATTCACAGAGACCTTGGGCTATGTCCTCAAGCCCACATTAGTAACTTGGCATGCTCAGAAGAGCATTATCCCTCCTTCCAAATGCAAAGATAAAATGGAGTAATAGATTTGAAATGATTGCTAATGATTATTAACCTTTATGATCATTCTGTAAATGCAGTTCCTTTAACTGATTATCAACTAGTGGATTTCTGAATTGCTTAACAGAATTAAGGACTCCAAGTGAAGTTCAATTTGAAGTTAACTTCCATCTGATTATGCTGAGTATGCAATGTCATTTGCTGTACACATTTTAAAAAAAATTTTATTTACTTATTTTTATTTTACATACATGAATGTTTTGCCTGCATGTATGTAAGTGCATCCATCTGGTGCAATGCCTGTGAGGGCTAGAAGAGGGCATTGGATTTCCTGGAACTAGAGTAACTGATTGTTGCTACCTGCCATATGGGTGCTAGGAACTGAACCTGGGTCCTCTGCAAGAACAGCCAGAGCTTTTAACTGCTGAGCCATCTCACCAGCCTATAAATTTATTAACAATGCTACCATATCTGCAGTTTGAATACTGAGCCATTAATGTCTCCAGACACACAGTTTAAACAGCATAGATATTTTCAGATATGTATCAAGTCAGGTATTACACAACTTTTCAATATATTTAATTTTGGCAGAGGTCCATGTGTTTTTAAAGCCTGTAATTTTCATTTCTCTTTATTTATTGTGCATGTGTGGTACGTGTTGTTTGTATACATGTATATGCATGTGCACATGTGTGAGTGTGAAGGTCAGAGGTTGACATTAAATGTCTTCCGCAGTTGCTATCTGCCTTATTTTTTGAGACAGGCTCTCTCATTGAACCTGGAGCTGGTTTATTTGTCTACACAGACTTATCAGTCAGACTCAGTGATGCTCCCACCTTCCTATTTCTACCTTCCTAGTACTGGGTTTTCAGGCTTCTGCCACCAA